>OU343129.1:18750000-20000000 GCA_910594945.2 Amphipyra berbera | reverse complement strand
TCGTTTTATGCAAAAAATTGCTTATGTATACCTAAATCATACAGGGTTTAGGTAATATTTGAAACGATTGAGCCCACTGAATTATAGTTCTAAGCAGCTTTTAAACAAATTAATTAGAACTCTCATCGGCGACACTGATAACCGTCGTCGACCTGGGACATACAGGCTTTTCAGGTTGCAAAACCGTATTCAGGCTTGCAAAGCCGTATTTCAAGCTAGCATAGATTCAAGTATACCCCCAGTATACATAACATGTACTAGCGTAGATAAGCTTACTTTTGTACTACATTTTATATGATATCTAGTTTTAAGTATATTGTGGTGCTTAAGAAAATGTGTTTTACAAAATTATTTTCATTCTATGTTCCTAATGTTCGAACAGTACACTTTAGTTGTTAAGAGAAAACTTCGTTTCAGCTCTTTACCACCTGTTGCTTTAAAATACTTAATAATAAACGCACAAAAAAGAAATTCTTACGCACAACAAAAATGCGTTTAGGCACTAAAATTCTCGTTTTTTTTTTCTTGAATCAAGGTTAATTGTATACTAATTTTATGCGCCATGAGTCCATAGGCTTATTGTAAAGCAGTCTACGTGGGCTGTTGATGACAGTGATGAACTGAGCCAAGGCAACTGGTGATAAGAAACATGAAACAGAAGACTGACAGCAACAGATTGACAATATATATACTTAGGTACTGTACGTAGAAAGTCTAAACAATTCCCAATAACAAATAGATTTAACATTTTAAAATGAGTTGTATTGCGGGCGGTTCGTGATTTATTTTTAACTTTTTTCTACATTTTCGAACGATTAGAGCACTGTGTCGATAAATACCCGGTGTCCCAAAACACGTGGTCATGGAGGGAAAGTACTTTCGATATTAAAAATAGCCAATTTTACATCAAAGAGATTTTATTTTTATTAAAAAAACATGAAATTGTATTTACTGCAGTCAAAGATTTACAGTCTCTTACTTGAGCTGGAAATCAAACTAAAACAAACGCGAAAAAATATCAACCTGTATTTTTATTTCACCAATCGATATATTATCGTATTAAGCATTGGTATAAGTAAATATTATCAATTTAAAATAAGAATTTCAAATGAGTAAGTTCTCGTTTCAATCAATTCTGAACGAAGAATCTGTGTCACTTCTATTTTGAGTAATTTGGATCTATTTAATGCTTTGGTCCGTCTTCGAGTTTTTTTAACAAGTGCCTTTCTACCTTATTTTGCTCTAGTAATTCATACTATAGGTACTTAATGAATTGATTTCGGTAAAAGTAACTCACAAGTGCAGTGAGGAACATAATTTATTCACGTACTGTTTGGATATAAAAACATATTTTTTCAAACAATATATTTTTTGCTTCGTTCAGTCTCTGGGAAAATAATCCTTGATACTTTACTAAATTATTTAGGTTTGTTAACAGACTGAAAATTCTCACAAACGAAAATAGACCTCTATCTCTTCATGATCCAACTACCTATTATAAAAATTACTTAAAAGGAATATTTTTTTCATTGTTTGAGTTGTGACTATGTTATCGAATAAGCCAATATTAATGAAAATGTTAAGTTATATTAACAGTCATGTACAGTATTATTTGCTGAATAGGTGTTATTTATTGTAGCTTGTAACTGCTATTTTTAAGTGCTTTGTTATATAATAAACGAAATGTGAATATTGTATGGAGTTTTTTTTTAATGCCGAGACTAAACACCCAGATATAATATGCCTAAGAGAGGGCAACAGAGGAAGTGACCATAGGTTTCTCAGTAGAAGGCTCATACAGTTTTCCCGTAAAAAACATCAACAGCAATATTTAAAAAAGTATGTTAAAATTTTCTTTCCGAACTTGGCTTGACCCACTGCCGTGCGTCTTATGCCAAAAGCCTGAGCAGCAATAACATTGTTGTGTGACAAAGTATAAACATTTAAGGAAATAAGCAGTCAGGCCAACAGGCTATTGGGTGTAAAATTCTTCGATTCTGCAATATGTTTCACCCACACACTAGCGTTACATTAGAATTAATGTAGTTTAAGAGTATCTTTGATTCTTAATAAAGTGTTCGATCTAATGAGAATCGAAGTAACGGTTTTCGCCGACAGTAAAGTTGTTTTGATCGCATTCGTCGCGTTCGCAGCATCGCATCGCGTCGCGTTAGTCGCTCATACAGGACACGTAAGTGCTATATTTAAGGCTTGATCTAGTAAGCCACGATATTTGACTAGCTGCTAAAGCTATATAGGAAAAGGTAGGTAACTAAATTAAAAGCAATACTATTTTAGTCTAGTTTTATATTAAAAAAAAACAACTTATTATGTACGAATAAAGGTTGTCACATAAAAACGTATAGTATCTGAAGGTATCACACACGGAACAGATACGTTATTATAAGAAAACAGATTCTTCTCCTTTTCGTGTGGTTAGTAACTAACCTGGTGTCACAGTTTATGCCGCCCATGGGCCTCTGTCTTGGCTTCACATGCCGTCTAGAAATATCTCTCAGGCATGCAGGTTTCCTCACGATGTTTTCCTTCACCGGTTTATAAGCAAGTGGTAATTAATATACAATACGCACATGAATCCGAAAAGACAGAGGTGCGTGCCTTGGGTTCGAAGTCGAGACCTATGACTTGGCAGTCCGACGGTCACACCACTAGGCTATCACTGCTCGTCATGAAGAAATAAAATAAAATGAAAACCGATACATTCAGTTAATAAAATTTGTATCTGTAATTATTTTCTTTAAGTAACGATGTTTTTTAACATAACATCACGCCTGTATTCCCCGAAGGGTTAGGCAGAGGTATATAGTAACACCCTCATTTCGCCGTTATGTTTAACTCCCATGTAATAGAGGGCGAGCCTATTGCCGGTGTTTTTTATCTGACAGAATCTGTTGATTTCAGTTGGCTCCTTATGTGCCGTGCGTGTTATACACCCATATTCTAAGACGTTCCTCCAAAACTTACTCGACTCGACTCCACCTCGACTCAGCCTTTTTCACTACCATCGGTAGTTATAGTTGACATAATCGTCCTCGACTCGAGATTTTTCCTCAGTCGAGGTAAGGAATCATCTGTCAAACTCAAGGTACCTCTGAACCTACCTTATGGAAGGAAGTGTCAAAGTTCGTATGTAATAAAAATGAATTTTGAAGACTTTACCGCATATGCTTACGATAATCCTTACAATTATTTATCGCGGCGTTATTTGCGCGATGCAGATAATTCAAATTATGACGTAACGACTCTGTCGAGGAACCTCAAAGTTCACTCCAAATTGCGACTAAGAATACAATTTTGAAGGTGTTTTCGAGGCTGTTCTGAGTCGAGTAAGTTTTAGAGGAATGTCTTAGAATATGGGTGATAGTCTGCGTGCAAGTGCTAGTCACCACCTGAGGTATGAGAGCGTCAGGAGAGGGAGCAAGCAATAGACGCGCTCCGTCAGTTTGCTTTATATTGTCTACAGCGCGCACCCCCCTCCTGCCGCCCCCATACCTCAGAAGATGACTAGCACTTCCGCGCGGACTATAGTTCTATTGATTTCTATGGAGAGCGATATGGTAAGATATGGTATGCATGATGCAGTCTTATAGTATCCGTATCGTGTGTGACAGCCTTAACGACAACGCAGTAGTGAAATGTACACAAGCTAAACTTACTCTGCTACTTAATTTACTTACAACTTAAGTGAAAGTTATCTATATACCTAGTTAGATGTAAATACAACTGAAGAGCATAATCATTAACCTTTTCACCGCCACGGACTTCAATAGAAGTTCCAGATTTTCGTGCTTCCAGTGCCACAACTTCATTAGAAGCTCTTCATTTTAACTATGTTATAAAAATAAGTTTACGGTATTTAACAGGTCATCAGCTCATCACTACTGTTTACTATATATTTCGTTATACATTTATAGCTTGGCGCTGGCGACGCATCGCGTTCTGTGTACGTTGGCGATGAAAAGGTTAACCATCACAACTTTGACCACTGGAAAATCAGTTGGATATGAACTGAATAAAAGCCCTCCCATAGACGGAGCCTTAAATAAAATCCAATGTGATATCTCTATCATCATCAAACTATGCGCAGTAAGTGGAAAAATAGGGAACATAATTGAAATGGATTAAATAGGGAGTTGAACGCAGAACAAAAGAACTCATCACAACCAATCAGTACAAGTAAAATTATAGAAATAACATTGCTTTCGTACTAGCGATGGTGGCGCCATTAGTTCCTTGACAAATCGTAGAGTAGACATTGGCCCAAAGAGTAGATATCATAGCTGTCCATAAATAAACATTTGCTATTGCAAATCACAAAATGCAAAAGGCGAATCGTTATAGAAACATTGAAAGAAGACTGACTGATAGCAGATCAAGTATAAAATTCACGCAACAATCCAATAACCAAATCCCTTAGTCTGTGTTGCTTCATTAATTACTACGCTATACATTTAATGGAAATGGTGCATCCTATTAGATATTTTTATCGGTTAACCATTAAGGCGAAACAGACATTGTCCTGCGCTACGCTGCGGGGTGCGTGGCGACAGAGCCACAACACTGCGCGTGAATGCGTTTTCTGTGTGTTGCACTACGCGCGTTTTCTATATAAACACATAATGTGATGCAGTGCAGTGTGCGAATCGCCTAATTGTTTAATGTTTGAAATGGATAAGCATGGAGAATTTACAAATACTTATGGATACATTTAAAATTATGTAATACATCAGTAAAATATTTACAAACTGGGTTTAAAAAAATAAAAAAATGTATGAGCTGCTTCTCATGCTGCAAGCCACGAAAGATGAGATAAATTAAGAAACTTAAAACTAAAAAAAAAATGTATTAAAGAAAAACTTTGGTTAAATAACTTCCAAAATTGAATTTTAATACTGTAACTAAAACTTGATCAGTTTATTCAGGCAGCGAGGTAAAATTTTGTAAAAAACCATATACGCTAAAATATAAAAACAATAGTTACCTACTACTAAGAGAAGTATTCTAATCTACAAGCTTGTAACTAACAACGGTTTCCATTTTATGAAGACTAGTGGTAAATGTTTTTAACTGAACATTTTGTGCATTCGCTATAGCTACGGGCTCTGCTTCTGCCCATTTCTCAGGTATATCACAATCGGTTTTAGCATGAACTAATACATCAAACGAGCACCTACAATCTAGGAATGGTAAGTAAGATATCGTAGCAGCTACCTGCAGCATCACATCTCTAATCTCCTGTTGGATTTTCTTCAAGTCTTTACTGCCTACGGTTTCATTTTTCTCTTTGGATAATGTTACATCCCCATCTTCGTACTGAACGTTGAAATCCCAGCATTCTAGGACTTCTTTGTTTGCTACATTCAGAATTACGAGGGACAACTTGCTTACTTTTTTGCTGACAATCCATTCTGAAAATTACAAATGACAATAGTTATTAACACAATGTCCAGAAAATAACTTTATTATATTAATAATTGAATGCAACTTTCCTAGAATTTAGATCATTATCTTTCAAAGGGTCGCTCATAATTAGATCAGCAATATGCATGTTAAGGTCCACCTCTCTTGCTCTAATAAATTGAAGTACCTACCTATATAGAATAATAATATAGAAAAGATACTAAGGGCTGCAGTAAAGAATAGAAAATATTATGTTCTACTATCTAGATGTAGCCAATCCTGCTGCTACAGAAAACCCGATGATACGTTGGAAAGGACTGGCTGCTTGGAACATCAAAAAGTATCTAAGTACCTATATTAATAAACTTAATTAACTTCACTATAATATTGATAATATCTGATTAATAAGGTACCTTCACTCTGTGTGAGAAGATTGGTTAAAAAGTTCTTGATCTGCGCGTCCTCTGATATCAATAATGTTATTCCGTATTGTTGTTCCGCTTTGAAAGTTTCCGGTGGATATAAACCTCTTTGGAACAATACTGAATTAATGGCGAATTCTGTAAAAAAATTAGGTAACCGTCAATTAAGTTCACGTTAACACCAAAATACTGGCTGAACATCAAGTTCAACAAACAAAATAGGAATAAAAAATAATTGCATTTTTGTTTTTATTTTAGAGACGTGATTTCTTGTAACTTACTCAGATATTCACAAATTATTTGCGCAGATCCTCGCAGGGTAATACAGTTTTTGGTTTGTTGTTGAGACATCTTGCGATAAATAAACAATTAGCTAATATCAGCTGTAAACAGTAAACTTTAGGCAAGTTTTAGGAAGTTAATTGATTTGTTAACCGCACGAAAACCGTTTGAGTGTTGAATTTTGAATCATTCATTCGGTCAGAGCAGACGTGGTTTTGGAACGAATCAAGACAAGTACAAATTAATTGAGAAATATTTCCCGCAAACGCAAAATATTCAATAAAGTAAGTAAATTTGAATTGTTTAGTTCCCATAGCTGGTTAATATATTCACTACAATATAAACAATTCACTGTTACGAAAAATTAAAATACTAAGAAAAAATATTATGGTATTCCGAACGAATCTATTATTGATTTCACGTTTCGTTAGTGTCATGTTAGTGTACAAAAGAAGGTGAAAAATAATGATGATTATTGTAATTTACACATCTAATAAAAAAATACTGTACTGTGCTTTTAGCAAAATTACTAATATCAATTTATTATTATTTTAATTTTAATAAATGGTTTAGAATAATTATATTCATTTAAAAATATTGGTCAGATAGAAATCATGTGATCAAGTAACGAAACGTCTAATATCCAATAAATAAAATGTCATGCGGCGTGCGATGTGCGATGCGAGATCGAGTGTCATGACAACAAACAAAATTTCGATTTAATATTGTACAAAACGTTATATTAATTATTAAATTACGTATACAGTCTGAAGAGTTGTATCATATTAATGAAATTGAAATGTGTGCAACACGCTGAACTCAGCAATGGGCCGTACTCGGCGGAAGCGAAGCATAAAAAAAGCGCGCGACTTTTGCGCTTGTGATGATAAAGAAGAAATTATTCTATTGAACACTTGGCTTTCCGAAAATGGCATGCGTCGCAACAATAAGCTAGTACTAGCCGTATTCAACAAAACAGGCCGCGGAGTTTTAACAAAAAAGAAGATACAAAGTGGAGAGGAACTTATGAATTTACCCCTTAACTTAACTATCAATGTCACAACAATTTTAATGGACAAATTATTTTGTAATATATTTTTAGAAAATTCCAAATGTTGTGTAGTAGAATATAAGCAATCTGTGTCGTTTCAGTCTTTAATGGCATTTTATCTCGCATTTTTAAAATTCCAAAGTGACAAAACAAAGTGGCATATTTATTTAGAAAGTTTGCCAAAAGAGTACTCTGTTCCTTACTTTTTGCCAAACGAAGTAAAACAAAATATTGATAGCGACATTCTGTCTGTGATCCTAAAGCAAAAAGATATCATAGATTCTTCTTATAGTGTTTTTGAAAATATTTTATTGAATAATGTGTCTACAGATAATACAATCCAAAACTTTAAAAAGTCATTTTCCTTGGCTGTGTATGAATGGGCCTACTTCACAGTAAACACAAGATGTGTGTTTATGGATCTGACTAAAGTGATTGATTTGAAAAATATTGATAATTCTATTATAGCCCTTATATGTGATAATACGAAAATATCATTATGTCCCTACCTAGATATGATTAACCATAGTCCAAGTGCAAGAAATGAGACCAAGTTATTGGTTAGCAAGAATATAGAAAATGTTAATGTAAATAGTTTAAGTAAAGACTTATTTTCTGATGTAAACTTTTCAATATACACAAAAAATGATTTTGAGCCATATACACAAGTGTTCATATGCTACGGAGACAGTCACAATTTAAAATTGATCACGGAATATGGATTTTTCTTACCGGCCAATGACTTGGATTTTGTGTCATTTACGTTTGAAGAAGTAACTTTGTTTTTAAGAACGAAATCGATTAAATTATCACAAGATCAGATCTCCTTTATCAACAACCATGGGTTGGGAAAAGACCTGTATATTGATTGTAAAGGTTTAAGTTACAATTTTTACGGCTTACTATTGGTTGTCAAGTACTACTACGATCAAAGTACAGATGTAAGTAGGTTGATATACTCGGCTGCCATCTGTTCCAATGATAATAATCTCAATGATATTATTTCACCAATGGTAAGAGATAAGTTAGAGAGTATAAAACAGTCATTGAATAAACTAAATAATTTTAATAAATGTGTTATTTTAAATAACTGTGTAGAACTTATGTGTCAGTATGTTAGAATATTGGAGAAGTTTATTAAATGTTAGAAACATAATTATTGACTCTTTTTATAACCAATTTTATTTTATTTATTTATTAAACGATACATAATTAAACGTCAACACTAGATTGACGACAACGAGAACTTATTGACGTTCATAAAAAAAAAATATTTCACACCTGTTTTATAGTTATAATTTATACCAAATAAAATTGCTTTAAGCACAGCGCCATCTAGGAGATAATCTATAAACAAATTATACGCTAACCTGCTTTGAAGAATTCCGCATCTCAGCAATTATTTTAAATAAACAAATCATAGATGGCAGCGTTACCAAAACGTTTTGAAAAGTTTATAATGTTGGCGAACAGATGGACCTAGTAGTATATCAACAACTTCAAAAACTTTTTATAGAGGTGGTCTTACCAGCATCATCAAGTCATTATGGGTACACTCTAAATATGCACGTATTGTTGAGAATTAGCCTGTCTTTTCCTATATCAAAGCGGTGTTTCTTCTTTTTTCCAGCGAATAACCATCACCCCAGTAGGTAGAGCTTTCCTTCTCACGATCGCGCCATATTCTAGACGGAAATAGGTAACTAACGTTAGATAATAATTTATACCTTCGTAATCTTAGCCTAGCTTGAGATAACTAAAACCAAATCCTGCCTACCTACGTAGACAGACTTTTTATCGTAAATGTAACGTCATTGGTGTCGATTCTATTGCGCACTTTGACAGGAGTAAACTAAACTAAGGGTGTTTGTCTCTTTCTGTTTCAATAGAAAAATAAAGTAACAGTTGCTATTAGTCTAGTTGAGTACCTACTGCCAAAATGTGCTACAGAATCGACACCATTATTAACTTAGCAATCTGTATTAGTTACTTGTATTAGGTAGTATTTACATACCTATTTATTTTCACCTGTTTCCCTGTTTTCAAACCCACTGACAGTCGCCCAAACCAAATGTTTCAATCTAAGTCTTACTTTCCATTTAAAATTTAGGCAAACTTGTTTACCTATCCTCACAGAACAACACAAGAGGTCATAATCGTTTACTGGCGAACAAAACAAGCGCCACAAATAATGTGAACAACAACAGTTTCTGCGCCAATAAGTTGTCAAACAAAACACATAGGTTTGTTCCGAATATTCACGGTTTGAGAATTTGATTCGGGGATCTTTAGAGGAAGGGAGGACGATGCGGATACGTGACAATTAATACTATAATCATAATAATAATTATTTAATTAAATATCTTGAGGTTCGAGGTTGTCGACATGTGGGATTTAGATTCGGGAATCATTGTGCCAATGGTTGTAACGGCCAATGGCCAAGAACCTCGACCAACACCTCAAGAGGTCATGCCTTTCTCCGGTTGTAGGTAGGTACCTACCAACTCGGTAAACCGAAGCATTGTTTTTTTTATAGGGGCTTTTACGCATAGCGTTTCTCAGTCCCATCATACCCTAAACAATTATTGTACTTTCACAAGACATGACATGAGCCATGAATTTGAACAAATCCTTCTCATCGTCGCCATTTGGTTGGGATAGAATTGTATGGAACATGCCTACATCAGTTCTGTTTAAATTCAGGGATCTTACTAAATAATTTCTACTAGACTCATAATGGACACATTCCATCAATAGATGTTGTAGGTCCTCAACAACTCCACATTCCTCACAATTGGGTGAAGCGATTTTTTTCATCATGAAGGCAAACTTTTTGCATGGAATGTGTCCAGATCTGAGTCTAAGAGCAGTAACAATCCGAAACCTTGTGTATCACCTTTGTTGAACAAGAAGTTTGATATTGACGCACACATAGTACCTACTTACCTTTAAGTACCTCAATGTATAGTGTGATTCTAGGAGGCCAATAATTCTACTAAAAGATCGTTTAAAAATCGCTAACGAACGGTAGCTGAACCATGGCCGTTCGACTGTTGTCTCTATAAGATAAAAAAGTCAATCGGCAGTGGTTCAATTTAAATTTTAAACAATTTTGTTAGTACAAATTGAACTCCAGAACCGATTGTATATTGTTATAATCTTAATAATATCTTGTGTAAGGGCCTGGTGTCGACGCCGTCCCGAAGAGGACCACACTGCTTTGCAGCCGAAGTGTTTGGGAGGTTGTAAAAAAACAGACAGGTAGGTAGTTAAAACGAAAGTCGTAGGGTATAAATGCTAAAAATTTTAGACTCTCTCGGTTCAATTCAAAGCTGTGAATAGTGTTGCGAACCGTGTCGATGTTTTCATTATTAAAGTTTACCTCGTACAGTTATTTTAACAAATATTATAAAGTCAAGGATTTTTAAAGTACCTATGAAGAAAATGGTGAAATGCTTTTTCAATTTGCCACTTAGCTACAGCGAGCACAACAATGAAAGGACGAGATGACAAAAACGATGTGAGCTGGAGAGCTTAGACATCTAGGCATGGCATGGTAGTCGGTTTATTTTAAGTAAGTGTTTTAACAGAGGCTCCATGAGATACTTAAAGTACGACCAGCTCATCCTGGGCTGTCAGCCCCGCTACCAACCATACTGACTGGCTAATCTCTTCACTACGGCATGTGTTATTACCTATCTGTTATGTCTTTTACTACTGTACTGCCTCGTTGGTCTAGTGGTGGCAAGCGCGACTGCTAATCGTGAGGTTCTGGGTTCGATCCCCAGGTCGGGCAAAGTGTTGTTGGGTTTTTCCATTAGGGATTTCTTAGTAACAGCCCGGAGTCTGGATTTGTACCCGGTTAATGGCAATAGGCTCGCCCATTATTACATGGGACTTAAACATAATTGGCGAAACGAGGGTGTACTAAAAACACCTCTGCAGAACCCTTCGTGGAATACAAGACGTGATGTTGTATGTTTATGTTTTTTAGACGATGTCCTTAAAACTGACGTTAACCTTTGTAGATGTAACAGCGGTCCATCTCGTATCCAACATTATTGAATAACTTGTACCGACAAAATAGAAGAAGACCGAGTTTTTTTATTATTCTATACCTTTCTGGCATATTTCGTGTTGATAATTAACTTAAAATTTACCACCATATTGTAACGTAATTAATCATTGGCAGCATAGAGTTCACTCATGATGCAGGTGTTGGGAAACATTGGGCGGTTTATTAGGGTGATTGGTTTAAAAATTCCGAATTTAAAAATGCTATTCTATCGACAAGTTTCCACAATCTCCCTAGTACTATAGTTGGCGAGGATCAGTTTATGACAATCCCAATCAAGAGGCGACGCCGCGACTAACTGCCGTTCTCTAGGGAACCTTATGACGCCTGGTTGCACCAAATATCGCTAATCTGAATCTCTGTTTAAAGTTGTTCATGTTTGCGTTGTGACGGTTGAATGCCAGTCTTGTTTGCATATGGCCGATTTTGATTTAGGTATCGAGCATTATTGGTTAAAATTAAGACTCTTGTGTCTTTACCCATAATGAACCAAAGACCCCATAGTGTTGCATAGTAGACCCTCGCATACGTTAGTAGCTATCACAGGTATTTGCTTACCTACCCTCCTTCTTAGCCTTCAAAAGTTATCGCGCCATATTTTGATTTAACCTCAATAAAATCTGTAAATCTTAGTTTAACAAACACCAGAATCCATGGTACAAACATGCTCTACCAAATGCCGTCAACCAATATTGGTTAATAAAACCATGATCATCAAAACTTGGCGCCGATTCCAACACCATAATGTAAACTGTTCCTGCAAGCACACACCGTGAATTTTCAAACACTGTGTTCCTCTCTATTCAAATATTTGTACCAACATTTCCACACAGAAAAACACAGTGTCGGGTTTTGGAAGACAAGGTAGGGATAAATAATAAGGAATGAAATGTCTGAACAGTAGTTGTAAAGTTAATTTTTGTTATCTGTTTATTGTGGAGACTTATTGTATCGTTTTGTTTAACTAGTTTTTGTTGGGGGACGACGAAAATATAATATTTTAGTGTTCGGACTTTGGTGCTGAAAAAAATGTAGACTATCATTTGTTATAGGGTATAAACATAATAACTTGATTTGCCTGAAACGATTCCAGGCTGTTTATATTATTGTTTATCTGTTTCGGTATACAGCCAGTAGGTATCTAGCTTAATTTTATTTTGATCCTTAATTTATAATCTGTAGGATAATTCATGTATTTTATGAAGCAGGAAGCGTGCAGAAAGCCTTCTGTCAAAATTTTTCATTTTGATGTTAAACAATTTGACAGTTTTAGTAAACGAAACTGTCCAATCAAAAAATATCCGAATTAGCCTACTAGGTAAAACTGGGGTAAGGAATTTGACATTAGGCTTATTTGCTGCTTCCAATTTCTGACTAGGTTCTAAAACACTTATATTGTTATGTAAGTCTTCTTCTCTCGTGTCGGCACGAGGTAGGTATACGAGAATAGCCCATGCCGTGGTGAAAAGATTACCCAGTCAGCAATGTTGATAGCGGGGCTGACTGGGGTGCGCCGGACGTATTTTAGTATCGTCACTCGTGGAGGCTGTTTTATAGTTTACTAGACTATTACCCGCGGTTTCACCTGCATCCTAGGGGAACTACTTGATGTACCCGGATAAAAAGTATCCTATGTGTTAATCCAAGGCATAGTCTATCTGTGTGTCAAATCTCATCCAAATCCGTTCAGCCGTTTTTGCGTGAAAGAGTAACAAGCATTCATACATACAAACTTTCGCGTTTATAATATTAGTAAGGTTAGTTTATACCCCAATTTTTATAAGTTACTACCAATTACAAAGACTCTTAAAAACACCAAAAATAATGTAATAAGTATCTTCATTCTTATTCATTAATTCTCAGAAAGCAAAACTGTTATTATTTTCCATACAATTTCTGAAAACAAAGTTGGCTATCATTATTCGCGAGTGCCTACCTACATTAAAGAAAATGTGATATAAGGCTTATTTGCGGTGGTATTCTGCAATAATTCATCGATTGTTTTCGTCGCATACTCAATAAGGCATAACGTAAGCTTTGCTGGCAGAATTGCCCCTCATAATTTATAATCATCGTAAGTAATACACTATTGCCTTTTGTGTTAACAAGAAAAAAATATGGCTTTCCCTTAAAGAAAACGGGTTTTTTATAAGCTTTTTGAAATTAGGGAAATAAGAGAGGTATGGGTAGGCTATTGTTCTAACAAGATTGTTTAAAATCCTAATTGAACCGGAGCTGAACAACGTCTAATGACTTTTTTATAAAGATAATGCTCAACTCACGGTTATTGAGCTGTGGTTCGATTGCGATTTTAAACATTTTTATTATCTAGTAGAAATTGACCTGTAGGGAAATGAATTATCGAGATTCATAAAATTGAATCGAAGCCCGCAGTACATAGTAGGTAGGTAATACTACTTTTATTTTCTTTATCCATACTTAGGTACATCGTTTTATTCAGTTAGGTACGCAGTCCTGCAAGATTTTGTTTTGGCTTCTCATTCCTTAGATCCACGGTCGAGTGACATCCTTTGTTGCACTTTCGTTATGACAGTTGCAAAGTCTATCTAATTTCCTAACCAATTCACTTCATAATCGTAAATTACAAAATCATTTTAATGTTCTTATAATTATAATTTTTTATTCTTGTCTTGGCCGCGTTAAGCGAAGATAGGGTCTTAGATGGAGTACACGCATCCAAGAAACAGAGATACAGAGAGATTCCTCCATACTCCTCTGGCTCTCACATACACATGACGAAACAGTAAACTTGACAATTCTCAAATTCGTCTTTCAAAATATGAATCTCATATTCCAGAAGCTGTTTACCAATAAAAAGATCTACCCCTTATCATAACACCATCAATCATAATCGGACTTTTCTTATTATACTGTCGACTTTTTCCTCCATTAAAGAAAAACTGTGACTCCATAGATTTTATCCGTCAATGGGGAAAACACTGTATCTACTGATTGACCATATAAAAAACCGGATGATTTATCATTTTTATTGCGACAAAAACATGTTTATGAGCATCTTAAGAGGGGTGGAGGGCGAGAGGGCGAGTATTCTGAGTATGGTTGGATTGAATTAGCTGCGAAGGGTTTTGAATCATTTAGTTAATTCGGTTGGGATTTTAAATTATTTGTTCTTGAGCCGTGGTCCCCAGGTAATAATAAAAAGTATTTTGGCTTCTATTTTTACAGCGAGTAGTTCTCTTCTACCTTCAGGTTAATGGGTACGAATAACTTGAAGTATTTATAAAGCTGAGTCTTCTACGACCATGTTTTTGTTAGAAATCGCCCCTAACATGTTTTTCTAACAAAATTGGGGCGTAGCTTATCTGTTTACTGTGTTTTTGTTAGATTTTTGTAGCAGGAGACCCGGCTTAAAGGTAATTGTGGGGCATAGGCCGAAATGAATAAAGTTGCATGTGAGGAAATAGGTTGTAAGTCTGTTTAGATTCTGGTCGTTAAAGTGAGAAAAGTTATTTAAGCTAATCAGACCTCGCCTGACATCGTCCAGTCTGGGAAAAAGATCATCAGCATCTATATCCCTTCCCATTTTCAATTTTGGAAAAAAAATACGTCGAGAAAATAAAAATAAAACATTTTTGGTCTCTCGAATCTCACAGCCATCAGAATCGACCCCCACACAGCGAAACAAAATAATCATTGGCTAGTTATAATGTCCCCGGGGGACTGTTCTCTAACTATAAACGCGATATTGCTTCGGATGGGGTGACAAACTTTGATCGCTTTTTGCTTATTATTTTTTCGTCACTATTTATGTTTTGTTTCTCTTATTTTAGTTTGATTTCAGAGTAGGATTGATTGTGTAGGCAGTTTACTGAAAATATTATTTTTTAATACATACTTTTTCTTTTTCTTAGCGTGTCGATGGCAATCTAAATTGAGTCGGCCCAGAACTTAGCTACGAGTTTAGAGTTATCAGTAGCGTCAATTAGTTCCTGTAACGTGCAGGTATCAGGCCACGTAGGGCATGATGTCAGGTGTTCCATCATTTGTGGAACACCACCACATTTACACTCCAAGCTGGAATCGTCTATGAATCTCCACCTGAGCAGGTTTTCTTTGCTTCGACCAACCTGGGTCCGGAGTCTGTTTAAAGATTTCCAGGTTAGCCAAGGCAACAATTTTTTTTATACTGACTGTGTAAGTAGTTACCGGAAAAAATAGGACATTCTAAAAGGTCACCAGTTATTAGCACAGGATGGACAAATGCACCTTCTGAGAGCTACCTGCAGGCTTAGCGTGACCACCGTAGACAAAGGTTTTGTCGACTGAAGAATAGACTTCATATTGTCATTATGTTTGTTCATGTCATATATATTTTTCAGTCGACAATACCCTTGTCTACAGGTTTCATGCTACGTCTCCTGGTGTTAATTTTCTGTATTCAACAATTTTTGTAGTAGTGTCTTTAGTATACAAAACCCTTGCCCTCAGCCTACTTTTTAGAATTTTGATCTTCTTTGACATGTGGAAATTCTCTTGGATTTCATCATTCCTCAAGATGTAGGGTTATATCTGACTCTTACCAAGTAAAACCAGCACGGTATTCCTTCAAGGACCTATAGCTGAAGTCATAGGTTTCGCTATTGCATTTACCGCAACCCTGGCAGACAACTTTTGCCTTGGGATAAGGTTGTGAACCGTTATTTTTTCTCCAATTCCCGCATAAAAATTAATTAAAATTAATATTAATTCAATATAACTTTACATTCACAGTGAGATACGGATTCAAAAGAGTAGATATTAAATTTTATGGTGCCTTCAAATCAACGCAAAATGGTTTCTATTAACCAACAAGCTAGATAACTAAGAAATGCTGTGTGGCTTCTAAATGGGCGGGTATGAATAGAGCAACCTGGGTAGAGTGCGGGCGACGCGGTCACCGATGGATTGAGTTGTCGGTCGCTGCGTTGCTCTATGGAGTAGACGCAATGAGCCTTCTCGTTCTGTGTGTTAGAATATACCATTATTTCATTCAGTTTCTTCTTCCCAGCTTAAACACTACGAAGCGGTGAAGGTAGAGTGTTTTTGGGGGCGGTCTTTTGTATCATTGACGTCCTAAAAGTATTCTGAATAAATGAGTTTTTGAGTCCAGTTTTCAGTTCCTGTCTACTGTTCAACATGGCTCTCGTGATATACCGCTGAAATGACAGTTTATGAGAGAATATTGCTATAATTACCAGACTACGCAAATGAATAAGTGACTATAGAATGATGATGTCATAAGAACTGCAGGAACAGCCCAGCTTAATTTTACGTTACGCAATATTCACTGCAGGGAATCACACCTTACTACCGTTAGCGATAAGACCGCTATTTGTATAATTAATTGTATGTAGGTACTCTCTCTGAATCTGCTCTTAGTGTATTCTTGCTTACTTATGGCCAAGTACTCAAACGCTACTTGTTAATTTCGTGCTGTCCCAACCATTTGAAGGCGAAGTGACAGTGATAGCACGAGACTTAACGGCAACTTAAAACTGAGTAGCGTTTGAGCATTTTAGCTTCACTATTTTACGAAGTCGCTGCTTTCAAGGCTTGGCTATAAGTACACAGAGCGCTGTAACCACCAAAATCTCTGTTCCGCGCAATTAATTTATATAAAACGATAAGGTTTAAAGGCAAGGAATATGCAAGGCGCGAGCTCGATCCGCGTTACGTGATCTAGATAACGCTGGAGAACGCTTCTTGTGTTCTAGGGGTGTCAGGACTAGCTTTTGTTTCTATTAGCATGTTTAGACGCTGTCTTACATTGTTACATTCACATAATTCACTGGACTTTAGAAGAGGCCTTGACATTTGAGTTGGTGTCGGCGTTTCCCTTAAGAAATCACCAGATATTAAAGGCTACTAGAACAAAAACATTTAAAATATTGACTGCAAAAGTGATTTTAAAGGATGTATATACTTACAGATATTAACAAATATTTATCAGTTCTGTCGAGTTATAATGGGTCTACGGCGATGTCACATGGTCTTCAGATTTGTTGCATGGTCTCTAAACTGGTCTTTACTGGTTGATCGGTTGATTTATCGTGTAGTACTCGACTAAAAATAAGCCAGACTGCGTCTTCTCTAGGAAAAGCCATTTGAAGGATGTACAGCATTATCCACAGATGCTGTAAATTATATTGTGCAATTCACTGCAGTTATTTCTCTATTAAAAACGCGGATTATATGCTTTGTAAGGTTAAACTGCGCTTGCCGCGGTCAGTCCGTGGATGGGTGAATATTCCTTACACATCGAGGTCCCTCCGTGCCTTGGAGAGCACGTTAAACTGTCGGTCCCGGGTGTATACGAATACCTATGGCAGTCGTTACGGGTAGTCAGAAGCTTGAAAGTCTGACAACCGATCTAACCTTTGGATATCGGCATTGCCCAGTAACTGAATTGCAGAGGTCTGATGGCAGTCGTTCTGTGTAAAATACTGGTATTCAGCCGCATCTGGTTAAACTGGAAGCCGACCTTGGCGAAGACTAGGCAGAACGATTTCTCTATTAAAAGCGAAATCTTATTATGAGTGTTATACAAAATGACTCATAATTATATTTACACTCTGTAATGCTCAATGAATGCAGTTTCTATTCACACAATATCTTACCTACTTCTTCAGAGTCAACCCTATTGAACAGCGCGTTCGCCGCGAATCTTGCTAATAAAATATTAAATGCTCACTTAAACATCTATATTGCCGCGAGTAATGACTGGCAACACCTTCTGAATACAAGAGAGGAGGTACGCAGCGACGTAAAATATCACGCTTACTGATAAGAGGAGTTTTTTAGTTACGGAAGCAAAAGCAGCGAAGACAGTAGTTATGTCAGATTCATCTTTAGGCTGTTTTTATTCTTCTTCTCCTCCCGCGTTCGCATGAGCTGGACGAGGGTTCCTGCTGTGGTGAGAAGATTAGCCAGTCAGCAAGGTGCTGCTGGGATTGGGACTGCTTAAGTATCGTCATTTGTGGAGACTATTTGCACTCCTTTTGTCTGTTGCATCATCTTTGTGTAACAGCAGTGATCGCCTCGTGGTGTGACCGTCGGACTACCAAGTCATAGGTCTCGAGTTCGAACCCAAGGCACACACCTCAGACTTTTCGGATTCATGTGCGTATTGTATAAATATCACTTGCTCAAAATCGGTGAAGGAAAACATCGTGAGGAAACGTGTCTGAGAGATATTTCTCGACGGCATGTGAAGCCCAGTCAAAAGCCCATAGTCACTAATCTTTGTGTCAATTGAAGATACAGCCAGAAAGCCTAAAAATACACCTAAAATATTTGAAACGTTTTTGCTTGTGTGGTTTGAGCTCAATTCTCCTCTCTCCCTTATCAAAATTACACCGACCTTGCATGGAAATAAACAAAAAACCAACCACCGTATTACGTAAATATCTGTCAAATTTACATACGTAGCATCTAAACTCCCCAAAATCTGATACATGCCAAACATATCTATTGTTTATCACAAAAAAGTACGCCAGAAAACAAACGTCCAATAACATTATTACAGTCAATAAATCTGGTTGATAGTACAAACGGAATCAGATTCGCGGTGTCGGCCCGTATCTGTTGAAGTTTCACGATAAATACCGAGCGAATCTGCATAACTCCCATGTGAGTGGCGGCGGTGGGGCGCGGACAAGGATGTGGGACGGAGTTGGGTAGGATGGATGCGGTGTTTTCTTTATGAAGTGCCTATTCGCCTAGTAAACTCGTTTCATTAT
This sequence comes from Amphipyra berbera, assembly GCA_910594945.2. Classification (NCBI taxonomy): domain Eukaryota; kingdom Metazoa; phylum Arthropoda; class Insecta; order Lepidoptera; family Noctuidae; genus Amphipyra; species Amphipyra berbera. The sequence goes on along the minus strand of OU343129.1, from coordinate 19,980,989 downwards.
TCTTCTTTAAAGCATTCCCTTATTAGGGTATGCTAGGCTGAAGATTGAGCGCTCATTGATTCGTATTCGCGTCGAGTGCTTTCCATTGAAAGGGTAAGAAGTCCAACGAGTATGAAGAAAGACAGAAGTACGAGTACTTAGTTCGAAATAAACTTTTGCTTTTTTGAGTTGTACGTAGAAAACTTCGAAAACCAAAAACTTGTATCTTTTGGTACTATAATCAAAGCTTGTATCGTAAATATTATTTTTTGTTTTTATCAAAATACTTGGTGCACTTAGCGTGCTTGTTGTCTCCTATCTGTACAGGCTCTACTTTTAAGCCTCTCCATAATCACCCACAATCCTGCAGAATAGCATAATCCGCCCTTTACTGTCCCACTACTAAGCACGGGCCTCTTCTCAGAATTAGAATAAAGAAGAGAATGAGAAGAACTCTGGTGCTGGTTGGCGGACTACACAAATCATCGAGAACTTTTTGGAGCCCTTCCAAGTGTGCAGGTTTCCAAGGTTCTGGTACATTCAACATAAAAATAATTCCCAAATGCCTCCTCCATCACCGCGACACTAGCACTCCCGCTACATCCACTCGGTTGAACATAAGACATTGTGTGCGGTACCACACTTCCTGCGTTATACTCGCTAGAACAACTGTTTGTTTGTACGTACGGAGCTCATATAACATATATTATTATGCATATTCCTTGCTGGCTTAATTTATAGGTATCTGGGGTGAACAATACTGGAATTACGTAGGTGGTAGGTACCTATTCTGTTTTTCCAGCCCGATTTTGTCTGCGTCAGCTTTGTTTATACCGTACTAACGTTTAAGCCAATTTTGCTAACTAAATTCGTACCAAACCGCAAACAAACGTCATCTGTCAAAATGTTTGGTCTCATTATTGTTGTCAAATAATTTGACAGTTTTTTGTTAACGAAACCTGTCCGAATTAACGGTTCGGCTTCGGTTCGGCGATAGACTAACGTTTCTGTTATTCGAATTTGCACATTGAACACTTGGACAGTGAATACAATGAACATTGTTGAACTGTCAAAATTAAAGGGATTTCGATTGGATTCTACATCACAATTTATTTTATTTTAAATAAAGCTAATCCAAACGACTGAAGTACAGATTGAAGTATGTTATAACTGACTTTTAATAAAAAATGCAATGTAAGTACGTACTTCGAATTTGTTACTCGAATATCTCCAAAAAAAAAACCGTCGGTCCTGGTTGTCCTGCGAATACCTATGACAGTCGTTATGGACAGCGAGAAGCCCGAAAATCTGACAGCTGGTCTGACCTGTAGATAACGGCATTACCCAGTAACTGGGTTGTGGTCTGATGGCAGTCGCTCCGTGTAAAATACTGGTATTCAGCCGCATTTGGTTAGACTGGAAGTTGACCCAAACACAATTGACAAAGCTGGGCAGAACGAATATCTCCAAATTCATGGGCTTCATCATCTTTCTGTTTCTCATTTTGTAATAGAACTCAGCCTCACAAAACATACTCAAAACACCTCCCAAAATCAGGGCACCCCAAGCTTACAATCCTATTTGGCTAACAAAAAATATTCAATATCATAAGGAAGGTAAGATTGTGCATAAATTGGATCCGAAGTGACCCCTGTCCGTTGGGGAAACACTTTGTAACAGTTATTGGCTCATTTTCATTCTGTTTTTGTCTTACATTTATTTTTATGGTAAACTGTGCCATATTTATTGAAAAATAATCCCATGAAAAATGTTTAAGTTAAACGGTTTTACCTTGCAGTACTCCAGTAGCATCAGGATTTGAGGATTGAAGGTTGAAATTATTGTCGTGGGAATTGAGTTTGTGTGTGAAGTTCAGGAGAATTGGTTAAGCAGAAGTAGTTGAAAATACTGTCGCACGATGTGAATCAAACAAATAATATATACGAAGTGGAGCTAATTAAAACAGTTTAAAAAACCATACCTTTCGCTTTAAAAATGTTATTTGTAAAGTTTACTGCAGGCAGTATCAAACTCAACTCATTTATTTTATTTAGATCAGTATTCAGGTACTTCTGAAAGTCGACAAATTGTCACCTTTAAAATCTAGTTTCCTGAGAAGAACAAAACTCCATGGTTACTCTTTTTAAAAATCTTTTACAATATATTTGGGTATGCACATTAAATGCCAAAAAAACAATGTGAAGACAATGTAGAATAAAGACTACTTAATTAGTTACATTATTAAATTGACTATGGTAGCTTCGAGCAGACCAGTCCCGACTGATGGTTCCTATTCACTAGCTTTAAGCATTGACTAACATCGCTTAGGTCAACTATATTGTAGGGAACCAATATTTTACAAGACATTGCTGCTGGCTTCTTTCAAAAAGAAATTATGCCAGTAATGACAACATTGGGCAAGGATCGCACGGCTTATTTGCCTGAAGAAGTCACGCTGCCTGCTTCAAAACAAAAAACAACAAGAAATATTCAAGGTACAATATACCACGAGTACTTTCATGTTTTCCTACTTTCACAGAACTATTTGCTAGTGAGTATACTCAGTTATACAGAAGCAGGGCCATCAGTGGAGTGAGTGGACCGCTCACTCAATATGGCCGCTACACCGCTGCCAATATGTAAGTTACATATTTTACGCCAGACCTTTTCCTATTTTTTATCTTGCACACCGGTCTTGTATTGAAATAGATTTACTGGATGTGCTTCCGAAAGTACGTTTAGGTATAATATATCACTTACCATGTCATCATTAGCAGTTACTTTAAAAATGTCTGAACTTTAAAAGAGACCTTGAGCTATGAGTTTGTTTCGGCTTTTCTTCTCAGAGCTAGTCAGACAGGAAAAGCCGGCGCCATCTAGTCTTAAAAAAACATAACACTGACTTGTAAAATTGTCTGTAACAGATATATTTACAGAAATAAAAATCATTTCTAATTCTGTCGGTATTCAGTGATTTTTTGGCGTCCTATTAAATCATGTTTCCACGGTATTTAAGTATTATTTTCTTGGTGTGGCTATACATGGATTTCAGTCCCTTTTATTTTTCCATACAATATACATTGCACAATATGTTTTAAAAATCCGTCTTCTCGACAACTATTCATGCACCACGTAATGAATACAGTGGTATTGCCAAAATGAAAGCTATTATGATTGCGAGATTGTTACGCAGTTAGGGTGCTGGACCACTTTATAGGACGCTACAATGCACCTACCACATTGGGGTTATTATAAAAACAAAAAACCTAACCAAAAATTTTATAGGATGTTAGTGTTTTGTTTTTGTGTTTGGTGCAGTGGCTGAGCGATTGTCTTCTGCGCTACGGATCGTGGGTTCGATTCCCGCACGGATCAAATATTTGTATGGCCTACAAATAGTTGTTCCGGGTCTGGGCGTTTGTGCATGTGAAGATTTGTGTCTGTAAACGCACCCACAATACAGGAGAAATCCTAGTGTGGGCTAAGTTTAAAAAATAAAAATCGTTAGGTATATAACATTTCATTATTTCAGTTAGCACCATTGAAGTAAGGATTAAATGGTTAGTGTGTTAAAATTTTGTTGCTGTCGGCCCTTTTATGGAGTTGGCATTTTATTTAACTAGCGGTTCCTTTCTTCCTATATCCGTGTCATGTTTCCTAGTTACCACAGAGCCGCGGGCGGCGAGGTAATAGGAAGGCGGAGTCGGGGCGTAAAACTATACTACGGACATCTCATTCCTTGCGACTTGAATATGATAATAACATATTTCAGGCCCCTGTACTGTAGTAACAACCTGTGCGGAAAAAAACAGGAAAATGTACTGTTGCAATGTACCTTCAAACTAGATATGTTGTGACGTACATAGAGAGTATATTGCGTCTTGGAGGAGCTCGTGGCTAGTTAACAACCGCGCGGCGCATACGATTTGCAAGGTTAAGCTGCGCTTGCCGCGGTCAGTCTGTGGGTGGGTGACCATTCGTTACACATCGAGACCCCTCCGTGCCTCCGAGTCCCGGGTGTCATACGAATACCTATGACAGTCGTTACGGGAACTTAGAGGTCCGGAAGTCTGATAGCTGATCTAACCTTAGAGTATCGGCATTGCCCAGTAACTGAGTTGCGGAGGTCTGATGGCAGTCGCTCCGTGTAAAATATTAGTATTCAGCCGCTTCTGGTTAGACTGGAAGCTGACCCTCACATAGTTGGGAAATGGCTAGGCAGAACGATTGCATCTTGGCTACACTCCTACAGTCACGGCAAACATTCATGGGTTCCAAGTATCTATACTAATATTATAAAGCTGAAGAGTTTGTTTGTTTGTTTGAACGCTAATCTCAGGAACTACTGGTTGGAATAGATTTTTTTTTGTGTTGGATAATCCATTTATCGAGGAAGGTTATAGGCTATATAACATCACGCTACGACCAATAGAAGCGGAGGATAAATGAAAAATGTTGCAAAAACGGAAGAAATGTCCACCCGTGCGAAGCCGGGACGGGCCGCTAGTTTAAATATATTTTTTGCGCCTATATTGCTTATCATATACGGATCTTGGCAAAAGCTGAAATAAATAGCGCGAAGTAGAAGAAGATACTGCATATACTAATATAAACTAAAAGTATCAGTAGATCTAGCACTAACGTTCGACGTATAGTATCGTAAACATATCGCTAATGTAAGCAAATTTTGAATCGAAAACACAACTGTCCTATAATATTTTGGTTAATTTTTTTGCGACATGTACATTTTGTTTTATAGTTAGACTAGCGACCCGCCCCGGCTTCGTACGGGTGCAATGTAGATACTAATGTGGGGTATATAAACCTTCCTCTTGAATCACTCTATGTATTAAAAAAAACCGCATCAAAATCCGTTGCGCAGTTTTAAAGATCTAAGCATACATAGGGACAGACAGACAGCGGGAGCGACTTTGTTTTATACTACATAGTATCATTCATCATCATCAATCATTTTTATCTTCTTTACATAAAGAAGATAAAAATGATTAAAGTTTTCAATTTAATTAAATAGTCTGTGCAAAACGAGTATTTCCGATACAAAATTCACCGACGATAACGTTACATTTACACGAGAGCATTCTTGATAGGCATATTGCTCTTTCTTTAAAAAACATAATCAACATATCTTAGACTATCCATGTAACCACTGCTTTTACGAATCACATGAATCTTTTTCGCACAAACAGAAAGATCCTTAGCCTAGCTTAAGCAAGTTTATTATACAGTCGCCAGCACGTAACTTGGCTAAGAGTAAAGAACAGAATTCCTCTCCTTTCATTGTTTCTTCTAAACAGACATGTTTAAAAATAATTTATAGCAATAACCATAGAATAATGACAAGCAATAAAAGTGACCATTTTTTTGTTGCACTAAGTGTACATGCGAGAACTTACTCCCACTACGCCAAAACCTTGCCAAATTACGTGCCGGCGACTATACCTTTTTTTTTTTAAAGAAAACGTTGCTCCACACTAGGATTTCTCCTGTATCGTGGGTGCGTTTATAGACACAAATCTTCACACGCACAAACGCTCAGACCCGAAACAACTATCTGTAGGCTATACAAATATTTGTTCCGTGCGGGAATCGAACCCACGACCCGTAGTGCAGAAGCCAATTGCTCAGCCACTGCACCAAACGTGTCGTCTTCACCTTCATACTTTAGCAACACTACCCAACAAACGCCTAAAATATTATCAAATCAACCAACACCATCCATTACCCACGACTTTGATGTTTGTTCCTTCACAAACTTTCCATATAAAAATTAAAACCAACCGTTATTATAAGGTAATAAACATGTCCTGGCCGTTGAAACGAAGTCGGTATTAAATCACATAAACAAGTCGGTATCTACGAGTCGTTACATTTACATACGGGGCGCGCGCCCCCGGGTGCCGGAAGTGGGGGCGGAGCGGAAGTGGAATCGGCACGTGCTTTATGGATGTGTGGCTCAGGTACACTTGTTTATTGCGAATTTTGAGCCGTATATACTCTTTGATAGGTTTGACTACGTAGTTTGTTTTATGTGCAGATAGATACCTAATCTTCATTTCATTTATTCAATAACAATTTATACATTGTGTCTGAATTATCTATAACGAAGTATTTATTACATCATGAATTATTCTTTACTAATCTATGTAATTGGTAATCCATAATATTAACATTATAATTAATAATTTTTGTCATATCGGGACAAAATACAAATCAATTCATAATAAAATTAAAAATGTCAAAGTTTTTGTTAATTTACAATTCGTCAATAGAATAAAAACATTTATTTAACAAGAACAGTAAGTTTTAGGCTTTTAATTTCTGGCTTTTTTTTCTATTGAGTAAATACACAATGTAAAGAACACTTCTTGTTAATAAGTCCTTTTTACGAACATAAAGTGACTTAAATCGTACCTAGGTTAGGTATAACAAAGTAATACACACGGCAGAATATACTGCATATATTCTAAGAGTATTTACTCGCACTTACAAGTTAATAGTGAATTAAGTGGTGGCGGAACAGAAGTGGAATTGGCACGTGTTTTATTATGCTAAGCACAAGTTCTGATTTACCGTGGAAACCGAAAGCACTACATGCTTTATAGAATCGTGATGCTCGTTACTAATAATTCTTAAATTCATTATTCTACTCTTCAAACAATTCTCTTTTTAACCCCCGATGCAAAAAGAGGGGTGTTATAAGTTTGACCGCTATGTGTGTCTGTCTGTCTGTGTGTGTGTCAGTCTGTGGCACCGTAGCTCTTAAACGGGTGAACCGATTTGAGTGCGTTTTTTTTTATTTGAAAGCTGGTTTTCTAGCGAGTGATTTTAGACCTGTTTTATTAAAATCGGTTTATCCATTTCAAGGTTATCAGCTGTTTTGTTAGCTGCGGTAGGGTTCTTAGACGCATAATGTGTATTACTTTACTTTCAAACATACGTGTGAAATAAAATTTGAAACACTCATGTATGCTATATAACTATGCAAGATTATGAAATTCTTGGTTTGATGCTGCAGCCAGGATAACCAGTGCACTAGTACACTCTTGAAAAAATAATAGCAGATATGTCGTGTTTGGATTCGTTTTGATCAGTATTTGATTCTACATGCAATTCAATGGTGGCGACATGATGAGCTGATGCTGCAGCCAGGATATCCAGCACACTAGTACACTCTTGAAAAAATAATAGCAGATATAGGTCGTGTTTGGATTCGTTTTGATCAGTATTTGATTCTACATACAATGCAATGGTGGCAAAAACTAAATGTTATTGAGATAAAGCTTCGTTTTGTTTTCTTATTCTTTGCAATTCTTCCAATGCTGATTTATCATGAGGACAATTGAATAGTTTTCTTTGATCCCCTTCACAAACTGCAACACCTTGTAAATTTTTCACACAAATCAAACAACGTGTCTACTAGTAATTTAAAAAGTATGAATTAAAAATTAAATTAAAAATTTAAAAAACCCCCGACTCAAAAAGAACCCCTAAAAAATAAAAAATAAAATGTGTTTATTGGCCATTTAACTTTTATTGATAATTTACTTAGCGGTCCCTCAACGTGACGACGCTTGAATCAAAATATTACTAGGTAGTTTTAATAAAGTTAAATGGCCAATAAACACATTTAATTTTTTATTTTTTAGGCGTTCTTTTTTGAGTCGGGGGTTTTTTAAATTTTTAATTTAATTTTTACATACTTAAATGTAAAATTATGCCTACTTCTTCTTCTTAGCTATCCTTCTATGTGTGTCAAAGATTTTTACTTGACATGTCCTCTTTCTTCTTTTTCTTCTTAGCATGTCGATGGTAATCTAAATTGAGTTGGCCCATAACTTAGCTACGAGTTTAGCGTTATCAGTAGCGTCCATTCGTTCCTGTAACGTGCAGGTATCAGGGCACGCAGGACATGATGTCAGGTATCCAGGCTGGAATCGTCTATGAATCTCGTCGTTTAAAAATGGTGGACAGCTCTGCTCGATCTGCAAAATTAAAATTAAATCAAAAGTAGGTAAATAAATCATAAAAGTGTGTGTTGCCTACTTTCTTGTTCATACCAAAGGAAGTGGGATTCGGAAGTGGGTTCGGCACGTTGTTTTATGTGCTCTTTGTTTGTTTATAAATGGTGGATGCAAGTTAGATTGTTGTTGTGGACTTTATCGTTGACTAATCATAAATTATTATGTAATTTTCACATCAAAGGTTTCCGGAATATAAAGATACCACACCAAATAACAGTGGAGTGTAGAATCGAAAGCAACAAATCACTTGGATTTGGTTAAATAACCTAGCAATATTTACGAGTAGTTCTTATTGCTACAGGAGTTTAAAATTCAGTAAAACCATATTAGAATATTTATAGCAAATTAAAAGTTAATAAAACTAGGCTATTTCTAGTCAGCTTATCACCACAGTAAATATTTCCAACCATACATTTTTTAACACACTTATAATTCTGAATTTGTTCTATTAAACTTCATGTCTTTTTTCCAATTCAATGTGGAAGTACATCAGTCTCATATTCCCATCTCGCAATTCAATTACTTAGCTATAAGGAATGCGTTATACCTCGGCCACGGCCATTTTTATGTACATTATGTACATATGCGACCATACGGAGAGGCTTTTACGTCGGATTGTTCTCGCATATTGTTGCCAAAGAATACAACGATGAACGAATATAAAGAAAAAAAAATATTGCACCTGCGTTTTTATGAGAGTCCGTTATTCTTGAAGAATTGGATTATATGGTCATAAGCCAGTTTATTGTTAGTTGTTTAAAATTGTTAACTATCGCGTCGATATCACTATCTGTTTTTTAATTGGCCAATATGACATAATGCCGGTGTTGCGTAGAATAAACTGCAATGTTCATTAAGTAGTTAGAAACTTGCTTATACGTGTATGAAGAATTCTATCCTAATTCTATAGTCTATGAAAACATTTAAATGATGGAGAAGATTGTTACAATCATTCAACCAATTCATTCTATCGCAGTCCACTGCTGGACATAAGCCTCTTCCTCGACCGCTCCAGTCCACCCCAGCTACCTGCTTCAGACTGTTGGCCCGGACGGGCCAACGGTTTGAAGCAGGTCTGAAGCAGGACGCCCTTTAGATGACTAAAGGCCCACTGCCACTTCAGTTTGCTAATTTTGCAAGGTATGTCAGTCTCTCCGGTTCTTCTCCGAATAATCTCATTTCGGATCATATTCTTCAAAGACAACTTCTTCCTCCTAGCCTTTTCCCAACTATATTGGTGTCAGCTTCAATCTAACCAGACGCGGCTGAATACCAGTATTTTACACGGAATGACTGCCATCAGACCTCCGCAACCCAGTTACTGGGCAATGCCGATATCCCAAGGTTAGACCGGTTGTCAGACTTTCGAGCTTCTGACTAGCCGTAACGACTATCTTAAGTATTCGTATGACACCCGGGACCGACGTTTTAACGCTTTCCGAGGCACAGAGGTGTCTCGATGTGTAACGAACGGTCACCCATCCACGGACTGACCGCGGCAAGCGCAGCTTAATTAGCCACGAGCCCCTGAAACATAACTTATGAAAGGTAATTTATATTTTCAGATAAAACAAGATTTTTTTACATTGTTTGTTAGTTTGTTAGTTAGTTACAACTGAAGCTAATATAAAGCGTGTAAAAATATACTTCTCTACTTGTTCTAGTGTTGATATTTTGTCAGCTCTACTCAAGCCTACATCGCAGTCGAGGCGTATTGTCGCCTAACGTACTTTATAGCTAAAACTCTTAAAGTTATTGCCCATGTTTCAGTGGCGCTAGCGACAAACTGTTCGCCATTATAGTTGGGCGACAAAACTGCTGTATCATTTTGTTATTTTGCTTTTTATTTCCTGATTTAGGTAGTGCGAGTTTGGACAAGATTGTTCAGTTGGGTATGTGTGGTCCGTGAATGTTGATTTTCTTTCTTTTTTAAGGGTTGAAAAGGCCTATTGTACTTACCAAATATTTCGTATACGAAATCTGTCAAAATGTTTTGTTTGGATGTGATTTGGTTATGATTTGTTATCAATTTTAAAAGTGGATTTGGCACCCCTGATTTTAAATCTTAATATTGGTGTTTTTTTGTGTTGTTTTTATCGTAGTCCAAGAGTTAGCTGAAGAGACTAAAAATATTCTTTACATATCAGGCCCTGTTTTTTAGACCATTCCTTGGGTTCTCTAAACTTCGCAACTGTTAAAACAGCATAAAAAATGGCTACCATACCTGATAATACCATTAGAGGTCACTATTGACACTGCTTGATTTGAGATACTTCTAGGAAGTACAATGATGTGGTGGGCTAATCACAAAAAAGATAACAACAGACCAACAAAATGGAAGACCCAAAACCGCTCAGTTTGCAACAATTTTTCATACAACTAAACTGGTCCAAACTAAACAGATAATCCGGTTATTCGTATATTATATACGGTGTTAATATTTTAAAGTGTCGTGTCGTGTAGTCTCTGCTCGACACGGGCCGCATATTTCATCTACCCGTCGCCGCCCGCCGGACGCCGGATTCTGGAATAATATTGTTGTATTTAGTATAGAATTGTGGAGAATTTGTGGTGTTTTAGTAAAAACTGTTGAAGATAATTATAATGTGTTAATGTGGAAATTTTAATCTGTAGTCAACTATGAAAAGAACGACAATTTTCGAGAGTAATAGAACGTCCAGACTTTCTACGGTTCTTGAAGTTTTTCGTTGGTATAGGGGTGCTTTCAATTTAGTCGGTTGGTACTGCAGTTGTGCTGTAGCACTGCGGCTGTAGTGCTGTAAACGGGTGGCAAACGAGCGGTTGTGCTTTTCATACAGTTGACACGACGAGAGAGCAGTGTGTCAACCGTACAACTGCCGCCATGCATGCGCAGCGATGCATTGCTCTCTCGTCGCGTCAACTATATGAAAAAACAGAACCACCCGTCTGCAGCACGACAGCCGTACGACATCCTCACTGCTGCGGCACGGCTGCAATATCAAGCGTTTAAATTGAAAGCGCCCTAAACCAAATTAATTGTCAAATAATTCTGATGTTTTGTGACGATGTTGATTAAATCTATACCTGAAGTCATGATAAAGACAGCTTTGCATTTAAAAATAACCATTCTTGTCCACAGGCATCCATAACTTGCCCGAAAGCTTCTATTAATAACGTAAGCAAGTATTACATAATTTTTCTTCGGCCTACAATTGTTTTGGAGGACCTACTAAAACATAAGGTAGGTAAAGTTTCTGTACGAGTGATACCTCAATCTTTACACACATAACTCCAAGCAAAACGATATCAAGCCAAGTGCAAAAACAGTCGAAGCATTATCGTTTCAACACCGCCAAACTACCCCAGAATACTACCGCCCGTCCGTCCGGCAGTTACCATCATTTTGATTGAAATTTACTGCATCACAGTGGGGCAGAGGGCGTCGTAATAACATTACTGCAATAAGCTACTTCGTGATTAAATGGAGCTATTGTAGTCAACGTATTGTTTAGTGCTAGGTTGTGATTTACATGTAGCTTGGAGGAGGAACGGTGTTCCCTGGCTGACATGACTAAAGATCCCTATTAAGAGGATGGACTGCAGCATTTATCAGCTGAACGACGTTGTTGAGCGGTTCGGTTTGGTATCTCGTTTTCTCTCCTTAGATAACTAACAGAATCGGTCGACAACTAACTTATCGAAACGGTTTGGATTAGGGGGTTGAGTTGTTCCAACTTAGCCTAGCATTTTCTCCTGGCATATACTGAAGCCACTGTGCTGTGGTCTTCTTCTCTCGTGTTGGCAGGAGCTATTCGAGAACAGCCGTGGTGAAAAGATTAGCCAGTCAGCAAAGTTCGTCACGGGGCTGCTTGCCCAGGGCGCGCTCGACGTACTGCAGTATCGTCACGCGTGGAGACTCTTTTAATGCACCCCTGAGCTGTGGTGCTTCTTGGAAATAGCCTACGTATTATATCCAGCAGTAGGATACGAAAGACTAACGGCCGATATTAATAATCGATATTATCGTTATTTATATCGGCCGTAAGTAAATACATTTTTACTGTATCCATGATAAGAGATTAGAAAGCCTTATCTCAGCCAAGAAGCATACATCCCACACGATGTCCATTGGCAAATACTCATACGCTACTCAATTTTTAGTTGCCGTTAATTTCGTGTTGTCTCTGTCACTTCGCCTTAAAATGAGAGTGACAGCACTATACTTAACAGCCACATTGGCCAGTTCATTCATTTATCCGGCGAAAGAAAATCTTTTTCTTAACTCTAAGCATTTTATTTGCCTGTTGCTATCCATATTGTTAAAAAGATCTTATTAACAATTCAAAAGCCAGTTCCATCCAATTCAATATGCCAAAATAAAATATGAACCTGAAAATACTAAAGCCTGAAATTGCTGTCTTCAAATCAGATATAACTTTTGGCAACAGTTCCACAGTACGTATGCGTCAGGACATGTGAGGAAATATTAAAAATGGCCGGCGACCCGACAAACATAATTAAATTGGACAACGGAACGCAGTGGACCTGTCAGACGGTTTGATGAGCTTAGAAGCAGTAGGTTGGATGTGGTATCTAAATGGTTAGAAGCGTGAAAAATGCTTACTTTATTTCTACCAATAAAGTGGCGGGAAGTTGTGGTCCATTGGGTTCTGGAACTAGAACTCTCGTCCACCCTTTGCGTTGGTTATTTACAGTGCCTGTGGAACAAAAATTATACAATCTGGTTTTTCGAATTGATGTGCAGATCTGAATTTGATTATCACTCCCGATAACGGAGAAGGAAAATATTGTGAGGAAACCTGTACACCTGCGAAAGCTCCATAAAGTTATCGATGGTGTGTGTAGTCTGCCAACCCGCACCAGGCTAGCGTGGTGGACTAACTTCTTATTCTGAGATGAGGCTCGTGCCCAGCAGTGAGACAGTAATGGGCTGATTATGATGTATTATAATTTAATTTGGAAAATTTCTTTGGAGGAAAGCTGGATACCCTATTGCCTTGTAGTCTACATCATATAGGCTTCTCTTAAGTTACGTTAACACCTGGTACTTCACCTTTCGTATCCAGTTTGTTTCACTTGAGTTCTTAAGGTCATCGGCCTACCTGGCCCAGCCAGGATGTCTCACAACAAGGATTGCTCGTGGCCTTTTTTTACATCCAGGAGAAATGATTCAGTCTGCTTATCAAGTCAGGACTACTACATTCTTTAAAGCCTTTGCAACTAAATCTATCTCTTCGTTCATAACTCCATGTAACCATTTACTAGATTGCACTGTGACGTCAGAGCCATCACATATGTGGCCGACAAAGTTGTCGTCGCAATATGAGCGTGGCGATACGTCAGGACCCACATGATCGATCATGCCCTGATCTAACAGTATTCTGAAGGAAATATTGGAAATGTCACTTGGTTGTTTCAGATTTTTTTCATTTTTCTTTTTGCATTTTGGAGATAATATTTTATCCATGGAAATATGTTGGCAGTTCTATGGGCAGTTCATTGCTTGTATAATATAATAGTTGTAGTCCTAAATAAACTTAAAATTGACTGTACCGAACCCAACGTTGTTGGGAAAAAGCTAGGACGAAGGAAGGCAGGATTTTGCTACCCATCTATTTGTTAATAATATCCATTTAATATTATTCAAAAGCCAGCATCAACTATGGCGAGAAAGAAGTTTGCCACCTCTTCGTTGAACTTAGGCTGACCAGACACTGGACACTGACTCCACACGCGGGACACTTTGTATCTGGAGACACAGTATTTTGTCTTAAGATTTTAAGATTAAGGTCCAGAGTGTGGAGACAAAGTGTCCCGAGTGTGCTCAACCTTATGTGTATTAGTCCAGCGTAATTGTAGTGTAATCAGCCCATTATGGTTCCACTGATGGACAGTGGCCTTTCCTCAGAATAAGAAGGGTTTTGGTCTTAGTCCACCACGCTAGCTTGCTACGGGTTGGCGTAATACACATATCATCGAGACCTTTTTGGAGCTCTTTCAGGTGTGTAGGTTTCCTCACAATGTTCTCTTTCATCGTTAACGCGTGTGATAATCAACTTCTGATCCGAAATTTAAAAGTCAATGGTGCGGGCCGGTGCCGTACTCAGAATCTTCTACATAAAAGGCATGTGTTCAATCGCTAGGCTATCACTGCTGATTTACCCATGTATTATATTGGCCCAGGGTCAATACCAGAAAAACCTCAAAAAATTAAACAGCAGCTATGAACGAATGGACAGTGGTACATAATGGTAATGCTTACGGGCAATCTGCGCCAAGTGGTGGTAATGAATTGGCTGCGCTATGATTGATGCGCTGCTATCGTCATTCGCTAATGGCTGGACGCACTGGGTGCGGAAGACGCGGCGTTTGGGACGCCGCTGCAACTATTTCAAACTACTTACTAGTCTGCCGAGTTTAAAGGCGAAAGTGCCAACATCATTTGTTCAGCTATTGGCAAGATCATTAAAATAAGACCAATAATGTTTTAGATTTATGCATTTATCTTCTTTAATTATTCTTCCTTTAAGACGGTAATCGGAGAATCCACAAACTGAAAACGCAATTTGTGCTAATTACTATTTAAATATTGCGGATGTGGGCAATTTTTATAATAATTATTTTTTTACTATGTAGAAATATAAATATACAATAAAATATTTAGTGTTAATTCCGCGAAAAAACAGTTGAACAAGCCTGAATGCAGTATGCAGCACCGCCCTCCCGCCCGCAAATATATGCAAATGCAGAAGGTGCGATTAATAACATGCAACACACAAGCAAAACAAACCGATACGACACGTATTTCGCCCCTCCACGGGGCATCCTCAGGTGATGTTGACTCGTCGACTGCTTGGACGCGACAGCAAGTCGCGTCCAAGCTTGTGTGTTGCATGTTATTAATCGCACCTTCTGCATTTGCATATATTTGCGGGCGGGAGGGCGGTGCTGCATACTGCATTCAGGCTTGATCAACTGTTTTTTCGCGGAATTAACACTAAATATTTTATTGTATATTTATAGATCATGGATTTCCGCAAAGTAACGCCTGATTCCATCATATATATGTAGAAATAGTAATCAGTTGATCACATATTTGGTGCAGTGGCTGGGCGATTGCCTTCTGTGCTACGGGTCGTGGGTTCGATTCCCGCACGGAACAAATATTTGTATTTTCCGGGTCTGGGCGTTTGTGCATGTGAAGATTTGTGTCTGTAAACACACCCACGATACAGGAAAAATCCTAGTGTTTGTTGTTTGTATTTTATTAAGAATAAAACATAAAGTCATCCGACTTAAAATATTGCGTCAATCCCGCGCAGTGCGTAAAACAGGAAGGGTGTTTGGTCCGCATTTCATTACACAACAAAATATGATTCACCGCTGCCCCCTGATTTGGAGAAGACGTTTAGCGCACTGACACTACGTTTCATATTTTGATTGCTTATGATTTATTGTTCCGCAAGAATGACGGATAAAACCAGCATCTCACCCAAATATGAATGAAGGAAACGGTGATATTAGAAAAAAACAAATTTATTTCTTGCAGTATACGAAACACTTTACAATAATATAATTATAGCAATAATTTATATATTCACTAGCGACCCGCCCCGGCTTCGCACGGGTGCAATGTAGATACTAATGAGGGGCATATAAACCTTCCTCTTGAATCACTCTATCTATTGCTGAAAACTGCATTAAAATCCGTTGCGTAGTTTAAAAAATCTAAGCGTACAGACAGCGGAAGCGACTTTGTTTTATACTATGTAAAGACACTTCTCGGCTGCACCATGCAGGTGGCCGTTTCAGCATGTGCCCGGTAGTGGGTGCCTGGCGCTGGTCAAATTTGCGTACATTATTCGTTGATCAGTGATCCTATACATTTTCATTTCAAAATACGGTATTACTAATATCAGTAGAACAAAAATGTTATTTCTATCTGTTTAGACTGGATGTTGTATGGTTTATTTATAGCCGGGGACTCACTTTCTTCCTTTCTGTAATGCCGGTAGGAGCTATATGAGATATCTCATGCCGTGGTGAAAAGATTAGCTAGTCAACAAGGTTGGTAGGTAGGCTGACTGCCCAGAGTGCATCGGATGTACTTAAGTATCGTCACTGGAGGCTCTTTAAATGCACCCCCCGGTCTGACAAAACTAATAGAATAACCTCCAACTGCCTCGTTGGTCTAGTGGTGGCAAGCGCGACTGCTGATCGGGAGATCCTGGGTATTGGATTTTACCGTATGGAATTCTTCAGTAGCAACCCGGAGTTTGATGGCAATAGGCTCGCCCCTTATTACATGGGACTTAATCATAACGGCGAAATGAGGGTGTTACTAAACACCTCTGCCAAACCCTTCGGGGAACACAGGCGTGATGTTATGTTACGTTATACCTAAAACCGTAAAAAACAACATCAACTTCCCATACCCTGCTAATCGTCTAAAAACAAAACCAAATTCTCAAACCATTTCAGCTTATTTTCATGCAAATGTAACCACAATAAAATCGAGCTAAAGCCATGTAAAACTGTTTAATTGGCAAACCCTTCCGTTAATGGCTTGTAACGGAAAGTTAGGGCGGCGCCCAACCGGCGGGCGGGCTGACATGACGGTTATAGGCGTTTTATTGTATGCAGCCTATGTAGTACATGCTTTTGAGCGGATATGTATGGCAAATACTTGACTTAAAACTTTTGACGATTAAGCAGTTTTATTAAACAAATTGTGCCTTGCGTGCACGGCAATGAAATATACAAACATAACACCACGCCTTACATTTCCCGAAGGGTTCGGCAGAGGTGTTTCAAAACACCCTCGTTTCGCCAGTTATGTTTAAGTTCCATGTAATAGGAGGCGAGCCTATTGTCATTAACCGAGCACAAATTCAGACTCCAGGCTGCTACTGAGAATATCCTAATGGAAAAAAATACATACAGACGAACATAGTAACCTCCTCCTTTTTGGAAGTCGGTTAAAAACCCAATAACACTTTGCCTGACCTGGGGATCGAACCCAGGACCCCATTCTCAGCAGTCGCGCTTGCGACCACTAGACCAACAAGGCAGGCTTTAAATATACAAGTAAAGTAGAAAAGCCTTCTGCCTTCAGGAGTCACGATAGATACTTAGTACGTCCGGCTTGCTGACTGGCTAATCTTGAATGGTTTGATCAGTGAATCGATGTCGAAGGTCCGGTAATAGGTGAATCCCACAAGCGTATGAGTTCTCCGTGTCAACACGAGAGAAGAAGAAATAAAAAAAGGTTATTATCATCTGCCTATCCTTAAATATCCTATCCTTTTCAGGACTAGCCGCCCTATCTCAAGCCAAAGACAAGCCCTACGGTCATGTGGATAATCTCAGCGGAATAATGTTAAATTTTTTGATTTGATTTTAGTAGATAATTAAAGTATTATGTCGTGTACTTGTGTGGTATTCAATAATTTTTGAGATATTCGTCAAAACGCTTTCCGCTTAGATGACGACATTCCAGCGACAAATTTTCATTCTAATGGAAAAAAATAATTGGTGGTGGTATAATACCACTCTAATAATTAGAGTATAATGAAAGGTAAATGCTTATAAATGAAAGTTGCTCAGCGAAGACTGGGATTATGTACCTACCGCATTTTATGAGAGGCTTGCCTCCAGCTGTAGACTGCAATAGACACTAATTAATGATGATGAGATATCAACTTTAAGACTTTACGTTACAATGTAAAACAAATAATTGTCCCACACCAAAACAAGTGATACTAAACTTCTGGCTACACATTTTTGCAGACCTCTACGTAGAGCGTAGCCGGGGACTCTACGTAGCGCGTAGCCGGCGGCTCTACGAGATTGGAATATGCAAATACCAGATCCGTTTTAACTTAGACAACTGTTGTGATGTTATTTAACCTGTCATAGAGTGTAATGGAAGTGCTCTACTTGTAGAGTCACATATTTATTCTTGCATTATTTTAGAAAAAATATGATTTGGTAGAGTCGTCGTTAGTTGTTGATGTTACGTTCGATATATACTTATATCTAGTGATTTTTTGGAGGATTGTAAAGTTCAATACTCAATACTTTATTGCATTCCATATGTATTACATAGATGATATAATAAGTAAAAGATCAATATGGACCCTGTCGGGCACAGCAAAATTAGGAGAGAGGAAGAGAGCTAAGTAGCAATTCAATATTGTTATAAATTATTTGATGTGTTTATTTGGGTCTATATTATTTGAAGTGTTTAGTTGGGTCTATATTACTTGATGTGTTTAGTTGGGTCTATATTATTTGAAGTGTTTAGTTGGGTCTATATTACTTGATGTGTTTAGTTGGGTCTATATTATTTGAAGTGTTTAGTTGGGTCTATATTACTTGATGTGTTTAGTTGGGTCTATATTATTGTTCCACTATCTTGAATTTGTCTTGTATTCATTGTGAGGCTTTATAGAGTTCTACATTCTCTATCGCGTCAGCACGAGATATACGAGAAAGACCATGCCGTGATCAAAAGATTATCCAATCAACAAGGTTGGTAGTGGGGCTGGCTGCTCAGGGTGCATTGGAAGTACATTATGTAGTAATCTGCACTCGTGGAGGCTCTTTTGATGCACTTCAGCTCTATAATATATAGCTGTGAGGGAATATTAGGCGAACTGATTAGTTATTTAATTGCCTCGTTGGTCTAGTGGTGGCAAGCGCGACTGCTGATCGTGAGGTCCTTGGTTCGATCCCCAGGTCGGGCAAAGTGTTATTGGGTTTTTCCGTGTGGAATTCCTCAGTAGCAGCCCGGAGTTTGGATATGTGCCCGGTTGATGGCAATAGGGTCGCCCCCTATTACATGGGACATAAACATAACGGCGAAATGTGGGTGGTATACACCTCTGCTCAACCCTTCGGGGAATACAGGCGTGATGTTGTGATGTTATGTGTCTGATTTGTAACCGTTGTTGTTATGTAGTAAGCGCTAGGTTGACGCCGCTGCCCATCCTCGTAACGCCTTGACTACAAGTAGCAATTGAAAAAGAAAAGTTAGATTCGATACCAATCCGTGTGTAAATCAGTTAAATAAGATTGTGTTGGAAGATGACGGTGTAACGCGGTTTGAGCGGGTACGCTACCGTTTAGCGCCAGCAACGACTACTTGTAGGGCTGGCACATAGCGAGTATTTTTATAGCAATATATTTTATGTTGTATCATTTTGTATTGTGTCTTCTTAACACAAAGACGAGTTATGAACATTGGTCAAGCCATAATACTGGTCGACTTATTTTTTAAACAGTTCATTAGCGTTACTTCGTATAGATATTTGTTTATTTCAAATCAATTCCCATGACAATACACCATTATAATAATTTCAGCCTTCAATCCTCAAATCCTGACGCTGCAGGGGTACTGTTAGACCTAGACAAAACCGTTTAACTTATAAGTATTTTTATTGATGAAATAAAGATGATAATTATAAAATGGATATTAAAATTCCGATTTGATCCAAAAATGAGGCCTCTGACAGTTGGTATTGAAACACGAGAAAAATATGTAATAGATTTATTGAGTGTTCAGTCGCATCTCTAATCACAGAACAGGTACTATACAGGGTTATTGGTAAAACACTAACAACCTCTCAGGACCATATTGCTAACATCATAAACAACAACTTTTGTTCTATGACTTTTAAAAATTCATCATATTTTAGTTCATCAGATTTTCATACAAAAATAAAAATATTTAAATTGAACGGTCTAAATGTTACGAAGTGTATGCGAAGCAAAAGAAAGCGATAGTAAAATAGTGAGGGGAGCGGGGTTAGGGCGGCGGGGGCGCTTTAGAGCGTTCAATTTAAATATTTTTATTTTTGTATGATGAATAAATGATGAAAATATGATGAATTTTTAAAAGTCATAGAACAAAAGTTGTTGTTTATGATGTTATTAATATAGTCCTGAGAGGTTGTTAGTGTTTTACTAATAACCCTGTATAATCTGTTTAACCGAAACATTTTCAAAATCTCTCCTTGTTAATTTATTAGTGTTTCTTACAATTGTTTTAATAAAACATCGCTTAATTTGTTTTCTGCATGCTACATTCGACATAATCCCACTTCACACCCCAGATCCGTGTCAACCCTACCGCTCCCCAGTTATAGCCTAAAGGGTTTCTCTCCCCGTCAAATAGTCGTTTAAAAACAACGCTATTAAACAAACCGCACGCTGATGCGTTTTGCGAAACTCATAAATATTAAACAGTCACCGCTCTACTGTGTTGATGCTACCCTGGTACTTGGGGCAATTTTTTTTTGTTTTAATACTACGTTCCATATTAGCACCTCGAACGTAAGTGGGCAATTTCTTTGCATAGTGACCGCAAAGTCTACTGGCGATCCTGGCAGTCACAAGGCCCGAGAGAGTGTCAACCAAAATATTCCTCAAAGAAAACTGTTTATAGCTAAACATATCGCGGTTGTCATAGCATCCGTGGTCAGTGGCAAGCAGCAAAGCATGACATCCAACACCTAATTCATGAGACCAATTCTATATATGTCTTCTTCTTCTTCCTCTTAGCCTTTTCCCAATTATCTTGGGGTCAGCTTCCAGTCTAACCAGATGCGGCTGAATACCAGTATTTTACACGGAGCGACTGCCATCAGACCTCCGCAACCCAGTAACTGGGTAATGCCGATATCCTAAGGTTATATCCTAACCGTTTGTCAGACTTTCGGGCTTCTGACTACCCGTAACGACTGTCATAGGTATTCGTTTGACACCCGGGACCGACAGCTTAACGTGCTCTCCGAGGCACGGAGGGGTCTCGATGTGTAACAAATGGTCACCCATCCACGGACTGACCGCGGCAAGCGCAGCTTAACCTCGCAAATCGTACGATCGGCGCGGTTGTTATTTAGCCACGAGTCCCTCCAATTCTATATATGTATCACAATTATTAAACCGCATCTCATCTACAGCTATTTGACTTTTTTCCTTATAAAAATACCAGCCATACGGCCGTAGTTAAGCTGCGGTTCGATTGCGAGTTAAAATAGGTTTTTATAGTATTAGAATCGACCTCCTAAACCTTATCGATAAGTCACTTGTCGACCGATACAGTTTATTATCTCATTATGTATACGAGATATACGAAATAATCCGAATTGGTCGACTACTGTCTTATCGATAAGCTACTGAATCGGGTGGCACGCGAGAGGTGTTATCGTACGGAGTAAGGCCCCAATTACACTATCATATGTATATTTATCCTACGAATATGATTTCATATCTGTCCAATTCTATGATTATAGTTAAATGATGATGTTCTTCATTTTTACATATTATGGTGCGTCCAGACCTGACGAACGCGCCGCGAACGCGCCGCGAACGCGCCGCGACTGCGCCGCTCGCGCGCAGCGCGCGAACCGTTCGCAAGCCGCTCGCGAGCTGTGCGCGTGCATTTCATGTTCGTACAAAGCTCCGCGCGCCGCTCGCGCGCAGCCCGCAAACGGCTCGCGCGCCGCGCGCGAGCGGCGCGCGTGCGGCGCATTCGCGGCGCGTTCGTCAGGTCTGGACGCACCATTACACGTATAATCATATAAAGGTCATACTTAATCAAGATGGATAACGATTTAGCTGTGTTTTCCGTTGTCATTTTGACGCCATTTTTGAGGTTAGACAAATATCATCATTATTAGTACACTTGCTGTCAAATAGGATCCCTTGACTTTGATCATAGACGATATAAATCATATGTAGGTAGTTATTATACCGTCATAGGTTCTTCATACAAAAATAACTCATAAATCTCTCTAATATGGCTCTTAAATGTAGACAGGATTCGAGTGATTTCTCGATCGTTACTTTCTATTCATCACCTGTAAATTCGCTTTTCGTCCGATTCAAAAACCCTCGCTCCTAATCACACGCACATTAAAATAAAAGAACACGAATCATTCCGTACCATTTGTTCGAGTCATTACGATATCTGGTTTAACGCATCGACACACTCGTACGAGTGTTAGGACACTGTTGTGTGACGATTAGCAGGTGAGCTGGTTAAGGGGATGTCACGAAACCTCTGAAAAAAGATTTGTAAAACAAATGCACATTCTTGCAACTTTCATATTTAGCAGGAGTACCGATAGAAGCTTGAGAATGACTTCGTTAAATTAAAAGTTGTCAGCTGTGTTCTTCTGATGGAAAAGCTGGCTGGAGGACTCACACTGCGCTTACTAATTCGCGCATACCATAGACTTTTTTAACCAACTTCCAAAAAAGAAGGATCGTGCTGATCCACGTCGAACCAAATTGAAGGCACCGACTTCTGAAACTTTATTTTTATTGAAGTTAGTTTTATTTTTGTTATTTTTATTCTTAACTTGGTCGGGTCTAAAATGGACTACACGAATCCAAGGAACAGAGATGTACATGGATTCCTCTGTACCCCTTTGGCTCTCACATACAAACGACGGAACAGTCTTGTCTGCTCGAATAGCTGTCAGTCGGTTCCTCGATATACGTGCTAACTTCTAGTCGCTACGACGAAGACTCTCCAATTTATTCTTCAAAGAATCTTTGGATTAACCTCGCTTTATTTGTTCTAGTTCACTGTAGTTCTTGTAAGGAAACACATAGCCTAATTTTTATCCGATAGTCACATGATGCGACAGCATCGAGACTGCCTTTATTATTTTACAATAATTAAAAAAAAATAACAGATCAAACAACCCCTTAACAACAGTTTTTAGAATTCGAATTTTGAAACGTTTCCCTCGCCAAACTTCGGCGGCGTTCGGCGACGGCCGTAACTCGCGTGCCCACTGATTCGTCGCGTGCTCGATAAGATAATGGCCGAAGTGCCGCCTACCGCGATAGTTCGTTCGGATTTAAGTACATAATGTTTTGCCATTTCCTTCGTAGATTTGTTGTTCCTTATTTCTGTGATTGAGGAAGTCAATATTATTTTACGGTTGTAATTTTTTATGGAACCCAGATACCAATGTAATATTCTTCGAGTTGATAAGCAATAGAACGCAGTGTTTTTTACTCATGGAAGCAATTAGTACGTTGACTACATTTATTGTAGTATTCACAGATAATGAATTAAAATTAGCAATCTGTCATTAGATAACTATCGACTGTATTCATGTCGAAGTTACGCATAGATTCAACTTTTTAATTAGGTCTTATATCCAATAGTGACTCTGTGTTTTCCGTCGCGTAGGTCGGTAAAAAATTTAAACTACTTTCTTAGTATTTCTCTACATAATACCTAAGTATGTTCCCGTAATTGTGGCTCGTGGCTAATTACGATTATACCATTTTCGAGGTTAAGTTACGCTATTCGCGGTCAGTCCGCGGATGAATGACCGTTCGCTACATATCGAGACCCCTCCGTGCCTCGGAGAGCACGTTAAACAGTCGGTCCCGGGTGTGATACGAATACGTATGACAGTCGTGGCGGGAAGTCAAAATCCCGAAGGTCCGATAACCAGTCGAACCTTAGGATATCGGCAGTACCCAGTAACTGGGTTGCGGAGGTCTGATGGCAGTCGTTCTGTGTAACATACTGGTATTCAGCCGCATCTAGTTAGACTGGAAGCTGACCTCAACATAGTTGGGAAAAGGCGAGGCAGAACATGCCCGTAATTGTGCCCGAAAAATGATAATTGACATTACAGAATGGGGTAACACCTCTGCTTATCTCTTCGAGGCGTAAATGTAATGTATAAATAATTTTAATTTAACAAAGTGTAAACACTATGTCCTTGTTTACTGAAAAAAAACAACCACATTCCTCCAAACTACTCCCACCGTAACCAAATATTTAAGGGGAAGCCGTTCTCAAAAACATTTAAAGTGCGTTCACACTCCACCGGCATAAGTCATTAACTCTCTCAGCAGTTATTAGACTCGGAAAGTTCCGGGTTTTGTTCGCGAATGATGTTTTTATCTAGTTACCGTTTTGTTCATGATTTGTGGGAACGAGATTCTGTTCGGAAAGTTTCATTGAGTTCGTTGTTGATTAACTCTGGAAGGAGGATTTAGTACGATTTTTTATTATTATTGAGCTGTTAATTTTTAGATTGTAAAGAGTATGTTTGTTATTAGGTATAATAGTATTTTTGGACAGGTTTGTTTTTAGGTATTATTAGAATTAGTCTTATTGGCTTATATTAAATTGGGTTTTTCTGTTAAAAACCCAATTAAGCCTATTACGCCAATTTGATCACCAAGATCAAATTGGCGTAATAGGCTCAGTTGGGTTTTTAACAGAAAAACCCAATTTAATTTAAATAGAAGAGGAAAAGGTTTATTTTTATTCCTGACTTGATCGCGTTTGGCCCTAGTCTCACCTGGTGGTAAGCGCAGACAGGGTAGACCCTGTCTACATTGGATTTATGTGCTCCATCTTAGAAGATGGAGCACATAAATCCGATGAACAGAGATATAGACGGTTTCCACTATACCCCGCTGGCTCTGACATACACACGACGGAACACAGTAAACTGCTTGGCGCCGGACTTTAATGTGAGGGTGGTAGCTAGCCAGGCGGACCGTATAGATCCTACCACCAAACGTGCTGGGTTTTGTTGAATCTTATAACACGCGTCTATTCCCAGCGTGCGGCGAGGAAGTTCTATATTCTAACCGTCTAATTCCCCGTATGGACGCCCATGTGTGGATTGTGATAAGGTCGTTTGTTGGACTTATTTGTGATATAATAATTTTCGCGATGACACGTTTGGTGCAGTGGCTGAGCGATCGGCTTCTGCGCTACGGGTCGTGGGTTCGATTCCCGCACGGAACAAATATTTGTATGGCCTACAGATAGTTGTTCCGGGTCTGGATGTTTGTGCGTGTGAAGATTTGTGTTTATAAACGCACCCACGATACAGGAGAAATCGTAGTGTGGGGCAAAGTTTAAAAAAAAATAAAAAAAAATTGGTGAATAAGATAGTCGGCGCCCTGTCTTACCTTCCTGGCTTTCTCTATTCTTATCTTGTCTGGCCTTATTAGTTCCGGTTTTTGTCACGACCCGTCTAAATGGGGGGAAGGGTTATGTTAAACTAGAAGTCGCCCGCGGCTTCACTCGCGTGGCTGTCATTTAACGCGGAATAGCCTATGTCCTTCTCTGGGTTCCAGACTATCTTTGTATACCAACTGTCTTCAAAATCGGTTCAGTTGTTTAAAAGTGATAAGGTACCTAACAAATAGACAGACAGAGTTACTTTCGCATTTATGTAAGAATAGGAATCTAACTTTTTTAAATCGTACTTCTTGTAGAGCAGAAATCACACTCACAGGTATTAAAATGACGTCATAACCATAACAATTAAAATCCCAAAACAAACCATACCATTGATACCGCAAAATAATTCTAATACACCTCCATAATCTATTGCCACCTAACAAAAGGCGTTGTCGTATCAACAATTAGTCGTTACATCGGCCGTCGGTCCGGAACGCGTAATGATCGGAACGGTTCTGTGCGCCATTCTAATTCCGATCCCGATCACCGGACGCACGCCGGAACGGACCCCGCTAATGACGGTGTGGCACTCGAGTTGGGTAGCTTCACCTTTGATTCAATTTTTAAATATAAACTGGAAGTAAGGGATTCCTGCTGTATTTTACTTGGGATGAAGCTACTACCTTTTATTATTCTTCTTCTCTTGTGTCGGCATGAGTAATACGAGAATAGCTAATGCCGCGGAGAAAAGATTAGCTATTCAGCAAGGTTGGTAGCAAGGCTAACTGCCCAGGGTGTGGCGGACGTCATCATCATCATCAACCTACATCAGTCCACTGCTGGACATAGGCCTCTCCCAAAGCACGCCACTGAGCCCGATCTTCGGCTCTCCTTCTCCAGTCGATGCCAGCTACCCTACGTATATCGTCGCTCCACCTAGTCGCAGGACTTCCTACACTACATTTGCCGATTCGCGGTCTCCACTCTAGAACTCGTCTATTCCAACGGTTATCGGTTCTGCGGCAAATATGACCAGCCGACTGCCACTTCAGTTTGCTAATCCGCTGAGCTATGTCGGTAACTTTCGTTCTCTGGCGAATGGCGGACGTGCTTAAGTATATTCGCTCGTGGAGGCTCTTTTCTTTGTAAGTACTTTTTAGGGTTCAAAGGGTAAAACGGGACCCTATTACTAAGACTCCGTTCCCCGTCCGTCGATCAGTCTGCCATCATGCTGTATCTCATGAACCGTGATAGTTAGACAGTTTAAATTTTCACAGATGATGTATTTCTGTTGCCGCTATAACAAGAAATACAAAAAAATAGAATAAAATAAATATTTAAGGGGGCTCCCATACAACAGACATGATTTTTTTGCCGTTTTCGTGCGCGATTCCGAATCGCACTTGGCCGGTTTTTTTATAGTAAGGTAATTGGCTCCATTGGATTACTACTTTCTCTATCGATAAAAAGCTTTTTTCAGATTCAGTCTTTTAGTAACAGCTTAAAAATCTAGACTGCAAAAACACGGACACCTACAAGCCTGCAAAACTGAATGGCAGAATAGAACAATTGAATTTGTAAATTGATTTCTATGAAGGAAATGAATATTGTATGATACGCGGTCATATTTAGAGATCTTTTATTATCTGCAACGTTTGTATTTAGTACTAGCGGCCCGTCCCGGCTTCGCAAGGTTGGAAATTTTTCCCGTTTTGGCAACATTTTTCATTTATACTCCGCTTCTATTGGTCGTAGCGTGATGTTATATAATCTATAACCTTTCTCGATAAATGGACTATTTATCACAAAAAAAAATCAATTCCAACCAGTAGTTCCTGAGATTAGCGCGTTCAAACAAACAAATTCTTCAGCTTTATAATATTAAGTATAGATTTGGCCTAGAAATCGAATTTCCTTCCTCTTGTATAATTACTCATTGGATCGTATATAATACCTGCAAGTTGATCTGAATGAGTGGAGTATTGTTCGCTATGTAGGAAAATAACCATTGTTTTACTGAAATATTGCTACGCAGGGGTACGTAACGGTGATTTTGTGAAAATTAAACTCTGTGGAGTTTAATTTAAAGTACGTATATTGATATCTAACAATTTTATAACATGTAAAACGTCGCGCGAGCAGATGACGATAAGTAAGGAAGAGAAATGTCAAGGCTAGTTACTCTAGATAGAACTAGATGGCGCTACGTGTTCTTCACTAGCTTGTGTTCATTTATTTACTACAGATTTAAATGATACATTTTTGTTTTCTTGACTTAAGCAAAAAAAAACTTAAAAAGGCGATAGACAGTCTGCAGTATAAGTAGAGATATAGGACGATGAGCATATCCCAGTAAGAAACTTCAATGTTGCACTTTTTTTGTTTATCTAAATTCTTTGAACTAATAATACGGTGGCGACATCTAACCACGCCACATGTGAACTACGTAGTACGATTGTCTGGCAGAATACAGCGACAATATAGACAACTCTCAAAAATGACGTCACAAATCCTGCATCGCCATATCAAGATTTGACACGCAGATAGTAGGTATATGTATATACAACTTCCCAACATTAACCGTTGGGCAGTAGCCCGCCAGGGTTGGAGAATCCACCCCTTTCGTTGGAAGAACGCCATACTTCGTTCCTCCACACTACCTTTCATATCACATGAATAAACGTTATTTACTCATGTGCTTCATATAGCGTTCTTGCTTGTCATATTTTTAGTTGGGAGAATAAAGTGTAATGATTGTTTCCTGTTTTTCTTCACCAACATCCAAAACGGGAAAGATGGCGGGACGAGCTAGACACTTATTAAGAAGGGTAGGGAGGCCTTTGCCCTGCAGTGGGATGATCATGGCTGAATAATAAAAAAAAGTCCAATTCATATTAGTGTCTATCAATAGTTCATAGACTTACTTTCTGATTTCCTACAATGCTAAATCACTTAATTTTCAATCCCGCATCACCATAAATAATTAAAAACACCAATTTTACAACACCACACTCATGTACGCACCCCTGCTTGTCATTAATTCACCGAATCGAGTATTGTTTCCTGCGGGGCCACCGTCAACGATGCCTCTCTCAATTTGCGCTTTAAAACTCTCTCCGTCCCCCTCTAACACCATACAATTAACAGAGATAGCACTCGTCAATTGCCGACCCGTCAGTGGAGCGATTCGGCCGTTTCCGCCGGCCGGCCGGCCTGTCCTGTGACAACTGAAAAAAGCTTTCAGCAATGTATTGCACCTTTTTGTATAAGATTAATGATAGGCTTTTGTTTATTTTACAGGCTGTATTGGTTATATACCTTTTTTGTTCAGTTACAAATTGAAAAGAGTGTAATAATTTTCATAACATAATATAATATAACATCACGCCTTGTATTCGCCAAAGAGTTCGGCAGAGGTGTTTTTAGTACACACTCATTTCGCCAGTTATGTTTAAGTCCCATTTAATAGGGGGCAAGCCTATTGCCATTAACCGGGCGCAAATCCAGACTCCGGGCTGCTAGGTACTGAGAAAGTCCTAATGGATAAACCCAATAACACTGCCCAACCTGGGGATCGAACCCAGGACCCCGTGCTCAGCTGTCGCGCTTGCAACTACAAGGCAGTCAAAATTGAGACTGTGTGAATTGTGTGAAAAGAGCGTAATAATTTTCATATTTCATGTATTTTTCGATTAACATAATATCAGTAGCTGGTAACACTGAAAAATGTTGATAAAGGAGGTATTCGTCAAGATGAATCAACATACCCGACGTTATTAAAACAGTGGTCATTCGACGGAGCAGTAGATTCTATGTCGAACCGCCGTGGAAGTCTGAACTTTTATATCTGATTAGGTCCTTCTTATTTTCTGATCGTGTGTAAATTATTATATTGTGAACTAGCTTCTGTAACTAATCACTAACCGAAAATATAAGTACTCTCAGTGGTGGAGAGTCTATTTTGGTTTCATTTACTTTATTTACCATGCTCGCAATCCTGACATACCGGTATTAGCTATAACTGTAATTATAGAATTACCCCTACACGATTCTGTTGGTTGTCTTTTACAATAAGTACCTACATGCAGAGTATTATACTATACGGCGTGTTCCAGAAACACAAGATTCTCACGTTGGTTAGTATTTATATTTTGGAAGTATGTAAACTAGTCCGCAAATATCCAGATTCATACAACACACAAGGAGACATACAAACAAATTATTCGTTGCGCCATAAAAACAGACTAAATTTGCCCCCCTCCCGCCTTAAATTACACTCATCTAGTCCATATTCCATGTCAATAAAAATATATAATAAACTACCAGAAGACATAAAACAACTAAACAAAACCAGTATATTTTTAAATAAATTAAAACAATATTTAATAAAAAAAAGCTATTACACAGTACACGAATATTTAACGGATAAATTCAATATTAATACATAATTATGAATAAAAGATATTTAATAAGAAAAATAAATTATATTATTACACTTAATAATTAAATTATACTACACTATAGTGAACAAATTATAAGCGAGCGTTTAAATAAGCAATATTAAATATAATTAATTAATAGATAGACTGTATATGTTATATTAATAGAATAAGTAAATGAATGGAAATATAAAATACTTAATAGGATACAAATTGATTCAAATTTAAGTAAGAAGGAAAATTAATAGGGCGCTCTTCCTCTCTCTACTCATTTAAAAATTTCCTGTGCCCGACAGGGTCCATAATTGTTTCTATTATTTTTTATTTACCACATAAGTGTACATTATGGATTGCATTAAACGATTTGATTTGATTTACATTATATTTCTGGTGCGACTGTCATCTAATCTCGTTATAAGAAAATTCTCCACAGTCTTAAGGGAATTATATTGTCAGGGAGTAGGTAGGTACTGCTATATTTACCTTGCTGCTGATACAATTACAGCAGTGATAGCCTAGTGGTGTGACCGGTGGCCTGCCAAGTCATAGGTCTCGAGTCCGAACCCAAGGCACGCACCTCTGATTTTTCGGATTTATGTGCGTATTGTATAATTATGACTTGCTTAAAAACGGTGAAGAAAAACATCGTGAGGAAACCAGCATGCCTGAGAGATATTTCTCGACGGCATGTGATAACAAGTCAGAGGCCCATGGGCGTCATAAACTCTGACACCAGGATAGTCACAAACTAAACGAAAATAAGAAGGCTGACACAATCTTAACATAGGCAATGAGACGTCGCATGAAGGACTACAAATAGAAAAAAAAAGTCAACCGCATTGTAAAATATTACAAGTATCTAGTACTCTCAACCGGCGTGCGTGTATGACAAGATGTATGAATGAGGACGAAACTAAAGGAGTATGTAAGGATCATAGCATGTGGCGTTCTATAGTTTCTGCCTACCCCCATCAGTAAATGTCGTGAGTTTATGTATGTATGTAAGTGTCTAGGAATAGAAGGAGTTCTTCCCTCGATATAAAGGTTCTTCTGAAACAAAACACATTTAAACATACCTCCATTCCCAGCATATCGGCATTTTATTTCGTACACGCAATATTTGCGTTCCGGCTGTCAATATTTTACGTCGCTATCGTGACGGCCCGCTGGTTTTATGACTGTACCACACTTGAATATATTTTTGTTTGTACACTAGGTTTTACATTCGGCTTCATACGTGGAACTTCAGGGAATATATAAGTAATGCTATGTTCCTTTTCATGTTTCTCATACATACATAAAACGTAACATCACGCCTGTATTCCCCGAAGGGTTGGGCAAAGGTGTCGGAAACCTCATTTCGCCGTTGTTTAAGTCCCATGTAATAGGGGGCGAGCCTATTGCCATCAACCGCGCACAAATCTAAACTCCGGGCTGCTACTGAGGAATTCTATACGAAAAACCAAATAACACTCTGCCCGATCTGGGAATCGAACCCAGGACCTCACGATCAGCAGTCGCGCTTGCCACCACTAGACCAGTAAGGAAGTTTCGTGTTTCTGGCGTATTAAATAAAATTGTAATTAAACCCAATAATGGGTAGGACCGCTTACAACTGAATCCGACTCGAAGGACCGGACCAATAAAAAATAGCAGTGGGTGGTCAGTTAAAGAAAACGTGAATATTTGGGAAAATTGAGGAAAATCATAGATGTAAGAGACGATGATTTACAGGTGCCTAGATATGAAAGAAGATATAGAAGCTTTTAAGAATAGTTGCCAGTGAAGTTTTGTTAACACACAATACAATACAATACAAATATTCTTTATTGTACACCAATAAAGAATATTTGTATTTGTAGTAACCCAAGTGCGGGGCAAGGTTTAAAAACAAAAAAGAAACAAATACAGGATCGGTAATTTATTCGTGATGATTTGTATCAGTACAAAAGGCGGTCTAATTGCTAACGGCGATCTCTGACATACAACCTTTGGATGGATAAGAAAGTCAAGCCATGAATGATGAATTACCCAGTTATAATCTGGTTAGGAATTTCACAGTAGCAGCCCGGAGCCTGAATTTGTGCAATGGCAATTGGCTCGCCCCCTATTACATGGGACTTGAACATAACTGGCGACACGAGGGTGTACTAAAAACACCTCTGCCGAACCCTTCAGGGAATACAAGGCGAGATGTTATGTTATGTATGTTTTTATAATTAGGCCACCAGCCGACGAGCAACCATACTCGTTCTGCTAAGCCTTCTCCCCAACTATGTTGGGGTCAGCTTCCAGTCTAACGAGATGCGGCTGAATGCCAGTATTTTACACGGAGCGACTGCCATCAGACCTCCGCAACCCAGTTACTGGACAATGCCGATATCCTAAGGTTAGACCGGGTGTCAGACTTTCGAGCTTCTCACTACTAGTAACGACTGTCATAGGTATTCGTTTGACACTGTTTAACATACTCTCCGAGGCACGGAGGGGTTTCGATGTGTAACAAACGGTCACCCTTCCACGGACTGACCGCGGTAAGCGCAGCTTAACCTCGCAAATCGTATGATCGGTGCAGTTGTTAATTAGCCACACCAGCAACCATACTAATAAATAAAAAAGATTAATTTAACATTTCAGGCGGTTTTGCCGTCTCAATCTCCATAATATTATATGGATAACTAGTCATATTCCTCACAAGAATAAAAGAAAAATGAGTTTAATAAAACAAGAAACAAACATCGTAATTGCGTAAAACACTCTGTCTCTACAAAACTTTCTTCTTTTCTAAGAAAAATGCCTAAAAAACTGTGCAATTATTTCCTAAAGGCGATATATTAGAGATCTTGAGTCCTCTATCAAACACACAATCAAGTTGAGCACATTCTCAGTAATCTATAAATCAGCGATCAGACGACGTCGCGAACGTTTGACAACTAGTAATCATATTTTTATTTAAGGCTCAGGCATTTATGAAATAAATTGTATCCGAGTATTTGCTTAAGGAACAAAAGACTCGATGGTTTTTTTTATTTTACCAGTTTCATGAAAAACCAAACCGGTCTAGATTTTAAAGAAACAGATTTCTACTCTTAAATCAGCATATTCATAGAACGTTTTATACATAGTTTTAGCAGTAATAGCCTAGTAGTGTGACCATCGGACTGCCAAGGACTTTTCAGATTCATGTGCGTATTGTATAATCATCACTTGCTTAAAAACGGCGAAGGAAAGCATCGTGAGGAAACCGGAATGCCTTATAGACATTTCTCGACGGCATGTGAAGCCAAGTCAGAGGTCCTTGGGCGGCATAAACTCTGACACCAGGTTAGTCACTAATAACCATACGAAAAAGAAAGAAAGTAGTGATCATAAATTCGCTGACACGCTCGATGAGTCATCTTTGTATAATCTCGTAATCTTTAAACAAATTAATGACTTTATAAGTATTGTGTCAAATCAATTTGGTTGCAGAATTTTGAAAATTCTGCCTCTTCTTTCTGAAATTCTGCATTCTGAAGAACACAACCAGTTTAGTATTTAATTTGGGATTGTCATTCAAACGTTCTCACAATTTCACACATCGCCTTAACATTACATATAAGTATACCGCGTCACTCCATACATCAAGCTAATGTGATATCCGATTTACGATCCCAAATCGAACCTTAATGGATCACACTAAATTCAATTTTATAGTAGCGGACGAATTTGTACGAGTTGCCCCATTGATGCCGGGCACTATTTGGAAGATTGTTCAGTTTAAAGTGGTTCTATATTTTAAAGTAAATTAAGTTTTCTTTCGGCACAGCGAGAGAAGTGTCGATAATTTCTCCTTATTCATCTAAGTAGCATTTTTGAACTGAGCAAGTATCTATATCCGTGATATAGTAAGCTAAGTCAATCATGGACCTTTCTGCAATCAACGAGATGTTGCCGTCCAATCACCTTTTTCTTTTTTTTTATCCTTT
Source organism: Amphipyra berbera (assembly GCA_910594945.2). Taxonomy (NCBI): domain Eukaryota; kingdom Metazoa; phylum Arthropoda; class Insecta; order Lepidoptera; family Noctuidae; genus Amphipyra; species Amphipyra berbera. The sequence continues at coordinate 19,947,595 of OU343129.1, read as the reverse complement.
TAATATCCTCATGGATGACCCTCACCCGGGGAAGGTGAGGGGATCTGCCGGACTCTTACCGGCTAAAAAGTAAAACCAACGGTGTTCCTCCTCCTGATCGTTCGGCCGGGGGAGTCACGGGATTCGCAAAAGCATGCACCGCAACCCCGGGCCAGCGAATCACCTGACTAACACTTATAGCCTTGCGGTTGAATGTTTCCCTTCGATACATAAAAGTCTGAGTTCGAATTCAGCCCGCACCTCTGCCTTTTCGAATTCATGTGTGGATCAGAATTTGATTACCGCAAAACTTAGTGAAGAAACCTGTATAGCTGGGAGTGTTACAAAAAAATGTTCTCGATGGTGAGCAATCCACCAATACTTACCAGGCCAGCATGGTGGACTAAGACCTAAACCCTTCTCATTCTGAGAAGAGGCCCGTGCCCAGCAGTGGGGCAGTAATGGGCTCTTTATGCTAATCATCTAAAAGTGATAATCATGGATACACACATTAATATTTAAAAAAAAAACTATTTTTTTAGATAATGTCCAAGTCGAAACTATACAGATACATACCGACGTAAAATAAACACCACCAAATATGTAGTTGCGTAAGTACCAACAGTACAGCAAGACAAAATATAATGTATTCAGTGAATATTGTCGCGGGAGGCCGCTTATTACTTTCGACTTACTTTCAGATGGATTCCACTTACGACCTTACTCGATTTGTACCAGAAAGCAACTCTTTATGAGTACCTGCAAATCAGCTCATTACTATGCTGCTCCTGGGTAAGGGTATCTTCTCAGAACAAGAAGGGTTTCAGGCTTTAGTCCATCATCCATCACGTTAACCTTGTGCGACTTGGCGCACTACAAACCATCTAGAACGATTTCTTCATGACTCAAAGAGCATGTTAAACCGTCTGTTCCATCTGTCAAACGTATATTTATGACAGTCGTTACGGGTAGTCAGAAGCCTGAAATTATGAAAACTGGTCTAATCATAGGATGTCGATATTGCACAGTTTATTTGTTATAACTTAACAAGTCAATATTACAATAATTATTTTATTCTTGTCTTGTTCACGTTTGACCCTAGTCTCACCTGATGGTAAGCGCAGACAGAATCTAAGATGGAGCACACGAATCCAAGAAAGAAAGATGTAAAGGGATTCTCCTATACCCCTCTGGCTCTCACATACATACGACGGAACATAGTTAACTGCTTGGCGCCGGAGTTTAATGTTCAGGTGGTAGCTAGCCAGGCGGCATAAATCTTAACACCAAGCGTGTATTTAAATAATAATGTATGTCTGGAAATACATTTTGTTTTAAGATTTTTCATCAAACTCAGTACCAAACGAAACCCACCAGCAACAGCTCTGCGCGACGGCATATATCCATATTAATTTAAACCATATTTCACTGTATTTAATTCATATGCTAAATAGATGCGGTGTTTTGTCAACCATTCGCTATTTCGCTACCAACTTTATTGTTTCGGTGTTTTGGGAACGATTATTTATAAATTGCCAGTAAATATATAGGTTTATTGTGTCCTTATTTTGTAATGATGCAGCTAAATATCATGCGTGACGTAACATGAATATTGCGTTTCTGCATATGATTTGGAGTATAATAGAAAGAAATTGCTATTCCCAAAAATTTACTCAAAAAGGTTGTTGTATCTTTATTGTACAATAATACCCCGGACTTACGCGATAGGTGCCAAGAGATAGCCGCGTAAGTCGAATTCGCGTAAGTCGGGCTTCAACCTTGCATATAAATACGTATAAAGTTTGTGTCATAAACCGAATTTGCACTGCGTACGTAATGTTTTACGGAGTTGGAATTGTTATTCCACACGGAACACGTTCGAACTTGTCGTAAACCGAACAACGGCGCAACCGATGCGCGCGATGATCAAAAAGAAAAACCGCGTATCTCCGAATTCGCGTAAAATAGGGTATCGTAAGTCGGGGTATTACTGTACTTACATAAAACATAACTACACATTACTGTCCCACTGCTGGGCACGGGCTTCTTCTCAGAATGCGAAAGGTCCTTAGTCCACCATGCCGGTCTGATACGGGTTGGCAGACTACACACACCATCGAGAACTTTATGGAGCCCTCTCAGGTGTGCAGGTTCCCTCACGATGTTTTTCCTCCACCGTTAACGCAATTGATAACCAAAAAATTATTTGTACTTAAAAAGGTTATTTCTTTGGTGACAAAGGAACACAATGAATCAATCAAGTTGCAGGATACCGATTGTATCTACTGCTGTAAACCATTTTCAGATTTATTCTGGCTTTTTGTTAGGGTTTACTTTTAGATTCAGGCTTTTAATTTTGGTCGATTTTCAAAATTAGGTTTTAGGCTCACTTTTTCAGATTATACTGTTTGATCCTTTTTTAGGATATCATTCCAAATATAACTAAATCAGTATTATGTGTAGAAAAAAAAAATCAGATCAATTTACTTTGACGACTTCTAAATTTTGTAATTGTTTATGGATATTATTAAACTGATTAGCTTTAAAATTGAATTGTCATTGGCGTTATAAATAACTTAATCAGTGAAAATGTGTAATTGCTCAAATATGCATGATCAGCGGAGAAAATTGTGTCGATTTTTGTAAATAAACCTTTTTTTCATTGTCACAAAAAAAACCAACGATCACTTTCCCCTTTTAATCTAACCTAACAGAGTTGGGGTACTCAGATGATTTAATAGCCGATTCTTCTTGCTATCTTAATATTTATATCACAAAAATTTCAATTACTTCTCATTGCTTATTTAAACTTAATATTGTTCAGGAACTATTTTAAAGATATTCTTGCCTCCATATTCCAAGATGTAGTCCCAACAAAATGTAAATAAGGAGTTATAAATCAGATTTATTTTGAACAGTATCCGCTCCGAGGCAACCATCTGCTAATTCAGTGAAAACAGTCGCTGCTTTATATTCTAATTTATTTGTATTATATTATATTAAATGTCAGGCGAAATATTATTTATACAAGGTTATTTTACCTTTTTCTCAGTAAAATTTCTACTGTGTATGGCATGTACTACGAAATTATTGACGTCGCTAAGAGAAATTCAAATAAAAAATAGAGAACCCAAATAAACCACTGAATAAAAATAACCAACATTATTAAACTAACGTGCTAAATAACAACCGCGCAGATCGTACGATTTGCGAGGTTAAGCTGCGCTTGCCGCGGTCAGTCCGTGGATGGGTGACCATTTGTTACACATCGAGACCCCTCCGTGCCTCGGAGAGCACGTTAAGCCGTTGGTCCCGGGTGTCATACGAATACCTATGACAGTCGTTACGGGTAGTCAGAAGCCCGAAAATCTGACAAACGGTTTAACCTTAGGATATCGGCATTGCCCAGTTACTGGGTTGCGGAGGTCTGATGGCAGACGCTCCGTGTAAAATACTGGTATTCAGCCGCATCTGGTTAGACTGGAAGCTGACCCCAAGATAATTGGGAAAAGGCTAAGAGGAAGTATTAAACTAACGTGGAAGATCAGATAATTAAAATTAAAAGTTAAGTGAAGAAGTGCAACTCATCTGTGCACAGCAGCTAGTTGTCGCCAAAACTTTAACCAACAGCGCTGATTTTTAGAAGTTGTTGCTGTTGAGGTCTCCTGTATCAAAGACCAGTATATTTTTGAAAGCTATAAGGTTAGGAAAACCACAACGGAATAACAGAACACATAAGTATAATATAAACTACTAATAGTTTCAAATAAAACCCCACATAATAAAGGGCCGTGTACAATGAAGTACAACGGAAGGTCCCAAAATATTTTACTCTATTGTTAGTTCGTTCGTCACGACGGATGTGGAAGTGCGTTAGTTCCTCTTATTTACGATACGCCTTTGTCTTATGTGTTATGGAAAGGTACAGTGATAGTTAAGGTGAACATTGTTTAGGTTTTGGGTTAAGATATGGGTTAAAAATTTGTTTACTTCCTTCGAGCAGTATTATGTGATGAAAGCAATAGAACTTTCTAGTCAGAAAAACACGTTAAAATGCTGTTAATTTTTCATCGAAATGAACATTTTCAGGAAAAGTATTCATCTCTGCTTTCTTCTTTCTGTCACTTGGTTCTTATAACCTAGAGGAAGTAATATTCTTTTATTTCTCAGAGCTCTATGTATGTACTCAAAACAGCAGAGAATAATGGCGGAGTTTAAAGCATCTTTGGACGGATTTTATTCAGGAACATTAATAGAAACATCTACCTGTTTAATTTAGGGTTTGTTGCACACCACATACGAACTATGTAGCATTGCGATTATGTAACAAACTACATCGACAAAAACGACAACTATCAAAGATGACGTCACAGAATCCTGTATCGCCCTATCAAAATGTGAAACAGGCTGGCTCGCCACGCATAAGACCCTCCTGGTTGGAAGATCCTCTATTTTCGCCGGAGGTACACCACTCCTCGTTCTTCTACAGACTCAACACAAAGCATTTACCTAAACACGAGTCAAGCATAGCAGTGTATTTATTATACAAGGTGTAAAAAGACCCTTCACGAAGCCGTCAACCATGCATTCAGTTCATCAAACTAAGTAACCCTACGCAAAAAATATTTTTTTTGGGTGATAAATTTCGTTTTACTGTAAAGCTCAATGTAACGCACTCAAAACACTGTGCTGATAGATGCAATGAGTGGTAAACGTATTTTTAAAAAAGTTGTGAAAAAGTTGGATCTTTGACCTCCAATATCTCCGTAACTAGAAGGTTCCCAAGCATAGTCCAGAACAAAAAAAATCGCAAAGACGTGGAGAATAAGTGCCTTTCGGCTTCGTTAAGGGTCTATTTACACCGTTTATATTGAGGAGGTCTATAGAAATCCGGTTTATAATCTCTATCGTGAGGCTCCTTTTTAACACAAAATGTATTAGTGCAAATGTAGTTACATTGAATCTTATAATCATCTTAAAAATTCGTATTTAGGTACTACGGATTGATATCCCAATTTACATCAGCACTAAATAATCCAGCTACCGTCTTCTCCATATTCCAAGCTGCACATACATTACAATATTACCCTAACAATTAAATGACAACAGTATCTTGGGTTCGGCGAGCGTGTCCAATGTTTTCCGTCTGTTCTTGCGTTGTTGGCCACCCTATGTCTGCGTAGGAAGTATTCATTGCTATTGTTCCTCTTAGTTATGATAGCCTGGTACTATTCTGTTGGTTGTATAATTAGAGAATAATTTTAAATTTTAAATGTCCTGATTATAATGATTATCGAAATGTATTGTAAGAACTAACATTTAGAATTAGAATATAGAACTTCTTCACCGCACGCTGGGAATAGACGCGTAAGATTCAACAAAACTCAACACGCTTGGTGGTAGGATCTATACGGTCCGCCTGCTACCACCCTTGTATTAAAGTCCGGCGCCAAGCAGTTTACTGTGTTCCGTCGTGTGTATGTGAGAGCCAGAGGGGTATAGGGGAATCCCTTTATATCTCTGTTCCTTGGATTCGTGTGTTCCATCTTAGACCCTGTCTGCGCTTCCCATCAGGTGAGGCTAGGGCAAAATGCGACCAATTCAAGAATAAAAATAAACTTATGATTACATTTGATGAAATAGGAACAGGAAAATGAAATCGAAATGATCTCTTTCATAAAAAAAATCATAACAGAAAATCCTCTAATGAAGACAGCCATTTATCGAAACAATCACTAAACGCCAACACTTAATTCAATAACAGAGATCCCTATCAAACACGCCCGGTTATCTCTTCACCCCACGCACCAATTTACATACAAATACATACAAATCGGGTACGGAACCATAATCGGTTCCGGGTCACGTGGCCTCCGTGGTGAATCGGTTAAAGAGACCATTCGTTCACGGTTAATAAAGTCACAATCTTCTCACAATACAAAACAGGCTGCCTGCCGCCTTTCCCTTGCCTCGAAAAAAAATCGCGAGGGTAGAACAGATTCGAAATTAGAATTTGATTATCGAAGTGTGCCGACTATTTATCATTTGTAATGACGCGTTCGTAGCGTGAGGACGTGCTCGCTAATATTGTAATCTTGTAAATGCGTTCAGCAAAATACATATTTATTATTTTTCGTATTCTGTGTATCTATTTGAGTGGAAAATATTTCTTTTGCATTGATTATGCATGACCGTCTAATGTTTTGAACGATTCGTGTGGCTGTCTAGTCATTTATATCCATCTGTTGGTAGTTTTAGGTTTTATTTGGCTGTATTTGACCGGCGATTCGACCTGTCTGGTTGAGAGTTCTAAACAATCACTTTGAACAAGCTTAAAACTCAAACACATAACTTTCTAACCTGGAAAAGATTCGATACTTAATTTTATATTTCCACGTCCACGGGCAGTTTTTTTAAATGTAAGAAATATTTCACGTGACATCCACCTCATACGTGGATCATCTCATATTTGCTTTCCACTAAAACTACCAGAAGAGCCAGGATGAGCAATTCTTAGGTTAATTTCTCAATACATACACCCGAAGACTTTCTTTTTACCCAAACTGCTCCTCCATTAGGACCAAGTCAGTTCTAAGCCGCATTTCTTTAGCGCGAAGGTACGGGGTAATCAAATGTAGCTGTATGTTACAACGGTGCAATATCTTCAAGCAAAGTCATTCCCAGCAAAAATTACGCCTGCCTTAAGTGGGATCTTTTGTGACCTAGCATTCCAAAAACATTACAACACATTTTACTGTTCGGATCATAAGGACCGAGTCAGTCCTAAGCTGCATATCTTGAGCGCGAAGGCACCGCGTATTCAAATGTAGCTGTGTGTTACGCGACACATTCGTCTTACTGCTGGCGTCTGTTAACACCGTGTATACAGGTTGATGGCAAAATTGGTTGCTAATTTTACTAAAAAAAAGCTCAGTGAGCCCGTATTATAAGAATTTTATCACGAAGAAAGGAAATGACATATTGCATTTGAAAAAAAAACACTGTCATTTCAGCATCACGTTCATAGCTACTTTGGAAAAAGGAATAAATCTTTTTTTTATATTGGTTATTAATAAAAGCCTAAATAGGTTTTAATTATTGTTTCTTACAAGGATGCATCATTCTCTTCTGGATAGATGCGCGCAATTTTATAATAAATATTCATCTGCGTCAGTAGTATTATGCAACTATACTTATAACTGCAAACATAATCACTTGGACATGTCCCTGTCAATACATAGGGGCCCAGGGCTCGTATTTATCAGATAATTCAAGCAGTATCCGTATTTGGACATGAAAAAAACATTTGTCATGCCATCCAAAAAAAAACAACACTCCGTATAATCCTGTAAAAGGGCGCCGCTCTCTGTCCCCAGTATGAATATTTTCTATTGAATTACTCACGCTTCGGCAGACCACCAGAAATATTGTCCTCTTCGCACTTACGCGGACACCCAGAAGTTTCCACATTTACGACTCACAGATGTACTTACTAGTGTATGTTTGTTTCAAGTTTTCCGTTTTAGAATTTCTGTAATGCGGACGTTGGTCGAAATAAAAGTCGAGTTACGGATTTTGTTTTTGCATGTTTGGTCCTGAGGTACGCGGTTGGAGCTTAGAGTTTAGCGCCGTCAAAAATATAAAACCTGATTATCATAACGCTGTCTGTCAGAATCTCTCATATGTTCCAGAGTGGTCAGTGCAAGTTTATACTTAGTTCATATAGAATCACTGAAAGCCTGAGGTTTTATGGTAACGATTTTAACTCAACAAGATATCCGACAAAAATATTTAATACCTAAGTACTTAGAAAATAACACCCATAATTCGTTTCTCCATGCGTTACAATCACCGAATCTGGTCCTAATTTCCCACTGCGATTCGCCACGGCCGTCTCGCCAACGAACCGGACTAAACTACATTGGCGCTAACGTCGACGACACATGGGAATCGCACTGTTCGCAAGGATTTCGTCATGGGTCTTTAGTTCCGCCATAAAACCATAGAAGGGAAGCGACTTTTCTATGGAGTCATTGGGTAGATTGATGTTATGATAAATGTGATTATTATTGATTATGTATGTTATTTTTAAATCAAGTTGATACGGGAATGAGTGAAAGATAAGGCGTAATTTGAATGTCATCCAGTCTTGGAGATAAGTGTTAGTAATGACCGTGAGTCATTATTTTTGCATAATTATGATTTTATTAAGGCTGGTGAAACCCAGCGCGGTTAGTAAGCGTCGCGGGCCACGAGCTTTGAGTATCTTGAAGCGTTTTAGAATAATCAGCGCGTGCGGTGGTCAGCGCTAACGGGGAAGTCATACGTTTCGGCTGTCAGCGCCGACGGTCACCGTGACTCTAAAACCAGTCTAACGGCTAATTACCAACCGCTTGGATCATACTTTTTGCGAGGTTAAGCTGCGCTTGCCACGGTCAGTCCATGGATAGGTGACCGAGCGTTACACATTGAGACTCCTCCGTGCCTCGGAGAGCATGTTAAACTGTCCGTCACGGGTGTCATATGAATACCTATGACAGTCGTTACTGGAGGTCAGATATCCGAAAAGTCTGACAACCGGTCTAACCTTAGGATATCGGCATTGCCTAGTAACTGGGTTGCGAAGGTCTGATGGCAGCCGCTTTGTGTAAAATACTGGTATTCAGCCGCATCCGGTTAGACTGGAAGCTGACCCCAACATGGGAAAAGGAAGAATTATTTTTTTATTAAGAAGCCACGAATAATTTCTTTCTGTAGATCACACATGGGCCACTAAGTTACTTGAGACATAGTTGATCACTATGTGTTTGTAGCTGCAGTTACCGCTTGGTGTATTGGCCTGCAGCTAAAAACAAATGACGATCAACTGTTTCTTGAACAACTTAGTGGAACCCATTATGATTATCACAGGTCCTATGATGTCACTTAACAGCCGCTATTTGTTTATATTTGTAGTTTTTATTGCCAAAGTATACCATATATGAAACAACTGCATTAACTACTCGTGAATATCAAGTACCTAACTAATGAACCTGTAATCAAGTAGAATAAGACGCGAAGCACTACCTACTGCGTTGTAGTGCATAATGCAATAATTCATCCATGACACTGATTTCATCACTATTTCTTTTTTCAAGTGTTTATTAAGTTAGTATCTATGTGGTTTCTATGAAAGGCAAATTTTCAATACCTTAAAATTTACTTTTTTTTGCTTCTTGGAAAACTAAATTTAAATTTATCTCGTTCGCTGTTTCTTATGACTAATGATTCCCTTTGAAACTCTAGACTTCTGCTCCCTACAAAAAAGAAATAAAATCATTAAGATAACCAAATAGAACATTATTTTAAATCAAATCATCCAAAGCAGGGGTACAATGACGTCTATATCTGTCGCCCCACGCATAAATTCGCTACGCTTTGCCATGTTAGCGATTCTAATGCTAACAGGAAAGCTATGCATCAGATATGTTTCATATCGTAGGGTGTATGAAGGATAGTAATTATTATAATTGTGGGAGCTATTAAATAAATTGGATTTTGTTTTAGTAGTATCTTGATTACTCCCATGGGCCCATTTTTAGTTGAACTCTAATTTAAAGGAAATTTAAAAATATCGAGAAAGTTTTACTGTTTTATAAAAATAGCATTCAGTACTGAATTCATAAATTGATTTTAGAAAATTAAATTTTATGAAATTGCACAAAAACTTTTTCAATCCACGCGAGAAACTATGTAATATTCTCTTATGTCATTAGAAACTACGATTAAGAAAAAAGATAAAAGAAACAATCTATGTCAGGAAAATGTTAAAACTTTAGACATAAAGGATTAAAAAAATAAATTATGGTCGACTTTTAAATCTCTGTAATTAATGATCCGCTACTATAACTAATATTTACAAAATAAATACTTAATAGCTAATATTGCACATAGATTAGGTGATAACAACAATTAACATTATAGAAACAATGGAACAGACTCGAACTAGACACATTCCCCTATTTAAAGTCATACTAATTTTTATTACAATTTGTTCATAAAAAGTGTCGTAACACACGATCAATAATCTACATTATGTCTTCGACAGTAGAAGCAATTTCATCTGAAAGTTGAACACTTAGTTTAAAATACATTCAATTTTATTAGACTCACTTCTCGTTGCGTAGTTTTAAAGAGATGAAGATATTAATTTTCATTCAACAGTTTTCGATTCATGTATTTCGGCACTTATCTCATAAACATTATTTTATTTATGTATAAGGGAACTACTGTTGTGTGAATAAAATTGTTTACTCTTCTTGTGACCGGCTGGAACTTCGTCTAAATCACCTTCTTTGTCCTGGTGTGCGGTCATGTGTCTGGTTAAGTGATGCCTCTCTCGAAAACTCTCGTTGCAAACGGGACATTTTAATTTCTCTTCCCGTTTTCTTCTGTGAGGGTCGATCGCTGTCTCACTCTTATGATGAGTACGCATGTGATAAACTAGATCTGAAGTCATTCGAAAGCTGATGCTGCATTTCGCGCAAACGTTTTGCGACGGCAGAGAAAATGCGGCCAAAGTTGGAGGCAATAACGTACTTAGGATGGCCGCAGCAGGATTAGCTATCAATGTATTCTCCCTCGGAGGCACAGGAAACTTCATAAAATCTGGGTTAGGTGGCTGAAAGTTCTGAACTCCGAAGGGATAGGACGACCCAGCTTGAAGATAAGGTATCTCTGGCCTGAATGGCAGAAAATTCAATTTATTTGGTGACATTTGAGGAGTTTTTGTATCATGTTTATCTTGGTACTCCAAACTTTTACTGAACCCCGAAGATCGATGGTGTATCGCTGTGTCTGGATAGTTTGGCGACGACGAAGGTAAGTTCTGGCCTCTAAAAAAGTTGCTGCCGTTTATCAGATGAGCTGGAGTGAGAATATTGTTAAAGCCTGGTGCCTTGTTAAAAGAACTTGACGGTGGACTGGCAGCGGACAGCGGCGGACTTACGGAGTTCTGGTAAAGCAGATTGTCGGGACTCACTGAAGGATTCGGTGATCTCATAGAATAGTTGGAAACTTTTGTAAACGCACTTTTTGGCGACATGTCGGACTTCTCCGAGTACCTTTCGTACCTCGCTCGTGACTGCATGCTGATTAAAGTTGGATCGTCAAAAATTTTGTTTTTATATTCTGGTAAAAACTTTGGTTGACGCGCTGCACTTTCGTTGGAATTCGGCCGACTCCGCGATCGTTCGGAATTATCCGAGTCACTACAATACATAGACTTGCTTGGATACTCATCTGTTCCGACATCAATGTTAATATCAGACCCGAAGCTCGGAGATATGTTGTTGTTCGCACCGATCCGATCGTCGTCTTGGTCTTTCAAGTCCATCGTGTTATCACTGGAATAATCACTGTGTTTGTAAATTTCTGGCATTCTTTTAGGTACCTGCTCCCATTCTTCATTGTGAAAAAGCTGCTTTGAAACTCTTAGTTGCCTTTCCGGTGGTTTTGGTCGTACCTTTTCATCCGGCATCATCAAGAAAGCCACATCAAATGATCTCTTTGCAGCTTTTCCTGGATTAAGAACAGTTGACTGCATCTCCGGTTTTATTTGTGAAGTTCTAGCACTTTCAATGTTCAAATTAGTTTCCTTGGAATCAGGAGACGTCTCTTTATAATTATGATAGCTATTTTGAACGTCCATTGTCATCGTTTACTCATTTAATTAACAGCACACAAACTCGAAACTTTTCGCACTTATATCGCGGCGATAGAGAGAAGACGCGTGCGTACTACCCGACGGCTACAATACGAATGTGAGTAACATAAGGGTGAAAAATATATAAGTGGGGTTTTGAACTACCCTTAACAGAGCGTTTGAAGTTGTGAAGGCGTGGCGAGACGAACCAATGAGCGTCGACCGGGAGGCGTGAAAGGAATCTGTCGGCCAATGAGAGAGCTGCACAACGATAGAGAGCAGGAGAGCTCAATCACCAGGTCAAGATAATAATAACTGCTGTGAATTGAGAGCGCATTGAGTTGTGGTAGGGTCAGCTTGACAATAGCGGCGCGATATTGAAAACTGTGGTTTATTTCGCTATTCACTGTTTACGGTCAGCAAAAATTATTGCCTTTATCGTCTTACGATAGATTTATAAAACTTAGTTCTTTGTTACACACACGTAATAAATGACTGAATATTGAATATTTAGTGGTTTATTGTATTTGCAAAAAATTCATATAACAAATATGTAGATGCCTATGAGGTTATTATTTTGAACATGTATGAAACATAAAACCTCCTTAATAATAGCCTAACAAAAATAAAAAAATAAGTAAACTAAGTTAATCAATAAAAAAGTTTTTCCATCCATTATCTTCTATTTATCTCACCCAAACATGGCACTAGAGAAACTGAAACGATTATGATTGCAATAAATATGTTTTATATGTCGCATAAAAAATGATACTTCATATAGTCGGCCTAACCCCCGACTGTATAGATGAGATTGCGAATAATGCTATTAACACAGACGCTTCTCCTCAAATTGATATCATACTCGAAGATGTTACAGACGAAATTGAGCTCAATCTAGAAAGTAATAAAATCGTAAATCCTATAACTGCGATCGAAGCTAATACCGAAAAAATTGCCAAAGTAAAAGCGGTCATAAAAATAAGAAAACAGGGTATATATTTGAATGATGGGTAATATATAGGAAAGTTAAAAGAAGACCCAAATGAGTTCTGTTCGGTAGTGGGTAACGATAATAAGATGGGCGCAGACGTTAAAGGAAAACCATTTGTCAGATTTTAGCCATTTTTTTCGCCCTTCGTTGGCTCTCAATGAAAATCTGTTCCATTTATTTTGGTCGACTCGTTAATGAGAAAATTTTAAGAAATATTGTGAGGATTAGTTGAAAGTTGGCATCGAATATTGTTATCAAAGTAATATTAGTGAGATTTGGCCTAAAAACTTATTCATTCTGATGTCTTCTTTATCTATTTTATAATGGATGTTGCAATTAAGGTTTTAATATTAAATTGCTATGCAGCAACTATTTTTGTTACACAACAAGTTAAATGATAAAATCTGAATACACTTACTCCCTATTTATAACTTAAGAGAGTGATTCTAGATTCTTTGATTATAAACCAACATTATTTATTTTACGCAGACATTGTAACTATGCCTATCCAATCAACAAAGTTGTGTTCATATTTAATATAGGTAAGTACCTAATGTGTTACGTCATTCTGTTTTCAGATATCGCCAATTTAATGATTTATTACAACATTTTATCACAAAAATCCTTATAAAAAGCTTTTTTATTCACCCATTGTACACAGATTGTATAAAAATGATACGGAACAAGTAAAAAATGTGTTTGCGATGGACGGAGAGAGAATCAGCCAGGCTCAGAGTCATTTGTCTTCGCTGCCACAATAAAAGTGATTCGTAAGCTAAAAACGAGTATCTTTTTCGGAAAATAATATGTTTTTCCCTTAATATACTTTTGATCTTACAAAGGTTTGTGCAGCTGATAAATATATTCCATGGTGTTTTTGATTTACATATTACTGTTGAAGAAGTCTTTCTCGGCAACACATTGTATGAAGCATGTGGACTGTAGATGCTGCTTAATCATGAACTATATAAACTTGTAGGCATAAAATATCCGAAAATCTGCTTATGGTAATTAACAAACTATGTGGATATAACAAAATGTGGTTTCCAGCGGGAGATAAACTACTCCCTTTTACGTGGATGTCCACAGAATTACAGAATTAAGTATTATATCAAGTGAATTCATACACAAAAACGTTAATCTGCCATTGCACTAATACTATCCACAATCTGAGTCCTTTGACAACTCCATCTTGACCTTTCTTTGCTCATGGATTTTTTGTCTCATCCAGCACTCATTACGATACTTGAATATAAGTAGCGCACGACCAATACATATTTTAGAATTCCTCAAGTCGAAGGTGAAGTTGATCTCGATCTTTCTAACCAAATTTTATATTTCGACTTGAATCCATTATTCTATAATACTTCTAGTCTTTTTTATTTGTGTAGTAGATACAACGATTTGTACAGGACCTTGACTGACGGACGTTCCCGACCAATCTTCCCTAAGACATTTGTCGGTGTTTACGCTTAATAAGATGTCAATGACGAGTCAGCCTGTTACGGAGATTGATGGAACAATGGCTACGGGGAAATGTATTCGTACTGTGTGTTAAAAGATGTAAGATTCCCGTGTTTCTAGGTTGACCTAAAACAAAGAAGGCATGGGGAGGATATTCTATGCAAATCTTCGAACAAAGCGGACCTTGTAAATTAAAAAAAAAAACGTACGTAGAAGAAAAAATATTTCGATATCTATAATCACTAATTCCAGACATATTAAGTTATATTAAATCAATTAAGCTTACTTCCCTAATACAAAATGATGCAATATATCAACATAACGTCAAATACCAATAAATTGAGCTTAAATCGTTTATCAATAGATGTACCTCCAAATTCCTTGATAAGTAATTGTTGGCACACGCCACGGATATTCTCGCACGTGTCATGAGGGAAAGCAATAGCCCTGGATTTGTGGATGTATCGTTTTTGCACCAACATAATCCTATTTATAATAAATAACAGATTAGAAGATTATTTATTTAGAATATTGAATAAATGGGTGTTAGGGTCGAAAGGGTGATATGAAATGAGATTTCTTTTTTATTTATGACTAAACAGAGCATTTTAAAGTGAATACGTTTTTAGTTCTTTATAAAAAATACTAGAATCCAACGACCCCAAGTAAAAAAAGATTGATGGGGTTGGGGGATACAGAAGAAAAAGAACAGTGTTTTAAGCACCAGAGCAGAGATATAGTTTGTATACAGATTTGACTTTTCTTAGCTTATACACTAGCCACTGCCATATTAACAAAGATAACTATTTTTCCATTACGAGAAGTCCATAATCAATCTAGAACACCTCTGCGTAACCCGTTGAGGGAAATCCAAGCAAAATTAATTCCAAGTCGTGACGGATGATGTCGGACCAAAGTTCACATGTGCAAGTTTGATTGCGATCGGTCCTCGGACGTGTCCCGACAGATTAGCCGCTACTGCTAATGTTGTTTCGATTGAACGATCGTTCTGTGACGCGTCCCTCAGGATCAGAGTCGATATATCCAGACAATGATGAAGTGGGTGTGAATGTGGAAGTATTGGCTTTATTTTAGTTTGTTTTGTTAGATTGCATTTGGTTTCTTTTGAGGAGTCAGGGAACAAGTTAATAATAAAAAGGATAGCTTTTTCCTTTTAAAGCCTAAATCAAACTATAAATTGGTACTCACTTCTGTATAATCATGCTTGTTAGCGTTGTAAAGCAAGTTCTGCTACGTATAGGATGCATTTTCTTTGGATGCAATAATTAAACTTAAAATCTACCACACGTTCTCATCATCCCCCTGCTTTCCTTTATTAAACTGAAAGTAAGTTATATCCAGAAAAGTAAAGTGTTATCTACTCTCAAAATTAGCCAAAGTATATTTTATAATCTGTGATTTGGCAGTTTGTATAAAATCAATAATCGATACTATTTCAAAAAAGTGACGTAACCAAATCACGAGAATTGTATTATAATCCTTTTTTAATACAACTTCCCCAATACATTGCGTGTCATCTACCAACAAAACGTCGACCTTGCAAATCAAAACAACACCTGTACTGGTTATTAAAATATGCTCGGTTTAATCCCCATAATACAGAACGCTTCTAATACCAACCTACCATATGGTGTCCTGATCACCAACAATATAGCCCTGCTACGTAATCATCGCTTTTGTACTCTCAATGGCCTTTGGATCATTCACCCTATTAATTGTAAAAATTCTTTTATTGTCGTCTTCAAACCAATTTTGACTTTATTTTTATGGAATCTAGGATTAAATTTGAGCAAAATGCGTAGATTGACAAGCTCGTTTATAGTAGTTTTGTCGCGTTTAAAACTTGCGTTCAATACTTTCATATTTGTTCTCGGATTTGCTTTATTTATTTTGAATCCAACGACCTAAATATTAAGGTTTATATTAAAGTAATGTATTTTATTAATCAAATGACTATTAGTTACAAAAACATTTTCAACTTTAGTACCTAACAATAAAGTTCAAGTTAGCATTTTATGGTGCTTGAAGCCAAACGTATGAGTGTTCGCAGAGCATTAAAGTGGGATTTGGTGAACACTTGTTTGTGAATTTTTGGCCCATATGGTGTAAAAGCCGACTTGGACAATACGCCCCCATGGTGGTACCCTATTACCATATGGGACGCGTTAAATACGTATTTCAAGAGATTCGTATTGCGTTGACCTTAAAAGCTGGGCGATCAATAAATATGAGTGTATGATGGATGGTGGCAGTATTTTCTAAAAATAAGTCTTTTTACTCAGAAATTTTTCGATATGGAAGAGAACTATGTAGTTTGATTTCTTCAGTTGTTAAGATACACGTTTCGTCCATTCGCCTGTTTAAACCATTATTTTGCTAATTTGTCTATTATTCGTAATTTGTGACAAAGTCCTATGGGCTGTAGATTCACCTCATTGATAGTCAGAGAGATGATAATGTTGTAGATGCAGATAAAAGTATACTTTCATCAAATAATCAACATAAGAAATTAGTTAATTATAACTACTAAAATCAACATGTATAATAATGTACCCACTTGTCGAATTGTTACGTTATGGTGCGCTCGCGCAAATAAACAACATTTTGGACAATGTGCCGCAATAATGCATATTGTATGCTCTGACAATGGTGAAGCAGTGAGTTAGAGGGTGAATTTTGATACTTGGAGTTAAAGGATTTATTATGTTAGACATATTTGGCGATACTTACTATTTTGACAGATCTCCTACGTGTGGAGCTGTGGACATTGAATGTGTACCCAAGTCATCTGATTTTATCTCAGACAAAATTGTTGATATGCGTCAATAGCTTTTTTCTTTTTACTACCAAATCAGACTCAGATTGTGAGATTTCGTTGGAATTCAATTAAAATTCGAGCTATGCATGACTTAATTGTATATTTCTAATTCGTTTAAGGTTCAACTGCAATAAAAGTGTTTCTATAATAATATGAGATACAATATTTTCAAAAGCAAGTATCAAGTCTGCTCAGCAAAAGATTCTATACGTTACGATCATACAACATATGCGCTGGTGTACTGCCATTTGATCACAATAAGTCTAATGGTCGGAGAGCATCCCCTAGGGCAGTTATCATTGCAATCGTAGCTTTGGTTTGAAGTAGTCCAGATGAATACTTTTAGGTTTTGGCGTATTTATTTTTGTGTTCTGCGCAGGATTATATTAATTTTAAAGGTAAGTTCAAGATAATAAAAAATCAGAACTTGTTGGTGGCTTAATTTAAACTTTACTACAAATTCTATAAGTAGAATCGATCACAGCAAATAAATATAAACATTTTATATAAAAATGAATGAATATTGTCCAAAACAGTAACTTGTTTTCCACAAGTGTGTCCGCAGTGTTTCCTATATTTTTCGAAACCAGTCAATCGTCAAGGAACAAAATAGGTTTGGATAGACTGAAAGTAAGCTTCTTTTATCTAATCTTTACCATGTGCTGAACCCCAAGCTGTCCCAAACTAGACACTTCCAAAAACCCACAACAACATTGTACAACAATTTGCAACCGCATCAATATTTTTTAGGCCCTCTCGTGAAGGGCTGCTTCTCAATACGATGAGCATTTACACGCCATATGTACCTTTGGGCTTAAGGCCCTGGGGACAACGCCCTACGCTAATGAAAATGGAGTAGGGCTTTTAATATTGTCAAATTATTGTAGTGAATGCTATTGCAAGTGTAGTTTTGAATGCTGTTTGTTCCTTATGTTTTTTTACAATTTTTTGGGTGAGTGAAAGACAATCATAGGCATCATCTACATTTGTTCTGTATATATGTTTCTTATGACCAATACCAAGAGCAGATCGTCTGGTGTTTGTACTGAGTTGTTTATTTATGAAGTGTGATCTTTTGACACTTAACTTGTTACTCTATTGGCTGCAAGTGTTATTCATACTACTTACTTATTTATGATAAGTATTACTGTCTATGGTTCCATACATATTAGTACCATCAGCATTCAATACCATTGTTAGGAAAGTGTTAACGGCAAACCAAGCCACAAAAAGTGTAAAATCAATATTAAAAAACTATAATACTTATAATACTCCACTCATTTGTTCATCGTCGTCGTTTAGAAAAAGTTCCACCCTACATCGCAAGCGCATCTACCGCCATATGTCGCGAAAAATTCAGCTGTAATTGCATTAAGTTACCCCAAGTCGAGTGGTCGGCTTTTAATTATGACGACCCACTTAGGCATATGTGGTGTTTAGGGATAGTTGCTTGTGTGTCATGCTGGGCTTAGGGGATCAGCAGAATTCTTAGTAAGAAGACGCATCGGCAAAGTCACAAGCTGATTACAATCGTTTTATTAGATATTGATCTTAAAAATTGCCGATATTTACAAACCATTAATGTTTAAAATTGTAAATTATAATGTAAGTACAATTCATTTAACATTTCTATTGTGTTTTTTTATCACCCAACCCAAGTAATTCCAGGTGATTTTAATAGAATAAGCAATATAATCTAATTTCATGCATGCATAAAACTGAAAATACAGAAATATGTAGAAACTACAAAGAATTTATTTTTCAAAGCACTTCTCAAAATAAAAGAACACCTTAAAAAGAAACAAACAACAAAAAGTCTTCTAAAAATGTTACCTTTAAAAACCAAAGCAAACAAACTCCTGCAGAGTCTAGATGCAAATTGGGGACAATATGAGCGTGAAATATGGGTTCAAGAAATCCTGAAGCTGAAAAAAAGGGAAACAAATGAAGAGAAAAAGTTCCCTGGGAAAAAAATACAATGCCTCTGAACACAGGGCAGGAAACACTGCGTGAATAAGTGTCCCCCATTGTACAGGAAGAGAGGGAGTAGCTGAGAATTCTTTTGTTGATAATTTGTAATTGAATTGTTTACCTGCTTTAAGTGTTTGTTGAGACGTTGAAGTAAAATAAGAGATTAAAGTTTTAGCTAATATTGATGTAGGCAAACATAATTTTTATAATGATGTTCATTCGGAATTATAAAGCAGATTCTTTCCAAAATCAGGTGGAAAAGTAAACGACATAATACACATCACGCCTGTATTCCCTAAAGGGTTGGGCAGAAATGTATAGTAACACCCTCATTTCGCCGTTATGTTTAAAGTCCCATGTAATAGGTAGCGAGCCTATTGCCATCAACCTGGTACAAATCAGAACTCCGGACTGCTACTGAGGAATTTCACACGAAAAAACCCAATAACGCTTTGCCCGACCTGGAGATCGAACCCAGGACCTCACGATCAGCAGACGCACTTGCCACCACTAGACAAACGAGACAGTTGGATAGTAAACGGCAACTGTTATTTTTAACCGACTTCCAAAAAGGAGGAGGTTCTCAATTCGACTGTATGTTTATTTATTTTTTATTTTTTTGTATGTTTGTTCCGCGATATCTTTGCTAATTGTGAACCGATTTTAATGATTATTTTTTTGTTTGAAAGAGTATTCTTCCGAAGTGGTCCCATTTCAATTTGGTGAAGATCTGATGAAGAACTTCGGAGATAGACCATTTGAAGTCGGTTTTATTTTTGTTAAAAAGTGATTATATCAAGTAGAGTGGTGTAACACTTTGAATAAATAGACGAAGTCACCATGATAGTAAAGCAATGGTAGGTTTGGAACTCACAATCTATAAATTGCAACTCATTCTTTAGTAGCTCTTAGATTATTTGTACAAAATCACTATTAAATACAAACTTCTTCATATTAGGCACAGCTTCGAACACATTATAGTTTATTTAGCGCCATGAATCTGCTTCGAAATCTGTACTTAGACCTTAACCGACGTTATTTTGCTTTCGTAGGTATGTTGAGCAGCTTATAACTGCCAAAACACGTAATATTTTTCACAAATAACGCGAAAAAATCCATACGAAACGATAAAAATGTGGCCGGTAACCCTCAAATGAATGGTAGCTCATTACATATTCTGAATCCTACGGCCCGCCCGTCTGCCGGCTATGATTTATGAACTATTTTTTGTTGATTTTCTCCTCCCCCTAGCCAAGACTCTGAACTCTGCCAAGTAATGTGAGAGCATATTGATAGAACTGAGTTAATTAATTCTGCAGTTTTTGGCGCCAAGTTTTTTGGTTATTGCCAAGTTAGTGTTGAATGATGGTCATTGTGTGAAACTGTTATATTTTGTTTTTTTTAAATTAACTCAGTTGATTGTTTGTCGTGATGTAGAATTTCACGATTAACTTTTTGTTTTATTAGATAGTTTACATAATGTAAAATTTAAATATCTTGTTGCTTTCCTAAACTTAATCTAAATTAACCAGTTTGCTCTCAAAATTACTTTGGTTTATTTACATCAACACTTATTTCAATATTTACTTTAGTTCTTTAACCTTTCATAACATAACATCACACCTGTATTCCCCGAAGGGTTGGGTATAGGTGTAACACTCTCTTTTCGCTGTTATGTGTAAGTCCTATGTAATAGGGGGCGAGCCTATTGCCATCAACTGGTCACAAATCCAAACACCGGGCTGCTACTGCGGAATTCTACACTGAAAAACTTAATAACACTTTGTCCAACTTTGGGATCGAACCCAGGACCTCACGAATAGCAGTCGCGCTTGCCACCACTAGACCAAAGAGGCAGATTAACCTTTCATTTAAATATAAATTTTTGCCACACTGATTTATCATTCCACCAATTCTACCAAGGATCAAAATAAATATGCATTGCCTAGTTAGTACTAGCCTTCTTTGCATCCATGATATTTATACCTTATGTATCATCAAAAAGTGCTTCTGCCTCAATAACAACTATTTATCTCATCAGGGTTATAAGTATAATCTGATGTGTGTCAAATACAATAAAACCTCTACGCTGATTTGACTCACATTTCACTCATCTCATCCATATCCTTTAGACACAGTTCCGTATTTATCAAGCACGGTGTCATCCGTGTTAACCATTAACACAAAAGGCTCTCAATGTTAAATGTCTCAATTTAATGTAACAACCGCGTCGCCCTCTCTGTGCGGTCGTTATGACCCACAGTCGGTTTTGTAGGGTTAATTCGATGGAAAGATTCTCGCTAACCACACAGTTGTAAACGGGTTGTCTTTGTTTAATAATATTAATGGTGGTTGAAAATGTTGGGACATATCGTCTGTGATAGATACTGTGTTTTACAATAGACTTGTATTGTTTAGGCAAAGGCAGATTTAATTTAAAATTTGTGCAGATTTGGAGGTTTAAAACTGTTAGGGAACAGAAGAATGGAACCGAACACGGTGTTATAAAAACAGCATCCATTTGCACACGCATTAAAATCAGCATCAACAAATGAGAGTTTTTTCGCGTAAACCCAGCAATCAATTATTTTATTGATGAAGAAGCATATCTGGATTATTGGAACAGTCCAAAAAACCGATAGTTTAGAGACAAAATTACGAACACAAATCGAGATCGGAGAATCAGTCTACTGCACGTTTCAGAACATTATAAACTGATGATAATATCATATATAACTTTTTGTAGATCCAAAGACATGTTACTTCAAGGAAGTACGGTGAAAAACTTAATTTTATTTATTTAAAATTCTCACTTGGAAAGATTATAGTAATAAATCGTCTACCAATACATAGTTTATACCCACATGGCTGGTACATCACATAAATAAGCTCATAACAGCTTCACATTCGCAGTCAGTTGACACAGCAGCGTTCTGTCTCCAATGAACTGGAGGACATGAATCAGAGCTGAGTTACGTCTTATGGCGACTGAATATGAATAGATAGTGAGTTTGATATTGAAATTATCACGTCTATTTAATAAAATTGTGAGATCAAGAAAGTCATCTTTGACCTTGACAAATATGTTTTAAGAAGTTGTAGTGACGATGACATGTAATGGTGTTGTTTTTGGCGGTGAAGCGACTAATCGGAATTGGAAATCGCTCAGATAAAGAAAAACTTAGCAACGCATTGTCTTTGAATGCAGGTGCTACTTTTAATATCACCTCATCATCTACAGCTCGTGTTATCTTTAGCTGAATTCCATTGAACCTCACCCATCAAATCAATAGATGTCCTTTTAGATTCTTCATCATAGCAGTTGTATTCAGTCACATTATATTTGACTCTCAAATCACCAATGACATAACCCCCACCGTATACAAATGCTCAACCCTTCACACGTTAAGCAGTCGCATCCGGCAGTAACTCAGCACAACGTAGCAATCCTGCTGTCCTCTACTAATTAAAGGAAATGGCCCAGAAACAAGATTGCGATATTGTTCTCTCTAAATCTTTACTCGTCCCTTTCCAGCACATTGAAATCTGTATCTATCTATCTCGTTCTCTCTAAACGGTGCGTGGAATGTCACTCATTATGCTAAGTATCTTCCCCCCTTTGTTCGTCGAGATTGCCGATAAAGCTTTAGGTTTTCTTTCTTTTTTTTAACTTGACAGTTGGTATATGGAAGCAGATTAAGATAATTCGGTCGAGGTGTTTTTATAATGCTTAATTTTATTGTTTCAGTGATTCGCGGCATTTTTCTTTTTTTGTTATTTTTTTAAGGAAATGTGGTGAAGGTTTGCGTCGAAATTTGAGAAACACAAGGAATTGTTTCTAAGAAAACTTGCTGTTTATCGTGTGGACATTTGAGCATCGTCATCATCTTAAATAATACCAAAGTGTACTCCATCATTACTTAATCTCAAAATAATTAATGTACCAAAAATAATTTACGTGCATTTTGAATTAGCATTGATACTTAACTTTTGCAATTAGCAATCAGATATCCCTCCTCAATTAGAACAGCTAAAATCGAACGCGAACAAAAATAAAGCAACAGATTCCGAATCGTAGCCGCATATTGAAAAACGAGCGATTTTTTAATAAATCGTTTCCAACATTCTCCATTACGAGCAGAAATACCTTATTTCATTACGCCAACCGTTCCATTAGTAAGATACGCCAAATTCTATTAAACTCTTTTTTGTAAAAACAGCGCTTGAAGCGGATTCGTCGCTCTAAAATGTTGAAAACTCTCAACCTTCGGACGCAGCCCGCTACGAATGTCGAAGCAATAAAATCGTACGAACCATTCTGTTATAATTCCATTGCTTGGTAAGTAACAGATTCTTTTTAATTTCTCTGGTCTAAACCTTCAATGAAATTGATAATTTGCGAAACCATCTACTATGACGTATTTAGTGGATCGGTTGATCTGTTGTCGCTTACACCGCTTGATTTTTGAAACACAAAGGGTTTACACCCTACGTTTCTAAATTTAAATTTATGTTTTGTTAGATTTGATCGCGTTTAGCGGCATGCGCTGGTCCAAATGAACCGATAGGCATTTTTTTTAAATATGATTTATTCGTACAAAGGGTTTTTGTTTCGATTTGTTTCGGAACAAATAGGTTTTATTCAAGTATTTAACTAATGACCTTATCATTAGTTAAATGGTTATATGAATGTCTATAATGTAGGCAAATTACAGTAGTGATACCATTTTTAGCTCAACCATTTGTAACGTAGTTGGTCGGCTTCATAAAAATAACGATATTTTTATCTTTTCTAAAATAGCAATGATAACCTACCTAGCAGTTGAAATCTCATCTTTCGTGCTGAGGGTCTCTGTCTTGTCTTATGCAGATCAGAATTTTGATTATCACTTGCTTTAACTGTGAAGGAAAACATTGTGAGGAAACCTGCTCATCTGAAAGGGCTCCATAAAGTTTTCAATGGTGTATGAAGTCCACAAAACTTTTTTTTTGTCGTTGGTAAATCCTCATGGATGTCCTTCGCCCGGGGAAGGCGAGGGTGTCTGCCGGACTCTTACCAGCTAAGAACCAACGCTGTCTCTGCTTTCAACCTAAGGCCGGGGTCACGGGATTCGCTATTGCATGCACCGCAACTGAAGTCCGCAAACCAGCACCACTTAGCATGGTGGACTAAGGCCTAAAACCTCACTCTGAGGAGAGGCACAGCAGTGGGTTATAAATAGGCTTATTATAAGCAAAGCACAATTTTACACAGTGGATAGTAACATTATTTCCACCCTATCGTAACCAAGATTAAGACACTCAGTCCAATCCAATCAGGAAACCCATTGAGAGTATATCACACTCCTCAATATTTTCTCCCACTTCCGAACAGTTGTTCCTCACATTCGTATAATATAACCATTAAACTACGCTCCATTGGACAACGAACTCGATATTTACAAATTCAATAACGATTTTAATTCGATTTCATATCGATATGAGAACATTTGCGCGATCGTGTTGTAATTAATGGTGGTTTCAATCGGTTATGATTCTCGATGGTGGTATGGTGTTTAATGTGTTTTTGGGAATTGAGTTTTTATTTTAATGGTAGTTTTTAATGCAAGGGTATAAGAACATAGAAATAATATCTAATAGGTAGGTGATCTGACTGCCTCGTTGGTCTAGTGGTGGCAAGCGCGACTGCTGATCGATAGATCCTGGTTTCGATCCCCAGGTCAGGCAAGGTTGTCCATGGTCGGGAGCGAGACTGCGTGGGAAGCCATCGCCTCCTTTTGTGAGGGGGTGATGGCATCCAAAGAGGAAGCGGAGAGGGAGAGGGAGCGGTGTGCTCTTCTCCCTTCCCGCGCCAGACGCACCGGGCGCCGGAGGGCGCGTGTACGCGATGATCTCCAGCCACCCTAGATGGCGGACCGGGACCTGCCGGGGTTGCGGTGCATGCTTTTGCGAATCCCGCGACCCTAGCCGTACGGTCAGGAGAAGGAACACCGTTGGTTTTTAGCCGGTAAGAGTCCGGCAGACCCCCTCGCCTTCCCCGGGCGAGGGACATCCATGAGGATTTCCCAACGAGAAAAAAAAAAAAAAGAAGGTCAGGCAAGGTTTTATTGGGTTTTTCAGTGTGGAATTCCTCAGGAGCAGCCAAGTTGATGGCAATAGGCTCGCCCCTTATTACATGAGACTTAAACATCACGGCGAAATGAAGGTGTTACTATTCACCTCTGTCCAACCCTTCGGGGAATATAGGCGTGATGTTATGATATATGTAGGTAGGTGATGTTAATATTGCCAAAATTATATCTTAAAGGCTTTTGGTTGTGCAAAGTCCTTTAAAAACACAAAATTAATTAATATAGTTAATTAATTAATAGTTTTAAAATAATAACCTATTCGTCTAATCCTCAACAGAAACAGATTAACACTATGTTTAATTAAGACTAGTATCTAGTATTATACAGGTGTGCTCGACCGTCAGGTGTGGGCCGACATGTGGCTCCCACCGGCTGAGTTTACATAAACCTGTGTATCACTGTGTCTTGTTATATACAGGGTGTGTTTTTGATGTGAAACATCTAATGCGGCGGTACGGGTTTGAGAGCGGCTGTCGCGTGGCGACACTCGCGATGGCAGACACACGACGGCAGACTTTCGTAAATCGTCGGCTCTCTTCGGTTTGATTCGGCCAGTTTTTGTTTTCACAAAATGAATTTCGATGTTTCACATCTACCAGGCGTCCCGCGACGGCTCAATTTTTTTTTTATTCTTCTAAAACTAGAAACTTTCGATATTTGTGACTCAATAACCAGGTTAACTTTTACATACAAGTAGAATGTACTCTATCAGGTAGTACTTTTCTTTCTTTGTACTTTATAAATGAAACCCGACTGACCCGACAGTTTAGTATTGCTGTCCGTCCAGTTAATATCAACATCGCTTCCTATCACTCTCTCAAGAAAAAGAGAGACGGGGCTAAAACTAAGCAACATTCTGATAAAAAATATGTTACTGTGTTTAACATGGTAGGTAACTAGGATAGGAAGAGGTCTATGCAGTGGATTGCTAAAATAGGTGACTTCATGTTAATATTCCGTGTGGATCCGGGAAAAAAAATAGGTCACCCTTTTTCTACCAGTAGGTGTCTTAAAAGGCGAATAAAGGATTACATCAAGAGGATGGACAGCAGCGTCCTTATGTCTGCTTTAACAACCAACAGCGATCTCCCACCGTTTGCCAAGTGTGGTGATTATGGCAACGTCCCCTTTGACCGTTCATTGTGTCAATCATTGTGAGGTCTATGTTCAGCAGGATATTATATCTCTCAGGCAGCATATCCGTCAGGCATTTTCCTTACGATGTTTCCCTTCACCGTTTTCAAGCAAGTGATAAATACAATACGCACATGAATCCAAAAAGTCAGAGGTGCGTGCCTTTGGTTCGAAATCGAGACCTATAGCTTGGAAAACCAACGGTCACACCACTAGGCTATCACCGTTGTTTATCTGTGTGTGATATAAGTGTAATAATTTAGAACACGCTGTATTGTTGCATACATATGCGAAGCAACCGCTCAGACTGCGAACCTCTGAGCCGGCTACACGATATTGTAATTCAATCTAAGATTAACATGTTGAATATTGAACTATTGCGAATTTGATATTATGGGTCTCCTTCATCCTAGGGTTTGTGCGGACTATTGCCAGGTGGCGAATAGGCCACGTGGTAAAGAATGAGCCACCGTCCTCCTGCTAACGGATATTGTAAATGGCAATTCAGGATAGCGGCTTCGTCGCAGTAATTGATACATGCCAATTTTTTTTATAACATTACATAACATATCATCACGCCTGTATTCCCGAAGGGTTAGGCAGAGGTGTATAAACAACCTCTTTTCGCCGTTATGTTTAAGTCCCATGTAATAGGGGGCGAGCCTATTGCCATCAACCGGGCACAAACCCAGGCTGCTACTGAGGAATTCCACACGGAAAAACCTAATAACACTTTGCCCAACCTGGGGATCGAACCCAAGACCTCACGATCAGCAGTCGCGCTTTTTATTATTATTATGTGTATATTTCTCAAGGCCCGTCATTTAAGCTAATAATTAATTATGATGACGATGATATCAGTTTCAAGATGTATAGGCTATCTCTGTCTATAATAATTAGCTGCCCTAAGACGACAAGCCCCGGGAAAATAATATTCTGCCTAGCTTTTTCCCAACTATGCTAGGGTCAGCAGCTTCCAGTCTAACCAGACTCTGAATACCATTAATTTACACTGAGTAACTGCTATTAGACCTCCACAACCTAGTAACTGGGCAATGCCGATATCCTAAGATTAGACCGGTTGTCAGATTTTCGGGCTTCTGACTACCCGTAACGACTGTCATAGGTACTCTGTTTAACGTGCTCTCCGAGGCACGGAGGGTCTCTGTGTGAAACGAACGGTCACCCATCCACGGACACACCGCAGCAAGTGCAGCTTAACCTCGCCGTAAGTAAATTGCCACGAGCCCCTCCTCTTTTTCCTTCGGGAAAATAATAACGTCCGTTATTGCTAGCGTGGATACTTTTAATTCTATACTCAAAAAATCTCTTAAACTGCACTATTAATTACTTCGGAAAACGCAAAATAATTAAATAATAACTGCTAAAAAGAATATCCGCACATGTCCGCTGGCCGCAATAAATTATCCGCGCGGCGCTAATCCGAAGTTTTGCGGCGGTCCGGCACTATCTGTTTGCCGCACGCCGCAACCTTCCGCGCATCGCGCAAAATACGCACGGGTTCGTACTGAGAGCAAATAAAGTGTTCTTTTAATTTTAATCCATCTCATTTTGCCAAAAAAATGGGGGGTGCATGAAAGGAGTCCATGAGTGACGGTACTTAAAATACTTAAATACAACCGGTGCCCAGTGCGGTGGTAACTGCCTCGCTGGTCTAGTGGTGGCAAGCGCGACTGCTGATCGTGAGGTCCTGGGTTCGATCCCCAGGTCGGGCAAAGTGTTATTGGGTTTTTCCGTGTAGAATTCCTAAGTAGCAGCCCGGAGTTTTGATTTGTGCCCGGTTGATGGCGATTGGCTTGCTCGTATTATTATACACTTATGCCAAACCCTTCGGGGCATATAGGCGTGGTGTTACATTCGGTGCATCCTGGGCAGTCAGCCCCGCGATAAACCTTGCTGACTGGATAATCTTTTCATCACCGCATTAGCTGTTCTCTTATAGCTTGTGCCGACACGAGAGAAGAGGAAGGAGAACAAAAAAAAACATAATTATTATTATTTCAAAGTCAAAGTTTTTATTATAGACCAGATTTCAGGCACTTTTAAAACGTCAAAACTAGGTGCACGGTTCCAAAAGGTAGGTTCTATGGAGAAGAGCCGGCAAGAAACTCCATGAATACTCTTTTCAAAATAGTTCATGACAATTCCATTACAGTAGTGTGAGAAATAGAATGAGAATAATGCAGGTTAATGTAACAAATAAACTCACATAAGAGTAACAAATAGAAACATATGCTTTCTAGGATTGCCATAGCAGTTAAGGGCTGACCAGTCCCGACAGACGGCACCCGTTCACGAGCATGACATTTTAAGGAATGGTTTTGTTTGCTGCTAAACAGTACATTTTTATCGACCGATAAATGGCGAGGAAGCCAATCAACCAGCCCAATTATCCGAAGTCACAGGCAAAAATGCCATCGGTGTAGAATAACTGGGTATAATGATTAAGGGAATGACAGCTTATATCCTTCATGTTCAGAGTAAGCCTGATACAGAAAACGAATCGCGACTACAAAGACAAATAATATTATGTTCCACTTTTATTTATTTATTTATACTTCTATGCACTATTGTGGTACATAAGGCGGACTTAATGCCATAAGCCTTTGGCCAGACTGCAAACGCGGGCGCGGGGCGGGCGCGGTGCGGCGAGTTCAAACAGAAGAACTTCATTTGAGTGTCCATAGTGGGCACGCGGGCGCGGGAAGCGGCGCGGGCTACTGTGATGGCGTCTTCAAAATTAAATGTTGAAGAATTAATAAGTGCTATTCAAGCACTGTGAATGTCGAAACATCGTTTTTTAGTAAGAATTTTCCAGTAAAAATAAGTCTTCTTCATCCATATGATATTTTGACAAACACTGGACACTACAACGCTCAGAACGAAGCCACGGTCCACTGCGGACAGGTAAATCGCGCGCGTTCCCGCACCCGCGCCGCTCCCCGCACCGCGCTGCCATTCTGGCCGAACACTAAGGCATTCTCTACCAGTCAACCTTAGGGTTAAAAAGAAAAGCATCAAAATACGTAGGTACAGGAAAAAGATGAGTTGACAATTTTGGACTGAATATATTAGGAATTCAAAAGTTAAATATAAATTACATAAAATACATATATACAAATAATAAAATATATAGATATTACAATATATATATCAATTACAAAACGTTATGAAAATCTTAATGCAATTATGACGAAGACTAAATTAGATGATTCACTTTTGATGACTTTTCAAACAGTTTTTTTAATATAATAACTTTTGTGAGTGGTATTCATGTTTCATGAATGTAGTCTGTGTCATACATGACACGACAGTCATAAATGAGTAAAACCTTCCACTTCCATGAACATTTATAAAAATACCGCAAATATTTAAACAGAATACTACAAGAAATTAAACAAAACTTAATCCCTCAATAAATATTACAAGTTGGTGTGCGAACGGTACGGTCCGTCGGCACGACTATTAATCATGGTTTATCGAGTGCTAATCCAGGTTTAAACAGATAACTATTCAGTCGGGCCATTGTCACGCCGAACGCACGGTTAGGGCTGTCCAAAGTAACAATAATACAATGGTAATTATTGTTGGATGGGCTTCGATGTTCATTAATCGGTTTCTGAATACTTTAAAGATCTTATTGCATAAAAGAAGAGCATTGGAAGTTAAAGTGTGTACAAAAAAGTAATTGGTTATAGGCGGTACAAAAAAATGCTTTGTAAAAAAAACTAACATCACCCCTGTGTATTCCCCGCGGGGCTGGATAGAGGAGTCTAGTAACACCCTAATTTCGCCTTTATATTTATGTTCCATGTCGGCGAGCCACCAACAGGGCACAAATCCAAACTCTGGGCTGCAACTGAGGAGTTCCACACGGAAAAACCCAATAACACTTTGCCCGACCTGGGAATTGAACTCAGGACCTCACAATCAGCAGTCGCGCTTGCGACCTGCTTGCTGTTTCAGTTTATTGTATGTTGACGTCATAATATGAAAACACGATCTGTCAGGAACGCATTCTGTCAGCGGTCATACTGTAGGTAACTATGTACTATCAACTGTCTTTTACTGATGTTTAACCTTCTTCAACGAAAATGTATATGTGAATTAGAAATAATAGTATAAGGCAATGAGGACAATTATTCATTTGCTAGTAACCCTCAGCCCTAATACGTCTTCATTCCCTTAACAAAGCGATTGTTTAGCGCCCTTCGCGACATGCCCATTATGGTCTGTGCGTTTGCAACTTATCACTTTACTAGCAGTGTCCTCACGGCTCCACCCGCGTTAGAAGTTTTATTCCAGTAATAAATATAGCCTATGTTACTCAGTGATAATGTAGCTTTCTAACGTCAAAATAATTTTTTAAATCGGTCCAGTAGTTTTTAAGTTTATTCGTTACATACAAAAATACTAATTCTTATTCTTATTCTTTATTGTACACAAGAAAAATTACAGGAATAAAACTACAATTTAGTGAAGTTATGTACAAAGGCGAGCTTAACTCAAAAATGAGTTTTCTACCAGCAAACCTTTGAGTGATAGAGAGAGAATGATTATGTGGTTGAGGGCAAAATCCAGTGTGCAATTGTCTTATTTTGAAACTTATTTATGCTATAAAATCTAATCTTTCCTGTTTATAATATTAGTATAGATTACTTTTGATTTGGAAAATGTTATTTTTATGGATAATATCAGTGTTTTGCTGCCTTTTCATTATTAGAAAAAAAACTAAACTAATGTTTTAATGTGATATTTTTTTCATCCGTGATGAAAATAAATTGACAATTATATTTTTTTATAAATTCAAGTCTCGCCATTTCAAACCTTTCTTTCAAGAATAGTAATTAGGAATCATCACTATGTAATCTTACTATAGCGAAAGCTCAGACCTTAACTAGAGCGACAACATTAGGGTCGTCAAATCGCCCGTCCCTCGAGCTGCTTTTGTTTATTCAGCTAATAATGTATGTCATCATATTGTATGGGACAACCCTGATGTTTTAGGTGCATCAGGTTGACACTTGGTATATTATGAAGGTACGATTTTTGCAATGGGAAATACGTTTTAAATACTAAAGAGACGCGTTAGACTTTTATTAAACTTGAGTGTAAGTGCTACATAATTTACTTGTTTTATTGAAACATCATCATTAGGAAACCTAATTCCACAAATTTCGCATAAAATTTCGGCGTCTTAGTCGCGGAAAAATGGTTCTGGCACAGTATAAATCAAGGGCAAGGGTCAAATCAGTGAAGTTAAAATGTTACAGCTAGTTCACACAGAAACTGTTTACAGGACCCGTTTTAGCGGATCCGTTTTTATTTTGGTGATGGCGCCTATTATAGCTATATGACCGAGTTCACATATACGACAGTATTCCGAATCCAGTAAAAAATACTGGATCCATTATTTTTATCGTATCCTGTCTGCTAGATGCGACGCAGCTGCCATTTGTTTTACTGATCCTTCGGTACAGATGTGAACAACACACCCAGTATCGAAGTGTGCGTGTGAACGGGCTATTACTTAGCATTTTCACCATCGTAGGATCTGCTAGTATTTGAATCCAACAATTTCACTTTTACAATTTTTTCCATAGTACCTATGGATTTCAGTAGCTACATCCAACTAATTCATATTCTAATGATATTGAATCCTTTTTTCTATTCCGAACTGAATATTGAAAATCAGATGAAAGTTAAAACAAGACGAAAGCACCAGAAATTACCTTGTTAATTCAACCAAGACATTTCAAGTTCCTTAAACAATTTATTTTAAATATACTTCTAAAACTCTCAATAAACATACCGACCACATTTCCTCTAAGCCTCTTACCGTCGGCCATCTTATTCGGGTGACGACGACAAAATGGCGACGGTCTCGGCGCGCCGTTCAATTTGAATATAGAACAGCGTATGTCGCGCGCGCTCTGCGACACTAACTCATCGGATTGAGTGTGATGGCGTGGCAATCGTAAAAATATATTCGTTCTTTTAGAACTAGGAAAGAATGGAAACATTTTGGAAGATAAAATTGTTGCCTCTAGAGTCCTAAACAACATTTTACTTAGTCTAGTGCCTGTTCTTGCAACGGCACATCATAACGTCATAGAGCGCGGTGATGTTACAAATGGTCCTTCGAACTGGTGTAGCAGCTAACTTTTATGTACCAGTCTTGGGTATTTATGCATCCAAGCTGCCATAAGAACCTGTCTCGGCTAAAAAACAGGGTGCACCCCCTGTGGCTGAGGTTAACACTTTAAATAATTGGACAATACTGGACATTGCACCCTTCTCTCTTACATCCCGAAAAGGTTCAAAATAATTTATTGGGGATCGATCGCGCGGGTCGGTTTGTCGCGGTCAGTCCGTGGATGGGTGACCGTTCGTTACACATCGAGACCCCTCCGTGCCTCGGAGAACACGTTAAACAGTCGAAACCGGGTGTCATACGAATACCTATGACAGTCGTTACGGGAAGTCAGAAACCTGAAAAGTTTGACAACTGGTCTAACCTTAGGATATCAGCATTGCCCAGTAACTGGGTTGAGGAGGTCTGATGGCAGTCGCTCCGCAGTGTAAAATACTGGTATTCATTCGTAGTAAGACTGGAAGCTGACTCCAACATAGTTGGGAAAAAGACTAGGCAGAACGATGTGTTATAGAATTTTGAGTGTAACTACAGTAAAATTGTTGAGCTAACCGACTCCACGCCTCTGTCCCGGGGTTCGTAAGGCAAGCGCTAAGAATATGTCGGTCAAACCACGGCCGGTGGAGATAGCGAGGAAATCCGACACCCTCGAATGTTCGCGCCGTAAAATATATACCTTATTAATAAGTACTATAGTGGGTACTGTTTTGATGTTGCTTTTATATACTATATGTAATATAGCTTGTGTTTGTGTCTTTGGCTTGTAAGGATAATAGCAGCTTTTTTTTAAATTATTTTCTTGGTCGCTTTTGGCCCTAGTCTCACCTGATGGTAAGCGCAGATAGGGTCTTAGATAGAGTACACGAATTCAAGGAACTCAAACTCAAACTCAACTCAACATAGATGCAGAGGGATTCCCTTATAGTTTATACCCCTCTGGCTCTTACATACATACGACGGAACACAGTAAACTGCTTGGCGTCGGATTTTAATATGAGGGTGGTAGCTAGCCAGGCGGACCGTATAGATCCTACTACCAAGCGTGCTGGGTTTTGTTGCATCTTACAACATGCGTCTATGTCTATTCTCAGCGTGCGGTGAGGAAGTTTTATATTCTATCCCGTCTCCACCTAGACACTGCAACTGATTCTTCTTCGATTTTTCACATCTTTCCCGTCCAGCCTCAATTTGATTGTATCTTTAACATTCTTATGATGTACAATAAAGCTAATCATCTTTGTATTTTCCTTTTCATCTTCTTCTTTTCTCTTCTGTTTGGCGTTCTTTTGGGTTGTAAAGAAAGTGAACGAGCACTAGTTCTAGTATTTTTTAGAATGATTGCGTTCTTGCTTTAGACGATAAGGAAGGCAGTTAGAAAATGATGTGCAAAAGTTGGTGTTTTGTTTAGCAGTATTTTTGAAACTGCCTCGTTGGTCTAGTGGTGGCAAGCGCGACTGCTGATCGTGAGGCTCAGGGTTCGATCCCCAGGTCGGGCAAAGCGTTATTGGGTTTTCTCCATGTGTAATTCTTCAGTAGCAGCCCCGTTGATGGCAATAGGCCTGCCCCCTATTACATGGGACTTAAACATAACGGCAAAACGAGGGTGTTACTTTACACCTCTGCCCAACCCTTTGGAGAGTACAGGCGTGATGTTATGTTTAATTTTGGAGTCGCGAGCATCTAATTTTTTGTTCTTCTTTTGCTTAGTGCTATCCAGCTCTATTGCCAGGGTCCGCTTCACTATTGAGTCTTTTCCTTTTTGCTGAAAAATGTGTGTACTCAAATCCTTGGTTTTCATCTCGGCATTTATAGCAGTCTAGTTAACATTGCCTGTCAGTCCTTTTCCTAGATTACTTTTGTTTTTCCTTATTTTCACATTCAAACTACAGTATTCTAATATTTTTTCGCGATGACTGCCTATTTACAGTCTGTCTTATCATACCACCCACTCAGTGCCATAATATTCTCATAAAAACACCACACAAGCAGCAGGCGCGTGTTATTAACTAGATATATTTTATGAGTCGGCTATTCTCGCCATATTAAGGGACTAGCGGCCCGTCCCGGCTTCGCACGGGTGGACATTTTTCCCGTTTTTGCAACATTTTTAATTTATGCTCCGCTCCTAATGGTCGTAGCGTGATGTTATGTAGCTTATAACCTTCCTCGATAAATGGACTATCCAACACAAACATATTTTTTCCATTCCAACTAGTAGTTTCTGAGATTAGTGCGTTCAAACAAACAAACAAACTCTTCAGCTTTATAATATTAGTATATAGGTAGATTTGTTGATATCTTTTCCGCAGATGATAACTGTTAAAGAAATTCAATTGATTTTCACAACATAACATAACATCACGCTTGTATTCCCCGAAGGGTTGCGCAGAGGTGTACAGTAACACCGTCATTTCGCCGTTATGTTTAAGTTCCATGTAATAGGGGGCGAGTCTATTGCCATCAACCGGGCATAAATCCAAACTCCAGACTGCTACTGCGGAATTCCACACGGAAAAATCCATTAACAATTTGCCCGACCCGGGGATCGAATCCAGGACCTTACGATAAGCAGTCACTTAATTTTTGGAAATAAATTAAAATAGCGTGTAGGCCTGAAGGCATTTGATTATTGATTTCCTAAGCTTTTTAGGATTTTTGTAGATGTTTTGATTTCGGAAGGTCGACGGTGGAACTCCACTAGCTTAACCTACCGTTTCTAATTTGATATTCAGCTATGAAATAATATAAGTTCTTAACAAAAATAAAACCGACTTCAAATTGTCTATCACCGAAGTTCTTCATCAGATCTTTACCAAATTTAAATGGAACCATTTCGAAAGAATACTCTTTCAAACAAAAAAATAATTATTAAAATCGGTTCTCAATTAGCAAAGATATCGCGGAACTAACATACAAAAAAAAACATACAGTCGAATTGAGAACCTCACCCTTTTTTTGGAAGTCGGTTAAAAATATTGTCAAACATAAAAAATATATAATTTTTAATTGTAAATCTATTCCGCAAATAAACCCACTCCTGTAAATAATTCCCACAAACAAAACTTTAAACAATACCTCTTTTGTTCCATATTAATACCGAAATCGTGTCGTCTTGCAACGAGAAGCTCTCGACCAATATTTTAAGAGTTCTTCAAAAGCCATTTTTCCAATAACCACTTGCACACCCCAAACCAACTTATTTTTACACCTCGATAACTCGAAAATAGTCATTATAGCCATCAACATAACGTTGAGAATTGATTCAATGAAATGCAAAATAAAGTTGTAAAGTTTTCAACCCGTGCAATGCGATAGGTGCTTGACTTGAATTGATCAAAATAAATGAATAAAAATGTTCTATAATTGTAAGAGACAACGGCTCAGTGGTTTCAGGAGAGTCGGTATTGTTTTTTTTATTAATTTTTCCAACATTTGTCCCACTGTAGTGCGGTGGTCGTTGTCGGTTTTTTCCTGTGAGAATATTGGTTTTGAGTGCATTTTGTATTGAGAACAGAAGTTATGGGCAGATTGTGCGAAAAAAAAATTCAAGAACTTCTATGTAAGGAATTTAGTACTTAGGAATGAGTAGCGCAATGTAATACCAATTTGGCTGTGAATGAAAAATAAATGATTAGGTATGCATTCTTTGGTTTTGAGTTGGTTTTTCTGAGATCGAAATAAGGATTTTGTTTACTATATCGCCAATACTCGAATATAATAAATTGACACATTTCAATCTTCGCTAAAACAGACTTTTTAAACGATAACGTAACATCACGCCAGTATTCTCTGAAGGGTTGGGCAGAGGTGTACCTATGGTAACACCCTAATTTTGCCGTTTTGTTTAAGTTCCATACCTAATAGGGGGGCGAACCTTTTGCCATCAACCGGGCACAAATCCAAACACCGAGCTGTTACTGAAGAATTCCACACGGAAAAACTCAACAACACTGCCCGTCCTAGAGATCAAACCCAGCATCTCACGATCAGCAGTCGAATTAAACGATAGTGCCTGTTTTAAATATTTTACTTGAAAAAAGTTCGCAGAGAAAAGGCAGAGTACGTAATATGTACTTACATAACATAATATAGCAATCTTCAATAAAATATGTATGAGTAAAGCATTCCTTCCATCAATTCAAACACAAGTAACCAAAACACAACATGTTTTCTTTCACCCCTACGCAAAAAACGGCTAAAAATCACCCCGTCTAAGTAGGGCACGATAGTGGTCCAATCAAAAAATCAATCATCGCCCACATTCGCCGGTAAAAAGGTTCCGTACCCAATATTTTCTGTTATCGTACGACAGTTGAGCCCTGCGAGCACTAAAAACTCAATACAGTATTGCTTTCACAGCGAAGTAGCTGTGTTATACTTAATGGGGATAAGACGATCAAATAATTTTTCCCCTAAACGGAACTCCTAATAACACTTTGCCCGACTTGGGGATCGAACCTAGGACCTCACGATCAGCAGTCGCGTTTGCCGCCACTAGACCAACGAGGCAATTTGGAGCCCGGAGTTTGGATCCGTGCCCAGTTGATGGCAATAGCATCGCCCCCTATTACATGGGACTTAAACATAACGGCGAAATGAAGGTGTTACTATACACCTCTGCCCAACCCTTCGGGTAATACAGGTGTGATGATATATTAATTTTTTCCCATTTCAAAATCGCAAATTGACTTTAATAAAAAGCGCCATCCACTAGAAAGTTCTATTGCAAAAGTTATTGCAGCAAGTGTTAGCTTAGTTCGTAAAACTTACACAAGTCGACTTGCTGGGGGTGTGCCCCACAGTTTGAAAGTCGGTTGGTAATGTTAACTTATGCAATAAAACTTGTTAATGAATTTGGCGCTAAAAGAAATAAGTTCAGATTGTAAAGTATTTTTGAGTCTTGTTGTAAAAGAAACATATTTAAAATAATAAAAAATAATAGCATTTCTCAAATTAAATGAAAAATCACTAATCCACATGTGAATATAGGAACACTGTACTTTTTTACTGTTTTCTTTACAAGTTAGTGATTATACTAGTTATTCATTAAGTATAGGTATTAAAAAAAACAATTTGTTTGTATGATTTTTAGAAATAACACAAAATCATTTTAGCTTCGAAAAAAAATGCTATAAATCATTGAAGATTGTTTGTTCAAAATTTAACAAAAAGCCCATGTCGCTGAAACATTTTATGGGGGCTTTTACAGAATAAAAAAAGCTATAAAAAATCTACAAAAAGTCGAAAACATGGCTTTTGACTTAAGGATGTCCACACTATTCTATCCACTGCTGGGTCAGCGCTACAAGGCGAGTCGTGGACACATAACGAGTTTAACAGAATATGATTTTCCCACTCCGGGCGAATGAGAGACGTTTTAGCGTCACTTTTTATCAATCCTCGTGGGACCGGGCTGCAGACTCCTGCGAAATATGCAGCCAGTAAAAATGTAAGTGAAAATTATGGTGCAAATGGTTTTTGGTTTACGTTTACGAAATAAACGTACATGTCTGCCTCGTTGGTCTAGTGGTGACAAGCGCGACTGCTGATCGTGAGATCTTGGGTTCGATCCCCAGGTCGGGCAAAGTGTTTTTGGGTTTTTCCGCGTAGAATTCCTTAGTAGCAGCCCGGAGTTTGGATTTGTGTCCGGTTAATGGCAATAGGCTCGCCCACTATAACATGGGACTTTAAAATAACGGCGAAATGAGAGTGTTACTACACACCTTTGCAGAAGCCTTCGGGGAATACATGCGTGATGTTACGTATGTATGTAGCCGTTTTGATGTTCCACATTTCGTTTTTACTTAGGCACTAAGTAGGAAAACAGCTTAGCTAAGCGTATTGGCTAACTAAGGCCTGGATTATGAAGACGCAGAGCTTTGTGAGGCGTGTGATGCGGGACGCAAAATGGACAATTCAAACATTATGATGAGCATTTATAGAGACGCGTATGTCCACGCGTATTTTTGATGTGAAAATCTAATACGCAGGTACGGGTGTGCGTGGCGACGCTTGCGATGGTAGACACACGATGGCAGACCTTCGTAACTCGTCGGCTCTCTTCGGTTTGATTCGGCCAGTGCTTTTTTATTACAATATGAATTTCGATGTTCCACATCTGCCAGTCCTCCCGCGACGGATTAATTTTTTGAGTTGTAGGTAACTGTAATGTATGACAGTACGTGGCGGAGTTCACGGCAGATCTCGCGTCTCCCCAAACGAGAACTAGGTAAGCCGGGCACGATAGCCTGATTACCTGGTATGTACCAGAATAGAGCCAGAAGAGTCGCGCGTAAGATTGCCAGGTGTCCGGCTTTTTACAGTCCTGTCCGGCCAAATATATACAAGTTCGGCTTTTGTTAGGCTTGTGGTCAACCCCGCCCCGACAAAAGTTGCCAAACAAAAGCGCGCAAGCGAATTTTTTTTTTTCTCTTTAAAAACCAGTGTGTCCGGTTTTCAGGGCAAAATGTCCGGCTAAATATGAATCTGTGTCCGGCTTTTCTATTTTTGGGCTTGGCAACCCTAGTCGCGCGTAAATAAGAATAGTACATGCTTTATTCAATATCTACAAATTACCTTACCAGTATTTACCTACATTCATAGATCTTTCAAGTATGGCAGTACTGCGTCAGAAATCTACACAAATAGTAGTATGATAATAGCGGTGATAGCCTAGTGGTGTGACCGTCGGACTGCCTAATAGGTCTCGAGTTCGAACCTAAGGCCTCGAACATCTGACTTTTCGGATTCATGTGCGTATTGTACAATTATCGCTTGCTTAAAAACGGTGAAGGAAAACATCGTGAGGAAACCGGCATGCCTGAGAGATATTTCTCGACGGCATGTAAAGCCAAGTCAGAGGCCCATGGGCGGCATAAACTCTGACACCAGGTTAGTCACTAAAAACACGAAAAGAAACCATAATCATTGGTGGCCAGGGTTAGAAATCAATGCCGGGGTTGCTGTGCATGCTTTGGCAAATCCCGCGACCCCGGCCGAACGGTCAGGAGGAGGAACACCGTTGGTTTTTAGCCGGTAAGAGTCCGGCAGACCCCTTCGCCTTCCCTGGGCAAGGGACATCCATGAGGAATTTCCAACGAACGAAAAAGAAAAGGACAGGTTTGAAATCATTAACCTCAACGCGCTCTTACAATACCTTAAATCAGATTCCATTAACCCTTTAAAATAACAAAACAACATTCACCTAAACCCACCTGCCAAAAAATCCACTTAATAAATCCCGTAACATACTTAAAGCGATGATCGCGCTACGAATACCACAATATCATAACACGGAGATTTTCTCCTAAGCCGCGTTAATTTGCCCGCTCTCCCCGCGTCCGAGCGAACGTCAAATACAATTTTACGGTACGCCGGACACTGAGCCGATTGTGAGAAACAAGAGACAAGCCTGCTGGGGGCGAAGGATGTGAGGAGTTTGGATGCGGTAATTTTAACTTGTGTTTCAATGACATTTTAGTACATCTAACACAGTGTACACGGATAAAAACACTTCTTTCTTCTTTTTCGTGTGGTTAATGTCTCACCTGGTGTCAGAATTTATGCCGCCCATCGGCCTCTGACTTGGCTTCACATGTCGTCGAGAAATATCCCTCAGGCATGCCGGTTTCCTCATGATATTTTCCTTCACCGTTTTTAAGCAAGTGATAATTATACAATACGCACATAAATCCGAAAAGTCAGAGGTGCGTGCCATTGGTTCGAACTCGAGACCTATGACTTGGTAGTCCGCCGGTCACACCACTAGGCTATCACTGCTTTTAAAACTAGTTGAATACGAAGGTACAAAAGGCTATATTATTTCTTGATTTCGGTTACAGATGACTTAATTTTGAGGTTACAGGTTTAAGGGATAAGATCAGATGAATAAATGACAGCAGTTTTTCAATGCTAAAGGCGTGATTTAGTATTGTAGATTGACCATACTATGAGGAATAATAATTATACTAATTGCCAGATGACTACTTTTTTACAGGAGAGTAATTTAATTTAGTTTACCTATTAATCTATATAAATAAAAATGAATCGCCAAATGTGTTGCTAAGCGAAAAACTTGAGAACAGCTCGACCAATTCGGCATTTTTTTATATATATTCCTTAAGGCACAAGAAAGGTTCTTATGGAGAGAAAAAACATAAAAATTGCGTAGAAAATAGTAAAAACAACACTTTTCTTTTCCCACTACAGGCCAATAACTTTTGACAGAACGAAGTCTGTCCGGGCAGCTAGTCAATAATAATCATAAAATTTATTGACAACAAAACGATTAAACAGCACAGACTGTATAATATCGCTACCACATCCAAATCTTCTTACATCACAGCACATAATGCTTGTGGTCACGTATTGGTTAAAGGGTAGGGCGGGATTGTTCGCGGATTATATCCGTAGCTCACAGCTCAAACGCGATGCTATATCGGATAGCTGCCACAGGATTACTGCCCTTACGGAGCTTAGTTTTCAAATCTATTTTGCGTTCATACGTTGGTTTTAGGAATAGTAGTGTATTATTGTAATACAATAAAAATCTTTTTTTGGCATGATTTGTACTTCTGCAGGGCAAGTCCTAGAAAAACAGTGAGGGGCCCTTTGTTAGTCATTTTAGTAGTAGTTAAGTTTTTGTTGTTAAATATCTTTGCAATATTTCTTTTTTTTGATCGCGTAATCCTGGAAATTGTTTGTTGAAATAATAGGGACCAGCTGAAAGTCAGTGCTAAACATTTAAACATGTACACACAGCAGACATTGAGCTAGATTGTTTGCTACACAATCATGTTTTACTGATACATGTTAGTGGTAAAATGAATGGTTTATTCTATGAAAGTACAGTCGGTGAAATGCATCTACATACAATGTCACACAAAAAAGTTTATAACTACTAAATAAGCTATGGCGTTGGACCTATTGTACGAATGAAGTGTTGGTAATCCCATCAACACAAAGTGTGCAATATTTAATATCACAATGATAACAGACATAATCAACACTTGTCCCCATCATTTCGTACACCTGTGATCACAAAAACTCATATTTAATTGAATAATGCTTTATCAAAATAAACATCACTCACCAAAAAATGAAACGTTCATTCAAAATCGTTGCAGCGTGAAAACACATCAGCTTACTGAACCAACA
Source organism: Amphipyra berbera (assembly GCA_910594945.2). NCBI lineage: Eukaryota > Metazoa > Arthropoda > Insecta > Lepidoptera > Noctuidae > Amphipyra > Amphipyra berbera. The sequence goes on along the minus strand of OU343129.1, from coordinate 19,906,072 downwards.
AAATAATAAATTATTTTATTTTATTTATTACTGTCACGAAAAACCGATAAAATATAATCAGATAAAGGTTTTAATTCAACGAGAAAAAAATAAATTAATAAAGTTCGCGTATAGTCTGTGGGAATGTTGGCAGTTGTGTGCTAGCGAGACGGAAGATAAAATAAGTTGGGATGACACAAGTGGTGAGGATTAAAGAGGATTATGAACGTGATTTTTTAATGAAACAAGAGGACTTTGTTCTCATTTGAGGAAAAAGAAACAAAATGGGGTTAATTTATATTGTTCACCTTCAAGAATATGATAAAATGCCTTGTGGTACTAACCATGGCTAAGAGTAAGGAGATTTGTTTAAAAATAAATAAATAAGAATGTTGCTTCTTTTGTGTACCTAGCGATGGAAGGGTTCATAATCTTTACATAGTATAAAACAAAGTCGCTTCCGCTGTCTGTACGCTTAGATCTTTTAAACTACGCAACGGATTTTAATGCAGTTTTCAGCAATAGATAGAGTGATTCAAGAGGAAAGTTTATATGCCCCACATTAGTATCTACATTGCACCCGTGCGAAGCCGGGGCGGGTCGCTAGTTATGTTATAATTTATTCATTATTAGAATCCTTATTGGCATTGTTGTAACTCTTTTACTTCTGCTATCCTGCTTAATCTTGGCTTTGTCCAAGGTCTTCCTGAAACTGTTGTTACTCTAAAAGATCTACGGCCTAATCTGTATAGAAATCATTTTGTAATTGTAAAACAGTGATAGCTTACCGGTTGAACGCCAGCCTTCCATACAGGAGGATCTGAGTACCATCCCGGTCTGCACCTCTGACTTTTTGAATTCATGTCATCGTCATCTTCCTACCATGGTCCCAAGTAACTTGGGGTCGGCGCAATACGTTTCTCTCTTCCATTCTTCCCTGTCAGCCTTTAAGAATTCATGTGCGGATAAGTTTAATCATCACCTTTGCTAACCGTAAACAAAACTAGGGTACCAGCACACCTGAGAGAGCTCCGGAAAGTTCGCGATTGTGGCGCACTCGCATGAGGCCAGCGTGGTGAACTAAGACAATAAAACCTTCTCATCGTGCCCGTGCCCGGCAGTGAGATAGTAACGGGCTGATTATGCTATATATTACTAAAGAGCTAAAGAAGAGCTTGGAGAGGACATTAAACAGTCGGTCCCGGGTGTCATACGAATATCTATGACAGTCGTTATAGGTAGTCGGAAGCCCGAAAGTCTGACAACCGGTCTAATCTTAAGATTTCGGCATTGCCCAGTAACTGGGTTGCGGAGATCTGATGGCAGTCGCTCCGTGTTAAATACTGGTATTCAGCCGCATTTGGTTATATTGGAAGCTGACCCCAACTTAATTGGGAAAAGGCTAGGCAGAAGATTACAAAAAATAAAACAAGAGGGCTAAAGGGGGGAAAAAGAAAATCTATAAGCTGCCTAACACGATCAACCAAATGTGAACCATAATAACAGGCTGCAGCCTACTCTAGTACTTATCACCCAAATCTTACCCACACATTCAACCTAATCATTTAAACCTTTCTTTAGGCTAGCAGACCAACGTGCTATCGATCCCCAATCAGTCGTGAGCCGCAAAAGTGCGGTCCGTAAGCGGTTTATCACTTGGCAACTAAACCCGCTTGATCGAGTTAAGCTCCAAGATTCGAACAATTGGAGACGCGTCGTTGTCGTCCCGCATTCGTTTGCAGCGCGTGACGTGGATACTAAAACAGAATGTATAACAGTACAAAGTATACAAAGTCGACACTTGTTGGAGGATGTTTAGTGTGTACGGTACGGGGACGAAACGATTTCGAGATTGCTAGTTTCGGCACTGGAGAAATCCAAAGCATAAGAATGTAGGCGTACATTATTGCAGCTAAGACTACTTTACCGAACATACATACTTAGAGTATGTTATGTTAGAGTATGTAAACGGTATCCAATATTTTATCACTTAGAAACTGTTTTAGTAACATTTTGCGGTTACCATCGGTGTGATGTAACGGTGGTTTATGTTTTGGAAAGGCACTCATGATAAACTTAACAACAATTTTTTCTCAACTATGTTGGGTTCAGCTTCCAGTACACAGGTCAGTTCTTAATGCGACTGAATACCAGTATTTTGCACGGAGCATCTGTCATTAGACCTCCGCAACCCAGTTACTGGGCAATGCCGATATCCTAAGGTTAGACTAGTTGTCAGGCTTTCGGACTTCTGACTTTCCGTAACGACTGTCGTAGGTATTCGTATGACACCCGGGACCGATTGTTTCACGTACTCTCCTTGGTACGGAGAGGTCTCAATGTGTTAATGAACGTCATCCATCCACGGACTGAGCGCGGCAAGCGCAGCTTAACCTCGCAATTCGTATGATCTGCGCAGTTGGTAAGTAGTCACGAGCCACTGGTGCTACAAATATTGAATTTAAATCTATGACATCATGTCCCTCAGAACACAGCTACTTTTTATATTCTGCACACCTTACAGTATAAATGTCCCACACACTCAAGCGGCTCAGTACAAACTCGGTTCGAGTGTCTCTAACAACCGTCAGCGGCCCCGCAAATACGGATTTACTTAAGTTTGTCCATTTTATCCACTTAGCTCGCCAAACTATTATGAAAATCGGTTTGAGAGTCTACCGTTTTAGATATTACTTTTATATTATTTTGGAAGAGAATACGATGACAGAATGAGGTTGGTTCGGTCTAATTATTATTTTCAGTGATACCTTTTCATTGTCCATAACTTCCAGCTCTTTCGACTTCTTTCGATAAGAATAACTGTGTAAGGATGTTTTTTTTTTGCTGACTTTGCCAGTGCCTACAATAACAGACAGGTACTAAGGCAAATATTGATTTTTAGTGTTCCAGAAATTCCCGACCAATTTGTTACCTCCACTAACAATTTTTCATGTAAATGTGAAATATTCCAACAAAGTCAAAGCTTTCCGTAAAATAAGTAAACCTTTGATATTTTTATTGATTGCCCCACCTTTAAAGGCTCATTATACTTCGAAATTCAGCGGAAAGGCGAGCCAACCCGTCAAATTTGAATTTCCGTACCGCAAATTAAGAGGGAAAAGGAAAATGTTCTTTGAAGGAGTGCAAACGAAACAGAAAATGTTATTCGGAATAAAAATGTGACTGACGAATTCAGCTACTTACATATTTTTGCGCCATCAAAAGGAGTCGATGGTTCGAGAATAATTTTGAATTGAGAATACGCTTTGGCGCCAAACGCCTTTTGTGCAATCAATATTCAATGTTGGCAACACTGCTCTTCCAAGTTTGAATTTGAAATCAATCATTTGGAATTTCAAACGAAGACGCTTCGTGTGAAAATCGTTTGGTAATGTATGCAGGGTCAAAGGTTTTTATTAAAAAGTTATGGAATCTTGTTAGAAAGATGAATAAGTAAGGCGTGAGAAGTATGTAAAGTCTGAGAGCTTAGATGGCATTTCAAAGTAATAGAAATCCGGTCATGTTCCTGTCAGACACGTACTAGCGGTCAACGAATAACAAACAGTGTAACAAAGTTTAATTATAGTAAACCTTCTTGTGAAAAAGATTTTCCGGGGAAGTACCTACTACTACTACGCCTACTTTGCCGCCAAGCAACTGCCAACTGTAATATACAGCCCAAAAATAAAAAACGATACCTTCAATTGTCTTGCTTCAATCAATCAACTTCGTCTATCGCAATCGCTGGACATAGGCCTTTCCCAAGTTGCATACTAACACAAAATTCTTGGTCCTTCGCTCCGTTTCCATTTGACTACGAGCAACATCAAGAAATGATGAATGTACCTATCCCTGCCATCTATTCGATCAGAATTGTAGCCCCAAGTTCATAAATTGGCTTGAACTAAGGACTTTAGGGTTCACCCTTTACAGAACAGCCCCTTAAAGCAATGTTCATTTAACCCCAGAAACAACAGATGGCGTTGTTCACAATAATTGACAAAGTGACATCTATCGAATTCATTCTCAACTACTTTTTGTAAAAGTTCCGAACAGTGACATCTATGAATGTTATTTAGAAATGGCCACGAACTACTGCACGGAGCTTTTGAGAACATATTAGTTACAGAGAGCTTTTAATTTTGAGGCGTTTACGGTGTGAGCTTTTGCAGAGGTTTCATTATAGATGGCGCTAAGTGTCTTAGATATCGGTGAAATTTTATCAGTTCAAGTTTTGGACATTGTAAAGAACCTACTGCAAACTCAGGAGATATTAATAATGATTTCAAGTTTCCAAAGTAACGGCATTCTAAATTGTTTAACTTTAAGCGACCCCCACTTTTAGAAGTCAATAATGCATTTTAAAAATAATTAAATTATGTTATACATAATTATGATATATGGTACAGGATTTCCAAGTAGTTATTAGGTATGACTTCTGGATTCTAACCCTTTGTGTATAACTAACGATTTGCGAGTTTTGTTGTAGAAATCTTCAGGTTAATCAATGAATATTACATTCTTTGTTAATATTACGAGTCTGCTACTTAGTATGTTTCTTGCGACACAACAAGACATAATTGAACTCCAATTTACAACCTTCACACGCTAATTCTCGCAGTACATTTTAAATATTCTGTTTGCTCTTCAATTGTTCCAATTTCTAGTCTCATTAGACAAAAAAATAAAGAAGGAAACGTAATTAATATTAATTGGGAAGACTGCACATCCTATGGGCCCCAGTGCCCCATACAATGTATCACCATGATGTATGGGGTAGCTTCAGTAACCCGCGGACGGCCGCGACGCGCGCACGCTCGTTTACTCATTAGTTCTTTCGTTTTTTACGAAAAAACATCGCGATAAAGACTGAATGAAGTTTTAGTGAATTTTTAATCAGTGATGATTTTGAAAAGAACTTTGAGGATTTTGTTCTTTGTCGTCATGTGCGTCAGTAATGTCATGAATGGCGGTGAGTTTAGTGATATTATCAGATTTAAAAAAATGTGTGAATAATATACTGGTCATTTTGTATTTATAGGGTGCTTTTGTATTAACCCTTTGACCGCTTGAGTCACACTGTGATGGGGTTACTTTAGGAGCCCAACTGTCCCAGTTATTTTAAGCAATTAATTATTAACTTTACTAAATTAATGTTGTTTGTGTATATTTTTGACAAAATTACAAAGTAATAGAAATATCTTAACTGTAGAGAACTTTGAAAGCTTCAATTTTACAGTCGAAAGGATGTTTTGGGATAAAATATGCGTTCTACATCTTCCAGTTAAGGACATCTACCTTATATTTTGTCCTTTCAACTTAAACGCCAACACTAAATATTATCCAATTCATTACGTGATAATAAAATCTGAAATAATATAAAGCTATTTTTCTTTAAAAAAATATCAATCTGATTTTATAAATGTTAAATGCTATTAATATTTCAAGAGTCCCATTAAACCACCTCTTTAGTTAATCATCTATGAATAAACGTCTAAGAGCCAACACAGCCCATTGAGAACAGGAGCCATAAGATATAACCACTAATTGAATCGATTACCACTTGAACTCATCTAATTATAACGCAGAGGATGTACGCTTAACTTATAATTATTATTGTAATGGCGTAGCAATGGTCGTTATAGAACATTCACACATCCTTTAAGCCGTCTTTAAGGCTACTTAGTTCAGTATGGGCGCTGGAGTCTTCATCATTATCAGTATCTTTTGCATCTTATCAGATGTTTCATACATGCGGTCCTTCTTCTTCTCCTCCCATGTCGGCACTAGCTATATGAGACTATTGGCCAAATACTCAAATGCTACTCAATTATAAGTTGCCGTTAATTCTCGTGCTGTCACTGTCACTTAAAGGCGAAAAGACAGTGACAGCAGAAAATTAACGGCAACTTAAAATTGTGTAGCGTTTAAGTACTTGATCAAATGTTGTACCGTAAAAGTGAAAAGATTAGCACAGTTGTTCGCAAGGCTGACAGCCCAGGGTGCACCAGACTTGAGTACTTAGGTATCGTCACTCTTGGAGGCTCTTTTGAATGCACCTCACACAGTCGGTACCATACTTATTATATGATTACTAGCCAAATTCTGGAACTTACTTTATATTAATCCATTTTACCTTGCTTTTTCCCAACTATGTTGGAGTCAGCTTCCAGTCTAACCAGATGTAGCTGAATACCAGAATTGTAGACGTAGCGACTGCCATCAGACCTCCGCAATCCAGCTATTCGGCAATGCCGATATCCTAAGATTAGACCAGTTGCAAGACTTTCGGACTTCTGACTTCCCGTAACGACCGTCATAGGTATTCGTATGACACTCGGGGTCGACTGGTGTGTTATGTTAGCAGAGAAGGTCCGATTTTACCAACGTCAACGTCAGAGGAATAGATTTGACGTTTTGACAAATTTTGTAGTTGCTGTCAAAACTTCGAATTTATTACTTGGATAAAAGTTATCTGACGTAGATACAATTTGCCTTTATTAATCTATAGATACACTAGTTTATTGCCATTAGCCTAGAGCGTTTACATTGGGTATTTTATTTTCAGTACTCTCCCGCCCGTACTAGACTAACCACTCTCCCAATGTTAACGGGGCTATATCAAAGGCATATCAGCACGTAGTTATCTATCTACTGGTGATGATCGTCAGCTGTAGATTGTAGATTGCTACAACGAATCTCGGGGAGATAAACCTGTAATCCCCTCGTTTGACGAGATTTGTAATCGGAGTAGGCTATTGTTAGTGGATACAGCTGCAGCTGTCAATCTACCTGCACACATACTTGTGGGTACGCCAAATCTTTTGACAGTTACGTTAAGAGATGATTTTCTTAATGTTACAAAGGACAGTTTTGTGGTCAGATAGAATTAATCACGATTTGCACACAGGGTAGTTTTTTATAACGACAGACTAAGAACCTACACGATAAAGCCACGCACAAATGTACTATTTTACAGGTTGACGCTTTAATCATGATCCAAACAAAAATTATGGGTAGGGGACCCCACGGGCTATCCTGTAGACCCCTATGTATGTTCCGAGAAAGTTAATACCTAGTTTTTGAGTAAATAAAAATTTTGATTTTCTGATGACTTACCAAAAATATTTACAAATAAAAACTGCTTGAACTATTAGTACATCTAGAGCCGAGAATATTTCGGGATGTGATTTTTTTTTATTCCTTAGTATACGTTACCAGATCGAAATACTTTAGAAGAGAACTTACAGTTAAGGCAAAAAAAAAAAAAAAAGATCAAAAATTTAATTTAGCTACTCAAAATCTATTAACTATCGCGGAACATACATAGGGGTCTACAGGATAGCCCGTGGGGTCACCTATCCATGGTTTTTTGGACCATAATTAAAGCGACACCCTGTATATCTATTTGATTTACGAAACCAGAATAACAGTAGTTTCCTAATTACAGCGGTTAATTGGCAGGCCTATGCTCAACAAAAGACGTTTACTTAAGGTTGATTTTATGAAGATGTTACTACTGCATAAAACGTGGGCACTTCATCTATGACTCGATAACTGATATGGAAAAGTTTATTCTTAGCCCAACACAGGATTATATTGATGCTTTCTTATCATTCATACATGCCATGCATAACATTAGTACTAGAACACATACCTACTGACAGGATGTCAATTCATTGGTTACGCGCGTAGTAACCTGTTCCTCTCAGGAGTCAGCGCTCGCGCAGAATACTAATCAGCTGGTACATTCCATATTTTCATTCATATCGGCAGGAACGTACCATGAATGTAATCAATCGAAGAACTGTTGCTTTGGCTTTGAAACGTCAAATTGGTTTCACTTATGATCTTGGCTATATGGTAACCTGCCAGTCAAGAGTTTTTTTAACCCTTCACGCAATTAACCGTGTGCTCTATTGTAGTGTATATGGTTATTGCCAGAATGATTTCAAGATTTTCCACACAGGTTGTGTAGATCTTGGTTTGCATTGAACTAATGTGAACACGTTTCAATCTAGTCCAGCGACCAGTATCCAGCGCTGAATTTGAATAAAGTCTAATGTCAATACAATATTTATGATTGTTTACGGTTTACTCGCGTGCATTTGCCAAGATTGTTCGACTAGTTTTAGACACAAACGGAGCCTTTAATTATGAGCTGAACACGCGGCGAGATCGCGAGTAGAACTGAACAGTTTTGGCCCGAAGCTAGTCGAGTTGTTCCATAATGTGTCTCACGGAAGTTGTAATACAAAATTTCAGTAAGATCAGAAGCAGATCAACAGATCTAAGAGCTCGTTCACACAGCGGATCCGTTTTTGAAGGACCATTTTTAACGGATCCGTCGATACTGGATGTGTTGTTCACATCTGTACCGACGGTTCAGTTAAACAAATGGCAGCTACGCCACGCCCCCGCGCGCCCCTCGCTTCTGGCATGCAGGATACGTTAAAAATAACGGATCGTGTGTTTTCATTCATGTACGGATCCGTTTTTTATACTGTTCTGGCATCCAGTTTTTGAAGACAAAACGGAATGTGCAATAATGTCGGACCAGTATTTTGTACTGGATTCAGAATACTGTCGTGTATGTGAACTCGCTCATACAACTACAGGCGCCATCACCAAAATAAAAACGGTCCAGTAAACAGTTTCTGTGTGAACTAGCGGTATTATAAATCCGTTTGTACGCGCATTTATCGCTTGACTTCCTAAATCTTAAGGGAAGCAAGATTTTCACAGTGTGATGTTATTAGTGTGATGGATGCTGTTGCCCATCCACTCGATGTAATCCCTTAGACGCCACTTACAACGCCGTAGGTGGTGTGAAACCAAAGAGCGTAGAAATATTGAGGGGAGGCCTTTGAGTACACCCTAAACTATTAGATAAATGAGCAATATTTGTTTGCTTAAGAGCAAAATCGAAAATGTTTCTTAAAATTTCATAAATGGAACTAGGGATTTTTTAGGTTTAGAATTCAGATTATCAGCTTGATTTGTTTTTTTTAGTTTCGTTCCCACCTGTTTGACCACAACTAGGTAGATTACTTACTCTATTTATTCGATTAAGTGCCAATTTCAGATTACTTTTATCTTCCTCTTAGCCTTTTCCCAATTATCTTGGGGTCAGCTTCCAGTCTAACCAGATGCGGCTGAATACCAGTATTTTACACGGAGCGACTGCCATCGGACCTCCGCAACCCAGTAACTGGGCAATGCCGGTATCCTAAGATTAAACCGTTTGTCAGACTTTCGGGCTTCTGACTACCCGTAACGACTGTCATAGATATTCGTATGACACCCGGGACCGACGGCTTAACGTGCTCTCCGAGGCACGGAGGGGTCTCGATGTGTAACAAATGGTCACCCATCCACGGACTGACCGCGGCAAGCGCAGCTTAACCTTGCAAATCGTACGATCGGCGCGGTTGTCATTTAGCCACGAGCCCCTCCCTCCTCCTCTCCTTCGGATTACTTTTATCTCAGGAATAAATTTGATGTTTTGACAGTCTTGTATAGAAATTCTGTCAAAACTTATTCCTTGATTAAACGGTATCCAATGTTTGTTAAATCAGGCCTAAGACATAAGAAATGACTTCGATGGTTATTGATTTTCATAGTATACTGGACTCTCTAATATAACATCAATGCTTAGCTTACAATGATTTTAGATAATTTTGGTATCGGTATAATATCACTCATGAAGGGGCCATAAAGATTATGTAAATCCGATACATCATTGACTTTTTAATTAGCGTCAAAAGTAAAAATTTCGTTGCCTACTAATGCCGGTCCTGTACTTAAACATTAACACCCATCTAATTTACCGAAGGTAATAAATTCTGACGTAATATCCTGTTTTCATAAAATCCGACACGGTTGGAAAGGAAGTTACGAAACAAGACTTACATGGAGTTAACATCTTAAATTTATTAAAGTCAATTACGAGACAAGGTTCATCCTCTGATTAACTGCAGTCGTAAGCTGAGCAAACGATTCGCTAAACTGTTTTTGTCGGTATGGTGTAACTGTCTATTTGAACATTAGTTTTAACTATTGACATAAAATCGCCCATATGTGGTGATGATGCGACATAGTAATTACAGGTTGCATTGATTGAGAATCTTACTTGGTTTATCCTACCTGATTCTCCGAATAGGAAAGGTTGGTGGGAAAACATCGGAATGATGTAATATAAAATGCGTTTGCCCAGATTGATATGATAGTATGAGAGAAATAATACAAGTCGATTTTTTGTATAAATGATGGCCACATACTCAATCGCTATCCAATTTTAAGTTGCTGTTAATTGTTGCTGTAATTTCGTGCTGTCTCTGTCACTTCGCCTTAAAGTGACAGTGACAGCACGAGACTTAACGGCAACTTAATATTCGGCCATTAGAGTTACAAATTGTATTTTTTTTACCATAACATCTCGCCTTGTATTCCCCGAAGGGTTTGGCAGAGGTGTTTAAGTACACCCTCGTTTCGCCAGTTATATATATATGTTTTTAAATATACTGTAAGATTAATCTCAGTACCTGTTTTATAAATTTTGACCAATAAGGTGTCAATAGATTCATAGTTACAAACTGATAAAAAAAGAATGGAACAGAGGATAGATTTTCGCAACGTCTTTAACCCAAACCCAAGATTGTACTACTAGAAGATACTATTGTACTGCTAGACAAAGATCTCCCTCATATACGTTAAGTAGACATAAATTACAGAAATCATAACTACTTTAATGGTTTTGTTTGTCTCGTAAAGCCAAATCTTGGAACAGGTTGACATCACCCTACCAATTCCACTAACTTTTTAATAGTCGTCAAGTTGTTTATTGGATAATCATAAAATTACATTGTATGAGTGCTTCAATTACGAATCTAAAAATAAGTCTTAAGACTACCGTAAGTACTGCTGCGACCAGTCGCAGTTGCGATTACAGGGTCGAGACACGCAAGGGCGATTATTTTCATTGGCTCATTTTGAAATCGTAAGTGGTTCGTAATTTTTATGGTAATCAGGATATTTTTAGTTGACATAACATATTGGTAAAGTTCTTGATCACTGAAGGCTGTCTCCTGCAGTAGGTACATCATTTATCCGGTTCGCAAATTATGGTATTACGCCGTACAATAAACGGTGAACTTATTTATAGTTCAGGCCTTTCCCAAGAATCCATGTTTCAATTAGCGACTCAATACAAATACTTTATAGATGTTGATGATGTGATGTGACTTCTAGTAATATAGATGGTTCCGCCATTTCTCAATGTATAGTGATTAATGGTCGATTCCTATAATTTACCTACCATTATTGGTTAAAATTACGACTCGTATATTCACCAATAATTAAGCAAAGACCATAGCTTTGCATAGTAGACCCTCCCTTATGTTAAAAACTATCGCAAAGGCAAAATTAGCTTACGAGTCTGTTTATATGCTGTTTTTCAATACAAAATGTTACCAGGGGTAAGCAAAACGATTCGTTTTTGACAATAGGAACCAAGCATAAATCAAAATTTATTTATCCCTAAACCTTGGTTTCGATCTTTATAAGAACTTTAAAGGTGCTAAAACACTTGATCAAGCAAACAATGGATCACAGCACGAGCGGGAAAGACTAAAGAAACACAACAAATAATTTTCATACAACGATGGATCGATCTGCATAATCATTTTGAGGTGCCATCCGTTCCGGTCCGTTACAGGGTGTGTCATTCAAATCTGTTCAGTCCTACTTCACTCAGTGTTCCACCACAATGTGCGCTTACCCTAACACTGTTTGCGGGAAGTCTGTATACGCTTATAACGCGTCGTTGAATTCTGTGTGTAACCGAGCTTGTTGGATTGACAGGTGGTTAAGGATATTGGATCGAAATGCGATAGCCGTTAGTAGTGATGGTGAATTTAATGATAATGATAGTAGAAATTAGTACGTTTGATGATGCAGTACAAAAATTGGATTAAAAGTAATCTGTGGTAGTAAGGATATCAATAATGTTGCCTTCCACTTTTCTACTATCGTTATATTTTGTTTGGAAATCTATCTCTTTCTAAATAGGGTATTTAGAGAGAGACGGAATTCCAAAGTAAATATTCAACGCCATAATTGTTTCGATTTTCAGTAGGTGTTGGTAGTGTGGTTTTCATCTTTACCTATACCTTCATGGAGCGCGTGTAGCGAAGTAACATTGCATTTAAAGCCTGTATGCTTGAATGCCGTGGAAATAATACAAAAACAGAACGTATTCGATACTTATCATTCATAGACAATTATTGGTTTAACGGTCTATGTTATCATCCCACGTATTTCCACGCGGATAGGCAATGGGATGACTCAAAACAATTTCATCAACTTTAAACCTATTATATTATACAAGTATTTATACCAAAAATGCTTTCAAGCAGTATCTCGAACTAATCGTAATCGTCTTAATTTATCAAAGATCCAAATAGTAATTTTATTTATTCATGCATTTTAACTCCATGTGGTACCGCTTCGTGAATCATCTATGGGCATCCTTGATTACGCCATTATCTAGTCTATTTTCATAGCACAGATATGCGCGCTTAAATATTTATGATCTTAGTTAAAAACATGCAGTGGCACCGCCTGAACTTACTGGCTGTAATCTTAACTACTTATCAACTAAAAGACAGCTACTGATGTAGGTTAAATGCGCTCTTTGAAATACCGACAAATGGAATATAAAATTGTACAGTATTTTTATTAGAAACTTTATCTACTTTATAGAATATCTTAAAATTAAACGTGGTTTTCATTAGATAGTTTGAATAAACAATTTACCATTTAAGTAAGTCCTTGTAGTGGATGGTTTCAAGATCATTACGAAAGATAACGTAAAGTCTATTAATTATTTGCCATCATCAGCGTTATTATTAAAACCTAAACTATAAAGGATAGAAGAATGAATCATTTTAACCTGATCAATTTGTTTCAGACCCAGAACATACAACAAAAGAAACCAGACCAGAATATATACACCCAGACGGTCTTCTAAACTTCGATCCATATCTCTCAGACTTTAAAACAGAGATCGAGGAAGAAGATGACTACATACCTTTACCAGAAAATGATGAAACGATAGATGGCCTACCAATCTTCCTTCTAGAACCTAAAAATTCTTACGTTCTAAGAAATAGACCAGCTAATTTACTGTGTAGGGCAGCAAATGCTCTCCAAGTATATTTCAAATGCAATGATGCGAGGTCTGAAAAAACTGTTCAGATAGAACATGTGGATCCTCATAATGGAGTAAGGGTAGTCGAAGCAGAACTAAATGTGACAAGAAATGAGCTAGATGGAGCCAATAAGATGTATAGCTGTGAATGTTTCGCCTGGAACAGTAAAGGCAAGATAAGGAGTCAGGGTGTTTTAATTGAATTTGCGTGTAAGTAATTTTATATGTTTTATTCTGTCATGAGTCCTTTCCATGATTGCATGTTTTATTTAGTATAAACATTTAATATGGCGTCTTTTAGCAATTATTTTAAAACATCATAATATCACGCTTATATTCCCCGAAGGGTTGGGTAGAGGTGTATAATAATACCCTCATTTTACCGTTATGTTTAAGTCCCATGTAATACAGGGCAAGCCTATTGCCATCAACCAGGTACAAGTCCAAACTCCGGGCTGCTACTGAGGAATTCCATACGGAAAAACCCAATAATTACACTTTGCCCGACCTGGGGATTGCACCCAGAACCTCACGATCAGCAGTCGCTTGTCGCCGCTAGACCAACGAGGCAGTTCAAGTCACTTTTTGTAAATTCTCTTTTATATTTTTCCTACGCTTTTCAACCCTCTACAATCAAATTATTGGTGTTGTTGCATATCGTATCAACATTTCTCTGACTTACATCTCTCTTCAAATTACATATACCAAAGGAACTAAGTGAATTCTAAAAAACGATCCTATAATACTAAAAATCTATGCTCCTGCCACAGTAGGCCCTAATTCTACCCAGCTGGTATGCAGTATTCATTAATGTCATTTGGCGACATCTCCAACCAAGAAGTGTTTTCACTAGCCAACTGGGTCTGTGTGCCAAATTAGCTGTAAACTTTGTAACTAGACTTTAGTGTGTTGTTTTCGAAGTTAAAACTTTGGACAGGCTAGCCAAATTAAAAAGGATTTTTAGTATACGTTTGGGAATACAAGATAAATGGAAAGTAATTAAACTTAAACCCAAGTCTGTAATTAATACACAGCAAGTAATTAAAAAAAAAAAATCTCAAGAGATAAACAACAATTAAGTCATCCAATGTTGTATAAGACGCTGTTATTATTTATGTGTTACTTCGCCACCCACTAGCAGCAAGCGTGGAATCTATCTTTACTCCAAAACAAAACACAATAGGTTCCTTCAATATGGTTTGACTGACTACCAATTTTCCTGCGACACCAATCTTCAGTACATGTAATAATCAAAGGATATCAGTAAACTGCGACTGCAACTGCCTCATCGGTTTAGTGTTGCCCAGGTCGGGCAAAGTGTTATTGGGTTTTTCCGTGTGGAATCCCTCAGTAGCAGCCCAGAGTTTGGATTTGTGCCCGGTTGATGGCACTAGGCTCGCCCTCTATTACATGGGACTTTAACAAAACGGCCAAATGAGAGTACTACTATACTCAACCCAACCTTTAGGAGATAACAGGTGTGGTGTGGTGTGATATCAGTAATAAATGTACTGTGAATCTATTTAAAAACATTTACGTCGTCTTGTATAGCAACTCCCAAGGCATCTCCCATATCTATGGGACGAGCTTGGGAACACACAGCATTATGATCGATCACGGTCGCTATAGAAAAAAAACCGTCTTATTTTTACAAACGTTCACCGTTTACCGGAGCATGCCCTTTCTCATAAATATTCCCCACATAACATCAGGTGAATTTTTTACGACTATCACGAGTAGAATTAAAAGCCGTGCCGCGTTTAGTTTTGTTTTCATTAATAGGTATATTTTGTTTCGAAAAGTTAATAGTTTCCGCTGCTTAACGATGTTCTCGTTTATACCGATTAACATTCGAATGTTTCTATTATTTAGTAAACGATACGCTTGGAGCAGTTTTGTGATCAACATTTTTGTAAGTTATATTAATGAGCCGGTTTTTCAATTTTATGGAAGTGGTGTTATTGATAAATTATAACATAATCGTGTTGCCGCAGGCAAAGGTATACCTACTGGGCTGCATTTTTAGTTTACTGATTTTGAATGTCGGAATCTTAATATAGAAGCGAATGAGTTAATCGGAATAACATAAAAACAACATCACGCCAGTATTCCCTGAAGGGTTGGGCAGAGGTGTATAGTATCACCCACATTTTGCCGTCATGTTTTAAGTCCCATGTAATAGAAAGCGAGCCTATTGCCATCAACCGGGCACGAATCCAAACTCCAGGCAGCTACTGAGGAATTCTACACGGAAAAAACCAATAACACTTTGCCCGACCTGGGGATCGAACCCAGGACCTAACGATCAGCAGTCGCGCTTGCCACCATTAGACCAACGAGACAGTCAATCGGAATTTATAAGAATATTATTGAAAAACTGACATTGTATTATGAGTATTTTTTTCAAATAACAAATCCTTTTCCATCTCTAAATCAATCTAGCGCTTAAAACACTTATAACAGAATTTGTATCGATATTATCTCCATCAATTATGATGTATTTAAAGAGCAGTGTATACGCCACTAAGCGACAATTTAATTTGATTCTCCCTTATTTTCCTTTTATGCAGTGAACTGAATTCTAAGCGGTCACACTAGTTACATCAAAGAAGACTCGTATAACAGTATCTAGCTAGGTTTACAGGACAGGTTGCGTCGCTTACAAGTACTTAAACTTGTTTTTGTCTCTTGGAACTTCCACTTATGTCTTACAATTTAGCACTATATCTATTATAGACCGTCCTTGTTCTAGCCGTTTCTTAGTTTTAGTGCCAGAGTTTACTTTCTGTATAGAAACTGGTAGTGCGCTCAGTAGTATTAACAACTCTTACATCAATGATAAGCAAGCTACTGGTTTTACTCGGGTCAAATGGCGTGGGTTTGACATCCACCGTACATACGGCAACAATTTCTTTCATTATTATAATAAGAAGTTTATATTCAATGATAGGTTCTTTGTAATAGCACAAAACGATACAATAGATAATGAAATGCATTCATAATAGTCAGATAATTAAATCTCCACGGCACTTCAAAAATAAAATAAAACAAACACAACAGACTAACGTAACACAAAACTCCGAAACGTAACGCATAAATTGTAACAATAAGAAGAAAGACGAAAATAAAGTGAAGTGCAGACAATTAAGGAGCACGCCCATTGTCTAGAAATAAACACCCCACGCCGCGACGCGACATGCCATGTTAACGAAAGAAATAATCAACGAAATGACACTTCAGAAAGCTGGAATATGTTAACGACTTTATTACCTTTCATTAGAATTGAAGATGCGTGGTTTTGGACGTGTGGAAAGGATGTGAGAGTAAAGAACCAAACAAAATGCTTAGGCATATGTATGAAATAGAAGTAATCGTAGAATCGAAGAAAAGTTGGTCATACGAGTACTTTCTATTAACCCGAAAAAAGAAAACAAATATGGTAGCTATAGCAAATAAATTAACTCGGGGCTAATTACCGAACGATTTGCAAGGTTAAGATGGTTGACCGTTCGTTACAAATCGGCCCCTCCGTGCCTCGGAGAGCACGTTTCATGGTCGGTCCCGAGTGTCATACGAATTCCTATGACAGTCGTTACAGGAAGTCAGAAGTCCGAAAGCCTGACAACTGGTCTAAAATTAGGATATCGGTATTACCCAGTAGCTGGATTGCGGGGGTCTGATGGCAGTCGCTCCATGTAAAATACGGCTATTCAGCCGCATCTGATTAGACTGGATGCTGACCCCATTATAGTTGGGAAAAAGCTAGGCAAAACAGTAAATAAAATAAAGCCAGCGTAATAATTTCGTGATATTTCGAGTAGTCAATAGTGTTTTCTGAAAAAAGTCACGTAATCATAACGAAAAGACCACTTACTTTCACAAGTGAAATCGAATGGAAATCCCAAAAAGAAATACCTAAGTATTGGAAAACCACTTGAAGCTAAAGTTTTTTAGACAAACTAATAAGATCAAAGTTTGGGTAAAAATATGAGGCTCAAATCATAGTATTTAACCCTGCAGTATTAGTCAAACTTGTTTTTAATCCAAACTGCAATGTATGCTTTGAAAAAACTTAACTTTTAACGACACAGCTCCAAGTTAGGTGTCCAAAATTTTTTTCGACTATTTTTATTTTCATCCCTCGTTTTTTAAGAGGGTGGGTAGCGGAACCATTATATGGAGGAAACATTATTTCCGCTCGTTAACTCGAGCACTTTGCACTTTGATGAATGCTCACTAGCTTTCTATTTGTGATACGAGGGTGGATCTACGTTTGTTCTAGAGAAAGTCTCGAGCGAAAGTAGTTCGTCAGTTTTCTATTTGTTCATGATTTCACTTGACATAGAAGTCTATGAAATGCGAGATAGTTTTCATGCTTCTGTTACCTGTTTATCGTTTTTGTTTTCTTTGAAATCAGTCAATTCCCCAATTTTATTATTATTTAATTCTATTATGTTTACTGCATAGTATAATTTATAGAATTTCAAATTACGTTATCAGCTTCACGTTTGAGATCGCAAAACTTTACCTTCAAAATCATGTTCAGTTTGCCTAAAAATTTGATTCCCTAAAATAAACCTTCATTCCACAGACATAAAGAAGCAATTCCTACAGCAGCCTTTATCAGCAACGATAGAAGCTGGCAGAGGAGTGACCTTCAGATGTGTGCCACCTCCAGCGGCTCCACCGCCTACCATTAAATGGACCAGGAATGGAGTCACTATTGAACCTACAGTTGAAACTCTTGTTTTGCCAAAAGTTAGTTTACAGGTAAGTCGAAGTTTTTATGGAGGCTTTGAAAAACATGAAAGATAATATATGTAGTACCGATACAAAGACAGGATCTCTTAAAAATTCAAAATATTTATTTGCTTTTAAATATGGTTACAATAATATTCAGTAGTTCAGCATATTTCGTCATAAGATAATAACATGCAAATATAAATTTCTCAATACTATCTATGATAGTCAGTGTTACTATGTGACAATTACTAACAGCCTAGTCTAGTGGTGGCAAACGCGACTACTGATCATGAGCTCTTGGGTTCGATCCCCAGGTCGGGCAAAGTGTTATTAAGTGTTTCCGTGCGGAATTCCTCAAAAGCAGTCAAGTGTTTGGATTTGATTTGATGGTAGCATCCTCGCCCCCTATTTCATGGGACTTACACATACCGGTGAAATGAGGGTGTTACTATACACCTCTATCCAACCCTTCGGGGAATACAGGCGTGATGTTATGTACTTAATACATACATATTATTAACCCCTCTTATGTCGATGCTACTGTGTAACCTAAATGTGTAAAAATAAAATAAAAATAAAATTTGTAATAAATGTAATAATGCCCTCAGCATCCCGGTATCTCCATGAGAGATACCAAGAAATCAAACAAACCATAACATAATTATGTTGATGATGCATTCTGCGTTATCAACTATAGCATGTAAAATTAAAATCATTAAATAATATTTATAGTAGTAATATAGTCTTAAGTGTGTGTGCTGATGCAGGCATCGACTCTGTTGAGTCGGCGCATGCATCAGCGCATAGCTAAGTTATACCTGCATGTCAAAATGATGCCTGCCGGTACATGCATCGACTTTATTGAGTCAATGCATGTATCACCAGTAACAACGAAATAATGTAAATGTGTATATTATAAGAAAAAAAAAAAAACAATAATAATAATATTAAATAAGTAAACATAATATAATAATACATAATAATACATGTTGTATTTCCGATACAGGAGTATCAAATAAGTAAAATAAAATAAAAAGTAAACAATTAAATAACAGCAAAAAAGAGCGCGGACGAAATGTCTGCGGTGAATAAACTCATTTAAAAAAAAAAAAAAACCCCTCTTATGTGACAGGAAATGATTAAAAGAAGAGGTTGCTTTTGTAGTAGTACAGATAAAGATATTGAGCTAGCAACCTATTGCTATACATAATTAGAGTGTAACTTTATTAAATCTGAATCAGCTATATGAACGCTAAACGTGCTTTTCACTAGCGTACAGTTTACATTAACACTCTTACTCAAACGAACTCGCTAGGCATCTCAAGTATGATTCTGTTTGATAGTTACATTTTCAGTACCACCAAACCTGACGAGGATTTTCATGCACTAATGATACTACGTATTGATTTCTCTAAGTGCTTGGCCAGAGTGGCAGCGCGGGGCGGGGAGCGGCGCGGGTGCGTCAACGCGCGCGATTTGCCTGTCCGCAGTGGAGCGCGGTTTCGTTCTGAC
The DNA here is from genome assembly GCA_910594945.2 of Amphipyra berbera. Classification (NCBI taxonomy): domain Eukaryota; kingdom Metazoa; phylum Arthropoda; class Insecta; order Lepidoptera; family Noctuidae; genus Amphipyra; species Amphipyra berbera. Next base: position 19,886,628 of record OU343129.1, on the reverse strand, counting down.
CGTTGTCGTGTCCAGTGTTTATCAAAATATCATATGGATGAAGAAGACTTATTTTTACTGGAAAATTCTTACTAAAAAACGATGTTTCGACATCCACAGTGCTTGAATAGCACTTATTAATTCTTCAACATTTAATTTTGAAGACGCCATCACAACAACGCGCGTGGTCAGCTCGAACTAGTTTGAGATCCCCCGCTCCCACGCGGGTTGTCACTTGCCGCCCGCGCTCTCACTGCGGCCACTTGTATGAACGACCTATGGCGTGAGCTACCCGCGCGCTCCCCGCGCCAAGTAGCCCGCGCCGCTTCCCGCGCCCGCGTGCCCACTATGGACACTCAAATGAAGTTCTTCTGTTTGAACTCGCCGCACCGCGCCCGCCTCGCGCCCGCGTTTGCAGTCTGGCCAAAGGCTTAGTTCTCTCATATCTCTCATAGTATATGAGGGTGCATTTGCACTGCAGCTCCGCGCTGCTGTAAATTGTTAGTAAACGGTTAGCTAAGCTTCCAAATAGCACATTGTAGCATTATAATGGTGGAAACATTTTAATCTAAGATAGAAAATATATTTGTATCGGATAGTTGCTATCAAGTTCTTATGGGCTTGTGGCTAATCACCAACCACATGGATCATTTATTTATTTATAACGGATTAACCAATAACAGCAAATAATTCCAAAAATATTAACCACTAACTGTGTCCTCACGGCTCCGCCCGTAGCCTATGTTACTCAGTGATAGTGTAGCTTTCTAATGGCAAAAGAATTTTTAAATTCGGTTTATTAGAGTTTAAGTTTATTCGTTACATACAAAAATACAAATGTTTCCTCTTTATAATATTGTTATAGTATAAATATATAGTATAGATAAGAAACATTTAAAAATAAAACGATAGGGTAATCAAAGTATAAACAAAACAAAATATAAACGAAACAACAATAGCACACCCATCATGCATTCTTCTCACAGCACACAAAAAATTCAACATCATACGATTTGCGAGGTTAAGCTGCGCTTTCCGCGGTCAGTCTGTGGATAAGTGACCGTTCGTTACACATTGAGACCCTTCCGTACCTCGAAGAACACGTTAAATAGTCGGTTCCGGATGTCATACGAATGCCTATGACAATCGGTACGGGAAGTCAGAATCCCGGAAGTCTGACAATTGGTCTAATCTTAGGATATTGGCATTGCCCAATACTGGGTTCCGGAGGTCTGATGTCAGTCGCTCCGTTTAAAATATTGGTATTCAGCCGCATCTGGTTACACTAGAAACTGACCCCAACATAGTTGGGAAAAGGTTAAGTAGAACAGAACTTACTATCAAAATCTTGTAGGTCAACGTTTATTAGTTTCAGTACTTACACACTGTTTATAGTTATATTTTTATTGATTTATATAATCTCCAGGACATGGCGAACTACACATGCATGGCGGAAAACATTGCAGGCCGACGGGAGTCCGACGTCGCTGTTTTGTCTGTGTACGGTATGTTGTCATAACTTTTATATTATTAGCTATTATGGATGTAGGAGCAGCCATTGTTGTGATCTAGTTTGTGGATTTTGTTATTAAACTAGTGGTTTGAAGGGACACGCTGTTGGCAGCATTCACGTTACGAAGTATTTGATTTTTTCATTGATTTGGTGGTATCAAATTTAGTTTCGGAGTTTACGACACTTTTACTTGAAGTTTAATATAAAACTATGACATTATTCATACCATCGATACCACCGAAGTATGCACAAAAGAAAAACTACAGGTTACTTCTGAGATCTTATAGCCGATTCCAATGGTTTACCGAACGTTATTGGTTAAAATTAAGACTCTTGTGTCTTTACCAATAATGAAGCAAAAAGAACCTCATAGCTTTGCATAGTAGACCCTCCCATACTTTAGTAACTATCACATGCAAAATTAGCTTACGAGTCTATTTATATGCGTAGTTTGGCAATAAAAAATGCTACCACTGGTAAGCAGAACGATTCGTTTTTGACCATAGGATCCGACCATTAGTGATTGCAATCTTGATGAAGATCTAGATATAAATAAAATAACGACAGACCCGTTACATTGCAACACTATTCGTTACATTGCAACACTATTCGTACAGTAAACGGCGGCTGGTCAGAATGGTCAGGCTGGGCGCCGTGTCGGTGTGGGTCTGCTACAAGCGGTCGCCGGCGCTCTCGCAGCTGTACCGAGCCTTCCCCGGCCAATGGCGGCGCGCCGTGCAGAGGACACGCCTCACAGAGTGATGAGGATTGTGTTACATGTCAAAACGGTAAGAGCTGAGAAAACCACAATCCGTTAATTTGAAATAGTAAAAAAAGTTAATTTTGAACGTCAAAACGCATTACAAAAGACTTGTTTATAGCCGGTTCCTGGTCTGCTTGGAGTTCATGGTCTACCTGCAGCGGAGACTGCGTGAGGATTAGAAGGAGACAGTGCTCTGGCAATAACTGCCAGGGGTCTACGCTTCAACACGCTGCCTGTGTCGATGGACTATGCACTAGTGGCATAAGTAAGATGAAGACTTAATGTATTAACTTAAGATTTTAATTAAATAGAGAACAACACACGAGGCCCGTTAAGAATATCTGAATTAACCTAATCAGAAAATGCACTATGTATATGATTTCCTTCATTATCATACGGAAAGGCTACTGCTTCTACAGTCTCCTTTTTCCTTTTTAGATAAAACAGATTTTTCTAGTTTTCTGGATATTATAATATTTCTGCACATCCATCTGCTAAAATTCTTTTTTCATATCTAACGATGCTGATAGAGAAATATGGATAAGATATTCTCAGTCAAGGATCATAACGTTTCTTAAGATCGTCTTTCGGCTTCTGATTGTCGTAAAACCATTCTTTCTCTATAATTCTTCTTACTTCTTCAAACTAACAAAACATTTGAATGCAGGATTCTACACCAATAACACGACACTATACGTCGGTATCGGAATCACAGTGGCTATGCTCATCGCTGGCGCAGCCATCATGTACGTATGGTGCAAGTACAGAAGCAGACCTGGCTACTCTGCTGGGAGAATAGGTATATCATCAGCATTATTGTTTTATCTGCTAGATAGTTCAAGAATATTCCAATTTCTTCTGATTCTCGTTTGAAAGAAAAAAAAGGTCTCCTCCCATTCATAGTTATGGCGAGTTTCTGTTGTTAAGATGAAGCGACCGCCATCTTGCTAAAGTAGGTTCTTATTTGTCCAGCTTACGTAGCGAAGTGATTAATGTAACGCATTACTTTGAAAAGAAAGCATATTGTTTTTCACATCAAATTAAAACAAAAACAATTTTGTATCCTTAAGTCATTTATAAAACACTTAGGTATACCAAAGACACATTCAGGCAGGGACAAGAGCAGCGCCGCACCGGACCTTACGAGGACCTGCAACGAGTACTGGATGCAAGGACCTGACAACCACTACGATATGCCTCATGTTAGAGACAGGTTAGTAGTACTTTTTTCTATAAGAATATACAACTTTAAAATATGTTACGAAGATCAGCTGTCATTTAAGGACAGTACCTACTCTCGTCTACTGTTTTGGGTTTCTAAGTCAAGGTCATTGTCATTGCGATCAATAGTGAGTAAAGTTGAGCTTATTTTGGACCTGAATGAACCAGAATGAATATAGCGACACTTGTCACACACAACACGTTATTGCTTCTTTGTAAGAGATTGTCACATTTTGCGTTAACATGTTATTTTTCAGATCCAAGTTATTTGTCTATGTTGCATCGATTTCAACACTTTAAATACTTTCTTTGTGTCCCAAGAATGTTCTCCCGGAGCGAGAACGTATTGTAGTCCGTACGAGCGTTATTTTTAACCGACTTTCAAAAAAGGAGGAGGTTCTCAATTCGATTGTGTTTTTTTTTTTTTATCTTTGTTCCTCGATATCTTTGCTAATTGTGAACCGATTTTAATGATTTTTTTTTTGTTTGAAAGAGTATTCTTTCGAAGTGGTCCCATTTAAATTGGTGAAGATCTGATGAAGAACTTCGGAGATAGACAATTTGAAGTCGGTTTTATTTTTGTTAAAAAGTGATTATAGCATTCCAAATGGGTAATGTGAATGATGTAGGTACCCATAGTTACTTACGCATAGATATCCCTATCTGGATCTCTAACTAGGTCATAAAAACCAATATCTTCACATAAACGTCCGGATTCAAATAATATTGCACAATCTATTTTTATAGGTCCGGATTTTTCTAATACTTTACCTTAAATAATGCGTAGGGGCTTAAGTCCTGGTTACCGTAAAAGAAAAAGGTCGTAACATAAAAAGTGATGTTATGAGATATTGTTGTTTGTATAGTAATAACTTTTCACATCCATTTGGTTTATGCGCCATTATTCTTCCACCCCTAGCTATTCATCCCCATTTGGAAACCGGAGTAGACATCAGTCGTCAGCCGGAAGTAACCATTACGAGATGAAGCCTTACAGCCCTTCCGGGGATTCGGCGTCCAGTTGTTATACCAATTGTGAGTATGTTTGTTGATATGCATACAGGAATAGAAGATAATCTAAGGTTTAAGGAAGCTAGTTTTTGGTCAAACATTATCGACAGCGCAATTTTATTAAATCTTTTAATTTCATTGAAATGTCTCCTTAAACAGAACGAATATACACCTCATATCATCATGGAACTAATGATGTTACCAATGGGATCAACAATGTGTATTTTAAGATAGTTAATTATGTAAACAAAAAATAAGCAAATACCCCTACAACACATTTCATATTCGTAAAAAATGGTTTGTTATACTCAAAAGCGACGGCTTGAAACATGATATTTTCTAAGCGCAGCTGCCGATTTTAAACATTGACTTTCATTTGAACCCCTTTTAAGAAATTCACTAGAGCATACAAAATATTTGTGTTATCGAATCGACTGTCTTAAAAACAGGAGCTATATTATAAGATCATCCAATAACAATTCAGCATCTGAGCAAGTATGAGCTGCATTTAAGACCACTGTATTCAATGTAGGCATTGTAGAAGCACTGCAACCAAATAAAAGGCATATCGCAGTCCTTAGTCGAGCATAGACTTCTTGCAAAAAAATGTGGTTAGTTTTACCAGTAATGACCACTCTGGTTAAGGAATGTCATCCGCAGAACCAGACCACTCACACGGATGAAGCTGCTGCCCATCACCTACAACCTGATGGCATAACGAATGGGATTGGAAATAACTACGCTATGACTGATGTCGTTATTTGCCTCTCGCTCACGCACGTACTCTGTGGGTGAAAGGCAAATACTGGATCCGTCATTTCTAATCCAATTCCTTAAGTAATCGGGTTGTATCTATCGCCTGTGGTTTGTCGGCTGGCAAGTTCAATGGTTATGCCATCCTCAGCTGTTGGTTATCAGAGTTTATCAACATCATATCAGCTAGAAGACCTCCCCCTTGCTGGAATCTAAACCCAGTTTTTTTTACAGCCAGAACAATGACATCCAGGTCAAGTGAATGCTCGTCCCAGCTCGCTGAGCTGGTGACAGCGTCTCCTACTTCAATGTCAAAGGTTGATGTAGCAGTGACCTTACCTACAGGACATCTGGATACCAGCTATAGAGACAAGATCTGTTTGACTATTGTCAAGTAATTGCTTCGTATTGTCTTTTAAAGGAATTAATGGGAATCCCGGTTGGTACATGTTAAATTCTCGCATCTTATTTTTCATTGATAGTGAATAAGACACTACTTATTTTATTACATAATCTTGATCCTATCCTGCTATCCTACTCTGTCTTTACCCAATTTCATTTACTTCGGTCATTCTTTAATCAGTGAGGCGATGGATTAAGAATATAATTCCCCTCCGTCGCCGGGCAAACGAGCGGGTCATAAGAGGTGACGAACCTGGTAGGAACAATAATAAAATTGTGCCCGGAAAATCGCAATAGGCTCGCCACGTATTATATGGGATTTAATACAATAGGCGAAACGTGGGTGTACAGACTTCTGTAATAGGAGAACACCTTTGCTTATCTTCGGGGATTACAGGCGTGAGTATAAGCATGGTCTTTTGAGTATATTCCTTTCTATATTAGATTTTCTGGGAGGAGGCAGGTATTGGTTGTAGTAATCACCTTGAATTTCGATCATCTGAAGTTAGTAACGTTTCCATTTTTTTAAGTATGGCTCTTTAATTAACAGATCACAGCAAAATTAATTTGCTTGTACTCTGCAATGATTGGGCCACCAAGATACAGGCTGTGCTTAGTTTGGGGCCCATCGCTACTTTCAAAATTATTTTCTGTATTTTTCTTGACGTAATCTCTTTTTAACCGACTTCAAAAAGGAGGAGGTTCTTATTCGATAGGTTTTTTTTATGTATGTACACCGATTACGATGAGATTTATGATCCGATTTACGTGATTCTTCTTTAGTTTGATGCGGAATAGTTGTTATGATTTATGGTAGATTGTGATTGTTAAACAAATAAATAAATAAAATGTAAAACAACATCGGCGTAAATAAAATGCAATGTATACTATCGACATTTAAGAACTACTTAATATTTAATAAAGTGCGTCTTTAGTATTATAAAGATCCCTACTTTATACACATTGCAAATGTTAATAAGATCCTTTTTGATATTCATTTATGTAAGAATGTAATTCCCATTAGTTTCTTAGGATGTACCCAGACTGTTTTTAACGAAAAAGGACCTGTTATTAGACCTTTATCTTAGGCTCGTATTTATAAACCGCTCTCATCATGGCACTTGAGACTGAAAGTCGCTTGAGTTGCTGTCAAAATGTAAACGTCATTTTAATTTTATACGATTGGTCAAAACGATGCTTAAGAGAGCTCTCAAATGAGAGTGATTTATTATAAGGAATATTGTGTTATTTATTTTTCCTTTTCTTATTATTTTCATGGTTATTATTAGAAATTTTGTTTTGGATTTTGTAGTGATTCTAAAACAATGTATTTTATTTCGTGTATTTATATAATTGGTACGGGTATTATAAAATAGTCGTTGGATTTGTTAAAATAATAAAAAAATTAGGGCCTAATTTTTACGTCCATCGAAGATTGCTTATATTATATTGATGGGTGTTCTATTCGTACAGAAAAATGTTGAAATTTTCAAGCTAACGTAAAACAATGCTTTTCTTTTAAAGACTGAACGAATCAATGAATCAACTGCCAATTTGATACGCATTTATGAAACTGTTTTTTTTCTATTGTAAGCTTTGTATATTATACCACAGACTGTATTTAATGAAAATATTACAATTCCACATCAGATGGAGTTCTAATATACTTATACAGGGTGAAAACGAACTCGTGTTTTTCGAATTCCTTAAAACCACATGATCTATATGTCTAGTATAGGTTAATCCTGCATGAGATTTAGGATGATTAAAAATAAAAAAATAAAACTCTCTATTTTCTTACGCAAGGGGTAAGTAATCGTAACTAAACGACCTAATAAGGACAAAAAAATATTTGCAATTTTTTAAAATTATATTTTATAACATTTCGATGCCACGCATAGATTAATGAAAGCACGGCAACACAGCTGGCGTGCACGACTAGCGCGATATCGCTCCGTGCACACCGTTAATTCAGGGCGCTAAATTGACTACTAAACAGAAGGAGATGTTTAAAAAAAGTTTTTGTTGAATCTATAAAAAATCCCATGCACGGTCAATCTGTATCACCAGTAGATCATTCGGTTTGAAGGAATTACAAGAATTCGAATACACCCTGTATGCAGGCACATCTGGTCCCAATTCTACTAACCGAATTGTTGCCAAACCGTAAATGAACCACAAATGTCAAACCGTCAACCGTTTTTGTAAACGAAAACTGTCTGAATAAACGGTTTAGCTTCGGTTTGGTTGCGATTGATCAACGTTTTTTTTAATAGAATTGGATCCCTTATTACACTGAAAGCCGACCATGACATTCTTCAGTAGGTTGAACACGATGACGTCAAAATAGGGTATTTCACTATAATTTTTTTATTAGAAATCTCGAAACTGTTACAAAAATGATAAGCACCAGTGAAAAAACTAATGCAATATTTAATAAAATGCCCAACTTATAAACGATTGAAAATTGCTCACTAGACAGAGACAACATGACGGCACAATGACGTCATACCTTGCAAACTTCATAATTATTTGGCATCACTCCGTACAATATCCGTTTCACGCAACAAGGACAGAACATGCCCCCTCCACAAACTTCGCAAGCGTGTAGCTCCTCTATTTTTTCATCGATTTTATTATTTTTTTCACATATCAATTTGTATCTATACTTTCTTTAAAATAATACTAAATTGTTGTACATTTTTAATAGTAGTCAAATACCCTATTCTGCAAGGTATAACGCATAGTTCAAGCGCTTTCATTATTGTCATGGCATAGACTTTTAACCTTTAATGGAGTGCCCAGGGAGTCTGCCTCCCTTGCTAAGAACCTTAATGGAATATCGAACTACCTTCCCTTTTAAATTCAGAATTTTAACATAAAGCCAGCTTGAGAACCTGTAATATTTTCATTTAATAAATTAAGGTCTTTAGTTACGTACGTAGACACTAACCGAATGTAAATTTTGTATTTAAATCTGTGATATTAAATGAATTAATTTGTAACATTTGTTCTTTGTTTCATTAAATGTGTACTTTAAACTAAAAGACGATGGGTGACAAAAATTTAAAGGAGTATGCTTAGGTGGTTTGGTCATGTTGAGAGAATGAGTGAACGGCGTTTAACAAAAGTAATTTATAAGGCGGATGTCAATGGAAACGCCCGTAGAGGACGTCCTAGAAGGACATACATCGACGTTATTGGTGATGTTCTTCACAAAGGTCAGGTGCGTAGTACTCTCAACCGGCGTGCGTGTATGACAAGATGTATGAATGTGGATGAAGCGAAAGGGGTATGTAAGGTTCGCAGCATGTGGCGTTCTACAATTTCTATCTACCCCCATGGGAAAAAGGTGTGAGTTCATGCATGTAGTGCATGAACATATGCATATGCGATGCATGAGTATATTACCATAAAGCCAAGTATTCATGGTAGACAAATATCGTACCATATTTTTATCAAAGTGTTACAGTAAAAACCCAATTACCTATATGTATATATAAAATAGATCGCTCGTGGCTAATTGCCAACTATGTGGATCATACGATTTGTGAGGTTAAGCTGCGGTTGCTGCGGTCAGTCGGTGGATGGGTGACCGTTCGTTACACATCTAGACCCCTCCGTGTCTCGAAGACCACCTTAAATAGTCGGACCCGGGTGTCATACGAATACTAATCTCAGTCGTTACGGGAAGCCATAAGGCCGAAAGTCTAACAACCAATCTAATATCGGCATTGCCCAGTAACTGGGTTGCAGAGGTCTGATGGCAGCCGCTCCGTGTAAAAAACTGGTATTCAGCCACATCTGGTTAGACTGGTAGTTGACCCCGACATAGTTGGGAAAATGCTAGGCAGAACATAAATAAAATAGATCCAGTCGAATTATGCAAATTTTCCGGCTCGAAGGACCAGAATGTGGAATAGAAGAATGGACTATAAAATAAATTTGTTTAAATAACTATGAGTGGTTTTGCCATGGATTGTACCTAACTTCTCAAGAATATCTAATTTCAATGCCAGATCCTCTACCTCGCTTCGAAACGGAACTTTCGACGTATTATATTGATCTTTACCCCTTACTAAGCCACGTGGCTTTCCAAGTTAATACCTACTATAAATGCCACTCTGCTCGTAACAAACCAACCGTTAAGATACTAAGTAAATACAGTAGCCACCTTTAATGGGCGGTTATTAATTATACGGATCTAATTACTATACTGCGATGGAACTCAGCGGGATAGTCTGGTCAATGCATGCTTGTACATATACAGGATAATACAGAAGGTGCAGTCTAAATATCCCACCAAATATATTTATGTGAAAAGGGGGCCCAGGTTCACTTCAGTTTAGATCCCAATCTAAACTGAACTATCGAGACTAAAATAATGAATAAAAAAAGAAACATTGAGGCCTTGAATTCAATAGGAGTAAAAAAGTATACCAACACTACGCGCAGCATTTAGTGTTCGTGATGCTGCAACGTTGGACACTGTCCCGCAACGTTGCGCGCAACATTGTGCGGCAATTCTACGTGACGCGGGACATTTTGCAAGCCGCCGGCTTCGAGAACAAGCGCACGTGCTGCGCGTCGGTCCCGCGTTAAGGCTGGACATCCACCAGAGCTGTGCGAGGAAAATGTGTGCTGCGAAAATGTGTAGCGAGGATTTGAAAGGGTGTGACCCTTTCCACCAGAGCTGTGCGAGGAATAGGTAATGTGTAAAGCGTAATGTGTTAATGTGTACAAATGAGCGGTGCGAGGATAGGTAGTGGACTCTTTTCGAATATGAGGATGGTGTGGCGGGAGCGGTAGGTACACATTCGTCGTAACACATTCCTCGCAACACATTCCTCGCAACACATCTCTCGCTCGCATTTCTCGCTTGTTTTGTATGAACAATAACCTCGCTCGGCTAAGCCCATATCCACCAGAGCTGTGCAGAGCGAAGCTAAGTAAATGAAGTGATTCTATTGGTGCTTACAAAACACATTCCTCGCCACGCAGCTTAGCACAGCTCTGATGGATGCTCAGCCTTAATGTTGACTAGACGCGCGCTCAACGTGTGTCGCGCAATATGTCAGCAGTGTGGAGAAACGAGATCGTACAACGGGTGACATTTCCAAGAAACTGATCTTGTGTGTGCGAGCGAATTGTTCCGCGGACACTCACGTAGATGTCCCGCGTTATTTTGCTCCATTTGTCCCCTAATAAATCCGAAGCTTTATTTGGAAACAAGACAATGACACGCCAGATTCATGAACAAAACAAAATCAGAAACAAATTATTTTTGACTACAGAATACACGACTGTTTACTATTACATAAATTCGGATTTTTTGACTATCCCGTTGGTTTGCGAGTTGTTTGGAGTGGGATGTCTGTATTTTTATTTTATAACATAGGTACGTCTTTAATAGATTGTACGTATGTATGCAACGTCAATAACCCAATGCTTTGTAACAACAGTGTTCGATCACTCAATAAAAATTGAGCACTTAAAATATAGTTTAAAATCCTTTTAAATGATAGATAAGAGGTATTAATAAAGTATAGGCATAGATGCTTTTTATAGAGTACGACAGTGAGTCGCCGATTAGCCTAATTTTGTAATTGTAGACGCGAGTTATTTGTATGACAATCGATCTAACCTTAGGATTGCCCAATAAAAAACTGTAAAATATTGGTATTCAGCCGCATCTGGTTAGGCATGAAGCTTACCTCAACATAGTTGGGAAAAGGTTTGGCAGAAGGAGACGCTCTGCCGGGGTTGCGGTGCATGCTTTTGCGAATCCCGTGACCCCGGCCGAACGGTCAGGAGGAGGAACACCGTTGGTTTTTAGCCGTAAGAGTCCGGCAGACCTCCTCGCCTTCCCTGGGCGAGGGACATCAATGAAGAATTTCAAACGTAAAAAAAAGAAGGAGACGCTTTTAATAAACTATTTCATTCTATATTGAATTCTAATTGAGTTATTATTAAAATATTCCTTGAAAAAAGTGGTTGTGCGCTCATTATTGAACCCAAAAGCAGTTTCTTCGTCCAAAATTAATATAACGTTGAGTTTTGGTATTATACAAAGACACTACCCTGAGATCCGTTAATTTTGGATATAAATATTATGAACACTACTAACCGTGGTGCCTTAATAATGAGATATCTGATGAGGCTCTTGTTGGGTGGCTGGATCAAGGGCCTGATACAGAAGGCAGTACGATACGGCGCGTATTGTACGGAAGTTCCTCTCCCTAAGACCCTGACCATCGGTAGCTTGGAACCTGTTCCCAATGCCGGTGAGCTGCATTTATTCTTAATTTTATAATGTGTTTAGCTTTTTTAGAAATATTTAAAAATCTAGCTTAGTTATGTATGAAAATGAGTAAAAGGAGACATAAGCTGATATTATATTCTTCACCAGTGACCACAGCTTGCTGTACCGCATTTAGCAGAGATTTGGAAAATCACATAAGTAATACTTTATTGTGGTCAAGTCGTATCGTACCCGTCACGTCACCCCTAAATGATACTCTTCTCAAGTAACAAATTAAATCTATTTTAGTATGAGCCCATTAGTCAAATCGTATGACTAAAATAAGTTCAAAGTTCCTTTAACTGCTCACATTTGTCACTTAAAACTCACTAATTGGGACACTTTAAGTACTTTAGTGTTATAAACGGGGTTTCAGATTTTTCATTTTTTGGACAACCTGTATTTATTGCGTGTTTAAGTAATTTTAATTGTTTGAGTTTTCATGGAATTAGGGGTGATCTGTTTTGGGATTAGTGCAAATTTCTTTTTTGAAGTTTTTATGTAAAATAAGAAAACCTTGTAACTGCCTCGTTAGTCCAGTGGTGGCAAGCGCGACTGCTGATCGTGAGGTCCTGAATTCGATCCGAAGGTCGGGCAAAATGTTATTAGGTTTTTTCATGTGGAATTTCTCAGAAGGAGCCCGGAGTTTGGATTCGTGCCCGGTTGATGGCAATAGGCTCGCCCCCTAGTACATGGGACTTAAAAACATACATACATAAACTCACGCCTTTTTCCCATGGGGGTAGGCAGAAACTATAGAACGCCACATGCTACGACTCTTAATCTTGGACTTAAAAACATAACGGCGAAATGAGGGTGTTACTATACACCTCTGCCTAACCCTTCGGGGAATACATGCGTGATGTTATGTTATGTAAAACCTTGTATTCAATGTTATTGTAAGTAAGGAAAAAGTAAAATGTTTGTGGGATTCATATCAAATTGAATTTTATTAACAGAAGCTCGTTCTGCCTAGCCTTTTCCTAATTGTGTCGGGATCAGCTTCCAGTCTAACCAGATATGGCTGAATACCAGTATTTTACACGGAGCGTCTACCATCAGACCACCGCAACCCAGTTACTGGGTAACGCCGATATCCTAAAGTTAGACCGGTTGTCAGACTTTCAGGCTTCTGACTTCCAGTAACGACTGTCATAGGTATTCGTATGACACCTGGAATGGACTGTTTAACGTGCTCTCCGAGGCACGGAGAGGTCTCGATGTGTAACGAACGGTCACCCATCCACAGACTGACCGCAGCAAGCGCAGCTTAACCTCGCAAATGGTATAATCCGCGCGGTTGGTTACGAACCACGAGTCCCGTTGTTAACAGAAGTATAGAACATAAAATATTACAATATCACCACATATTTTATTCCCAAGAACATTATCGGAAGTAGGTAGGTACTATGAATAAGGCCAATTCCATTTTCACGATAGTATTTGACATTGTATTAGGCCGCGTTCCCACATTGTCGTGACGACAGATAATCGTGTAGTTTAAAGTGTCGTGGCTTATATATTTAAATGGAGGTGTTCACATATAAGACGACACGATTAACTATTGTTCACGACTTGTTTTTGCAGTGACGATAGATTGTCAAGTCAATGGGAACGGCTAGCACGACAGTCGTAAAACGATCAGAAAACGTCACGACATCGTAACGGCAAATCATGTGTCGTTGTTACGACTACCTATCTGTCGTGGCCACGATAAAAATATCGTCTCGTCTTGTAGCTTGCTACAGATATGCAAACGACAAAGCGACTGCCGTGAAACGATAAAATGTCGTCGCTATCCAATGGGAACAGCTAGATACGATAGTCGCTAAACGATAAAAAAAATTGACGACAAAGGGAACAGCTGGAGACGACAGTCGTCCAACGATAAATTAATCGTCACGACATAGTGGGAACGCGCCCACAGATATTTATTTCTATCTCCATCCAAAAGTAATTTCGGAACATCTGAATCAAAGCAAAGGAATCGCCTTGTTATTAAGAACATAGGTAAGACACAAGCGAGTAGCCTACTTGTTACTATTCAGAGTATGAGTAACACAAACAAAAATATTACTCAGAATCGTATGACTAAGAATTTACCAGGAAATTGTTAACATTTCATGTAACATTGTCTGTTATAATAGCTCTGTTTTTATCCTTACTGGATGAGATTTCTAGGAACGCTTATTTTCTTATCCCTTTAATTCTTCTTTGCGTGTGGTTAGTGACTAACCTGGTATCAGTTTTTGCCGCCCATGGGCCTCTGACTTGGCTTCACATGCCGTCGAGAAATATCTCTCAGGCACGCCGGTTTCGGATAAAATACAATAAGCACATGAATCCGAAAAGGTAGAGATGCGTGCCTTGGGTACGAACTCGACACTTATGACTTGGCAGTCCGACGGCCACACCACTAGGCTATCACTGCTACTCGCAGTACAATGAACCCTTACTTTAAATGCTGTCTCTACATACATCATGGTAGATAATAACAGCGGACGTATCTAATGGGGACCACTAATCAATCAATTAGACAATTATGTGGCATATGCATGATTGCTAGTTGTGACGGTTGGTATCGATTTATTGAAGCACTGGGTCTTATGTTGGGAATTATGCTGTGGTAGAATTTAACACTGCAGAAGTGGCACAGAAACATTGGAAGTGGAAATCTATGGAGAGCATACAAGCACTTGGGTCTTCCGCCAGTTATGATGATAAATACAGGGTGTAAACGAAATCATGTACTTCCTTCAAACCTCGTAATGTACTGCTGACATAGATTAAACCTGCACGGGATACTTTTGGATTCAATTTTTTTTATACAAATTGTATAGGTACATGTGTTCTTAGCGTGAGGAATTTTAGAGCGCCTAGTGAATAGCGCGACTACCGTTCGCCGCGCGGTCTTTTCGGTCGAAGCGCTTAAATGCCTCACGTTAAGAACATGTTTACTTTTTGTTATTATTTTTTTATTGAATCCAATAGTATCCCGTGCAGTTTTAATCTATGTCAGCATTTAATCACGAGGTTTGAAGGAATTACATGATTTCGTTTACAGCCTGTGTAGTAGAGGACGCCCTAGAAGGACATACATCGATGTTATTGGTGATGTTCTTCACAAAAGACAGGTGAGTAATACCCTCAACCAGCGTGCGTGTATGACAAGATGTATGAATGTGGATGAAGCGAAAGGAGTGTGTAAGGATCGTAGCATATGACGTTCTATAGTTTCTGCCTATCCCCATGGGAAAAAGGTGTGAGTGTATGTATGTATATAAACACAGATCGTATTATTAACACAGGCACTATTCAGGTATTTTTTTGAAGCAGGAATATTGCAGAAAGCCTGCAGTTTTATTAGTAGTATAGTTTTTGTTTACGAGCACGACTCCTGATCGTTAGGTCCTGGGTTCGATCTCCAGGTCGGGCAAAGTGTTATTGGGTTTTTCCGTGTGAAATTCCTCAGTAGCAGACTTTGAATTTGTGCTCAGTTGATGGCAATAGGCTCGCCCCCTATTACATGGGACTTAAACATAACGGCGAAATGAGGATGTTACTATACACCTCTGCCTAACCCTTCGGGGAATACAGATGTGATGTTACGAAAACTGTACTATTATAGAAAACTGCAAACTTTTTGCTTCAAAGAAATACCTAAATTAGCCTATACTTTAGTAGTTTTACGTCTATACTTTGCAGATGATGATATTTGGTCTCTCTAATCTGAAGCGGTGATAGCCTAAAACGCTTACCTTTCATGCTGAAGGGTCTGAGCTAGATCCCAATCCGCATCAGACTTTTCGAATTCATGTCTGGATCCGAATTTAATTATCAATCGCGTTAACAATAAAAGAAAACATCGTGAAGAAACCTGCACACCTGAAGACTCCCAAAAGTTCTCGATGATGTGTGTAGTCTGCCATCCAGTACCAAGCCAGCGTGGTGAACTAAGCCCTAAAATCTTCTTAGTTAGAAAAGAAGCCCGCGTTCGGTAGTGGGACGGTAATAGGCTGATTATGGAAAAAATAAGGTTAGTTACAAACTATGCATGAAAACCTGCAAACTGCATATCCGATCACAGATACAACCTGGCTCTGCCCAGTAACCTACACGACCGTCGAGACAGACGTCGTCTGTTTGCACAACTACCCGCATATTCATTAAGTTAATTGTTCTGCCTGTTCCGGGAAACTATTACCGTAGCACCACTTTCCATGCATCAGTGCTAATGGATGAATTCGGAGCTGTTCTGTTTTCAATGCAGATTTTGTGGTGAATGATGGTTGACTACTACTACAAATAAAAACTTTTTTACAAAAAATTTAAACCGACTTCAAAAAATAATAAAATAATTACCATATAAAATTAACAGTTTCAGAAGTCGGTGCTGATCCACGCTGAACCAAATTGAAGACTTCTGAAACTGTTAATTTTATATGGTAATTATTTTATTCTTTTTTGAAGTCGGTTTAAATTTTTTATAAAAATGTTTTTATTTTTTTCATTTTAGTGGCCTTAATTAAAACTTGGTTGGACCTACTAAAGACGCTGCACGTAACATAATCACATCATCACAATATGCGTACTGTTCGTCATTGAGGAGTTCCATTGTCTATCTCCGAAGTTCTTCATCAGATCTTCACCAAATTTAAATGGGACCAACTTCTAAGTATACCCTATCCACTTAAAAAAGAATTATTAAAATCGGTTCAGAATTGGCGAAAATATCGATTAACATACACAAAAAAAAAAACATACATACAGACGAACATAGTAACCTCCTCCTTTTTGGAAGTCGGTTAAAAAAGTTTCAACACTAGTAAAACACATAACACAGAATCGTGTATGGGTGAATCTATCATTACACATATAGCTAATATCCGTCTGTCAGGATTGCGAGCATGATAAATAAAGTAAATGAAACCAACATAGACTCTCTACCACTGAGAGTAGGTACTTATATTTAGGTTAGTGGTTAGTTACAGAATCTAGTTCACAATATAATAATTTATACGAGATCAGAAAATAAGGACAAGCAAATCAGATAAGTCAGACTTCTACGGCGGTTCGACATAGAATCTTCTGCTCCGTCGAATGACCACTGTTTTTATAACGTCGGCTACGTTGATTCATCTTGACGACTGGACCTCCTTTAGCAACGTTGTTCAGTGTTACCAGCTACCAACAAAACACTGCACCTGTTTCAGACTTCTGCTACCAATATATATGTTCCAAAGTTTATAAATTCTCATATCCACCTATGAATATTGTATTACCCTCCTTGCTCATAAAATCTACGCAATTATGAGGGACAATTAGTAACTGTTCTAAACAGGAGATGTATGCATTGTTTCTATTGAAAATTGAGCACCGCAGTGCAATATTCTTAACTATTTCTCAAGAAACGTTAATTCAATCGTGCCTAATTAGTAGTTTCATTAACTGAATAGTTATAGCAATCGTGGTATTGGAAACACAAGAATCTTTACGCGGAATATCCAGAAATGATGCTCCATTCACAAGTATGTACCGACGCATTTCTCCTTCCAAGCTTCCTGATAAATGCCTATGCAATACACACGATTTTAAACCCTATTGCTGTAATTTCAGGGATGATTGTGGCGTGAATGTGTATGAAGGCAGTTATCTGTTATTTGGTAGTATAACCTACAGAATGTTCCGGAGATGTTCGATTGCAGCGGACTCGACGTGCCGACTGCGAGTTTTGGACTGAACGCCAGTAAAATGCTGCTGTGTGCAATGGACGATTTGGATTATTGAAGAGAAGTAGCAATACTTATATAGTTTTATATACTTATAAAGTTATAGTTTGCCAATAATTAAGTACAGTAGCCTAGTGTTGTGACCGTTGAACTGCCAAATCATAGGTCTCGAGTTC
Source organism: Amphipyra berbera (assembly GCA_910594945.2). Taxonomy (NCBI): domain Eukaryota; kingdom Metazoa; phylum Arthropoda; class Insecta; order Lepidoptera; family Noctuidae; genus Amphipyra; species Amphipyra berbera. The sequence continues at coordinate 19,868,780 of OU343129.1, read as the reverse complement.
GAACCCAAGGCACGCACCTCTGACTTTTCGGATTCATGTGTGTATTGTATAATTATCACTTGCTTAAAAACGGTGAAGGAAAACATCGCGAGGAAACCGGCATGCCAGAGATATTTCTCGACGGCATGTGAAGCTAAGTCACGAGGCCTATGGACGGCATAAACTTTGACACCAGGTTAGTCACTAAACACACGAAAGGGAAGAAGAATGATTAGGTGTTAAAAATATATGATAGTAGTTACATTCCGGATTAAGGAATTAGGGTCTAAACAGTTTGTTTTAACTGAGATGGCCAATGGTTCAGTCGAAACCACGATGTAAATGTCCTGACCAATTTAAAACGAGAGTTTTTCTTACTATGAGTCAACAAGCGTCATTTTATTAGACCGCGTGTCTCTCGTGGTATCGTCAGACATGCACGTCGTCGGATGTCGTATCCGCCACCGACACACGCGGAATTTACGAGACATGTCGCACCGCGACCAAGCGATACTTGTATTATAAGCCTGTGGATATTTAGTTTATTTATAGAGCTTGACTATCGTGTTAGTCTAGTGGTGGCAAGCGCGACTGCTGATCGTGAAGTCCTGGGTGCGATCACCAGGTCGGGCAAAGTGTTGTTGGGTTTTTCCCCGGTTATTGGCACTAAGCTCGCGCCCTATTACATGGACCTCAAATATAACTGAAGAAACGAGGATGTACTAAAAAAACACCTCTGCTAAACCTTTCGGGAAATACAAGGCGAGATGTTATGATATAGAGCTTGCCGATAGACTATTACAGAAAAAATATCTTCGTATGATGATGACGTCATAATCACCACGATTGGTAGCTAATTGCTGAATGATGTCATCAATGTATTCATTGCTCGTAGAGAGAAAAAGTAGACTAGTCTTTTCCCTGTCAGTATTGTGGACAATAGGATACTTTTGGCCAAGAAGTTGCTACGTATGTATGTTGGATGGAACAGCTGGAAGGGGCTGACCTCGGCGAACGTACCACGAACAAATCGCGGACGTTCTCAAAAAGGGCCAGGTCGGTAGCAATACAAAATAGATAGGTACAGAAGTCAATCTACATACTAGTGCACTCGAGCAACGCACTGACACTGCTCACGGACACGATATCTTGGACTGTTTGGGACTAGAGTGCGAGTGAGTGCGAGCGCGAGTGCCATGCGCTTGAGAGAGATAGATATATAGATAGAGCGACCGCCGAGCGTAGGTATGAAACGTGAAGTACATACATGTGATTGACTTCTGTACCTATCTGTTTTGTGGTAGCACCCTAAACCGACGAGCATGCATGAGAAGGTTAATGAATGTAGATGAAGCGAAAGGGTCGTAGCAGGTGGAAATCTATAGTCTCTGCCTACCCCAATGAGAAACGGGCGTGATTGTATCTATGTATAATAAGAAGTAGCTAATATAACCCGTTTGATACATTTTCGATTGTACCAAACAGTCTTTGTTTGTCTGCAATTCGTCATTCAGCGTCATTTTAGCACAGCGCATATACGTCGTGGTATCGTCAGACATGCACGTCGGATGTGTCTGCGAACGTCGCGTACGACTTGCGCACGACACGCGGTATGTACGCGACATATCGTACCGCAGCCAAGCTTGAGATATTGTTAATTATACGTGTTACAAAAATACGCCTAAAGCCGAAAGGGGGTTAAAAGGTTTCTTGTAAAGAGTCTATTGGCAATATTTGAAAACCGTAGTATGACCCAAAAAAAAGAATTTAAATAAAACATAAAATAATCGTCATTGAAACGCAACCCGGAAAACATGAAACTAGAAAGTAGATTAGAATAGAATAGAATATACTTTATTGTACACCAAAATTGTAACACAGCTCTTATACAATAACAAACATTAAAGGGTACAATGGCGGTCTTATCGCTGATTACCCAGAATGTTATTTACATTCATAGCTAGTTTGCTCTGAGAGGTAAATGATGACATCCATAAAAGACTACTTGATTATTTACATTTTTCATGGGGAATTATGTAACACGTTGTAGAGTATCGTAACTTCTGAGATTATTCACGTGGTAGCAAAATGCAGTAGGTATAGTGTTCTTGCGTACTTACGCGTATTTTCAGTTGGCATTTAGTTGGTGTTCTTCTACTCTTGTGTCTGCATGAGCTATGTGAGAATACCTCATGCCGTGGTGAACAGATTATCCAGTCAGCAAGGTTGGTAGCTGGGCTGACTGCCCAGGGTGCGACGGACGTACTTAAGCATCGTCCCTCGTTCAGAATCTTTTAATTTTAGTACTTTATGCTACTGTAAGAAGTAGATTAGATTTTCGTTCCTTAAGCAGAAATCTCATGAAGTCCTAAAAATGTATATAGAAATGCAAATATTAATACAAATATTTTCTTTGACTGCCTCGTTGGTAGAGTGGTGGCAAACGCGACTGCTGATCGTGAAGTACTGAGTTTGATCCCCAGGTCGGGCAAAGCGTTATTGGGTTTTTCCATGTGGAATTCCTTAGTGGCAGCCCGAAGTTTGATGGCAATAGGGTCGCCTCCTATCACATGGCACTTAAATATAACGGCGAAATGAGGGTGTTTCAACACACCTCTGCCTAACCCTTCGGGGAATACAGGCGTGATGCTATTTTCTTTTCCTATTGCAACACAACCTATGAAATTAACAAAAAGATACCGACAAAGTAAATACATTCATATGTCATCAAAGAAAAATCACTTTTATCTTTCTGTTTGCTTTCCTATTCTTGGAAGAAAATAGGTAATCATGGCGTGGGCATCGGTTAATAGGTTGCCATTATTCGATGAGTCATGGCGTAATAAAGATGTTTGTGTTTCTCTGTCAGAACATTGCTTTTGCTAGATCCATGAGTCATTTATTGATTTGAGTCTGTATTAGCGTCTAGGTCTTGATTTAAGAAAATGAAGCATGTCAAAGTCAAAGTCAAAGTCAAAGTATTTATTTCAATTAGGCACATAAAAGGCACTTTTGAACGTTAAAGTTACAAAGAAAATAGAATTGATTCTAGTTGCCCCTTCCAAAAGGTAGTTTCGTATGGAGAAGAATGGGCAAGAAACTCCACCGTTACTCTTTTAAAATGTCTTACAATATTTTGTATAGGTACATTAATTATACAATTATATGTGAAAACGATGCACCTAGAATAAAATTACTATACCACAAAAGGTAAAAAAAAATAAAAAATGAAACAACGACATATTAATTGTGATAGGTACATGGTGCTCACATATTTACAAACATTGCAAAATGCATGTGTTCTGAACAACTCCTGAGGTGCTATCTGAAGTAGGTAATTCGGATATGTCAAGTGCCGGCTAAGAGCCAAGTCACATCAGACGGAAGATACGTCACCGAACTTCCGTCGCGTAATTTACTCTAGAAATTTTAGTAACGCATCTTCGGTTAAATGTGTACGGTGTGAGATGTTTGTATGGAATTACGAGTATGTGTACCGGCGGAAGATCGGTGACGTATCTTCCGTCTGATGTGGCTTGGTTTGATATAAAATATTTTGATATACATGGTGACTGTGGTCAGGACCTCATTGTTCTCTCACTATCCTAAATCATTGTACTGTATCCACTGAAATTGTTAAAGGTATTATTTTTAAAAGAGTAACCATGGAGTTTCTTGCCGGCTCTTCTCCATAGGAAACAACTAATTGGAACCGTGCACCTAAATTCGACGTTTCATAAGCACCTGTATTGGTTTATGTGAAATAAAATTTTTTGATTTGATTTGATTTGATTTGACTGGTAATTCGACCTATTCCTTGAAAGGAGTTATACTAGAGAACATTGACAATAAATTAACCCTTACCAACGTTTTATTTCTTTTCCGAAAATTGACATGAATTATTCGAATAAAATTTATGACGCGTGGCATCTTAAAACTTCGATATCTCGGAACGGAAATGGGTGGTCCATTTCCGTCCCACAGTTGATGGGGGTTAATTTGTTGCCAATGATCTGTAGTATAACCCCTTTCAAGAAATAGGTTTAATTTCCTCTCCAAGTGTACGTCACTGAATTTGAACCTCGGCTTCTCTCGAAATACTGCGTACGTCCGTGGCGACATACAAAATATCTCTACAAAACCATACACATCTTGAAGACTTCCTCTTTATTGCACAAACGCTATCTCCTTTAACTAACTTAAGGAGCACTCTTTCAATTATCTCCCTGTGATACTGAGACATTCAGTACCACAGAGGGGCTCGTGGCAAATTAATAACCACACAGATCATACGATTTGCGAGGTTAAGCTGCGTTTGCCGCGGTCAGTCCGTGGATGGGTGACCGATTGTTTCACATCGAGACCCCTCCGTGCCTCGGAGAGCACGTTAAACAGTCGGTCCCGGGTGTCATACGAATATCTTTGACAGTCGTAACGGGTACTCAGAAGCTCGAAAGTTTGACAATCGGTCTAAGTATAGGATATCGGCATTGTCCAGTAACTGGGTTGCGGAGGTCTGATGGCAGTCGCTCCGTGTAAAATTATGGTATTCAGCCGCATTTGGTTAGACTGGAAGCTGACCCCAACATAGTTGGGCAAAGGCTAGGCAGAATGGTACTGAGTTATTCAAATGATAATTATGAGAAACTGATTTAATATACTTACAAATATCCGAATATTCAATATCCAGTTGACTCTTATAGACTAGATAACCAGCTCATAATACTGTTTTCATCTCCAACTCAAACGCAGTAGGTATGTTTTCAATTACAGCCCCGAAACAGCAAACAGTGGCAAATGACGTCATCACAGTGCGGGTAGGACACATTGTTTGTTGGACTCTTGTGGCGTTGTGCAGTGGTCGTACAATCATTAGATACTCGGCGGAAAGTACGGGTTATGATCTGTTCAAAAGTTTTTTTTTCTATTCGACCTGAGTTACGTTTAGTATAGGATCCCAGTATAGAACGACCTTCACCGAGTTGGGTAATGGATGAAAAGTATTTTATATCAAATTAAATATGTCAATAAATATATTGCAAATGGGTTGACTAAAAAAATTCAGTCCAGAATATGATAAATTACATTTTTTTCTACACAGTTGTGACGGGAAAAAAAATTTCAACCTAACGTTTACATATTCTATAGGCTAACTTTCACTAACTTTTTAACCAAACCAGTGAAATTTATAAAAAAAAAAAAACTAATTAATCATAAATTCTGGACTGAAATTTTTTAGTCAACACATTTGCAATATATTTATTGACATATTTTATAAAATACTTTTCATCCATTAACCAGCTCGGTGAAGGTCGTTCTATACTGGGATGTTAGACAAGTTATTACGTTGCAGTACGCACATAGACTGCATTATGCAGGTCAGCCGGCGTGGATGATAAGTCTGTGACGTCATCAGAAACATAGTGTATCTCAATGCGTATATCTCATACAGCCGGTATACTGTGTAAAGTACCCTGAATAACTTGCTTTTGAAATCGATGGAGAGCGGAATAAGCGTTTGATGAGAAAGATTTAGGTCTTAGTCCACCACGCTGGCTTTGTGGGGTTGACGAACTGCGTGACAGAATACAGAATGTGGATTGACACTCCATCGAGAACTTTTTGGAGCCCTCTCAGGTGTGCAGGATTCCTCACGACACTTTCCTTCACCGTTAGTGCCCCAGCGCATTACGCGGCCAGCCCGCGCGGCCAGTCGCAGCAGCCTGGCCGCGCAGCTATCAATTCATCAGCGGCCACGTAGCGACCACCACCGGCCAATACGTGGTCGCTGGCCGATGGCCGTCTAGTGCGCTTGCATATGTCACGGAAGAATTAGATGGCCGCGGCGACCTGGCCACGTAATGCGCTGGGGCTCTTAAAGCAAGTGATAATCATAGCCGAAAAAATAGCAGTGATAGCCTAGTGGTGTAACCATCGGATTGCCAAGTCATACGTCTGGAGTTCGAACCTAAGGCACGCACCTCAATCTTTTCGGATTCATCTGCGTATTTTATAATTATCACTTGCTTTAAAAACGGTGAAGAAAACATCGTGATGAAACCTGCATGCCTGAGAGATATTTCTCGACGGCATGTGAAGCCTAGTCACAGGCCCATGGGCGGTATAAATTCTGACACCAGATTAGTCACTAACCACACGAAAAGAAGAAGTCGAAAAAAAAACACATTTTCAATTAAAAACCAATATTTTAAACCTTACTACAATGTACGGCCACCGCATTCAATGCTGATGCGCGCAATGACGCCTAATTAACTGCAGGTCATTAGCCGCTATTGATATGACGTATTACCGTATGGGAGCGACGCCGAATTCAAATGATGAAGTGTTATTTCGCATGGTCGATTGGCGTTGAATGCGATGCCCGTAACTAGTGTTTATTTTGTTTCGTACGGTTCGGTTGATGTTACGGTATTTGGATTCAATGAGTTTGGTGTGTTTGAAAGTAACATTAAATATGGGACAGAAAAGTTAATAAATACTGATTCATCATCCTCCTGCCCTTATCCCAACTTATTTGGGGTCGGCGCAGTATGTCTCATAATATCATATTGCACAAATGTTTCGGCTGTATTTTATGACCGGCCGCCTGTCTGACGTCAACCCTCGTTGGGAATGCTTTTGCTGGTGGCAAGCACCACCTACGATCTTATTCCATGTCGGGCTTGCAGGTGCTGCATGCTTGTCAATCTTATTGCCGATAACTAAGCAGGTTATGTTCTTCTTGGTGGAGTATACCTACTTGATGTCAATATTCTGTATCGCTCCTGTCCCGCTCGTAAAAAAATTAATGAATAAATACTGATTAAGTAGTATTAATGATTAACTGCCTCGTTGGTCTAGTGGTGGCAAGCGCGACTGCTGATCGTGAGAACTTGGGTTCGATCCCCAGGTCGGGCAAAGTGTTATTGGGTTATTCCGTGTGGAATACCTCAGTAGAAGCCCGGAGTTTGGATTTGTGTACGGTTGATGGCAATAGGCCCGCCCCCTATTACTTGGGACTTAAACATAATGGCGAAATGAGGGTGTAACTATACACCTCTGCCCAACCCTTCGGGGAATACAGGCGTGATGTTATGTTATGCTATGTTGTTCCAATACACAAGATTTTATTTTAACCGGTAACGGACGGTATATTATAGGAGGGGCTCGTGGCTAATGGACTACCGCGCCGATCATACGATTCGCGAGGTTAAGCTGCACTTGTCGCGGTTAGTCCGTGGATGGGTCACCATTCGTTACACATCAATACCCCTCCGTGCCCCAGAGAGCTCGTGAAGCCATCGGTCTTGGGTGTCATACGAAAACCTAGTTACGGGTAGTTAGAGATCCAAAAGTTTGACAACCTAACCTTAGGATATCGGCATTACCTAGTTGCGGAGGTCTGATGGCAGTCGTTTCGCATAAAATACAGGTATTCAGCCGCATCTGGTTAGACTAGAAGCTGATCCCAAGATAGTTGGGAAAGGCTAGGAGGAAGAACGGTCGCTACGGAATTTATATAGGATTTGGTTTATAATAAGTGAAATTATTTTTTTATTCAAAAAGAGCAATGTACAGTGTATGTACCCAGGCAGCTTACTGTGTATTAATACAATCTCAAAGGTATATACCGACGCTCGGCAGTGAAAACCTCGCAAATCCAATTATCTTCAAAAGAGTTTTATTTGTTCTTTAGATTGATAAACTCTTCATACATGTACTAGTTCAACAAACTTCCAATTCAAATAGTTCTAAGCCATCTATGACGCACCTACGATGTCAAACTTGTAAAATTTGTATTTTACACATACGTGGTGTTCACTCCCGACCATCATCATCCTCCTGACCTTATCCCAACTTATTTGGGGTCGGTGCAGTATGTCTCATATCATACTGCACAAATGTTTCGGCTATATTTTATGACCGGCCGCCTGCCTGACGTCAACCCTCCTTGGGAATGCTTTTGCTGGTGGCAAGCACCACCTACGATCTTATTCCATCTCGGGCTTGCGGGTGCTGCATGCTTGTCAATCTTATTGCCGACAACTAAGCAGACTATGTTCTTCTTGGTGGAATATAATTTATGTCAATATTCTGAATCGCTCCTGTCCCGCTCGTAATGCGTATTCGACATCGTTTACAATAATTCACTATAATTCACAATTAAGCAAATCAAAATTAAAAATATTATTCACTATTTTCACTGCCGACCATCGATACATAATAATCCCATATTAATAATCGATACACATCCCCAAACATTAGTCTGACACACAAGACATAACGCCCGAACAATTCTAATATTGAATCAGTAATCGTCCCGATTGAATCGAATACCGTGGTCGACTCCGATTCCCTTGAGCATTGCGGAGGAATATCCAATCGATTATCGAATTGTTTCCGACTCGAACTGGTATCGAGATGTTCCGAATATTAGACGGGTTTTGGATAGAATTGGTAAAATGGTTCGATTGGAATAGTTTGATATGACGAAAGTTTGTGTGGATCGAAGCAATGATCATGAATTGGTTGAGTGCTTTTTAGTGGTCAGTATTTGAGTTTTAGTTATAAGTTTTCCTGATTTGTAATAAATAAACATAACATAACATCATGGTGGATGGGTGACCGTTCGTTATACATCGAGACCCCTCCGTGCCTCGGAGAGCACGTTAAACAGTCGGTCCCGGGTGTCATACGGAATACCTATGACAGACATTACGGGAAGTCAGAAGCACGATAGTTTGACAACCGGTGTAACCTTAGGATATCGGCATTGCCCAGTAACTGTGATGGCAGTCGCTCCGTGTAAAATACTGGTATTCAGCCGCATCTGGTTAGGCTGGAAGTTGACCCCAACATAGTTGGGATAATACTAGGCAGAACATAACATCACGCCTTGTATTCCCTGAAGGGTACTGCAGAGGTGTTTTAGTACGCCCTCGTTCTGCCAGTTATGTTTAAGTCCCATGTAAGGCGAGCCTATTGCCATTAACCGGGCACAAATCCAGACTGCAGACTGCTACTAAGAAATTCTTAATAAAAAAACCCAATAACACTTTGCCCAGGGATAGAACCCAGGATCCCATACTCAGCAGTCGCGCTTGCGACTACTAGGCCAACAAGGCGGTCTCATAAATAGGCCTATATTAGAATCCAAGTCATATCACAAGATAACTATGACATGAATAACTGAAGACATTCGCCAAATGTCTTCATAAAGTCGACATAAAATGTTTAATTTACGAGAGCGTTTAGCAAGTGAGGATGAAGCTCGTCCTACTGACGTTTATGACGTCATAAAGCGTTTATGGTGGTCAGTAGACTGTGCTGTGTTGTGGTGTGCCTATAAGCTTGTGTGTGTTTATATGCTGCATAAATTTCAATTAAAGTTATGTATAGTATCAATTAGTCTCAAATTCTTTATAGTTCTATCGATACTGTTCTCATAGATTCAAAGGTATACTGCTAGAGAACGGCTTGTGGCATCAAGACCGCCTCATGTACTACCACTGTGCGTTAAATTATTGAATTAAAATAAAACATGGGTGTGTTGTATTTAATGAAGATAAGAAAAGATTTTGCAATAACATATCTATAATTTATTATGTTAATAAATAAATTATAATTATTAATTAAATTTTATCTATACTTCTATACTAATATTATAAAGAGGAAAGATTTGTATTTTTGTATGTTTGTATTTTTGTATGTAACGAATAAACTTAAAAACTACTTGACCGATTTCAAAAATTCTTTTGCCGTTAGAAAGCTACATTATCACTGAGTAACATAGGCTACGGGCGGAGCCGTGAAGACACAGCTAGTATGTTATAAAAACAAACAAAACACAGTAATGTAGCCCACCGGCATCAGGAACAGGATCCAAGCTACCTGTGGTTAAGGCAAAGATTATTGTTATTAAATATTATTTACTGTTATGCTCATGTTTTGCCAATGAGGTACATTTCATCAACGTTTCTAATCCTTGGCAATCGTATACTTTCATCTCGTCTAAAAACTTCACAAACCCCAAACAACATAATTTGCTATCCGAAATACCGTAACCCCCAAACAACACGTCACCCTTACATAACCTTTTAATTACCCCAATTTCCCTCAAACGCAATCAAAATGTATACCGCCCATAATAATAACATCTTCATTACAACAGGTTTACCCCACAAATTCAATCCCTTTAATCAATGACTAATCCCTGAGGAAAATAGGAGGTTGTTCACAAGCCCCACAAAAACTTCAGAACTGCAATTATGGTGCAGTGATTTCACATTGGAAGTACTAATTTTGTGATTTTCCAAATTGCTGGGGGAAGGTTTGTGTACCGTGATTACTGATTAGGCTGCTTGTTTCTTGTGGATTTTTTTTCTTGGAAATAGCTGATATTATGAAAGGAATATTTGTGAAAATATACGCCCCTGGCTATTTGACAACTGCGCGGATCATAAGATTTGCGATATTAAGCTGCGCTTGCCGCGGTCAGTCCGTGGATGAGTGACCGTTCGTTACACATCGAGACCCCTCCGTGCCTCGGACGTTAAACTGTCGGGCCCGGGTGTCATACGAATACCTATGATAGTCGTTACGGGCACTCAGAAGCCCGAAAGTCTGACAACCCATTGGCATTGCCCAGTAACTGGGTTGCGGAGGTCTGATGGCAGTCGCTCCGTGTAAAATACTGGTAGTCAGCCGCATCTGCTTAGACAGGAAGCTCACCCCAATATATCTGGGAAGAGGCGAGGAGGAAAATAAAATTGTGAAAATAATATGATAGATGATATTACGATGATTTGGAAGAGAAAGGAATATCTTTGCAATGCATAGTCCCACCCAAGCCTGTAATCAGCGAAGAGGTAAGAGGTGTTCTCCTATTAGGAGTCTGTACGTTTTGCCTCTAGTATTAAGTTCCGTGAAATAGATGGCGAGCCTTTGTCGGGCATATTATGGTCCCAAGTTGTCGCCTCTTATGAATCACTTGTTCGGCGACGGAGCGGAATTTGTGAGAATTCTAGAAATCTAATCCTGCGATTGAGAGAACGGTGTATAGGTTTGTTTTACATAAGAAAATATGTGAGCTGGAAAATTGTTTCTATTTTATTTGTAACAAAGCCATACAGTTCTGTTCTCAGTCCTGAATTGACGACACGTTTGGTGCAGTGTCTGCGCGATTGGCATCTATGATACGGGTCGTGGGTCCGATTCAAGTCCGGATCAAATATTTGTTTGGCCTACAAATAGTTGTTCCGGCTCTGAGCGTTTGTGCATGTGAAGATTTGTGTCTGTAAAAAGCACCCAAGATACAGGAGAAAGCCTAGTTCGGGGTGTTTTATAAAAAAAAAACACAAATCAAACAAAGGTTTAGATGCAAAAATCCATGCAAATGGCCAAGGCTGGCCAAGTAACAATAACTGGAGGAATAACCTGATGTATCAAAGTAACAGATTAGTTCAGAAAAGTAAATAAATTCTACACAAACTTAGAAACACCTTCCACTTCGCCTTCCTTCTTCAGTTCAAGAATTTATGTTTCCCTCTTGGGAAATATAGTGAAGATACTAACACTTAAGAAGTTTGCTCACAGTTTGAAACTGGGTTGATAGCACATTGCTCATGAGTGCATGAGAGCATGACCACACCACTAGAACTGTACAAGGGTGTTGTGGAACGACTGAGACTTCACTAAATGTCAACTTCAATTAATGTTGCCAGAATAAGCAAAACTGTATGTGACGTCATAACTGCGTATTGCGTAATTAGTTTGCATGTGTTTACTGCACAAGTACTTAAATGGTAAAGGCTTTTATGATCATTAAGAGGTCTATCAGAATCAGTAGTGGATTTTGATGGATTTCAGACGGTGTTACAATAAGGCTGATGTTCCGCAACATTCTTCTTCTTCTTATCGTGTGGTTAGTGACTAACCTGGCGTCAGAGGTTATGCCGCCCATGGGCCTCTGATTTGGCTTCACATGTCGTCGAAAAATATCTCTCAGGCATGCCGGTTTCCTCACGATGTTTTCCTTCACCGTTATTAAGCATGTGATAATTATACAATACGCACATGAATCCGAAAAATCAGAGGTGCGTGCCTTGCTTTCGAACTTGTGATACCTATGACTTGGCAGTCCGACGGTCACACCATTAGGCTCTATTTAACATTTAATTAATATTAGTTACTGCAGTTATACCAACTTGCAGCGAATACTGCCTCCTGATCCAGATCGTTTCGATAAATAAAATCCTAGTAAATTCTCCTTCAAACGCAAAGTTAGGAAACACTACTTGAAGTCGCTGCACTCCTAATCATCTAATTTAGTCTTCGTCATAATTGCATTAAGTGTTTCATAACGTTTTGTAATTGATATATATATATATATATATTATAATATCTATATATTTTATTATTTGTATATATGTATTTTATAAAATGTATATTTAACTTTTGATTTCCTAATATATTGAGTCCAAAATGGTCAACTCATCTTTTTCCTGTACCTACGTATTTTGATGCTTTTCTTTTTAGCCCTAAGGTTGACTGGTAGAGAATGCCTTATGGCATTAAGTCCGCCTTATGTATCACAATAGTGCATAGAAGTATAAATAAATAAATAAACCATTTGTCAACCAATTCGGTTTGTTTTGTCTACGAATCACGTAACGAAAGAAAGTAAGATAGCAAATCGAATCGTTCGAGAACTGACTTATGGAAATGTTCTCAACGGCAGATCAGCGTCATGCCGGACACAAGTACCTGAAACATCAAGGAGTTTATCATCTAAAAAGAACCCACCAGCCCTTTGAGATAACAATTCCAACCGGTCAACAACAGATTTTCGTAAAAATTCTCAATTAGGGAACAGAATCTATTAAAAAATAAATACTCCACCTTTCTGAATTCAATCAAAACGAACAAATAAATACTTAAACAAAAAAAGCGAATCAGAATGTTTAGCAACAGGAAATCTTGGTGCTCAACTTAAATCACATTAAGTCGACAAGGCTTTTTAACCTTCCCTCGTCGTGGGGGTAAATAACACCGCGACAGCCGACGGAATCGTGGTCGCCAATAAAACACTAATTTTTCCCTGTTGGGTTAGCTGCATAGCGAAAGCGATGATGAAAATATAGTTTTGCTTTTCTTTGTGGTATAACATCAGTGGAGAAAGCAAGAAAATCTGATATTGTAAAAATAGAAAGAGGTACACCAAGTACCAACACGATATTACTTTATGATTAAACGAACTTACCAAATGAAGTTCTATCATAATTCTAGTTATTTGATCACTAATGTATTCGCAATCCTTATTGTGCTTCCGTTTTGGCATAATAACGGCTTACTTTAATTATTGCAATGCAACAGTTATTGAAATTTAAATTTGTGTCAAACGGTTAGGCACTGAAAAGCGAATGACAATACAAGCACAGGATACAAAATGAACGACTGGTGGTGTTGCCAGTGTGACACCGGGGTGACCAGTACCAGAACATATTTTTTCCCTATTAATAATTTACTCTCAACTAATGTGCAACGAACGGCAGCACCTGGCGATACTACATGTGTTATTTAATATATTTATTTCAGGATACTTATCTCGAGGACGAGGTGCGAGTATAATACTATTTAAACTTAACACAGTTATTTGAAAAAGACGGTGTAATATTCAACTTACCCAAGTTTTAACTTTACCTGAACCTGATTAGTCTACCATCTTGCGGGTTAATCTTCCAATATTCTAGTCCTATTATGTCCAACCGACAATTCGGTAGGAACCTTATCACCGGTGCCGGGTGCCGTCAACACCCCGCCTTTGACGCAGAGAAAGTAAACGGGTATATGTACTGTCAACGACAGGTCGACATGGCAATTTTCTAGTCATTTTCAATACACAACTACAAGCAACAACGTGAGCGAGATCGAAATCGATAAACGCGGTCGATGCGGACTCGTGCAGCGCTAATACTAAGGTAGCGCGGGCGCTGTGCGGGTGTGCGGGGCGTCCCCCTCTCCACGACTCACCTCATACCCGATTGCCATATCGACCTGTCGTTGACTGTACATACTTCCATTTAGGAGAGACTCAGTACCTGCAGTAGACTGTGATAGTTTGAATTTGAAGTCCTAATTAATATTTTCATTCACTTCTGTATTGTTTTCACACTTTTCTCATACTTTGCTAATGAGTATGCGATACTAAGCGATACCTTGATTTATCGCTCGCATTACACTGGACGAAACCCGTCTCCTTGTAGATTGGACGAAACAGGAAATTAACTTTCGCCCTCTCGCGTGACAAGTTTATTAAGAACAATTTCTCTGTTTATTCTTTTTTATTTTTTCTTATTTCATTAAACACGGAGACGCCGGTTTGGGCGGTACTTGCATTTTTTAATTAACTAATTTTCCTTTTAAATGTTAACGGGGTATATTTGATCCAGGTGGAAGTAAACGGGTTAAGTAATAAAGTTACCGTGATATCTTTATGTTGAGCGTAATTTTTGTTGGGTTAAAAATCAAGGGCAAGAAACACTGACATAAACATACACGAGACGCATCGTGCTTGACTTTATACAACTACATAAAGTCGGTCTTTAAACTTTTATCAGCTTGAAACATTACTTTACCTGAGAAGAACCAAATTCAGAAACTAACCCAGATATCACTAGAAGTTCATTTTCCCACTTAAGAATGCAGAGCACGGAGCTAAAAGGTAATAGAACTCAAAATTTAAAACGTCAGAGCCACAGTTTCCCCGTAGGTTTTCGAAAGAGACGTTAAACTGATTTACGACGCGGAAGCGAGCCGATTCTCACAATTCTGCGGAGCGCTGTCAAAGAGTACATGATTGAAGATGCGACGCTAATATGAAAATGAAGATGACTCGGAGGACGTTACTTAACAACGTTCATTTGTATTTCTTAGAGAAAGGAAAAGATAGAGTAACCAAATTAACTTCAGAGACCTTATTTACTAATGCCAATAATAGGCCGCATTACCATCCGATTGTGCAATCGGAAATATAGAATATTTATTTTAAACTAACTATACCCTGGCTTTACGTACGGAAATATAAGATTACTATTCATCACTTACACTCAATAGTGTGATAATTTGTACCCTGACCCGCTCTTTAATGGCAAATTTCGACTGGCTCTGTCCAGTAGCACTGGCGTGAAGGTCAAACATGCAAACGGAAGAAAATTCTAAAAACGTCATTTTTGGCATTAGTATCTTTCCTAGGTTGCGTTGCACTAATTTTTTCCAAAAATATTTAATGTACAGTTTTAGGATCGTTACAATTTTTATTATATTTATAGAAAGATACATGAAATTAATTTGTCAAATGGCCTTTGCAAGCAGCGCCACCATGAGCTGCAAACACATAATTGTAACGTGGTCGGGTTATTTAACTATTTTTATTAAATTTAACTCTTTCTGATTGGTTATGATGAGTACTTACAGTCAGCCATTTGCTTTCTATTTTCAATTAGTTTCCCATTATAATATAGCCTTTCAGTATTTTACCAGTAGCGACTGCCGTTTGACCGTCAAGCTATAAACCAGATGGTCAAATTAACAGCCTTACACGTGACAGAGAGAGAGAAAGAGAGAGAGACTTGGGTTCTTTGACGAAAGCAGATGGTATGTCTTCATTTATCATTCAAATGGACAAAGAGATGCATTTTCTACCTATTTATACATCTTCTAATGAATCTACTTTCTACCTACAATTGCAAGTCCTAGGAATGGAAATCTTTGACCGGGCGATATACAGAAGTCAGTCGCAATCGTACATACATAAAAACATTGTTGCATCGAAGCTGTGAATATTTGCTTTATGAGTTATGGGTTTTTGTACCCCTATGACCCATTGAGTTACTTTGTAAAACGTTCATATTATTTAAAGCAATGTTGAATGCAGAATTTCGAATTGTGGAAGAAATAGATTTCATAAAGTAGCGACGGAAAATGTCACTTGTTTAGTGATCTAGTGCAGCTATTTAGTATGAGGTCCTAAATTCATTTCAAGGTCTTCTTCTTTCTTCTTTTCGTGTGGTTAGTGACTAACCTGGTGTCAGAGTTTAAACCGCTCATGGGCCTCTGACTTTGCTTCACATGCCGTCGAAAAATATCTCTCAGGCATGCCGGTTTCCTCACGATGTTTTCCTTCACCATTTTTAAGCAAGTGATAATTATACAATACCTACGCGCATGAATCCGAAATGTCAGAGGTGCGTGCCTTGGGTTCGAACTCGAGACCTATGACTAGGCAGTCCGGCGGTCACACCACTAGGCTATCACTGCTATTTCAAGGTTTGAAGGATTATTGGGTTTCTCTAAAACGAATTCTTTAATTACAATCTTGGGACAGGGTAGCGTCACTCCACGGTTTCGGTATAAAAAAAATGCCTACGCGTTGCTGCACGTCCAGAGTGAAACACAAAAGAGAACCGAACTGAATGTTAGTGATTGACCGAACCAAAATATAATAAGAGTGCGAACGCACAGCGGAATAGAAATTCTCTCTCCTAACATTAAACCTCAATTTCGCATTACAGTAGCATATTCTCTAGGTGAATGAGTTTTCTGTACTATTTATTATTTTGTGTGTGGAGTTTAGTCTTGAAATTTTGCTCGACAAAATGGTGATAAAAGCCCCGTAAGTAGACATTTTGGTCAATTCTAAGCTTCTCGAGTGGTACGTTATTTTCTCTGTTGTTCAGGCATAAACAAATCTATTGTCGCCAGAGCCCAAATTCTCTGCAAATTGTCCAGAAAATTCTTGCCCCAGTAACCATTTTACAGATTTTTCCGGCTGCCCCAGTGAGCGAGACAAAGTGGTGCCATCTGTCCTTATTACGAAAACTCGCCGATATTAATTCTGGTATTACACCGACTTTGTTTTATTGTGGACATGCGTCAAAAAGTGGGCGAGATTTGTTATTTTTCTTAAACAAATAAAAGATGGAACAAATACATTACAGTGGTTTACTTTAGTTTAGGACTAAACCGTCTAAAACACATGTTCAAGGCGGTTGTCTAGTAGAATGATAATTGCAAGCAACAGCTCATGAAATGGGTTGCATTAAGAGAGTCACCAGGAGTTCGTTCTGTCTAGTTGTCTTCCAACTATGTTGGGGTCAGTTTCCAATCTAACCAGATCCGGCTGAATACCAGTATTTTACACGGAGCGGATGCCATCAGACCTCCGCAACCCTAGGCAATGTCGATATCCTAAGGTTAGACCAGTTGTCATACTTTCGGGCTTCTGACTTCCTGGTATTCGTATGACATCCGGGACCGAATGTTTATAGTGCTCTCCAAGGCATGGAGGGGTTTCGATGTGTAATGAACGGTCACGTATCCACGGACTGACTGCGGCAACCGCAGCTTAACCTCGCAAATCGCATGATCCGTGCGGTTGGTAATCAGCCACGAATCCCTCTACCAGAAGTGCCAAGTGAATAAAAGAGCCACCAGTAACGTTATTTAAGTACGCACGGCTCACCCTGCCCACCCAGCCTCGCCGCCACCCTTGCTGACTGACTATTCTTTTCATCACGGCATGAGCTATTCTCGTAGATATAGCACGTGCCAAAACGAATGCGTACTTTATTACGAGGTGTATAGTAACACCTTCATTACGCCGTTACAATTAAGTCTCACGTAATAGGGGGCGAGCCTATTGCTATCAACCGGGCACAAATCCAAACTGCTACTGAGGAATTCCACGCGGAAACCCCAATAACACTTTATACGACCTGGGGATCAAACCCAGGACCTCACGATCTCCAGTCGCACTTGCCACTACTAGACATAAGTACGAGTTTCAGTCAAAACCCTTGTTTTTTTTTTCTTGTGTCTTCTCTCTGTGATGGGTTTTAGCGCTATTGATCTGTCTTTAGCAAGGTAAGTAAAGTTTCAAATATATTCAACATTTGCATGCTGCTCCGCTCGCTTAAACTTCAAGTTGAAACAACACCATCGATCGATCAAGACGTTGCAGCAGATATCTAGTATTTCAAGTTACTTCTCCAGGGATTGTGTGAAGCCAAGTTCTACAGTGTAGATTTATAATTTACTAAAAGTCCATCCAGTAAAGACCTAGGAGAAAAATGAGCCAATACCGTTTCTCTTGTAACATCTGTTGGATAATATGTAGTAACCAAAAACATAAATAAAAAAAAAACTCTTAAAAAATCTTTTAAGTTAAATAGTTTTATCTAACAGTAACCCTGCAGCATCAGGATTTAAAAATTGAAGGTTGGAATTATTATAATGTTGTATTGTCATGGGAATTGAAATTGTGTGTGAAGTTTCAGGTGAATCGGTTTAGCAGAAGTAGTTGAAAGATCTGTAGCAAGATTTGAAACAAACAAACAAACATACGATGTGATGTAAAAACCGTTTCAAAATATGTAGATCGTTTCATTGTTAGCACCATTGCTGATTCTGTCATTGAGTTTGTTCAAAACACTCAACAATAGGAAGGATTTTATTGCAAAAACCAACATTTTAAATTATTTGGGAGTTACACCTGATACAACCACTACTACCAAATGGGAGAAACGAGACCCCATGAAGGTCTCATTAATATCGCATAGGAATTAACAATTAAATTAATATTTAACAGTATAAATATAAACTTCTAACGTACGTACAGTTGGTCCGTCAGTTATGTATTGTTTACCTATCCTTCAGACTGCAACGAGCACAAAGACTGAGGACTTGAGACAACAAGAAAATAAAATCTGTTTGCTCATTTCTAACATCAATTAAAGAAATTGTGAGCGAGGGATAAGGAAACCAGCATGGATTCAATGATTTGTAGGAAAATAGGCGAGCGAAAGAAAATATGCCTGCAATACATGACATCGAAAAAAAGTGACAGTACATAAAGGTGACAACAATGCCGCGGGGTGGCGCGACCGTCGCTTTAAGTGACCACCTTGGTCGTCCATCGTCACACATGACTTCCGATCATCTGGTCCAAATTTATTATAGATACCAACAATATAATTTTATATATTGTGGTGTCTTTAGTCTTGTAACAACATTGCATTCGCCCAACAACTTGCTTACCCAGAATTGTAACTATGGGCAATACTAATGAGTTCAGCGGGTAAGTCCGTTTCATTATTATTAAGATATTTTTGTAAGTACTTATATTATAATTTACCAACTTATGGATGTACCTTGTCCGAAATAAATTTGATTGATTGATTGAATATCCTTATATAGCTATCTGCCATAGATTCCAGATGGTGACAAGATGGTATACTCTGTGATGAACTCTAACTAGACTTCGTGACTTTTAGAACAAAAGTCATGATTTCTTCTTCTCTCGTGTTGACACGAGTTATATGCAAACAGCTCATGCCGTGGTGAAAAGATTAGTTAGTTAGCAAGGTTGATAGCGAGGCTGACTGTCCAGGGTGCGCTGGACGTACTTGAGTATCGTCACTGTTTGATGGATATCCGGAATAGGGAGTTCAACTAATGCAAACTGTTTGTACGGCACTCAGCGTAAGAAATCGGATAGCTTTTTCGTTGCAAAGTCATTGTTTTCAATTTACGTCAGCGTACTGTATAAATTATTATCTTTTTGAAAAAAATATTATTAATTCATAGGTACAAATCTATATATATAAAAGGAGAAGCTGACTGACTGACTGATCTATCAACGCACAGCCTAAACGGCTGGGGTTAGAAACTTGAAATTTTGACAGTAGGTTCATTTTGTGACGTAAACATCCACTAAGAAGGGATTTCTCGAAATTCAACCCCTAAGGGGGTGAAAAAAAATCACGCAAGCGAAGCTGCGGGCAAAAGCTATATACAATAACAATATTTAGTGTTAATTCCACCAAACAGTTGATCAAGCCTAAATGCGTCCAAGCGGTCAACGAGTCAACATCTGCTGAGGATGCCCCGTGGAGGGTCGAAACACGTGTCGTATCGGTTTGATTATTTGTGTATTGCATGTTATTAATCGCACTTTTTGCATTTGCATATATTTGCGGAAGGGAGGGCTGTGCTGCATACTGCATTCAGTCTTGATCAACTGTTTGACAGAATTTACACTAAATATTATTATTGTATATTTGTATGTATGGATTTCCGCAAAGTAACACCTGATTCCATTATTCACTAATTCATGTTCAAGCCTTACGTTAATTCTTACTCATTTCACAAAATTAAATACTTCCTCCAAAACTTTATGGCGTCAGGTGCTAGCTTCAGTAATCTAACCCCTTGCTTACTAGAGCTGGGGTAAATTGGTAAATTACCCGCGGTGGGGCCCCGCTGTTTACCTACCGATCCCCTTGCCCTTTTCGAAAGCTACCTTGCATTTTAGTTCAAACAGTATTGATTGACGGCATTAAACTTTGATGGGAGTATTGTTATGAATCGATTTTTCGAGTGCCGGGGTTTGGAGTGCCATTTTGTAGGGCAATCTAGTTTCTCTGTTGATTGAAAGTTTAGTTAAATTTTGCTTATCGTTATCATGTATTGCTATTATAAGGATTTCCTTTCCTTTGTTTTAATATTTTTGTTTTGAATTAGATTTATTAGCACTTAACAGGAATGTAGGGTTAGTAAAATCTATTTTTCGGTCAAATAAAGTTATTTTTATGACCAATCTATACTTAATAATTAATATACTTAATATACTTAATAATATTATAAAGAGGAAAGATTTGTATTTTTGGATTTTTGTATGTAACGAATAAACTTAAAAACTACTGGACCGATTTCAAAAATTCTTTTGCCGTTAGAAAGCTACACTATCACTGAGTAACATAGGCTACGGGCGGAGCCGTGAGGACACAGCTAGTAATATAATTATAATTTTATACATTATTTTTCCATACAAACTGACTTGTGTTACGGATTTCTCGTATCTAGACACGCGGTAGCGTGTCAAGCCAAGTAAAAAGAAAAAGGAACTGGCGACGCAGCAGCCGTGTGTTATATTACACGAACCATTTGAAACCACTTTTGAGTCCTTAATAACTCAAAAACTATTCAACATAAACACATGAAATATGGTTTATTTATTAAAACCCCTGAGATTAACTATAATCCCAAATTTCATAAATACAGCTCAAACGGTTATTGAGATATTAACATCTAAAAATCGGAATTTTTAACACTGACTGACATATACCTATAGATCCGAAACCTAACCCACTTCCAGATGACCTAGAAAGTTGAAATTTGGTTTCCAGCTGGGTAATTGGGTGTATACAAAGGAAAAAGTCAGAAAACGGTAAATTTTTACGATTTGAAGTTTTTTCAAACAACCGTTTTTTATTACCTATCGCCTTGCGAAATTATAATAGCAAAATCTTTTTCCATCGCAGGAGATTATATATTCCATGATGAAATGTCGCTTTTATCGTTTTATATACCAGATTATTTGATTCCAGTGGGAAATAAAAATATACCTAACAGGCAAATAATAATAACAAAGTTAAAGGAAGGACTTTCGATATACTTCTAACGTTCAAGAAAATGTAGAAAATAGTACAAAAAGAAAACTATACAGCGTAAACCTTTTACAGATCACTTTTGAATGATGAATAATAATAATTTCTTTACAAAAAGTAATGATATCCCATCAAAAACATAAATGTGAAAATGGGAGCCAAGTTCAATAATAAGAATATGCTTGGTTGTCGACTTCGCCGTCAAAACCATTGAGATTTAAATGGGTGCCAAGTTCTGTAGATAATCCTGAAACTTATTTATAAGATCATGAAGCTCAAGATTTGACTTGGCTAGTTTTCACATACAAGTTATCTTTTATTTGGCTAATTAACTTATCTTCTTTATGTAATAAGAAAGTTACTGTTTTTATATTGTAAGGTCAATATAATTATAATCATAGGTACTCTTCAAAAAAATTGATTTGCTGGTAAAAACTAGCCAAGTCAATTTTGAGCTTCATGGTCTTATAAATAAATTTCAGGATTATCTACAGAACTTGGCACTCATTTAGATCTCAATGCTTTTGACGGCGAAGTCGACAACCAAGCATATTCTTATTATTGAACTTGGCTTCCATTTTCACATTTATGTTTTTGATGGGATAAAATCATTAAGAATCATTAAGAAGTCATTTTCAACAAGGTTTATTTAGATTAGTAAACAGAAAAATAACTTTGAACTTTATAAAAAGAACTTTGGAAATGCGACATATATTTTATAATTAAGACTACTCAAGAATTGCGAATGGGCCCAACAATAGTGCCTTGAGGAACGCTTAAGTTCAGTCACATGCAAATAATCTGTGAGATGGAAAGAAATACTCTTTTGCATTAGCCATTCGAGTTCAATGAATTTTTGATCATTCTTCAATACTCTAAGTACTGCATTATGTTGTACTATCCATGGATTTCGATTGGCCCATTTGATAAAGTCGATCTTCGTAATTTCATCAAAACTGTGCAACAAAATCTTGTGCCAGGTTCCTTGCACAAAAATAAATTTGTTATTTTACACTATCGAAGACAAGTTAAATTAAAACACTGATAATTATTATTATAATAGTTTTATTTTTGCTTTGATACTATTAATTATAGCCATACACTTTGTATTATGTTTATGTGATAGGAAAAAAACGGTTTAAAAATTAAATAACAACCATACAATAAATTCATAAATATTGAAGAATTTCTACGAACTGATATTCTATTCATTAAGACTTGCATTCTTGCACTGGAATCATGGATTCTATGGAAGAAATAGGGACTTTACTGACGCCGAATGTGGACAATCGTATGTGTGGTGACTTTAAAATAGTTCGTTATAGTAGATTATTGATTATCAGAACTAATTTGTTCACCTCAAAACTAGTGTAGAAAGTAAGGCCCTAATGTAGTTCCTTGTGGCAGTCTATATGGGAGCTTTATATTTTTAAGAATTGTTGTTTTCTCGTCGACACGATGGTGTATAGTATCATCAGTTCTGGCTGACTATTCTGAGCAGGTGCTGTCTGCCCAAACAGAAAAGTCCATGGCCGGTATATCGCTGCAACTGACAATCGCGTTACTGAAAAGAAAATACAATTCTTTAATCGGCGACATTTTAAGCACCAATGAATAAATTGTTCAGTCGCTTTGTATACATAAAATAGTTATTAAATTAGGGTTGAGTTCTACTCTAGACTTTAAGTTATGCTACTATATATGTCATACATACATACTGTGAGTCAAGTCGTACTGTTTTCATACGTCATCAAGTAAATTTTTTTGTACTTACTCATCTGTTGGTAACTCGAATGCCTTAGGCTGTATCTCTGTAACAGCATTGCCGATGTCACACAGCATGCGTGCTGCCGACGCCTTTCTTATTTCTGCCAGTTGGGCTGTTAACAGAAATAATAGAAACGTGGATCACCTATCATCTTCTTGTCGTGTGGTTAGTGACTAACCTGGTGTCAAAGTTTATGCCACCAATGGGCTTCTGATTTGGATACAAATGCCGTCGAGACATATTTCTCAGGCATGCCGTTACCTCACGATGCTTTGCTTCACCGTTTTTAAGCAAGTGATACAATACGTATATGAATCCCAAAAGTCAGAGGTGCGTGCCTTGGGTCTGAACTCGAGACCTATGACTTGGCAGTCCGACGGTCACACCACAAGGTTATCACTGCTGTTATCACCTATCATTATTTGGTAGGAAAGTAATTTTTCGGGTTATTTTGGAAAGCTTCAATATAACGTTGATGAGACATTTACTTGTAAAACTAGTATCCGTAGAGAGCAACTTTATAAATGCAAAAATATTGGCCTTAGAAGACTTAACGCAGTATCAAAATTTTGCGAGGAGTTCATCAGTATACAGGCGAATGATTTCCAGTGGATATAATTAATTACCGTAAATTATTATTAAATGCTTAAACGTAAAAACAGAAAAACGCAATTTACTCTAAGTAACATAACATAAAACATAACATCACGCCTGTATTCCCCGAAGGGTTGGGCAGAGGTGTATAGTAACACCCACGTTTCGCCGTTATGTTTTAAGTTCCATGTAATAGGGGGCGAGCCTATTGCCATCAACCGGGCACAAATCCAAACTCCGGGCTGCTACTGAGGAATTTCACATGGAAAAACTCAATAACACTTTGCCCGACCTGGGGATCGAACCCAGGACCTCACGATCAGCAGTCGCGCTTGCCACCACTAGACCAACGAGGCAGTTACTCTAAGTACTACTAGTAGATAGATAGATAGATAGATAGATATACTTTATTGCACACTAAAATAAATAAAACAAGGAATACACATAATTAACAGTACAAATGGCGGTCTTATCGCTTAAAGCAATTTCTTCCAGACAACCATTGGATGGAAAGAATAGTTAAGAAAAAAATATAAAGGGCAGTTTGCAGCGTACAAATATGCAACCTACTAAAAACCGGGAATCAACTAAATAATAGGTATAATCACAATACATATTTTAAATATATATACACACACTCAAATAGGATACATACATAATTAATTATATATACAGATAATTTACCTATATAAACCACTATAGAGCAAGATAATGTTCTTTAACCATTCTTTTGAAAGAAACCAACGACTGAGCACGTCTTACAGGTACAGGTAGTGCATTCCACAAGCGTATGGCCTGAACAGTGAAGGAATGGTCAAAGAATCTTGTGGAATGCATAGGCATCTTCAGTTTCAAGTTCTCCGATGATCTCAAGGATTGTGAATGTGAATCACGCATGAACTCAAAACGCTCTTTAAGATAAGAAGGGGTAGCGGGATTGAACAGAATACTGTATAGTAGGGAAAGAATATGAGCATTCCGACGAAGACGTATTGGAAACCACTTGAGTTCAGCACGAAATTCGGACACATGATCATATTTGCGTAAACCAAATATGAACCTAATACAAAAGTACTAGTATTATGTCTAAAACAGAAAATAAGACAAATACTTAACAGGAACTCACCAGTAGTAAAAGAATTGGGTCTTTCCTCCCTCTCGTACCAGTGCCTATCTGACACAAGTGATCGTTTTAGCTGCTCAGACACAATGCAATAAAACGTTGGTGGTACATGAGTACCTTCCTTGAGTATCTCTACCCATATACCGGCTAGAAGATCTATGTCCTCTACGTCGACGTACATCTCTTTCAACTGTGTTATCCTCTGAAATTTTAAATTATTTAATTTAGTCTGAATATAATTAGTTTTTGTATGACCCATCATCATGACTAATGTATTTTTTATTACAGTTTCAGTACATTTAATTAGCAGTCATATTTTTAATCAGATTTTTTATGATTTTTGTATTATTTGCGGTGGTGTCTTACAATACGACACGACACGTTTGGTGTAGTGGCTGAGCGATTGGCTTCTGTGCCGATTGGTCGATTGGTCTTGGGTTCGATTCCCACACGGAACAAATATTTGTACGGCCTACAGATAGTTGTTCCGGGTCTGGGCGTTTGTGTGTGTGAAGATTTGTGTCTGTAAACGCACCCACGATACAGGAGAAGCCCTAGTGTGGGGCAACGTTTTTTAAATAAAAATAAATAAATAATAAATAATATAGTCTTACTAACATTAATTCAAGTTAAACAAAAAAATCTGTGGTTTAATTTTAAAATCATTGCATAAACGACCCAAATAATCTTGATTTTTTTCTTCTTTTACATGATTGCGTTGGCATCGCACCTGATAGTAAGCAGAGAGAGGGTCTAAGATGGAACACACAAATCCAAATAACAGAAAAATAGAGGGTTTCTCCTATACCCCTCTGACTCTCACATACACTCGATGGAACACAGTAAACAGCTAGATCAGCTGAGACCACATAGATGGGACCTTTAATCTTAACTTTTTATCATCAAACAGATACTACATATCTAATATTAGATTCCAAAAACGTTAATAACTCACCTCTACATCAATGATACCAGATAAATCATCAAAACTTGTGATTTCATCCCCAAAGCAGTATTTTCTGTAATAAATATAACCTTGGAAGCCAAAGTAGCGATTCTTGGCCAAGTCGTTTGTCATAATGTCATTCGACTTTTGTAGACCACCAAGTCCTCTTTGTACAATCTGAAATAATTGTAAATATTATTGATAGCCGAGTAGCATATAATGGTCAATTACTTCTTATAGAAGTAAAATTAGTTTCTACAAGCAATATTGCCAAAGTAAATAAAACTTTAAATAGTCATGAAAATATATTTTTACTGATATCCATTAATAATAACATAACATAGCATAACATTACGCCTGTATTCCCCAAAGGGTTGGGCAGAGGTTTATAGTAATACTCTCATTTCGCCGTTATGTTTAAGTATCATGCAATAGGGAGCGAGCATATTGCCATCAACCGGGCACAAATCCAAACTCCGGACTGCAACTAAGAATTCCACACGGAAAAACCTAATAACACTTTTTGCCCGACCTAGTGATCGAACCCAATAGCCTCACGATCAGCAGTCGTGCTTGCCACCCCTAGACCAACGAGGCAGTTAATATGTAATAGGTAATATAGGTTATATGTAATGTTAATATTAATCTGAATCTCGGAAACGGCTCCAACGATTTTCATGAAATTTAGTATGCAGGGGGTTACAGGGGCGATAAATCGATCTAGCTAGGTTTCATTTTTGGAAAACGTCGATTTACCAACGAAAAAAAATAAGCAAAACTCGGTCATCCAGGTACTAATATTTAATAGAAAATATCGAATGATTTCAAAATTACTTCTGTGAACTTCCCCGTTTCTTTAAATGACAGAAAATAAGTTTTTAAACTTGGAGATAGATGTCAGCTTTATGAGGGTACAATAAATACATGCACAGTAAAGAATATAAAATTCATTTCCTTACATCAGGATCCGCGACAAAGTCCTTTGCATTGCCTGTCGGTTGCCTAAAGCACCCTTGAGTGACGTAGTCCATGGTATCATTTTCCATCAAGAAATTCGTGTTTGATGTAAGATCCACGATCGGGTATGATGACTTATATGTTCCATTTGTGTAGTACATCCTAATATAAAAGAGACAAATGAGGTAAATAATTAAATGAGATATGGCCGGTAAATGTAAAAAGAGTTTTTCGAATATTTTTCTATGGAAGCTGGCATAGCCACATTGCCGCCATTTTTTTTCAAATTTACGACGTGCTTACGAACTGGTATATACGGGTAGAGGACACTTAAACGAACAAAAAAATTCAGCAATATACCTATAGTGCCCTAAAGACTCACGTTGCCAAGATATTTGGAGGCAAAGATCGCCATATGAGAACAATAACAATAATTAAAATCATCATCTTCCTGCCCTGGTCCCTAAAAATGAACTAATAATTAATTTTATTTAATAGGCATGCAACATGCACAAAAAATATTTACAGACCTCATATCTCCGTCTTGCATACTATGCATCCATCGCAAAACAACTGGATACTCCAGTGATATTTGTGGCAGAACACTAGAATTGTAAACGTCTCTGAATCCTGTGTCGCACGAGAGTACACCATCGCTTACTAAATTATCGTAACCTGTGGAGGGCCTATTAAATTATACAATGAAGAGTAGCATATATGGTACAGTCAAAACTCAGTCAAAACTCAATCAAAATTAGATATGTGTAAGGATGTCGGTTAAAACTAGTTCTGACACACGTAAAAAAACTCATAACGAAAATCTCAACTGCTCATAACCAGTCAAAATTAATTTTTGAGTGCGAAAGTCAGCCAAAACTATTTTTGTCTAAAGACATCCGACCGGCGTCCTTTCCACTATTCGTTTGTTTAAAGGCTGCGTTCAGCAATAAGTGGTTTTGGACTGATTATAGTGCGAACAATTATTTTTTAAATTATACTATGATAATAATCCCAGTGAAAAGTTATTTTGACCGGTCAAAATTAATTTTGAATAACACTCTTGGTCAAAATCAATATTACCCAATATTTTTCAATCAAAACTAGTTTGGACCGACGTCTTTAGTCAAAAATAGTTTTGACTGATTTTCGCAGTCAAAATTAGTTTTGATCGGTTGTGAATTTTGACTGTAATAGATATATTTTATGTTGATTTTACTGTGAAAGTAGGAGTCTTCTCATTAGACTACTAGAGGTAACTGCGGATACATACAACAAGTTTAAAGTTTTGTTCCAAGTTACAAGGTTGAAAATTAATATCATAATTACGATTCCAAACACTCCCACTGATGATACGAGAATACTCGTGTATCTTCTGTACCGTTGTTCAGGTGATAAGAAGAATGTTTCGTCTAGCCTTTTTTTTCAAGTTCAATAATGCTGAATGATCCATTCACTAGCAAAAGTAAAACAAGTTAAAGTAAGCTCACCCATAAGTGTGGCCATAAGTTCATAGTAGAATATTTGAAGTCCAACAGCGATGTTAATTTCCCTAGCGGTCATAAATAGTTGTTCATCAGTCCAGGAAGGATTGACAGTTGCCAGCTCAGTCGCAATAAAGTTGTGGTGGTTCCAGAAGAAGATGATACCGAAGAAATTTATCCCAAGAAGGAGACCAAGGCTTGCTGAAAAATATTTTTTTTTGTTAACACTCAGAATAATTATGCCACTTTAACTTCTGTAGTGTGGGTTTCCCATGAAATGGGATTATAGTATCATGTAGATAAACTAACCAATCATAACCTTATCAATCATCCAAACTTGTTTAAGGCTGAGCATCCACCAGAGCTGTGCTAAGTTGCGTAGCGAGGAGTGTGTTTTGTAAGCACCAATAGAATCAATTCATTTACCTAGCTTCGCTCTGCGCAGCTCTGGTGGATATGGGCTTAGCGGAGCGAGGTTTTTGTTTATACAAAACAAGCGAGAAATGCGAGCGAGGGATGTGTTGCGAGGAATGTGTTGCGAGGAATGTTTTGCGAGGAATGTGTTGCGAGGAATGTGTTGCGAGGAATGTGTTGCGAGGAATGTGTTACGAGGAATGTGTACCGCTCCCGCCACACTCATATTCGAAAAGAGTCCGCTACCTATCCTCGCACCACTTATTTGTATACATTAACACATTACGCATTACACATTACCCATTCCTCGCACAGCTCTGGTGGAAAGGGTCACACCGTTTCACATCCTCGCTACACATTTTCGCGACGCACATTTTCCTCGCACAGCTCTGGTAGATGTCCAGCCTTATCATTAAGCAAACAACAAGCGTCGCTTATATTATTTTTAAGTATGAGAAATTGTAATTGTTATCAGGGCGATTCGTTATGATTGTTTGTTTAGCAGATCCATAATTATTTCAGGACTTTCTTGAATTACATTTTGTTCCTAATAAATACATTTTTAATGTTCCCGATAATGTAGGTAAGTAATAACGTAAGTAAGAAGAGATTGGCAAGGAAAGGAATCGATGGAAAAGCATGGAAGAGCAAGGAGGAGACTCTTGCCCAGCAATGGGACAGAAAAGGCTAACGAAAAAAATACATGAAATGGAAACTGCGGAAGTAATGTAAAATGTGTTATGTATAAATGTTCTCAAATGTTTTGTTTGCATATCACACATATGTTTTAAAACGTCTGCTCGTTTTTGACAAAACATCAATTCTAGAATATTTTTATATTGAAATACAGATAAAATATGTAGTAATGCTGTTTGACGCTAGAATTAGGTATGTTGGTAGTATAAGTACTTCCCCAGACGAACTCTTTCACAAGGAGCTCCACTTCTAAATGAAACTTTCTTTTACACAAATACAGATTTCTTATTTCTATAACCACTATCACAATTATTGACAAGTATGTTAAACTGTCAGCATCGCACAGAATACTGGTCATTTTGTTGATCAAATTCCTTGTATAATTAGCCCACTACTGTCCCACTGCTGGGCACTTGAAAAGTTAGAAGTGTGGGTAGGGATTGAACTTAGATCCTCCTGTTTGGAAGGCAAGCCTTTAACCTAACTTGATGAATTAATTTCGTAGTTGTACCCTCCCATCACGTTCTGAGTGGTGGAACCACGAGATTCTAGAATATTCGTGTTTAAATAACTTTGATACTCTGTGTCTTAGTCTTCGAATAGTAATGTATGATTTGCACCAAAAGTCCAAAGTAAATTGTACTTACTTGTATCCGGGTACGTTCTATTATTAACAGTAACAGTAACCAATTGTCCACCAGAGTACGTTCGTCTTGCCTTTTCTATGACGTTGCCATATACAGGGGATAAATCTACGGTGGGAGTGGCGTCTACGATCTGAAAATTAATAAAGAGGTTGGATGTTTAGGTTGCACATCAGTGCACATAAGTTCCTGGGTTACCCAGGAATAGACTTTGAAATACAACAAGCACGTATAGTATGAAACAACTAAGAATTCGTATCGGCAAACTTCGTAAAACCGATCATTTCCGAACTGAGTACGACTTCAAGACCACGAATGTTTATTAGTACTGCAGTAAAAAAAATATCTTTACACGATAAGTGTGAGTGGCGCGAAAATTAGTGACTGCCATTGGTTGTTTGATCAAGTTTGCCGATGCGACTTCTTAGTTATGTCGTACTATAATAGGGAAAAAAAGTACTATAATTCTAATATTTACTCTCAAAGGTGTTGTTGTGTTGGGCAGACATCCAGAGGTTTGGAAAGTCAGCGGCCTGGTCATGTTCAAGCACTGAATGCCAGAGAAACGGTGCACGAAGTCATTTGCCGGTACTTTGTTAGGGGCGCATGCGTAGTCGCTTGAACCTGTTTTACTACAGCAGTAAGGCCTCCAAGACACATAGTTTGCTAGAAATTAAAATCATAATTATCATTCTTAACTATAGGTAGTTAATTTTGGCAGATAAAAATGTGTTATCAGTCTTCTTTATAGGAATATTTTTCGATTAGACAAAGTTGTGGTTTAAAAGGTGATGTAGTGACAAAAATTGAAAGAAGTATGCTTAGGTTATTTGGTCATGTTGAGCGAATGAGTGAACGGCGATTGACAAAAGGAATTTGTAAGGCGGATGTCAATGGAAACACCAGTAGAGGACGCCATAGAAAGACATACATCGATGTTATTGGTGATGTTCTTCACAAAGGACAGGTGCGTAGTACTCTCAACCGGCGGGCGTGTATGACAAGATGTATAAATGTGGATGAAGCGAAAGGAGTATGTAACGATCGTAGCATGTGGCGTTCTATAGTTTCTGCCTAACCCCACGGGGAAAAGGTGTGAGTTTAGGTATGTATGTATTTCGGAACGGAGCAAAACAATACACGTACTTGTATCACGGGTGTTGGTGATATCAGTAGCAAAGAACACGAAGAAGTGTAGAATGGCGGCGGACAGGACCTCGTCGTCCACACGACCTTCAGCCCAGATCTTAGTGCGCACTGCCCGTGCATGTTCTAGTTCTTCACCAGTTACCGAGCGCTTGGGCTCAAAGTCTGTAAAAAGAATTTAAAACAGGTCATGGTAATGTTTTTTAAATGTTTATTTTTAATATTTTTGTGATTTCTCTAATCAATGTAATGGTGCTTTAGTTTTATTACTGGGGTGCATTAAAAGAGCCTCCACGAGTGACAATACTTATGTGCGTCAAGCACACCCTGGGCAGTCAGCCCCACTACCAACATTGCTGATTGGCTAATCTTCTCACCACGGCATGAGTTATTCTCATTAGCTCATGCCTAGACAAAAGAAGAAAAAAATTGATTTACTTCTTTATGCTTAGATTCTTCTTCGTTTACTCTTCAGTTATTTCTGTTCTTCTTTGCGGTCCATCTTATACGATTCCTTCGTTCATAAACAACATCGTTATTTAAATTCAAAATATTATTCACAACATCCATCGTAACTTATGTTTATACATTTAGTAGGTACAAAAATAAAAGTTCTTATTACGTGACGTAGAAGGTTGATAAAAGTCTGCTTCTAGTATCCTGTAGTAAGGAGTTCGGGTAGCTCCATATGAGGGGTAGTCCAAATTGTTGCATGTTCCATCTATGCGTCTGCCTTCGGTTTCGTTGCATGGTGCGATCAGATTCGTGCAGTTTCTTTAAGTAAAGTAGAAAAGATGATTAGTATCCATGTTAGAAGAAATGAAAATAGGTTGGTTCATCGTTCTAAAACTAAAACTTACGCTAGTGTAGTATTGGCTGTATATTGAGTAACTTCATCACTGGACAATTTTATGCCATAATACGAACTGTAGTAAGTAGAATTCCCCAACACAGAACACAACGATGTGAAGAATATTAATAAAGATATCTTCGCCATCTTCCTGGTTGGTCGTAGAATGATGTCTGGCCCAATATGTCGGGTCTTTTATTTACTGAGTCATCATGAGTTGCTGAAAATATGAAACTGCTGTGAGTTCGATTTTGTTTTCAGGTTCTGTAGTATTTTTTTAATATTCATAATAATAAAGATAAAGATAAATAAACCATATAATAAAGATTTGCGATGATTATATGTATTATCATCGCAAATCTTTCTTATATGGTTCAAGTTTAGATAAAATAGAGGATAGATGAAATGAAGATACATCGCCCGGTTCCCAAATCAAGTGGTGATTGAGAGAAAGTACTTTAATATAAAAAATAGCAAATTTTACTTAAAAGAAGGATTTTATTCTTAAAAATAAAAAATACTTCTTTCAAAGATTTTAATTTCAGTATTTTACCTAAACCGATAATCCCTAAGTAGCGCATAAAAAGTGAAACTGTAGTTTTATTTTTGAACCCAAAAATGGTAATCCTTTGTTTACTTTGGACGACACACATTGTTCGTGCTATGTGCTTATTATTTTACTTTTTTATTAATAATTATGTATCCATATGTGTAAATAATGTTTCGTATTTTATTTCCTCAATTCACTTATTTTGACAAAACTATTTATTTACACAATTATCATTTACATTTTAACCTAATATATACAATATAAAACTAAACTACAACATACAAATCTAAAGTCAAAACTAACTACCCATAGACAAAATTATTAAATACAAATTATTCAAAAATATCTCTTAGGCGTCAAAATATTCCTCCTCATCACCGTCATCCGGAAGCGTGCCCAGAAGACTGGCAGCGTCGCCACGCTGGATAGCAACGCTTATTCTTTGGCCTAAGAATAAGCCAGCCCTCTGGTCACGCGAAGCGTCGACCAGCCTTTGGGCAATTTCTTTGAAGAGAAGATGTGTACTCGGACCCCATGGCCCGAGCGTTTCGACCCCAAAAGGCTCAAAGTCATAGCAACCAATAAGGTTACTATATTTGCGCCGCTTGAGGGCCTCCGCGGCCGCAGCGGCAGCGTCAGCACAGCCCGCCGAGCTAGGAAGATGGGATGGAGTAAGGCTAAGAACTCACGGAGCGATTTTGTACCGTGCCCGCAGCGGTGGTGAAATTGCGGTTTTAGTTCTAAACTCACGAGACCGGTTATTTGCGCAGTTACGCAGCCGTCGCGGTTGATATCATCGCCCGCAAACGTGGTGGGCGATGATCGCAAGACGGGCGGTTGCAAGACGGGCAGTTATCGCACACCAGAAACGTGCTGTTGCGTTATACTTAATTCACAGAAGAATTAAAAAAAGAAGACCCAAAAGGTTCTGGGTGCATCCACTGATTCAGGATAGAGATCGTTAGGGATTATTTGTTACTCTTTGCCACTGCGGTCGCCCGCCACCCGATCGCAGAACGCGCGGGCGTAACCCGCCGCGGCTGCGGGTGACCGTGGCCCGCGCGATTCTACTAGTTGCCCACCGGTGCAGTGGGATCTGCAAACAACCGCGCATACCACGGGCGTAAAACGCGTCGTGAGATGTGCTTTAATTTTTTACATATATAGGTATATCTGCATTCTACAGAAGCTGCGGGCCCGCAACCGCAGCGGACGCGGGTGAAAATCGCTCCGTAAGTTCTTAGCCTGAGGGTGTCGACACAAGTTGCGTGCCATACCAAAAGCCTACCCATCTTCCATGGCAATAGCGACATGCCACCTGGTCTCTTCCCGTCGTCACGTGCCAAACCATTCGGTTCTAGTACAGCTGGCACGCGGGTGGCAAGAGCACGACGGATAATGTCGATAATATTGGCGTGCCGTGCTATGCGACCTGCACTTCTGCAGCAAGACAGACCATGGTGTCCGAGGCTGTCGACTTCTTCACCACAATGACACCGATGAGGAGCAACACATGGAGCGGCCCAAGCGTAGGCAAGTGGCGAAACGGAAACTTATGTCATCCAACATAGAGACAGTCAGTCTTATTTTGACAATTTAATAATTATAAACTCTTTATTTAATTTGAACTAATGATTTGGGAGCTGTTTCACCTGCAAAACTTGCATGTCTGTAAGGTATAGTTTCTTTTAAGTGTTGATTGAACACTTGCCTTCCATGTAGGAGGGTCTGAGTTCGATCCCGGTCCATACCTCTGACTTTTCATTTTCATTCATGTGAGTAGTCTGCCAACTCTCATCAGGCCAGCGTGGTGGACTAAGGCTTAAAAGACCCTTCTCATTCTGAGAAGAGGCTCATGCTTAGCAGTGGGACAGTAATGGGCTAGTTATAGTATGTATGTATCAAAATATTTAAGTGGTTACCTACAAAGTGCCCATTATTTCTAAGAGGTTCATTGCAAAAGCAAGAAGTTCAACAATCGCCAATTGCCAAGACGTAATTGTAACTTAAACAAACAGATTGGTAAAGAAGAATAACGCGAGTAAAAAGTAATGGCGTCATCGTAAGAAGATAAAGTATGATTCCAGGTGCAAGCTAAAGAAGAAAAAAGGATTCAGTTAGGTATGCATACAGATGCAGTCGAAAAGTTTGTTCTAAATGATGATGTGCTTGTAGATGAAGGTTTACATTCTTCAAATCAGAATGGAGACAGCGATGTTACAATTTCACGGTGATGCACAATAACTTAGTGAATATAAGTAGTACTAAGTACATGATCAGCCCATTATTTTCCCAATGCTGGGCACGGGCCTCTTCTCAGAATGAGAAGGGTTTAGTCCGCTACATTGGCCTCGTGCCTCGTGTTTGAGCACGTGCACTTAATATTGATTCAGAATGTATTTTATGATCACGTTTTAGTGTATGATTCAACAAAAGCCTTGAATTGAAGCCAGGTGTCATACACAAATTCGTCGTTACACACACGCATAAACCTCCTACGTTTACTTTTGATACAAACTGAAAAATACATAACATCACACCTGTATTCCCTGAAGGGGGCAGAGGTGTATAGTAACACCCTCATTTCGCCTTTATGTTTAAGTCTCATGTAAAAGGAGGCGAGCCTATTGCCATCAACCGGGCACAAATCCAAACTCCGGACTGCTAACTGAGGAATTCCATACGGAAAAACCCAATAACACTTTGCGCGACCTGGGAATCGAACCCAGGACCTCACTATCAGCAGTCGCGCTTGTTACCACTAGACTAACGAGGTAGTTGGCGAACTGAAAAACGTGAACGTGTTAATGAATGAACCACATAAACATTCTTACCCCTCGTTTGCACCTAGTTAAAAAATGTTTTTTTCAAAAAAAGTTATTCCGAATTCGTAGGTACTTTATGCAACAAACATGTATAATTAATGATCTTTAAAACACTTGTTTTTAAATTTTATGCTTGTTCATTGCACGTGTTGAAAACGAGTAACTACATTTCAAAAATATTTATTTTGGCTGACTGTACTTTATTATAAAAATAAATGTAAGGATAGTAGCACGCGGCATTCTGTAGTTCCTGCTTATCATTATAGGGAATAGAAAACACAACATACAAATAAAAGAAACAAAAATAAAAGAAATAATTGCGTTTATTTTATTTAAGAATGGTTATGGTTTAACAAAAACAATTCGTATTGTATTTCATTGAATGGCAGTGCCAAAGCCTATTTTTGATTCTTTATACGTTATGTTTTTAATTATATAAAATAAAACTAAATCGTTTCATTCCATTTTCAGTTGCAGGCAGCGTCAGCCCAAACGGAGAAGTCAATCTTCGGGATATCGGAGCAACTCACGAGCGGATTCCTGAAATTAAATAAAATTATAAACTCATACCTAAATCAAGCAACAAAACAATATATAAAAAAAAAAATTGATGAAAGAAAATAATAAAAAAGAAACGCCACGAAGAGGTCCTATTAAAGCAAATGAGTAAAGACATAAAGAACATCATGGAAGAAAAGTTAGAGGCAAAAACAGGGAGAGTTTGACAGAGGCGGAGTTACGTCACGCAGATAAAGGAGAAAGCTAAGGTCACGACGTAGATGGAAGTTCATAAATTGGCATTTAATAGAAGGAAGTGCATGCTGCACCGACTCAAATTAAAAGAGACCCGTTCATTTAAAACACATTTTTTTAACAAATGGAAAAGATATTGTTTGCATTTTTGTTTGATGATTGGAAGATAATTACAAATTTAATAGCTAGGAATTAATGATAATAAGTTAATTTCAAATAAATATTGATTCTAGGTAAGAAATTCAACACTTTTTTATGACAATAGATACTGAACAAAACAAATTCTTACTTGGGGCTGATATTGAAGAATGCTTTCTTTTGGATTTGAGTGACTCCATCACCTACTTTGCAAACAAGTGACGCTAGAGTCATCTTTCTTATCTCCAGCAGTTGAGCTAAAAATAGAACAGAATGATTAATCCTCAGAAAATCCAAAACAATGACCAACATCATTATCTTATAAAAATAAATACTGATCTCCCATCTATTTAGCAAGTGCGGTTATTATGACGATGTTCCTTTACATAACATAACATAACATCACGCCTGTATTCCCCGAAGGGTTGGGCAGAGGTATTACAGTAACACCCTCATTTCGCCGTTATGTTTAAGTCCCATGTAATAGGGGGCGAGCCTATTGCCATCAACTAGGCACAAAATCAAACACCGGACTGCTACTGAGGAATTCCAAACAGAAAACACAATAACACTTTGCTCGACCTGGGGATCGAACCCGGGACCTCACGATCAGCAGTCGCGCTTGCCACCACTAGACCAACGAGGCAGTTGTTTACGACCTTACATTGTAGTGAATTATGAGAAGGGTCACGGTCGGCAGTCGACATTTACGATCAGAATACCCCGATAATGATCATGAGGAAATGTAAACCTCATAGAGTAAACTGTGGTCAAAAACAAAATTTGTTTTTATTTATAAAACTTTTCCCCAATCTATGATTCCTCCCGTACTGTACGATTAGAGACATACAAACAGTCAGCCCCAAAACATATATCTGTAGGCTATTTAAATACGTTTCCCGTGCAGAAATCGAACCTGCGACCCGTATCGCAAAAACCCTATCGATCAGCTATAGTAGCAAAAATGTCGTCTATATAATATCAATTCTCACTATTCTATCAACATGTTTTTTTCTACATCCAAATTGGTTAAATTTTAACCACAAGAGTAAACTTTTATTAATAACCCTTCTTTTATTACAAATGTATTGCTTACTACTGCTACTTCAAATAAATTGTAATTTAATTAAAAAACCATCAACTAACCTTTAGTAAAAGCATATGGCCTATTTGGTCTCTCGTACCAATGTCTGTCGCCTGTGAAGGCCCTTCGCAAGGTGTCATTCAGGATGCAAGCGAGAGTGTAAGGTATCTTACCACCTTTCATCAAATTTTCAGACCACAAACCAGCGATCAAATCTATATCCTTAACGTGTTCATATACACGCTTCAGTAGGGTAATTTGCTAAAAAAATACAATATTTAGAAACTATTACTATTATCACGTACTTACAAATTTTAAGTTGTGTAAGTACATATAATATTTATGTTTCTGCCTGATTAAAACATTTGAGGCAGATGGAAATTAGAACCCCGATGGAGGAGAACTCCAAGGAGCTCCACAAAGAAACGCAGTGCGGCGCGGTTATCTAGCTTTCGATATGGATGGCCCAGTTACATAGCGGCGCGGTCTGGGATGGCAGCGGTCATTGCTTTTAAAGTGCAGTTCCATATTGTTAGTTGATTCTCCATCTCGTCTATATATTTTTCAGAATCGATCTCTTTCTCCATTTTAAAACAATACATCCATCTATATCGATCGAAACCGTCTCGATAACAAAAGTCAGTGGAAGCGGAAGGCGTAACGTAGTTTACGACTGTGCTGCCAGCGCGGTTGGCGACGGTACTGCTGTGTTTGGTGTATGGAGCTCCAAATTCAAAACTACTTACAGTTTTTGGCATATGTTCAGCCAAATCGTCAAAGCAAGTGATGTTGTGACCAGTGAAGAGGTACAAGTAATCAATATACGGGGCCATGCCAAAGTAGCGACCTTTGTTCACGTCACCAGCTGTGATGTCCAGAGACCTCTGAAGACTGGGAAATCCATGCTCGGCGAACTAAACAATAATTTTGGAAGGACTACACATTAGCGGCCGAATGTTTGTTACATTTGCAAAATATGATCAAGTATTATCCAGAAGATAAAGAAGAGAATATAGGTAATAAAGAAGACGTATCACTATCTAAGAAAATCATAAGTCTAACATTAACTCTGCTGAGAAAATATAAGTAAGTGTAGTTGACGAACTATTTCTACACATGAACCGTGTAGAAATAGTTCTTTATTAGGATATTTTTCTGAACAGAGCAGGAGTTAGTACGTTACTCAAAATTTATTTGAATGTTACCAACAAGTTTAGTGGTAATGATATTTATAATAAAGAATTTATCATTTAAAGTTAAAATACTTTTTTAATTTTATTCTGCATTTTGAAAATGTATCATTAAATAGATACCAATCCGAACACCACAGTGGAAAACTCACTTCATAATCAACACTATGATCAGTGTTGCGGCAAGGCTGCCTGAACAAGCCTTGTGTTATGTGCGCTATATTGTTGTCTTTGGCCAAAAATCCAGGCCTAAACGTTATGTTCAACATGGGGAAATCTTTGAGGTGCACGCCATTTGTATCAAACATCCTGAAAAAATAATATAATTATAGCTCGTAGTAGTAAGTTTTATTTGGCGTAATATGTTCTACAATAAATTGTTAATTTTTAAGTAAATTATCGAAATCCATAGCCTATCATTATCTTTTTCTTTTTGCTTTGGTTCCTCATTAATGAGGATCATGTCTCCTCAACGATCAAATTCTCTACTATGGTGTAATAGTTATTAATATTGTGTTGCCCTACATTGTTATACTCGCATTGTTTTTATACCATAATGTCTGGATTTCAAATGAGACTTTGATCTCGGAGTTTGTTTCGAATTTTCTTCTCAGAGCTAGTCAGATACAAAATATCGGCGCCATCTAGTCTTAAAAACATTACATTGACTTGTTTAAAATAAATGATTGATTTTAAATAAATGATTTAAGTGACGATGTGACTTTCTCGGGGAAATGTCGCACTGGCCACTTTTTCAAACATTTCCTCTAACCAGCATTATATACTCGAAGGTATTTACGTATATAATATTAAAAAGATATGTTTTTATTTTAAGACCTATACTAGAAATAACTTCCAATAGATTTGAACTTAACACAGATGGTCACGAAAATAAATCTCAAAGCATTATTTTTTCTACTTACTTGATTGTACTTTCTTGCATCGTATGGAACCAACGTAATGCATAAGTATATTCCATTGTCACTTCTGGGTATGCGTTTTTATCATATAAGTCTCTGAATCCAGCAGTTTTGGAAATTACACCAGATTTGACCAGATTGTCGTAACCTGAATAAACAATACACAATACTTCTTCAACAAAACATTTGGATTTGATTTTAATGAAAACAAAATAAAAATGGATATGAACTTTTACATCCTGTTAAAGAATGGGACCCTCCTTATTTTCCTATAAGAGTCGTTAAATAACCATAAGATGTAAATAAGCAGTATTCCAGTTCACTAATAACACCGTATTGCGAGTTCCAATGTTTTCCAGGCATCCAATATTACGCCGCTTAGTACAACGCTTTGTTAGGAGATACAATTGAGTTGTAGATGACTATTATTTAAATGTTTTGCTACCTCACCTTGTAAAGCAACCAGCCACTCGTAAAAATAAATTTGCTGAGCAGAAGCTATGTTGATATCTCTCGCTGTTTCGAATAGGTGTTCATCATCCCAACATGGATTGACGTCAGCCAGTTGACTGGCAATATGGTTGTGGTTCCTCATAAACAAGACCGTAAACAAAGTTATGGGTAACATAGTGTTGAAATCTAATAATGAAAAAAAATAGTGTTTAATATAAATTGTAGGAAATAAAACTAGTTTAAAAAGGAATTATAAACATTTTGTGCAAGAGTTGAGGCTTAAGGTAATTTTGAGTGAAGGTTTTTGGAGATTCTAATTTTTGTCCATAACATAACATCACATATTCCCTGAAGGGTGGGGCAGAGGTGTATAGTTACACCCTCATTTCGCCGTTTAAGTCCCATGTAATAAGGAGCTAGCCTATTGACATCAACCGGGCACAAATCCAAATACCAGGCTGCTATTGAGAAATTCCACACGGAAAAACCCAATAACACTTGCCCGACCTGGGGATTGAACCCAGGACCTCATGATCAGACGTCGCGCTTGCCACCATTAGACCAACGAGGCAGTACTTTTTAGTCTGATGTAAATAAGAAATACAAGAAAGTTGAAACCATACAATTTTTGAAGCATCTAGTTTCTCCTGCTTGATTCAGAGGACAGTAAGCAGCAGCTCCACTTGGGGGCCAAGATTTGCCATCTTCTTCCTCAGTCAACAACTGGCCACCAACAAAAGATCTCACTAATCCATCACCATTGAGCTTGTGAGTGTGGTAAATATTGGATAAATCAAACGCTGACGTTCCTTTTACGATCTGTAAAAAGTCAAAGCTTAGCTTATAAAATGCCTCTATGTGGTACTTGCATGCCTGGCGAAATCTGACGTTTCTAGTACTCCAACCGCAGTTGGTCTGGGATCCTTATAAGAAATAAGATCGATTGGCATCGTAAAAGTTTTCCTGTAGCTACAACGGTTAAGGCAGCTACCCTCAAATATCCACCCTATATCAGTCATCAGTAGCTAATTCAGTTCGTTCTGCCTAGCCTTTCCCAACTATATTGGGGGTCAGCTTCCAGTCTAACCAGATACGGCTGAATACCAGTATTTTACACGAAATGACTGCCATCAGACCTTCACAGCCCAGTCACTGGGCAATGCCGATATCCTAAGGTTAGGCCGGTTGTCGGACTTTCGGGCTTCTAACTACCCGTGAAGACTGTCATAGGTATTCGTGTGACACCCGGGACTGATGGTTTAACGTGCTCTCCAAGACACGGAGTGGTCTCGATGTGTAAATAATGGTCACCTATCTAAGGACTGCCCGCGGCAAGCGCAGCTTAACGTTGCAAATCATATGATCCGAACGCTTATTAATTAACCGCGAGTCCCTCCAATAGCTTATTCAGTAAATGTAGAAAATGGACTTAATATTACATAGAAAAAGTAAAATAAATTAAATATAACATAAAATCACGCCTGTATTCCTCGAAGGGTTGGACAGAGGTGTATAGTAACACCTACATTTCGCCGTTATATTTTAAGTCCTATGTCCAAGGCGAGCCTATTGCCATCAACCGGGCACAAATCCAAACTCCGAGCTGCTACTCAGGAATTCCACACGGAAAAACCCAATGACACTGCCCGACCTGGGGATCGAACCCAGGACTTCACGATCAGCGGTCGCGCTTGCCACCAATAGACTAACGAGGCAGTTAAATATAATTAAAGCGAAACAAAATTAATACCAAGATATCAAAAACAAAACAAAAACTCACCGGAACTGGGTCAGTGTCGTTAGTGCAGTGATAGTACTGAAAGGAAAGAGGTCTGGTGCTGTTCATGCAGCGGATTCCAGAAAATCGGTGTATAGGGTCATCTGCATCGATTATGCTCGGGGTACATTCATAATCCTTCATATGTTCCTCTTGGCAACAATTATTAACGAAAAGAATGAGGTTCTCTAAAATTAAAGAAATAATATCGTCAGTGGAAAGGTAGAAAGACTAAAGCGCCGATATAGCTAATTTACAGTAGAGAGATTCAAAGTATTTTTTTTAAGAAAATAAACTTAGTTATTTTTCTTAGCGTATACATATTAAATACATAGTTAAATTATCTATTTAATATGTATACTCTAAGCAAAATAACTATATTATTTTGTTTTTAAATACTTTGAAGCTCTCTACTGTAACGTAGGTATATTGGCGCTTTAGTCTTTTTACCTTTCCACTGACGATATTGTATTGCAATGTTTCATTTGAACAGTAGGGGAATGAAGCAGTTTTCAAAATCATTCCTTTCCCACATCGCGGGCACGTGTTACTTTTTCAAACTGTTGAACGGAACCGCCCAATGCATGGAAAATTATGTTTAATTATTTGGTAGTAACGATCAAAATTGCTTTTTGCCTCCATATGACGTAGTAGTGCCATGTAATGTTTTTGATTTGATTGAAGAACTTTTGTTGTAAAAACCTTGACATCAATCAAATCGATGATTAAATAAATTGACATTACTAGTGTCTGTCAACATGTCACCATTATAATTTTTAATATCCTGTCCAAAAATACTTGAATTTTCATTTCTATAATGTTGACAATATCTAGTCGAGAAAATAGTTCGTTTCTTGCACTGTGTCAGCAAAAATAGACCTTACGGTGCGCGACACTTTCAATCCTCTACTGTACATGCCTACAACAATTCAAAAAAAGGATCTCTCATAAATATTTGTAATGTTTGATTTTAGTGAAAGTAGTTAAGATTTAATTCTTCTTCCTGCCCTTATCCCACACTAGGTGGGGTCGGCACAACATGTATTTATGAAATTCATGTTGTTAGAGGTTTTGGCTTATTGTTTTATGACCGGCCGCCTGCCTGACATCAACCCTCCTTGGGAATACTCGTTGCGGTGTCGCGCGGGTGATCCAATGTGCTTGCTGATATTATGCACTGGGTCCCAAAATGATATGCTTGTCAGTCTTATTGCCGACAACTAAGCAAACTATGTTCTTCTTCGTGGAGTATACTTGAAATTGCTCGACCCACTCATTCAGTTTTGTTAGGGACTACGGTTCTGACACATCGTAAACTAATATAGCACCGTGAGCGTCTCTATAAAAACTTGATGTCAATGTTCTGTATCGCTCCTGTCCCGCTGTATCCCAAATATCAAGCTTGACTTTGAACACTGTTCACGTCCATGAGTTTACATTTGTAGTCAACTCGGATTGTAGCTGGGAATTATGAATTGTAGTCTCCCGTTGTGAACGCTAGCATTATGCTGGATTTACCCACACCGCACTCACCGATATATCACTCAAAATATCTCAATGTAAAAAAAATCGCGAAAAATAAATTGTATAAAATATCATAGATATTAAGTATAATATTATTATATTATATATTATGATATTAATATCAAAGTAGTTAAGATTTAATATTTTCAACAATGTTGCTGAAAATACTTTGTCTCATTGTATGCACACACCCACAACACACGGAATCTTTGTGTCGGACCTAGGACTTCAAGTCTATGTCTGTTATTAATTTAAGGTGTGGCGGCATCTATCACGCCAAATGGGAACTACGCAGCATGACGAATGTCTAGCACACTACAGCGACAACAATGACGGCTGTCAAAAGAAATGTCACAAATCCTGCATCGCGATATCAAGATCTGACACGGAGTCAGTATATATACAAGTTCCCAACATCAACCGTTGGGCAGTAGCCCGCTAGGCATAAGACCCGCCTGGTAGGAGGATCCTCCCTTTTCGTAGGAGGAACAAAGTGGTTCCCCTACAAAGGCAATAAATATTATTACATAATTTTGTAAATATACCTGAGTCTTGAGAATTTCCAACATCATTGAAGGTAAACATTGCGTATGCTGTCACAAAGTGGGTAAAATCATTGTGAGATGACTTTCCTTCTTTTAACATGTAGAGACGAATGTTTCTTGGTGAAGTTAGATCTTTGCCGGAGACAGCTTTTCTAGGGTAAGAACCTGAAACAGAGATCATAATACTTAAGATGACTGAATCATGCTTGCGATATTCTTAATTTTTACATAACATCACTACTGTATTCCCCAAAGGGTTGAGCAAAGGTGTAGTAATCCAAACTCCGGGCTGCTACTGA
Organism: Amphipyra berbera; assembly: GCA_910594945.2. Taxonomy (NCBI): domain Eukaryota; kingdom Metazoa; phylum Arthropoda; class Insecta; order Lepidoptera; family Noctuidae; genus Amphipyra; species Amphipyra berbera. The sequence goes on along the minus strand of OU343129.1, from coordinate 19,824,618 downwards.
AGAATTCCATACGGAAAATCCCAATACCACTTTGCCCGACCTGGGGATCGAACCCAGGGCCTCACGATTAGCAGTCGCGCTTGCCACCACTAGACCAACCAGGAAGTTCAGTTAATTTTTGAATTTCCTTTTTGTACTGAAATGTAAAGGTTAACTACCTCGTTGGTCTAGTAGTGGTGATTAGGTTTTTCTGAGTGGAATTCCTCAGTAGCAGCTCGGAGTTTGGAATTGTGCCCGGTTGATGGAAATAGGCTCGCCCCCTATTGCATGGGACTTAAACATAACGGCGAAATGAGGGTGTTACTATACACCACTGCCTAACCCTTCGGGGAATATAGGCGTGATGTTATGTTATGTAAAGGTTTATGCATACCATTATAGAACACTGTGGGCAACAACCTAGGTTGAGGCACAATGCGGGTCCCCTTTGCTGGATTGTTGAGGCTGTTACAGGAACCATCTAAACGTCTTCTTTCAGTTGCGCTGCACGATGCAATATCGAGGGTACAAGTCCTAGAACATTAATGGATTTGTGTGAGTCATCATCATCATATTCAGCCTTTTTTCCGTCGACTGCTAAACGTAGGCCACCCCTATTTCCACTTCGAACTGCCTTGAGCTGTTTCCATCCTATGGCTCCCTTCGACCCTCTCGCTTTAGAGGCCATCCTACGATCTGCTTCCCGGTTCGTGGTCTCCATTCGTGGACCTAACTTTCTCAGCCCACTACCACTTCTGCTTACTGATTCTGCAAGCTACTCCGGTTCTTCTTCAGATAATCTCATTTCAGATCCTATCCTTCAAAGAAACTTCAAGCTCGCTCCAAAGCTCGCTGAGAGTCATTGAATTTGGTAAAGAATGACAATGTTAAATTATTTTTGTATCAGTAATTATCCATATTTATATTTTATTTTAAATTTAAATAAGCCATAATTAAAGAATCACCGCCTTACAGTAAGCATAAAACCAAGATGGCGTCGACTGCCAAACTTGAAGGATTTACTAGTAGCCACTGAAAAGTTTCACTATCAACCTCCTAGCTCCATCATCAGACCCGGAACACCAAGTGCAATCTATGGGACTCATCAAATAACCTTATGGTGTGATCGTCGGACTGCCAAGTCATAGGTCTCGAGTTCGAACCCAAGGCACGCACCTCTGACTTTTCGGATTCATGTGCGTATTGTATAATTAATTATCAATTGCTTAAAAACGGTGAAGGAAACCATTGTGAAGAAACCGGCATGCCTGGGAGATATTTCTCGACGGCATGTGAAGCCAAGTCAGAGGCTCATGGGCGGCGTAAACTCTGACACCAGGTTAGTCACTAACCACACGAAAAGAATGAGAAAGAATAACCGCCTTACTAGTAATTGCTGTGTAAAGTTATAACGCTGATAAAAGTCAGTGACCTATATATTTTGAAGGGGGTTAGAAAGAAAATGGAGTAAAAATAAGAATAGATTTATTTATCGGCACAAGAAATACTGACCATTCATTCTTACCGGAGATCAAGAACAGTACATTCGCTTGATATTTGATTAGTTTATTTTTTTGTCAGCCTATACTGTCCCACTGCTGGGCAAAGACCTCCCCCAAGTCCTTCCATGTATTATTTTTTTGTCAGCCTATACTGTCCCACTGCTGGGTAAAGACCTCCCCCAAGTCCTTCCATGTATTATTTTTTTGTCAGCCTATACTGTCCCACTGCTGGGCAAAGACCTCCCCCAAGTCCTTCCATGTATTATTTTTCTTTTGTTTAGTTAAAACATTTAATTCTTCTCGACATGTGCAGGAATATTCTGGATCTAGCGTTGTTGCTGCATTTTCGTTTCGTAGTTTCTAACGTTTAGTTGTTATAGCTTGAGAACAAGTATTTCATGGGAAAGTCTTGAAAATGTAATTAAAAAGTAATATGTACTTACTCTAGCGCGTTTTTTTCTTTAAAATAAGCCAAATGATCCTCCGTTGTTGGACATCCCGTATAGGTTTCGTAAATAACTCCATAACTCAGCCTTACGCACAGATAAAACGTAAGAATACACTTCAACAACATTTTATAATGAGTGAAGTCAAAATTTATTTTATTTTGCTTAAATATGTATATAAATTTATAATCTTCATAAATATTTATAATTTTTTTTTACTTTGTATACTGGCTAAATTCAACTGTCACGTGAAGACGTAGAGACCGACATAATATCGTCAGTGGAAAAGTAAAAAGACGAAAGCGCCAATATACCTACTTTACAGTAGAGAGATTCATGTATTTTTTAAGAAAATAAACATAGTTATTTTTCTTAGAGTATACATATTAAATAGATAATTTAATTATCTATTTAATATGTACATTATCTATTTAATATGTATACTCTAAGAAAAAATATCTTGAATCTCTCTACTGTAAAGTAGGTATATTGGCGCTTTAGTCTTTTTACCTTTCCACTGACGATATGGAGTTACTAATTCAAAAAGCAGTTCTTCCTATAAGCCATCTGTACTACCCCAAATATTTTCTGTCTCTTATTGACGAGCGGTAACAACAACATCTTCCTCCTAGCCTTTTCCCATTTCTATGTCAGGGTCATCTTCCAGTCTAACCAGATGCGGTTGAATACCAGTATTTTACACGGAGTGACTGCCACCAGACCTCCACAACCCCATCCCCCTGATATCCTAAGGTTAGACCAGTTTTCCGACTTTCGAGATTCTGACTACCAATAACGGCTGTCGAAAAAACGTTTTTTTTTAGCCTATGGAATGTCCCACTGCTGAGCAAAGTCAAATCTTGAGCTTCAATTTATCTTAAGTTATCTGCTTTGTGTAAATAAATTTCAGGATTATCTACAGAACTTGGCACCCATTTAGATCTCAATTATTTTGTCCGCGATGTCGACAACCACGCATATTCTTATTATTAAACTTGGCTCCCATTTTCACATTTATGTTTTTGATGGGATATCATTACTTTTTGTAAAGAAATTATTATTATTCATTATTCAAAAGTAGTCTGTAAAACGTTTATGCTGTATAGTTTTCTTTTTTGTGCTATTTTCTACATTTTCTTGAACGTTAGAAATACAAAATCCCCCCTTTATTTTTTATCATTTGCCTGATATGTATATTTTTATTTCCCACTTGAATCAAATAATCTGGTATACAAAACGATAAAAGCGACCTTTCATCATGGAATTATGGAACCCATTCTCCTGCGAAAGAAAAAGATTGTTGCTATTATAATTTCGAAAGGCGCTAGGTAATAAAAAAACGATTGCTTGAAAAATATTTCAAATCGTAACAATTCACTGTTTTCTGACTTTTTCCTTTGTATACACACAATTACCCAGCTGGACACCAACTTTCTAGGTCATCTGGAAGTGGGTTAGGTTTTTGATCTATATGTCAGTCCGTCAGTGTTAAAAATGTCGATTTTTAGACGGTAATATCTCAATAACCGTTTGAGCTGTATTTATGAAATTTAGATTTCTGGTTAATCAAAGGGGTTTTAATAAATAAACCAAATCTCATGTGTTTATGCTAAATAGATTTTGAGTTATTAAGGGGTCAAAAGTGGCTTCAAATGGTTCGTGTAATATAACACACGGCTGCTGCGTCGCCAGTTTCTTTTTCCTTTGAACTTGGCTTGACACGCTGCCGCGTGTCTAGATCTTAACAATGTAAACTGAACAGTATGTAAGCATGGAGGCTTTGGCGATGTAAACACAGTACGTGCTTGCTGAAATACCCCAGGCTAGGCAAGTATGATAGTGATATGACGGTACAGTGCGCAACAAATAACTAGAACCAAAATGGTGTCGATTGCGTGATCTATGTAAGGTTCGGGTCACATGATTCGTTTTGATGAGCCCAGTAGATTGCACTTGGTGTTCAGGGTCTGATGATGGAGCTAGGAGGTGGATAGTGGAACTCTTTAGCGGCTACTAGTAAACCCCTCAAGATTGGCAGTAACTACAGTAAGTAGTTTAACTGCATTCAACAACTCGCATGCAGAGAAAGACCGTAGCCATTACTACGTCTTCCATCATCACTATATTTCAGGAGAGGATTTTAATCATCAGTAAAAGAAAAGACAATTCTCATTCAGCCTTCGATATTATTACTCTAATTACATCATGACTGTATTCCCCGAAAGGTTGAGCTGAGGTGTATAGTAACACCGTCATTTCGCAGTTAAGTTTAATTCCCATGTCCCATCCCATAGGGAGCGAGCCAATTGCCATCAACCAGGCACAACTCCGAACTCCGGGCTGTTACTGATGAATTCCACACTTTGAAAATGGAACAGTTAATTAAAAAACCGGCCAAGTACGAGTACTTTTAATCTATATAAATAAAAATGAATCGCCAAATGTGTTGCTAAGCGCAAAACGTGAGAACGGCTCGACCAACCCGGCAATTTAAAAAAAAAAATATTCCTTAAGGCACAAGGAAGGTTCTTATGGAGAGAAAAACTATAAAAATTGCGTGGAAAATAGTAAAAACAACACTTTTCTTTTCCCACTACAGGCCAATAACTTTTGACAGAACGAAGTCGGTCCGAGCAGCTAGTTAACTATAAAAACGGCAAATAAAATCACGTTTGTTGTATGGGAGCCCCCCCTTAAATATTTTAATTTAATTATTTATTTTTAAAGTGAATATATAACTAAACATTTTGTGAATATTTCAAGCGTCTATCTGTGCCGTTATCAATATCAATCAAAAAGAGCAAAAAAATCACGTTTGTTGTAAGGGAGCCCCCTTAAATATTTATTTTATTCTGTTTTTTTAGTATTTGTTGTTATAGCGGCAATAGAAATACATCATCTGTGAACATTTTAATTGTGTATCACGGTTCATGAGATACAGCCTGGTGACAGACGGACTGACGGACGGACGGACAGAGGAGTCTTAGTAATAGAGGCCCGTGGAACCCTAACAAGGTACTGTGGTAGCTGCCAAGGTTTTTATATTCACTGACCATGTCCATTAATAAATGTGTGAACTTTAGCCCACCAAGTGCACTTTAGTGGTTGTACAACAAATCATACTTATGTAAATTGGACATTAGCTTGTTACCGACGCCGCATGATTTTTGATGAATAATAATTGTAAATGTTGAATAATAATATTAAATTAGGTAATAGAATCGCTAACTTTCCCGAACAGCCTATTGGAACATTCTAGAATGGAGAATGCCCAAACCAGGCCAGTTGCTTCAATCCTGCGTCAATTATTTTTTTATATCCAAAATCTTCTTTTGCATTTTAATTCCATATATATTTATTTTAGTCTAAAGGCTTAGATTGGATAAGAGATAATGAGTTTTAAATACAAAGTTTCAATTATCGAAGACGATTTAACTATAAAATAATTATTGCTAAATATAACTTTACTTAAAACCACCCGATAATATTTCAATGGTTATTGTTTTAATGTAATTCAGAGTACATTTCCCAATTTTTACTGATAATTCAGTTAAGACGCACGAGTGGTCTAGCGCGAGAAGAAAATTGGGCATTCTCCTTTGTCATATGTTCTGGAATGTTCTGCAAAAGGATTTTTCGACTAGGTATGTATGTGCTAGGACATTCCAGAAATATGTCCTAGAAAGTTCTAGATTTAGATGTAAGTACTGGAACGGTCCTCATAAATATATCGGCCTCTGATTGGTATGATAGTATGCTGTAAATACGGCTGGCTAGTTCAGACAAGTCATCATTTCACACCGATAATTCAGCCCTCATCAAGCTATTCCCTCCCAGTCCTCCCGCCAGCAACGCCCTAAGCCGAGGTCCGAGACTCATTAGGGGTCGCCCTTAGTGCTATTGTTGCTAGTAGTCATGATGTTAGTAGTAGTAGTTAGCTTAGGGTAAGTATTTTCCTCGTCCCCATTGGTTGGAGACCCTTCAGGTCTCGCCAATAACTGCCTGGTTACGTAGAAATGGTCCACAAGAAGACCTATAAGCAGTCGAATAGAAAAAAAAACGGCCAAGTCAAGTAGTTGAACAGTTCCAAGTTGTTAGTTGTAAGTTGTAATTGAAAACAACATAATATCACGCCTGTATTACCCGAGGGGATGGGCGGAGGTGTATAGTTTCACCGTTATGTTTAAGTCCCATGTAATAGGAGGCGAGTCTGTTGTCATCAACCGGGCACAAATCCAAACACAGAGTTGCTGAGGAATTCCACAAGGAAAAGCCCAATAACACTTTGCCCGACCTGGGGATCGAAACCAGAACCTCTCGATCAGCAGTCGCGCTTGCCACCACTAGATCAGCGAGGCAGTTTCAGATAGTGTTTGTTACACTGAATTGTCATTACAATTACCGATGAAATTTTAACATTTAACACCGATCCTATTCTTTCGATAAAAATGGGAAAATATTATTTTTTTCCTGTATTTCTGGTTTTTCTTCATCATAATCTTTTGCACCTATCTTTTCTTTATAAAAACACGCTTTATTCTGAAATATTTCTTTGTTTTTATTTAAGAACTGGTTTTACCAGTTTTTTAACCCAAAGTAGTCCTAAAATCGTAAACTTTGGCATTCCGCAAGGATTAGTATTGGGACCCTTATTATTCCTGATTTATATCAATAATATTTATAGAATTGGACTAAAAGGCGATATATCTCTGTACACTGACGATACAGCTTTATTTTACTTTGGACACTTCGTAGACGCTGTAATGAATGCCGCTCAGGATGATTTACATCTTTTAACTATGTGATTCCAGTGCAAACTACTCACCATAAATATAGATAAAACCATATACATAATTTTTGCTGCAAAAAAAAATATATCACGTTTTTCGCAACTAACCATTAATAACCAATCTATCAAAAAAGTCGATCACGAAAAGTATCTTGGGTTAGTTTTAGATGGTCATCTACCATGGAAGCCACATATGGAAAGGATTAAATTCAAATTGACTTCTCTCACGGGAGCCGTCAGATGTATTCCACGCCAAATACGCTATAATATAGGTATATAGGTATATGACACTTATGAAACCTCACTTGGACTATCGAATAGAAGTATGGGGCACAGCGGTTTAAACCAATATTGAAACACTGCAAATAGCACAAAATAAGTTAATAAAAACACTCTTCCACCATGATTGAAGTACACAAACACAAAAAATATACAATGAAACTAAGATAATGAATATATCACAAACATACTTATACAAGGTTAGTCGGAAAGGGGGTACTAAGCCGAAAGGGTGTTAAAGTACCCATAATAAGGGATAACTTTTGTTCCATAACTTTCTCCAAACCTTGATAGTTTAAGAGAAATAGCTTTTCAAAGATTTCGTAAAAAATATGCTAAAATCTATTTGTCCACAGCTATGATCAGCTGTGTTTACAATTTAGGTGATATTTGGGGTCACGGATTAGAAACTTAATTTTCTGAATTCATAAATAAAGCCAGAATGTTTTTTTTTTGAAAAAACTAAAATAAAATTCTTTTTGCATGCAAACAAAAATTATCGAATTATGAAATTTTAACACTTGCTTTTAAACAGTCATCAGTGATACTTTAAATGGCCCGCGGCTTAGTACCCCCTTCCCGACTAACCTTGTATAATAACTGCATCTTAGTAAGAAAAATACTCAATAACAACATTCACACACAAATTCATTTTACGAAAAAACATCAACTACACGAAATTAGGCTCAGAAATGCAAATGACATACAACTGTAATCACCACGCACCAACTATGGCAAAAAAATGTATTGTACGCAAGTGCGGCATTGTATAATAAATTGCCAAATAACATTAAAAATGCAAAATCATTGTTAATCTTTAAAAAACATCTAAAATTAGATATTTTTAATTACATACCACTTCCAGTTGCGCATACTCCGTGTATTTTTACGTTTTAGCTGTGTTAAACTATTTGTGACTACCCTACAGTTATGAAATTATTTCTTTTAACTTATAATTTTTGCTAAAACTATTGTTACTGTGCGTAGGTTTTAAAGAGCAAAAACGTTTTAATGTAAGATTTTAAAATTTCTCATGCAAGTGAATTAATTCTTATGGAAAATAAAGATATCTCAAACCTTTAAAGATTTCTTCACGTAAATGTAATGAGTGATATAAAAGAGGGGTTATACCAGGAGTTTGGCATATGTTAGGATTTATCAAACACCATTGGTAAAAGTTACGTTTGCGAATGAAACATGGTGTAATAATCAGAAAGTATTTATAAAACACTAGCGGCCCGTCCCGGCTTCGCATGGGTAGATATTTTCCCGTTTTTGCAACATTTTTCATATATGCTCCGCTCCTATTGGTCGTAGCGTGATGTTATATAACCAATATAACCTTCCTCAATAAATGGACTATTCAACACAAGAAGAATTTTTCAATTCCAACCAGTAGTTCCTGAGATTAGCGCGTTCAAACAAACAAACAAACCTCAGATTTATAATATTATTAGTACTTATTGATAACCCTTCCTTGGCACTCGGGTAAAAAGGAAATTTTAGCAAAGAAATATATTCCGCCACTAGTGGCAGAATAATGGAAGTGTCTATCAAATACATACATAAATAAACTCTAGTCTTTTTCCCATGGGGGTAGGCAGAAACTATAGACCGCCACATGCTACGGTCCTTACGTACTCCTTTCGCTTCATCTACATTCCTACACGTTATCATCGGGCACACCGGTTGAGAGTACTGCGCACCTGTCCTTTCTAATTCCCTTTTGTTATGTTAAGGACTGTATTATAGAAGTGATCACATCGCGTTGCGACCACTTTCCACTTCATGGTTATATTTTTAGCCACGTAAAGATACTTACATTTAACAAAAATACTTACTTTTATTAAAGGTTCTGAGGTAAAACCTACGATTTACCGAATTAATATGGGTAAAAATTCGAAATTAACGATGATCACAGAACTATTCAGACTTTAACAGTTGTTATTACTTAGTAAATGTTAGGTTTTGCAGAAAAATCTTCAGATTTACCGTAGTTCGTACTTTTACAGAACATTTATACAAATGAAGGCTAAAACGTAGTATAAATAAATAAATCATGATTCACCAGCCTTATGGACTTTCTCTTTCTTTTTCGTGAAGTTAGTGACTAACCTGATGTCAGAGTTTATGCCGCCCATGGGCTTCACATGCCGTCGAGACTTATCTCTCAGGCATGCTGGTTCTCACGATGTTTTCCTTCACCGGTTTTAAGCAAGTGATAATCATACAATATGCACATGAATCCGAAAAGTCAGAGGTGCGTGCCTTAGATTCGAACTCGAGACCTATGACTTGGCAGTCCGACAGTAATACTAGGCTATCACTGCTGTTAAAAAACTTAATATTTCTAGCATATTTTCATTCTTCAAAATGTTTGCAATCCCTATAAGTTTTGGTACATTTTCAAAAATTATTGGAACCTCCTCTTGAACACTAGTTTGATCCATCTCACTAGGTAAATCATCCGTAGCATGAGATACTCCAGTAATGTTTGCTGGTGATAACTTAAATTTATCTTTCTTTCCAAGCACCCTTACCAACCGTAATAGTGCACTTTGAGAATCTTCTTCGGTACTAAAATTGTTCTAAACTCTTCTATTGGACTTTTTAGAAGAACAAATATGACTTTTTATTGCATTAACGGTCTCTATTTCAAAATCATTTAATGCGAAACTCGGTTCCATGTCTAATTCGTATTTATTCAAATCATGTCTTTTGATTAGTTCCAGAAAAATACAGTAACATTTTTATGACTTGTCAAACTATAAACCAAAGGAATACTCTTGTTTGTGCCATATAGTTGGCCCATAATGCCATGGATAGTGTATATTTGACAAAAATGATTGAAGAAGGATTTAAAAGTGCCATCCATTAGCCAAAAGTCTGATTTATTTAGCAAATGCAAATGTCTTGTGCCAAATGCTATATAATTGATATTTTCATCTTTAAAATGGCCGATCAAAAGGTTTGTCTCTTTTATTCTGTGATACATTTCTGGAATTTAGACTTGTTTTAAGTTACGAAGAACTTTTGATAAACCTTTCGATTTAAATAGGTTTATGACCATTCTCATAATTTCATATTACTAACGTTCATCGCACAAGCTTTCTGTCGACCTACAGTTATTAGCACAAATGATCTTTCGCTATTACGTCGCATTATGTCGATCTACAATTCTTTTGCACTAACATTTGTCGCACAAGCGTTCTGTCTACCTATTATAGTTCATAGCACGAACAATCTTTTGCACTAGCGTTTATCGTACATTGGCACTTCGACCTTAACTTACACACTCATGGCAATAAAATAATAGAATAAAAAACCTTTTATTTTTGCGCCTCCAGACTACGTTCAGTTGGGTTAGTTTGCTTGCGTGCGGGGTAAAATTAATTATGCAATTTCTGTTCCAAGTGGGAAACTCCATGGAATCTTTAATAACACTGATTAATATAATACATATCCCACCAAAAACATTATGTAAAAAACTAGCCAAGTCTCTATGGAGCTGCTTGTTTATCTCTAAAAAGTAATGTAATCTAGACAAAGTCGTGCCCAGTCTAAGGTTCCTTACTGCGATTTCTTTATTATTATAGTTAATTTTGTGTGACTTGGCCGTTGAAGGGTACACAAGGGTACAAAACCAGGTGCTCCGTGACACCATTGCACCAATCTGTCGCCAGAACCGCTACCCATTAAAGATGGAAAATTGCCACTCGGAAAACGTTGATTCAATAACCAGTCAATTGTAGGCTTGATAAAGCTGCGTATTTCAATAATACTTGTGTATAGGCGAGCCTAAAACAAACAGTATAAAAAAAATTCCAGTACAGACGGACTTCTAATCATTGATAGAAGTCCGTCTGTATCTGTCCCGTTGACTTGTACCCACTAATGTATAAATAATGTTCAACTGCCAAGTCACACAACATTAACTATAATAATAAGAAAATCGCAGTAAGGAACCTTAGACTTGGCACGACTTTGTCTAGATTTCATTACTTTTTAGAGATAAACAAGCAGCTCCATAGAGACTTGGCTAGTTTCTTACATAATGTTTTTGGTGGGATTTCACTTCTTTTTGTAGAAACTTGGGGCATATTGATTTATTTTATTTAAGTTTTTTTTTTGACTTCAAATGAAGCGGCCTACCAAGATGAATCTTTTTTGTAAAGGCGGTATGTCGATCTCTAATAGTTTGGTTGGGCTCTTGTGTTTTCTAATCAGGGTCACCAGGTACTCCAGATCTTCGATTATCCTAGTTTTTATAGTTTTCCCTTTATGTGGCCATTAAACCCTAACTCTGTACCAAATTTCAGCTCTCTGAGTTTATGGGAAGTACTAGTTCTATTCTGATGATCATGAGTGAGTGAGTCATAAATGCGAAACTTTGCTTTCGCTTAACTTCGGAAGTAAAAGACCTACAGACTTGAAATTTTGGATTTTAAGTATGTGATTATAGCTTACTGGATGACGAAAATTTCTGCGTTCTGGTCTTATCCAGAGGTTCTCAAATAGGGGCCTGAAAATGCGGCGAAATGGTTCCAGTAAAGGATGGTACGGCAGTGTTTGCATCGCGCTCGACTTGGCGGGGGCACTGCCGTGCCCCCCGATTATGTTATTTATGTATTTAATACAAGTTATAGCCAAACATTTTCTTTTATGTTTAGCATTTCATTCTTTTTACTTTAGTTTATGTGATGGAATAAAAACCAGTTTAAAATAACAAACATTTTGGAAAAATTTAATAATGATTACAAAACAAATATTACATTAATTTAAACAAAGCTTGAACCTTGCACAGATATCATAGATTGTAGGGCAGTCATAGGAGCCTTACTGGCGCCAAACGTGAGCTATCGTATGTATACATAATTTCAAATGGATTTATAGTAAATTTTTGATCATCAGAACTCATTGTTTCACCTCGAAACTGGCGTAGAAAGTAATGGCCCTAATATAGTTCCTTGTGGCAGTCTATATGGGAGGTTTATATTTTTTAAGAGTTGTTGCTTTCTTGTTTACAATACGGTGTATAGCATCACCAGTTTTGGCCGACTATTTAGAGCAGGTGCTGTCTACCCAAGTAGAATAATCCAGGGCCGGTATATCACCGCAACTGACCATCGCGTTACTGGAAAGAAAATATAATTTTCAAATGAGGCACACCAATGAACAATTTTTTTCATAGTCACAACTTTGGATTAACAAATTTTATCATTCTTGTCTTGGTTGCGATTAGCCCTAGTCTCACCTGATGGTAAGCGCAGACAGGGTCTAAGATGAAGCATACGAATCCAAGGAACAGAGATATAGAGGGATTCCTCTATACTCCTCTAGCTCTCACATACACACGACGGAACAGAGTAAGCTGCTTGGCGCCTTTAATCTGAGGGTGTAGCTAGCCAGGCGGACCGTATAGATACCACCAAGCAATTATTATTATAAATGATTTTTAGAGTAGTGTCGAGTTCTACTCTAGATTCCTTCTATTATAGGTTGGTGGTGCGGTGGGTGATAAATTATAATTTTATACGTCATCAAGTTAAATTTTGTCTACTTACTCAGTTCTTGGTAACTCAAAAGCCTTGGGTTGTATCTCTGTAACTGCATCGCCGACGTCACACAGCAGGCGAGCTATCGATGCCTTCCTTATTTGTGCCAATTGTTCTGTTAACAGAAATATTATATGTATGTGAAATAATCCCCAGTTCAAAAATCCTATCAAATAGTTTCAAAAAATTTAAATATAATATTGACAAGACATTTGTTTAAACATAACATCACACATGTATTCCCCGAAGGTTTGGGCAGAGCTGTACACACACTCTCATTTCGCCGTTATGTTTAAGTCCCATGTAATAGGGGGCTAGCGTATTGCCATACACCGGGCACAAATCCAAAATCCGGGCTGATACTGAGGAATTCCACACGGAAAAACCCAATCACACTTTGCCGGACCTGGGGATCGGACCCAGGACCTCACGATCAGCAGTCGCGCTTGCCACCACTAGACCAACGAAGAACTATTTATTTATTCGTATGGCGAAACTATGAGTTGTTATCCCACAACACATTAAAATTGTATTTTGCAAAAGCGATTATGGTTTGACTAACAATAAAAAACAGTGGATGCCCATTGTCCACTTCGAATAAAATATATTGGCCTTGGGGATGTAATGTCATTATCATAATTTTATTTAATTCAGGCAAATAGCCGCCAAGCATGTGGATATCATAAATTACCATAGTGTATGAATGAATGGCTTGGAAAATATTATGAAATACTTCAACTAAAGACAGAAAACCGCATACTATGAAATACATAAAATTATGTATCAAACAAAAAATAAGACAAATATTCTACAAGAACTGCCTCGTTGGTCTAATGGTGACAAGCGCGACTGCTGATCTGGTATTTTCTTGTGGAATTCCTCAGTAGCAGCCCTGAGTTTGGATTTGTGCCCGGTTGATGTCACTAGGCTCGCCCCCTATTACTTGGAACTTAAACATAACGGCGAAATGAAGGTGTTACTATACACCTCTGCCCAACCCTTAGGGGAATACAGGCGTGATGTTATGTTACCCTACAAGAACTCACCGCTAGTAAAAGCTTTGGGCCTATCCTTCCTCTCATACCAGTGCCTGTCGGACACAAGGGTTCGTTTTAGCTGCGTACTTACAAGGCAATAGAATGTTGGAGGTACATGAGTACCTTCCTTGAGTTTCTCTACCCATATACCAGCTAGAAGATCTATGTCCTCTACGTTTGTATATAGCTCTTTCAGCTGTGTTATCCTCTGAAATTTTAAATTGTGTAATTTTGTCTGAACTTAATTTATTGTAATTATGAATTTTTGGTCCATCATGATTTATTGGTTTTGTTTACAGTTTCAGTTTATGTAGTATTTATATTGAATTTTCAAAGATTTTAAATTTTCTATACGTTGAGGTTGTGCTTTACAATAGTCTTAAGTTGAAGTTGACAAAACGAAACTAAATTGTTTTCAACAAGTTATTGTTTTCTTAATATAAAATAGAATATGCGAACCAAATAATCTAAACCATTAACCACCGATTAGATTGCATCTAACATTAGATTAAAAAATAAAAATTCTCACCTGTACGTCTACGACACCATGTAAATCATCAAAACTGGTGATATCGTCTCCAAAACAGTATTTTCTGTAATAGATATAGCCTTGGAGGCCAAAGAAGCGAGTCTTGGCCAAGTCGTTTGTCATAATGTCATTCGCCTTCTGTTGACTACCAAGACCTCTTTGCACAATCTGAAATGAATGTAAAGATTAGTGGTAAGCGAAGATCTATTGCTACTGTAGAAGTAAAACTAGTTTCTACAAGCAAAATTGACTCTTATATAGTAAGTATTAACAATACTGACAATGCCATAACAAATGTACCTACACGGTTAGTTGGAAAAGGGATAGGTACTATGCCGCGGGCCACTTAATGTATCACTGATGATTGTTTTAAAGAAAGTGTTAAATTTTCATAATTCGATAAAAAAAACATGCAAAATGATCTTTATTTTAGTTTTTACCAAAATTCTTCATCCCTGCTTTAGTTACGAACTCAAAAAATGGAGCTTCTAATCCGTGACCCCAAATATGACCTAAAATGTAAACACGGATCATAGATGATGATAGATATAATTTAGCTTTTTTATTTTAAATCTTTGAAAAGCTATTTCTCTTAAACTAATGACTTTTGGAGAAAGTGGTAGAACAAAAGTTATTCATTATTATGGGTAGTTTAACTTCCTTCCGGTTTAGTACCCCTTTATGACTAACCTTGTATATTAAAAACAGCCATGAAAATACCTTGCGGTGATATCTGGTGATAGAATGGAATGAAAACGATCGAATGATATTAAATGGTTTCTACTAATTTCCCACCTTCTATGAATGATAGAAAATAAGTTAAAAGATTAGAAAAAAAAGAGGACGACAATATGAGGTTACATTCTAAATATGTGCACAATAAAGAATACAAAGTTAATTTCCCTACATCAGGATCTACGACGAAATCCTTGGAATTGGCAGTCGGTTGCCTGAAGACGCCTTGAGTGGCGTAGTCCATGTTATCTCCTTCCCTCAAAAATTTCAGGTTTGATGTAAGATCAACGTACGCGTATGATGACTTGTATGTTCCATTTGTGT
This sequence comes from Amphipyra berbera, assembly GCA_910594945.2. Taxonomy (NCBI): domain Eukaryota; kingdom Metazoa; phylum Arthropoda; class Insecta; order Lepidoptera; family Noctuidae; genus Amphipyra; species Amphipyra berbera. The sequence continues at coordinate 19,809,443 of OU343129.1, read as the reverse complement.
AGTACATCCTAAAATAAAATAGATTGGTATAAAAACAATCAGGAAAATAAATTAGACAAGACACACCGATAATTCAGCCCTCATCAAGCTGTCTCTCTCCCAGTCCTCCCGCCAGTAACGCCTAAGCTGAGGTCCGAGTCCCATTAGGGTTCGCCCTAAGTGCTTTTGTTGCTAGTAGTCATGATGTTAGTAGACTACTACTAACATCATGACTACTAGCAACAAAAGCACTACTAAGTAAGCTTAGGTTAAGTATTTTATTTGCCCCCATTGGTTGGAGACCCTTCAGGTCTTGCCAATAACTGCCCGGTTACGTAGAAACGGTCCGCGAGATAATGTACAAGCAGTCGAATAGGGAAAACAAAGATCGGCCCTCCCGTACCGCTGCAGTTGCCAAGTTAAGTGCTACTCCTGCTCAGGAAGACCCTGGACTCCTCGCATTGCTACGAACCACGCCTTGTTGATCTATTTGTAATTCTGATTAAAATATAATACAGTGTACGGTTACAAGTGTTATTTTTTATCGTCCCGTAAGTACATGCCTGCAAAATTTTATGTGCACATGCTTGTTGAGGGTTGGCTCTTAAAGCCACCCTAAAGTGTTATAATCTTATAGACACAATAAATTTTAAAGACACAGGCTCACATTTGAGAGCAATAATGTCTTTGCATAAAAAGTAATCCCATCTAACGAAATCTGTTCTGCTTAGCCTTATCCCAACTATATTGTGGTCAGCTTCCAATCTAACCAGATGCGGCTGAAAACCAGTATTTTACAAGGAGCGACTGCCATTACACCTCCGCAACCCAGTTATCTACAGGGCAATGCAGATATCCTAAGGTTACACCGGTTGTCAGACTTACGGGCTTCTGACTTCCCGGAACGACTGTCATAGGTATTCGTATGACACCCGCGACCGACAGTTTAACGTGCTCTCCCAGGCACGGAGGGGTTTTGTTGTGTAACGAACGGTCACCCATTCACAGACGGACGGGGCAAGCGCAGCTTAACCTCGCAAATCATAATTAGGAACCGTGCGGTTGGCAATAAGCCACAAGCCTCTCTAACGCGATCAATTTTTGGAAATATTAGTCTCATGATGAAACTGTCGACTCGTAGTCAAGCAATTGGAAGAATAATAGTACATTACTGCCGCGGTCTGTAATGACCGAGTTGCTGGCCGTACTGATGATGGCCGAAAGCGCATTGTAGCGCAGCTCCAGGCCATCACAGCGCGGTCAGCATGGCAGCTCTTGATGGACAAGCTGGAATAAAGGCCGAGACCGAAGGACGAGGCCTTTATAGCGCGGACAGCAAGGGCTTCAATGATGACCAAGCTTGAAGGCCGAGAGCGTAGCTAACCTAAGCTCGAGGCCATCATAGCGTGGCCAGCAGCGCAGTCATTGCGGACCAAGGCTGTATAGTGCTTTACTCAAACAATGCGAGTAATTTAAATAAAACCAGCTTAGTATAGTAAGAATTTATTCAAAGTAACGATTTGTTTCTTCCCCGGGCCTTAGTTTTTTTTTAAATTAGTCTTTAATGATTGTACTGCCTGTACCTTTACAGCCAAAAACATAAATAAACTCACGCCTTTTTCCCATGGGGGTAGGCAGAAACTATAGAACGCCACATGCTACGACTCTTACATACCCCAGCACACAAAAATAAAACATACAATCAAATTCTGAATAAAAACTTTTTGCACCAGACTATTTTTGAAACAAAACTAGACCATAATGGATTTTCAAAGGAAATTGCTGGTGGCTAAAACTCACCAGCAAAGAAATTCCATACAACTTTGCTAGCGCCTAATCAAGTAGCGCGGAAAGGTCGACTTTGCTCAAAGAAGGTTGTCAAAATAATGACCACATTACAAGCATTTTTGAGTAAAATAAATTACAGACCTCATCTCTCCGTCTTGCAAGCTATGCAACCACCGTAATGCAACTGGAAACTCCAGGGCTATTTGTTGCAGAACATTAGAATCGTAAACATCTCTGAATCCAGGGTTGTCCGATAGTACACCGTCCTTTACTAAGTTATCGTAACCTGTGGAGGACCAAAGAAATTATAATGTGATGAGTACATAACATTACGCCTGCATTCTTCGAAGGGTAGGGCAGAGGTGTATGATACTACATCCGCATTTTGCCGTCATGTTTAAGTCCCATGTAATAGAGGGCGACCCTATTGCCATCAACTGGGCACAAATCCAATCACCGGGCTACTACTAAGGAATTTCACACGGAAAAACCCAAAAACACTGCCCGACCTGGGGATCGAACCCAGGACCTCACGATCAGCAGTCGCGCTTGTCACCACTAGATCAACGAGGCAGTTGTGACGAGTAGTACTATATTTATGTTGATATTTAGAGTGAAAAGGGGAATTTCTTTCATTAGTCTGATAGAATCACTTATGGAAGCAGGTAACAGATTTGGAGTTTTGTTTTAAGGGTAGAACAATATCATAACTACGAGCCCCAACACACACTGATGATACGAGAAGACGTCTGTATCTTCTCTACCGATGTTCAGGTGACGCAAATGTTTCATCTAACCTCTTTTTGAATGTTCAATAACTTAGCTAAATGATCTGATAGAGAATTGACTACTTATTTCACTAACACAAAGGTAAAATAAGCTTGTCACCTCACCCATAAATGTGGCCATAAGTTCATAGTAGAATATTTGAACTCCAACAGCGATGTTAATATCCCTGGCGGCCACAAACAGCTGGTCATCCGTCCAGCAAGGATTCAAAGACGCCAGCTCAGTAGCGATCAAGTTGTGGTGTCTCCAGAAGAAGATAATGCCAAAGAAATTTATGCCCATAGCGACAATATTATTTGCTGAAAAATATTTTTTATTAAATATTCCACTACTTATTCTTTTGCCGTGGATACAGAAGGATACTGATGGGAAAAAACACCACATGCCCTCCGATCACGCGGTAACTGGTGGAACCACGTGGTTCTAGCCTATTCTTGCTTAAATAATATTAATATTCCGTCTCCGTGCTAATAGAACAATAATGTATGGTGTTCACCTAAACGGTTTGTGGCGGCATCTATCACGCGACATACGAGCTACGCAGCACGACCATTGTGTAGCAGGTAGCAGACTACAGTGACAGCAATGACCACTCTCAAATATGACGTCACAAATCCTGCATCGCGATATCAAGACTTGACACGCAGATAATATGTGTATTATAACTTCCCAACATCAACCGTTGGGCAGTAGCCCGCCACGCATAAGACCCGCCTGATTGGAGGATCGTCCCTTTTTGTAGGAGGAACACCATACCTCGTTCATCCACAGTAGAAAAAGCTAATGAGAATTTTGTAGAAGTAACAAATAGACGATAGCTACCGATCTAAGCTATCGCTCTCTGATCCATTGCGCTCACCGGCCGCAGCCGCGGACCTAATCGTCTTTTCTGACTTGCAGTCACACTGATAATTCAGCCCTCATCAAGCTGTCTCCCTCCCAGTCCTCTCGCCAGCAACGGCCTAAGTCGGGGTCCGAGTCCCATTAAGGGTCGCCCTTAGTGCTGTTGTTGCTAGCTAGTCATGATATTAGTAGTAAACTTAGGTTAAGTATTTTACTCTCGTCCCCATTGGTTGGAGACCTTTCAGGTCTCGCCAATAACTGGCCGGTTACGTAGAAACGGTCCGCAAGACCAACTACAAGCAGCCGAATAGAAAAAAAAACGACTGTTGGCATTGGTTGGAGACCCATCAGTTCTCGCCAATAAATGCCCGGTTACGTGGAAACGGTCCGCAAGACCAACTACAAGCAGTCGAATAGAAAAAAACAAAACAATATTGGCCAGGCGTAAGACCCGACTGGATGGAGGATCCTCACTGTTCCACCACAGGTTAATATTGTACTTACTTTGTTCCGGAAATGTTCTGTTATTCACAGTTACAGTAAGCAACTTTCCACCAGAGAACTTACGCCTTCCTTTATCTATGATGTTATCATATATATTAGACAAATCAAACATGGGGGTGCGGTCTACTATCTGAAAATTAATACAGAGAATGGAAGCTTAGACTGGAAGTATGTTTCGTATATATTTTGAGGATTTTAAAGTCTTTTCCAAGGTAGTCCAGGGATAGACTTTGAGTTCCTTTTATAAACCTGTTATATTCTAACTACCTTGTTAGTCTAGTGGGCGCAAGCGCGACTGCTGAGCATAGGGTTTCGATCTCGCCAGATCGAGCAAAGTGATATTGGGTTTTATCATCAGTAATTTCTAATTAGCAGTCTGGAGTCCGGGTTTGTGCCCGGTTGATGGCAATAGGGTCACCCGCTATTACATGGGACTCAAACATAACTGGCGAAACGAGGGTGTTACTAAAACACCTCTGCCGAACCCTAGTGGGGAATACAAGATACATCTGACATAGATTATTGGAATTCCTATGAAGATTCAAGGAGGAAAAGTTAATTATTTTACCAGAGAAAAAAGGAACAAATATTTACTCTCAATGGTGTAGTTGTGTGGGGCAGACATCCAGAGGATTGGTAAGTCAGGGGCCTGGTAAAGTTCAAGCAGTCAATCCCACTGAAACGGTGCACGAAGTCATTTGCTGGCACTTTGTGTGGGACGCATACATAGTCCTTTAAACCTTCCTTTTTACAGCAGTAAGGTCTCCAGTACGCATAGTTTGCTAGAAGTAAAAATATATTTTAAATAAGCATATTTTTTACATACTATACCCCTGATTACTGAAACTGCCTTGTTGGTCTAGTTGTGGCAAGCACGATTGCTGATCGTGAGGTCCTGGCTTCGATCCCCAGATAGGGCAAAGTGTTGTTGGATTTTTCAGTGTGGAATTCCTCAGTAGCAGCCCAGAGTTTGGATTTGAGCCCGGTTCATGGCAATATGCTCGCCTCCTATTACATGGGACTTAAACATAACGGCGAAATGAGGGTGTTAATAGTATCTCTGCCCAACCCTTATTGTTATGTTCTGAAAGCATGATTAATTTAATCTGTCAATGGATATGTTTGGTCGACCAAAATACTAACAACGAATCACATCACTTGACATGAGATTTGACAGATTATTAGTCAATTTTTAGACTACTTTTCAGATTATGGAACAGAGCAATACACACAAAATTAAACGACACTTACTTGTATCAAGGGTATTAGTGATATCAGTGTTGAACAACACGGCAATGTGAAGGATGATGCTGGCCAGAAAGTCATCGTCCGCACGACCTTCAGCCCAGATCTTAGTGCGCACTGCCCGAACAAGTTCTAGTTCTGCACCAGTCACTGAGCGTTTGGGCTCAAATTCTATAGAATAAGATTTCGAAATAGATCATAGACATGCTAGTTCAATATTTATTTTTATTATTTTTCAGACTGCTGCAGAAACGGAAACGTCGAAACGGTAGACTTATGGCCAATTCCTATAATTTACCGAGCGTTATCGGTCAAAATTACCTCTTGTATCCCTTGCATAGTAGATTATCCCATAGGTTAGTAGGTAGAGTGTATTTATAGGTATATGCCCTGTTTAGAAATTAAAAAATGCTACCATGGGCAAAACGATTCATTTTTGGCCATAAGAACCGGGCATAATTAAAATTGGAGCTTTAGAATTTTACTATGTTTAGGTTCAAAAACTGCTATAGTTTAAGTATTTTTGTTCCTTAGTGGGCATTTATGGGCTGATAGGGATCTTACTATCAGCCCATAAATGCCCACTAACTAGATGAATTGCAAGATAGACCAGCAATAACTGTAACAGTTAATGAAAAGTAATTTAAGGTCTACCTTGCAGTTCATCATTTTAATCATCTTTCAGTTGTTTAACACAATCGATAGAGAGTTCAGATTTCGTAACATTATTAATTAAATGTTGATTTCTCTTTTGAGTGCATAAATTCAAGATTTTCGTACTTGTCTTAGAAGGCTGATAAAAATCTGCTTCTAGTATCCTGTAGTGAGGAGTGTGGGTAGCTCCATACGAGGGGTAGTCCAAATTGTTGCATGTTCCATCTACGCGTCTGCCTTCAGAAGCGTCGCATTGCGCGATCTTGTTCGTGCAGTTTCTTTAAGTAAAGTGGAAAAAGTAGTTACTACCCATATAACAGATGAAAGGACAAAGCGTAAGGAAATGAGGAATCAACTAAGGCTGGAAGCGGAATTCGAGATCGAAAAAAGTAAACAAATGGATATAGTCGCCGGCACGCAACTTGGCAAGATTAGAGAATAGAATTCCTCTCCTTTCTTTTTTTCTTTTAAATAGTGTTTAAAAATAAATTATGGCAATAACCACAAAATAATGACAAGCATTAATATGAAAAAAAAAAATTGTTGCACTAAGTGTACATGCGCAACCTTACTCCAAGTAAGAGCTCTGCCTCATTAGTGCGTTGCGTTGCGTCGTCGCAGCGTCAACGCTGCGTCGTTTTCCATACATTTGAAAATGACATGCCACATTAAAGCATTGCGTCGTTGCACGCGACGTTGCAACGGATCGGTGGACGAGAGACGAAGCAGGAAGAGGGTGATGCGCTGCGCTGTCGGATCCCCGGTGCGACGACAGACAGTGTTCCACTGCTAGAAATGCGTGCGTCGTCGTCTTGCGCTGCGACGTCGTGCGTCGTCGCAACGCAGGTGTGGCATACAATGCGTTGATCCGTTGCGACGACGCAACGCACTAATGAGGCATCGGCCTAAGCCAAAACCTTGCCAAGTTACGTACTGGCGACTATACCAATACAAAAAAAAAAACTAAAGGAGGTACTATTATTAATCGCAAAAAGGAGACGCTAAAAGTAATGTTCGAATACAAACATATAAAACAGAGTCAAACAAAAATATTCGTTGAATGTTATAAAAAATCCGTAATTTTTTAAATGACGTTATTAGTTGTAGAATAGTCAGGCGTTATCAACATTTTTATTTGGTAATTTTTAAGTAAATTTCTATGTGATAAAAAATAATTTTAAAGAGAAAATGTTTTACACCACTGAAATGTCACTTAGGCAGTAAAAATTGTTTGTCCTTGAATTCCATTTCTGGGTATAGTAAGTCTGTCAATAGATAAGTGGTACTTACGCTAATGTATTGTTGGCAGCATATTGAGCAACTTCATCACTGGACAATTTTATGCCATAATACGAGCTGTAGTAAGTATAATTCCCCAACACACAACACATTGATGTGAAAAATATTAATGAAGATACCTTCGCCATCTTCCTGGTTGATCGTAGAATGACGCCTGGCTCAAGATGTTGGCTCTTTTATTACTGTGTTCAAAACTGTTGTGAGTTTTATTATGTTTTCAGGTTCTGTAGTATTTTTTCATATTGGTTTAGATATAAATAAAGAAGATAGAACAAATGACGTTATAAATATATGTGTTTATTTTAAAATATTTATGATAGATGACTGCCTCGTTCGTCTAGTGGTGGCAAGCGCGAGTGCTGATCGTGAGGTCGTGGGTTCGATCCCCAGGTCGGGTAAAACGTTACAGCGTTTTTCCGTGTGTAATTCGGTTTGTGCCCGGTTGATGGCAATAGGCTCGACCTGTATTATATAGAACTTAAACATAACGGCGAAATGAGGGTGTTACTATACACATCTGTCCAACCATTCGGGGAATACAGGCGTGATGTTATGTTATGTGGTGATATTTTTCGACTTTAAGAATTAAGCTCCTTTGTATGTTACTATGCCTTGTCATTATGGTTCAATTTGCGTTAGCATCAGCTAACTATGGTCAATATGTTTAGAACTCTCGTTTGTTGTGGCTAAACGCGGTACAGAGAAGGTCGTGTCATCAGGTGGTCTCACGTGCGTTGTATTCAAGGGATTATTATAAAGCACGTCTCGTAAAATCAGTATAAAGACACAGTTCTCACATATTTCTTATATTTTTCACATTACAAAATGAACATTTCAATACCATAAATCAGATTTTGCGTAATGAGATATTAGAAATGTTTTGACTTAACAATGAAGACACTATTTTTTTAATACCAGCTATTATTGCACTCCTATTAATTAAACTTTTTATAATAATGATGCCTATAAATATTATTTAGCTTAATTTATTTTTAACGTTAGAGTCACTTCCTTATATAACTCCATTTAGTCAAAAAACACAACGCATAGCACTTAGGCTATTATATATTATTATATGCGCTTTACCTTCTGATAAGCAGACACTGGTCTAAACTGTAATGCTATACTCAATTCTATCAAACTCTAAAAACGGTGTGTGTCTGCGACATATTATTTAGATTTCTATAGAACTGACCCTTATCTGTGTGTACTCACTGCACACAAACGACACGACTAAATGTCGTGACGTCATAATATTTTTCGACGATACTAGTAATGTCTGATGGACGGCCTGAATTGTACCCGGGCCGCACCTCTGAGTTTTCATGTGCGGATCAAAATTTGATTACCTATCTCTTGCGTTCAAGGTGAAGGAAAACATCTTGAGGAAACCTGCACACTTAAGAGGGCTCTATAAAGTTTTCGATGGTGTGTGTACTCCGCCAACCCGCACCAGGCCAGCGTGGTGTGCAGTGAAACGGTAAAGCCTTGTACGGACTGCGAGTTCCAGTGTACGTGTAATCTAGCTATATTGAACACGCGCACAGACATATAGGTTTACAACAGTTGTACGGACTGCCTGCGAGTCTGAACGCGAGATGAAGCGATCCACCAGTCGAGCCATTATTGAATCCCCGCGGGAACGCGTGACCCATTTTTACCGTCCAAATCAAGCTTACTCGTTCCTTTTGACGCGCATCAAGATACCGACTCCCGATGGATCGTCGCGAGCCAGGCACGCGCGACACGCGTGATGTAAAGGTCGTCGTCCATTAACCGCCTCAGCACCAGACCTCACCGCCTCGCCTCACAACTCAGTTACTGAAAAACGGACTTTGAGCTATGTGGCACATACATACATGTTTTAGATTTGTAAGTGAAAATAGTGGTCAGCGCGGGGACAATGCGCCATCCACTCTTGCTAGTTGAATCGTGTACTTATCTTTTTTTTTTTTTTCCTATTCGACTATTGTAGATGGTCTTGCGGACCTTTTCTACGTAACCTGACTATTATTGGCGAGACCAGAGGGGTCAAACAAGCAAAGCTAACTACTGTAACATCATGGCTATGACTATAGCAGCGACACCTCTGAGAGTGTCCCCAAGGGGGGACGTGTACTTATCTGGTGCTGAGGCGTTTAAATAGACGACGAGCTTAAAAGTGCACGCTTGGTTGCAGGTACGAACAGCGCGTTCCAGGGTACGCATACTCGACTACGCGTACATTGGAACGCGTAGTCTTTACAAGGCTCTATGGGGTGATTAACAACATAAATACTCGCAATAAACACAAGCTAACGGTATCTGGTTTTAGACTAAGAAAAACCAGCACGTCGTTTCTAGGGAACAGTGTTAGGTTTTACAATAAAATACCATCTAGTATTACTGATTTAGCAGATATACAATTTAAAGCACCTATCAAGCGCATTTTAATGTCTAAAGCTTATTACAGTATAAATCAGTATATTGAAGATAAAGATGTCTGGCGTACAACAGAAACTCCGTCCTGCACATTGCGACCCTCTGGCCCTGTCTAACCTGGCTTGTATTATATTATTTTTATTATCTTTTGTACGTATCCGGTTGTATGACCTGACATTATTTTTAATGTTTACTTCTGGTATTCTTCTTTTTTATTGACTTAAAATAACCTGTACATTATTTTATCAATTTTAATATTTTTTACTGATTATTAAAATTATTCAATTTGCATTTTAATTATTATTTGTTGTATAATACTCTGGCAAAATAGGTTTTTGTTATAATTATTATTTTAATAATATCGCTTTACTTCATTCCAAACTGTAAAGTATGAGCATCATGCAGCTATTAATGATACACCTATAATCATATCATATTACTGCCTATTGTCTGGTAGTATGAGTCTGTCATGCTCACTTAAATGTCTTGCTGATGGTGTCGTTGTTTATCCGGTCGTTGGGTTCCCTACAATATGGTTGAGCTGACCGATGCGGATGTGCACGTCATGCTCGTGAACGGGTGCCGTCTATCGGGACTGGTCAGCCCTTAACTGCTATGGCAATCCTGGAAGGCATAATTTTCTATTTGTTACTCTTATGTGAGTTTATTTGTTACATTAACCTGCATTATTCTCATTCTATTTCTCACACTACTGTAATGGAATTTGTCATAAATTACTATTTTGAAAAGAGTATTCATGGAGTTTCTTGCCGGCTCTTCTCCATAGAACCTACCTTTTGGAACCGTGCACCTACTTTTGACGTTTTAAAAGTGCCTGAAATCTGGTCTATTTAAAATAAAAAACTTTGACTTTATGTTTATACTAGTAATATCGAGTCGTTTTGTGAGTAAAAGGTTCCAAGAAATAATATATGACGTTTAGAGTCGTAACAACGTCGGATCGTATCGTGTGTCGTGAGTAACCGGCCTTAAGGCTGATTTACACGAGCATAGTTTCTCTAACCGAGACTCGTTCTTTGTTTATCTTTATGATGAAAACAGAGATAGCATGAGACTCGCTTCGAGAAACTGTCTCCGTGTAAATGAGCTTTTAGTTAAACATGAAAACATAATCAACGGCTTAGTAGACGGGCTTATATTCTATAATCTGAGAAACCGGAGACTATTGTTTACGAGTAGGACGAAGCAAAAATAAACAAAACGTTATTCAATTTACCCTCCTACTGTAAGCAATCACTTGATGGTAGGGAAGACGACGGATTTGTAAGCCATAAAGTAAGCGTATTGTGTGTGGTACGTAAACACCGAGCGCCAACGAAGTCCAACAAAGGCCAATGAATGGGTTTCGATACCACTTACATCTGAATGAAACCATATTCGTTACTAACAAACATAACATCACGCCTTGTATTCCCCAAAGGGTACGGCAGAGGTGTTTTTAGTACACTCCCGTTTCGCCAGTTATGTTTAAGTCCCATGTAATAGGAGGCGAGTCTATTGTCATCAACCGGGCACAAATCCAAACACCGAGCTGCTGAGGAATTCCACAAGGAAGAGCCCAATAACACTTTGCCCGACCTGGAGATCGAAACCAGAACCTCTCGATCAGCAGTCGCGCTTGCCACCACTAGATCAGCGAGGCAGTTTCAGATAGTGTTTGTTACACTGAATTGTCATTTCAATTACCGATGAAATTTTAATATTTAACACCGATCCTATTCTTTCGATAAAAATGGGAAAATATTATTTTTTTCCTGTATTTCTGGTTTTTCTTCATCATAATCTTTTGCACCTATCTTTTCTTTATAAAAACACGCTTTATTCTGAAATATTTCTTTGTTTTTATTTAAGAACTGGTTTTACCAGTTTTTTAACCCAAAGTAGTCCTAAAATCGTAAACTTTGGCATTCCGCAAGGATTAGTATTGGGGCCCTTATTATTCCTGATTTATATCAATAATATTTATAGAATTGGACTAAAAGGCGATATATCTCTGTACGCTGACGATACAACTTTATTTTACTTTGGACACTTCGTAGACGCTGTTATGAATGACGCTCAGGATGATCTACATCTTTTAAATATGTGGTTCCAGTGCAAACTACTCACCCTAAATATAGATAAAACCAAATACATAATTTTTGCTGCAAAAAAAATATATCACGTTTTGCGCAACTAACCATTAATAACCAATCTATCAAAAAAGTCGATCACGAAAAGTATCTTGGGTTAGTTTTAGATGGTCATCTATCCTGGAAGCCACATATGGAAAGGGTTAAATTCAAATTGACTTCTCTCACGGGAGCCGTACGGAGTGTCGTCAGATGTATTCCACGCCAAATACGCTATAATATAGGTATATAGGTATATGACACTCTTATGAAACCTCACTTGGACTATCTAATAGAAGTATGGGGCACAGCGGTTTAAACCAATATTGAAACACTGCAAATAGCACAAAATAAGTTAATAAAAACACTCTTCCACCATGATTGAAGTACACAAACACAAAAAATATACAATGAAACCAAGATAATGAATATATCACAAACATACTTATACAAGGTTAGTCGGAAAGGGGGTACTAAGCCGAAAGGGTGTTAAAGTAACCATAATAAGGGATAACCTTTGTTCTATAACTTTCTCCAAAACCTGATAGTTTAAGAGAAATAGCTTTTCAAAGATTTCGTAAAAAATAAGCTAAAATCTATTTGTCCATAGCTATGATCAGCTGTGTTTACAATTTTGGTAATATTTGAGGTCACGGATTAGAAACTTAATTTTCTGAATTCATAACTAAAGCAAGTATGTTTTTTTTTTGAAAAGTCATCAGTGATACTTTAAATGGCCCGCGGCTTAGTACCCCCTTTCCGACTAACCTTGTATAATAACTGTATCCTAGTAAGAAAAATACTTAATAACAACATTCACACACAAATTCATGTTACGAAAAAACATCAAATACACGAAATTAGGCTCAGAAATGCAAATGACATACAACTGTAATCACCACGCACCAACTATGGCAAAAAAATGTAATGTACGCAAGTGCGGCATTGTATAATAAATTGCCAAAAAACATTAAAAATGCAAAATCATTGTTAATCTTTAAAAAACATCTAAAATTAGGGTAAGGCCACCTATTGTTGGCACTCCACCAATTTATTGGCACGCTGCAGTTATTTATCAATAATAAGGTTACCAGTTCCCAAACACAATTTTTTTTTCCGTAATAAATAGTAGGTTTATTCTTCTATACTACTGGCAACACAGGAACTTGTCCTTTTTAAAGATGGCGTCGCAATAAAAACGTGTTTGTCGTGTTCGGACCTGAATAAAAAAAACTAAGAAAATTCAGTGTTTTTGATAAGGTAAGAGGTTCACTAATCCCATAATTTTCATAAATCTTTTGTGTTTTGGTTACAGATATTATTTAATTCGATTATTTTGTTGTTTAGCTCTCTTTTTCAATCATAAATTTTAATGCTTAGGCCCATTTTCAATTCTTTTTTGCGGTGCCAACATTTGGTACACATAATATGAATCAAACCTTTTTATTGGCACATGTGTCAATATTAGGTATTTACTTTTAGGGCACAATATACCTTATATCTATTCTTTTTCGATCCAGATTTCAAATAAATGCATATCGTAAGTTAAGAACATATTTTTCCAAATGTTGGCCCACTGCCAATTGTATGAAAAACCATTTATTAGCAGCAGTGTCAATAATTAGTATTTGGGGTGCCAATAATATTTTTAATAATTATTTTCAGTTATCTTCAAAATGAAGCCTCGTACAAAAAACATCAATAAAATAAAAATTGATAAGATGAAGCGGAAGGTTTATTCAGAAGAAAGTTTACAAAAAGCCCTTTTAGAAATAACTAAAGGCACGAGTAAAAAACTTGCTGCCAAAACCTTCCAAGTGCCGCGTTCGACCATACAATTCCGGTTAAAAAACCCAGAGCATGGCTCTAAGCCAGGCCCTCCCACAATTTTAAATAACGAGGAAGAAGAGGCTTTAGACAACTGGATTAAACTCAGTAGCCAAAAAGGCTTTCCAAAAAGAAAAGAAGATTTGATCACAAGTGTTTCGGAGTTTCTAAAAAAATCTAATCGGGGGTCCTCCTTTAAAAATGGTGAGAAATGGTTCAAATTATTTTTAGCAAGACATCCTTCACTTGCTTTCCGTACACCTGAAGCAGTTACAGCTGCCAGCTCGACAGTGTCAGAAAATAATGTTAGAGGATGGTTTAGGCAAATCAAAGACTACTTTGATGAAAATAATTTATTTCACATACTTTCAGACCCAGGACGAGTTTTTAATGGAGATGAAACAAATTTTGTATTGTGCCCAAAAACAGGTATCGTTTTGTGTTCAAAAGGAGAAAGAAATGTTTATGAAGTCGATCACGCCCAGGCCAAAACTTCGTTGACTATGATGTTTACTTTTTGTGCCAATGGCAATCTTACTCCACCGATGGTAATTTTTCCGCATAAAAGATTACCTGCAGAAATAACTACTAAAATTCCTGAAGATTGGGGCGTAGGTCTTAGAGAGAATGGGTGGATGAATTCAGATATTTTTTACGAATACATTAAGAACGTTTTGCATCCCCATCTGGTCAAAACAGGCAAAATATTTCCAGTCATGAATACTTTTTGTGGACGGTCACAAGTCTCACCTAACATAAGCCGTGAGTGAACTTTGTTCTAAATTGCAGATAGTTCTGATTGCACTTTACCCTAATTGTACAAGGATTTTACAGCCTGCTGACGTTGCCGCATTCAAGCCTCTAAAAACAGAATGGCAAAAAACTGTTTTAGAATGGCGTAGAACAAATCCATCACAAGCACTAACTAAGACTCAATTTGTGCCATTGCTTAAAGTCACAGTAGAAAAAAGCATAAAGCCGCAAACTATTATCAACGGGTTTAGAGCAACAGGGATTTGTCCATGGAATGAAGATGCAGTAGACTACAGTAAATGCCTCGGAACTAAAGGCACAACAACAACCAAATCATACCACATCACTCGAGAAAAAGAGAAAATACTCACTAAAGACGAATTTGTTAAATTAGTGGGCAAGAATAAGATTGATTGCATAGAAAAAGAAGAGTTAACATCAGAAGAGTCCATTAAATTGATAAAGAGAATCTGGCATTTCTTCGGCACACCATCAAATATTTCTCAACAACAAAATCTACACATTGAACCAGAAATTATAAATAATGTTTACGACGACTTTCGTAATGTAGACGTTGAAAATATGTAAATATTTATTAACGATTGTCCAATTGAGCCCGAAAAATCAAAGTTAGTCCCTATTTCAAAAGAAATTGTTTTTGACGAAATCGTAGAATGTTCAGATGAAGGGAACATGACAATTGAAGATTTATCACAGGAGTCTCATTTTGAATTAATAAACCACAGTGTTCAAATACATAATACACCTGAAGATCAGAATGTCGATTTACCAAAGGTCCAATCAATACAAAATATTTCAGATCAATGTATTCCATCCCTCACTGCTTCAATACCCATACATAATCTTACTCCCGTTAAGTTAAACGAAATTTTGATATCACCTAAAACACCGATACGAAAAGAAGTTAAAAACACCGTTAAAACCCCGTTTGTACTAACTTCAGCACAGTGGAAAGCACAAGAAAGTGAAAAAATCAGAATAAAAGAAGTGAAAGCAGAAGGGATCAAGAAAAGAAAAGAAGACAGGGAACGTAAAAAAATAGAAAAAGAGAAACGACCAGCGCCAAAGAAACGAACCAAAAACAAAAAGAACCTTAGAGACGAAATATCAAAGATATTATTATCTGCGAAATTTTATAAATTTGATAGTGAAGATACCATTGCTGAAAATAAAGAAAATGATCAGGAGTTAATTGATATAGACAGGAAGCAAGGAGGAGGGAGTAGTGGTAATAAAACATACACCACTGCTGAAATAGAAAAACTTTTGACTGAATTAGATGATTGATACAAAGATACAACGATCTCAAAATGTTGACTGATTTAGATGATTAGTATGAACGATCTCAGCTGATTACTTGAATTTATTAATGTTTACTTAATTTTTTAAATATTTTGTAAGAATTTTAAAAGAAGTTCCTAAACTATGTTTCTTTTATAAAAATATATAATATTTTTTATTATTCTTTCAGTATTTTATTTCCGTAACCTGTAAATGCCTAAATCAAAAAATCCATTAGATTGAAATCAATTAATATAATTAATATGAGTAGGTATTACCTACATAGGTGTGTAAAATACAGGTGAGCCAATAATAGGTTATGTGCACTGCCAATAAAGGGATTTTATATACCAATGACTGGTTTTTACACTCAACATCATTTAGTTTAAAAAAAAATTAAATCAAACTGCTTAATCTAAAATAAAATATACTGAAAACCATTCTCAAATGATATTAAAAGACGTTAAATCCGTTTTCTTTGTTTAAATTTATAATTATATGAGCAAAATGAAATGTGTTTGTGGGATAGCCACTTAAAGTGCCAATAAATGGGTGTTTTACCCTAGATATTTTTAATAAAGCAAGCGCACCTTAGTACATACCACTTCCAGTTGCGCATACTCCGTGTATTTTTAGCTGTGTTAAACTATTTGTGACTACCCTACAGTTATGAAATTATTTCTTATAAGTTATAATTTTTGCTAAAACTATTGTTACTGTGCGTAAGTTTTAAAGTGCAAAAATGTTTTAATGTTAGATTTTAACATTTCTCATGTCAGTGAATTAATTCTTATGGGAAATAAAGATGTCTCAAACCTTGAAAGATCTTCACGTAAATGTAATGAGTGATATAAAAGAGGGGTTATACCAGGAGTTTGGTACATGTTAGGATTTATCAAACACCATTGGTAAAAGTTACGTTTGCGAATGAAACATGGTGTAATAATCAGAAAGTATTTATAAAACACTAGCGGCCCGTCCCGGCTTCGCATGGGTAGATATTTTCCCGTTTTTGCAACATTTTTCATATATGCTCCGCTCCTATTGGTCGTAGCGTGATGTTATATAACCAATATAACCTTCCTCAATAAATGGACTATTCAACACAAGAAGAATTTTTCAATTCCAACCAGTAGTTCCTGAGATTAGCGCGTTCAAACAAACAAACAAACTTCAGATTTATAATATTATTAGTACTTATTGATAACCCTTCCTTGGCACTCGGGTAAAAAGGAAATTTTAGCAAAGAAATATATTCCGCCACTAGTGGCAGAATAATGGAAGTGTCTATCAAATACATACATAAATAAACTCTAGTCTTTTTCCCATGGGGGTAGGCAGAAACTATAGAACGCCACATGCTACGGTCCTTACGTACTCCTTTCGCTTCATCTACATTCCTACACGTTATCATCGGGCACACCGGTTGAGAGTGACAGAAATAGCTCAGTTATTTAACAACTTTTTTATTGACGATATAAAACCAACACATAAGGACAATAATATAGATCTAAAAACATTGACATACAATAATTCCAATTCAATTTTCATGAAACCAACAGACTCGCTTGATGTAGACCAAATAATAAAAATGCTTAAAAATTCTAATAGTACAGGGTACGATAATATTAACACGAAAATAGTTAAAAGTGTGTCGCACCTCATTGCGCCAGTACTTAGCCACATTATAAATCTGTGCCTTGAACTCGGATTGTTTCCCTCGAAACTGAAATTAACGGTCATAAATCCCATATTTAAAAAAGAGGACAAAGAAGAAATGAAATTTTACAGACCAATCGCGTTAATACCAGTCTTTGCAAAAATATTTGAAAGAGTAATTTACAATAATCTATATAACTACTTTGAAGCTAATGACATATTTGCAGATGAACAATTCGGGTTTCGTAAAGACAGATCCACTAGCGGCGCTCTTTTTAACTTTTTAAGGAATGTAATGACAGGACTGGATAACAAGCAACATATAACAGCCATTTTTATGGACATGTCAAAGGCCTTTGATCACGTGGATCATCAAATACTCTTGAACAAATTAGAAAAATATGGGGTAAGAGGAAATGCACTAAACCTTATAAAATCGTATTTATCAGACAGACTGCAAGTAACACAAATAACAAAAATAACAAGTGATAATAAGTTGGAACAAACATATAAGTCAGATCCTAGAAATATTATGTATGGAGTGCCCCAAGGAAGTATTCTTGGACCTCTTTTGTTTATCATCTACATAAACGATCTCCCGAAAATTATAAAACATGAAATGGTACTATTTGCAGATGATAGTACTGCTATTTTTACGAATCATGACAAAGATAATTATGAAACCAACATTAACAAAGCACTTGAAGATATTATAAAATGGTTAAATGTAAACAATCTAAAAATAAATATTGGAAAAACAAATTATATGACTTTCACAAATAAAAATACTACTTCAAAAATAAAACTACACATAGATTATAAAGGGGAACAAATTAAAGAAGTGAATAACACTAAGTTTCTTGGTATTAATATTGACTCTGAACTAAACTTTAAAATGCAGGTGGATCATGTCTGTAAAAAATTAAACCAGTTTTCATATGCCCTCTACATGTTGAGAAAAGTTGTTAATGAGAGAACATTACTGACAGCTTACCATGCGTACGTAGGTTCTACAATAAAATATGGTATTCTTTTCTGGGGAAACTCAACTAACAAAGAGTATGCTTTTAAGGCACAAAAAAAGTGCGTTAGAAGTATATGTGGGCTTAAACAGACAGTTTCATGTAGAACAGAGTTTAAAAGATTACACATTTTGACATTACCTTCACTATACATTTATGAAGCAGCAGTAATGATAAAACGTGATTTAAATAACTATGACACATTGAGAAGTGCACGGTATAAAAATGTATTAAGCGGAATTAAGTGTATGACAGTCAAATTTAAAACGAGTATATTTGGAATAGGAGTAAAAATTTATAACAAACTACCAAATGATGTAAAAAACAGTGTAACCTTGCATAGTTTTAAAAAAAGACTGAAGGAATTCTTGATTGGTAAAGCCTACTATTCAATCAATGATTTTTTTAGTGACAAAAATACTGGTGACTACATATTTGTATAAGCTATACCAATGACTCAATGAGTCATTTAATTTGTATGATATCAATGACTGATCTAATTGTAATGAAACCACTGAATAATTTTAATTTGTATGACATCAATGACTATTTAATTGCAATGAAACCACGGAATAATTTTAATCTGTATGACATCATTGAGTAATGTAATTGTAATGAATAATTTAATTGTATTTAATTTTAATGAAACCAAGGAATAATTTAATCTGTATGACATCAATGAGTAATTTAATTTTAGTGAAATCAATTCTGACTTGTTAATGAACAACATTATTAATGCATGACTAATGATGGACGTTGACTTAGGACGAATAATGATTATGGTGTTTAATACTATGATAAATATATGGAACCAATACTAAAAATATTGTACACCTTATAGGTATGTTACAGCGATCCTCTATAATAACCATAAGAACTGACATTTCACCTGTGGCAAACAATAAATGAATTTTGAATTTTGAATTTGAATTTTGAGAGTACTGCGCACCTGTCCTTTCTAATTCCCTTTTGTTATGTTAAGGACTGTATTATAGAAGTGATCACATCGCGTTGCGACCACTTTCCACTTCATGGTTATATTTTTAGCCACGTAAAGATACACTTACATTTAACAAAAATACTTACTTTTATTAAAGGTTCTGAGGTAAAACCTACGATTTACCGAATGAATATGGGTAAAAGTTCGAAATTAACGATGATCACAGTACTTTTACAGAATATTTATACAAATGAAGGGTAAAAACTAGTATAAATAAATAAATCATGACTCACCAGCCTTATGGACTTTCTCTTTCTTTTTCGTGAAGTTAGTGACTAACCTGATGTCAGAGTTTATGCCGCCCATGGGTTTCACATGCCGTCGAGACTTATCTCTCAGGCATGCTGGTTCTCACGATGTTTTCCTTCACCGGTTTTAAGCAAATGATAATCATACAATATGCACATGAATCCGAAAAGTCAGAGGTGCGTGCCTTAGATTCGAACTCGAGACCTATGACTTGGCAGTCCGACAGTAATAGGTACTAGGCTATCACTGCTGTTAAAAAGCTTAATATTTCTAGCATATTTTCATTCTTCAAAATGTTTGCAATCCCTATAAGTTTTGGTACATTTTCACAAATTATTGGAACCTCCTCTTGAACACTAGTTTGATCCATCTCACTAGGTAAATCATCCGTAGCATGAGATAGTCCAGTTATGTTTGCTGGTGATAACTTAAATTTATCTTTCTTTCCAAGCACCCTTACCAACCGTAATAGTGCACTTTGAGAATCTCCTTTGGTACTAAAATTGTTCTAAACTCTTCTATTGGACTTTTTAGAAGAACAAATATGACTTTTTATTGCATTAACGGTCTCTATTTCAAAATCATTTAATGCGAAACTCGGTTCCATGTCTAATTCGTATTTATTCAAAGCATGTCTTTTGATTAGTTCCAGAAAAATACAGTAACATTTTTATGACTTGTCAAACTATAAACCAAAGGAATACTCTTGTTTGTGCCATATAGTTGGCCCATAATGCCATGGATAGTGTATATTTGACAAAAATGATTGAAGAAGGATTTAAAAGTGCCATCCATTAGCCAAAAGTCTGATTTATTTAGCAAATGCAAATGTTTTGTGCCAAATGCTATATAATTGATATTTTCATCTTTAAAATGGCCGATCAAAAGGTTTGTCTCTTTTATTCTGTGATAAATTTCTGGAATTTAGACTTGTTCTAAGTTACGAAGAACTTTTGATAAACCTTTCGATTTAACTAGGTTTATGACCATTCTCATAATTTCATATTACTAACGTTCATCGCACAAGCTTTCTGTCGACCTACAGTTATTAGCACGAATGATCTTTCGCTATTACATCCATCGCACAAGCATTCTGTTTATCTACAGTTCTTTTGCACTAACATTTGTCGCACAAGCGTTCTGTCTGCCTATTATAGTTCATAGCACGAACAATCTTTTGCACTAGCGTTTATCGTACATTGGCACTTCGACCTTAACTTACACACTCATGGCAATAAAAAAATAGAATAAAAAAACTTTTATTTTTGCGCCTCCAGACTACGTTCAGTTGGGTTAGTTTGCTTGCGTGCGGGGTAAAATTAATTATGCAATTTCTGTTCCAAGTGGGAAACTCCATGGAATCTTTAATAACACTGATTAATATAATACATATCCCACCAAAAACATTATGTAAAAAACTAGCCAAGTCTCTATGGAGCTGCTTGTTTATCTCTAAAAAGTAATGTAATCTAGACAAATTCGTGCCCAGTCTAAGGTTCCTTACTGCGATTTCTTTATTATTATAGTTAATTTTGTGTGACTTGGCCGTTGAAGGGTACACAAGGGTACAAAACCAGGTGCTCCGTGACACCATTGCACCAATCTGTCGCCAGAACCGCTACCCATTAAAGATGGAAAATTGCCACTCGGAAAACGTTGATTCAATAACCAGTCAATTGTAGGCTTGATAAAGCTGCGTATTTCAATAATACTTGTGTATAGGCGAGTCTAAAACAAACAGTATGAAAAAAATTCCAGTACAGACGGACTTCTAATCATTGATAGAAGTCCGTCTGTACCTGTCCCGTTGACTTGTACCCACTAATGTATAAATAATGTTCAACTGCCAAGTCACACAACATTAACTATAATAATAAGGAAATCGCAGTAAGGAACCTTAGACTTGGCACGACTTTGTCTAGATTTCATTACTTTTTAGAGATAAACAAGCAGCTCCATAGAGACTTGGCTAGTTTTTTACATAATGTTTTTGGTGGGATTTCACTTTTTTTTGTAGAAACTTGGGGCATATTGATTTATTTTATTTAAGTTTTTTTTTTTGACTTCAAATGAAGCGGCCTACCAAGATGAATCTTTTTTATAAAGGCGGTATGTCGATCTCTAATAGTTTGGTTGGGCTCTTGTGTTTTCTAATCAGGGTCACCAGGTACTCCAGATCTTCGATTATCCTAGTTTTTATAGTTTTCCCTTTATGTGGCCATTAAACCCTAACTCTGTACCAAATTTCAGCTCTCTGAGTTTATGGGAAGTACTAGTTCTATTCTGATGATCATGAGTGAGTGAGTCATAAATGCGAAATTTTGCTTTCGCTTAACTTCGGAACTAAAAGATCTACAGACTTGAAATTTTGGATTTTAAGTATGTGATTATAGCTTACTGGATGACGAAAATTTCTGCGTTCTGGTCTTATCCAGAGGTTCTCAAATAGGGGCCTGAAAATGCGGCGAAATGGTTCCAGTAAAGGATGGTACGGCAGTGTTTGCATCGCGCTCGACTTGGCGGGGGCACTGCCGTGCCCCCCGATTATGTTATTTTTGTATTTAATACAAGTTATAGCCAAACATTTTCTTTTATGTTTAGCATTTCATTCTTTTTACTTTAGTTTATGTGATAGGAATAAAAACCAGTTTAAAATAACAAACATTTTGGAAAAATTTAATAATGATTACAAAACAAATATTACATTAATTTAAACAAAGCTTGAACCTTGCACAGATATCATAGATTGTAGGGCAGTCATAGGAGCCTTACTGGCGCCAAACGTGAGCTATCGTATGTATACATAATTTCAAATGGATTTATAGTCAATTTTTGATCATCAGAACTCATTGTTTCACCTCGAAACTGGCGTAGAAAGTAATGGCCCTAATATAGTTCCTTGTGGCAGTCTATATGGGAGGTTTATATTTTTTAAGAGTTGTTGCTTTCTTGTTTACAATACGGTGTATAGCATCACCAGTTTTGGCCAACTATTTAGAGCAGGTGCTGTCTACCCAAGTAGAATAATCCAGGGCCGGTATATCACCGCAACTGACCATCCCGTTACTGGAAAGAAAATATAATTTTCAAATGAGTCACACCAATGAACAATTTTTTTCATAGTCACAACTTTGGATTAACATATTTTTATCATTCTTGTCTTGGTTGCGATTAGCCCTAGTCTCACCTGATGGTAAGCGCAGACGGGGTCTAAGATGAAGCATACGAATCCAAGGAACAGAGATATAGAGGGATTCCCCTATACTCCTCTAGCTCTCACATACACACGACGGAACAGAGTAAGCTGCTTGGCGCCTTTAATCTGAGGGTGTAGCTAGCCAGGCGGACCGTATAGATACCACCAAGCAATTATTATTATAAATGATTTTTAGAGTAGTGTCGAGTTCTACTCTAGATTCCTTCTATTATAGGTTGGTGGTGCGGTGGGTGATAAATTATAATTTTATACGTCATCAAGTTAAATTTTGTCTACTTACTCAGTTCTTGGTAACTCAAAAGCCTTGGGTTGTATCTCTGTAACTGCATCGCCGACGTCACACAGCAGGCGAGCTATCGATGCCTTCCTTATTTGTGCCAATTGTTCTGTTAACAGAAATATTATATGTATGTGAAATAATCCCCAGATCAAAAATCCTATCAAATAGTTTCAAAAAATTTAAATATAATATTGACAAGACATTTGTTTAAACATAACATCACACATGTATTCCCCGAAGGTTTGGGCAGAGCTGTACACACACTCTCATTTCGCCGTTACGTTTAAGTCCCATGTAATAGGGGGCTAGCGTATTGCCATATACCGGGCACAAATCCAAAATCCGGGCTGATACTGAGGAATTCCACACGAAAAAACCCAATCACACTTTGCCGGACCTGGGGATCGGACCCAGGACCTCACGATCAGCAGTCGCGCTTGCCACCACTAGACCAACGAAGAACTATTTATTTATTCGTATGGCGAAACTATGAGTTGTTATCCCACAACACATTAAAATTGTATTTTGCAAAAGCGATTATGGTTTGACTAACAATAAAAAACAGTGGATGCCCATTGTCCACTTCGAATAAAATATATTGGCCTTGGGGATGTAATGTCATTATCATAATTTTAATTAATTCAGGCAAATAGCCGCCAAGCATGTGGATATCATAAATTACCATAGTGTATGAATTAATGGCTTGGAAAATATTATGAAATGCTTCAACTAAAGACAGAAAACCGCATACTATAAAATACATAAAATTATGTGTCAAACAAAAAATAAGACTAATATTCTACAAGAACTGCCTCGTTGGTCTAATGGTGACAAGCGCGACTGCTGATCTGGTATTTTCTTGTGGAATTCCTCAGTAGCAGCCCTGAGTTTGGATTTGTGCCCGGTTGATGTCAATAGGCTCGCCCTCTATTACTTGGAACTTAAACATAACGGCGAAATGAAGGTGTTACTATACACCTCTGCCCAACCCTTAGGGGAATACAGGCGTGATGTTATGTTACCCTACAAGAACTCACCGCTAGTAAAAGCTTTGGGCCTATCCTTCCTCTCATACCAGTGCCTGTCGGACACAAGGGTTCGTTTTAGCTGCGTACTTACAAGGCAATAGAATGTTGGAGGTACATGAGTACCTTCCTTGAGTTTCTCTACCCATATACCAGCTAGAAGATCTATGTCCTCTACGTTTGTATATAGCTCTTTCAGCTGTGTTATCCTCTGAAATTTTAAATTGTGTAATTTTGTCTGAACTTAATTTATTGTAATTATGAATTGTTGGTCCATCATGATTTATTGGTTTTGTTTACAGTTTCAGTTTATGTAGTATTAATATTGAATTTTCAAAGATTTTAAATTTTCTATACGTTGAGGTTGTGCATTACAAAAGTTTTAAGTTAAAGCTGACAAAACGAAACTAAATTGTTTTCAACAATTTATTGTTTTCTTAATATAAAATAGAATATGCGAACCAAATAATCTAAACCATTAACCACCGATTAGATTGCATCTAACATTAGATTAAAAAATAAAAATTCTCACCTGTACGTCTACGACACCATGTAAATCATCAAAACTGGTGATATCGTCTCCAAAACAGTATTTTCTGTAATAGATATAGCCTTGGAGGCCAAAGAAGCGAGTCTTGGCCAAGTCGTTTGTCATAATGTCATTCGCCTTCTGTTGACTACCAAGACCTCTTTGCACAATCTGAAATGAATGTAAAGATTAGTGGTAAGCGAAGATCTATTGCTACTGTAGAAGTAAAACTAGTTTCTACAAGCAAAATTGACTCTCATACAGTAAGTATTAACAATACTGACAATGCCATAACAAATGTACACGGTTAGTTGGAAAGGGGATAGGTACTAAGCCGCGGGCCACTTAATGTATCACTGATGATTGTTTTAAAGAAAGTGTTAAATTTTCATAATTCGATAAAAAAACATGCAAAATGATCTTTATTTTAGTTTTTACCAAAATTCTTCATCCCTGCTTTAGTTACGAACTCAAAAAATGAAGCTTCTAATCCGTGACCACAAATATGACCTAAAATGTAAACACGGATCATAGATGATGATAGATAGAATTTAGCTTTTTTTTTTAAATCTTTGAAAAGCTATTTCTCTTTAACTAATGACTTTTGGAGAAAGTGGTAGAACAAAAGTTATTCATTATTATGGGTAGTTTAACTTCCTTCCGGTTTAGTACCCCTTTATGACTAACCTTGTATATTAAAAACAGCCATGAAAATACCTTGCGCTGATATCTGGTGATAGAATGGAATGAAAACGATCGAATGATATTAAATGGTTTCTACTAATTTCCCACCTTCTATGAATGATAGAAAATAAGTTAAAAGATTAGAAAAAAAAGAGGACGACAATATGAGGTTACATTCTAAATATGTGCACAATAAAGAATACAAAGTTAATTTCCTTACATCAGGATCTACGACGAAATCCTTGGAATTGGCAGTCGGTTGCCTGAAGACGCCTTGAGTGGCGTAGTCCATGTTATCTCCTTCCCTCAAGAATTTCAGGTTTGATGTAAGATCAACGTACGCGTATGATGACTTGTATGTTCCATTTGTGTAGTACATCCTAAAATAAAATAGATTGGTATAAAAACAATGAGGAAAATAAATTAGACAAGACACACCGATAATTCAGCCCTCATCAAGCTGTCTCTCTCCCAGTCCTCCCGCCAGTAACGTCTAAGCTGAGGTCCGAGTCCCATTAGGGTTTGCCCTAAGTGCTTTTGTTGCTAGTTGTCATGATGTTAGTAGTAGTAGTAAGCTTAGGTTAAGTATTTTATTTGCCCCCATTGGTTGGAGACCCTTCAGGTTTTGCCAATAACTGCCCGGTTACGTAGAAACGGTCCGTGAGACAATGTACAAGCAGTCGAATAGGGAAAACAAAGATCGGCCCTCCCGTGCCGCTGCAGTTGCCAAGTTAAGTGCTACTCCTGCTCAAGAAGACCCTGTACTCCTCGCATTGCTACGAATCACGCCTTGTTGACCTATTTGTAATTCTGATTAAAATATAATACAGTGTACGGTTACAAGTGTTATTTTTTATCCTCCCGTAAGTACACGCCTGCAAAATTTTATGTGCACATGCTTGTTGAGGGTTGGCTCTTAAAGCCACCCTAAAGTGTTATAATCTTATAGACACAATAAATTTTAAAGACACAGGCTCACATTTGAGAGCAATAATGTCTTTGCATAAAAAGTAATCCCATCTAACGAAATCTGTTCTGCTTAGCCTTATCCCAACTATATTGTGGTCAGCTTCCAATCTAACCAGATGCGGCTGAAAACCAGTATTTTACAAGGAGCGACTGCCATTACACCTCCGCAACCCAGTTATCTACAGGGCAATGCAGATATCCTAAGGTTACACCGGTTGTTAGACTTTCGGGCTTCTGACTTCCCGGAACGACTATCATAGGTATTCGTATGACACCCGCGACCGACAGTTTAACGTGCTCTCCCAGGCACGGAGGGGTTTTATTGTGTAACGAACGGTCACCCATTCACAGACGGACCGCGGCAAGTGCAGCTTAACCTCGCAAATCATAATTAGGAACCGTGCGATTGGCAATAAGCCACAAGCCTCTCTAACGCGATCAATTTTTGGAAATATTAGTCTCATGATGAAACTGTCGACTCGTAGTCAAGCAATTGGAAGAATAATAGTACATTACTGCCGCGGTCTGTAATGACCGAGTTGCTGGCCGTACTGATGATGGCCGAAAGCGCAGTGTAGCGCAGCTCCAGGCCATCACAGCGCGGTCAGCATTGCAGCTCTTGATGGACAAGCTGGAATAAAGGCCGAGACCGAAGGACGAGGCCTTTATAGCGCGGACAGCAAGGGCTTCAATGATGACCAAGCTTGAAGGCCGAGAGCGTAGCTAACCTAAGCTCGAGGCCATCATAGCGTGGCCAGCAGCGCAGTCATTGCGGACCAAGGCTGTATAGTGCTTTACTCAAACAATGCCAGTAATTTAAATAAAACCAGCTTAGTATAGTAAGAATTTATTCAAAGTAACGATTTGTTTCTTTCCCGGGCCTTAGTTTTTTTTTTAAATTAGTCTTTAATGATTGTACTGCCTGTACCTTTACAGCCAAATTCTGAATAAAAACTTTTTGCACCAGACTATTTTTGAAACAAAACTAGACCATAATGGATTTTCAAAGGAAATTGCTGGTGGCTAAAACTCACCAGCAAAGAAATTCCATACAACTTTGCTAGCGCCTATTCAAGTAGCGCGGAAAGGTCGACTTTGCTCAAAGAAGGTTGTCAAAATAATGACCACATTACAAGCATTTTTGAGTAAAATAAATTACAGACCTCATCTCTCCGTCTTGCAAGCTATGGAACCACCGTAATGCAACTGGAAACTCCAGGGCTATTTGTTGCAGAACATTAGAATCGTAAACATCTCTGAATCCAGGGTTGTCCGATAGTACACCGTCCTTTACTAAGTTATCGTAACCTATGGAGGACCAAAGAAATTATAATGTGATGAGTACATAACATTACGCCTGCATTCTCCGAAGGGTAGGGCAGAGGTGTATAATACTACATCCGCATTTCGCCGTCATGTTTAAGTCCCATGTAATAGAGGGCGACCCTATTGCCATCAACTGGGCACAAATCCAATCACCGGGCTACTACTAAGGAATTTCACACGGAAAAACCCAAAGACACTTTGCCCGACCTGGGGATCGAACCCAGGACCTCACGATCAGCAGTCGCGCTTGTCACCACTAGATCAACGAGGCAGTTGTGACGAGTAGTACTATATTTATGTTGATATTTAGAGTGAAAAGGGGAATTTCTTTCATTAGTCTGATAGAATCACTTATGGAAGCAGGTAACAGATTTGGAGTTTTGTTTTAAGGGTAGAACAATATCATAACTACGAGCCCCAACACACACTGATGATACGAGAAGACGTCTGTATCTTCTCTACCAATGTTAAAGTGACGCAAATGTTTCATCTAAACTCTTTTTGAAAGTTCAACAACTTAGCTAAATGATCTGATAGAGAATTAACTACTTATTTCACTAACACAAAGGTAAAATAAGCTTGTCACCTCACCCATAAATGTGGCCATAAGTTCATAGTAGAATATTTGAACTCCAACAGCGATGTTAATATCCCTGGCGGCCACAAACAGCTGTTCATCCGTCCAGCAAGGATTCAAAGACGCCAGCTCAGTAGCGATCAAGTTGTGGTGTCTCCAGAAGAAGATAATGCCAAAGAAATTTACGCCCATAACGACACTGTTATTTGCTGAAAAATATTTTTTATTAAATATTCCACTACTTATTCGTTTGCCGTGGATACAGAAGGATACTGATGGAAAAAACACCACAGGCCCTCCGATCATGCGGTAACTGGTGGAACCACGTGGTTCTAGCCTATTCTTGCTTAAATAATATTAATATTCCGTCTCCGTGCTAATAGAACAATAATGTATGGTGTTCACCTAAACGGTTTGTGGCGGCATCTATCACGCGACATACGAGCTATGCAGCACGATCATTGTGTAGCAGGTAGCAGACAACAGCGACAACAATGACCACTCTCAAATATGTTGTCACAAATCCTGCATCGCGATATCAAGACTTGACACGCAGATAATATGTGTAATACAACTTCCCAACATCAACCGTTGGGCAGTAGCCCGCCACGCATAAGACCCGCCTGTTTAGGGGATCCTCCCTTTTTGTTGGAGGAACACCATACCTCGTTCATCCACAGTAGAAAAAGCTAATGAGAATTTTGTAGAAGTAACAAATAGACGATAGCTTGTAAATGAATAGCTACCGATCTAAGCTATCGCTCCCTGATCCATTGCGCTCACCCGCCTCAGCCGCGGACCTAATCGTCTTTTCTGACTTGCATTCACACTGATAATTCAGCCCTCATCAAGCTGTCTCCCTCCCAGTCCTCTCGCCAGCAACTCCCTAAGTCGAGGTCCGAGTCCCATTAAGGGTCGCCCTTAGTGCTGTTGTTGCTAGCTAGTCATGATATTAGTAGTAAACTTAGGTTAAGTAATTTACTCTCGTCCCCATTGGTTGAAGACCCATCAGTTCTCGCCAATAAATGCCCGGTTACGTGGAAACGGTCCGCAAGACCAACTACAAGCAGTCGAATAGAAAAAAAAACAACTGTTGGCATTGGTTGAAGACCCATCAGTTCTCGCCAATAAATGCCCGGTTACGTGGAAACGGTCCGCAAGACCAACTACAAGCAGTCGAATAGAAAAAAACAATTAAAAAAATATTGGCCAAGCATAAGACCCGACTGGATGGAGGATCCTCACTGTCCACCACAGGTTAATATTGTACTTACTTTGTTCCGGAAATGTTCTGTTATTCACAGTTACAGTAAGCAACTTTCCACCAGAGAACTTACGCCTTCCTTTATCTATGATGTTATCATATATATTAGACAAATCAAACATGGGGGTGCGGTCTACTATCTGAAAATTAATACAGAGAATGGAAGCTTAGACTGGAAGTATGTTTCGTATATATTTTGAGGATTTTAAAGTCTTTTCCAAGGTAGCCCAGGGATAGACTTTGAGTTCCTTTTATAAACCTGTTATATTCTCACTGCTTTGTTGGTCTAGTGGGCGCAAGCGCGACTGCTGAGCATAGGGTTTCGATCTCGCCAGATCGGGCAAAGTGATATTGGGTTTTTCCATCAGTAATTTCTAATTAGCAGTCTGGAGTCCGGGTTTGTGCCCGGTTAATGGCAATAGGGTCACCCGCTATTACATGAGACTCAAACATAACTGGCGAAACGAAGGTGTTACTAAAACACCTCTGCCGAACCCTAGTGGGGAATACAAGATACATCTGACATAGATTATTGGAATTCCTATGAAGATTCAATGAGGAAAAGTTAATTATTTTACCAGAGAAAAAAGGAACAAATATTTACTCTCAATGGTGTAGTTGTGTGGGGCAGACATCCAGAGGATTGGTAAGTCAGGGGCCTGGTAAAGTTCAAGCAGTCAATCCCACTGAAACGGTGCACGAAGTCATTTGCTGGCACTTTGTGTGGGACGCATACATAGTCCTTTAAACCTTCCTTTTTACAGCAGTAAGGTCTCCAGTACGCAAAGTTTGCTAGAAGTAAAAATATATTTTAAATAAGCATATTTTTTACATACTATACCCCTGATTACTGAAACTGCCTTGTTGGTCTAGTTGTGGCAAGCACGATTGCTGATCGTGAGGTCCTGGCTTCGATCCCCAGATAGGGCAAAGTGTTGTTGGATTTTTCAGTGTGGAATTCCTCAGTAGCAGCCCAGAGTTTGGATTTGAGCCCGGTTCATGGCAATATGCTCGCCTCCTATTACATGGGACTTAAACATAACGGTGAAATGAGGGTGTTAATAGTATCTCTGCCCAACCCTTATTGTTATGTTCTGAAAGCATGATTGATTTAATCTGTCAATGGATGTGTTTGGTCGACCAAAATACTAACAACGAATCACATCACTTGACATGAGATTTGACAGATGATTAGGTAATTTTTAGACTACTTTTCAGATTATGGAACAGAGCAATGCAGGATACAAAATTAAACGACACTTACTTCTATCAAAGGTATTAGTGATATCAGTGTTGAACAACACGGCAATGTGAAGGATGATGCTGGCCAGAAAGTCATCGTCCGCACGACCTTCAGCCCAGATCTTAGTGCGCACTGCCCGAACAAGTTCTAGTTCTGCACCAGTCACTGAGCGTTTGGGCTCAAATTCTATAGAATAAGATTTCGAAATAGATCATAGACATGCGTGTTCAATATTTATTTTTATTATTCTTCAGTCTGCTGCAGTCATCGAAACGGTAGACTTATGGCCAATTCCTATAATTTACCGAGCGTTATCGGTCAAAATTACCTCTTGTATCCCTTGCATAGTAGATTATCCCATACGTCAGTAGGTAGAGTATATTTATAGGTATATGCCCTGTTTAGAAATTAAAAAATGCTACCATGGGCAAAACGATTCAGTTTTCGCCATAAGAACCGGGCATAATTAAAATTGGAGCATTAGAATTTTACTATGTTTAGGTTCAAAAACTGCTATAGTTTAAGTATTTTTGTTCCTTAGTGGGCATTTATGGGCTGATAGGGATCTTACTATCAGCCCATAAATGCCCACTAACTAGATGAATTGCAAGATAGACCAGCAATAACTGTAACAGTAAATGGAAAATAATTTAAGGTCTACCTTGCAGTTCATCATTTTAATCATCTTTCAGTTGTTTAACACAATCGATAGAGAGTTCAGATTTCGTAACATTATTAATGAAATGTTGATTTCTCTTTTGAGTGCATAAATTATAGATTTTCGTACTTGTCTTAGAAGGCTGATAAAAATCTGCTTCTAGTATCCTGTAGTGAGGAGTGTGGGTAGCTCCATACGAGGGGTAGTCCAAATTGTTGCATGTTCCATCTACGCGTCTGCCTTCAGAAGCGTCGCATTGCGCGATCTTGTTCGTGCAGTTTCTTTAAGTAAAGTGGAAAAAGTAGTTACTACCCATATAACAGACTAGCTTTTGCCCGCAGCTTCGCTTGCGTGATTTTTTTTCCACCCCCTTAGGGGTTGAATTTCGAGAAATCTCTTCTTAGTGGATGTTTACGTCACAAAATGAACCTACTGTCAAAATTTCAGGTTTCTAACCCCAGCCGTTGAGGCTGTGCGTTGATAGATCTGTCAGTCAGTCAGTCAGTCAGCTTCTCCTTTTATAAGTATAGATAGAAGATAGATGAAAGGATAAAGTGTAAGGAAATGAGGAATCAACTAAGGCTGGAAGCGGAATTCGAGATCGAAAAAAGTAAACAAATGGATATAGTCGCCGGCACGCTACTTGGCAAGATTAGAGAAGAGAATTCCTCTCCTTTCTTTTTTTCTTTTAAATAGTGTTTAAAAATAAATTATGGCAATAACCACAAAATAATGACAAGCATTAATATGAAAAAAAAAATTGTTGCACTAAGTGTACATGCGCAACCTTACTCCAAGTAAGAGCTCTGCCTCATTAGTGCGTTGCGTTGCGTCGTCGCAGCGTCAACGCTGCGTCGTTTTCCATACATTTGAAAATGACATGCCACATTAAAGCATTGCGTCGTTGCACGCGACGTTGCAACGGATCGGTGGACGAGAGACGAAGCGGGAGGAGGGTGATGCGATGCGCTGTCAGATCCCCGGTGCGACGACAGACAGTGTTCCACTGCTAGAGATGCGTGCGCCGTCCGCTTGCGCTGCGACGTCGTGCGTCGTCGCAACGCAGGTGTGGCATACAATGCGTTGATCCGTTGCGACGACGCAACGCACTAATGAGGTATCGGCCTAAGCCAAAACCTTGCCAAGTTACGTACTGGCGACTATACCAATACAAAAAAAAAACTAAAGGAGGTACTATTATTAATCGCAAAAAGGAGACGCTAAAAGTAATGTTCGAATACAAACATAAAATTATGTTAAACAGAGTCAAACAAAAATATTCGTTGAATGTTATAAAAAATCCGTAATTTTTTAAATGACGTTATTAGTTGTAGAATAGTCAGGCGTTATCAACATTTTTATTTGGTAATTTTTAAGTAAATTTCTATGTGATAAAAAATTATTTTAAAGAGAAAATGTTTTACACCACTGAAATGTCACTTAGGCAGTAAAAATTGTTTGTCCTTGAATTCCATTTCTGGGTATAGTAAGTCTGTCAATAGATAAGTGGTACTTACGCTAATGTATTGTTGGCAGCATATTGAGCAACTTCATCACTGGACAATTTTATGCCATAATACGAGCTGTAGTAAGTATAATTCCCCAACACACAACACATTGATGTGAAAAATATTAATGAAGATACCTTCGCCATCTTCCTGGTTGATCGTAGAATGACGCTTGGCCCAAGATGTTGGCCCTTTTATTACTGTGTTCAAAACTGTTGTGAGTTTTATTATGTTTTCAGGTTCTGTAGTATTTTTTCATATTGGTTTAGATATAAACAAAGAAGATAGAACAAATGACGTTATAAATATATGTGTTTATTTTAAAATATTTATGATATCGATGACTGCCTCGTTCGTCTAGTGGTGGCAAGCGCGACTGCTGATCGTGAGGTCCTGGGTTCGATCCCCAGGTCGGGCAAAACGTTACAGCGTTTTTCCGTGTGTAATTCGGCTTGTGCCCGGTTGCTGGCAATAGGCTCGACCCGTATTATATAGAACTTAAACATAACGGCGAAATGAGGGTGTTACTATACACATCTGTCCAACCATTCGGGGAATACAGGCGTGATGTTATGTTATGTGGTGATATTTTTCGACTTTAAGAATTAAGCTCCTTTGTATGTTACTATACCTTGTCATTATGTGTCAATTTGCGTTAGCATCAGCTAACTATGGTCAATATGTTTAGACCTCTCGTTTGTTGTGGCTAAACGGGGTACAGAGAAGGTCGTGTCATCAGGCGGTCTCACGTGCGTTGTATTCAAGGGATTATTATAAAGCACGTCTCGTAAAATCAGTATAAAGACACAGTTCTCACATATTTCTTATATTTTTCACATTACAAAATGAACATTTCAATACCATAAATCAGATTTTGCGTAATGAGATATTAGAAATGTTTTGACTTAACAATGAAGACACTGTTTTTTTATACCAGCTATTATTGCTCTTCTATTAAAAAAACTTTTTATAATAATGATGCCAATAAATATTATTTAGCTTAATTTATTTTTAACGTTAGCCTCACTTCCGTATATAACTCCATTTAGGCAAAAAACACACGACTTAGGCTGATTTCTCACGGCACACAAACGACACGACTAAAATGTCGTGACGACATAATATTTTTCGACGACTCTAATAATGTCTGATGGACGACCTAAATTGGACCTTGGCCGCACCTATGAGTTTTCATTTGCGGATCAAAATGATGGTGTGTGTACTCCGCCAACCCGCACCAGGCCAGCGTGGTAGGCTAAGGCCTAAACTCTTCTCAGTCTATGAAGAGGCTCGTGCTGTGCAGTGAAACGGTAAAGCCTTATACGGACTGCGAGTTTCAGTGTACGCGTAGTCCAGCTATATTGAATACGCTTACAGATATATAGGCATACAACAGTTGTACGGACTACCTGCGAGTCTGAACGCGAGATGAAGCGATCCACCAGTCGAGCCATTATTGAATCCCGGCGGGAACGAGTGACCCATGTTTACCGTCCAAATCAAGCTTACTCGTTCCTTTTGACGCGCATCAAGATACCGACTCCCGATGGATCGTCGCGAGCCAGGCACGCGCGACACGCGTGGTGTAAAGGTCGTCGTCCATTAACCGCCTCAGCACCAGACCTCACCGCCTCGCCTCACAACTCAGTTACTGAAAAACGGACTTTGAGCTATGTGGCACATACATACATGTTTTAGATTTGTAAGTGAAAATAGTGGTCAGCGCGGGGACAATGCGCCGTCCACTCTTGCTAGTTGAATCGTGTACTTATCTGGTGCTGAGGCGTTTAAATAGACGACGAGCTTAAAAGTGCACGCTTGGTTGCAGGTACGAACAGCACGTTCTAGGGTACGTGTACTCGACTACGCGTACATTGGCACGCGTAGTCTTTACAAGGCTCTATGGGGTGATTATGTTTATACTAGTAATATGGAGTCGATATTATTTCCAAGAAATAATATATGATGTTTAGAGTCGTAACAACGTCGGATCGTATCGTGTGTCGTGAGTAACCGGCCTTAAGGCTGATTTACACGAGCATAGTTTCTCTAACCGAGACTCGTTCTCTCTTTATCTTTATGATGAAAACAGAGATAGCATGAGACTCGCTTCGAGAAACTGTCTCCGTGTAAATGAGCTTTTAGTTAAACACGAAAACATAATCAACGGCTTAGTAGACGGGCTTATATTCTATAATCTGAGAAACCGGAGACTATTGTTTACGAGTAGGACGAAGCAAAAATAAACAAAACGTTATTCAATCTACCCTCCTACTGTAAGCAATCACTTGATGGTAGGGAAGACGACGGATTTGTAAGCCATAAAGTAAGCGTATTGTGTGTGGTACGTAAACACCGAGCGCCAACGAAGTCCAACAAAGGCCAATGAATGGGTTTCGATACCACTTACATCTGAATGAAACCATATTCGTTACTAACAAACATAACATCACGCCTTGTATTCCCCAAAGGGTTCGGCAGAGGTGTTTTTAGTACACCCCCGTTTCGCCAGTTATGTTTAAGTCCCATGTAATAGGGGGCGAGCCTATTGCCATTAACCGGGCACAAATCCAGACTTCAGGCTGCTACTGAGAAATTCCTCATGGAAAAACCCAATAACACTTTGCCCGACTTGGGAACCCAGGACCCGACGAACCCAGGACCTCACGATCAGCAGTCGCGCTAGCCACCACTAGACCAACGAGCCAGTCGTTACAAAGTTTAGTCAAATTCAACAAATGACGTATGTTCGTTGATATTTGTTGATTTGGTGGGTACGTACCATTAGCGTTTATGCATCTACAACGTGTTACATAATTCCCCATGAAAAATGTAAATAATCAAGCAGTCTTTTATGGTTGTTGTCATTTGCCTCTCAGAGGAAATTAGGTAAGAATGTAAATAACTTTCTGGGTAGTCTACTCTTTAGTTTTATGTTTTCAGGGTTGCGTTTCAATGATGATTATTTTATGTTTTATCCAAATTCTTTTTTTTTGGGTCATTCTACGGTATTCAAATATTGCCAATAGACTTTTTACAACGGACCTTCTAACCCCCTTTCGGCTTTAGGGGTATTTTTGTAACACGTTATTTAAGGGAATATTTATTTTAATCTACAGGCAGAATTTGTTGATGGTGCTTTATGATGTTCGTCGCCTTTTACCGGACAAAATCCATCCATGGCTGTGACAGTGATTTATCTGAGGAACAAACCCAGATCCCAAGGCTGGCAGGAGCACTGGATTTTGCCGCTTTTCATTAAGCTCTCAAGTAATAATAAGATCGACCCACATGTTTCTGAGCACACAATTTACTAATGCTCAATTCCTATGGTTTACCGAGCGTTATTGGAATTAAGACTCTTATAATTATACCTATTCCAATAATAACGGAGAGAGCCTATCGCCCTGCATGGTAAACCCTACCATTCGTAATTAGTAATCACAGGTTTTTTTTTCGTATGGTTAGTGACTAACCTGTTGTTAGAGTTTATGCCGCCCGTGGGCTTCTGACTTGGCTTCACATGCCGTCAAGAAATATCTCTCGGGCATGCCGGTTTCCTCACGATGTTTTCCTTCACCGTTTTTAAGCAAGTGATAATTATACAATACGCACATGAATCCGAAAAGTCAGAGGCGCGTGCCTTGGGTTCGAACTCGAGACCTGTGATTTGGCAGTCCGACGGTCACACCATTAGGCTATCACAGGTACAGCTTAGGAGTCGATTAGTTTTTGACCATAAAAACCGGGCATAAGCTGGTTGTTGGTTAATAAAAAGCGAAAAAAATACGCTTTTGATACACTGAACTGTAAACGGTTGATTATATAAATTTTGTAGTTATAATAACTATTTAAATCAAATGTTTAATCGACGTACGACACACGGTATCGGGTAAACCCGCTTATTTCGTAGCCTCTGACTCCCCAACACTCCGCCACATGACGTGACAGGCGGCCGCGACTGACATATCCGAAATCGCTGCGACATTCTTCCTAAACGTCTTCCCAAACAATGCAACGAGGGTCCTCTGACTTACCACACCTTATTTACGACCAACGTATACCTTAACTTTAATGCAAGAAAGACTAATTTTGCATGCCACAACTGCTTTGATAACTTTGGATATTGACTAGTTATGTTTACAGATTTAATATATTTTATTATAAAGGTGATAAGGGTGACGTTCGCTTGTTGATGAATAGTTTTTAAGTTGTGTAGGTATCAGGGGTGTGATGTAGGAATATTTGAGAAAGTTTTAGATTTGCAATGAGGTGATGGATTCGATTTTAAATGTTTGTTGTTGGATGGGGTCTTGTCAGGGGAGATAAATTTTAGCCATTTATCTACCTTAGTAGTAGAAAGGCTTTGCTTTTATTTTATTTTATTTTTTTTATTCTTGGCTTGGCCCGTTTTCCCCAGTCTCACCTGAAGGTAAGCTCCGACAGGGTCTAAGATGGAGTACACGAATCCAAGGAATAGAGATATAGAGGGAATTTCCTATACCCCTCTGACTCTCACATACACACGTCGGAACACAGTAAACTGCTTAGTTTGACTTTAGGTTTGTTTAGGTTTACTACATAACATTTCTTTATATTCTATAGGCTTTGATTGTTATTAATACAGGATGGTTATTTTGCAAAGAAAAGTAAGTTCAGTTCGATTTTCGGCTTAGCCAGCTGCGAATCTCACAATAATGTCGTGGGTCAGTTTATAAAACGCTAGACCGTCTCCAGGTATAGTTGTAGGAATCTTGTGAAAGAGTTCATCGGGGGAAGTACTACCACCATACCTATTACTGCCTCCAAGCAACATGGATGAGTTCTGGTTTGAAGGGTATGCCGTTGCTGCTGGTGCAACTACAGGCACTTGAGATTTTCCAATTTTGTCTTTGTTTCCATGCTTGGCAACGCATTAACGCGACAGTCCCTACGAATAATCCCGTAACTACAAATGACAAATTTTACAGGAGAGCGCTTCAAAGTTTCAAACACGTGTACATCATGTTCTACTGAACGTAATGTCATAAAGTATGTCAT
Source organism: Amphipyra berbera (assembly GCA_910594945.2). NCBI lineage: Eukaryota > Metazoa > Arthropoda > Insecta > Lepidoptera > Noctuidae > Amphipyra > Amphipyra berbera. The sequence goes on along the minus strand of OU343129.1, from coordinate 19,771,657 downwards.
GTTTGGTATAAAGGTATAATATGTGATTTGTTTTATAAAAAATAAAAAAGATAGGTCATAAAAATCACTTTTAGTGTATTATTCGTCACTTTCGGAATCTGTATTGCAAATACCTTAAGTGGTACTTACTAACTTTTATGTTACTTATACATCGGAATCTTCCCATAATCTTGCAAGTGGTACTTATTAACTTTTACATACATACATACATAAACTCACGCCTTTTTCCCATGGGGGTAGGCAGAAACTATAGAACAAAGAGAGAGCTGCATGACTAGGGGCGAGCCGAGTCAGAAGCGTGCCTGTTGTCTGGAATTTGGCGCCTCCAGGCACTAAGTAGCCTTACCTCTACACGCGGGGCTCTGTAGGGGTGGACAAATAGTTCCCTAGCTATTCGTGGGAACAAAATGAGTTCAAATTTTCTGCCTACTTTTACGTGGTAGTTTTTAAATAAATCAAAGTCGTAATTGCCATTTATGAAATTGTACGTGGAGTATTATGTATACCATGTACCCACCACTTAAATATTGCTTACAACATTAGTGTAAGTGATTGACGCACTAACAAAATTGAGCTACTTCCCCACAAGAGCATGGATCTGGAAATGACAAAACAATCTGGTTGTCTCATATAAAACGGCGCAGCAGTATAGATAATTAGTATGAAAAAGTATAAAAAGTATAAAAAGTATAATCCAAAGTAAAATTACTGGACTGCCGCTACTGTGGTTCTACGTCGGAAATTTTAGTAAATTTTGTAGTTATGGGAAATGTCGTGTGTGGATTTAAAGTTCAATTTGCCAAGTTAGACTTATTTTTGTTAAACTAAATGATAGTCTAGGGTAGCCTGAAGGGGAGGAAACAAAACATGAAAATCACGTATCTACCACATAGGGGATTGTACGTAGGGACCGTCGACGATCCTCTTGGTGTTGTAAGTTTACATAGGCAGCTGTAACCACTTTCCATCAGGTGGGCCGTTGGATTGTTTGGCAAACTTGTTCTGCCTAGCCTTTTCCCAACTATTTTGGGGTCAGCTTCCAGTCTAACCAGATGCGGCTGAATACCAGTATTTTACACGGAGCGACTACCATCACACTCCCAAAACCCAGTTTCTAGGTAGTGCCAATATCCTAAGGTTAGACCAGTTGTCAGACTTTCGGGCTTCTGACTTCCCGTTACGCCATAGGTATTCGTATTACACCCGGGACCGACTGTTTAACGTGCTCTCCGAGGCACTGAGAGGTCTCGATGTGTAACAAACTGTCACCCATTCACGGACTGACCGCGGCAAGCGCAGCTTAACTTCACAAACTGGATGATCCGAGCAGTTCGTAATTAGCTTGTTTGGCAAAATGTTAGAATAAAAACTATTTGAAGTCATCAACAAAGAAAACTGTTTGAAATCATCAAGAAAGATCCTACTGAATTCTTCAACCCTAATGGGGACGCAAATGCAAAATTAAAGCAGATGGCAGCACCGTCGTGATTACTCATAGCAACCAATCAGAACGAGTTAAATTGACATTATCAATAATATCAAACACAATAACCAATGAAATTGCTTTGATACCGACGATGGAGGCGCCATAATTTCCCGTTTCCAAACTCACTGTATCTTTGCTTACTCCTTCACAAATTGTATGCATGCCATCTGATCCATTATGTATGTGATAAGTTACATTTCCTTCTACTCCACATGTTTTTACCAGAAAACAAGTACCAAGAACTCCATCTCGTACATTTAGTAGCAAATGGTAAGAGCACGCGATTGCTCGCATATTGAATGCAGCGAAATGCATACGAATACCGTGTTTACTGTCTCCCTCCTGATAGATGGTCCCGGCAACTTTTGGTGGATGTTCCGCTATGAATTTCGGATTTCCATCTCCATTCATAGAAAGTTAGGGCTTTCCGTTTGATGATACGATGAAGATTTCAGAAGATTACTGAGCTTGGTAAGTAAAAGTATTTTGTAAATTGCAAACTGAAGAAAATAATGTAGTACGTATCCAATAATTATTGCCCAATATCCGATTCCTATAAACAAAAACGAATCGTTTTGCTTACCAATGGTAGCATTATTTATAGGCATATAATGACTCGTAAGCAAGTTTTACCTGCGATAGCTACTTCCATATGGGGGGGGGGTGTACTATGCAAAGCTTTTTACTTTTTGCTTCATTTTGGTAAAGTTAGAAGACTCCATTTTGACTTATAACGCTCCGTTAATTATAGAAATCGGCCATAAGTTACCATCACCTCAAACAGCAATATTTATTACGACCAATACATACATATCTATGAATCAGATGACGCGTATAATTCGCGTATTCTCTATTAATGACGGGTGTGAAATAATATTAAGACACCTACAGTTTATGTCTGGGAATCGATTAAATTATTATTCGATTTTTATCGTAGGTTAAAAATCGTAAATGCTTCATTAGTTCAAGCGTGAGGTTCGTGGTCGATTCTCGGTTTAGGCAAAGTGGTTTTGGGTTTTTTGTTTGAAATTTCTCAGTAGCAGTCCGTTTCGTTTTTGTTCCGTCAGTTAGTTTCTTCGTCTCCGAGTTACCGTTACCGGTGAGATGAGATGTATCTTATTCCAATATTTTCATGAAGGTTTTGTTTGTGATTTATGTGCGGGTTTTTTTTCATTTTTGTTCGTTACCGTGATAGCCTGGCGGTTGAACGCTTGCCTACTATGCAGGAGGATCTGAGTTTGAATCCAGCCTGTACCTCTGACTTTTCGAATTCATGTTAGGATCAGAATTTGGTTATCACTTGCGTTAACAGTGAAGGAAAAACATCGTGAGAAAACCTGCACACCTAAGAGAGCTCCATAAAGTTCTTGATGGTTTGTGTAGTCTGCCAACCCGCACCAGGCCAGCATGAACTAAGGCCTAAACCCTTCTCATTCTGAGAAGAGGCCCGTGCCCAGCAGTGGGACAGTAATGGGCTAGATCTGTTATGTTTATTTTCGTTACATGTAGTACTTGAACATGTCACTTGTTCAATGAGTCACATTGTCTTGGCTGATATTGTAGTACCACTTCTTGATCATTTTGGGACCATAGCCAATATTTACAATTTTATTCGATTAAACCCTGCAAAGCCAAAATATAATTACCGTATTGACAATTTACACAATTCATAAAAGCACAAGCTACATAATTGACAGCAGGCACTGGAACCGATCAGGCCTCCTCACTCAAACACCGAGCCAGTCAATTTGAAGACCGCAAATTGCCGCCTCTTGCTAATTAACGTTTGCCGTGCACCAAATGGCTATGAAGTGAGCGATTTGGTATGCCAATATTTGATTGGTTAAAAGCTCGTTGAAATTAAAAGTGAGAATAAAGAATGGGAAAATATGGACATGTTTGGGTAACTTTTTTATGTTATTTGTACCGTGTAAGGTTAATCACACATCCATGAAGTTTATACTTCTTGATGGACATTTCGCATAACGACAACAACCGTACTATTTTATTCTTATTATTATATATTTTTTCTTTTTTTTATCCTTGTTTTCTGTTTGTATAACTTAAATAACTTTTATTATTGTTGTTACTTTTCATTTGTTTCAATTTAATTCTTATATTGCATAAATTTGGAACATAAATGCTGGGAGAAGACACTGGCTTCTGTAACACAGGTTTGTTAACCTAGCGCAGGAGTCAGGGCCTCACTACTGTTGTGAATATTTTATTATGTCAATAAAGAATTATTATTATTATTATAATTAATGTAAGCAAGACGAAACTAATGGTTTTTGAAAGAGATGCAGATGAATCTGAGTGTAAAGTAAAGCTAAGAGATGAAAGTTTTGAACAGGTGAATGAGTTTGTTTATTTACCAGAGATAGTAAGATTGACGAAGATGTGGAAAGGAGAGCAAATGCGGGAAATAAAGTAAATGGTGCTATGCATGCGGTTGTGGCTAGCCAGTCGATGTCCAAAAAGGCACGACTGGCTGTCCATAATGGTGTGTTGGTACCTACGCTTATGTATGGAAGTGAGTGTTGGTCGTGGCAGAAGAGGCATGAAAGTAGAATAAATGCCGTGGAAATGCGTTCCTTGCGAAGTATGTGCGGTGTAACTTTGAATGATAGATTGAGAAATGAAGAGATTAGACAAAGTTGCGGTTTAAAAGATGATGTAGTGACAAAAATTGAAAGGAGTATGCTTAGGTGGTTTGGTCATGTTGAGAGAATGAGTGAACGGCGATTAACAAAAGGAATTTATAAGGCGGATGTTAATGGGAACACGGACGACGTCCTAGAAGGACATACATCGATGTTATTGGTGATGTTCTTCACAAAGGTCAGGTGCGTAGTACTCTCAACCGGCGTGCGTGTATGACAAGATGTATGAATGTGGATGAAGCGAAAGGGGTATGTAAGGGTCGTAGCATGTGGCGTTCTATAGTTTCTGCCTACCCCCATGGGAAAAAGGCGTGAATTTATGTATGTATGTAAGGTTAAGATGGATATAGAGGTAGGCCAAAAAAAGTTGGATGGATTGTGTGAAGGATGATATGGGTAAGAAAGGAGTGGGTACTGAAATAACGGCTGATAGAGGAGAATGGAAGAGAAATATTGTTATGCCGATCCCACCTAGTGTGGGATAAGGGCAGGGAGATGATGATGATGATGTACCGGGTAAGGTTCTCTATCATTCATTATCAGATATTTAGGTGTTGTTGATGGAATATTGTTGTGGTGAAAGTCCTAAACTCAATCTGAAATCTCATAGTATCCCGTAACTACCTCTTTGGTCTAGCGGTGGCAAGCGCAACTGTCGATCTTGAGGTCCTGGGTTCGATTCCCAGGTCGGGCAAAGTGTGCAAAGTTACTGGGTTTGTCCGTTTGAAATTCCTCAGTAGCAGCCCAGAGTTTGGATTTGTGCCCGGTTGATGGCAATAGGCTCGCCCCCTATTATATGCGACTTAAAAATAACGACAAAATGAGAGTGTTACTAAACAGTACCCAACCCTTCGGGGAATACATGCGTGATGTTATGTTAAAAATAATGTAAAATGTTTAAAAAAAAAACAGTCCGCCTGGCTAGCTACCACAAGCAGTTTACTATGTTCTATCGTGTGTATATGAAAGCCAGAGGGGTATAGAGGAACCCCTCTACATCTTTATTACTTGGATTCCTGTGCTCCATCTTACACCCTGTTTGCGCTTACCATCAGGTGTGAATTAACGTTTGACGTTTAAAACGTACTTTTCAGTCCAGTTAGAATAAATGAATTTTGATTTTATTTTTGGAATCTACTGCATTATTTATTTTTAGAGGGGCTCGTGGCTAATTACCAATCGCGCGGATCATACGATTAGCGAGGTTAAGCTGAGCTTTCCGCTGTCAGTTCGTGGATCGGTGATCGTTCGTTACATATCGGGATCCCTCCATGCCCCGGAGAGCACGTTAAACCGTCGGTCACGGGTGACATACGAATACCTATGACAGTTGTTACGGAAAGTCAGAAGCCCGAAAAGTAACCTTAGTATATCGGCATTGCCCAGTAGCTGGGTTGCGGAGGTTTGATGGCAGTCGCTCCGTGTAAAATACTGGTATTCAGCCGCATCTGGTTAGACTGGAAACTGACCCCAACATAGTGTGGAAAAGGCTAGATAGAACACAGCATTATTTATTTTTTCTTGTCCACAATATTTTTTTGTTTTTGTTTGCTACGTAAGTAACAATTCTAACAAACTCGCCCGTTTCAAAGCCTCGTACCACACAGTGCAACAATAATTGATAGTTTCCAGTCGCCGGGACATACCTATTCACACGCGCTGTTATTTAGTACAGACATGTTGACAGTAATGATAGTGGGTGACCTGTGTTTATTTACATAAAATTGACACCACACTAGTGTGAAAAGTACTGCTATTGAGGATTTTCTTTAGCCATGTTATTATGTGTTTGATTGACTAGTAAATAGGTCCTGGTGATTGTGCGTTAGGTATAATTTTCTTAGGTGTTATTGCAATAGTAGAATTGTCGTGAAATCTAGAGTTTGATTAGAGTTAGATACAAAGTTGTCGCACTCAGTTTAAAGATATAATACACTCGGGAGCAATGACGACACGTTTGGTGCAGTGGCTGAGCGATCGGCTTCTGCGCTACGGGTCGTGGGTTCGATTCCCGCGCGGTACTAATATTTGTATGGCCTACAGATAGTTGTTCCGGGTCTGGATGTTTGTGCGTGTGAAGATTTGTGTCTGTAAACGCACCCACGATACAGGAGAAATCCTAGTGTGGGGCAACGTTTTTTTTTATTAAAAATAAATAAAAATGATGAATCCAGATCATTGTTCATTGTTCATCACATTGTTGAACATTGTTTTGTTTATGTTGGTGACCCGGATTCATTTCTATCGAGTGAAGTTACTGCACAGGTTTGTCGATTTATGATGTAAAGGGTAGTAACGAACACATCAAGAGAAATCTTGACGTGTTCATAACATACGCATGCCTCTAACAGCACAATTATTATAAACCCTGGCAAACAAGACGATATCTTCTTCTTCTGTAATTTTCTCACTGATAAGGATGATAGAAAGAAGATAATATAAAGGATAACAAACAATCATAAGGGATCGTCAGATGAGACAAAGTACTATTAAAAAAAAGTTATAAAAAAAGAAAAAAAGAAGAAGGAAAAGTCAAACAAGTTGACAATACTATTGGTGCAGTGACTGAGTGATTTGCTGCTGTGCTACAATTCACAGGTTTAATTACCGCAAGAAACAAGTTTTTGTATGGCCTGCAGCTACAAATACTTCAGTCTAGGTGTTCACGTACGATTTCTGTATGTAAACACACTCACGACACAAAATAATTCCTAGTGTGGGGCAAAGTTAAAAAAAAAGAAACATATCCCAGCCTTTATCTGCTACAATCTTAAATCACATTACTACACCATCGATACTTCTGCGCTAGTAATGCGCTCATTATAAATAGATTGTAATCGATACGCACAAAGAGCGACAACAAACATCGATTTAAATTGCTCATCGGATTGAATCGGAACAAGAGGTCGTGTTGCATCAATTAAAGGATTACCGGCCGCTGTTAATTCGCTACTGTTGTTTTGTCACCAAAATGTACGTTTGTATCGCTTGTTTTAAAATTATACATTCTTATAATAACAGCTACTATGCGTGCCAACTAAGAATAGGATCGCGCTTGCTACAACTTCACACGATAGCTGTCAAATTAGTACTGACAGCAAAAAAAGACTGAAAAAAAATTATGATATATTTTTTTATTCACAGATTTCTTTATTATTTATATTAATTTTTATAAAACGTTATTTCTTGAATTCCGTAAATAGATACTTCTGGACAAATTAATAATATTTGGAAGCAGTATTTTTTAAAAAAATGAATATAGTTAACTTCACGAAATGCTACTGGTCACCCTAATATGTCGCCATAATAATAATATAATTACTGTGTAATTAATTTGGCGTAAAATTGATTAGAAATACCAAAAAAGCAATGAGGATTTTCCAACGATAAAAAAAGCTTTTGGTCCATTACGCTGGCCAGGTACGAGTTGGTGGAGTACTCACGCCATCGAGAACTTTATGGAGGTCCTCAGGTGCGCAGGTTTCCTCACCATCCCGTTAAACTATAATTCAAACCAATTAAAAGATTAAAACAGACAACCATACAACAGTCACCCAACATGTAACAACTGCACACATTTAACACGTCGAGTCGTTAATCCCTTAATTGATGCGTCGCCCCGCTTTGTCGCATAGTAATGCTGATCTGCAACGAATGGGAGTAGATGAGCCGTAGATAGAAGTGTGTGTACCAGATTTACACGTACAGTACGGCCAATTTATCTTGACCGCTCTGAACATCGTGCAGTTGGTTGCGGAATAGATGTTTTTGTAACAAAATAGCTTTTAGTTTACATTTAATTACTACGATCATAAATCGATCATGGTGAATGGCCATTTGTTAAGTAAGGTTTATTTAATAGTTTTGACAGCAACTGTTTTCTTCACCAAGATGTGGAAAGGAGAGCAAATGCGGGAAATAAAGTAAATGGTGCTTTGCATGCGGTTGTGGCTAGCCGGTCGATGTCCAAAAAGGCACGACTGGCTGTCCATAACGGTGTGTTGGTACCTACGCTTATGTATGGAAGTGAATGTTGGTCGTGGCAGAAGAGGCATGAAAGTAGAATAAATGCCGTGGAAATACGTTCCTTGCGAAGTATGTGCGGTGTAACTTTGAATGATAGATTGAGAAATGAAGAGATTAGACAAAGTTGCGGTTTAAAAGATGATGTAGTGACAAAAATTGAAAGGAGTATGCTTAGGTGGTTCGGCCATGTTGAGAGAATGAGTGAACGGCGATTAACAAAAGAAATTTATAAGGCGGATGTTAATGGGAACGCTGGTAGAGGACGTCCTAGAAGGACATACATCGATGTTATTGGTGATGTTCTTCACAAAGGTCAGGTGCGTAGTACTCTCAACCGGCGTGCGTGTATGACAAGATGTATGAATGTGGATGAAGCGAAAGGGGTATGTAAGAGTCGTAGCATGTGGCGTTCTATAGTTTCTGCCTACCCCCATGGGAAAAAGGCGTGAGTTTATGTATGTATGTATGTATGTTTTCTTCACGAGTGGACATGCGCGAAAGTTCGCAAAGTCTATGTTCAGAGTGGCCACGACTCGTCGCCCGAACTTTAAGGATAAACGTATAGGAACAGTATCATCATCATCATCTTCCTGCCCTTATCCCACACTAGATAGGGTCGGCACAATATGTATTTCGTAAATCCATGTTGTTAGAGGTTTTGGCTTATTGTTGTACGACCGACCGCCTGCCTGATATCAACCCTCCTTGGGAATACTCGTTGCGCTGTCGCGCGGGTGACCCAATGCGCTTGCTGATATTATGCACTGGGTTCCAAAATTATATGCTTGTGAATCTTATTACCGACAATTAAGCAGACTATGTTCTTCTTGGTAGAGTATACATGAAGTTCCTCAACCCACTCATTCAGTTTTGCTAGATACTTTAGTTCTGACACAGTATAGGGACAGTAATAGGCTGATAATGCTTATGCTATGACGTGATAGTCACCTCTTGCGACACCAGCAAGAGATGATTGGCATAGGTCTAACAAGATGGCCAGTGAAAGCTGTACTCGCCGCTTCATCGTGGAAAAAAAACCACAATATTCACCAACCATAGTAAGGTCTATTTGTGTCCAACATTTACTCTATTTTTATTTATTTATCCCGCAATCATGCGGAGATGCCCCGTTGTGACGGCTGACTTGAAGTATTTATTGCACTCTATAAGATAACGGAAACTACGTAGAAAATATCAGGCGCAGATATTTTAATGTTAAGAAGCTGGTACATTTGTAGAGGTTAAAGTTGAATTGGTTTAACTGGACACAATAGAGATTGATCAAAGTTGGGGTTATTAAAACATTTAATAGCTTCAATAGTATTAAAAAATCTTGTATTATTTTAGACGAGTATAAGCAAGATTTTATCTTTTTCCGTGTTCATGGAAAAGTTTAATTAATTACAATAAAACACGAAAATAAGTTGAAATAGTCACTAAACCATTGGGTAAGGCAAAAAGTTAGTTTAAAAGGAAATAAATAAAGAGCAGGGTTTTTTATGACTTTAGGCAATAACTAAGATATTTATTCATGAAACATGAGGGGGCTATAAAATTTAAAAAATTGAAATCTTTATTACTCATAGATCCAAAGATATTACATTTTTAATGAACACCTACATTACCTACTGAGCAGATCAAAAATCAAAATCTTTATGGTAACTCTGTTGAATTTACGAAATCTATTACCAAAACAGTCACACCTTTTTTTACAATTTACCTCTTTGGACTGTATTGTACCTTCGACTTGTGTGTCAAGTCCTAATGAGCCTTTGTTTCCAAGAAATAGAATATTAAATAAACTGCTCAGTGAATGTGTAAGATCCCTAACAGCGGCTAAAAGACAGGCACAATTCAATGTGTTGTCTTGCGTGCGATTTATTCTCATAACAAGGCGCTCTCTTATAAAAATAGTCAACTTTAACACTGCGGCCATGCGACAGTCGTTAGGGGTATTGGGATGTTGTGGGTTCTGTAGGTTACTCTTAAACGTTATTGCATTCGATTTTGGAATTATGTTGGTTAGTACTTTTGATTTCAATATTGGCTCCAAATTGTATTAATATTGAAGGTCTATTAAATACCTAACTTAAACAGAATTAGAATTGAAATTGTGTATTTCTTTTAATACGTATTGTTTAATGTCCGGCTGAGAGCTCTGCCTCATTAGAGCGCTGCGTTGTGTTGCGTCGACGCAGCGTCAACGCTGCGTCGTTTTCCATATATTTTAAATGACATGCCACATTAAAGCGTTGCGTCGTCGCACGCGACGATTCACCGGATTGGCGGACGAGAGACGAAGCGGGGGAAGGATGATGCGCTGCGCTGTCGGAGCTCCGGTGCGGACAGTGACAGTCCGGGACAGTGTTCCACTGCTAGAGAGGCAAACGAGACTGACTGAGGTGCATTCGTCGTCCTCTTGCGCTGCGACGTCGTGCGTCGTCGCAACGCAGGTGTGGCAAACAATGCATTGATCCCTTGCGACGACGCAACGCAACGCACTAATGAAGCATCGCCCTGATTGGTAGCGTCGTGCATCGGGTTATTGAGCCCCCTAAAATAAGGTTTGAGCTACATGGTGGCCGAAGGACGCGTGCCGTCAGTTACGACAGGTCAACACAAACCTAGAATGGCCTTTTGAGGACAATGCCATATTGTCCTCAAAAGGCCATTCCAAACGTTGCCTTACATTGTAACACTTGCATAGTTTTTATACTACAATGTCTCGACTTTAAACGAGATCTTGATCTCAGAGTTTGTTTCGGCTTTTCTTCTCAGAGCTAGTCAGATAGGAAACGGCACCATCTAGTCTTAAAAATAAACATTATATTGACTTGTAAAACTGTCCGTGACAGATTTATTTACAGAAATAAAAATCATTAACATTTGTTTTTTTTTGCAATCGTATATTATGGATTCAGAATGAAATTATTTCAAAGAGTAATCCTACTGTTTCCAGGTGTTGATGTCGTTTCCATTTCTTGTCACTTAAATACGTAATGTATTTCACAGACGGTGGTGCACGAAAATCTTCAGAACGAATATTCTATAATATCAAAATACAGCAGCTAAAAATAAAAGGTATCTAACATTAATAATGTCATCGATTCCAACTAAATAAAAATTCAATTGCAGAAAAATATTCTTCCCATAATAAAAATATCCTGCAGAAACTCATTCATGGGACACCCACCCTTACGTTTAAAGGTAGAGAGGTCAAATTCGTTCAAATATATATGGAAAAAATTCTTGGACAATACCCGTTACCATGGAGACGGCACGAACGGTCCGCCAAATTATAAATGCATATACAGAAACTCTTATGATGTTGAAATAAGGTTGAAATTTGATTAGAAAGAGGGTAAAAAGTAAGATTGTTATCAAGTAACAATGTCGATTGAAGTGGACAATGGCGTAAAACTGTTTGCCTCACTCTTAAGGGCTATTAGAAATGTCTACGAGTTCCGTAAGGGGGCTATACGATTTTGTTCGCGGAGCTATTGTTAAAAGACTCCGAGATGTTTGCTCAATGTTTTACGATTGTTTGGACTGAAAGTTGGGGCTTATCTGGTTCAGATCGTCGTCGAAGCAGACCACTGTCCACTGGTGGAATGGTAGAAAATATATTGGCTGTGAAAATAAAGTCGCGTATTCACTAGTAAACGTTTTCTTGTACACACTGTTTCAGAAACAAGAGTGTACGTGTTTCTGTATGTGTGGCAGTAAACACAACTGATAGTTTTTGAATGACGAAAGATCCGAAACATTTACATGATGTTTCAAAAACGGTTGGCATCTGAAACATTGTTTACAAGTAAATACATGGATGTCCTTTAAACATGGCGGTTTTATAAGGAGTAACTGCATCTATTCCTCGCAATCCAACCACTGGCAGCTAACGCTATCCTACAGTTATTACTTGCCAGATATATTTCTGACTTCTGACTAACTGTGACAACTGTTATGTGTGGTTTTGTAGGTTCAGACCCGTCACCCATCCAAAATATGCTCATGCTAACATTGCTTGACCTAGAAGATGGACCGGTATTCGAGTGTAACAACGAGCATTTTGAGCACATTCAAATAGAGCATTCATTATGTTTAAAAAAATTAATGAACTACTTTTAGACGAGTTCCAGCAACACTGATTTGAAGAGACAAATTAATTGTTGAATTTATTACAAAGCTATAGTCTTTCTAAGATATTTTTTTTCCATTATGATGTATTGATTTGACATTTCACTCTAAATAATTAATATTAATTCGAATATTTTTTAATGATTCTGTATAATATTGTCAAGAATTTGCATGTCGCGTTGCGGCAAAATGTACATGGGTCTGTATTTTACATTTTACTCCATCTGTAATGTACCTACATTTTACGCAAATAAATTATATTCTATTCTATTCTAATTGATCCCAAATACGGTTGATTGATAACAACAGATTTTGGGGATATCAAGATCTCACATTATTCTGAATGAACAGTTGGATGCTTTTCTCCTAATAATCCCTTAGTCGCCCCCAACGACTATTGCATTAGAACATAAGAACGACTGGTTGTTTACCCATCGTCTACGATCACCATAGTAACACGATTCCCCTTATCGACTTAAATGTCGCCAAGAAAATGGGCAATCAATCAATATTTGAGAAGTATGGAGGACAAATTATTAATTTGCCATTCTTCTTCTTTGGAGACAAATTAATAATAGAGCGATTACAGTCCAACAGTTAAAGCTAAAGCTAAAATCATGTATTCATTTGTAAATATGTTTGGAATACAAATTGCTAACAGTTTCTGAAACACCACGCAAACTTTGTTTCGGAGCTTTGCTACCCGCGTCTGTGTTCCTCAACGCATACAACTCGAATCTCTTCAAAGTTAGAGTGAACAGGCTTCTTCTGGGTAAGCTCACTACATCGTAAACTTTGTGTCTGTCACCTTTGATGTAGACTAGAATCAAGAGAAAACACAACTCAAATAAAAAAAAGCTGTTAGTAGTGTTTACCGGAACATGTGTCAATGTTTCAGAAACATGTTGATTCTTGTTGCTGACAATGTTTATAAACAAATGTTTGCATATAAATACATGGTTTTATCTTTAACAGGAAATGGAAAGAGGGCGCACTAGCCCTAAGTTTAAATTTTAACCCAGGCAAATACTGTGCTGAACATCTCACAGTAGTATCATATTTTGGATTTGTTAGTGGTAGCAGAGAAATTGTGGCTAATGACCAAAGGCGTGGACCTTAAGCTCTTGCCGCGGTCAGACCGTGGATGGGTGACCGTTCGATACAAATCGAGACTCCTCGTAACTCGAAGAGCACGTTGAATTGTCAGCCCGGTTGTTATACGAATACCTATGACAGTCGTTGCGGGTAGTCGGAAACACGAAGGTCTGAGACTCGGTCTAATCTTAGCCCTTTCGGACCGGCGCAAGCTACGACGAAACTTGTTATTCTGAGAACGAATTCTAGCAAATTTGGAGTTGTAGATTACGAACCAGAGAAAATTTTCCGGGTTTATATCTCTATCCGTACAATCGTTTGACACTGGGCCCGTCCACAAAGCACGTAAAACTGATGAAGTAAACGCGATCTTGTAACCCGTACAATTGTATTTTACTGGCCCGAAAGGGTTACGATATCGGCATTTCCGAGTAACTGGGTTACGAATGTCTGATGGCAGTTGCTCCATGTAACATACTGGATTGAACCACATCTGGATAGACTGGGAGCCGACCACAATATGTTGGGAAAATGGCTTGGTACAACATTATTATGAAGAGAAAATTGCACTGTCTGTAATTCATTCTTTTTATCTTACTAAAACAGAAATTATACCAAGACAAACCAAAATAAAACACGCTAAGCATATTAAATAAATACAAAAAAGATTATCACCAACAAGTCTGCAATAGTCACCCCCACAGCAAAGCAACCCAACCAAAGAATTCGAAATTTTTAAACTCGCTTTTAATTAGCAAAAGGAATTGGAAGAAAAAGTTTTTGATAAAACTCCCTCCGTCGTAGAACTGAATAATACGAATTTAATGGAAGTTAATTAAAAAAATAAACCAAAACGTTCTTGAGAAGAATAAAAAAATAATTGGCACAGATTGTCGCAGACTTGTTATAATTTTATGAGTACCAGAAAAGATTTGTGATAAAATTATGCCTTTGTTGATTGACTTGCTGAAATTGGATCCTATGTTAATTGATAATGGAGAAAACTAATTTATGAAGCTTAGTAATTGATAAGGGCAAGTGAAAAAATAAAGAAGCAAGGAGATTTTAGACTATTTTTGCAGAAGTTGTTCTACCTAGCCTTTTCCTAACTATGTTGGAGTCCAGCTTCCAGTCTAACTAGATGCCGCTGGATATCAGTATTTTACACGGAGCGATTGCCATCATCGTTTGTCAGACTCTCGGGTTTCTGACTACCCTTAACGACTGTCATAGGTATTCGTATGACACCCGGGACAGACGGTTTAATGTAAGAAGTAATAAGTTTTATAATCCATATCCCAAAATGTCGACTAACAGTATGACTTTCAGTGATGGTTCCGTCTTTATGTCAATCTCTTCAAACCTAAATTCTTATACAATCTCAGAAGCTTCACGTGGTTACTTTAAATTTTAATTAATTAGATAACAAAATACCTATTATTACCGATATAAATACCTACCCAAATATTTTGCATGGTGGTAGGATCTATACGGTCCGCCTGGCTAGCTACCACCCTCACATTAAAGTCTGGCCGCCAAGCAGTTTCCTGTGTTCCGTCGTATGTATGTGAGAGCCAGAGGGGTATAGGGGAATCACTCTATCTCTGTTCCTTGGATTCATGTGCTCCATCTTAAACCCTGTCTGCGCTTACCATCAGGTGAGGGTCAAACGCGACCAAGGAAAGAATTTAAAAAAATACCTAACACAGTAACGAAGAAAGTGCACGTAGAAGCTATAATGTTAAATCTAATTAACTAAAGTTTACGTATTTTTTATTTTAATATGTTCTATTAACGATTTTTATAATTAAACTATATACATACAGATGAAACTGTGTATCTCGCAAACGTGTTGTATGATTTACCTCCACAAAATTTAATCTCAAGCTTTAAGCTGAAAACAGACTATCGGACGCGGCTGACGGACGCGGTTGACAGCCGCGACTTATAAGTGTGCACAGTGGAAAAACACCCAGCGGGTCAGATATCTATCGGACGTCCGAACGCTCAAGGACGGCCCAAGATTAAGTTCACAACTTACGTCCGATAGTTTGCACAGTTCAGTGTATGTACATTAATTATCCAGATACCTTTTTTTTGCGTTGGAAAATCCTCATGGGTGTCCCTAGCTCGGGGAACGCGAGGAGGTCTGCCGGACTCTTACCGGCTAAAAACCAATGGTGTCCCTCCTTCTGACCTAAGGCCGGGGTCACGGGATTCACTATTGCATGCACCGCGACCCCGGCAGAATTATCCAGATACCTATAAGTCGCAACTGTCAACCGTGTCCGTCAGCCGCGTCCGATAGTCGTTTTCAGCTTTATTCTCTTCGTAAAAAATATACAATATTATTTTTATAATTTATTACATTATTTTCTTAACATTTGCACATATTTCATCCAAAAACATAATTAATCTATGAAAAATAATTTATCACGAGTCAAAATTTACTTTGAAGTTAATTTTCTCATATATTCTTGGCTAAGTAAATAAAGTTAGTCATTAAGACATCCGTGTTCTTAGGTATGTTAAATTAAACTTAAATGTCGCGTGCTGTCTGTTGGTTTAAGTACAGTGCGAGACATTAGTCAAAGTAAGCGTGGCATGCTGGTACAGTTGAGAGCAAAATACTTTGATCTTGTCATCACAAATGAGTTTACAGCGTTATGTTCCACAAGTTAAACTTGTTTTTGTTTTTGTATTGTGTGATGATTCATTCAAAAATTGTGGTAGATTTTATGTAAATATAAATAAAGTTTATGTAAAAGTATATTATATTTTTTTCGAGTAATGTTCCAATTATATTTTGTAAATAAGCAAAGACCTCAATAAAGGTCCAAAAAAAATTATGCTAATTTCTTGGCCTACTTCACACGCCTTTAAATTTTATTTTTTCCAGAACAACCTTCCCTTCTTCCTAAATTAAATCAATTCAAACTAATTTCGTGTCTGCCAGTACCTACGCCTCGTCATCCACATTTGTCAGTCGGCTCTTATAATTGGCACCAGGCATGCGCCACTCCTGCGCACTCAAATATATCGGGTTGACACGAATTGATACGAGTGTTTCCGAATTTTAAACTGACAGGACGAAGCGGAACTTACACTGATTTGTGGTTTTCGGGAATAAATGTGTTTTCTTTTGTTTTGAAGACTCAAATGAATTGGGAAAAGATTTAGAATTAAAGGAGACGGCACTGTATTTTACTTAGATTTGTGTGAGTGTGTGCGCGTGTGTGCGGGTGTCTGTGCGCGCGTGTGTGTGTGTATCGGTGTGTGTGCGTGGGTGTGTGTGTTTGCGTGTCCGTGTATGTGTGTGTGTGCGTGTATTTGTGTGTGATGTTAAAATACCTGTTTTTACTCTTTTTTCTCTTCTCTGGTAAATACATAATTATCTTTCTTTCAGAAATAAGAGACTGAAACCCTAATGACAGATGAATTAGTGTAATCATTCCTAGTTTCTTCATTCACACGAATTATTCGCTCGAATTTTTGGTTTTTTGCGCGATCTGTTCGGACGACTAAAATTAAATGTTCAATTAGCACTCAACAATAATTAGTATGACCGATGGCACGTTCGCATGACCAATGCGATGCGATCATTACATGATCGTGTGAACGCTTGCCATTTAGGACGACGCTTTAAGTATCCAGGTCGTCACTAATTGTAAACAAGGTATTAGCACTAGTTAAAATACTACGCGTAGTACTACGTAATTCATTATCGTACAGCGGTTTCAACATTGCTGAAATAATTATGGCTATTTTGTAAGGCAAAGCAACACTATGGATATCTTTTCAGATTTTCTGCATTTTATTGCTTTTTATTTTGATGGTTTAACTTCTAATTATAAAAGAGGTCAGAAAAAGATGCTGGAACAGAAATATGTATTTCTTTAATATTTTTGAAGCAATTTTTTAAAGTTTAAAATGTACCTAATACGGGTAGCTACGGATATATAAAGATTTAAATACTGTATGAAATGACTAAATAAGAATAAAAAATATATATATATGTTTTGGATACAAATTGCCAGTAGTTTTTAAAGCACCATGTAAATATTTCTAGAAACGATGTTTTTTAGCTTTTGCTACACCGTAAACACAATAGTTTTTAAAACATGTAACAACGCACCAACTGCAACTGCAACTGTACCTGTAAGGCGTGCTCAGTCGTTGGTTTCTTTCAAAAGAATGGTTAAAGAACATTATCTTGCTCTATAGTGGTTTATATAGGTAAATTATCTGTATATATAATTAATTATGTATGTACCCTATTTGAGTGGGTGTATATATACAAATGGCGGTCTTATCGCTTAAAGCAATTTCTTCCAGACAACCATTGGATGGAAAGAATAGTTAAGAAAAATATAAAGGGCAGTTTGCAGCGTACAAATATGCAACCTACTAAAAACCGGGAATCAACTAAATAATAGGTATAATCACAATACATATTTTTAATATATATATATATATATATTTATATATATATATATAGACCGCCATTTGTACTGTTAATTATGTGTATTCCTTGTTTTATTTATTTTAGTGTGCAATAAAGTATATCTATCTATCTAACGCATCAAAAACACGTAGATACTTGTTTATGAAACAGTGTTTTTTACACACAAATGTTTACTAATAACCACAAGTCGTTATTCGAAAAAGTAACACGCCTTATTACGATCAGAAAATTCCATATGATTCATATTCCAAAACTTTTCACTTTCGCGCTCAAATTCACGTCAATTTATCATTTGTGTACTAACGAGATACGTAAACCTATAATAGACATCCTGTATTACAAAATATATGATAATTTGACGTACGAGGGGAGCCGACAATTGCCGACGGTACCCGAAAACGGGCTTGAAAATTTTGACTGCACTAACAGCTCTAACAATTGATGTGAAATAGAAATCAATTACTATCCGCGTTAGAACAAAAAGGGGCCGGTAGGAGAAACGTGATACCTCTGAAATTTGATAATTTGGTTTGGAACAAACGGACAAACACGCCCGCATATTAGTGCAAACATACTATAAGCAAATGTAAGCTCTTCGAAATACAGTCGAAAATTCCTTGGCAGATTTTTTATAGACATAGAGTTGTAAAGGCCCTGTTAGCCTTTCCCACGTTGCTTCATTACATCAAACATTCTGCCACGCGTATTATGGTAATAGAAAAAAAAATAACTTGGCTACTTTGCATAATCCGTGAATGACAGCGTGACATTAAGTTGTCTGTTTATTTCGCCAAGATTATGACCTTTGTCCCATATGAAATTGTACCCTGTAGCTTCAGTAATAGAGATTATATTAAAGGGTTTAAAATGTTTGTGAGTTAGTAACGGTCAAAATGATATGACAGCGGTGTGAAGTGGACGATATTGTTTGTTTTCTTTTTTTGTAAATGTTTTGAGTCGCCATGTTTTTTTAGTAGCTACGTACTGTCTAGTACTTATTTATAGAATGATTTTATTATAAGCCTTAAGGCTCATTTACACGGTGCAAGTTTCTTGAAGCAAGTCTCATGCTATCTTTGTCTTTCTCTCCGACAAAAACAGAGATAGCATGAGACTTTATTAACGGTCTTAACGGTGGAACGATTGGTCTGAGTTCGACATCGACCCACACCTCACATAAACATACACATAACATCACGCCTGTCTTCCCCGAAGGGTTGGGCAGAGATGTAAATTGACACTTTCAATTTCACCGTTATGTTTAAGTCCCATGTAATAAGGGGTGAGCCTATTGAATTCCACACGAAAAAACCTAATAACACTTTGCTCGACCTAGGGATGGAACCCAGGATCTCACGATCAGCAGTTGCGCTTACACAACGAGGCAGTTGCCACACCTCAGACTTTTCGAATTCATGTGCGGATCAGAACTTGTGTTGACGGCGAAGGAAAACATCACGAGGAAGCACAATGTCTACAATAACACCGGCTCCAGAAAACAAAAGTTCTAAATTGTGTGTGTTTCGTGTCACCTTCAGCAGACCAGCGTGGTGGACTAAGTGTAGGTATGGTGTTTCTTCAATGAAAAGGGACGATCTTTCACCAGGCGAGTCTTATGCCTGGCGGGCTACTACCCAACGGTGGTTCTTTTTTTCTATTCGACTGCTTATAGATGGTCTTGCGGACCGTTTCTACGTAACCGGGCAGTTATTGGCGAGACCTGAAGGGTCTTCAACCAATGGGAACGAGAGTAAAATACTTAACCTAAGCTAACTACTATTACTATTAGTAACATCATGACTAGCTAGCAACAACAGCACTAAGGGCGACCCCTAATGGGACTTGGTCCTCGGCTTAGGGCGTTGCTTGCGAGAGGACTGGAAGGGACTCAGCTTGATGAGGGCTGAATTAACGGTATGAGCCCAACGGTTGATGTTGGGAAGTTGTATTTTCTGCGTGTCAAATCTTGATATCGCGATGCAGGATTCTGTGACGCCGATTTTGATATTGGTCATTATTGTCGCTGTAGTCTGCTAGACAATGGTTGTGCTGCGTAGTTTTCATATGTGGTGTGATAGATGTCGCCACAGTCGCCCCTTCAGTGGGACAGTAATGGGCTGATTATGAAAATAGGAGCTGCTGTTCGTAGATCGAGACCTCTTCGTAACTACCAACGTACCAAATTCTAATGCTGGCAGTAGAGCTCCTTGGAGAAGTCATCCATGGAAGTACTACCACCATATCTATATCTGCCGCCAAGCATCATTGCTGTGTTCCGGTTTAAAGGGTGCCGGTGGAATTACAGGCACATGATATTTTTCAACCTTGTCTTCATCAGCAATGCTCTTAGTGTGCTAGGTATACACCTACATACGTAGGCGGCGGCAAACTTCCCATCAGCTCGATCGTTGGCTTATTTGTCAAACGATAACTTAAGTCATTAAATAATCCCTTAAAAAGTAATTTTAAGTTAAACGGTTATATGCTGCAGTGCCCCTGCAGCATCAGAATTTGAGGATTGAAGGTTGAAATTATTATAATGTTGCATTGTCATGGGAATTGAATTTGTTTGCAAAGTTTCAGGAGAATCAACTAAGCAGAAGTAGTAAAAAATCTGTTACAAGATTTGAATCAAAAAAACAAAGAAATATTCAAAGTGAAGCTAATTAAAACCGTTTAAAATCTGGTCGTAAGGTTTCGCCCTACGTATTTGTTTATAAAAATGCTGTACATAATATAATACGAAAAAAATGTATTCTGCCAAAATCCATATTCTTTATTTCGCAGGAATGCGACATCATTTATTGTCAAAATAATAGGCGTAGTATTATTTTTATTATTCATTTTCATACCATATAAAAAAAATGAATATTTCTATGAAAAAATAAATACATTTCAAAATATAAAAAATAGCAGCCCACCGGCATCGGAAACAGGGTCCAAGCTACCGCTGGTCAGGGTCTCAGAGAGAGGAACTTCCTAACAATACGCACCGTGTCCAGAAGTACCAAATTAACTTTATCAATATTATGTTAAGTTTGGGTGATGGTACAAGTATTTTAAAGTTTTTCAGCTTCAATTCAAAGTCTATTACTTAATTCTTTTGGTCCATCAAAGCAGGCTCGTCATTAATATACTTGTAGAATGCATCTGTCGCTAGAGGGTTTATTTTCTTGTTAAAGCCTGTACTCAAGACTACATTGTTCTCTCATAACTACCCCAAAGATTTATTATATTAACTGATGTTTCAAAAAATATTGATTTTAAAAGAGTACCTAACCATAGAGTTTTTGCCGGCTCTTCTCCATAGGAATAGACAAATTAGAACTGAATTTCTAAATTCGACTTTTCATAAGCGCCTGTAAAATTGTATTGATCGATTAATTTTGATATTAACATAATATTATGCCGAAATTGAGGTCCATTGCTTAATCCTTTTAATCATTTAACCTTCTGGATGCCAGCGTCATACCTATATTACATAAAGAATTAAAAATTCGTTCTAAAGTCATCTGAGAATTGTGTTCGTAACAAATCATTTTATGGTAGATATATATGACATAAGTAACATCTATATATAAAAAAACTATTTTTTTTTGCATTTTTTTGGATGTGTACAGACCCGTGATATACCATAAAACCTAAGTTTCAAATAATATCGAATATTTTTTTTCTGGAATCCTGGAGGTTAGGGCAGGTGGGCAGTCCATGCACAGACTCGCAGATGTGGTTACAAGTTAATATTAACACAAGTAAAAATTTACGCGAAAAGACAAAGAAAAAAATGATTGCTACTCTACATTTAAATTAGATATTGCTTTTCAAAACCAAATCTAGTAGAAATCGTTTTTAAAATCCACTTTAAAATACACCTCAGACGGGTTGTATCTTCAACAATTTATTTATCAACATAAAATGTCGAGACAAAATACGAGTGACCTATAAATAAGCTCTTCATTCCTTACGTCTGAAACACCCTTTTAAATGCTTAATGCATTTCTAATGGATCCGATAGTATTTTTAGAGACAAGTGTTCTGTCCGATTTCGTTTGAGATGTTGTGGGTATATAGGTCACATACATACACAGTATAAAGCTATACATACCTACTACAACTGCCTGCTGATCGTGAGGTCCTGGGTTCGATGGGCAAAGTGTTATTGGGATTTTCCGTGTGGAATTCCTCAGTAGCAGCCTGGAGTTTGGATTTGTGCCCGGTTGATAGCAATAGGCTCACTCCCTATCAAATGGGACTTAAACATAACAGCGAAATGAAGGTGTTACTATACACCTCTGCCCTACCCTTCGGGGAATATGGACGTGATGTTATAAATAATAATAAATTCTATATTGGAATAAAAACAGGGCACAGAAAAATGTGAAACCCTGGCTCCAGAGCTAGGTTAGAGCACCTGTATTTCAGGAGCCAGTGTTAGTTAGTATATATGTGTACTACAAGTTGTAAGTTATAAAATAGACTAGTAAAGTGCAAAAGATACAGCTTGACAAAGTCTATAATAGGTATTTTTTTAAATATTTCTCAGTTCAGTGATAGTCAGTATATTTTTATCAGGTGATTAAATTAATTTATATAAATAAAAATGAATCGCCAAATGTGTTGCTAAGCGCAAAACTTGAGAACGGCTCGACCAATTCCGCTATTTTTTTTAATATATTCCTTAAGGCACAAGGAAGGTTCTTATGGAGAGATAAAACATAAAAATTGCGTGGAAAATAGTAAAAAACAACACTTTTCTTTTCCCACTACAGGCCAATAATTTTTGATAGAACGAAGTCTGTCCGGGCAGCTAGTTAAAAATAAATGAAACTATTCAAAGTTCTACCGGAGAAGTTATTTTTAAAGATTAAAATAATGTATGACTAGTGCGCCCCCAAAAACTCTCACACTAGGGATGCTCCTGTATCGTGTACTTATACAGAAAATTATTGTCTCACGCACAAACATCTTGACTTGGAACAATTTTTTCCCATTGTATTCCCCCTTTTTCTTACGTTTTTACAGTTTAAGATCATTATTCCTCAAAAAGAATTACATTCACTTTCATGACAAAGATCTTATTTTTAATAAAATTAATAGTTGTTACATTTGGCGACGGTTACACAATAAAAATAAAAGCAAGGGTGTATAAACACAATTTAGAGTTTTTATTTTTCTAAATTATGTTTCTTGAGAGCATTTTGAATCAATACATAGGACTTCTGACATTTTTTAATATCATTAATCTCAATATTTATTCATTTGAATATATTTAATGCAAAACACGTACTAAGCATTTTTGTATAGACTTTACAGTTGACTACACCAGTTCTTTACGTGATCCCCAAACAAAATGAGATGTACCAATTTTTTTATGTATAATATTTCAATTCCCAAATCGACACACATAATTGTTATAAATATGGTCCCTAAAAGGAATTCCCCGGCGGCTCTCCTCAGAGCATTCTTTATAAAAATAAAAATCTAAAAATAAAAGTATACGAAACTGAATTTTGTCATACAATATCGTGTTTATACTGAACATCAAACGTATAGAATTTAATAATGCATCGTTTTATTACGTAGGCGTGTTTTTCCACGGATGCATATAGAGGGGATGGTTTTTCCCATCCATGTAAACGAAAAGGGTTTTTATTCGTAAGTATGCATTATCGTCGCTTAAGTTCTAACACCGCGTAACTCGAAAAATTGTTGTCTGAGTTGCGCACGTCATTCGATACGGAATCGAAAAACGCATCGTTTGACCAATCACAATTAATGGTTAGATCCAACAGCAACGCGTTATTTCAGAAACAAAATCCACCGCATAATGTAATATTCCTTCCATCATGTAAACAGCTAAAACAGCGTGTAAGTCAGGTGAGTTCCATACTGCATCGTGCCGCGAAAGTGCTCAGTCGAAAAAACCGAAATAAAATAGAATATTGTAGATTAAAAACAATTATATGATAGGTAGAAAAATTAAAATTTTTTTGTTCTCCTGAAAAGTTAACAATTTTGAGTTATGCGGTGTTAGAACTTAAGCGACGATATTATTATTCAAATTAACAGCAGCGCCAACTGCTGTGGCCTATTTGCAAGACCTTAAACCAACTGGAATTCCTCAGTAGCAGTTGGCTGACCAATACCTGGGTTTCGGTGAATCAAATAACGAGTCCCACCACCCTGTCACAGGTGGAACACCGTGATAGTTTTACAACCGCACTCATGAAGGTTAATAATGGGTCATTAACTAACGATTACTTAAAAATTTGTTAGTATAATACCTATAGTAACTGCCTCGTCGGTCTAGTGGTGGCAAGTGCGACTGCTGATCGTGAGGTCTTGGGTTCGATCCCCAGATCGGGCAAAAGTGTTATTAGGTTTTTCCATTAGGTATTTCTCAGTAGCAGCCCGGAGTTTGGATTCGTGCCCGGTTGATGGCTATAGACTCGCTCCCTATTACATGGGACTTAAACATAGCTAACGAAACGAGGGTGGACTAAAAACACCTCTGCCTTACCCTTCGGGGAATATAAGCGTGATGTTAAATTAAGAATCTTAATGGTTAATCAAGGTAACCTGAAACTCTATTTGAAGAAATGATTATACGCGATGGCAAATTTTGAAGCCTTACCTACCCCATAACAGAATTAACTTAAAGATAAACATATAAATTATTTCCCTTGCATTTGGGAACATCATCTATTATTAAATTGTTCTAAGAAAGTTTACTTAATGCGTCCCTTTCAGGGCATCATGCCAATTTCCTTGAGAAAACAAGGGGTTGCAACGAATGATATTAAATTTTAATGTAATCGATAGCATTTCATGACTTTTTATTGCGTTTCCTTTTGAACATAAGCTATAAGAGCGTTTGTGCACTGTGCACTGCGTCCAATCCGAATCCTATAAATTCACCTACAATTGAATGAAATTCGGATCAGAGGGAGTTTGATTTTTCTTCTATTGGTCTTCTTCTTCCGGCGTGGTTAGAAAAGACACAAAATAGAGAGGTTTGGAAGGCAAAAGGGGAGGCCTTTGCAAAGGCAACTAAAAAAAGATTGTTCTACTTGTAGATAGTCCTTGCGGACCGTCTCTACGTAACCGGGCAGTTATTGGTGAGATCTGAGATTAGACGTAGTGCACACCATTCATACGAATGACTACCTACTGCAGCTTGTTTGGGCTGAATGATTTGGATCGGACACACTCTACAAGCGCTCTAAAATCTATGTATTTACTACTGACAATTTATCCAGCTTTTATTTTATTACTGTCGTACTACTGGACACAGGCGTCTTCTCATAATGAAAGACCTTAGTCCACCTCGCTGGCTTGGTGCACGTTGGCTGACACACCATCGAGATCATTTTTGTTCTCTATTTTTTCTTTTATGCATATTTCCTCACGATGTTTCCCTTCACCGTTAACGCAAGTGATAATCAAATTCTGATCCGCACATGAATTTGAAAAGTCAGAAATGCGGGCCTGGGTCGAACTCAAACCCTCTTATTTATTTATTTTAAACAAATACAACTACCATCACAGGCTTACCTAATACAATAGTGTAGTTATAATAGCTTACAACGATTAATTAATTTACAATTAACAACCAAGAATAATTTTACAAAATGCAGCCCGTGTGAATTCACTCAGAGTACAGTTGAAGTAGTCAATCTGTTGTGACACCATATTGAGAGTAAGCAGCGCGCGCGTCAGCGGTGCGTGCTGCAGCAGGTTAGTGCGAGCGGGCGGCATCCACATCAGCGGCGGCCGCCTCCATCGCCCCACGTGCCCATCAGGTACACAGAACCCAATTTTGCGTAGAACGCCTTTTTCTTCTGATATGGGAGGCAACCGTTCAACCGCTAGTCTTTCACTGCTGTTTTACGGGGTGCATGAAAAGAGCTTCCACGAGTGACGATACTTAAGTACGTCCGATGCACCCTGGGCAGAGTGGACAGTCAGCTCCGCTACCAACTTGCTGACTGGCTGATCTTTTCACCACGTCGTCATGAGTTATTCTCATATAGCTTGTAAAAAACAGGAAAGGGAATTGAGCTGTGTAATGCAATAATGTGTTACCGCCTAAAAATATTAGTTCTGTGTTAGCGCTATCTAGTTATAGTGGTAGGTCAACCCAACGCTTGAAAAAATGCAAACTGCATTCAGATTATTTTGATAGACGCTCTATTAAATTTACTACAGTTCTGGGTATTTTTTCAAGCGTTGAGACCTATCACAAGAACTAGATGACGTTAACACAAAGTTCTTATTTTTGTGGGTTGACACGTTATTGCATAACACACCCCAATTGTTTTTATTCTTAGGTAGGCATCGAGACCCCTCCGTGCCTCGGAGAGCACGTTAAACAGTCGGTTCCTTGTGTCATACGAATACCTGTTACATTTCTTACGGGAAGTCAGAAGCCCGAAAGTCTGACAACCGGTCTAACCTTAGGATATCGGCATTGCCCAGTAACTGGGTTGATGAGGTCTAATAGCAGTCGCTCCGTGTAAAATACAGGTATTCAGCCCCGCATCTAGTTAGACTGGAAGCTGAACCCAGTATAGTTGGGAAAAAGCTTTGAAGAACATAGAAATAAACAACTGAAATCATGAAGACTAAGCGATTCCAAACATATATTCTCTTCTTCCATACATAATGCGCACGGAAAATAATGGAACTCACTACCTGCGTCTGTGTTCCCGAACGCATACAACACGAATCTCTTCAAAGTTAGAGCGAACAGGCTTCTTCTGGGTAAGCTCACTACATCGTAGACTTTGTCTCCGTCACCTCACCTGGACTAGAGTGAAGAGCAAACCCATCAGATATACTAATATTATGAAGAGGAAAGATTTGTATTTCTGGACTTTTGGATTTTTGTATGTAACGAATAAATTTAAAAACTACTGGACCGATTTCAAAAAATCATTTGCCGTTAGAAAGCTACATTATCACTGAGTAACATAGCCGAGCTGGGCCGAGAAGACACAGCTAGTCTTAAATAAAAAACTCACGATCCATACTGGACGTTCGATGCTCATCCATAAAAAATATCCACCTGGTTTTGGAAATAATACCATAGGCCTGAAACTGTATTATTAATGATATACACACACAGTACGAATTTGTAGGCAAGTCGTAACTCATTTACAATTAATCATTCCGGCTTTAGCTAATGTATTCAGGGGTTAAAACTATTTGCATACAGTTACATATCTCCGCGTTAACAACCGGTACATAGTTAGTTATGTAGAGGCATTTTGGGATTTCCAGAATGATCTAACTATGATAGGTATAGCACCTAATATTCGCAGTCTTGTCAACTTATAGACTGTTCTGAGGTTAAGATGGAGACCACAGTACGAACATACATAAACATAATCAGCCCATTACTGTCCCACTGCTGGGCATGGGCCTCTTCACAGAATGAGAATGATTTAGGCCTTAGTCCACCACGCTGACCTGGTGCTGGTTGGCAGACTACACACACCATCGAGAACTTTATGGAGCCCCCTGAGGTGTGCAGATTTCTAAACAATGTTTTCCTTCATCGTTAACGCAAGTACTAATCAAATTCTGATTCGCATATGAATTTGAAGAGTCATAGGTACGGGTCGGCATTAACTAAAACCCTACTGTATGGAAGGCAAACGTATAATTATAAGCGTATTTAGAAAGAGATAGATTTCCAAATTAAATATTCTATCTTTTTCTAAGATGGGTATTTAGAAAGAGACAGTATTCCAAAGTAAATATTCAAGGCCAGGTGTTTTGACTTTCAGTAGGTGTTCGTAGTGTGCTCTCCATTTGAACCTATACCTTCATGGTTTCTATCCATATTTTTTCCATAGAAATGATTTTTCGATGCGAACATGACATTTGTCAGTAATGGCAGAGCTAGATGAGCAGTTTTGCCGGTATCTACGCCATATTTTACTGGCATTATTATGAACAATAGGACACCCGCACGACGGCGCAACGAGTATTCCCAAGGAGGGTTGATGTCAGGCAAGCGGCCGGTCATACAACAATAAGCCAAAACCTCTAACAACATGGATTTAGGAATCACATGTTGTGCCGACCCCACCTAGTGTGGGATAAAGGCAGGGAGAAGATTATGAAGAATAGGACACAGACGCCAACGTTGCTTACTCGCTAATCTTTTTACCACGGGCTACTCGAATAGCTCTTGCCAACATGAGAGAAGAAGTTTAAAGAGAAGTGCTCCTTTGTTCTTATCAGACATCGAATTAGATCAAAAACTCTAGTATTGCTATGTGCTGAACCAAATAAGATTTGAATTTTTCGTAACTGATATCACTAGACATTACCTACTAGCTACTTACTTGAAATACAAACCAGTACTTTTTGCCATCGAAACTTTTTATAACAACACCACAAGGTGTGCCGATCAGTAGCTAATCATATTAATTTATTTTGACAACCGTGACACTTTCAATTGTAATAAGATCTGATGGGGAAATATCAAATTAAATGTTAGTCTAACTACTTTTACTTTTGAACTGATTTAAACAATTTTTGATTGTCAAATGGTAGCACTTTTCTTGGACTTTTACCGACTTACCTCCGCACTGAACGACGGTAATAAAACATTAATTATCATAATATAACATCACGCCTGTATTCTCCGAAGTCTTGGGCAGAGGTGTATAGTAACACCCTCATTTCACCGTTATGTTTAAGTCCCATATAATAGAGGGCGAGCCTTAGCCATCAACCGGGCACAAATCCAAACTCCGGGCTGCTACTGAGGAATTCCAAGAGGTACTAAACAGCATAACTACAATTAAAAATAAATTTGTAGTTCATTCTATCAGAAATAGTAGCCAGCAAATTAAAATATCCGGAGAGTAATTAAAGGCAATTTATTAGTGATTCATAATTATTATTACGACCTAACCCTCGGGTGGTGTACGATTTATTACGATCAACAAGTGTTCAATCGTATGAAGTATTCGTTCGCGTGATTAATACAGGTATCGGTGGGTTAAAGGTAAGGCTTTTAGAAATAAAACATGTTCGGTACAAGGCGTCTGTATCACTCGTGGCTCGTGGCTAATTACCAACAGGTAAAGCTGCAGTTGGTCCGTCGATGGGTGACCATTCGTTGCATATCAAGACCCCTCCGTGCCTCAGAGAGCACGTTAAACTGTCGGTCCCGGATGTCATACGAATACATATGACAGTCGTTACGGGATGTCATAAGCCCGAAAGTCTGACAACTGGTCTGACCTTAAGATTAGGCATTGCCTGGTAATTCTTCTTTCTTTAAAAAAAAAACGTTGCCCCACACTAGGATTTCTCCTGTATCGTGGGTGCGTTTACAGACACAAATCTTCACATGCACAAACATCCAGACCCGGAACAACTATCTGTAGGCCATACAAATATTTGTTCCGTGCGGGAATCGAACCCATAACCCGTAGCGCACAAGCCGATCGCTAAGCCACTGCACCAAACGTGTCATCAATTGGGTTGCAGAGGTCTGATGGCAGTCGCTCCGTGTAAAGTACTAGTATTCAGCCGCATCTGGTTAGACTGGAAGTTGACCCTAACTTAGTTGGGAAAAGGCTAAGCAGAACAGAACAAGGCGTCTGCATTGGTTGAGTTGCAGCAAATACAGTTGTGAATCTTGCAGTATAAGCACATGAGTGATTTCCGGATGAGAAGAATATTATAGAAGATTAGATTTTCTGTTGCAGCGTAAACATCTAGCCAATGAAGACCTCGTAGGTCTCCGTTCGCCATAAATTGAATTTGACCAAATGTTGTATAGAACTGCCTCGTTGGTCTAGTGGTGGCAAGCGCGACTGCTGATCGTGAGGTCCTGGGTTCGATTCCCAGGTCGGACAGTGTTATTGGATTATTCCGTGCGGAATTCCTCAGTAGCAGCTCAGAGTTTAGATTTGTGCCCAGTTGATGGCAATAGGCTGGCCCCCTATTATATAGGATTTAAACATAACGGCGAAATGAGTGTTACTATACACCTCTGCCCAACCCTTCGGGTAATACAACCGTGATGTTCTGTTATGTTATGTCTGATAGTTATCTGCACTGACCATATTTTATTATGTTGGTTAAATGGGAAAAATCGCTGGCCCCAAAATACTACCTTGTGGTATTCCAAAATTAGTATACTTCGACTAGAATAAATAACCAACAGCTTTTAACGAAAGCCATATTAAAAACCGAATACTTAACGCAGACTTCAGTAAAGACTTAAGTAATAAAACGCTCAAAACAGCCTCCCCTTAACATCAAAATGCCATTCTCAACGATGATATTTATATCATATTTTTACGACACACATAAACACGAGATGGGCGGTGACGACTGTATTCTGTTTACAACGTCGATCACTATCTGAACTTGAAGATGGTTATCCATAAATGTATGGAGATGTACCTTCATATTGCTTTCGAGATAGGAGAAATTAATATGATACTTCAAATTTATTTTCACGATGGGTTTTTAAAAAGGCGATTGGTATTCAAGATTGTAAGATCATCAATGAGGTCCTATGCAAAACGAAAGTAGATGATAGTATCACCGTAAACACAGTACCTATGACACAACAAATAAGGCGCTACGTTGAAGTCAAATATTTATTTCAAGTAGGCACATAAATAGACCAGGGTCGATAATTTTTTAAACCAAAAAAAATAATAGTAGGATGAAATCCATTGGAAAAGGAAGAGAATATAACAAAAAATTAAGGAAAAATAAATTACGGGCGATCTGAGGTCGGGAAGTGGATGGGGGTGCGTTTTTAAGGGTAAAAAACGGTTTATCTCGATTTCTGGCAAAACTACAAGTCCTATGGAAAAAAGTTAAATGGCAAAGTTGTAGGTAATAAAAAGATCTACAACTTTTGTATTTACACTTTTTTCACATAACCTCAAAATTTATGTGAAAAATTCAAATAACCAAGTTTTTGGTTTTTTATTTTTATCTTTTACAAAAAAATGTTTTTTTCACGAAATTTTGTGAAAACTTACCTTTTTATGTCCCAAATACACTCTAATTTTTTGATTTAAAATATTTATTTTTTCACCTTATTTCTTATTATTATATTCCTTAATTCTTTGCATTTTCTGAGAACATTCTCGCGTCAAAATATCAGCTTTTTTAAAAAAGTCAGTGGGCTTTTTGTTCGTTGAAATCTCTACTTTCTGATGGTGTAAAAAAAATGTACATTACCATGGTAAATGTTCTCAGAAAATGCAAAGAAATAAGGAATATAATAATAAGAATGGAAACGAGGTAAAATACTTAACCTAAGCTAACTACTACTGCTTACATCATGACTAGCTAGCAACAACAGCACTAGGGGCGACCCCTAATGGAACTCTGACCTCGGCTTAGGGCGTTGCTTGCGAGAGAACTGGGAGGGAGACAGCTTGATGAGAGCTGAATTAACGGTGTGAGTATAGTGATAGACTCTCCCGAACGAACTTATTCACAGGGAACTGTACTACTAATAAAAACGACTGTATCCTTTCCTCCTCTTATCACAGGTTGGTTATAATTCCCTCTATCAGTATCAGCATCATGTCAGTCACTACTTTCACCATGTTAAACAACCGGTTCAGCAACCTCAGGACTGGCACTATCACACCGGTGACACTGCAATCTAAATGTTATAGAGTTGGTAAGTTGTGACTCCCCGCCATCTATAGCATCGATTTCAACTCGACACGAGGAGGAGATCCTATTTTATACCAACATTTATTTTGATTTTTAGGGCACCCAGAAGTTTATATTTTAATTCTACCGGGATTTGGTATAATCTCCCATATGATTTCCTAAGAAAGAGCAAAAAAAGGAACATTTGGTTGTTTAGGGATAATTTATGCTATATTAGCAATTGGTTTATTGTTTGAGCACATCATATGTTTACTGTTGGTATAGAAATTGATACCGGAGCATCATCTCAACCGAGCATCTCGATACATAAGAGATGAGGTTATCTAATTTCAGTCTTGAACCACATAGATAAAACAGATTTTAGCATAGCATGTTAGTTCTCTTTCATAATTCAATATCTAATTATTCTTTTGTCCCGTTCTCAGCATGAAAATGTAAGACAAATGCTAAAATTAATATTTCAACTTGTTATGAGAATCGCAATACATTAATCTCTCGTGAATGTCATACACCAAAAGGAATGAATGATTGCTATATTACTTGGAAAACTGGCAGCAGTGAGCGAATGACCGGTCAGGTAATTGGTCTTCGTTAACAAGCAATTATGAACCCTGTCTTTTTAGCTTTAGGGTTGAAATTGAATTTGTGTCGGTTCTAATTGAAAAGGCATTTCACTTTGCAGTAGTCTGACGCCCCGCGGTGAGTCCTGCATTTTTTTGAGTTTAATTTATTCGATTAATGTTTCTTTGTTCAGAATTAAATTTATCAAGATGCCGAAATATAATATTTAACCAACTATACAAGGAAGGCTATAGTTAATAAAAATATAAATTCAGGTGTTTCGCAAATTATAATTTGAAACCCTAAACCCGTGACATTACCTTGTTGAATACTATTTATCGTTCTATAGCGATATATTTTAATCTGTGGTCAGAAGTGAAATTTATGAAAAAAACAAATAAAAATATTGTAAAAAGAATAATGTTAAGCATACAAATAAAAATATTATTTACAACGTTTTTTCTTCCTATTCTGCAATGCTACTCAAATACATAATTATTACGTATTACCCCTAACATGTATTCTATAAGTAAGAGGACATTTAAAAAATAATTAATATATTACAATGAATAACTGTAACATGTATTATGTACACAGATCTTAAAAACCACTCGTTTTAAATATTTATACATGTTCATTACGTGTTAAAAACAAGTAACTATTATTTCATAAATACCATATATACATCTTGTATAACAACTTAATAATATTTCGTTGTTTCATCTTTTTTATCACACCACCTTACCATTTCTGCAACTGCGGCTGAGATCTCCCTGTTGATTATATCTTCAAATGAAATCACTCATATTATAACGATCGAACTTCACTTTAGTAGTTCGTTTGATTATATATTGTAGGTGTAAATGAGGGGTTATATATTTATACACAAGCGTGATACTCCACTCAATTCAGACTCCTCAGTCATCAAGGTGTCTCCATCTTAATCCTCCCGCCAGCAACGCCCAAAGCCGAGGTCCGCCTCCCATTAGAAGTCGCCCTTAGTGCTGTTGTTGCTAGTGATCATGATGTTAAAGTAGTATTAGTAGTTAGTTTAAATTGAGTATTTTATTTCGCCCCATGGACCCATCAAGACCCATCAAGTCTCGCCAATAAATTGCCCGGTTACGTAGAAGCGGTCTGCTAGGTCCATCCACAAAGAGTACAAGAGAAAGAAAAAAACGCTTTTTGCATAGACTACCACATCAATCAAACCCCAAAAGTTGGATAATCCCACATTAACAAGCTTAGCAAGTAATTTGGTGTTTGCAGCCTAATAGCACAAAGGTATACCTATATTGTTGACCTTCTTTCTAATTTAATCCCCATTTTCGAAACCACTCGAATTTTTCTATGCAGTTTTCTACCAAGAAATACACCCATGTATTCAACTTAGCAAAATTCTAAACCCAGACACCCAAACCCAATTCTGCTAGACGCTCATATGTTTTAATTAGATAGTCACAATCGTTCAAAGCGTACGTTATTTCCATCTTCCATTTAAATGAGTTATAACTGTTTCTGAGAAGCACTTAATGCTGTTATGATGGGTAATAAATTGTCAAATCTACTTGTCTGTGCTCAAACTATTTTCAGAGGTTGAATTTATATGGGAATTTGTGTTTTATTTAGTAGAATCTGTTGGGTGTATGACTTTTATTACGTGTCTCAAGTGAAGTGCTGTTATAGATATAGAAAAGGGTTACTTTGTATTGTTGTCGTATTAGACTGATCACACTTTTATTTTTATTTTCTTTTTCGACAGCTTGTAAATGGTCTTGCGGACCATTTCTACGTAACCGGGCAGTTATTGGCGAGACCTGAAGGATCTCCAACCAATGGACTCGAGTAAAATACTTAACCTAAGATTACTACTACTAACATCATGACTACTAGCAACAACAGCACTAAGGGCGACCCCTAATGGGACTCCCACCTCGGCTAAGGACGCAAACACACTTCTGCCCTGGGTTCTATCAATAAATAAAGTAGTGTCAGAAAGCATGTGAAAACTCGACTTAGGACGCGAACACACTTCTGCCCTGGGTTCTATCAATAACTCAAGTAGTGTCAGAAAGCATGTGAAAACGATTATTCTTGGTAATAATCCCTTAAAACAACTTTTAAGTTAAACGGTTTTATCTTGCAGTACTCCTGCAGAATCAGGATTTGAAGATTGAAAGTTGAAATTATTATCATGTTGTATTGTCATGGGAACTGAATTTGTGTGCGAAGTTTTGTGGAATCAGTTATGCAGAAGTAGTTGATAAATCTGTCGCAAGATTTGGATCAAACAAACAAATATACGAAGTAAAACTAATTAGAACCATTTAAACATATGAGAATTTTTATCGATTCTTCACTCATCGTTGCTTTATTTATTTATTCATTGAGGACCTCCAAATACAGGAGGCCACAGCATGCAAATTTGTTTAGTGCTGATTGATTCGTGTTGCAATTTTCTTTCGCCAGATCTTCATCTAGCTGCCGTTTTTGAACTACACTGTGGTTCAATCCACGAGGTAGTCACACAACATTTAAAACAAAACAATATTCTGTGTAGAAGCACTGATAGCCTAGCATTTGATCACTGACCTTCCATGCAGGAGGGTCTGAGTTCGATCCAGGCCCGTATCTCTGACTTTTCGAATTGGGCACATCTGAGGGCTCCATACAGTTCTTGATGGTGTATGTAGTCTGACAACCCGCACCAGGCCAGCGTGGTGGAGTAAGGCCTAAACCCTTCTTATTTTGAGAAGAGACCCGTGTCCAGCAGTGGGATAGTAATTTGCTGATTATGTTTTATGTTATGTACGTTGTCTAATTTAAAAAGTAAATCTTACTGAATCAAACGATTAATTTCATTAAGATTCTAGTTACAGAAGACTTCGCAAGTTTTAGTCGATTCAATTAAGAGGAAACGCGGGCTGCAAATATTAATAATTTTTATAGGCTTTGCGCTCTATTTCCGTCCCACCCCTCCCGCAAACCTTCCCAATTGAGCGCGAAAGAGACACCTGCATCTTGGACTGATTTCTCCTGTGCAATATTAGCGAAATCGTACTTTCGTATTTCCCTGTTTCCTTCTTCAAATATGGACCGATTTCAATATTTTTTTCTATAATAATTTAAAAAAGACTTTAGTTATGTTCGTATGTTTTTCTTTTATTTTTTATATTCGTCTTTGTTTGCCAGATGTTTGAAAACCGGTCGATTTTTGTAAAATTTAAACGTTTCTAATTCTTTTAATAATTAATATATTGACAAAAACAAAACATAGGGACATAGTGGTGGTATATATAATATATCATATGGTATAAAATATTTGCTCTAGTGACATTATCCAAGGAGGAAACTGAAGAATACTTTTGTATGGACTAAATGCCGACCGTATTTCCTCTTAATGCTTTACATGCTGCACTTCGAATGGATTCAATTATTGGACTACGTACCAATTTATAATCCACCGTACACCACCAAAACGCTCCTAAATCTATCTGCACACAACCGAACATCCTCCAATGTATGAATACCCTCAATTTGCGAACTTGGCAAACAGTTTGCGGCTGAATCGACCGCAATGAGCTCTTAATCGTCGATAAACATGTTACTTGAGCGTTTCTATTGATGTTATGAAGAGGCCAAGTTTTGAACGGACAAGTCGGTAATATGTTAAAGAAGTTGGTCGTAAGAGGTGGAGTTGGTGGTCAGAGGTACCTATTGCTTACAGTTTCTGACATTTTTCTAAGGATTGAAAAAGAGTACGTAGGTACGTAAGTAGATACTTACTCTTCTATAAAATTCAAAAGTTGGATTCTAAATCAGAGAACAAGTGAGATATCAAAATAGATAGGTCGACCCATTTTTTTTAAATAAATTTTTCTTGAGGCTTTAATTATCACTTTGTGTGACTATGGAAGCCTCATAGGTACCTCTTATAAGTACACCCATTTCAAAAACATTTCTTTTAACAATAGGTCATATTAATTTTAAAGGAGTTTGAATATTTCGTTTAGAGTTGAGTGTTCGCGAAGAATGTTTGCACCTGAATGAAATATCTCAAATCCTTCTTCTCTCGGGTAGAAACGAGGTATTTGAGAATAGCTGTGTCTAGACAATCAGCAAGGTTGATAGCAGGCCTGACTGTACAGGGTGCGCTGGATGTAGTTACTGAAGTATCGTCGTTCGAATCTGATCTCAAAGTTTAATAAATATCAATCTACACTAATATTATAAAGAGGAAAGATTTGTATTTTTGTATGTAACGATTAAACTTAAAAACTACTGGACCGATTTCAAAAGTTCTTTTGCCGTTAGAAAGCTACATTATCACTGAGTAACATAGGCTATATTTATTATTGGAATAAAACTTCTTACGCGGGCGGAGCCGTGAGGACACGGCTAGTTCTTGATAAAGTTCTTTATGAAGAACTAGCTGTGTGAACTGCAGTGAGATTCTGTACAACAGGTAATCAAAGATACTTGTAAGATCTACTTAAAAACTTAGAGCAACGTGGCTATGTCATCGGTTGTATTCCCCGAAGGGTTGGGCAGAGGTGTGTATTAACACCCTCATTTCGCCATTATGTTTAAGTCCCATGTAATAGAGGGCGAGCCTATTGCCATCAACCGAGCACAACTCCAAACTCCGGACTGCTACTGAGGAATGCGACACAGAAAAACCCAATAACACTTTGCCCGACCTGGGGTTCGAACCCAGGACCTAACGATCAGCAGTTGCTCAATGCCTAAAAATATAACAGCTATGCCTAGAAGCTTCTAATATGCCAGCCTCTCATTATTCCATTGCATACAATAAAACAAACTGGATTGTTCTCCATCAGCGACAGCCGTGCCGTTGCCATGACAACGTCCCCCCGACCTACCCTACACTAGAAAACCTAATAAAAATACATGGGGTTTGCAAATTTACATATGCTGTTCACATGAACCTTATTTATAAGAACATAAGGTTCAATTTTGAAGGGTTTGAGGGTATAAAGTTTGTTAATACTAAACGTATAAACAGTTGGTCCCTCGCTTATTTAGTAATACAATACTTTTTGTATTTCAAAAGGGAAATGTGTGATGACAGTTTTATTTTGTTTGATGTATTTTACTTTAGTTGAGAAAACTGTGAGGGATCGTGTAGTGGATATAGATATTTGCGATTATAATAAAATTAGATACACAGAACTTCCTTCATTTTTTTTTTTCATAGCATTTTTTAGTAAGCTCCCCAGACACACACACATTCCGCACAGCATTCGTGCTAGGTCTACACCTCTGTCGAGTTACTAAGGTAGCGTTAATGAACGTGAATTTTCAATCGGAAATACTCGTTTCGCACCTACCTACTATTTAATTAAATTGAAAACATTATTCATATCTAATATATTATAATAATAATAGATTATACGTTTGTATGCTGTAAACTGCCCTATATATTTTTCTTGACAATTCTTTCCATCCAAAGGTTGTCTGGAAGAAATTGCTTTAAGCGATAAGACCGCCATTTGTACTGTTCTTAATAATGTGTACTCCTTCTGTTTTCTTTCTTTTAGTGTACAATAAAGTATATCTATCTATCTATCATATCTATGTAGGTATGATACAAGCATGTCGCAAAAAAATAAACCAAAATGTTATAGGTCAGCACCTAGTATTTTCGATTCAAAACTCGCTTACATTAGCGAAACTATACTTCAAACGTTCTTGCTAGGTTTAATGAAACCAAAAAAAACATAAAGAAAAAATATAACATAACACCTGTACGCGCCTTTATTCCCCGAAGGTTTGAGTAGAGGTGTATAGTAACACCCTCATTTCTCCGTTATGTTTAAGTCCCATGTAATAGGGGGCGAGCATATTGCCCTCAACCGTGCACAAACCCAAACTCCAGGCTGCTACTAAGGAATTCCATACGGAAAATCCCAATAATACTTTGTCTGACCTAGGGATCGAACCCAGGATCTCACAATCAGCAGTCGCGCTTGCCACCACTAGACCAACGAGGCAGTTTAAAAAAATGTCTAAATATATAAAATAAGTGCAAAGTTACTTATATGGAAAACCAGACTTTCATATTCAAAGCCAGGAACTCCACTGCAGGAATATTAATTTGAAATGAATAATTAAATATTAATTCCTGAGTTAATAAGTGATTCATTAATTAAGGTACTAAATAAGTGAATCACATATTGTAGTTGTTATAACTATGTGATTGAATTAAGTACTGGTAATCTAATGTATCATGTAATGATGTCTGATACATGCGTGCCGTCAGTTAGGACAGGTCAACTCAAACCTGCTATAGCACTTTCCTCAAAAGGCCATTCCAGACGTTGTCCTAAATTGTTTTTTTTTTTCTATTCGATTGCTTGTTGATTGTCTTACGGACCGTTTCTACATAACCGGGCAGTTATTGGCGAGACCTGAAGGGTCTCCAACCAATGCCCTAAATTGTTACACTCGCACAGTTTTTATACCATATGAATTTATTTACAGAAATAAAATTCATTTATCATTTAATTTAATTAAAACATAATAGCAACGCGAATCATAAAAAAAGGGTTTTTTCCTATTATGTGTTAAACGGATTGAATGAAACATAATCAGTGACCGACTAATACATTTCACAATTACGAAAACTGTCTGTCTTTATTATTCTGATACTTGTAGATTTATTGAATCTGCACTCTTCACGGATACTTGTAGATTTAAAAATCTCCCCACACTTATCAACAAAGCAAGTGTTAAGACAGGTTCAGTCCAGAGTCCGCAATAGCGGCGGTAAGACCCGTGATGGAGGAGTGGCTGGAGAGGCGTCACGGCGCCCTCAGCTTCCGGCTGACGCAGGTACTCTCGGGACATGGCTGTTTCGGGAAGTACCTGTGTCGTATAGGCCGGGAGCAGACGCCCGGTTGTCACCCCTGTGACTGCCCCGAGGACACGGCGCTGCACACTTTGCAG
This sequence comes from Amphipyra berbera, assembly GCA_910594945.2. NCBI lineage: Eukaryota > Metazoa > Arthropoda > Insecta > Lepidoptera > Noctuidae > Amphipyra > Amphipyra berbera. The sequence continues at coordinate 19,732,578 of OU343129.1, read as the reverse complement.
GCGTGTCCAGCATGGGAGTCGCAGCGCCGCGAACTGGTCGCGGCGATCGGCGGTGACCTCTCGCTTCTGGCCGTGGTTCTGTCCATGGTCGGGAGCGAGACTGCGTGGGAAGCCATCGCCTCTTTTTGCGAGGAGGTGATGGCGACCAAGGAGGTAACGGAGAGGGAGGCCGCTTCTCCTCTCCCTTCTCGAGGTAGACGCACCGGGCGCCGGAGGGCGCGTGACGATCTCCGGCCACCCTAGTGAGTGGCCTGCGGGCGGCGGGTTCGGGGACCCGTCGCCCGACCAGTAACGGGCCCAGGGAGGATGGCGCGCCGTGTTCCGCGCGCGCCTCTCGGAAGGAAGTGGGGCAGGGGAACAATTGCCCCACCACAGGAGAGGTCCACCAGAAGAAGCTGGTGGACCGAGACCTGCCGGGGTCGCGGTGCATGCAATAGCGAATCCCGCGACCCCGGCCTTAGGTCAGAAGGAGGGACACCGTGGTGGTTTTAGCCGGTAAAAGTCCGGCACACCCCCCCGTCTTCCCCAGACGGGGGAGAGTACATGAGGGGATTTCCCAACGTGAAAAAAACAAAAAAAAAAGGTTCAGTCCAGATGGGTCGAATCGCTTTCAACAAATGACTTGATCAACAAAAGTTACTACGTTTTTGTTGCTTCAATTTGATTGAAAATCTGTTCAGACGGTTCAAATCGCATGCGATTTAGCAGTTGATCAACTAGAATCAAATCGTGTGAACCTGGTATTAGTGACACATTTAAAACCAAATTGACACACTTTACAGCCTCCATACAGGACGTGTAAAAATACAGAATTACAGGATACACAGCAATTGAAAGTGCAACGGTCTATGTAAATGATACTGATAGGAAATTCGCCAGACTAAAGAATGCGCAGATGTAGTGTAAATCAGATAAAGTAATGCCAGTGTCAAACGGGCTCGGGGTGGTAGTGTAGACCAGCGGGTGAAACGCGGCGGTTGAAACGCTTTAAAATAAAAATTTGTTTTTATTTTATAATGTTAACAAAAACAATAAATTTTGTTCCTGCATGTTGTGTCCTATGTTAAATAAATCAGGATTTAGTGTTTCATCAAGGATTTAATAATAAGAATAATCTAATACATGTAAGTAGTCAATGACGTTCATGGGACAAAAAGAAACTTACTAAAAAATAATATCCTAAACTGTATGGTTTATATAAACTCTACACTTCAAAGTAAAACATGTTAACTTTTTAACCAACACCAAAATAATTTTCTTGATACTGTTATAAAGATTCTCATTAATTTTTGCCGCAAACTAATTTTTTTTATAAACCATAATTTCAATATTTTTTTCACGATTTACTACATTTAAATAGAACCCAATCAATAACAAATTAATTCCACATCCACGCTTGAATTTATACTGATCTAAGAACAAAAAAAATAAGAATGTTTTAATCCTTCCACCCCGTTTTACCTTAAGGAACGCTTCGAGTTCCTCTGTGACACACATTCTAGGTTCTTGAGATCATCAGAAAATCTTAAATTAAAAATACAACAGCATACCACTTCCTTTTTAGACAAGTCCTTTACAGTTCAAGCTGCTCGCTTGTGGAATGCATTACCACTTAATGTAAGACGTGCGCAGTCACTGCCAATTTTTAAAAAGTTAGTAAAGTTAGTGAAGGAACATTACCTGTCACTTTAATTTGCTATTTCTTGATTATCGCTCACATTTCATCTACTTTCTTATTTATAATATATGTATTTATTAGTTTGTTTAAGTTATATGTATTACGTTTTTCTTTCTATTTTATATATTTGTGTAATAATTGATGTGTATTTTATGATTATTATTTCTAAGTAATATTATGTACGATACGTACTTGTACACCTAGACTGCCCGATATCTATTTCCATTCTTCCAGTCCATCCTAAGGTTGTCTGGAACAGATCGCCTTGTGCGATAAGACCGCCCATTGTACATATTGTGTAAATCTGTGTTCCTTTTATCGCTTACCGGTGTACTTATTATGTACAATAAAGTGTATATAAACATAACTAAATAAATAAATGTTATTTAAATTTCGTGACACCAATCAAGATCACACTTACAGCTAATAGCTTTAAATTAAAAATAATGCTTATACCCTGTTGCACCACTTGGCAAGATATGGCGGTTTGACAAACCGCCATATTTATCTCTCAGATAAGAGTTATCAGCAAGTTGTGAACAGGCCCTAAATCTTACCAACTTTCCAACTAGAAAGCCCGCCCGTCTGCACCACAAATCTCGCACGAGCCTCGCATGTAAAATGATCAGCGATTGAGTCAGCGATCGCCGGCGGAATTCTGAACGATTCTGACAATCGCGACTTTATTGACTTTTATATCGGCATATAAACTGCTGCACATCCGTCGGCCGTGTGTCCTGTGTTTATCGCTGTCAATGATATTTTGAAAGCCTGATTTGCAATGTTACGCCTTGAATTTAAGTAGGGTGTTTCTTTTTATTCTTTACTTGGTAACGATAGACCCTAATCTCATCTGATGGCCATAGGCCTCGAGTTCGAACCCAAGGCACGCACCTCTGACTTTTCGGTTTCATGTGCGTATTGTATACTTAGGTAATTATCACTTGCTTAGAAATGGTGAAAGAAAACGTCGTGAGGAAACCGGCATGTGAAGTCAAGTCAGAGGCCCATGGGCGGCATAAACTCTGACACCAGGTTAGTCACTAACCACACGAAAAGAAGAGACCTGGTGGTAAGCGCCGACAGAGTCTAAGATGGAGCACACGAACTCAAGGAACAGAGGTATAGAAAGATTCTCCTATACCCCTTTGGCTCTCACATACACACGACGGAACACAGTAAACTGCTTGGCTTCGAACTTTTATGAGAGGATGGTTATCAACCATCCTCTGGCTATCGCCAGGCAGGTGGATTGTATAGATCCTACCACCAAGCAAAATTGTTTCTAGAAAAACAACTAGATATCCCATAGTCTAGTAATCTGCCTCTCTGGTCTAGTGGTGGCAAGCGCGACTACTGATCGTGAGGTCTTGAGTTCGATTCCCAGGTCGGGCAAAGTGTTATTGGATTTTTCCGTCTGGAATTCCTCAGTAGAAACAAGACACGTGTTTCTGAAACGTTACAACAAGAACTCCATACCCTGTTTCAGAATCTACTAGCTAATTGTATCCGAAACTTTGTTTACTAGAGAACACAACGCATAGACCTAAACAGACTGGGCTAGAATTCAATCAATATACCTAACCTATACATACAAAACAATTGAATACTCCATAGATAAATTAGTTACACAGCTATGCTATGCTTACCCTCGCTACACCGTTGACAACCAATTTGTGGTGTCCAATTAGTGGGTGTTTGACCACAAATTGTACCAGAAATACATGGACGTTGGATTATAGTTCATTGAACTGTCAAAGAATTAATTGGATTAAAGGATTGCTATTGGGTAGTCTAACATGGAAGGTGTGAGTTGTATTTACTGAATTTATTCTTCACTAGGAAAACATCGTGAGGAAACCTGCCTGAGAGATATTTCTCGACGGCATGTGAAGCCAAGTTAGAGGCTGGGCGGCATAAACTCTGACACCAGGTTAGTCATTCTTCTTCTTCCTGCCCTTATCCCACACTAGGTGCGGTCGGCACAAGATGTATTTTGTAAATCCATGTTGTTAGAGATTTTGCCTTATTGTTTTATAACCTAACCTAACCTAACATCAACCCTCCTTGGGAATACTCGTTGCGCCGTCACGCGGGCGACCCAATGTGCTTGCTGATATTATGCACTGGGTCCCAAAATTATAGTCATTAACCACACGAAAAGAAGACTCTTCAAGTCTTAAATCACTTAGTAAAATGTCATGTTAACGTTATTCTACAAGCCGGGTCTTCTGCGACGAAAATCTAACAAAACATGTTTAGTGAACACTCGGACCAGTTACAACACAGTAAACAGTTAACCTACGCCCGTAATTTGTTAAAAAAAACATGTTAAGGGCTATTTCAAACAAAAAGTTGGTCGCAGGTGACCCGGCTTTAGGGCTATCGTTAGATGTTGCATTAAAAGAGTGACGATACTTAAGTACGTCGTCGCACCCTGGGCAGTCAGCCCCACTACCAACCTTGCTGACTAATAGCTAATCTTTTTACCACGGAACAAGATATTATCGTATGGCTCGTGCCGACATGTGAGAAGAAGAAAGTACTATCGTATTTAAAGATAAATAATTAATGATTGTCATCATCAATGACGTACTAATTTATGATTCGTTTGCTGTTATTTATTTACTAGCGACCCGCCCCGGCTTCGAACGGGTGCAATGTAGATACTAATGTGGGGTTTTTTTTTAAATGTAAATCATTGGCTTCTATTTGCCCCATACTAGGAATTCTTCTGTATCGTGGGTGCGTTTACAGACAGAAATCTTCACATGCACAAACACGCAGACTCGAAAAAATTATCTGTAGGCCACACACATACTTGTTCCGTGCAGGAATCAAACTCACGGCTCGTTGCGTAGCAGCCAAGCACTCAGCCACCGAAGCGCACCAATCATGTCATCATAAAATTAAAGAAATATGGATTCTACTCTTTTTCTATATCCCATAAAAATATAATATCACAGTTGATAAGCAAGTGAGGCGATGTTAAAAATGTAGCGTGTGTCTGACAGCGCCCCGCTGTAGCCATGTTGTACGCTGACAAGATACAGGGTGCTTGTGCATTCTCTCATCTATACTAATATTATAAAGAGGAAAGATTTGTATTTTTGTATGCAACGAATAAACTTAAAAACCACTGGACCGATTTCAAAAATTCTTTGGCTGTTAGAAAGCTACATTATCAGTACACAGCAAGTAAAGAATATTTTTATTTCAGCCTAGTGTTTTGCGTTTAAAATGAGAAATTTTCCAGTTCCTCATGAACAACTTTACGGAACTGCAGGTTAAATGATGTAATATTTAAAGACGAAATCAGGATTTTTATTATGAAACGTTTCCTTCTTAACGTCGTAAGCAAAGAGAGAGCTAAAAGAAATGCTTATGAAAATGACCGAAGGGATACAAAGACAGGACATGGAAGACAATTACGCTAATATGAAAAAATCTATATCTAGCCGTAGCTAGGTGGTAGAGAATAAATTACAAGTTTAAGATGAAAATATATCGAAAAGAATAGAAATCGTTATTTCGACCAACAATGGACCATACCATGATACTAAACTCACACATAAACAGTTACATATATGTATACACCCAACATACAAATCTCAAATGAAACACATACCTGCCTACATCTTTTGATTGCTCTGTACATGCACCATACAGCAATGATTGACCACACGTTTGGTGCAGTAGCTGAGTGATTGGCTTCTGCGCTACGGATCGTGGGTTCGATTCTCGCACGGATCTAATATTTGTATAGCCTACAAATAGTTGTTCCGGATCTGGGCGTTTGTGCATGTGAAGATTTGTGTCTGTGAACGCACTCACGATACAGAAGTGACCCCAAGGAGAGGTAAAGCATTAAAAAAATACTGACTGATAAACCACTGCGCGAATGCCGTCTGGATACTGCTGAAGGTGGTCCAAACGCTGCGCACCAGGGATACGCATTGTTTCCGCAAAGTGGTTTCAAAACAGTCTACTCGTGACTCGGTGAGCATACCTGATGCACTACAGTAAATATTATACTATAGGTCAGGGGTCACCATTTAGTTTCGCTCGGGGTCCGTTGTAAGAAATGAAATGACCATCGCGGTCCGCACCATATTTAATACAAAAAATATTTATTAACAAAGATAATGCGGGGTATACATTTTTATTAAATTACGTACTCTGTAGTGCAAGTTGCTGTGTTCTCGCGGTCCGCACAAAATGGGTCGGCGGTCCGGATGCGGACCGCAGTCCGCCATTTGGCGACCCCTGCTATAGGTTCTCCTTACTTGGCATACAAATATTACAAATACTGAGCAATATTTTTTCAATTTGACTTAATTTGCTATCAATTTAATGCAGTGTAGTTATTTTCCATTCAATCGTTCTTCATAGTATTTTCACAACAGCCTGTAGCTAGTCGATCGAGATACAAAAGCCCAGCCGAACTTGACCCGCACAATTTCAGTGGTAGGAACAAAATTGCAGTAGTAATTCGAGATATAAAGTACATTTTACATTGGTTAGTGACCTGACACATTGAGCGGAAGAAATATTATTTTTCTGGCGATGACGTGTTGGATCTCTGGGTTTATTCGTAACTAGCTACGATGGTGGTGGGATAATATTTTTTTTAAATTTTTGTACTGTGTATACCTTACATATTTTTTTGAAAATTTGTACATATTATTGAAAATAAAATTGTACCTACATGACGTTAGTATTTCTTGAAGTAACATAAAATAACATCACGCCGGTATTCCCCAAAGGATTGAGCAGAGGTGTATAGTAACACTCTCATGTCGCCGCTATGATTAAGTCTCATGTAAAAGAGGGCGAGCCTATTGCCAGCAACCGGGCACAAATCCAATCTCCGGTCTGCTACTGAGGAATTCCACCCGGAAATCCCTAATAACACTTTGTCCAACCTGGGGATCGAACCCAGGACCTCACGATCAGGAGTCGCATTTGCCACCACTAGACCAACAAGGTAGTTGGAAGTCTTGAAGTGGTAGACATAAAAGTATCGTTGAAGGTTGACTTCCGTATTTTGCTGATTCGATGACAATATTTTTTACCATCTAATACGGGTCAAACCTGATCATCATAGTCAGTCTATTACTGTCCCACTGCTGGGCACTGGTCTATTTTCAAAATGAGAAGGGTTTAGGCTTTCGTCCACCATTCTGGGCAAATTTTATTTGAGCCACTTTTTTTTTTCTTTTTCCTCACGTTGTTTTCTTCACTGTTAAAGCAAGTAAGAAAAAGAATCCGATCTCTTGCATGTTTGAAATACGAGCTGGACAAAACCCGAAATAAAACTTACCTACCCTCATTAACAAAAAAATGTTTTTTTTTAAAAGTTCAGAACAGAGCAACAAAAATATTCCATTCAAATTTCGCAAATAAGCATCAATTTTTTTGACGTCAACTAAAAATTGGTACACACATCCCCTACCATGGTCGCGTGTCGCGATCATTAGTACCAGATGGTAGGGTCGTCCGTGTGTGAATAATAATCACTGGGGTGACTAATTGACGGGTCGGCGGGATATGACAGACGCGGGTCCCTGACGAGAAACCGTCGTAGGTTTTTATTCGTATACCTAAAGTTGATTGATGGAGGTGACTCGGTACTTGGTATAAAATAGATTTTATATTCCTGTTACGAGCTATTACGGTATGGTTTACCTTTACTGATTGTAGAATTTCATATTGTTACTATTATTGGCGTAGTCGCCAGCACGTAATTCGGCAAGGTTTTGGCGTAGTGGGAGTAAGATCGCGTATGTACACTTAGTGCAACAAAAAAATGGTCACTTGTTATGTCATTATTCTATGGTTATTGCCATTATTTATTTTTAAGCATGTCTGTTTAGAAGAAAGAAAGAAAGAAAGGAGAGGAATTCTCTTTTCACCCTTGCCAAGTTACGTGCCGGCGACTATATAAAATGTAATTTTACCATTACCTATCTGTAAAGGGTTAGATACACACCATTTCTTTTAAAAGACTTCAAACAATTTGCTGTGTTGCTATTTTTTTTATAACACTAGCTGCCCGGACAGACTTCGTTCTGTCAAGAGTTATTGGCCTGTAGTGGGAAAAGAAAAGTGTTGTTTTTACTATTTTCCATGCAATTTTTGTTTTTTCTCTCCATAAGAAGTGTTATCAACCACTGGCAACACCAAGTAGCTTCCGCCGGTTGTGACGTACCTACGCTACATTAATTTGTAATTATATAATTATTTAGAATTGATATAAGAGGGTGAGAGAATCTTTCCAACGTTGATTAATATTGAATACTTAGTATAAGGTGTTACTCTGCCAAAATTATATTGTGATTATAAAAAGTGTGAGAGTTTAATTCGGCCAATCCTGCTTCTAGATAATAGAAGCTTCCTTGTACCTTAAGGAATATATATTAAAAAAAATGCTGAATTGGTCGAGCCGTTCTCAAGTTTTGCGCTTAGCAACACATTTGGCGATTAATTTTATTTATTAAAAAAAACGTTACCCCACACTAGCATTTCTCCTGTATCGTGGGTGCGTTTACAGACACAAATCTTCACACACACAAACGCCCAGACCCGGAACAACTATCTGTAGGCCATACAAATATTTGTTCCGTGTGGGAATCGAACCCACGACCCGTAGCGCAGAAGCCCATCGCTCAGCCACTACACCAAACGTGTCGTCGATCGTGTCAATTTATATTTATATAGATAGATCACGCCTTGTATTCCCCGAAGGATTCGACAGCGGTGTTTTTAACCGACTTCCAAAAAGGAGGAGGTTACTATGTTCGTCTGTATGTATGTATTTTTTTTTTGTGTTTGTTCATCGATATTTTCGCCAATTGTGAACCGATTTTAATGATTATTTTTTTAATGGATAGGGTATACTTCGAAGAACTTCGGAGATAGACAATGGAACTCTTCAATGACGAACAGTACGCATATTGTGATTATGTGATTATGTTACGAACAGCGTCTTTAGTAGGTCCAACCAAGTTTTAATTAAGGCCACTAAAATGAAAAAAATAAATACTTTTTTACAAAAAAAATATTTAGTACACCCTCGTTTCGCCAGTTATGTATTGCTAACTTACAAACATAAACACGACTTACAGGACACAGGTCCGCGATTAGGCAGGTACCTAGATAGTTTTGGACAAACATTAAATGGTGACATATCCATCCTTACAACCACACTATGTATTAAGGACTATTAATGTAATGGGTTCTACACACAAACGTGATACGACCGTCGCGGTCGGCCGAAATTCTCGTCAACCGATTTTGTGCTCCTGGGTTAGCTAGGTGATATAACTATTGTTCTGCCTAGCCTTTTCCCAACTATGTTGCGGTCAGCTTCCAGTCTAACCAGATGCGGCTGAATATCAGTATTTTACACGAAGCGACTGCCATCAGACCTCCGCAACCCAGTTACTGGGCAATGCCAATATCCTAAGGTTAGACCGATTGTCAGACTTTCGGGCTTCTGACTACCCGTAACGACTGTCATAGGTATTCGTATGACACCCGGGACTGATTATTTAACGTGTTCTCTGAGGCACGAAGGGGTCTCGATGTGTAACGAACGGTCACCCACCCATCCATAGACTGACCGCGGCTAGCGCAGCTTAACCTCGCAAATCGCATGATCTGCGCGGTTGGTGATAAGCCACGAGCTCCTCAGGTGATACAACTATTATTTGAACATAAGAATCTTGTGTATCAGGTGGCCAGCAGCATAGTCTTAAAATGCACTTCAATAACAAATATGTGAAGCAAGGTGAATAACATAACATAACATCACGCCTGTATTCCCCGAAGGGTCTGGCAGAGGTGTATAGTAACACCCTCATTTCACCGTTATGTTTAAGTCCCATGTAATAGGGGGCGAGCCTATTGCCATCAACCGGGCACAAATTCAAGCTCCAGGCTGCTATTGAGGAATTCCACACGGAAAAACCTAATAACACTTTGTCCGAGCTGGGGATCAAACCCAGGCCCTCACGAGGCAGTTAATAATGGTATTTATTACAATATCTTTTAGCATCCATGCGATTGTAGAATTTTATGTGTAGCTCATGTTCAGCAAGCGACGTTCCTTTTTTATTTATTTCAATAGGTACATTATCTTTTTAACTGTCGAGAATTTAGTTGTATGGTTCCAAAAAGTTGATTCTATAGAGAAAAGCCGACAAGAACCTACATGCTGATAAAACAATTCTGGACCCGGTGAAACTCGGTACACTGAATCTGGAATGCTTATGAAAGGAAAGCTTTTGCACATAAATAACTCGAAATATACAAGGTTAGTCGGAAAGGGGGTACTAAGCCGAAAGGGTGTTAAAGTAACCATAATAAGGGATAACTTTTGTTCTATAACTTTCCCCAAAATTCGATAGTTTAAGAGAAATAGCTTTTCAAAGATTTCGTAAAAAATATGCTAATATCTATCTGTCCATAGGTATGATCAGCTGTTTTTACAATTTAGGTAATATTTGAGGTCACGGATTAGAAACTTAATTTTCTTCATTCATAACTAAAGCAGCTATGTTTTTTTTTAAATAATTGAAATAAAAATCTTTTTGCATGCAAATAAAAATTATCGAATTTTGAAATTTTAACACTTGCTTTAAAGTGATACTTTAAGTGGCCCGCGGCTTAGTACCCGCTTTCCGACTAACCTTGTATATACAATTGCTATTTTAATACCGTGAACTTCATCATTTTTAATTCACGGATGTAGAACGGCCCTTGCTCAGCGTCATTATGATATACTGTCTAGCCATTTATATAATAAAATAAATAGACTGCACGATTGCTCCCTTGTGCCTTAATGAATGTAAGACCAAGGTCGCAAAGTGGTCTTGACACTGAGTTACAATGATACTGAAGATTTACTTACTACAGATTTCGATCGATTAGCCTAATGTAGTAAATAAAGTATTTTTGTGTATTATATAGTTCATTTTTATATTTATTAATACACTTACCTGTAGGTACCGTGTAGTCATCCGACTCGTGTGTGCAATCCCCATTACTTGATAGCAATTAGTTTGAAAACAGTCGTTTCAAAGTTTTCGCCAATTAGACCAACTCCATACGATCGATTAGATATTTAAAAGGCCGTATGTCATGAGATATGAGCAGAAAATACAATAGCTTTTAAAAATTATATTTAGGACATCATTGTCAAGGTGACTGCTTTTGTTGGTCTAGTGGTGGCCAGCGCGACTGCTGATCGTGAGGTCCTAGGCTCGATCCTCAGGTCGGGCAAAGTGTTATTGGGTTTTCCATGTGGATTTCCTCAGTTCGGTTGATGGCAATAGGGTTACCCCCTATTACGTGGGACTTAAACATAACGGCGAAATAAGGGTGTTACTATACTCCTCTGCCCAAGCTTTTGGCGAATACAGGCGTGATGTTATGTATGTGTTGCCGAGGTTGGCCGCGGCGTAGGCGGCGTGATGATCAAAACGTATTTGCGGAGCTGATATGATTAGAAATGGCACAAAATAGAGAGGTTTGGAATGCATAAGAGGAGACCTTTGCTCAGCATACGGACATATTTGCCATCGACCATTATCAATGTCATTTTTTTTTAGGAAGGGCGCTGCCTTTATACTCACTATGGTTTTTAACTGTTTAACCGGACTATTCGAGCCGTATTTGTTTTGCAAATCTTCAAATAAAATCTTATTGCATCTGCGATATCAGTTTGCTCCAACTGTTCCTATTAAGTATAGTATGTCTGTTTTACTATTGTTTGTTATGTAAGTACGTAAAAAATCGAAAAATAAAGTTGTTTTTTATTTTCTATTTTTACACACCAATTGCCTAAACCATCTCGCTTCCGCTTATAACCTACACCATCCCACGCCGGTCAAATTCAATGTGTGAACATAACGAGGTACACGTGTCGACGTCAGCAGTTTGTTGCTGTAATTAACTGTTTGCGTCACACGCATTGTTGGCCAAAGGACCAGTGCAGGACTAGTGCAAGAGACAGGCAGGGTCGGTTGTAGCTAGCAGAGATAATACGATGATAAAGGAAATTTTGATAAATCTGTTGAACAGCATTCAACAATGCTAGTTTATACTCCCGAGAAGCCTAATAGTTTCACTGCGGTACTTCCATATGTTATTAAAATCCGTCCAACTTATTAGTAAAATTTCAGTTGCTAGTACTTGGTAATGGATTTTCTATACCAGCACAAAGGAAGAAAATGTTGGTCTCGTACAGTAAGACAAATACAAAATATTAGGTCCTTACCTATGAAATTGGCGTTTATTTCTCACAAATAGAGAACCTCGTCACTTCTATGATTTAAAATATATATCAATTGCTTGGTATTATATCGAATAATGACCATCATAGACAACTACCAATAGTAAAAAAAACCTTATTACTTATAGTTTTCTACCCAAAAAATATACCTTAAAAATGACTCCTCTTTTTGTTAGCAGAAATGACTACTATTTTTGTTTTAACTTAACCAAAACTTATTTTGGTCGCATAATCTAAGTGGCATACGTTATCTTAGTTTTTAAACATTAGTGCATAAAAGTTTTAAAACATTAGTGTTCATAGTTGTTAAATAAATTAAAAAAAATGTTAGTATGAAATATGCAACTTCTTTAAAATTCTCCATACAAAACGCTGATTTCATAGGTGGGGACCTAATATGCAACAAAATATTGATAATATCATCCATAAATGGGCATAAGTACGAGACAAAAATGAACGTTGGCTCAGCATTGTGTTACACCAGATTTTATTTATCTATTGCGCTGCTTGTAAATGGTCCTTGCAGGTCGTTTCTATGTAACCGGGCAGTTAATGACGAGATCTGCATCATCTCCAGCCCATGGAGCTGCACCAGATACACTTGTCCAGCGCTTGTATTCTGGCAAGGCCACGTTGAACACACTTCAGAGATTTAGGCATAAAATAATAGCTGTTTATTTTTCGGTCCTTATGTACAAAAGGACCAATAAATTGACAGCTATTATTTTCTGTCGTAAAAAAGAGCTACGACGAGCTTAACCACAAAACCTTACTGTATCCAATGGAATTTGATATTCTTAAGAATATTGAAGGAGCAATATCCTAAATATTGTTTTCCTAGAAACACTCAAGCAAAACACACAAAAGAAGTAATAATATTGCGCGGCATGTACCCTACAGAACGCAATATCATGCAAATATTAAACTACAAAGAAAAGTGACGTAGATAAGCGTTCGGAGGAGTTTCATAATTTTATTTATATTGTCTTTACTTATTTCTTCTTGGACTTGATTTGGTAGCGTTGGTAGCGGGCCTGAGTGCCCAGGGTGCGCTGGACGTACTTAAGCAGGTATCGTCACTCGTGAAGGCTCTTTTCATGCACCTCAATGCTTGAGTAACGGAAAAAGAATAAAAAAAGATTTTTTTATAAAAGGATATTATTTAAGAGGAAATGCAGTCGGCATTTAGTACATACAAACGTATTCCTCAGTTTCCTCCTTGGATAATGTCACTAGAGCAAATATTTTTTACCATATGATATATATCTACCACCGCTATGTCCCTATGTTTTACTGAACTAAAAACGTTTAATTTTTACAAAAATCGACCGGTTTTACTACCATTTTCAAACATCCTTCATAATTCGCACTGCATAGGAGTGGAACTCACTACCTGCGTCTGTGTTCCCGAACGCATTCAATCTGAATCTCTTTAAAGTTAGAGTTAACAGCTTCTTCTGGGTAAGCTCACTCCATCGTAGACTTTGTCTCTGTCTCCTCCGACCTAGACTAGAGTCAAGAGCAAACCCATTTCAAATTAAAAAAAATGGCAAACAAATTTGACGAATATAAAAAGTAAAAGAAAAATATACAGACATAACCAAAGTTTTCCTTAAATTATTACAGAAAAATATATTAAAATCGGTCCAGATTTGAAGAAGGAAACAGGGAAATATGAAAGTACGATTTCGCTATTATTGCACAGGAGAAATCAGTCCGAGATGTATGTGTCTCTTTCGCGCTCAATTGGGAAGGTTTGCGTTTCTAATAATTTGAATAGTCGAATAATATTCGAATAATTTGAATAGTCAAATTATTCTATTATTATATTATACTCTTTAGGACTGTTTATAAAGCTGTGGATACACCTGGATACAGCTGGGCACCACGCAGTTAATGTATGATATTGCTGCCTGTCATTGTGACGTTCAAAATTTACACAACTATAATTAAAATTTACCCGTTTTCACGCTTTTTCTTTTTATTGCTTTTAATTTTTGTTTAAATAGTATTTATAACTATGTCGCCATTCATTACTTAAAACACACACAGACAATATTAGGTACATACAAGGCACGTGTACTGTACCTATGTGGATGCAATCATGTTTTTATAATATTTTCTCTAATTAATTAATATTTTTTGTCTTATTTTGACACACCAAATATTTTTCATGCATCCATTTATTTTGACGTTAAGATACAAATTCGTCTCTTATTTTAGTTTTTCTTTGGTACCATTTGGTTTAGTTTATTTTGGAAGAGATGTTACAAAAACTGAATTTTATATTTTCAGGAATTAAATGCAAGGGGCTCGTGACTAATTATCAACCGCGCAGATCATACGATATGCGAGGTTAAGCTGCGCTTGCCGCGGTCAGTTCGTGGATGGATGACAGTTCGTTACACATCGAGACCCCTCTGTGCCTCAGAGAGCATGGAGGGGTCAGTAAACAGTTGGTCCAGAGTGTTATACGAATACCTATAACATTCGTTACGGGTAATCAGAAGCCCGAAAGTTTGACAACCGGTCTAACTTTAGAGTATCGGCATTGCCCAGTATCTGGGTTACGAAGACCTGATAGCAGCCGCTCCGTGTAAAATACTGGTATTGAGCCGCATCTGGTTAGAATGGAAGCTTACCCCAACATAGTTGGGAAAAGGCTAGGCAGATAAATGCATATCTGTGAACAAATACCGGATATCAACATAGTGCTTGGAAAAGACAACGGCTGCACCGAGCTCAAATGTTCACTTGCTTGGTCTACCCGTTCATGCTCTGAGGATGCTAATTGTTTTTCTGAAATCAGCACCAAAGAGCTATCTTTTTGCTACAAGATGGACTTCTGTTTTTGAATCTTCAGTAATCTTGTTTCAAGATAACATAGCATATCATCACGTCTTTATTCCCTGAAGGGTTGGGCAGAGGTGTATAGTAACACCCTCATTTTACCGTTATGTTTAAAATCCCATGTAATAGGGGGCGAGCCTATTGACATCAACCGAGCACAAATCGAAATTCCGGGCTGCTACTGAGGAATTCCACACGGAAAAACCCAAAAACACTTTGCTCGACCTGGGGATCGAACCTTTTTTTTTTCGTTGGAAAATCCTCATGGATCTCCCTCGCCCGGAGAAGGCGAGGGGGTCTGCCGGACTCTTACCGGCTAAAAACCAACGGTGCTCCTTCTCTTGACCGTTCGGCCAGGGTCGCGGGATTCGCAAAGCATGCACCGCAACCCCGGCAGGTCCCGGTCCGCCAACCCTCGGCGAACCTCTCCTCCTGAGAAGCGCGCACGGAACACAGCGCGCCGTCTTCTCGGACCTATTACTGGTCGGGCGGCGGGTCCCCTAACCCACCCCCCGCAGGCCACACACTAGGGTGGCTGGAGATCGTCGCGTACGCGCGTCCTCCGGCGCCCGGTGCGTCTGGCGCGGGAAGGGAGGAGAGCACACCGCTCCCTCTCTCTCTCCGCTTCCTCCTTAGTCGCCATCACCCCCTCGCAAAAGGAGGCGATGGCTTCCCACGCACTCTCGCTCCCGACCATGGACACAACCACGGCCGGAAGCGAGAAGTCACCGCCGACCACCGCGACTAGTTCGCGGCGCTGCGATCCCCAAGCTGGACACGCCTGCAGCGTGTGCAGTGCCGTGTCCTCGGGGCAGTCACAGTGGTTGGGGATCGAACCTAGGATCTCACGATCAGCAGTTGCGCTTGCCATCACTAGACCAACGAGGCAGTTTAATAAAGTATAAACAAATTGGAGTTTGGACTGTATAGTACTTTTTTTGTCATACAATTTATAATTGACGACACGTTTGGTGCAGTGGCTGAGCAATTGGCTTTTGCCCTACGGGTCGTGGGTTCGATTCCCGCACGGAACAAATATTTGTATGGCCTACAGATGGTTGTTCCGGGTCTGAGCGTTTGTGCATCTGAAGATTTGTGTCTGTAAACGCACCCATGATACAGGAGAAATCTTAGTGTAGGGCAACGATATAATAAAAAAAAATTGTATATTTTAAATTGCACAACGCCTTAGTAACCAACAAGTAATTCTCTTTCTGTACGCGTCGACATCAGCTATGAGAGAATAGGTCATGTCTGAGTGCTGAAAAAATCAGCAAGATTGGTAGCGGAGCTGACTGCCCAGCGTGCAATGGACGTGGCTGCGGTGCATGCTTATGCGAATCCCGCGACCCCGGCCGAACGGTCAGGAGGAGGAACACCGTTGGTTTTTAGCCGGTAAGAGTCCGGCAGACCCCCTAGCCTGCCGAGGCTAGAGACATCCATGAGGATTTTCCAATGATAAAAAAGGTACACTGGACGTACTTAAGTATTATCACGGCAAACTAATTGGGTATTAGACTACTGTTAAAAATTTACAACAATTAAATATTATTTTAAAGAAAGTATAGATAGAACTCGATATGTGAAAAAATCAATAAAATGGATGAAAAAATTGAGGAGCCACGTTTGCGAAGTTTGTGAAGGGAACAGTTTCTGCAAGTAATGTCAAGTGACTATGAAGTTTTTAACGTATGACGTCATTGTGGTATTAGTGTTGTCTCAGTCTAGTGAACGATTTTCAATCGCTTATAACTTGGGCATTTTATTGAATATTCATTTTTATTGTTATCATTTTTGTAACAGCACCAAGATATCTAATAAAAAAAAATTGTCATATACCCTATTGTGTATTGCATTAAATAGAAATAATATCTACATATGACTTGCATTAAATTAATTAAAGTACATAAAAATATAAGGAAAAATAATAGTTTTGCAGATGAAAAGACACGTAAAAGGTCGTCACATGCATTATTTACTTTATCCAACTGTTTAAGTAATGTAATTAAACACACGTCTCGCTTCGTAGGTAACTTCTGCACAAATTATGTTCTGGAACACAAATACAATTTACACCTGTTTTAATTTAAACTTTATCTTAAACAAATGTCTCTGTTGCATTTACGATGCTCAGAAGAAGTCTTATTTAACCCTATAATAAAATAGTATCAGTTTTTGTAACATTAATAATTATAGTACCTATTATGTTTTTATGATCTGAAACATTTTATGCTGTTGCGTGCGAGTGACGACGCTCGCGATGGCAGACACACGACGGCACACCTTCGTAACTCATCGGCTCTCTTCGGTTTGATTTGGCCAGTTCTTTTTTTGAAAATTTAGTTTCCATGTTTCACATTTGCCACACGTACCTACCACGAAGTCTTCATTTACCTACAATGTTTTTTTGTCTGCAACACCCTAAGGTCGACTGGTAGAAAATGCCTAAGGCATTAAGTCCGCTTTTGTACAAATTTTGTGCGAAAGTATAAATAAATAAATAAATCACGCATGAACTCAAAACGTTCTTTAGGATAGGGAGGGGTAGTGGGATTGAACAGAATACTGTATAATAGGGAAAGAATATGAGCATTCCGACGAAGGCGTATTGGAAGCCACTTGAGTTTAGCACGAAATTCTGACACATGATCATATTTGCGTAAACCAAATATGAATCTTATACAAAAATTTTGAAGTTATTATGAACATCATTTGTTTTTCCTATTGAAAAAATATTTCCTCCTCTTCTCAAAATGAGAAGGGTTTAGGCTTTAGTGCACCACGTTCAAATTGACCTGGTGCGGTTAAGATTTTTGGAGCCCTCTCAGGTCTGCGGGTTTCCTCACGATGTTTTCCTTCACCATTTAGCAAGATATAGGTAATCAAATTCTAAACCGCTCATAAATTCGAAAAGTGCGGGCCAGGCGCCTGACCCTCTTCCGTCAACTGCTAGGCCACACTACACCGCTCGGCTTACTGAAGTATTAGCGTTAAAAGTTTGGGAATTACATACCCACACGGCAAATTGGGTTAACGTGACGTCAAACGTCCGTGTTTACTTGCATTTTAAAACATATGTGCTTGTATTTGTTACTAGGTAGCATAAGGTATATAAGTCGTAGTTTATCGAGAGAACTCGCTTTCTTTCTGCCATAAGTTTAATAAATGTATCAAATATGTTGGTGAAAGGATTCTTCTTTTTATATTCCTGCATCAAGCTGAGCGAGGCGATAGTATATGACCATTACACTGGTCAACGCGCCTCAGACGAGCTGATAGCCAGTTTAGAAAGACAGGGTCTTCTCGAGTGAGTATAAGTTATTTTAAATGAAACAAATTTAATGTTTTTTTTTTGTTGTATTGCGGAAGATCTATTCTGATTTTACGATTTGATTATATATTTTTTTTTTTTTTTTTTTTTTTTTTACAAAAACATTGCCCCACACTAGGATTTCTCCTGTATCGTGGGTGCTTTTACAGACACAAATCTTCACACGCACAAACACCCAGACCCGGAACAACTATCTGTAGGCCATACAAATATTTGTTCCGTGCGGGAATCGAACCCACGACCCGCAGCGCAGAAGCCAATCGCTTAGCCACTGCACCAAACGTGTAATCTTTTATTCATTTATATATACATACATGATTACATTTTTATGTATTTTTATTTAAAAAAATATAAATAACTAGCTGTGTCCTCACGGCTCCGCCCGCGTTAGAAGTTTTACTCCAGTAATAAATATAGCCTATGTTACGCAATGATAATGTAGCTTTCTAACGGCAAAAGAATTTTTGAAATCGGTTCAGTAGTTTTTAAGTTTATTCGTTACATACATAAATACAAATCTTTTCTCTTTATAATATTAGTATAGATAGATAGTAGCCCACCGGGAACAGGGTCTAAACTACCGGTGGTCAGGGCCTCAGAAAGAGGAACTTCCTAACAATACGCGCCGTGTCCAGAAGTACCGCTTTCTGTATCAGGCCCTTGACCCAGCCGCCTAACGAGAGCCTCATTAGATGTTGGTTGTTATTGATTATAATAATTGTTAACATATCATAACATTACGCCGTGTATTCTCCGAAGGGTTCGGCAGAGGTGTTATTAGTACACTCTCACTTCGCCAGTTATGTTTAAGTCCCATGTAATAGGGGGCGAGCCTATTGCTATTAACCGGGTACAAATCCAGACTCCGAGCTGCTAGTGAGAAATTCCTAATGGATAAACCCAATAATAGTTGTTTTATTGGTGTTATTTCATTTAATTATTTAACTATTCGTCTGTGGAGGGATGGATTAAGAATACTGTCGTAAGAGGATTGCCTCTTACGACAGTATTCTTAATCCATCCCTCCCTAAGTTCATTGGAACTTGGTACCTTAATTGTGCCGAAAAAATGGCAATAGGCTTACCACCTATTACATGGGACTTAATACAAGAGGCGAAACGTGGGTGTACAGCCTCCTGTAATAGGAGAACACCCATGCTTATCCCTTCGGGAATTACAGGCGTGAGTGTTATACGTATTTAAATACCGCCACCCGATTTTTAAAAGACCGTTAAGTGACATAAACATAATTTTGAGTAATGAGCAAAAACGTGGAAAATGTTTTTTATAGAAGGAATTCTGAAGCCATACAGGTGTTTTTGTTGTACTAAAATATTGTACTACTTTTAAGCTTACATTGCATAATTTTAAATATTAACAAGACTAATATTGTTTTAAAAAAATCATTTTTGTTTTATAGTCATGCTTTTCTGTACTGAAATTTAACCATATACAATATTTAAAAAAAAACGTGTATCTCCTAACACACAAGGGATAGAAAAATATGAATCAGACTGATAGATAGAGAAAAAGTTGCGCTTTTATGTAGTATACTATAAGGTCCAACCAAAATACCTGGACAAATTTTTACACAGTGTTCAGTACGTTTAACTAAACATATCTATGCAAAAAAACGAGATGAAAGTGTTTTTTTTTCTAACAAAAAAATAATAACGTTAAATAACGTTTTAAATTGCCTGCACTCTCTAAGAATAAACTTATCCATTTTTTAGTAATGGACCACGCGGGCTCGCTTTGTTCCGCGCCGTGTTTTGCCTAAACTGCGAAGTAAAAAATGTAAAATAAAACTAATTAAAATAAACGTTGAAACAAATGTATGGTTAGAAAACAAAAACACTTAGATCTCTTTTTTTTGCATAGAATATGTTTGGTTAAATACGTTGAACCTTACCTGGGCAAACTTTTACACAGTGTTCAGTACGCTGAACACTGTGTAAAAGTTTGCCCAGGTATTTTGTTTGGACCTTATATAAAACTCAAATTTGACAAATTTTCACTTAACGGTCTTTTAGAAATCGGACGGCGTTGTATGAGTACTTAATTCTTTAATAGTTCTAATATTTTTGTTAGTGATAGAGTAGTCGTTTCTATGAGATTTCTATACCGTTGGACCGAATTATAACTAATATTTCATATAATCGTTTTTCTTACGGTAAAATTTTTAGATAATTTTGTACCACAATTATTTTATCTTACGACGTGACATCATTATATCGATTTGCTGTTGAAATATTATTTTTACAATTGAGAGCTGATAGTATGAGCTCTAGCTAACATTCCTTTAAAACGAATCCCCAAAGTTATGGTCTGTATTTTCATATGATTTGAAAGTATTTTTTAAGTTATAAAATGCCTAATTCTGGAATATTTATCTTTAATTTTTTATATATCTATGCTATACAATTTTATTTTCATACAAACTTTCACCCCCTATTTTACCACTGTGGGGGTGAAATTTTCTAAAATCCTTCCTTAGTGGATACGACGTTATAAAAGGTACCTACTGTCAAAATTTCAAATTTCTAACCCCAGAAGTTTAGACTGTGCGTTGATAGATCAGTCAGTCAGTCAGTCAGTTTCTCCTATACAGACAGATAGACTCAAATAATTATGTTTTATACAGGACCTGCACAAAAGATATTCAACCTTGTGACGAAACAGAAGGAAGACGGGTAGATGGCTCGTGTAACAATATCAATTATCCATCGAAGGGAACTTTCTTTGCACCCCCAGAAAGGATACTACCGCCTGTTTTTGATGATGGTAACTATAGTACACTATGAATCTATGGTAACAACCATAAGGCTTTCCACTGGAGCGGAGAGGAGCGCAGCGGTGCGGAGCTAACGAATAGAATTTTTGTGCAGTTCTATTGGTTAGCTCCGCACCGCTCCGCTAAGGTCGATTTACATTTTGACATGTACGAGGACTTTAATAAAGTGGAGGAGGAAGGGGTCGTGGTTAAACTACGCTTCCCTCAACCGTGGATGGGTGACCGTTTGTTACACACCGAAACCCGTCCGTGCCTTGTATAACACGTTAAACTATCGGTCCCGAGTGTCAAACGAATACCTATGACAGTCGTTACAGGTAGTCAGAAGCCCGAAAGTCTGACAACCGGTCTAACCTTAGAATGAGCTGAGCGTCTGAGACTCCATGGTAGTTATTCGCAGTCACCAAATATTATGCGTATTTAATTCATATCCACGTTGAATTTTGAACAATTTTTTGGGATACTTTTTAAGATGGTATAAAAAATATAGCAATCGATTCTTCTGGTGATTCTGATGATAGTTTCAAGTTTCGTTTATACTAAAAATAACTACAAACTTAGAACCTGCTTCGTTGGTCTAGTGGTGGTAAGCACGACTGCTGATGGTGAGGTCCTGGGTTCGATCCCCAGGTCGGGCAAAGTGTTATTGGGTTTTGCCGTGTAGAAGTCCTCAGTAGCAGTCCGGAGTTTGAATAGGTGTCCAGTTGATGGCAATAAGCTCGACCCCTATTACATGGGACTTAAACGTAAAGGCGAAATGAGGGTGTTACTACACACTTCTGCCCAACCCTTCGGTGAATACAGGCGTGATGTTATGTTTAGATCTTGAAACGAGAGTTTGTTTCAGGGTATGAGCCAAGAAAAGCTGTATCAGGCAACAATTTGACTTATCCTAGAGTTGTACGACAAGCTGTGTTGTGTGGAGAAAATGCCTCTGACAGCTATTTCACACAGGCGATGCCATGGTTTGGAATATTCATGTTAAGTGATGTCGCAAAAGATCATGATACCAGTAAGTATTTTTTTATTCTTTTAGAGCTCTGCCTCATTAGTGCGTTGCGTTGCGTCGTCGCAGCGTCAACGCTGCGTCGTTTTCCATACATTTTAAACGACATGCCACATTAAAGCGTTGCGTCGTCGCACGCGACAATTTTATATTGCCAGGTTTTAAAATAAAAATATACAAAGACCTTTCACGACATTTAATTTATCCAAAAAAATTCAAGGTAAAAATATTCCCTTTGCCCTAGTAAGGGTTCAAATCTGTAGTATGATTTCCATACCTAGATATACCATTCATTTAAATAAATGTTTTAGTTTTCGCTCTGCGAAATGTAACGGACTGCTGTAGTGGAAGTACACATGACGATATGTGCAAACCAAACATAATCCCAGATGATGACCACTTAAAAACATCATATGGAATTACCTGCACAAACATGACTAAGCCTCTTGATTATCAATTCTTTGGATGTACCAATGATTCAGTTCCAGCACCGGTGAGTTAAAACTATCATTTATGAAAAAAAATAAGTAAAGACTTCGCCGGATCAAACGTGATCGGGGCATTTCCATTATTCATTTTTAGATTGATATTATTAATTTTTTCAACGATCATTTTCTTTCTGTACTTTTTTTGACATACTGGGTGTAAAATAGCCTTAACGAAGCCGAAGTCTACGCATACTGTACATCAAACAAAGTAACATACAGCAAAAATAATTACTGGGAAACGCCTTATATTTTTTGGTATTAAAAAACGGATTTTAATTGATCGCAGCAGACTCTGCCTACATTTCAAAAATGTTGATAATGTTTGTATAGAAGAATGTTTAATAATAACATTTAAACTTAGTTTTCGTATAAACGTTCAAATCTTCGTAATGATGGGAAGAATACGTGGCCCTCGTTTTCGTTAAGGGTATTTTTACACCTGATATTATAATAAAAATTCAATGAAATTCTTTCAAATTTTTTGAAGTTGTCTTCCACCGAATTCTACTGATGGAGTATGCTCTAACTGTGCCTCACAGATGGATGTACTTAAACATGCTAGTGATGATGCGTGTATTATTGTTTAAGACAATGAAAACCAAGTTGTACCTATTCTGAAAATAATTATCTATACAGGCCTTATTTTTTTATTTCATATCACATAACCCAACTGGATTTCGGCTTTGCAGTTGTAAAAAAAAAATATACCTATAGTCTTTAAATATAACCACGTATGGGCGCTAAATTCTTGAACTCCTTTCTGTAACAAAATCCAGAACGATAGCCCGTTCTGGATTTCGTTCCCGTTTGTAATCTTCTAATATTACATTCAGATCTGCAAACCACACACTTTCATTTTTAAGAATGTTAATGAATACTAATAAATTTGTCAAAAAAATTAACAGGTTGGCATGGCAACACCTCTTTTTGACCTGTCCCAAATATACAACAACGATAACAAAGGCGATTCAGCAATAAGATCCTTCATTGATGGAAAATTAGCTACTGAAGAAGATAATGGAAAAATATGGCCACCAAATGGAGACAACTATTGTCCACTGAATGGACCTGATGAAACTAGATGCTTTGGAAATTGTAACTACTTACCATTTTTATGAATTAAAATTAATGAATACAATAGAAACAACGGTGAAGGAAAACATCGTGAGGGAACCTGCACACCTGAGAGGGCTCCATAAAGTTCTCGATGGTGTGTGTAGTCCACCAACCCGCACCAGGCCAGCATGGTTGACTAAGGCATAAACCGATCTCATTCTGAGATGAGGCCTGTGCCCAGCAGTGGGACAGTAATAGGCTGATTATGAATACAACAGAAATTATTTAAGAAATGTATTTGTCAGTGTAATAAAACCATTTGTTTTGTACAGATCCCACCATGCATATGCCAACAAATCTGATGACAACATGGCTCGTGAGGAACCACAACCTCTTTGCTGAAAAGTTGGCCGCTGTGAATCCGTGTTGGACTGACAGCCAACTGTTTTATGCAGCAAGGGATATTAACATCGCATTTATACAACAGATTTATGTGTATGAGTGGTTACCAGTATTAGAAGGTAAGTCATACTAAATTAGTGAGTTTTTGACGATATTGACAATAGTCATGTTACCAGGATAGTTGACAATTTTTTTTATTGTCTTGAAACTTATACAGAAACCATAGGCAACAATGAAAAATCCAATGAAATATATAATAAAATGCCCAAGTTATAAACGATTTAAAATTGTTTATAGACAGAGACCGTACTGTTGAACGAGGATGTCATTGTTCAAAAATTTCACAGTTATTTAACATTACTCCGTACATTTTCCATTTCGCGCGAAATGGACAGAAAATGTGCCATTCAAAAACTTGAAAAACCTGTATCCTCCATTTTTAGATTGATTTTATTTGTTTTTTCAACGATCGTTTTTTTAGAAATAAAGAAAGAAAGAAAGAAAAAGTATTTATTTTCCGCCCACCCGGACGCACACGGATACTTAAAATTAAAAATATAATTTTTCTTAAAAATTTATACCTCTTTGATATAATAAAAATTAAATGAAATTCTTCCAAATTTTTTAAAGCGCCTAGTTAACCATCGAATTGACTGTTAAAATATATCGCAGTCCAATGATAAGTCCAGGTCCCACCTCTCCAGAAAATTAATCCTTACCTGTATGTAGTTCTAAGTAAAAATATTTTATGAAGTACGAAAATTATTATTTTTATGCAATTCTTTGTCCACAGGGCGTGATAATTTGATCAACTCTGGGGTCATGTCAAATAGCACTGGCTTCAGGGATATTTACGACAGCACTGCATCTCCAGGCGTTTCTTTGGAATTTATTTATGCGTATGATTGGTTCTACAGCACTGTAGACACTAATGCAAAGTAAGTTATTTAAAGTGGTCATTTTTTACATTAACTAGCTTCGGATTCTCAAGCAATTAGAAATATAATAAAGTTTTTCTGAATTTTGTAAAATTGTTCATAATTTTGAATTACTATCATAGATCATAGTTAATGATACAGTTAAACAATATTATTTGAAACCATGTAAGTTGGAATAAATTAACAAACGATTTTAATGATGTATAAATATTTTAAAATCGATGTTCCTCTATTAGTGTAATTTTTAAAAGACCTAACATTCAACACTGGTCTTATTAACTATTTTCTTTTTGTTTAGGATGTATGACACAGACGGCAATTATCTTGAAGAAATCAATATGTTGAAGCTTTCCTTCAGACCAGGATTCTTGGCCAAGGAAAAAAATAGTGAATACTTAACTCAGGGACAATTTAGACAACCATGTGGTAAAATCGACCATGGCATTGATTTGGAGGTTAGTAAAACTATTTCTTTTCAATATTGTACGTTACTTTCAAGAACAAGATTATCGAATGCAAATTCCACCGTATATATTATTCAAGAATAGACTTATTCGTCGTGTCGATGGTTCATTATGTAAGACCAAAAACTTGCCACGTCGATAACACTATCCGTGACCTTGCAAAGGTCTTTAATTGTACAAAGGTACAATTAACCTTTTGACCATCCCGTTCAGATTTTTACGACAAATAAAAATGTTTTCGTGCCTATGTCGCCTCAGTCATATTTATACGACTGAGGCGACACGGGCGCGAAAACCTTTGTCGTATAAACCCGACAGGGGTGGTCAAAAGGTTAAAGACCAAATTGGCTCAGTGAACAGGTCAGCAGGTGAGGTAACTCCACAGTTACATTGTGCATCGTTAGAATATCCTCATTTAACTGGAATAGATTCTAGATGTAAATAATTAAAATATAATCAAAAATAATATAAAAAAATTTCAGATGGCGGATGATGGTTTCATGGGATTGCAGCAAGCCGCAGATAGGGCAACCAGTAGCTTAAACAAAGGTCGATTGCTTGGTATGGCACCATACGTTGACTATGTTTATTACTGCACCGGTAAAAACGTCAGTTGCTTCGGGGATTTAAGCGACCATGTGGATACAGACGTAAGATTATCAATCGCATATTCTGTGTTAAGTCTATTCTTTTTTGATCAAATCAAATCAAATCAAATTTTTTTATTTCACATAAACCAATACAGGTGCTTATGAAACGTCGAATTTAGGTGCACGGTTCCAATTAGTTGTTTCCTATGGAGAAGAGCCGGCAAGAAACTCCATGGTTACTCTTTTAAAAATAATACCTTTAACAATTTCAGTGGATACAGTACAATGATTTAGGATAGTGAGAGAACAATGAGGTCCTGACCACAGACCAATGAGTAATATAGTACTAAAAGACTTGAGTACAAAAACTAACAAACAAAAATAAAATTTAAAAAAAAGTAATATGAATAATATTGTAGTAGTTTACAAATTTATAGATGCAGGTCCACAAAGTTCTCACATTTACAAAAGTGAAAAGGAAGCTAAACTATATAAAACAATTGACATAATTAAATGTCATCAAAACTTAGCTAAAAAATCATTGCAAACTATGATAAAGATATCTTGACAGTAATGATAGCAATAAAAAAAAATAAAAAATATATAATCTTAATTGAGGATAGTTAGTAGACGTACACATATCTTTTTAATGAGGTGCCAGGGAAGCCACATGTTCAAGAACTAATGCCAAACATCCCTGTCGTCAACGTAGTCCTTAGTCTTGTAATATGCTTTTTGAGTGAGGACACGTTTAATATAGGTTTTGAATTTTCCCTAGGTAAGATCAGTTACAGATTTCGGCAGCTTATTATAAAAACGTACGCCATTTCCTAAAAATGACTTGCTAGTTTTACTTAATCTAAATTTAGGTACCACAATTTTATGTTTATGCCGTGTGTTTTTATCATGAAAATCGCTCCTGACATTAAACAAATGCAAATTTTTTCTAACATACAATATATTTTGAAAGATGTAAAGTGACGGCAAAGTTAGTATGCTAATATCTTTAAACACGTTTCGAAGGGACTCGCGGGAACCCAGGTTATAAATCGCACGGATTGCTCTCTTTTGTAAAATAAAAATCGAATCGACGTCAGCTGCTGAGCCCCACAACAGAATGCCGTAGGCCATAATGCTGTGGAAATAAGCGAAGTACACTAACCTAGCTGTAGCCACATCAGTCAGCTGCCTAATTTTCCTAACTGCATAAGCAGCAGAACTTAACCTCGCCGACAGGGCAGTAATATGAGCACCCCACTGCAATTTAGAGTCGATAGTTATACCTAAGAATACGGTCTCATTAATTGTATCAAGTTTGTTGCCATCGAGCATTAAATTTAAACCTACTTGGGGTACATTTGGTAGTGAAAACTTAAGGCATTTTGTTTTATTTGCATTGAGTAATAGATTATTGGCTGTAAACCATTTAGAAAGAACAGTTAGGCTCTCATTGACATGTAAAACGTCCCTATCTTTTCTATCTATTTTAAAAATTAGGGAAGTGTCATCAGCAAATAAAATTACATCAGTTAAATTGGACATCATATAAGGGAGATCATTTATATAAACTAGAAATAGAAAAGGCCCAAGAATTGAGCCCTGAGGCACGCCCATATTAACCAGAGACCCGGACGATATAGCACCATTGACGCCCACTCTTTGCTGTCTATTTGATAGATAGGAAAAAACGAGGTCAGAAGCGCGTCCACGAATTCCGTAGTGGTGTAATTTACAGATAAGTGTGTTGTGGTCAACGCAGTCGAATGCCTTGGAGAGATCACAGAAGATACCTACAGCACCCTGAGAGCTCTCCCAGGACTCCAGAATTTGAGTGACTAGTTTCACTCCTGCGTCTGTAGTCGACCTACCTTTCGTGAAACCATACTGGCGACTATGCAATATCCCATTCAGGTTAAAATGAAGCATCATCTGATCAAGCATAATTTTCTCGAAAATTTTACTTAGTGCTGGAAGCACAGAGATAGGTCTGTAGTTAGAGGGATTATTCTTGCAGCCCGATTTGAAGATTGGTATTACCTTAATAAGTTTCATCAAATCGGGAAATGTGCCGCTATCTAAACATTGGTTGAATATACCTGCAAGTATAGGGGCAATGATGTCAATGATAACTCCAAGAACCCTAACAGAAATGCCCCATAAGTCTTCAGTGTTTTTTATATTAAGACTTTTAAATGCTTTTTTAATCGAAGCAGTACAAATATGTTTAAATTCAAAGATAGGAATATCTTTGCAAAAATTCTGTTTAAGTAGCGATTCAGCTAATATAGAGGACGAGGCAAGGGATTTCGTAACCTCTACCGGGATGTTCGTGAAAAAGTTTTCGAGTGTCTGAGCGACTTCAAATTTATCTGTAATAGACTTATTGTCATATTTTAAAGCTAGTTCGTTATCCCGTTGACTTGTGTTTCCGGTTTCTTTGTTTATTACCTGCCACACAGCTTTTATCTTGTTTTTAGACGCATCAATTTTTTTACTAATTAATCTAGATTTAGCTTGAATACAAACACTCTTAAATATCTTTGAATAATTTCTAACGTAACTATGAAAAGCTTGATCAGAGGTCAATGATTTTTCGTGATATAGACTATATAAAGTTTCTCTACTGTTTCTTATGCCTAAGGTGGCCCACTCACTAAATTTAGATTTGCAACTGATTTTGCATTTTCTAACAGGACATGTGTTTTTAAATTCTTTGCAGACTGTAGTAAACAATGTATAATAATTTATGTTTGGGTCCCTTGAATTGAAGTGGGATAATGAAAGGTAACTTAAAACATTATTATTAAATTTTTGCAAGTTATTTTTAGTTAACGATCTTATTTCAATGATAGTATCTAATTGTATCTTATTATTTAACTCAAAGGACACTAGTTGGCCTGTATGATCAGACCTAACGCCACCTATTAAAGAAGAATTCTCAATTCTACAATTAGTAAAAATATTGTCTATGCATGAAGCTGATGTAGCAGTTATTCTAGTCGCTTCATTAAATATATATTTTAAATTAAAAGATTTGAACAATGAAACAAGTTTACATTTGTCTGGTGAATCAATTAAAAGGTCAATATTAAGGTCGCCACAAACAAATATTAAATTTTTATTCTTAAAAAGTTTACTCAATATGTCTTCCATTGTAATTAAAAATGATGATAGGTTTGATGCCGGTGGTCTATAAACACATAGAATGGTATGGCCTTCTATCTCTGCACATGCTACCTCACATAAGCGATCAACAGAACAAGCAGTGATGTCTTTTCTTTCCTTATGTTTGTAACAATTATTGCATAGAATCAAAGTACCCCCACCTACTGAAGATCTGTTGTACGCACTGGCAACCGCATAATTATTAACATTAAATAACATCTTATCTGGTTTCAACCAAGTCTCACAAAAACATAATATATCCATATGGTACTTATCTATTAACATTTCCACATCTAGGATTTTGCCAGAGAAGCGATTTATATTTTGGTGATAAAGTAAAAGATTATCACTATGCTTCTCTTTTGTTGGCACTAAAAGTTTAAACAATCTATGACAGTATTATTTGAATAGCAAGATAATACTGATTCCTCACTTAACCTAGTCTCAGTTAAATTATCAATAACTGCGTGTAAATTATAAGCTAGCAATGTAGCTAATAAATGTCGATATTTCTTCGACAGGAACATGTGTTCCTGAGTTAAAATAAAATCTCTAACAAAATTGTTAGTATCAAAAAACAATAAAGAGTCACTGTGACGACATGTCAACATGTGCATTAAATTATTTAATTTGTAAATACTGTAGTTCTCTTGCTCAGATAAAGAGTCCGAATATGGCAAGGCACACAAAATTAATTTACCTATCTTTAATTTAAGTAGGGCACTGATACCACTAACTAAGTCCCTATTAAGAGTAAGTCATTATTTAGAGTACTATTATAATTATTTCTTTCTACGAATCCCATTTCACGGTATTGTAAAGAAAAGAAGAAGAAGCTTAGTTATACTATTTTTTTAGTTATTTCAGAATATATCAATTTTTTTGATTTTTAATTAAAAAGGAAGCAAAGCAGTGGGACTTACATTGAGATTTTATAAAAACAATATTTACAGATGGTTACAATACTCAAAACGAAATACGAAAATGTTAAGGACATAGACTTGATGGCCGGTATTTGGGCCGAGAAGTTCATAGATGGTGGCTACATGCCCCGAACTGTTGCGTGTTTGATGAACGATAACATTCACAAGGCTATCAAAGCTGACAGACATTGGTATGAGAGAGAAGAAAGACCGAATGCATTTACTTATGGTAAGTAAAAAAGAATTGTATATATTTTACGACACTCGAAGTAAAATGAAGAAGAATTTGAATCCTTCTCAGAGTACCATCTTATTTATCGTTATAATAATGAATGCATAGATCTAAAATCACATGTCGAATTTCAGAACAACTACAGGAAATGAGAAAATCTTCCTTTGCGCTGTTGCTGTGCAATGCTGGAGATGGTGTCACGGAAGTTCAACCCAACGCTTTTCTGAACATCAATTGCAGGTAAGAAGGAGAAATACTTTCATTTCATTTAAATCTTTTGGCTACTTTTAGACTAAAATATACACCCAATCTTGGAAACTTTTCTCACTCCTTTTATATCCATGCAAAATCCAAATCGCTAAATATAAACTTCCAACATATTGCTTGAATAGGGATCAATATCATTTGAACAGCTATCACAAACAAGACATGGCACAGTAAAAATCTCAATCGTCTTAGTGGATAAATTTGGACTGTAATCGCAGATTGATACCTAAATCAACTAAACACACGCATTACTCAAAGCAGTATAATGTATATCTCCCAGATGATTTTATCTCGAATTACGTAATATTTATTTCAGTAATCCATTAGTAAGCTGTTCTGAAATAACAAATATCGATTTCACGGCTTGGACTGACTCAACGTGTACTGCAGAAACGGAAACAACCGAATGTGAAACTGAAACAGAAGTAGCCACCACTGAAGCAGGCTGCGACTCAGAAACCGAAGCAACTGTTACTGAAGTAGCCACCACCGAAGCAGGCTGCGACTCTGAAACCGAGGCAACTGTTACTGAAGTAGCCACCACTGAAGCAGGCTGCGACTCAGAAACCGAGGCAACTGTTACTGAAGTAGCCACCACTGAAGCAAGCTGCGACTCAGAAACCGAGGCAACCGTTACTGAAGTAGCCACCACTGAAGCAGGTTGCGACTCAGAAACCGAGGCAACTGTTACTGAAGTAGCCACCACTGAAGCAGGCTGCGACTCAGAAACCGAGGCAACTGTTACTGAAGTAGCCACCACTGAAGCAGGCTGCGACTCAGAAACCGAGGCAACTGTTACTGAAGTAACCACCACTGAAGCAGGTTGCGACTCAGAAACCGAGGCAACTGTTACTGAAGTAGCCACCA
Source organism: Amphipyra berbera (assembly GCA_910594945.2). Classification (NCBI taxonomy): domain Eukaryota; kingdom Metazoa; phylum Arthropoda; class Insecta; order Lepidoptera; family Noctuidae; genus Amphipyra; species Amphipyra berbera. The sequence goes on along the minus strand of OU343129.1, from coordinate 19,701,230 downwards.
CCGAAGCAGGCTGCGACTCAGAAACCGAGGCAACCGTTACTGAAGTAGCCACCACTGAAGCAGGCTGCGACTCAGAAACCGAGGCAGCTGTTACTGAAGTAGCCACCACTGAAGCAGGCTGCGACTCAGAAACCGAGGCAACTGTTACTGAAGCAACCACCACTGAAGCAGGCTGCGACTCGGAAACCGAGGCAACCGTTATTGAAGTAGCCACCACTGAAGCAGGCTGCGACTCGGAGACCGAGGCAACCGTTACTGAAGTAGCCACCACTGAAGCAGGCTGCGACTCAGAAACCGAGGCAACTGTTACTGAAGCAACCACCACTGAAGCAGGCTGCGACTCGGAAACCGAGGCAACCGTTACTGAAGTAGCCACCACTGAAGCAGGCTGCGACTCAGAAACCGAGGCAACTGTTACTGAAGTAACCACCACTGAAGCAGGTTGCGACTCAGAAACCGAGGCAACTGTTACTGAAGTAGCCACCACTGAAGCAGGCTGCGACTCAGAAACCGAGGCAACCGTTACTGAAGTAGCCACCACTGAAGCAGGCTGCGACTCAGAAACCGAGGCAGCTGTTACTGAAGTAGCCACCACTGAAGCAGGCTGCGACTCAGAAACCGAGGCAACTGTTACTGAAGTAGCCACCACTGAAGCAGGCTGCGACTCAGAAACCGAGACAACTGTTACTGAAGTAGCCACCACCGAAGCAGGCTGCGAATCAGAAACCGAGGCAACCGTTACTGAAGTAGCCACCACTGAAGCAGGCTGCGACTCAGAAACCGAGGCAACTGTTACTGAAGCAACCACCACTGAAGCAGGCTGCGACTCGGAAACCGAGGCAACCGTTACTGAAGTAGCCACCACTGAAGCAGGCTGCGAATCAGAAACCGAGGCAACCGTTACTGAAGTAGCCACCACTGAAGCAGGCTGCGACTCAGAAACCGAGGCAACTGTTACTGAAGTAACCACCACTGAAGCAGGTTGCGACTCAGAAACCGAGGCAACTGTTACTGAAGTAGCCACCACTGAAGCAGGCTGCGACTCAGAAACCGAGGCAACCGTTACTGAAGTAGCCACCACTGAAGCAGGCTGCGACTCAGAAACCGAGGCAGCTGTTACTGAAGTAGCCACCACTGAAGCAGGCTGCGACTCAGAAACCGAGGCAACTGTTACTGAAGTAGCCACCACTAAAGCAGGCTGCGACTCAGAAACCGAGACAACTGTTACTGAAGTAGCCACCACCGAAGCAGGCTGCGAATCAGAAACCGAGGCAACCGTTACTGAAGTAGCCACCACTGAAGCAGGCTGCGACTCAGAAACCGAGGCAACTGTTACTGAAGTAACCACCACTGAAGCAGGTTGCGACTCAGAAACCGAGGCAACTGTTACTGAAGTAGCCACCACCGAAGCAAGCTGCGACTCAGAAACCGAGACAACTGTTACTGAAGTAGCCACCACCGAAGCAGGCTGCGAATCAGAAACCGAGGCAACCGTTACTGAAGTAGCCACCACCGAAGCAGGCTGCGAATCAGAAACCGAGGCAACCGTTACTGAAGTAGCTACCACTGAAGCAGGCTGCGACTCAGAAACCGAGGCAACTGTTACTGAAGTAACCACCACTGAAGCAGGTTGCGACTCAGAAACCGAGGCAACTGTTACTGAAGTAGCCACCACCGAAGCAGGCTGCGACTCAGAAACCGAGGCAACCGTTACTGAAGTAGCCACCACTGAAGCAGGCTGCGACTCAGAAACCGAGGCAGCTGTTACTGAAGTAGCCACCACTGAAGCAGGCTGCGACTCAGAAACCGAGGCAACTACTACTGAAGCAGCCACCACTGAAGCAGGTTGTGACTCAGAAACCGAGGCAACTGCTACTGAAGCAACCACCACTGAAGCAGGCTGCGACTCAGAAACCGAGGCAACTGTTACTGAAGTAGCCACCACCGAAGCAGGCTGCGACTCAGAAACCGAGGCAACTGTTACTGAAGCAACCACCACTGAAGCAGGCTGCGACTCGGAAACCGAGGCAACCGTTACTGAAGTAGCCACCACTGAAGCAGGCTGCGACTCAGAAACCGAGGCAACCGTTACTGAAGTAGCCACCACCGAAGCAGGCTGCGACTCAGAAACCGAGGCAACCGTTACTGAAGCAGCCACCACCGAAGCAGGCTGCGACTCAGAAACCGAGGCAACCGTTACTGAAGTAGCCACCACTGAAGCAGGCTGCGATACGGAAACCGAGATAACCGTTACTGAAGTAGCCACCACTGAAGCAGGCTGCGACTCAGAAACCGAGGCAACCGTTACTGAAGCAGCCACCACCGAAGCAGGCTGCGACTCAGAAACCGAGGCAACCGTTACTGAAGTAGCCACCACTGAAGCAGGCTGCGACTCAGAAACCGAGGCAACTGTTACTGAAGCAGCCACCACTGAAGCAGGTTGTGACTCAGAAACCGAGGCAACTGCTACTGAAGCAACCACCACTGAAGCAGGTTGTGATAAAAAACCTGAGGCGTCTACTACTGAAGCAGGTTGTGATAAAAAACCCGAGGCGTCTACTACTGAAGCAGGCTGTGATAAAAAAACTAAGGTGACAATTAAGCCTCTCCCATACAAACCACGAACAACAATTAAACCTAAACCAAAACCTCAACCGAAACCAAAACCGCAACCATCTAATCCACTTTCGAAACTGGCAGAAGCAGCGAAAAATTTACTGAAGCCGCTACTAGGTTAGAAACATAGAAAGGAAACCTAAAGACTGGGACAAGAACGCATGAACTACGAGTAAATAACCATTTGTTTTAACCACTGTCATCCATATAAATTTATGGTAATTTGTAGAAAATGTTGTAAGTTATTGTATTTTATTAAACATATAAAGATTTTCATTATGTCTATCTACAATCGAATATAGCTAATGAACGATTTTTAATGAATTGACAGTAACCGGTAACTGAAACATTGAAACAAGATTCGCTTACAAGAGGATAACAAACTCAACCGTCTAGTGGCAATCAGCGATCTTTCACGACTTACATGACAGTTCCCTCATCAAATTGCTGCAGGGCATTGTCTTCTCTTTCTTACAATTTGGTTTATATTGCAAGTTATGAATAGACAATCCCGTTGTTTAATTGACTATGATGAATTTGTTGTTTAGCGTCGTAATGCTGATTTTTTTTAAATTTGATATTAAATACTTGGCATTCATTATTTTTTTTTTTCCTTTAATCTAGTAATTTTTATGTTTTTACCCGTGGGAAACTGTAATTGGCTCTATGTTTCATACTAAATTGTTATTCATCTGTTATAGCTTATAGCTGTTGGTTTTCCTATAAATAAATAAAAAAGATTACACAAGAATTTCGTTAGTTGTCCAACATAAATATCAACATAATCAGCCCAGTACTGCCCCACTGCTGGGCATGGGCTTTTGAGACTCAGAATGAGAAGGTTTTAGGTCTAAGTCCACCACGCTGGCCTAGTGAGGGTTGGATTTTTGGAGCCCTCTCAGGTGTACAGGTTTCCTCTACGATGTTTTTCTTGACCGTTCACGCAAGTTATAATCAAATTCTGATCCACACATGAATTGCAAAAGTCAGAGATGCGGGCCAGGTTCGATATCAGACTCTCCAACATAGAGTAAAGCGTTCAACTGCTAGGTTATCGCGCAACAATTTAACGCTAGCTATTAGTCATCCACTTACGATAATAACAGCATGTGCATACATCGTTGCAAACTCTTGACAAGGGTATAAAACAAAGAAATATTTAATGTTTTTCGTAACAATTATATATCAAGGACCAGAAATTCGAAAATAGCAATTTTACTTACTGTCATCAACCCATGCTTCTCTCTCTGCCATATGTAGGTTGTTAGTTTGGATGACCTGGTTTATAGCTTGGAGGTCAAACGGTAGTTGCTACTGGTAAAATACAGACAAGCAACAAACTAATACGGAGGCGAACGCAGAAAGAAAGTAGATGGCAGCACCACCGCCAGAACTTATCACAACCAATCAGAATGAGTTAAATTGTCAGTTGAAATAATGTCAAACAAACTTGAACCAATGAAATTGCTTTGGTACTAGCGATAGTGGCTCCACTAGTTTCACAATTTCCTATTTCATCGGCAATGATTGTGCGATCTACTATAAAAAATAATTGATCTAATATATGAGATACTAATCGAAACGCGTTTCAACGGTAAAGAGGGAGGTCCTGCCGTGAGGCGTGCAAACTTGTTTAATTTCAAAGGCATTGCACGTGAGGCTGAATGACGTCTGGATTTCTTTATTTTACAGCTGTCTGTAACTTAAACAATACTTTTATTAGTTCTGCTGCATTTACCAACACAACAGAAAATCAATATTGTGCAGATATAAGACTGAATGAGTTGGAAACCATACTATTTTATTTACATCAGCGTTTAGGGATAGTGGTGTTGAATAAAAAATGATACTTAATACAATTATTATTATTATTGTATCATGCTTATGTATACAACTGAGTAATGCACTTGTGTTTGACTATTATACTGCTAAACTTGCATCGAAACAGCTACTGAATCATTACAAAGGAAAAGGGAAATTGGGGTAAGTAAATATTAGCATGAATAATTTTTATTTTTCTATACCTAAACTGAAAATGAAATGTAACAATAAAATTCAGGCTGATATAATAAATATCATTGCTAGCAATATTTGCACTTTTATTAATGACCTTGAACATTATCCAACACAATGGTTTAGGAACTCGTCAGAACTTCAAATAGATGATGTTTAAATTATAACTTGCCTACATTTTGCGTTGTTATAAATTTAATTGGAATTTAAGTAGTACGATATTATAAGTATATGAAAAAAGATTAAGCCGTCGCGTGACGCTTGGCAGATGAAAAATATTGAACTCATTTTGTAAAAAAGAAACTGGCTGAATCAAACCGAAGAGAGCCGACGAGTTACGAAGGTCTGCCATCGCGAGTTCGCCACGCAACGGCCACTCTCGCACCCGTACCGCGGTATTAGATGTTCCACATCTTTTTTTTTTAATTACAACGTCTATGTATTCCACAGCGTTTGTACAATCGAAATTGAACCATGCTGCGCCACGGAGACAAGACGCTTAGATGGCTCATGCAACAATATTGAGAACCCAGCTAAAGGAACATACTTCAATCCTCTTAAAAGAGTGCTGCCCGCTCTTTTTTACAATGGTAATCAGAAAATGAATTGAAATTTCTATATAACAAGGTCATGTCAAAAAAAAATATCAACTAGTTCACACAAACTGTTTACCGGATCCGTTTTCATTTTGGTGATGGTGCTTGTAGTTGAATGAGCGAATACACATACACCACAGTATTCCGCATCCATTAAAAAATACTGGGTCCGTTATTTTTATCGTATCCTGTCTGCCAGATGCGACGCAGCTGCTATTTCTTTAAACGGTCCAACAGCACAGATGTGAACAACACATCCAGTACCGACGGATCTGATAAAACAGATCCGCTGTGTGAACGGGCGGTAAACTGACGTATTTAACATTGCAATATCCCGTGGAGTAAAAGGATTTTGATAACTTTTCAAAGTTATGTATTAGCATCGCAGTATAAAACACTAATTGAATGTCTTCATTTATTTATTTGTTCTTTATTGTACACAAGAAAAATTACAGCAATAAAACTACAATTTAGTGAAGTTATGTACAAAGGCGAGCTTAACTCAAAAATGAGTTTTCTACCAGCAAACCTTTGAGTGATAGAGAGAGATTGATTATGTGGATATTGATTATTATTATTTGATTATTCTTTGATAATAATGCAAGGTGAACTTGACGTATTACTTACGTATTCCTTTTAAGGCGCGATAGTTGATGAATATTTCGGAGTTTAAAACCAACAATTCTTGTTCTGAAGTTTAAAAAGATTAATAACATAACATTACGCCTTGTACTCCCCGAAGGGTTCGGCAGAGGTGTTTTAGTACACCCTCGTTTAGCCCGTTATGTTTTAAGTCCCATGTAATCGGGGGCGAGCCTATTAATCAAACACAAATCAAGACTCCGGGATGCTAATGAGAAATTCCTAATGGAATAACCCAATAACACATTGTCTGACCTGGGGATCGAACTCAGGACCCTATGCTCAGCAGTCACAGTTGCGACCACTAGACCAACAAGGCAGTTAAAAAGATTAGTAACATATCTTTAAAAATGTTTATACATAGCAGTGATAGCCTAGTGGTGTGACCGTCGGACCGCCAAGTCATAGGTCTCGAGTTCGAACCCAAGGGACGCAACGCACCTCTGACTTTTCGGATTCATGTGCGTATTGTATAATCATCACTTGCTCAAAAACGGTGAAGGAAAACATCGTGAGGAAACCGGCATGCCTGAGAGATATTTATCGACGGCATGTGTAGCCAAGTCAGAGGCCCATGCGCGGCATAAACTCTGACACCAGGTTAGTCACTAACCACACGAAAAGAAGAAGAATAATGTTTATGTGCTTTCACGATCTGTTACAAACAAATTCCTTTTCATTCCGCTGTACAGTCAGCATCAAAAGTAAATGATGATTAACTCAAAGTTTCAAAATTGTTTAATGAATGAAAACTTACAAACTATTATTTTTGTCAACAACTAACGATAGAGGAGGAAATTGTTCAAAGAATAATATTGTGATAATGTAGACAAGCAATTAGTTTCTAAGTTAATTAATATCGAAATTCCAAAATATTCATCGTCTTTTGCGGTCGACTGTACTCGTACATAGTCAATCCTAATAAAAAGATCTACCAAAGAAGTATTACCTACTTCTATTTTCTTATATTTCAGGTTCATATTCTAGAAAGGCTGAGTCTGGAAAAGACTTGCTGTGGTCCAGAATCATTCGAGAAGTTTTGTTATCTAAGGGGAAAACAAGTGACAGTGATTTTACTCAATCTATGACTAGTTATGGAATATTTGTGTTTAGCGATATCGCATCTATTCATGATATCCGTAAGTAAGAAAATAAAATAAAATTCATTGTTCTTCTGATTACGGGTTATTTTCTGAACGGGACCGTGAAGTTTCCCGTTAATGGGCGCTACGCACCAATGTGTATGATGGACATCATGGACGCACGTGAAATGATAGCTGGTAGCCTACACTTGGTCTGTTGAGGCTGCCATCCAGCACCAGAGTGCATCCATGACGTCATACATTGTGTAAGCCCTTTAAGAAGTATTTTATGCAATAGTAACAAGTAGCTGATTCTAAGCCTGACCCATATTCTAAGACGTTCCTCCAAAACTTACTCGACTCAGGACGGCCTCGAAAACACCTTCAAAGTTGTATTCTTAGTCGCAATTTCGAGTGAACTTCGAGGTTCCTCGAGAAGTCATTACATAATAATTTGAATTATTTGCATCGCGCAAATAACGCCGCGATAAAAAATTGTAAGGATTATCGTAAGCATATTCGACAGTCTTCAAAATTAATTTTTATTACATACGAACTTTGACACTTCCTTCCTTAAGGTAGGTTCCGAGGTACCTTGAGTTTGACAGAATGATGATTCCTTACCTCGACTGAGGAAATATCTCGAGTCGAGGACGTTTATGGCAAGTCGAGGTGGAGTCGAGTCGAGTAAGTTTTGGAGGAACGTCTTAGAATATGGGTGTAAGACTACATGCAATAATAATGAAAAGATTTTTTTAGATTTCACCCTACGAAACAAAACTGACTGCTGCACAACAGGTATGAATGATTACATGTGTGCACCAAACTTAATACCTAAAGATGACTCAATACATAGGCTGTCTGGCATTACTTGTATGAACTTGACCAGGCCGCTTACTCACCAATACTTCGGATGTACCAACGATTCGACGCCTTCTCCGGTATGTCAACATAAAAATCATCTAAATACAAGGTTAGTCGGAAAGGGGGTACTAAGCCGAAAGGGTGTTAAAGTACTCATAATAAGGTATAACTTTTGTTCAACAACTTTCCCCAAAACTGCATACTTTAAAAGAAATAGCTTTTCGTAAAAAATATGCTAAAATCTATCTGTCCATAGCTATGATCAGCTGTTTTTACAATTTAGGTCATATTTGGGGTTACGGATTAGAAAATTAATTTTCTGAATTCATAACTAAAGCAGGTGTGTTACTTTTTTTTGAAAAAACTAAAATAAAAATATTTTTGCATGCAAATAAAAATTATCGAATTTTGAAATTTTAACACTTGCTTTAAAATAGTCATCAGGGATACTTTAAGTGGCCATCGTCTTAGTACCCCCTTTCCGACTAACCTTGTATAAGGTCCAACCAAAATACCTGGACAAACTTTTACACAGTGTTCAGTACGTTTAACTAATAACATATCTACGCAAGAAAAACGAGATCCAAGTGTTTTTTTTTCTAACCAAAATTTTAATTCAACATTAAAATATTAATTTTATAATTATATTTTAACCTTTTTTCACTTTCCAGTGTAGGTAAAACACGGCAAGCAAGTAGCGCGCGCCTCAGTGGCGGTCGATGCATAAAAAATGGATGGGTTTACTCTTAGATAGTAAAGGCAATTTAAAACGTTATTATATTAGGTCCCCACCTATGAAATTGGCGTTTTTTTCTCACAAATAAAGAACCTCGTCACTTCTGTGATTTAAAATATTCATCAATTGCTTGATATTATATCGAATAATGACCATCATAGACAACTACCGATAGTAAAAAAACCTTATTACTATGCGTGCCAAATAAGAATAGCACTGTCAAGACGCCATTTTGTTCCGCAATACTCGTGAACTTCATTACCAAAGCGTAAGGTGTGCAAAAAAATAAATAAAGAAATTATACTCAGTTTAATTATTTTTAGTTCACTTTTATGGTATTTCTAGTCAATTTACGCCAAATTAATTATACAATAATTATATTATTATTATGGCGACATATTAGGGTGACCAGTAGCATTTCGTGAAGTTAACTATATATATTGGTTCATTTCTTTAATGAATACTGTTTTCAAATATTATTAATTTATCCAAAATTATCTATTTATGGAATTCAAGAAATAACATTTTATAAAAATGAATTTAAATAATAATGAAATCTATGAATAAAAAAATATAACATTTTTCTTTTCATAGTTTTTTTTTGCTGTCCGTACTAATTTGACAACTATCGTGTGAAGTTGTAGCAAGCGCGATCCTATTCTTATTTGGCACGCATAGTACTTATAGTTTTCTAAACATAAAGAATACCTTAAAAATGACTCCTCTTTTTGTTAGCAGAAATGACCACTATTTTTGTTTTAACTTTGCAAAAACTTATTTTTGTCACATAATCTAAGTGGCATACGTTATCTTAGTTTTTAAACATTAGTGCATAAAAGTTTTAAAACATTAGTGTTCATATTTGTTAAATAAATTAAGAAAATGTTAGTATGAAAAATGCAACTTCTTTAAAAATTTCCATACAAAACGCTGATTTCATAGGTCTAATATTTTGGTTAGAAAAAAGACACTTGAAACTCGTTTTTTTTTGCATAGATATTTTTAGTTAAACGTATTGAACACTGTGTAAAAGTTTGTCCAGGTATTTTGGTTGGACCTTATTATTGCAGTTACTTTGTGTATCACCTACAGTTGCCGTTAATTCTTGTGCTGACACTGTCACCTTTGGGCGAAGTGACAGTGACAGCAAGAGACTTAACGGTAATTTAAAATTCAGTAGCGTTTGAGAATTAAGACATAACAAATAATTTACTCCCTTACTAATAAACGTTGAATAATATGCCATGAATAACGTCAGTACAATCATATTTTTTCCGATGTATAAGCTTGTTATTATTTATTTAGTGTTTATTAGTAAGGGGATAAGTAATCAAATCAATTTCATAATTGTATGGTTTTATGGCGGCATCGATTACGCCACATGCGAACTACGCAGTACGACGAATGTCTATTAGACTACAGCGACAAGAAATGACAACTCTCAAATGTGACGTCACAAATCCTGCATCGCGATATCAAGATTTGGCACGCAGAATATATGCAACTTTCTAACATATATAACACGTTAGGCAGTAGGAAATTTTCTAGTTAGTTAGCGTTGGACCAACTGCATTGTAGAGTAATTGTCTTGCAATTGAAACGCACTAAATACCTACAAGCTTCTTTGTTAGTTTTTTTATGATTAAACATGTCTTTATTCATAATTTATTACCTTATGTTTTGCTTAACTGCCTCGTTGGTCTAGTGGTGGCAAGCGCGACTGCTGATCGTGAGGTCTTAGGTTCGATTCCCAGGTCGGGCAGTGTTATTGGGTTTTTCCGTGTGGAATTTTTCAGTAGCAGCCAGGAGTTTGGACTTGTGCACGGTTAATGGCAATAGGCTCTTATTACATGGGCATTAAACATAACTGGCGAAACGAGGGGTTATTATACACCTCTGCCCAACACTTTGGGAAATACAGGCGTGATGTTATTTTATTTTTACTTTATAACAGGTCGTACAAGGAACAGCAGCGTTTGACCTGTCCCAAATATACAATCTCAAAAATAAAGGCGAGAAAGCGGTAAGGTCTTATGTTGATGGAAAAATAATCATGGAAATTGAAGATGGCAAGACTTGGCCTCCAAAAGGGGTCGACTATTGTCCACTCAATGAAGCTGACGAAACCAGATGCTTTAGAAATCGTACGTTTTATAGTGCATCGTAATTTTATTCTTTATGACAATAATAATTGTATATTTTAGCCCTTACGTAAACTCCACCAAGAAGAACATAGTCTGCTTAGTTGTCGACAGTAAAATTGACAAACATGCAGCACCCGCAAGCCCGAGATGGAATGGATGGATGCTTGCCACCAGAAAAAGCATTTCCAAGGAGGGTTGACGTCAGGCAGGCGGCCGGTCATAAAATATAGCCGAAACATTTGTGCAGTATGATATGAGACATACTGCGCCGACCCCAAATAAGTTGGGATAGGTGCAGGATGATGATGAGCCCTTACGTAAACATGGAACGATGATTTTGTAATTGATAAAAAAAAACTGGTTCATCCACTTAATACCTGGTCATTGAATTACAAAAATAAAAAATACCTGTATTTTAAGCTTAGCGGTTGAACGCTTGCTGTCCATGTAGGAGGGTCTGAGTTCCATCCCGGTCCATACCTCTGACTTTTCGAATTCATGTGTGGATCAGAATTTGGTTATGACTTGCGTTAACGGTGAAGGAAAAACATCGTAAGAAAACCTGCACACCTGAGAGGGCTCCATAAGGTTCGCGATGTTTCTCACCAGGTTAGCGTGGTGTACTAAGACCTAAACCCTTCTCATTCTGAGAAGAGGCCCGTCCCAGCAGTGGGACAGCAATGGGCTAGTTATGTTATATTTTACTTTTAAAAACTGAAGACTGAAAACTGTTTTTTTTTTCAGACCCTAATATGCTTATGTCAGTAACTGTGTTCGTGACATGGTTCATGAGGTTACATAACTACTTTGCAACCCAACTTGCTATTGTAAACCCGTGTTGGGACGATAACAAACTGTTCTACGTTGCAAGGGACATGAACATCGCTTTTGCAATGCAAATGTACCTGTACGAATGGCTTGCGCAGTTAGAAGGTACTCTACAAACTCATTTTGATTATTTTGAATGTTTACAACATCATACAGTTGAAAAGAAATATTTAGATCACTAACATTATCAATTCATAGGTTTTGAAAATCTGGCCAAAACCGGTATTATATCTAGGCATACTGGATTCCGAGACATTTATGATGAAACTAAATACCCAGCTGTAACTCTGGAATACACTTACATGCTTCGTTGGTTCCATACATGCCAAGAGTCTACTGCAAAGTTAGTAAATTTAAACTTTTTTTAAACATGAATTCAATATCAGCCCTTCTTGACTAAGCCTTTTTTCATCTACTGTACATGGGTCTCTCTCAAAGCGGACAAATGACTAGGCTATCGAAAAGCCAACTTTTGTTTGTTATCAATATTTATTTTACGTACTCATATCTCAGGTCCTCGTATTTAAGGTACTGAGAGGGAAGGTACGTGCGGCGACGACGGCAGCCGCCACTGCTAGTGGAATCGCCTTTTTATTTTGTTTTCCTATTCGACTGCTTGTAGGTGGTCTTATGGACCTTTTCTACGTAACCGGGCAGTTATTGGTGAGACCTGAAGGGTCTCCAACCAATATAAAGTGGAACCGCGCGCTCGGACCAACCTTTTAAGGGAGGCGCCCCTGACGCGTGCACTCCGCATGCTCAACCTCATAGCGGGACGGACTTATTCTGTTGTTCTCTGAGTGAACTCACAAGGAATGCATTATTTATAATAAGTTATAGGTCTTAGTATAATTTAAGTTAGGATAAGCGCATTTACCGCATTGGGTTATATCCTGTAATGGTATATGTAAGAAGATAAATAAATAAATTTCACAATACTATTCCGTAGCAGATCCACTGGAAAATATTTTTTTGAGAAATAAGCAGTACCTTTGTTCTTAGGTGTCACAACATATTATTACTAAGTAGTTGTTGTACATCAATAATAAATAAATAAAAAAACAGTCCAAAGGTATTGATGATCGCAGTTTGTTTTTCTAGCAGATAAGACAACGCTGCTGACCATGCTCTTGACATAATCGCTTACCCACCTTTTGTGACACCTAGTTATGGGAAAGGGGTACCGTGTTTTCCGGTAAAGGTGTTCTTATATACTATTGATTTCCAGAATGTATGACGTAGATGGCACCTACCTTCGTGACTTTCCCATGTTCAACCTTACATTCAGACCTGGGTACTTAGCTAAGAACAAAAATATGGAGTATTTGACTCAAGGTCACTTCAGACAACCATGCGGTAAAATTGACTATAGTGTTGATTATGAGGTAAGATATTTATTATCTATCTGCTTCTATTATTAACCGACGTTCAAAAAAAGGAGGAGGTTCTCAATTCGACTGTATGTTTTTTTTTTTTGTATATTTGTTCCCTATATCTTTGCTAATTGTGAACCAATTTGAATTATTCCTTTTTTGTTTGAAAGACTATTCCTTCGAAGTAGTCCCATTTAAATTTGGTGAAGATCTGATGAAGAACTTCGGAGATAGACAATTTGAAGTCGGTTTTATTTTATTGTTAAAAAGTTTAATTCAATCTGTGAACACAAATGTGGTTGATTTTTCTACGGGTTTTAATCACGATTTTTTTCGTAATTACGCTTCTGAAATAATATTGGTAATCAATTTGCCAATAATACTTAACAAAAATACCTTAGGCTAAAGACTTTTGACTGTTGATTTCATGAAAAATGATTCAATCGCAATACTTCTACAGATTGCAGAAAATGGTCTCCCAGGTGTTCAAAGATCTTTTGATGTTGCATCCAGTGACCTGCATAAAGGTCGTCTGTTTGGCTTAAGACCTTACATTGACTATGTTCACTACTGCACTGGTCACAAAATAACTTGCTTTGATGATCTACTGCCGCATGTGGATAAAGAGGTAAGATTATTTCAATAACAATATTTTTGAGGGCATGATTTTGTCCCGGTAAGTATAACTCAAGATTTGCCAACAAGCAATGGAGCGTAGTATCCTCGGTGATAAATTAATCGATCGTATTGTAAACACCACCCTGCGCTCCATAACACAAGTAACAGATGTTGGAGAAAAAACAGCCAGGCTTAAGTGGGAGTGGGTCGGTCATGTCAATGCGGACGGATGGGCAAAGATCGTTACTCACTGTCTAGTGAGTGACGATCTTTGCCAGAAGCCTGAAGGAGGACATCGACGTTGAGAACGGCCGCGGTGTTTACGGGGCTGGCATGGTTAGAAACGGCACAAAATAGAGAGGTTTGGAAGCCAAAAGGAGAGGCCTTTGCTCAGCAATGGGGCATACAATAGGCAACAAAATAAAAAGTGTGACTCAAATCCAAGGTGTTATGGAGTGACTCTAACAAGCCATCGAAAGCCAACGAACGTTTGTCATTTGTTGAATTTGACCTAACTTTGTCTAGATCACATCCGGTTTCATTCGGATTTAAGTGGTTCGATCCCCATTTGTTGGCACTCGTTGGCGTTCATTGACTTGTTGATACGTAGCATTATTGGCTTGCCATTCTTTTCTTAAAAGATATCGTTTAAAATTTACAGTGTCTTACAATTTGTGTAGCCGGGCATGTTTTTTTTTTCAGAAAATCTATGAATTAAGGAAAGTCTACGCTCATGTACGCGACATTGATCTAATGGCTGGTGCCTGGGTTGAAAAGCTAGTAAAGAGAGGCAAAATACCTCGGACAGTGGCTTGCATACTAAATGATAACATTTTAAAGGCTATCAAGGGAGATAGGCATTGGTACGAAAGGCCTAACAGGCCGCACGCATTTTCATTAAGTAAGTATAATTTTATTTATATCTACTTCCTTCCTTCCTCGTAGCCTTACCAACTACATGAGACTACGCTCGGATGACGTAAGCGCTGTACTGACTGTCGATGGCAAGAGCGGTAAGCTGGTAAGCAGCACGGGGGTCGGAGGGGAGCGCGCATTCCACTCGGGTCTAAAGTTAACTTTTGCGTGGTAATAGGCTCAATGTTTTATGAACATTAACGTTTACTCACCCACAATCTGACCGCGGCCTCCACGACTTTCGTAGAAGGTACGATCCGCACGGTTGCTATTGATTCATGAGACCCTCGATTTATATCTACTTAGACCCTTTATTTAGTACTACTGTAAGCTAATAATTCATTCTATCTAAGAAAATAATGAATAATAATAAGAATGAAACAAAAATTAAACCGTCTGACAGTTTGAAGGCAATTTCTACACTAAATATGTTAATGATTTATGTTCTAGGACAACTACAACAGATCAGAAAGGCAAGTCTAGCGCTGCTGCTGTGCAGTGTCGGTGATAGTGTCACTGAAGTACAGAAATGGGCTTTTCTCAATATTAGTCCTAAGTAAGAATAACGCTATCTAATTTATTTCACAAATTCCGTCACATTAACCAATTATTTAAGAGGAAACGCGGGCTGCAAAATATTTATAATTTAAATAAGTTTTTATTTTATGTTATATTTTCAGGAAAACTTACAGCTATTCAGATACAATAGTAACAATTTTAAATTTGATATGGCCAATTACAAGTTTTCACAAATACTAAATTTACGATCTTTTGCGATCTATTTCCGTCCCACTCCTCCCGCAAACCTTTCCAATTGAGCGCGAAAGAGACACCTGCATCTCGGGCTGATTTTTCCTGTGCAATATTAGCGAAATCGTACTTTCTCATTTCCCTGTTTCCTGCTTCAAATCTGGACCGATTTTAATATTTTTTCGGTAATAATTTAAGAAAGAATTTGGTTTTGTCTGTATGTTTTTCTTTTATTTTTTATATATATTCGTCAAATTTGTTTGCCAGATGTTTGAAAACGGTGGTAAAACCGGTCAATTTTTGTAGAGTTTAAACGTTTCTAGTTCTTTTATAATAATTAATTTATTGACAAAAATAAAACATAGGGACATAGTGGTGGTAGATTTATATCATATGGTAAAAAATATTTGCTTTAGTGACATTATCCAAGGAGGAAACTGAGGAATACGTTTGTATGGACTAAATGCTGACCGTATTTCCTCTTAATTACTTAGATAAATTAAGGTATTTGATCTTACATTAACATTAATTTTAACTGCAATTTATATTGCACCTAAACTAAACAGTGTTAAATGTTAAAATTATATTTACCTATATATAACTAAATAATATTGTAATAAATACATTGTTTAATTATTGCTATGACTTGGCCACCGATCCTTTCATTCTCTCTCATTATCATCAGCCACTTTGTAGTCTTGTATTTTGGACGATTAATGAGAATATTAACTAGCGTCTAGTTAACCTTTATTCTTAAAAAGTACTTATGTATATGTAACATCATTTAACTTTTTGCTTGCAGAAATCCCTTGGTGAAATGTCGCGATATTCCAAAGATTGACTTCAGAGCCTGGACTGATTATAAGTGTTTTACTCAATATTTGTCAAGCGGCAAATAATGTTAAAAACTTATTTTGATGCGGAAGCCTATGTTCAGACGTCTATGTTCGGACGTTTACAAGCTGGTATGATGTACGGTTTATGGATCTTATGCAATATTAAATATTGATAGAAATATATTATAGAATGTTAGTCGGGAAGGATGTATCAACCAAAAAGGGTGTTAAAATATAGGTACTATTGAATAACTTTTCTTTTACAATTTTCCCTAAAAGTCGATAGTCTTCTTCCTCTTAGCCTTTTCCCAATTATCTTGGGGTCAGCTTCCAGTCTAACCAGATGCGGCTGAATACCAGTATTTTACACGGAGCGACTGCCATCAGACCTCCGCAACCCAGTAACTGGGCAATGCCGATATCCTAAGGTTAAACCGTTTGTCAGACTTTCGGGCTTCTGACTACCCGTAACGACTGTCATAGGTATTCGTATGGCACCCGGGCCCGACGGCTTAACGTGCTCTCCGAGGCACGGAGGGGCCTAAAAGTCGATAGTATGACAGAAATTAGCTGTTTAAAGATTTAATAAAAATTACATTGAGTCAACCCTATCATCAGCTGTGTTTACAAGGTCATATTTGGGGTCACGAAATTAGTATAGTCCGTGCGCAAGTGCTAGATATCGCTTGAGGTATGAGAGCGGTAGAAGGAGTTGCGAAACAATAGACGCGCTCTGTGAGTTTGCTTTGTCTTGTCTACCGCGCACCCCCCTTCTGCCGCCCCCATACTGCTACGTCACTGGAGGTGACTAGCATTTGCGCGCGGACTATAGCTCCATTTTCTGAATTCGTAACTAAATCAGGGTTGGCGATTTTTTAAAATAAATACTTAGTAATACAAACGTTTTTTTTTTGGGAATTTATCACTTACTGTAAAACCGTCATCAGTGATATTTTAAATTTCCATGGATTAGTAACATGTTTCTGAATGTCTTCGTATAATATTAAAAAGTAAAAATCCAATAAAAAGGCTAGTTCCAAGAGTCTGCGCCTGCACATTTCTTTGTTCATATTGTACAAATGACATCAATGTTATATTTCTTGAATAATTAAATAAAAGATAAATTAATCTGAATAGCGTCTTATTACTAAGAGAATTAACAACTATTTTATACGGATAAAGATTACAGTGTAAACAACAATATTTGTACAGGTGTATAATATAAAATATATTTATGACTTGTAAGTACGTACTTACATTTTTTTTTGTTATACTTGAGCAAACCGAATCAAATAAGATGACGTTACCTCTTCAGGAAAATATTTTGTTATATCCAAGTAATATAAAATTTTAAAAAAATAGTGATGAAGATGATGTATTATGTACTGTTCCTAGCCTTGCCCCAACTGAGTTGGGGTCAGCTTCCAGTCTAACCAGATGCGGCTGAATACCAGTATTTTACACGGAGCGACTGCCATCAGACCTCCGCAACCCAGTTACTGGGTAATACCGATATCCTAAGGTTAGATCGTTTGTCACACTTTCGGGCCTCTGACTACCCGTAACGACTGTCATAGGTATTCGTATGACACCCGAGACCGACGGTTTAACGAGCTTAACTATAGTAGCAGAACAGCTACCAAACTGACACCAAAACGTTAATTCAGACAGTTTTCGTTCACATAAACTGTCAAATTGTCAAACTGCCTCGTTGGTCTAGTGGTGGCAAATGCGACTGCTGACTGTGAGGTCCTGGGTTCGATCCCAAGGTCGGGCATAGTGTTATTGGGTTTTTCCATTAGGAATTTCTCAGTAGCAGCCCGGAGCCTGGATCTGTGCCCGGTTAATGGCAATTGGCTCGCCCCCTACTACATGGAACTTAAAACATAACTGGCGAATCGAAAGTGTACTAAAACACCTCTGCGAATCCCTTCTGGGAATACAAGGCGTGATGTTATGTTTATGTTATAAACTGTCAAATTGTTTGACAAAAAAATCAAAAAACCAATAATTTTGACAGATTTCGTAACCGAAATCTGACAGACGGGTGTGGTTTGTTTGCGGTTTGGCAACAACTTTATACATAGAATTGGTCCTCTGATCATAAAATACATAATTACATAGTTAGCCCATTACTGTCCCACTGCTGGGCACGGGCCTCTTCTCAGAATGAGAAGGGTTTAGGCCTTAGTCCACCACGCTGGCCTGGTGCGGGTTGGCAGACTACACACACCATCAAGAACTTTATGGAGCCCTCTCAGGTGTGCAGGGTTCCTCACGATGTTTTTCCTTCACCGTTAACGCAAATGATAATCAAATTCTGATCCGCACATGAATTCAAAAAGTAAACTCACAACTCTTGCATGGAAGGCAAGCGTTCAATCGTTAGGCTATCACTGCTTATGTGTGTCTCTGATCATGTGAAACATAATTTCCTACTATCTCACGGGAAACTATAAGTGTTGGGTAGAAGGTGCAGCCACAAAATAATGTCTCTTGAAACAGTTAAAACCAAGTAAACTAGTACAAACCACAACGTTAAAGTTCCTTACCACTTTGAATACGTAACAATGTGTTCTATGAGCTATAAGTTGTTATCGAGTAGCGACGTTAGGGCCCGTATAATCTATACTAATTTTATAAAGCTGAAGTGTTTGTTTGTTTGTTTGAACGCGCTAATCTCAGGAAGTACTGGTTGGAATTGAAAAAATCTTTTTGTGTTGGATAGTCCATTTATTGAGGAAGGTTATAGGTTATATAACATCACGCTATGACCAATAGGAGCAGAGCATAAATGAAAAATGTTGCAAAAACGGGAAAAATGTCCACGGACGGGCCGCTAGTATTAACATAAAATCACGCCTTGTATTCCCTGAAGAGTGCAGCAGAGGTGTTTTTAGTACACCCTCGTTTCGCCAGTTATGTTTAAGTCCCATGTAATAGGGGGCGAGCCTGCCATCAACCGGGCACAAATCCAGACTCCGGCCTGCTACTGAGAAATTCCTAATGGAGTATAATAACACTTTGCCCGACCTGGGGATCGAACCTAGGACCCCATGCTCAGCAGTCAGTAATACTATTAAACAAGTCTTATTTAAGGGATCTTCCAACAGCAGTTACCTTTAATGATAAAATATTTTTATTTCTGTAAAAAAAACTGTTACAGATACTTTTTTAAGTCAATGTAATGTTTTTTTAAGACGAGATGGCGCCGACATATCCTATCTTGGCTCTGAGAAGAAAAGTTGAAACACACTCAGAGATCAAGGTCTCTTTTAAAGTCCAGAAGTTGTGGTATGAAAACTATGCGAGTGTAACAATGTAGGGTTAAAGCAGAATTCCATGCATTTAACAACATGTCTTCTTTAAATACGACTTGTATCTTGTTGAAGTTACATTTAAGAGATATCTCTCAAATCTTCCTCTTAGCCTTTTCCCAATTATCTTGGGTCAGCTTCCAGTCTAACCAGATGCGGCTGAATACCAGTATTTTACACACGGAGCGACTGCCATCAGACCTCCGCAACCCAGTAACTGGGCAATGCCGATATCCTAAGGTTAAACCGTTTGTCAGACTTTCAGGCTTCTGACTACCCGTAACGACTGTCATAGGTATTCGTATGACACCCGGGACCGACGGCTTAACGTGCTCTCCGAGGCACGGAGGGGTCTCGATGTGTAACAAATGGTCACCCATCCACGGACTGACCGCGGCAAGCGCAGCTTAACCTCGCAAATCGTACGATCGGCGTGGTTGTTATTTAGCCACGAGCCCCTCAAGAGATATCTCTCAAATAAGACCTGTTTATTAATAATTATGGACTTTAAAGTGTTTTCCTAGTCTTTACTAACATTACAAAGAGGAAAGATTTGTATTTTTGTGTGTAACGAATAAATTTAAAAACCACTGGACCGATTTCAAAAATTCTTTTGCCGTTAAAAGCTACATTATCACTGAGTAACATAGGCTACGGGCGGAGCCGTGAGGACACAGCTAGTAACTCATAAAACATAACATAACATATACTGCCTTGTTGGTTTAGTGGTAGTAAGCGCGACTGCTGATCGTGAGGGAAGGAGTCCGAAGGGTTCGATAACCAGGTCGGGCTATCATTGGGTTTTTCCGTGTGGGATTCCTCAGTAGCAGCCCGGAGTTTGGATTTGTGACCGATTGATGGCAATAGGCTCACCCTCTATTACATGGGACTTAAACATAACGGCGAAATGAGGGTGTTACACCTCTGCTTAACCCTTCGGGGAATACAGGCGTGATGTTATGTTATGTAAATAAGGTTTATCGAACTAGCTGTTCCCCGCGGTTTCACTCGCATTTTAGAATAACTACTTCATGTACCTGGATAAAAAGTATCCTATGTGTTAATTCAGGACATGGTCTATATGTGTGCAAAATTACATCCAAATCTGTTGAGCCGTTTATGCGTAATTGAGTAACAAACATCGTTACAAACTTTCACATTTAAGGTGGACGCACATTTATCAGAGCCGAAGGAAGCGAAAGAGCCGAAAGAATCATGAAAGAATCATTTCATGGAGTTTCTTGCCGGCTCTTCTTCATAGGAAACGACTAATTGGAACCGTGCATCTAGATTCGACTTTTCGTAAGCACCTGTATTGGTCTATGTGAAATATTTTTTTTTGATTTGATTTCATTTGAATCGAATTTTAGAATTACTTGTATGAAATCCTATGAAACCTCGCACACTTATCCGCACCGAATCGTCCGATTCGGCCGATTGGGATAACTGTGCGAGGTTTCATAGGATTTCATACAATTAATTCTAAAATTCGATTGTTTCGGCTCTTTCGCTTCCTTCGGCTCTGATAAATGTGCGTTCACTTTTAGGATCCACTCCACACAGTGAAGTACACTACCCAAACGTAGCGAGAGTAATAAAACATTCTAATAAGTGACGTCACAGCAAATGTTATAGTGAAAGGGAAGCGCTATTTCGCGTCTCATAGCAACCGGTTCCATGGTGTAATGGTTAGCACTCTGGACTTTGAATCCAGCGATCCGAGTTCAAATCTCGGTGGAACCTTATTTAATATTTCTTTAGTTTCACTGGAATTTCAAGAAAAAAATGTGTTTTAAAGATATAAAAACAAAAGTTGAAGCTTGGGATTGATCTTTATTGGTCAACATAATAATAAAGTTATAGTGCGTAGGAGCAGATCAATATGAAAAGTGTAACAGTATATGTGTCTACGGGACAATATTTAATATAATTTTGGTCATTGTTCTTATGTTGTTATTAATTTTAATAATTGAATTAAACAATTTTAATATACCAAGATAAAATTGAAATGATAGATCAAATAACTTACTTGCAGCAAGGCTTAATTTAAGACATTATGGGCATGATGTATCCGCATGGATAAAATTACCAAAACAAATAAATATTTAAAAAATAAAATACCTTCAATTTACTTTTACAAAAACCTGTTCAGGTTTTTCCAACAGCGCATTTACAGCTGATGAAAGTCGATAGTTATAATAGACTACAAACAAATGAAAATAATGTACAATCTACGTATTAAAATGTCATAATATTTCGTCTAATAATAGTGACAATCATAATCTTGTAGTCAACATCTTGATCGATTTGCTAATGGCGACCGGTTTTAGGTCAAACACAATATATTTTATTTGCAGAAATATCAATATTTATAAAAAATCTCAAGGTTATCGTTTTCGTCTGCAAAATTTTGCATTTGCGTGATGAGAGCGTTGTATATGACTTAATCAGTGGCGGTACTTTCATACAAGCCCAAACGCCCGGCTTGCCTTATATAATAGCTATAGACAAATACCGAGTAACACACTTCTTGGTATCAATAATTCGATCTTAAGATCTCCAACTATTTGTTATCAGGCGAATTATAAATATAAAAAAGTACCTAAAAAATATCGGGCTTGCCCTAATGTTGACCTCTAGGCACGCCACTGGACTTCATTTATTAAAATTATTTCTAAGTATTAAATTTATTTTTAAGTCATTTATTAAAATTATTTTTAAGTATAAAATTATTTCTAAGTATGCTTTTCTAAGTATTAAAATTATGACGGCCGACATGGCCCATTCAAAGACAATTATTTCCGTTTATTCTACAGTATCCAAATCTAATCCAAGTATAACTAGAATAAAATATTTAGATTTATAATAGACGAATGTATAGTCGCCGGCACCTTACTCGGCAAGGTTTTGGCGTAGGAGTAAGTTCGCGCATAATTATGCACTTAGTGCATCACGGTCTCTTTTATTGTTTGTCATTATTCTATAGCTATTGCCATAATTTATTTTGAAACATGCCTTAACTAATTTTGGTTCCAGTATATGGGCTGTGGACAAGTCCGGTCCTTCCATGCTCCGTAGTTTATTTTGGGTATGTTGACACAGCTGCCAATTTTGTTTCTAGAGAAAGAAAAAATAAATATTTATTTGCGAAAATGTATGTGAAATTTAGAGTAATCTACAATTTGACGATCCTAGATCGTATGATGGCGGATTAGTAATCAAATATTAATATTGCCGTGATAAGCCAATTTTGTAATATATTTTTACTCTACAATATTAAAAAATAAATAATGAAATAACAAATAGCCTAGTTACAACATTTTTTTTCTAATACTGTAACTGGGTAGTATTGTATATATTTATATATTAATTTATTCATATATTTTTCAATAATAATATTGTGGTGATAAAATAAATTAATAAAAAATATTATTTATTATTATCACTGCATGCCTTTCACATCAATTATGCGAAATGGTGTGATTAATTAACAGGACTCTTCCAGGAACGTAATATTAATGAGATAATAAGACTAATTATTTTTAATACTTATTAATAAAATAAACATCAGTTCTTCAGCTTACTTAATTCCTGCTTTTAAGAAAGGACGTGGTTGAATTCTTGTGACGGTATCTCCAACATCGCACAAAAGTCTTGCAACACTTGCTTTCCTAATTTCAGTTAGTTGTTCTGTAAAAAATAATTCAATATTAGGTACTAATGAAATCACAATTTTACTTTTATTATAAGCAGACTAACAAACTAGTTAAAAGATTTGGTGACTTTAAAAAGATCAGGAACATAAAATAATTCCTTAAAAAAACTTTTAAGTTAAATGGTTTTATCTTGCAATATTCCTGCAGCATCAGGATTTGAGTATTGAAGGATACAATTATTAAAATTTTGTGTTGTCATGTGAATTGAATTTATGTGCGAAGTTTCAGGAGAACCGGTTAGCCAGAAGTTTATAACTGAAAAATTTGTCACAAGGTTTGAATCAAAAATACAAACAAACAAAACGAAGTGAAGATAATTAATATGGTAATGATCTTAAAAAAGATTTTTTCTACTTACGTGCTGTGAATGCATTCGGGCGGTTTGGTCTTTCATACCAATGTCTATCAGATACCACGTTTCGTCTCATCTGGTCTATCACAAGGCAGTAGAATGTCGGTGGTACAAATCCACCGCTTATTGGCTTTTCCACCCATATACCACCAATAAGGTCAATGTCTTCTACTCTTTCGTAAACATCTCTTAGCATTTCTACTCTCTGAAATGTTGGGAAGGAGAATTTATGTTTTTTTATTTCAAACTAATGCATTGTTAGTACTTGAATTCTAAGTCGCGGTGAGGTTTAACACTTTCCTAAAGCACACCGAAATGGCAAAATAAATAAATTCAACTTATAGGTTTAAGGATAAACTAAAATCAAAAGTACTAGTTACCTCAGGATCTATAAATTCATGAAGATCATCAAACGTGCGGATTGGTTTACCAAAACACACCTCCCTATATTTGACGTAAGGTTGGAAACCAAAGTACCTGTTCTTGGCTATGTCGTTAGTCATCACATCTGAAACCTTTTGATGAGGTCCAAGACTTTGTTCTGTCATCTAAAATTAATATTACAAATAAATGGAATTCATACTTCATAATAGGAAGAAGTTCAGATTTTTGAACTCATTTACATTAATTGTACTAACATCAGGATCAGCAATATAGTCAATATTGGCGCTTCCTTGTCTAAAGCTACCCTGAGTGATGTAGTCAATATTGTTATCAACGGCAAGGTAACCAGTCCTCAATGTGAGGTTAACAACGGGGTACTGTTTTAAGTAATAGCCGTCTTGGTCGTACATTCTGAAAACATAGACACGCTACTTAAAAACTTTGTAATGATCTATGCCGCTGTTGAGATTTGTAAAACGATTTTTTTTCTTACGTCTGATTTACAGTTCTAACATCTACAGATTATGTCAAAATATGCAACATAGATTATGAACATATACCGTTTTCTTAAAAACAAATACTAAAGAATTGTATTAATTTTATACATGTAAACATTAATTTCTAAAAAAAATAGTCTTATGCTTACTTTAAAGAACCTTCCTGAACAGTATGCACCCATCTCAATACAAAAGGGTACTCCAAAGATAGTTGAGGTACAACTTTTTCATTATAGACATCTCTGAATCCACCAGTTGGAGTAATTACTGCGTCTTGTACTAGATTGTCATATCCTGAAATAGATTCAAGTTGTTCCATATAAATAGAGAGTTTTTTTGTCTCCGAGATTTTGTGCTTTAGCTAAATATTTATATGTGTACATACCGCTCTTTTGGGGTCAAAAACCTGTCGACCGCTGACAAAAATACACAACAATCAATATTTTTATCAGCGGTCGACAGGTTTTTGACCCCAAAAGAGCGGTATGTAAACATATAAATATTTATTGTTTTACTATTCTTTAGATTTATGCAAATTTACCTTCGAACAAAATAATCCAAAAGACAACGAGATGTTTTTCAAATTATATTTTCCTAAAGTAACAAAAAAAACCCGAAATTATTTCTTACCCAAAAATATTGGCATTAATTCATAATAAAAGATCTGTAAAGCAGTAGCAATATTTATATCTCTAGCTGTGTCTAACAGTTTCTCGTCGTCCCAGCAAGGATTGACCTTGGATAACTCTGTGGCAATGAAGTTGTGGTTCCTCCAGAACCATATAGTCATGAGGTTGATACTACCTAAGGTGTTCCCACCGTTCTCCGCTGTAAAGAAATTTTAAATTAAGAATTACCTAAACCTTACTATTATAAGTTTATGATTTTCGTTAGCATTAAAGACGCTGGCGACCCTTTAAATGGTGAACATGACAATACACCTAAACACGCAATCTTATAAGTACGAAAGAGATGCGATCTGGAAGAGCTTTATAAAAAAATCATAATAATCATTTCAGATTCTTGACACAAAAATATGTTAATATATTTTATAAATATAGAAATGTTCAACCAATTAAAAGATTGTAGCTTTGATACCATATTTATAAGCCAAAACATTGACCGCATAAACCAAAAACAACCATTTTATTTTACGACATACGATTAACCGATCACTCAATTTACATATTATTTTTAATTATGCACATTGGATCACTCGCCCAACAGCGCAACGAATATTCCCAAGGAGGGTTGATGTCAGGCAGGCGGCCGGTCATAAAACAACAAGCAAGCCAAAACCTCTAACAATATGGATTTATGAAATACATGTTGAGCTGACCCCACCTAGTGTGGGATAAGGGCAAGAAAAAGAAGATTTAAATATATTTCATCATTATTTTGTCAATGATTTTAACATTGCCTTGCTAAGTAACTATAATAATTTATTTGTTTTTATTGAAAAATCTTCCTTCTAATGAATCATTTTTGAAAAAAGCTTTTGACTCTATAACTCCATGATTATTAGTATTTCCATAAATTACACTACAAAGAAGAAAGCAATTATGACGTTACCAATTTTTTTGTGTTCACCTTACTGCTGTTTTAGTACCCTCACTATTTACATAGTAACGGTTATTGTTTATATTAGAACCCGACCTACCAATGAACCCAAAAATAAATAGATACGTCGCTGCGCCTGCAAAATCCGCTATGTATTTTTTTCTGAAAATCGGTCTTTGATGCTATTTTGTAATACTTCTCAAGCCACGTGCACCTGTAAAATCCGTATTCTAATAATTTATTTTGCTATCTTCTTAACCAAATAAATGATTAGTAAACGGATTTTACAGGGTGCACGTAGCTTGTGAAGTATTATAAATAGCAACAAAGACAGATGTTCAAAAAAAATACATAGCGGATTTTGCAGGCGCAGCGAAGGATAGCTGATGCATCGTTAGTTGGAAATGGGGGCTAATTTGAAGTCGAAGATCCGCTAGGCGGCACCAGTGCAGACCGAGGTAATAATTACAGAACAGATATTAAAACAAATTAGGTGTGCCTTGTCGGTATAGTGGTCGCAAGCGCGACTGCTGGTTATGATGGGTCCTGGGTGCAATTATCTGGTCGGGCAAAGTGTTATTGGGTTTTTCCATTAAGAATTTGTCAGTAGCAGACTGGAGTCTGGATTTGTGCTCGGTTAATGGCAATAGTCTCGCCCCCTGTTACATGGGACTTAAACATAACTGGCGAAACGAGGGTGTACCAAAACACCCCTGCCAAACCCTTCGGAGAATACAAGGCGTGATGAAGTTATATTATGATATTAAAACAAATTAGACGGTAAAATTGGTCTGAAATAAAATTGTTATTATTATGATAGCAAATAGTAAGTAATTCAACAGTTTTGGGATTGTTTTTACTTCTATTCTCAGTGGTGCCGACATAGTGGCAGAAAAAATTGCGGACGCCAATGAAAATCCAGAATACTACTTACGCATATCATGACATCTGTTCTCATAAGGCCGTTGGTTCAAGAAGCAAACGTTGGCTGATGTCTTAGAACTGGGTGGCCAAACCCTTCCGTTTTCTACTTCATACTTTAATAGACCACCTTCAAACAGTCTTCCTTTTTGTTGTAAATCCTTTAAAAAGTTTCCGTATATGGTGGATAGATCCATTAGAGGTGTTGATGAAATGATCTGAAGAAAATAAGGAAGTTTAGTATTATATTCAATAAGAGTTTTTGTTTTCGTTGGCTCAAATAGATCACAGAGTTTAAAAAAAGAAAATTGAATACAGAATTGAAGACCTCCCGTGAATTGAAGACAGAAGGTAGGTCGTATGTCGAAAAATCCTGAATGATAATTTTTATAACTATTATAACAGAAAAATCCAACACCATCAATTTCCGATTTTAAGTAACAATGGGTTTTGATCATGGAATTCTGAAACATGGTTAACAGCACATTTTAACTGGATCAAGTTATGCGGTAACAGCAGAAAAATCATAATGCAGAACCTTAATTAAAAGCTTGTAGAACTCCTTAATAAGAATACTCAAACCATTATATTCAACTAATAAAGTATTGCTTACTCTTTCTGGAGTTGTATCCTTTGGCAAACATCCAATACTTTGGAAAGATTCAGGTCTGGTCATGTTCAAACAGCGGATACCAGAGAAGCGATGAACGGGGTCATCTTCAGGTATCTTGTTCGGGACACAGTAAGAATCCGTTTTGCCTTTTGGGGTACAACAGTATGGCTTCCATAGTATGTAGTTTACTGAAAAGATAATATTCGGTTAAAGAATGTTTCTAATACATCTCTACAGCTTAATAAATTTTGTTTATTTGGTAGAACAAGATTGTAAATAAAATACCTGATATAATTCTAAGATCTGAAGGCTAAAACAAGATAGAAAATTGATTCATCTTAAGGATGGACCATTAAATAATATCTTACTTGTATCATGTTGGGAAACGACATCAGCAGACATAAAGACAAGATAGTGTAAAGCCAACTGCGTGAACATCTGGCTAGGGACTTTACCGACGGATATAAGACTAGTTCTTAGGTACCGAGCAAGTGGCAAATCATTGCCTGATGCTGCTTTCTTGGGTTCGAAATCTGTGAAAGCAAAGTCATTATTAATTATTCTTGTAACATAGCTGTTGCAATTTAATTATGATAAAAGTTCAACGAAATTCAAATGATATTTTTATATCTATATCTACCTAGCCTTTTCCCAACTATGTTTGGGTCAGCTTCCAGTCTAACCAGATGCGGCTGAATACCAGTATTTATATACTCAGTATAGTAGTATATATAGTACCAGTATTTATATACTCAGTATACTGAGCGACTGCCATCAAACCTCCGCACTCCAGTAACTGGGCAATGCCGATATTCTAAGGTTAGACCGATTATCAGACTTTTGTTCTTCTGATTACCCGTAACGACTGTCATAGGTATTCGTAAGACACCCGGGACCGACTGTATAACGTGCTGTCCAAAGCACGGAGGGGTTGGATGAGTAACGAACGGTCACCCATCCATGGACTGACCGCAGCAAGCGCAGCTTAACTTCGCAAATCCTATGATCTGCGCGGCTGGTAATTAGCCACGTGCCCCTCTTAAATGATATTTGTGTATGGCTAACTAAAATTGAAGGTTCTCCAGAAGTGAGCAGTTAGAGAAAATATTCTTACTATTGTCGTAGATTGGTGGCAATACTCTGGTAAAAGGAGTGTGGCTTGCTCCTCTGGAGGGATTTTGTAAGTTGTTGCAGGAGCCATCCACTCGTCTTCCTTCGAGAGGATCGCATGGCTCAATCTCATTGACGCACCAGCTAAAGTTGAAGAATCACGTAAATTATACTAAATACATATTTTATAGGGACGACATAGCTATGATGATCTATAAACATCCAGTGTCATGGCTGTAGGGCCAATGTGGTGATAAAATAAGTCATTTTCCAAAGTTGTAGAAAACTAGTAATGATGATTTGACTAAACATTCCTGGGGAAAGCATAAAATTGAACGATATGCACGGATTAACAAAAGTAAAAAAACAGACTTCTAAAACTAGACCAACACATCAAGTAGTTATTAAAAACCGTAATGATGCAATAAGAACAGCTGGAAAAACAAATGAAATAAAAAAAGGGTACATAGCGATGATGTAATACCAATATTTCCTAACTTCGTTTTTGTTGATTTTTAGTTTTTAATGCCAATCGACGTAGAATGCAATTTCGCACGTACTAGCAAAATATCCTAAAACAATATTTGACTATTTATGCCTTAAAACATAAATTAAAACTAAAATTTTGATGTTATTTTACTGTTATCAATACCTCCTATCATCCTCTCAATTTTCAAAAAAAATATGAAGCTCAAACCTAATACTTCCTATCTTTAGGTAACTCGTAGTAGCTTTAGACTGAAATCTAATTACACATCATATTTATATCCCAATCATTATAATATTATTTCATCAGTCAAACAATGAGACTTTTTTCGTTTCCCGTAAAGTTGCAATTTTTAATTTAGGAGATATAGGGATTACATAGTCGTCGCAATTTAAAAAAATGCTATTACGAAAACAATGGCTACTATTTATAAATGCAAAAAAATAGATATAAATAGAACAGATACTTACAAGGTAGTATTAGACTTATCATGGCGTTTTACTTCATCGATGCTGATCGGTACACCATGGTATGAATCATAGAACAACGCAGCATTCACATCACATAACACGGCAACAAACAATATAAGAGACAACATCTGGACGTATGAACTAATCAAAGTGTTATAGAAAAATGATCAAATTCTGTGAGATGCGAAATTAAGGGAACTGGTTTTTGATTATGTTAAATACGGTAATGGGTATAACGGGTTAATAAACACGTTAAATAATATTTATTATGAGGGTCTAGTTTATTTCAGTAGATAGAGTGTTAATCTGTACCGATTCGGTGGACTGGTCCAAATTTAGAAATGGTCTGCTATGCTAACCATTCTTGTTTGGTGCGATGTAGTCTCTAGTCTCTAGTGTTACTAGTGCTGCTACCAGTCCTTACTGCCTCTGGCTGACATAAGAACCTACTAAAGAAATGCCTACCTGCAATGCTTGCTAAAACTATTATCGCATTCATGTGTGCATAGCTGTTGTACATAACAATAAATATTAACACGACGTGACGTCATGAATACATTCTGGCGCAATATCTGGTCGATGCCTGTTACTCACACTGAAGGTGACTGGATGCAGGAGGTCCAGCGATGTGGAAACTTTTTAGTTGAAACAACATTTCAAATTGACATTCGAACATGTGTTTTCTTTTGTTTTTGATTATGACTTGTGTCATTCACTAAAATAAAAACTTTCTCTGTGCAAACAACTTTTTTACTTCCATATCCTAGTTATCTAGTATATTTCATCAAAAAGTTACGGGCCCAGTCACTAAATTTGCCATCAAGAATCTCTGCGGCCTAGATGACTACTCTACGTGGAAATTCGCTATAAAAATGATTCTCATACGAGAAAAGTTGTTCACGTATACGTCTACGTACCCAGATTCCAAAGACTCCACCGCCATCGAGAAGGACCAAGATGCATTAGCTTTGATTTGTCTACATGTGGATCCTACACTTTATGCGTATGTACAAGATTCAAATTATGCTAAGGATGCTTGGGATAGCTTAGCGAAAGTGTTTGAGGACAAAGGCGTAAATCGCAGAATCACCCTCATGAACGAGTTGTTGGATGAGAAGCTAGAGAGACACTCGTCGATGCATGAATATGTTGCTGTAGTTATGTCTCTTTCTCAAAAGTTGAAGGATATTGCCACCGGATTTGACGATGATCTTGTAGCTGTCGTGTTGCTGAGAGGACTACCTGAAGAGTACAGGCCTATGCGAATGGCGCTGGAACACTCTGGGATGAAGTTGACTTCGGAGAACGTACGGCAGAAGTTACTACAGGAGGATTCACGTCAAGGTTGTAGTACATTGTCTTCAGCGGACTCGGCATTGGCTGTGCGTAAGAGTAAGAAGTGGAATGGGAACAAAGATATTAATATGACCAAAATTAAATGCTTTAAATGTCGAAAGAGTGGGCATAAGAAGCCGGACTGTCCTGAAGGAAGGAAAGCGGGTTCAATCTCCAAACTAAGTGACGTCGCGATCGTGAGCCTGTCTTCATTCAGCGCCGGGGACTCTTTCAATCCGACGGAGTGGTACATTGACAGCGGGGCATCTTCACATATGTCTTTCCAGAAACATTGGTTTAAAGATTTGGTTATGAATGTTGGTATGAGTAATGTGACTTGTGCGAATAATGATAAAATTGCATGCAAGGGTAAGGGTGATATCATAGTGAGTTTGAAAGGACGGATGCTTGCTATGAGGGATGTCGTGTATGTACCTGGTTTGCATGTTAATCTGTTATCAGTGTCTAAATTAGTAGAGAAAGGATGGAAGGTAAGTTTTGACAGAGATGGGTGCAAGCTAATTCACCATTTGGTTCCAGGCCATTTCAAGGGAAAGCTTCTGGCTACCGCAAGTGAAGTCTCAGGGATCTACAAGCTTGAAGGTTGTCAGGCGGTTGTAGATGGGACTGCGTTGGCGTCAGTGAAAGCAGGTAATCTTTTGATGTTGTGGCACCGGCGGCTTGGACACGTAAATGAGCGAGATTTACGTAAGCTCCTGGGTATGGATTTTGGTAAGAGCGTAATGGAACCTTGTGTCGCCTGTATTAAGGGGAAGGCACATCGTTTACCTTTTCCAGTTGGTGAGGCTGAGAGGGCAGTCGAGAGACTGCAACTGGTTCACGCAGATATCTGTGGTCCAATGTCTGAACCCACGTACGGTGGATCTCGGTATATGCTAGTTATTTTAGATGATTTTACACGTAAATCTTTTGTAATTTTCCTTAAATCAAAAGATCAGGTTTTCGATCATTTTAAAGTTTTTCTAGCTAGTGTAGAGGTTGAAACCGGGTTGAAGGTGAAGTGCATACGCACGGACAATGGAACAGAATTTGTGAACAGGAAGTTTGATGGGTTTTTACAGCAAAAGGGTATAAAACATCAATTAACTGTTCCCTATACTCCGGAGCAAAATGGCGTAGTGGAGCGAGCAAACCGCACTATAGTGGAGATGGCTCGTGCTATGTTGGCGGAAAAGGGTCTGAGTGCGAGACTGTGGGGAGAGGCGTGTAATACGGCTGTTTATATCAAGAACAGGCTGCCTTACAGTGGCAATAATGGTAAGATTCCTGAGGAGTTGTGGACGGGGAAGGCTCAGTCTTTCGATCATTTCAGAGTTTTTGGAACGAAAGCGTTTGTGCACGTGCCCAAGGAAACTCGGAAGAAATGGAGCCCTAAAGCGGTAGAACATGTCTTTGTTGGTTACTGTGAAGAAACCAAGGGATATCGTTTCATTAATCCCAGTAATCCTCGCGTCATTGTTAGAAGAAGAGATGTAGTTTTCTTGGAGGACTCTACAGCAGTAGTCAGCTCGTAGGTAGGGGTGACAAAGGTACTGAAGTAATCTGGGAACTTACAAAGGTACAAGGCCAGTCAGGTTCGTCACCTGATAGTGCAGAAGCTTCTCAAGGGCCGAGTTCCATAGATGGGGCTGAAGTATATGAAGACGCGGAGGTGGGAGAAACGGGTGATAGCGGAGCAGAGAATGTCGTGGTGGAAAATGTTGAAACTGAAGATTCTAATAACAGAGAAGAGTCAAACGAAGGTGAATGTCGTTATCCTCTACGTAGTAGAATTCGAAAAGGAAACCTTCATGGACTTGCATGCTATACAGAAGACCAGGAGCCTTTGACAGTTAAGGAAGCCTTAAGTCGGGAAGATAAGGATAACTGGAAGGAAGCCATGAAAAAAGAGATGGATTCGATGTACGAGAACAAGGTTTGGAAGCTCGTCAAAAAGCCACCTAAAGCTAAAGTCGTGGGAAACAAGTGGATCTTCAAGTACAAGTTTGATGCAGATGGTAATAAGACCTATAAAGCTCGACTTGTGGCGAAGGGTTTCACTCAGTCCTACGGGGTTGACTACTTCGAAACTTATTCACCGGTCGTGAGAAGATCGACAGTTAGATTGCTGCTATCGTTGGCTGTTGAAAAGGATTTGTTCATCAGTCACTTCGATGTGAACACCGCCTTTCTGAACGGTGATTTACATGAAAGAGTTTATATGCGACAGCCGGAGGGTTGCATAGATGAAAACTCGAAGGAAAAAGTTTGCTTACTAGTAAAAGCGATATACGGCCTCAAACAAGCTTCACGGTCTTGGAATGAAAAAGTTAATGAAGTGTTATTGTCTTTGAACTTCAAGCGCTGTGACTTTGATAGCTGTCTTTACAAAAATAATAATTTTTATATCGCTCTATACGTAGACGATTTTTTATTGTTTTACAAAGACAAACAGCAGAAGGAAGTTTTATTAGACAATCTTTGTAAACAGTTCAAGATTAAGGATTTAGGGGAAGCAAGACAAGTTTTAGGTATGCTTTTGTCTAAGACTGATACTGGAATATATTTGAATCAAGAGAGGCTTATTTCGAAGATCTTGGATGAATATGGTATGTCTGACTGCAAACCAGTAAAAACTCCGACGAAAATGGATTTCCATAAAGCCTTGGCGGAAGGGGAAGGAGGTAAGTTCTTATCCTGCCAAGACTCTCGTAGTTATCAGGCGCTCATAGGGTCGCTGAACTATTTGGCCTGTAACACACGCCCGGATATTGCGGCTGTGGTAAATTTTTTGGCACAGTACAACTCATGTTGTGAGGAACGTCATTGGAAAGCTGCTAAACATATCTTGAGATACCTTAAGGGTACAAGGGATCTATGTTTGATATTTCCCAAGTCGCAGGTGCAGGACATCACGGGATTTGTAGATGCTGACTGGGGAGGGAACATCAAAGATAGGAAATCGTATTCTGGATTTATTTTTAGATGCGGAAACTCGTTGATTAACTGGGAATGCCGGAAACAAGCTTGTGTGGCTCTTTCGTCAACGGAAGCCGAGTATATTGCACTTTCGGAGGCAACCAAGGAGGCAGTTCACTTGCGGCAGTTGAATGCATTTATAACAGGTGAATATCTTGGGGCTATTTGCATTTTCGTAGATAATCAGAGTGCTATTAAACTTGCGTACAATCCTGTAGCGCATAGAAGGACGAAACATATAGACATAAGGGCACACTAACTATGTCAGAGATTATATTGCTAAGAATGTTGTACGTCTGGACTATGTGTGTACGGAAGATAACCCAGCAGATGTGCTGACAAAACCATTAGGTCGTGTGGCATATAATAAATGTGTGCGCGATCTGAATCTGAGTGTGTCAGGTGTGGAGTGATGTGAGGATATCTGATGATGGATGTTATTTGAGGGGAAGTGTGGAAACTTTTTAGTTGAAACAACATTTCAAATTGACATTCGAACATGTGTTTTCTTTTGTTTTTGATTATGACTTGTGTCATTCACTAAAATAAAAACTTTCTCTGTGCAAACAACTTTTTTAGTTCCATATCCTAGTTATCTAGTATATTTCATCAAAAAGCGAGCATGTGAACCGATTGAGGAAATGGGGGACATAACTATTGTCCCCCAAGACGTAACCAGTGCAGTCCGTCCAATGTCAAATTGGAAATCCCCAGGACCAGACGGACTGCACAACTTTTGGTTAAAATGGTTACTTAGTTCACATGCTCGTTTGGCTTCACAATTCCAGTCATCTTTGGAATCTGGGTCGCTTCCACAGTTCCTTACGACAGGAGTTACCCACCTGCTCCATAAATCAGGTAGTACTGCGGAACCCAAAAATTATAGACCGATCACATGTTTACCGACGGTCTATAAGCTTCTTACGTCCATATTGAGATCCAAAATTAGTACACATATTACAAATAATTTTATAATGTCCACCTCTCAAAATGGATGTAAGAATGGGTCCCGCGGTACTAAGGAGTTACTCCTCATTGATATGACCATTAGCCAACAAGTTCGCCGATCCCGAAAGGATCTGTCGACATGTTGGATAGACTATAAGAAGGCCTATGACTCGGTACCACATACATGGCTCATGAGGGTGCTGGAGTTGTATAAAGTAAATACAATTCTATGCGCTTTCCTGACGTCATGTATGGGGCAATGGAGGACAGTCCTTCACTATCCAGGATGTCGGCAAATTCAAGGGAGAGGTGAACCAATAAGGATTGAGCGAGGCATATTCCAGGACGATAGTCTGAGCCCGTTGTGGTTCTGTTTAGCCTTGAACCCTCTGAGCACATTGTTGGAGGGTTCAGGGTTAGGCTATCGGTTGAGAAGAGGTGGTCAGGTAATATCCCACCTGCTTTACATGGATGATTTGAAACTCTTTGCCCCCAACAATTTGCAACTGGTGAAGTTACTGAAAGTAACTGAAACTTTCAGTAATTCTATCAGGATGGAATTTGGTGTGGACAAATGTGCAGTCATGCATTTAAGCGAGGAGGGATTATGGAATCTGTGGGTACACAACTCTCGGATTCCATACACCTCAAATCCCTCTCCTCAACCGAAACCTACAAATACTTGGGTATGTCGGAGGCGTTAGGCATCAATGTGGCCGACATGAAGCAATCGTTGCGGGAGCGCTTCTATGACCGCCTGAAAAAAGTTCTTAAAAGTCTTTTGTCAGGCGGAAATAAGGTGCGCGCCTTTAACGGTTGGGTCATGCCGGTCTTGATGTACTCCTTCGGCATACTCAAGTGGACTCAGACTGAACTTGACGCCCTGGATAGGAGGGTCCGTACGCTGCTGACTGCATATCGAATGCATCACCCACGTTCATCGGTGATGAGGCTGTACATTCCGCGGAAGTGTGGTGGTCGAGGCTTTTTAAATGCTAAGACCCTCCACAACCGCGAGGTGTGCAGCCTCAGGGAGTACTTCCTCCAAGCCGACGTGGGGATGCATCGAGATGTAGTCGCAGTGGACAAAGGATTCACCCCGCTCTCCTTGGCTAAAGAGAACTGGCGCAAGCCTGTAGTACTTGATACTACTGGCCGCAGGGATGTATGGCAGAGCAAGGAGCTTCACGGACGCTTTTACCGGGCCCTTCATGGGCCCGATGTAGATTTCCTAGCGTCCGTAGCCTGGCTACGTTTCGGTGATCTCTTTGGGGAAACCGAAGGCTTTGTCTGTGCAATTATGGACGAAGTTATAATGACGAACAACTACCGGAAATATATTGTAAAGGACGGCACGGTTGACATCTGTCGGGCATGCCACTGTCCCGGTGAATCCATTCGACATATTATTTCTGGTTGTTCTCGTCTTGCTAACGGCGAGTATTTACACAGACACAACCTAGTGGCTAGGATTATCCACCAGCAACTTGCTCTGAAATACAACCTTGTGGACGCGGAAGTACCATACTACAAGTATGTGCCCGACCCAGTTCTCGAGAATGGTCATATCACATTATACTGGGAGCGATCTATCATCACCGACAGGACTATTATTGCCAATAAGCCTGACATAGTGGTGATAGATCGATCAGAGCGTCTCACAATGATTGTTGATATCACTGTCCCGCATGACGAGAACCTTGTGAAAGCCGAGAAAGATAAAGAAATCAAGTATCAAGACTTGGCACACGAGGTTGTCGACATGTGGGAGGTTGACTCGGCAGTCATTGTGCCGATAGTCGTTACGGCCAATGGCTTAATAGCCAAGAGCCTCGACCAACATCTTATGAGACTCTCGTTGGGCAGCTGGGTCAAGGGCCTGATACAGAAAGCGGTACTTCTGGACACGGCGCGCATTGTCAGGAAGTTCCTCTCTCTGAGGCCCTAACCACCGGTAGCTTGGACCCTGTTCCCGATGCCGGTGGGCTACTATTTTCTATATTTTT
This sequence comes from Amphipyra berbera, assembly GCA_910594945.2. NCBI lineage: Eukaryota > Metazoa > Arthropoda > Insecta > Lepidoptera > Noctuidae > Amphipyra > Amphipyra berbera. The sequence continues at coordinate 19,664,522 of OU343129.1, read as the reverse complement.
AAATGTTTTTATATAGCTTTTATTGAAATATTTAAAAATGTATTATAATATGTATATAAGATGAATAAACGAATATTAAAATAAACAACATAAATATTACTTATTTATTTATTTATTTAAACAAATTCTTTGTAAGGTCATATAGAAAATAATGGTCTAGCATAGCATCAAGAATATTCACAAAATCGAACCGGTTCCCATTTATTAGATCGAAGACCTCATTTCGGAGGTACCTATTACAAGTCTAGTATTGAGCGTATTTATTATTGTAATTCGTTTGAAGTTCACAAGTCTCGTCTTTCCAGGCGAAATAATTAATTTTGTCAATTTGGTCGCAAGTTGTCATTTGGTTACTGAAACAAAAAATTTAATAGATCAAAATTTAATTTTTAATAATGTCTTCGTTAGGAAAAGTACCTATGATAAGATATACAGTGTTTTCAAAAGGAAGCCAAATGTTAAAATTAAGATTTAGAGGTCAATTTAAAGGTGCGTTTTTAATATTATTATTTTTAATTTAGTTTTGAAATTATATTCATTTGAAAATATCTTAAAAAAATCTTAGGTGCAGGGCTAGAGCCAGGCAGAAGCTGTGCGAACTTGTCAAATATAAGTAATTAATGTGTGCTATCTATTTTGTTCATTTGAAATGCGGAGTAAAAAAAATCATACACTGACGGGCTCATAAACGGCATCAAAGTTCAGGATTACTTTCGAATTAATATTTTTGATAAGTATGCAAATTTTTTAGATTAAACTGAATGAAAATGTCGAGACTATCCATTAATCATTATAAAAAAATAATTAAAAATAGAGCTGTAGTAAAAGATAAAATTATAGCCGGGAACATAAAATTTATGCATAGTCTCAAATTCGTGTGTTATTAGAGTAATGTTTGAAATTAATTATTTTTGTTTATTTTTTATTTGTGATTTAAATTATTGTTGCATTGATTATTAGTATTTTTAATTGAACAAAAGTTTCGTAACCATAAATATGGATACTTCGTCCGAACAAGCCGCTCAAATTGTGGCATATATCACGGGTCTGACAACATCCAAAAAAAAATGCAAAAAAAATAAATTGTTTTTTATATATATGTCGCAGACACACACCGTTTATAGAATTTGATAGAATTGAGTATAGCATTACAGTTTAGACCAGTGTCTGCTTATCAGAAGGTAAAGCGGGTATTTCGTAAATAAAACAAACATAGACTCTCCACCACTGAGAGTACTTGTATTTGGGTTAGTTGTTAGTTACAGAAGCTAATTCACAATATATCACAATATTACAATTTACACAAATTCAGGAAATAAGGATAGGCTAGTTAGATATAAAAGGTCAGACTTCTTCGGCTGTTCGATATGGAATGCCCCGCTCCGTTGAATGACAACCGTTTTTATAACGTCGAGTACGTTGATTCATCTTGACGACTACCCTCCATTATTTTCTAAATTATTTATTCTCCTACATATAGATTTTACTTATGTCACATATATATGACAAATACATATATGTCTGTCAAATTCTTGAGAAATAAGCAGTACCTTTGTTCTTAGGTGTCACAACATATTATTACTAAGTAGTTGTTGTACATCAATAATAAATAAATAAAAAAACAGTCCAAAGGTATTGATGATCGCAGTTTGTTTTGCTAGCAGATAAGACAACGCTGCTGACCATGCTCTTGACATAATCGCTTACCCACCTTTTGTGACACCTAGTTATGGGAAAGGGGTACCGTGTTTTCCGGTAAAGGTGTTCTTATATACTATTGATTTCCAGAATGTATGACGTAGATGGCACCTACCTTCGAGACTTTCCCATGTTCAACCTTACATTCAGACCTGGGTACTTAGCTAAGAACAAAAATATGGAGTATTTGACTCAAGGTCACTTCAGACAACCATGCGGTAAAATTGACTATAGTGTTGATTATGAGGTAAGATATTTATTATCTATCTGCTTCTATTATTAACCGACTTTAAAAAAAAGGAGGAGGTTCTCAATTCGACTGTATGTTTTTTTTTTTTATATTTGTTCCCTATATCTTTGCTAATTGTGAACCAATTTGAATTATTCCTTTTTGTTTGAAAGAGTATTCCTTCGAAGTGGTCCTATTTAAATTTGGTGAAGATCTGATGAAGAACTTCGGAGATAGACAATTTGAAGTCGGTTTTATTTTATTGTTAAAACGTTTAATTAAATCTATGAACACAAAAGTGGTTAATTTATCTACGGGTTTTAATCACGATTTTTCTCGTAATTACGCTTCTGAAATAATATTGGTAATCAATTTTCCAATAATACTTAACAAAAATACCTGTTTAGGCTAAAGACTTTTGACTGTTGATTTCATGAAAAATGATTCAATCGCAATACTTCTACAGATTGCAGAAAATGGTCTCCCAGGTGTTCAAAGATCTTTTGATGTTGCATCCAGTGACCTGCATAAAGGTCGTCTGTTTGGCTTAAGACCTTACATTGACTATGTTCACTACTGCACTGGTCACAAAATAACTTGCTTTGATGATCTACTGCCACATGTGGATAAAGAGGTAAGATTATTTCAATAAAAATATTTTTGAGGGCATGATTTTGTCCCGGTAAGTATAACTCAAGATTTGCCAACAAGCAATGGAGCGTAGTATCCTCGGTGATAAATTAATCGATCGTATTGTAAATACCACCCTGCGCTCCATAACACAAGTAACAGATGTTGGAGAAAAAACAGCCAGGCTTAAGTGGGAGTGGGCCGGTCATGTCAATGCGGACGGATGGGCAAAGATCGTTACTCACTGTCTAGTGAGTGACGATCTTTGCCTTAAGCCTGAAGGAGGACATCGACGTTGAGGACGGCCGCGGTGTTTACGGGGCTGGCATGGTTAGAAACAGCACAAAATAGAGAGGTTTGGAAGGCAAAAGGAGAGGCCTTTGCTCAGCAATGGGGCATACAATAGGCAACAAAATAAAAAGTGTGACTCAAATCCAAGGTGTTATGGAGTGACTCTAACAAGCCATCGAAAGCCAACGAACGTTTGTCATTTGTTGAATTTGACCTAACTTTGTCTAGATCACATCCGGTTTCATTCGGATTTAAGTGGTTCGATCCCCATTTGTTGGCCCTCGTTGGCGTTCATTGACTTGTTGATACGTAGCATTTTGGCTTGCCATTCTTTTCTTAAAAGATATCGTTTAAAATTTACAGTGTCTTACAATTTGTGTAGCCGGGCATGTTTTTTTTTTCAGAAAATCTATGAATTAAGGAAAGTCTACGCTCATGTACGCGACATTGATCTAATGGCTGGTGCCTGGGTTGAAAAGCTAGTAAAGAGAGGCAAAATACCTCGGACAGTGGCTTGCATACTAAATGATAACATTTTAAAGGCTATCAAGGGAGATAGGCATTGGTACGAAAGGCCTAACAGGCCGCACGCATTTTCAATAAGTAAGTATAATTTTATTTATATCTACTTCCTTCCTTCCTCGTAGCCTTTTACCAACTACATGAGACTACGCTCGGATGACGTAAGCGCTGTACTGGCAAGAGCGGTAAGCTGGTAAGCAGCACGGGGGTCGGGAGGGGAGCGCGCATTCCACTCGGGTCTAAAGTTAACTTTTGCGTGGTAATAGGCTCAATGTTTTATGAACAAAGTCAAAGTCAAAGTCAAAGTCAAAGTTTTTTATTTCAAATAGACCAGATTTCAGGCACTTTTAAAACGTCACGACTAGGTGCACGGTTCCAAAAGGTAGGTTCTATGGAGAAGAGCCGGCAAGAAACTCCATGAATACTCTTTTTAAAATAGTAGTTCATTACAATTCCATTACAGTAGTGTGAGAAATAGAATGAGAATAATGCAGGTTAATGTAACAAATAAACTCACATAAGAGTAACAAATAGAAAAATATGCCTTCTATGATTGCCATAGCAGTTAAGAGCTGACCAGTCCCGACAGACGGCACCCGTTCACGAGCATGACGTGCACATCCGCATCGGTCAGCTCAACCATATTATAGGGAACTCAACGACCGGATAAACAACGCCACCATCAGCAAGACATTTAAGTGAGCATGACAGACTCATATTACCAGACAATAGGCAGTAATATGATATGATTATAAGCGTATCACTAATAGCTGCATGATGCTCATACTTTACAGTTTGGAATGAAGTATTGTAAAGCGATATTATTAAAATAATAACTATAGTACAAAAACCTATTTTGCCAGTCCAGACAATAGTCCAGATAAAGTCCAGACATTGTAGTATACAAACTATGCGAGTGAAACGATGTAGGGCAACGTTTGGAATGGTCTTTTGAGGAAAGTGTCATAGCAGTTTCGAGTTGACCTGTCCTAACTGACGGTACATCTGCTTCAATCATCGCGGAGCTCAAACCTTATTTTAGGGAGCTCAACAACCCGACCGCTGCACGACGCTATCAATCAGCTGGACATTTGGGTGGGTCACAAAAAAAAAAACAAGTACCGCCAAACGTTTACAAAATTCGTGTATATAGCTACCCTACATGGTACTCACATTCACAATTTATTAAAAATGTAACGTAAAAAATGAGGCGATGGTAAAATAATAATAATCATTGAAAAAAAATAATTCGATTATAAATGTCAAAAGGATAAAATAAAAAATAATAATGTTATGAAATAATTACAATGATGCGTCTGTGACAACAGCGAGCGGCTCAATTCCAAGCATTTTTATGGTCCATATAATCTTTAACGTTATAGAAACCCTTTTGGCATAGTTTCTGCTTTACATAGGACTTGAATTTATTAAGACTTAAGTCTTGAATATTGCTTGGAATCTTGTTGTAAAAGCGTATACTTTGGCACCTAAATGAGTTACTAATTTTTTGGAGCCTAGTCATTGGTAGGATAAGCTTATTTTTATTTCTAGTATTGACGTTATGGATGTCGCTGTTCTTAGAGAACAAACTGATATTTTTCTTTATATAAATCAAATTTTCATAAATATATTGAGATGCGACCGTCATTATACTAACTTCTTTAAATTTATCCCTCAGTGAATGCCTAAAACTAAGGTTATAAATTGCTCGAATAGCTCTCTTCTGCAAAACAAAGATAGTTTGAATGTCGGCAGCATTTCCCCACAACAAAATGCCGTACGACATAACACTATGAAAGTAACTAAAATACACTAATCTGGCTGTCTCTACATCAGTTAGCTGGCGTATCTTGTAGACCTCGTAAGCTGCAGAACTGAGTCTTTTCGACAATTTATCTATATGTGGGCCCCACTGCAGTTTCGAATCTAAAGTTATACCCAAGAACATAGTGGTGTCCACAAGATCCAACTCGTCTCCATTTATTACTACACTGGTTTTCACCGTCTTAACATTAGGTGTCAAAAATCTGATACATTTAGTCTTTTTCTCGTTCAAAAGCAAGTTATTAACATTAAACCAGTGCACTACTTCAGAGAGAGCGTTATTTACATCGTCCGTAACCGGCTGCTGCCGTTTAAGTTTAAATAATAGTGATGTATCATCTGCAAATAACACAATCTCCTGATTATCTTTTATAAGATAAGGTAGGTCATTTATATAAACGAGAAATAGGAACGGGCCGAGAATTGACCCCTGCGGAACGCCCATTGTCACAACAGACCCCGGAGATCTCTTCCCATTGATGTCTACTTTCTGGATCCTATTACCCAAATAAGAAATAAGTAGATTCAGAGCAGTATTCCTAACTCCGTAGTGATGTAATTTCCTGACCAATGTATCATGAAAAACGCAATCAAACGCCTTTGACAAGTCACAAAAGATGCCTAAAGCATCATGTGAATCCTCCCAGGCATTAAAAATATTAGCTAAAAGCTCAACACCAGCATCAGTTGTAGAGCGACCTCTTGTGAAACCAAATTGTTTCCTATGTAACAAATTATTTTTATAAAAGTGAGTTTGCAGCTCATCAAGGATTAATTTTTCAAATATTTTACTGAAGGTGGGTAGCACAGAAATAGGTCTAAAGTTAGTGGGATCAGATGTGCTACCCGATTTAAATAAAGGTATAATCTTACTACTTTTCATTAAGTCAGGAAATACACCACATTCAACACATTTATTGTAAATTACAGCTAACTCAGGTGCTACTGTGTTGATAATAGATTTTGTGACCTCAACGGAGTTACCCCAAAGATCGGCGGTCTTTTTGACATTAAGGGTATTGAAAATTTTTACAATATCTTTACCACTTACATATCTAAAATTGAATTCATTGTTGCATATTTTCACATTTTCTTTCAATAGAGATTCGGCAACAGTGGGGGATGACTTCAAGGATTTAGTCGTTGAAACTGGAATGTCCGTGAAGAAGTGTTCAAATGCTGTGGCAACTTCTAAGTCTGATTTAACTGTCTTATTTTCAATTGAAAGGCTATAGTCACTACTTCGATTCTTGACTCTTCCAGTCTCATTGTTGATTATATCCCAAGTCATTTTAATTTTGTTATTACTTTTCTTAATTTTTGAACTTAAGTAACGAATTTTGGCCATAAGACAAACTTTTTTAAATAATTTTGAATAATCTCTAACATACTGACAAAATTCTTCACTATTATTATAGTTTTTTTCTGCATATAACTCATAAAGTGTTTTCCTACTTTTATATATACCTATAGTTGCCCATTCACTGAAGGTTGCAGTACCTTTAACTGAGGTCTTCTTGGGGATAAAGGTTGAGTTAAATTCTGTACAAAACATGTTAAAAAATGTATTGTATAACTCGTTAGGATCATCACTATAACACAAGTAAGGCAATTTGTTAATAAGTTTATTTTTAAATCCTTCCAAGCGACCCACAGTTTTAGGTACTACAGTAATTTCCTTTTTTACCACTTTCTTATCTTCCTTAAGAAATGTTATCAACTGTCCACAGTGATCAGAGTTAAGTAAATTAATTATTTGTTTACTATTAGGCACAACATCTGTAAATATATTGTCCAAACAAGTAGCTGTAGTGGCAGTTATCCTCGTAGGCTCCAGAAAAAGATTCTCAAGATTATATGATTTAAATAAATTTTTAATTTTGAGGCACATTGAAGAATCTTCCAACAAATTAACATTGAAGTCGCCACATACAAGAACATTTTTATTCAATTTGCAAATTTTTCTTAAAACTTGATCCATAACATTCTCAAAACAATCATATAATGATGACGGTGGTCTGTACACACTCAATACAACAAACCTCTCCAGCTCCACACAGGCTATTTCAATTGTCCGCTCAACAGAGAGGCTCACAATATCCTTACGTTCTTTATAATTCAACTGTTTATTTAATAAAATTAATGAGCCACCATGTATAGCATTTTCTCTGCTGAACGAACTACCAACATTAACGTTTACTCACCCACAATCTGACCGCGGCCTCCACGACTTTCGTAGAAGGTACGATCCGCACGGTTGCTATTGATTCATGAGACCCTCGATTTATATCTACTTAGACCCTTTATTTAGTACTACTGTAAGCTAATTATTCATTCTATCTAAGAAAATAATGAATAATAATAAGAATGAAACAAAAATTAAACCGTCTGACAGTTTGAAGGCAATTTCTATACTAAATATGTTAATGATTTATGTTCTAGGACAACTACAACAGATCAGAAAGGCAAGTCTAGCGCTGCTGCTGTGCAGTGTCGGTGATAGTGTCACTGAAGTACAGAAATGGGCTTTTCTAAATATTAGTCCTAAGTAAGAATAACGCTATCTAATTTATTTCACAAATTCCGTCACATTAACCAATTATTTAAGAGGAAACGCGGGCTGCAAAATATTTATAATTTAAATAAGTTTTTATTTTATGTTATATTTTCAGGAAAACTTACAGCTATTCAGATACAATAGTAACAATTTTAAATTTGATATGGCCAATTACAAGTTTTCACAAATACTAAATTTACGATCTTTTGCGATCTATTTCCGTCCCACTCCTCCCGCAAACCTTTCCAATTGAGCGCGAAAGAGACACCTGCATCTCGGGCTGATTTTTCCTGTGCAATATTAGCGAAATCGTACTTTCTCATTTCCCTGTTTCCTGCTTCAAATCTGGACCGATTTTAATATTTTTTCTGTAATAATTTAAGAAAGAATTTGGTTTTGTCTGTATGTTTTTCTTTTATTTTTTATATATATTCGTCAAATTTGTTTGCCAGATGTTTGAAAACGGTGGTAAAACCGGTCAATTTTTGTAAAGTTTAAACGTTTCTAGTTCTTTTATAATAATTAATTTATTGACAAAAATAAAACATAGGGACATAGTGGTGGTAGATATATATCATATGGTAAAAAATATTTGCTTTAGTGACATTATCCAAGGAGGAAACTGAGGAATACGTTTGTATGGACTAAATGCTGACCGTATTTCCTCTTAATTACTTAGATAAATTAAGGTATTTGATCTTACATTAACATTAATTTTAACTGCAATTTATATTGCACCTAAACTAAACAGTGTTAAATGTTAAAATTATATTTACCTATATATAACTAAATAATATTGTAATAAATACATTGTTTAATTATTGCTATGACTTGGCCACCGATCCTTTCATTCTCTCTCATTATCATCAGCCACTTTGTAGTCTTGTATTTTGGACGATTAATGAGAATATTAACTAGCGTCTAGTTAACCTTTATTCTTAAAAAGTACTTATGTATATGTAACATCTTTAATTTAACTTTTTGCTTGCAGAAATCCCTTGGTGAAATGTCGCGATATTCCAAAGATTGACTTCAGAGCCTGGACTGATTATAAGTGTTTTACTCAATATTTGTCAAGCGGCAAATAATGTTAAAAACTTATTTTGATGCGGAAGCCTATGTTCAGACGTCTATGTTCGGACGTTTACAAGCTGGTATGATGTACGGTTTATGGATCTTATGCAATATTAAATATTGATAGAAATATATTATAGAATGTTAGTCGGGAAGGATGTATCAACCAAAGAGGGTGTTAAAATATAGGTACTATTGAATAATTTTTCTTTTACAATTTTCCCTAAAAGTCGATAGTCTTCTTCCTCTTAGCTTTTTCCCAATTATCTTGGGGTAAGCTTCCAGTCTAACCAGATGCGGCTGAATACCAGTATTTTACACGGAGCGACTGCCATCAGACCTCCGCAACCCAGTAACTGGGCAATGCCGATATCCTAAGGTTAAACCGTTTGTCAGACTTTCGGGTTTCTGACTACCCGTAACGACTGTCATAGGTATTCGTATGGCACCCGGGACCGACGGCTTAACGTGCTCTCCGAGGCACGGAGGGGCCTAAAAGTCGATAGTATGACAGAAATTAGCTGTTTAAAGATTTAATAAAAATTACATTGAGTCAACCCTATCATCAGCTGTGTTTACAAGGTCATATTTGGGGTCACGAAATTAGTATAGTCCGTGCGCAAGTGCTAGATATCGCTTGAGGTATGAGAGCGGTAGAAGGAGTTGCGAAACAATAGACGCGCTCTGTGAGTTTGCTTTGTCTCGTCTACCGCGCTCACCCCCCTTCTGCCGCTCCCATACTGCTACGTCACTGGAGGTGACTAGCATTTGCGCGCGGACTATAGCTCCATTTTCTGAATTCGTAACTAAATCAGGGTTGGCGATTTATTTAAATAAATACTTAACATATTTTTTTTCTAAATTGAAAGTAATACAAACGTTTTTTTTTTTGGGAATTTATCACTTACTGTAAAACCGTCATCAGTGATATTTTAAATTTCCATGGATTAGTAACATGTTTCTGAATGTCTTCGTATAATATTAAAAAGTAAAAATCCAATAAAAAGGCTAGTTCCAAGAGTCTGCGCCTGCACATTTCTTTGTTCATATTGTACAAATGACATCAATGTTATATTTCTTGAATAATTAAATAAAAGATAAATTAATCTGAATAGCGTCTTATTACTAAGAGAATTAACAACTATTTTATACGGATAAAGATTACAGTGTAAACAACAATATTTGTACAGGTGTATAATATAAAATATATTTATGACTTGTAAGTACGTACTTACATTTTTTTTTTGTTATACTTGAGCAAACCGAATCAAATAAGATGACGTTACCTCTTCAGGAAAATATTTTGTTATATCCAAGTAATATAAAATTTAAAAAAAATAGTGATGAAGATGATGTATTATGTACTGTTCCTAGCCTTGCCCCAACTGAGTTGGGGTCAGCTTCCAGTCTAACCAGATGCGGCTGAATACCAGTATTTTACACGGAGCGACTGCCATCAGACCTCCGCAACCCAGTTACTGGGTAATACCGATATCCTAAGGTTAGATCGTTTGTCACACTTTCGGGCCTCTGACTACCCGTAACGACTGTCATAGGTATTCGTATGACACCCGGGACCGACGGTTTAACGTGCTTAACTATAGTAGCAGAACAGCTACCAAGCTGACACCAAAACGTTTATTCAGACAGTTTTCGTTCACATAAACTGGCAAATTGTCAAACTGCCTCGTTGGTCTAGTGGTGGCAATTGCGACTGCTGACTGTGAGGCCCTGGGTTCGATCCCAAGGCCGGGCATAGTGTTATTGGGTTTTCCCATTAGGAATTTCTCAGTCGCAGCCCGGAGCCTGGATCTGTGCCCGGTTAATGGCAATTGGCTCGCCCCCTACTACATGGAACTTAAAACATAACTGGCGAAACGAAAGTGTACTAAAACACCTCTGCTAATCCCTTCTGGGAATACAAGGCGTGATGTTATGTTTATGTTATAAACTTTCAAATTGTTTGACAACAAAATCAAAAAACCAATAATTTTGACAGATTTCGTAACCGAATACTGTTAGACGGGTGTGATTTGTTTGCGGTTTGGCAACAACTTTATACATAGAATTGGTCCTCTGATCATAAAATTACATAGTTAGCCCATTACTGTCCCACTGCTGGGCACGGGCCTCTTCTCAGAATGAGAAGGGTTTAGGCCTTAGTCCACCACGCTGGCCTGGTGCGGGTTGGCATACTACACACACCATCGAGAACTTTATGGAGCCCTCTCAGGTGTGCAGGGTTCCTCACGATGTTTTTCCTTCACAGTTAACGCAAATGATAATCAAATTCTGATCCGCACATGAATTCAAAAAGTAAACTCACAACTCTTGCATGGAAGGCAAGCGTTCAATCGTTAGGCTATCACTGCTTATGTGTGTCTCTGATCATGTGAAACATAATTTCCTACTATCTCACGGGAAACTATAAGTGTTGGGTAGAAGGTGCAGCCACAAAATAATGTCTCTTGAAACAGTTAAAACCAAGTAAACTAGTACAAACCACAACGTTAAAGTTCCTTACCACTTTGAATACGTAACAATGTGTTCTATGAGCTATAAGTTGTTATCGAGTAGCGACGTTAGGGCCCGTATAATCTATACTAATTTTATAAAGCTGAAGTGTTTTTTTGTTTGTTTGAACGCGCTAATCTCAGGAACTACTGATTGGAATTGAAAAAATATTTTTGTGTTGGATAGTCCATTTATCTAGAAAGGTTATATGCTATATAACATCACGCTACGACGAATAGGAGCGGAGCATAAATGAAAAATGTTGCAAAAACGGGAAAAAACTCCACCCGTGCGTAGCCGGGTCGGGCCGCTAGTCTATACTAATATTATAAAGCTGAAGAGTTTGTTTGTTTGTTTGAACGCCCTAATCTCAGGAAGTACTGGTTGGAATTGAAAAAATCTTTTTGTGTTGGATAGTCCATTTATTGAGGAAGGTTATAGGTTATATAACATCACGCTATGACCAATAGGAGCAGAGCATAAATGAAAAATGTTGCAAAAACGGGAAAAATGTCCACGGACGGGCCGCTAATATTAACATAAAATCACGCCTTGTATTCCCTGAAGAGTGCAGCAGAGGTGTTTTTAGTACACCCTCGTTTCGCCAGTTATGTTTAAGTCCCATGTAATAGGGGGCGAGCCTGCCATCAACCGGGCACAAATCCAGACTCCGGCCTGCTACTGAGAAATTCCTAATGGAGTATAATAACACTTTGCCCGACCTGGGGATCGAACCTAGGACCCCATGCTCAGCAGTCAGTAATACTATTAAACAAGTCTTATTTAAGGGATCTTCCAACAGCAGTTACCTTTAATGATAAAATATTTTTATTTCTGTAAAAAAAACTGTTACAAATACTTTTTTAAGTCAATGTAATGTTTTTTTTAAGACGAGATGGCGCCGACATATCCTATCTTGGCTCTGAGAAGAAAAGTTGAAACACACTCAGAGATCAAGGTCTCTTTTAAAGTCCAGAAGTTGTGGTATGAAAACTATGCGAGTGTAACAATGTAGGGTTAAAGCAGAATTCCATGCATTTAACAACATGTCTTCTTTAAATACGACTTGTATCTTGTTGAAGTTACATTTAAGAGATATCTCTCAAATCTTCCTCTTAGCCTTTTCCCAATTATCTTGGGTCAGCTTCCAGTCTAACCAGATGCGGCTGAATACCAGTATTTTACACACGGAGCGACTGCCATCAGACCTCCGCAACCCAGTAACTGGGCAATGCCGATATCCTAAGGTTAAACCGTTTGTCAGACTTTCAAGCTTCTGACTACCCGTAACGACTGTCATAGGTATTCGTATGACACCCGGGGCCGACGGCTTAACGTGCTCTCAGAGGCACGGAGGGGTCTCGATGTGTAACAAATGGTCACCCATCCACGGACTGACCGCGGCAAGCGCAGCTTAACCTCGCAAATCGTACGATCGGCGTGGTTGTTATTTAGCCACGAGCCCCTCAAGAGATATCTCTCAAATAAGACCTGTTTATTAATAATTATGGACTTTAAAGTGTTTTCCTAGTCTTTACTAACATTACAAAGAGGAAAGATTTGTATTTTTGTGTGTAACGAATAAATTTAAAAACCACTGGACCGATTTCAAAAATTATTTTGCCGTTAAAAGCTACATTATCACTGAGTAACATCTCATAAAACATAACATATACTGCCTTGTTGGTTTAGTGGTAGTAAGCGCGACTGCTGATCGTGAGGGAAGGAGTCCGAAGGGTTCGATAACCAGGTCGGGCTATCATTGGGTTTTTCCGTGTGGGATTCCTCAGTAGCAGCCCGGAGTTTGGATTTGTGACCGATTGATGGCAATAGGCTCACCCTCTATTACATGGGACTTAAACATAACGGCGAAATGAGGGTGTTACACCTCTGCTTAACCCTTCGGGGAATACAGGCGTGATGTTATGTTATGTAAATAAGGTTTATCGAACTAGCTGTTCCCCGCGGTTTCACTCGCATTTTAGAATAACTACTTCATGTACCTGGATAAAAAGTATCCTATGTGTTAATTCAGGACATGGTCTATATGTGTGCAAAATTACATCCAAATCTGTTCAGCCGTTTATGCGTAATTGAGTAACAAACATCGTTACAAACTTTCACATTTAAGGTGGAGTCACATTTATCAGAGCCGAAGGAAGCGAAAGAGCCGAAAGAATCATGAAAGAATCATTTCATGGAGTTTCTTGCCGGCTCTTCTTCATAGGAAACGACTAATTGGAACCGTGCATCTAGATTCGACTTTTCGTAAGCACCTGTATTGGTCTATGTGAAATATTTTTTTTTGATTTGATATCATTTGAATCGAATTTTAGAATTACTTGTATGAAATCCTATGAAACCTCGCACACTTATCCGCACCGAATCGTCCGATTCGGCCGATTGGGATAACTGTGCGAGGTTTCATAGGATTTCATACAATTAATTCTAAAATTCGATTGTTTCGGCTCTTTCGCTTCCTTCGGCTCTGATAAATGTGCGTTCACCTTTAGGATCCACTCCACACAGTGAAGTACACTACCCAAACGTAGCGAGAGTAATAAAACATTCTAATAAGTGACGTCACAGCAAAAGTTATAGTGAAAGGGAAGCGCTATTTCGCGTCTCATAGCATCCGGTTCCATGGTGTAATGGTTAGCACTCTGGACTTTGAATCCAGCGATCCGAGTTCAAATCTCGGTGGAACCTTATTTTATATTTCTTTAGTTTCACTGGAATTTCAAGAAAAAAATGTGTTTTAAAGATATAAAAACAAAAGTTGAAGCTTGGGATTGATCTTTATTGGTCAACATAATAATAAAGTTATAGTGCGCAGGAGCAGATCAATATGAAAAGTGTAACAGTCTATGTGTCTACGGGACAATATTTAATATAATTTTGGTCATTGTTCTTATGTTGTTATTAATTTTAATAATTGAATTAAACAATTTTAATATACCAAGATAAAATTGAAATGATAGATCAAATAACTTACTTGCAGCAAGGCTTAATTTAAGACATTATGGGGTTGACGTATCCGCATGGATAAAATTACCAAAACAAATAAATATTTAAAAAATAAAATACCTTCAATTTACTTTTACAAAAACCTGTTCAGGTTTTTCCAACAGCGCATTTACAGCTGATGAAAGTCGATAGTTATAATAGACTACAAACAAATGAAAATAATGTACAATCTACGTATTAAAATGTCATAATATTTCGTCTAATAATAGTGACAATCATAATCTTGTAGTCAACATTTTGATCGATTTGCTAATGGCGACCGGTTTTAGGTCAAACACAATATATTTTATTTGCAGAAATATCAATATTTATAAAAAATCTCAAGGTTATCGTTTTCGTCTGCAAAATTTTGCATTTGCGTGATGAGAGCGTTGTATATGACTTAATCAGTGGCGGTACTTTCATACAAGCCCAAACGCCCGGCTTGCCTTATATAATAGCTATAGACAAATACCGAGTAACACACTTCTTGGTATCAATAATTCGATCTTAAGATCTCCAACTATTTGTTATCAGGCGAATTATAAATATAAAAAAGTACCTAAAAAATATCGGGCTTGCCCTAATGTTGACCTCTAGGCACGCCACTGGACTTCATTTATTAAAATTATTTCTAAGTATTAAATTTATTTTTAAGTCATTTATTAAAATTATTTTTAAGTATAAAATTATTTCTAAGTATGCTTTTCTAAGTATTAAAATTATGACGGCCGACATGGCCCATTCAAAGACAATTATTTCCGTTTATTCTACAGTATCCAAATCTAATCCAAGTATAACTAGAATAAAATATTTAGATTTATAATAGACGAATGTATAGTCGCCGGCACCTTACTCGGCAAGGTTTTGGCGTAGGAGTAAGTTCGCACATAATTATGCACTTAGTGCATCACGGTCTCTTTTATTGTTTGTCATTATTCTATAGCTATTGCCATAATTTATTTTGAAACATGCCTTAACTAATTTTGGTTCCAGTATATGGGCTGTGGACAAGTCCGGTCCTTCCATGCTCCGTAGTTTATTTTGGGTATGTTGACACAGCTGCCAATTTTGTTTCTAGAGAAAGAAAAAATAAATATTTATTTGCGAAAATGTATGTGAAATTTAGAGTAATCTACAATTTGACGATCCTAGATCGTATGATGGCGGATTAGTAATCAAATATTAATATTGCCGTGATAAGCCAATTTTGTAATATATTTTTACTCTACAATATTAAAAAATAAATAATGAAATAACAAATAGCCTAGTTACAGCATTTTTTTTTTTCTAATACTGTAACTGGGTAGTATTGTATATATTTATATATTAATTTATTCATATATTTTTCAATAATAATATTGTGGTGATAAAATAAATTAATAAAAAATATTATTTATTATTATCACTGCATGCCTTTCACATCAATTATGCGAAATGGTGTGATTAATTAACAGGACTCTTCCAGGAACGTAATATTAATGAGATAATAAGACTAATTATTTTTAATACTTATTAATAAAATAAACATCAGTTCTTCAGCTTACTTAATTCCTGCTTTTAAGAAAGGACGTGGTTGAATTCTTGTGACGGTATCTCCAACATCGCACAAAAGTCTTGCAACACTTGCTTTCCTAATTTCAGTTAGTTGTTCTGTGAAAAATAATTCAATATTAGGTACTAATGAAATCACAATTTTACTTTTATTATAAGCAGACTAACAAACTAGTTAAAAGATTTGGTGACTTTAAAAAGATCAGGAACATAAAATAATTCCTTAAAAAAACTTTTAAGTTAAATGGTTTTATCTTGCAATATTCCTGCAGCATCAGGATTTGAGTATTGAAGGATACAATTATTAAAATGTTGTGTTGTCGTGTGAATTGAATTTATGTGCGAAGTTTCAGGAGAACCGGTTAGCCAGAAGTTTATAACTGAAAAATTTGTCACAAGGTTTGAATCAAAAATACAAACAAACAAAACGAAGTGAAGATAATTAATATGGTAATGATCTTAAAAAAGATTTTTTCTACTTACGTGCTGTGAATGCATTCGGGCGGTTTGGTCTTTCATACCAATGTCTATCAGATACCACGTTTCGTCTCATCTGGTCTATCACAAGGCAGTAGAATGTTGGTGGTACAAATCCACCGCTTATTGGCTTTTCCACCCATATACCACCAATAAGGTCAATGTCTCCTACTCTTTCGTAAACATCTCTTAGCATTTCTACTCTCTGAAATGTAGGGAAGGAGAATTTATGTTTTTTTATTTCAAACTAATGCTTTGTTAGTACTTGAATTCTAAGTCGCGGTGAGGTTTAACACTTTCCTAAAGCACTCCGAAATGGCGAAATAAATAAATTCAGCTTTTAGGTTTAAGGATAAACTAAAATCAAAAGTACTAGTTACCTCAGGATCTATAAATTCATGAAGATCATCAAACGTGCGGATTGGTTTACCAAAACACACCTCCCTGTATTTGACGTAAGGTTGGAAACCAAAGTACCTGTTCTTGGCTATGTCGTTAGTCATCACATCTGAAACCTTTTGATGAGGTCCAAGACTTTGTTCTGTCATCTAAAATTAATATTACAAATCAATGGAATTCATACTTCATAATAGGAAGAAGTTCAGATTTTTGAACTCATTTACATTAATTGTACTTACATCAGGATCAGCAATATAGTCAATATTGGCGCATCCTTGTCTAAAGCTACCCTGAGTGATGTAGTCAATATTGTTATCAACGGCAAGGTAACCAGTCCTCAAGGTGAGGTTTACAACGGGGTACTGTTTTAAGTAATAGCCGTCTTGGTCGTACATTCTGAAAACATAGACACGCTACTTAAAAACTTTGTAATGATCTATGCCGCTGTTGAGATTTGTAAAACGATTTTTTTTCTTACGTCTGATTTACAGTTCTAACATCAAGAGATTATGTCAAATTATGCAACATAGATTATGAACATATACAGTTTTCTTAAAAACAAATACTAAAGAATTGTATTAATTTTATACATGTAAACATTAATTTCTAAAAAAAATAGTCTTATGCTTACTTTAAAGAACCTTCCTGAACAGTATGCACCCATCTCAATACAAAAGGGTACTCCAAAGATAGTTGAGGTACAACTTTTTCATTATAGACATCTCTGAATCCACCAGTTGGAGTAATTACTGCGTCTTGTACTAGATTGTCATATCCTGAAATAGATTCAAGTTGTTCCATATAAATAGAGAGATTTTTGTCTCCGAGATTTTGTATTTTAGCTAAAATAATTATATTTTCACAACAATCAATATTTCTGTCAGCGGTCGACAGGTTTTTGACCCCAAAAGAGCGGTATGTACACATATAAATATTTATTGTTTCACTATTCTTTAGATTTATGCAAATTTCCCTTGGAACAAAATAATCCAAAGGACAACGAGATGTTTTTCAAATTATATTTTCCTAAAGTAACAAAAAAAACCCGAAATTATTTCTTACCCAAAAATATTGGCATTAATTCATAATAAAAGATCTGTAAAGCAGTAGCAATATTTATATCTCTAGCTGTGTCGAACAGTTTCTCGTCGTCCCAGCAAGGATTGACCTTGGATAACTCTGTGGCAATGAAGTTGTGGTTCCTCCAGAACCATATAGCCATGAGGTTGATACTACCTAAGGTGTTCCCACCGTCCTCCGCTGTAAAGAAATTTTAAATTAAGAATTACCTAAACCTTACTATTATAAGTTTATGATTTTCGTTAGCATTAAAGACGCTGGCGACCCTTTAAATGGTGAACATGACAATACACCTAAACACGCAATCTTATAAGTACGAAAGAGATGCGATCTGGAAGAGCTTTATAAAAAATCATAATAATCATTTCAGATTCTTGACACAAAAATATGTTAATATATTTAATTAATATAGAAATGTTCAACCAATTAAAAGATTGTAGCTTTGATACCATATTTATAAGCCAAAACATTGACCGCATAAACTAAAAATAACTATTTTATTTTACGACATACGATTAACCGATCACTTAATTTACATATTATTTTTAATTATGCACATTGGATCACCCGCCCGACAGCGCAACGAATATTCCCAAGGAGGGCTGATGTCAGGCAGGCGGCCGGTCATAAAACAACAAGCAAGCCAAAACCTCTAACAATATGGATTTATGAAATACATGTTGAGCTGACCCCACCTAGTGTGGGATAAGGGCAAGAAAAAGAAGATTTAAATATATTTCATCATTAATTTGTCAATGATTTTAACATTGCCTTGCTAAGTAACTATAATAATTGATTTGTTTTTATTGAAAAATCTTCCTTCTATAAATCATTTTTGAAAAAAGCTTTTGACTCTATAACTCCATGATTATTAGTATTTCCATAAATTACACTACAAAGAAGAAAGCAATTATGATGTTACTAATTTTTTTTGTGTTCACCTTAATGCTGTTTTAGTACCCTCACTATTTACATAGTAACGGTTATCGTTTATATTAGAACCCGACCTACCAATGAACCCAAAAATAAATAGATACGTCGCTGCGCCTGCAAAATCCGCTATGTATTTTTTTCTGTAAATCGGTCTTTGATGCTATTTTGTAATACTTCTCAAGCCAACGTGCACCTGTAAAATCCGTATTCTAATAATTTATTTTGCTATCTTCTTAAAATTATTAGAAAACGGATTTTACAGGGTGCACGTAGCTTGAGAAGTATTATAAATAGCAACAAAGATAGATGCTCAAAAAAAATACATAGCGGATTTTGTAGGCGCAGCGAAGGATAGCTGATGCACCGTTAGTTATAAATGGGGGCTAATTTGAAGTCGAAGATCCGCTAGGCGGCACCAGTGCAGACCGAGGTAATAATTACAGAACCGATATTAAAACAAATTAGGTGTGCCTTATCGGTATAGTGGTCGCAAGCGCGACTGCTGGTTATGATGGGGTCCTGGGTGCAATTGTCTGGTCGGGCAAAGTGTTATTGGGTTTTTCCATTAAAAATTTGTCAATAGCAGACCGAAGTCTGGATTTGTGCTCGGTTAATGGCAATAGTCTCGCTCCCTGTTACATGGGACTTAAACATAACTGGCGAAACGAGGGTGTACCAAAACACCCCTGCCAAACCCTTCGGAGAATACAAGGCGTGATGAAGTTATATTATGATATTAAAACAGATTAGACGGTAAAACTGGTCTGAAATAAAATTGTTATTATTATGATAGCAAATAGTAAGTAATTCAACAGTTTTGGGATTGTTTTTACCTCTATTCTCAGTGGTGCCGTCATGATGGCAGAAAAAATTGCGGACGCCAATGAAAATCCAGAATACTACTTACGCATATCATGACATCTGTTCTCATAAGGCCGTTGGTTCAAGAAGCAAACGTTGGCTGATGTCTTAGAACTGGGTGGCCAAACCCTTCCGTTTTCTACTTCATACTTTAATAGACCACCTTCAAACAGTCTTCCTTTTTGTTGTAAGTTCTTCAAAATGTTTCCGTATATGGTGGATAGATCCATTAGAGGTGTTGATGAAATGATCTGAAGAAAATAAGGAAGTTTAGTATTATATTCAATAAGAGTTTTTGTTTTCGTTGGCTCAAATAGATCACAGAGTTTAAAAAAAGAAAATTGAATACAGAATTGAAGACCTCCCGTGAATTGAAGACAGAAGGTAGGTCTCATGTCGAAAAATCCCGAATGATAATTTTTATAACTATTATAACAGAAAAATCCAACACCATCAATTTCCGATTTTAAGTAACAATGGGTTTTGATCATGGGATTCTGAAACACGGTTAACAGCACATTTTGACTAGATCAAGTTATGCGGTAACAGCAGAAAAATCATAATGCAGAACCTTAGTTAAAAACTTGTAGAACTCCTTAATAAGAATACTCAAACCATTATATTCAACTAATGAAGTATTGCTTACTCTTTCTGGAGTTGTATCCTTTGGCAAACATCCAATACTTTGGAAAGATTCAGGTCTGGTCATGTTCAAACAGCGGATACCGGAGAAGCGATGAACGGGGTCATCTTCAGGTATCTTGTTCGGGACACAGTAAGAATCCGTTTTGCCTTTTGGGGTACAACAATATGGCCTCCATAGTATGTAGTTTACTGAAAAGATAATATTCAGTTAAAGAATGTTTCTAATACATCTCTACAGCTTAATAAATTTTGTTTATTTGGTAGAACAAGATTGTAAATAAAATACCTGATATAATTTATAGATCTAGTAAACTAGATCTATAAATTAAAGATCTGAAGGCCAAAACAAGATAGAAAATGATTAATCTTAAGGATGGACCATTAAATAATATCTTACTTGTATCATGTAGGGAAACGACATCAGCAGACATAAAGACAAGATAGTGTAAAGCCAACTGCGTGAACATCTGGCTAGGGACTTTACCAACGGATATAAGACGAGTTCTTAGGTACCGAGCAAGTGGCAAATCATTGCCTGATGCTGCTTTCTTGGGTTCGAAATCTGTGAAAGCAAAGTCATTATTAATTATTCTTGTAACATAGCTGTTGCAATTTAATTATGATAAAAGTTCAACGAAATTCAAATGATATTTTTATGTCTATATCTACCTAGCCTTTTCCCAACTATGTTTGGGTCAGCTTCCAGTCTAACCAGATGCGGCTGAATACCAGTATTTATATACTCAGTATACGGAGCGACTGCCATCAAACCTCCGCACTCCAGTAACTGGGCAATGCCGATATTCTAAGGTTAGGCCGGTTATCAGACTTTTGTTCTTCTGATTACCCGTAACGACTGTCATAGGTATTCGTAAGACACCCGGGACCGACTGTATAACGTGCCGTCCAAAGCACGGAGGGGTTGGATGAGTAACGAACGGTCACCCATCCATGGACTGACCGCAGCAAGCGCAGCTTAACTTCGCAAATCGTATGATCTGCGCGGCTGGTAATTAGCCACGTGCCCCTCTTAAATGATATGTATGTATGGCTAACTAAAATTGAAGGTTCTCCAGAAGTGAGCAGTTAGAGAAAATATTCTTACTATTGTCGTAGATTGGTGGCAATACTCTGGTAAAAGGAGTGTGGCTTGCTCCTCTGGAGGGATTTCGTAAGTTGTTGCAGGAGCCATCCACTCGTCTTCCTTCGAGAGGATCGCATGGCTCAATCTCATTGACGCACCAGCTAAAGTTGAATAATCACGTAAATCATACTAAATACATATTTTATAGGGACGACATAGCTATGATGATCTATAAACATCCAGTGTCATGGCTGTAGGACCAATGTGGTGATAAAATAAGTCATCTTCCAAAGTTGTAGAAAACTAGTAATGATGATTTGACTAAACATTCCTGGGGAAAGCATAAAATTGAACGATATACACGGATTAACAAAAGTAAAAAACAGACTTCTAAAACTAGACCAACACATCAAGTAGTTATTAAAAACCGTAATGATGCAATAAGAACAGCTGGAAAAACAAATGAAATAAAAAAAGGGTACATAGCGATGATGTAATACCAATATTTCCTAACTTCGTTTTTGTTGATTTTTAGTTTTTAATGCCAATCGACGTAGAATGCAATTTCGCACGTACTAGCAAAATATCCTAAAACAATATTTGACTATTTATGCCTTAAAACATAAATTAAAACTAAAATTTTGATGTTATTTTACTGTTATCAATACCTCCTATCATCCTCTCAATTTTCAAAAATTTTATGAACCTAAAACCTAATACTTCCTATCTTTAGGTAACTCGTAGTAGCTTTAGACTGAAATCTAATTACACATCATATTTATATCCCAATCATTATAATATTACTTCATCAGTCAAACCCAGGTTTTTTTTTTTAATAAAACAATGAGACTTTTTTCGTTTCCCGTAAAGTTGCAATTTTTAATTTAGGAGATATAGGGATTACATAGTCGCCGCAATTTAAAAAAAATGCTATTACGAAAACAATGGCTACTATTTATAAATGCAAAAAAATAGATATAAATAGAACAGATACTTACAAGGTAGTATTAGACTTATCATGGCGTTTTACTTCATCGATGCTGATCGGTACACCATGGTATGAATCATAGAACAACGCAGCATTCACATCACATAACACGGCAACAAACAATATAAGAGACAACATCTGGACGTATGAACTAATCAAAGTGTTATAGAAAAATAATCAAATTCTGTAAGATGCGAAATTAAGGGAACTGGTTTTTGATTATGTTAAATACGGTAATGGGTATAACGGGTTAATAAACACGTTAAATAATATTTATTATGAGGGTCTAGTTTATTTCAGTAGATAGAGTGTTAATCTGTACCGATTCGGTGGACTGGTCCAAATTTAGAAATGGTCTGCTATGCTAACCATTCTTGTTTGGTGCGATGTAGTCTCTAGTGTTAGTAGTGCTGCTACCAGTCCTTACTGCCTCTGGCTGACATAAGAACCTACTAAAGAAATGCCTACCTGCAATGCTTGCTAAAACTATTATCGCATTCATGTGTGCATAGCTGTTGTACATAACAATAAATATTAAAATAAACAACATAAATATTACTTATTTATTTATTTATTTAAACAAATTCTTTGTAAGGTCATATAGAAAATAATGGTCTAGCATAGCATCAAGAATATTCACAAAATCGAACCGGTTCCCATTTATTAGATCAAAGACCTCATTTCGGAGGTACCTATTACAAGTCTAGTATTGAGCGTATTTATTATTGTAATTCGTTTGAAGTTCACAAGTCTCGTCTTTCCAGGCGAAATAATTAATTTTGTCAATTTGGTCGCAAGTTGTCATTTGGTTACTGAAACAAAAATTTTAATAGATCAAAATTTATTTTTTAATAATGTCTTCGTTAGGAAAAGTACCTATGATACAGTGACAGTGTTACTTTTCAAAAGGAAGCCAAATTTTAAAATTAAGATTTAGAGGTCAATTTAAAGGTGCGTTTTTAATATTATTATTTAAATCATGGTAGTTTTGAAATTATATTCATTTGAAAATATCTTAAAAAAATCTTAGGTGCAGGGCTAGAGCCAGGCAGAAGCTGTGCGAACTTGCGGTTGTGAGCGTGCGTTGTCAAATATAAGTAATTAATGTGTGCTATCTATTTTGTTCATTTGAAATGCGGAGTAAAAAAAAATCATACACTGACGGGCTCATAAACGGCATCAAAGTTCAGGATTACTTTCGAATTAATATTTTTGATAAGTATGCAAATTTTTTAGATTAAACTGAATGAAAATGTCGAGACTATCCATTAATCATTATAAAAAAATAATTAAAAATAGAGCTGTAGTGAAAGATAAAATTATAGCCGGGAACATAAAATTTATGCATAGTCTCAAATTCGTGTGTTATTAGAGTAAAGTTTGAAATTAATTATTTTTATTTTTTTTTATTTGCGATTTAAATTATTGTTACCAATAGTACTGATTATTAGTATTTTTAATTGGACAAAGATTTCGTAACCATAAATATGGATACTTCGTCCGAACAAGCCGCTCAAATTATGGCATATATCACGGGTCTGACCACATCCAAAAAAAAATGCAAAAAAAATAAATTGTTTTTTATATATATGTCGCAGACACACACCGTTTATAGAATTTGATAGAATTGAGTATAGCATTACAGTTTAGACCAGTGTCTGCTTATCAGAAGGTAAAGCGGGTATTTCGTAAATAAAACAAACATAGACTCTCCACCACTGAGAGTACTTGTATTTGGGTTAGTTGTTAGTTACAGAAGCTAATTCACAATATATCACAATATTACAATTTACACAAATTCAGGAAATAAGGATAGGCTAGTTAGATATAAAAGGTCAGACTTCTTCGGCTGTTCGATATGGAATGCCCCGCTCCGTTGAATGACAACCGTTTTTATAACGTCGAGTACGTTGATTCATCTTGACGACTACCCTCCATTATTTTCTAAATAATTTATTCTCCTACATATAGATTTTACTTATGTCACATATATATGACAAATACATATATGTCTGTCAAACTCAAAATGACGTGAACGAATTTTTAAGTCTTTATGTAATATAGGTATGACGCTGGTATCCAGGAGGGTATATCAAAGGTTTGTAGAGACAGGTTCTTATAAAAGGAGACCCGGTACCGGCAGAACTCGAGCAACCACCCATCGTGACGACCGATTTATTGTTTCAACTTTCCTACGAAATCGTTTCCTCACGTCAGTAAACATCAAAACAGAGCTGAATGAAGTGCGTGGAGTAAACGTGAGTGCAGGAACAATAAGAAGGAGACTTAAGGAAGCGGCAATCACCTCTTTTAGACCAGCAAATGGTCCAAAGCTGTCTGCAGCTCACAGACAAGCTCGTTTAAGATTTGCGCGTGAATATCTTAATTGGACTGAAGAGCAATGGGCCTCCGTATTGCTCACCGATGAATGTAGGACATGTTTAAATGGTGCAGACTGTCGCAGAAGAGTCTATCGTCGACGTGGGGAGAGATATACTCAAAGTTGTGTTGAGGAGCGTGTTCTTTTTGGAGGCGGTTCGTGTATGGTGTGGGGTGGCATTTTGATGATTGGGCGAACGGAACTATGTTCATCGACATGATTCGTCAAAACGGTAGAAGAGGAGGTTTAACGGCACAACGCTATATAACAGAGGTTTAAGAAGCTCCCGTGGTATCTTACATGGGATTAACAGGCGAAAAATTTACTCTAATCCAAGATACTGGCCGACCCTACGCCGCTGCACAAGTTCGACAATATTGCGAAGAGGTTGGGATACGTACCATAAATTGGCCAGCACGCAGCCCGGATCTTAATCCCATTGAGTATGTTTGGGACAGTTTAAAAAAAGCTGTATATGCGAGAAACCCTGTGCCCACAACAGTGGCAGCACTAAGAACAGCGATTTCACAAGAATGGAACAATATTCCGCAAGACCGTTTAATAATGCTAATCAGATCTATGCGGAACCGATTAGAATCTGTTATAAGGGCACGTGGAGGCAATACACCTTATTAAAAGAAAAAAGAAAACTGTGCTTCAACTTTTTTTTAAATTATAAAAACTAATTTTTCAATAAAACCAATTTTTGTTACATTTAACGTTTTTGTTCAAAAAAATTTAATGGTCCTTTCCAGTACACAAACATACACTTAAGGATATGATACTACGCTGTAATGAAGTTAACGAACCAAACTATAGGTTTCAATTTAAATTTGTATAAAAAGTTTGAATACTTGGTTAAAATGTTTATTTCAAAGGCGTCTTGAACATTGATGCAGTTTATGAGTCCGTCAGTGTAGAACGATTATCGGTATATCGATTCTGAATCACCTCTGAAAATTTGGCTACTCTTTGAAAAGTAACACTATATAAGTCTCATCATAAAGAATGTATCAATACATAATGGTATTTTGTAGAACATCCTCAATATTACAAGTCATATACATGCTTAAACACCCTACGAAAACTCTAATGGAAGTGCTATAGGTCATACAAAAATTGTTGCCTTTCTAATAACAGTATAGAAGTTCAATACGTTATTGTCACATGGGACTTCAGATTATGCTGAAGCCTTACTTCTCCTATCAGAGAAAATACTTATAAAAAAATAAAAGGTCTTACTAGAATCCAGCTTTCAAGAAAGCGTGGGGCTGTATCCGCTCAACCGTGTCGCCAACGTCACATAGGAGTCTTGCAACAGAGGCTTTTCTAATTTCAGACAGTTGCACTGTAACAAATTGTTAAATTAAAATCAAATCAACGAACAGTACGACACATAGTATAATAGAATAGAATAGAATATACTTTATTGTACACCAAAATTATAACACAGCTCTTATACAATAACAAACATTAAAGGGTACAATGGCGGTCGTATCGCTGATAGCGATATCTACCAGACAACCTTTGGATGAACAGGAAGTCAATGAATAAGATAGAGGGGGTAGTCCATGGTGTACTGCTGCAAAATATATTCTACACACCATACATAGACATAATACTTACATATATATATATATATATAAATATTGTAATATATGTATATATATGATATATAATTATGTGATAGGGAAAACATGGTTGATTGATGATGAGGTACTGATTTATGAGGAATTAGAAACGTGTTGAGAGAAGAAATGATCTTTAACTAATTTTTTAAAAGAATCCAGTGACTTAGCTTGTCTTACTGGCATCGGCAACGCATTCCACAAACGTACAGCTTGGACTGTGAACGATTTGTCATAGAATTTGGTAGAATGCGAGGGCATCGAAAGTCTCAAATTTTCCGATGATCTTAAGTCTCTAGTATGAGTGTCATGAAGGAACTTAAAACGTTCTTTGAGATAAGGGGGGGTTGCAGGGATGAACAGAACACTGTAAAGCAATGATAATATATGAGCATTCCGGCGAAGGCGGATTGGCAGCCACTTGAGCTTGCTTAATTATCCCACAACGGCCCAACACTACGTCACTATCAGTGCTGCCATTCATTAACATCTTCAGTACAATTAAGGAGATTTTTAATTCATAATTAATATACAATAAATTGCTAACTACTTAGCCTATTTTCATGTATCGGATGTAAAAATGCCCTTAAAGAAGCCAAGGGCCTCGATTCTTGCCATCATTACGTAGGTTTTTTTTTGTTTTGGGCCATACCTGGGAACCGACTGGTTATGGAGGATATTGAGGTCAAAGTCTCAAATTTATTTTCACGTTTGTCCCGAGTACTAAGTTTAAATGTTATTACTAAACATCCTTCTATATAAACATTATCAACATTGTTGAAATGTATGCACAGTCTGCTGCGAGTTTTAATTGCTCGCTATAGTTAATAGTTGTTTTTAATAGGTACCTAAAAATAAAAGTCCTTTACCAGCAATTATTTTTGCTCTGTTACTTAGCTTGATGTACGGTATGTTTTTACTTTGGCTTCGTTAAGGGTATTTTGACAACCTGTATAAAATCACTAGCTCAAAATTGCTTTTTTTATAGAAACGAGTAAGTGAACAAAATGCATTTTGCACGAGTAATTTATTTACAATAGTGGCAGTACACCACAACGATGACGTAGCCTTGGGTCACGGGAAGAGAACACCTTGGTACGACATAAGTTATTGGACTCGGACTCGTTTCCGATTTTGTACGAATTTGTACGAACCCATCCTAAATCCAAAAAGGACGAAGCCAGAGTTATATAATTACAAAGACACCCAAAAAAAAGATCGACCGATTCCCATTTTTCATTCGTTCATATTCAGCCTTGTCAATCTCATTGTTGAGTCACATAATTCGTACAAACTCGGTAACACAAACATTGCCGAGGCGCATAACCTATGTGCATACCTATGGGATGTTCGTTACAAATATAAGAAAAGACAAGAAATTCAATCAAATTAAATAATATGTACGAAATAGTTGTTTTAATGCATAAACAATAATATAGCTATGTAGTATTCGGATGGTTATTCTGGAAATGAGGGATGATGTAACATCAAAAATTTATTAATTACCTAAGTTTGTGTAAAGTTCACTGAATAATTATAAATATTGTATATAAAATATAATATGAGATCGGCAAAAACTATTATTTAGTTAAGGAGCTACTGGCGTTTGACGTCAAACTACAACGTTTATAATTAATATCAGCAAAAGGATTAGGTGAAAAAAAAAACGTAAACTCAACGACGTTGACGTACATAAATATAATATCAATGCGTAAACCTGTTATTTTTGCTAGTTTTAAGACGTTTTTAATTAGATTTTTTAAAGTAAAATTAAGTATATCTCTGTTAGGTATCTAGCCAATGTTTTTTGAAATATTTTTTGTTTTGCACCAAACGTTTAATATACTCCAATAATTATTTTAATTGAATCTAAACTGGAACCATGTATACAACGTGTAATAGAAGTTCAAAATGATACTTTATGGTTTATTAGACTGCCTGTAGATGGTCCTTGTGGACCGTTTCTACGTACCCGAGCAGTTATTGGCGAGACCAGAAGGGTCTCCAGCCAATGGGGACGAAGTAAAATACTTAATCAAAGCTAACTACTACTCTAACATCATGATTACTAGCAACAACAGCACTAAAGGCGACCCCTAATGCGACTCGGACCTCGGCTAAGGCCGTCGCTGGCGGAAAGACTGGGAGGGAGACAGCTTGATGAGAGCTGAATTAACGGTGTGACTGCGGAGTCTGAAGAGACGATCGGCTCCGCGGCAGCGGGTGAGCTCGGTGGATTATGAAAATACTTTAAGAGCGTATGAGGTACCCTATAAACAGTCCTTGGACATAGGTGTTGGAACCGAATAACGGTTTTACAGTTGATTCTGTACTTCATATACATACATCATATCCTTCAGTATTATTTCAGTCTTTTGTTACACGTTGTATAATATTATATTAGATTCCAATCACTCATTTTTTAGAGAGTTACTACTTTCGTTTCACTCATTCTGAATATCTTCTATATTAACTTACCATAGTTGTATGCGTTAGGTCGGTTTGGTCTCTCATACCAATGTCTATCGGAAGCCACGTTGCGTTTGAGCTGTTCTATGACTAGGCAGTAGAATGTTGGTGGTACGAAACCTCCTCGTATTGGTCTTTCTACCCAGACACCAGCCAAAAGATCAATGTCCTCTACTTTCTCGTAAACTTCCCGCAAAACTTCAATTCTCTGAAATGTTAAAGAATTTGTTTAAATTCAAGTTGCAACAGGTTACATCAAAATGTCATTAACACGAGTCCGGTATACTTTAAATATATTTAGATACATTTTTACACATAATATATTTATGAGATTATTTATAGAATAGTTTACAAAATATTTGCGAGTATTTTATTGACTGAGTTTTATATAAAAAATAACACATTATTTTTCGAGTTAAAATCCTATTTTAATATGTTTTTTTATTAACTTAAGTGACGTTATCCTGTATAAATATTATTTTAATAGTGAATTGAATTAAATTAATAACTACCTCAGGATCCATGATGCCATACAGATCTTCAAAACTACGAATAGGTTTACCGAAACAGAACTCTCTGTATTTGACATAAGGTTGGAATCCGAAGAACCGATTCTTGGCCAAATCGTTCGTCATCAAGTCTGACACGTACTGATGAGGCCCCAGACCTTGCTCTGTAATCTGAAAAAACACAGAAACGTTTGCAATATCGCCTTTCACCCAATTCGCACGGGTGGACATTTTTCCCGTTTTTGCAACATTTTTCATTTATGCACCGCTTCTATTGGTCGTAGCGTGATGTTATACAGCCTATAATCTTTCTTGATAAATGGACTATCCAACACAAAAATAATTTTTCAATTCCAACCAGTAGTTCCTGAGATTAGCGCGTTCAAACAAACAAACTCTTCGGCTTTATAATATTAGTATAGATTAGCAGAATAACGGCTAAATACTCAAATGCTACTCAATTTAAGTTGCCGTTAAGTCTCGTGCTGTCACTGTCGCTTTAAGGTGAAGTGACAGAGACAGCTTCAAATTACAGATAACTTAAAGTTCCTTAGCGTTTCAGTATTTAGCCATAACTATGTTATTTTTAAAACACAACTTTTTTTTGAATTTTTTTTTACATGTCTTTAACAACACTTGACATAATCTATAATAATATTATAAAGAGAAAAGAAGAAGAGATCTGAGTAACATAGGCTATATTTATTACTGGAATAAAACTTCTTACGCGGGCGGAGCCGTGAGGACACAGCTAGTAAAATATAAAATCTAAACTACTTACTAATTACGTACAAAAAAGATATAAAAATATAGTACAAAAATAAACCTATACAAAAAAGCATTTAATCATCGAAGGACTTCTCCTTTTTGCTATAATTAATAATTAGTAAAAGATTGATTGAAAACATGATTCCTTTCAAAACTGCCTCTGTCTGACATGGAATTTTAATAGTTACTGTAGATTCAAAAACCTTCAGGCGCATGCAACACATTCAATAAATTATCACGACATTTGGATGGCGATCCTGGATCATGATATTTTATTAAGCGTTTGACTCAGTGTAACGCTCAATAAATATTACGGTCCAGGATCGCGATCCAAATATCGCGATGAATATTGAACGTGTATCATGAACCTTAGATAAAGAAGGATATAGCAACCTAAACAATTTTGGAACTATATATGTATGTGCGAATTTTGCTTACATCAGGGTCAGCGATGTAGTCGACTTTAGCACTGCCTTGTCTGAAGCTGCCCTGGGTCAAATGATCTATATTGTTATCAGCTCCAATAAAACCAGTTCTTAGCGTAAGGTTGACTATGGGCACTTGTCTCAGATAGTAGCCGTCTTTGTCGTACAACCTGAAAAAAAGTTAAAAGCCTTTTTTTATAAATGAAATATTTATTTTTGTCTATTTCATGAACTGCCTCGTTGATCTAGTGGTGACAAGCACGACTGCTGATCGTAATCGGTTCCATCCTCAGATCGGGCAAAGTGTTATTGGGTTTTCCCGTGTGGAATTCCTCAGTAGAAGCCCGGAGTTTGAATTTGTGCCCGGTTGATGGCAACCGGCTCGCCCCCTATTACATGGGACTTAAACACAACGGCGAAATGAGGGTGTTACTATACACCTCTGCCCAAAGCTTTGAGGAATAAAAGCGTGATTTTATGTTATGTTCATTTCATGAAGGAAATATTTAAATAGTTATTTATCATAACGAAGAAATTTTCTTTTGATAAGTATCTCCCAAAGTTTGCTAACCGCTTAATCTTCAGCCATAACAACAATTACCTACATAGGTACATAATATGAACAAAAAATAAAAATTTCCATTTAAACAATGAAGTCTAATTATTTTGTAATGGTATCATCTCTAGATGTTTTTATTCTCATCACCTTGAAGAATCTGTTTATCACATTTATTATATTTAATGTTACATCAGGGTTAAGTAAACTAGACACAATAAAATATTCCATGATTAAGTTTTATTAAATTGTGTTATTAACAATATCTTGCTGGAATATAAAGTAGTTTTTCTCATAATAATATTTTGTATGCCTAAGCCTACGGAAACAGCAAAAACGTATATAAATAGCTTAATCTATTTTTTTATACGTTTTCCTTGTGTTTTAAGATCATACAATTTTATATTATCCACTGCAATAATCTTTAATTAATCGTTGGAACCAAATAAAGAAAAATATGCTATATCTAAATAAACTTTACCATAAATTATAATACTTAAGCTCACACCTCTGATCCCCGAAGGGGTAAGATGTTCTCCCATTACAGGGGTCTGTTTGTCTGTTCACCTACGATTCGCTTCACCCATTACAGGAGTCAGTTCACCCATGATTCAGTGAATCGTGGGACAAAACGATTTGCTTCTCCCATTACTGGAGTCTGTTGACCCACGATTCGCTTCTCCCATTATAGGAGTCTGTTCATCCACGATTGGCCACCCATGTAGTAGGTGGCGAGCCTATTGCCATTTTTCGGGAACAATCATGGTGCCAAGTTTATCATTTCTTACGACTCGCGTATCCGATGACGGAGGGAATATTCTTAATCCGTTCCCCCCACGGATTAACTTTAAATATTTAGATTAAAAAGAATACGTACTTCAAAGGTCCATCTTGGATAGTATGCAGCCATCTCAAAATGAAAGGATATTCCAAAGAAACCTGAGGCAGAACATTTGGGTTATAAACATCTTTGAATTCGCCTGTAGGTGTTATCACTCCATCTTTCAGCATGTTCTCCAGTCCTGAAATAAGAGAAGCCGTTTTAAAATTTTAAAGTATCAAATATTTTAAAACTTCGAGATTTTTTGTGAAATTTTTCAACATTGCAAATGTCTTTGATCGTTAGTCAAAACAATGGCATAACAAATAAACTATAGTGTCAGATACACAACGAAAAACTTCATTATAATGTTGTTAATAATATTTTTAATTCTCATCATTAATAACTTTGGTAATAATATTTTGATACTGTTAACCTCCAACACCACCGAAAACCACCGACAGCAGTGATAGCCTAGTGATGTGACCGTCGGACTGCCAAGTCATAGGTCTTGAGTTCGAACCCAAGGCACGCACCTCTGACTTTTCGGATTTATGTGCGTATTGTATAATTATCACTTTCTTAAAAACGGTGAAGGAAAACATCGTGAGGAAACCAGCATGCCTGAGGGATATTTCTCGACGGCATGTGAAGCCAAGTCAGAGGACCATGGGCGGCATAAACTCGACACCAGGTTACTCACTAATCACACGAAAAGAAGAAGACCATCGAAAAGTTCTTTCACATCTGCATAAAAATCTCCACGACAAAATATACGAAAACCAAAAAACCATTCTCACCTAAATATATTGGCATTAATTCATAATAATAAATCTGTAGCGATATAGCAATATTAATATCTCTTGACGTGTTAAACAATTTGTCGTCATTCCAGCAAGGATTGATTGCAGCAAGTTCTTTGGCGATCACGTTATGGTTTCTCCAAAACCACACTGCCATGAGGTTGATACCAGCTAGAGTATTACTACCATCTTCGGCTAAAAGGAATTTTATAACATTTAATAGCAAATTATTTATATCGTGAATATTATGAACCACATAGAAAAATTGTAGAATGAATTTCACTGAAAGAGTAACAGTAATTTTGACAGAACTAGCTGTCACCTAAAGTCCTGGCTATGTGATTCCTTAGCAAAACGTTGTCAGGAAAATCTCATTAACAGCCTCGAAAGGTTTGTCAATTGGTGGGAAACTTCTAGAGAAATTAAAACCACCATTAGCCTTCAGGGAACGCAGTCCTGACCTCATAAACAAGTTTTATAATACTCACGCATCGCATGACACCTGGTCTCTTGAGGCTTTTGATTCAAGAAGCATACGTTGGCAGCTGTCTTGGTACTGGGCGGCCATATCCTTCCTCTATCGACTTCAAATTTCAACAGCCCACCTTCGAATAATCTTCCTTTTTGTAGTAAGCTTGATAAGAGATTTCCGTATATTACTGATAGGTCCAATAGTGGAGTCGATGATACAATCTAAAATAAAGAAAATAAAACAATATTATTTTCTATTTTTCTCCACCCACGGACTAAAAAAATAATAGAAATAGTACTTACTCTTTCAGGAACAGTGCCATTCTTGATGCATCCAATGCTTTGGAATGTTTCTGGTCTTGTCATGTTCACGCAACGAACGCCAGAGAAGCGATGGACGGGATCATCATCAGGTATCTTGTTGGGGACACACATGTAATCAGTCTTGCCTTTTTCGGCGCAGCAGTACGGCTTCCAAAGTATGTAGTTTACTGTGAAGATATCATGATATTAATCTTTGGCGAATGCTACACGCTCAATATTTATTGCGATATTTGGATCGTGATCCTATCCTGATATCACGAGAATGGATTATGATGGGAAAAGTCTAGGCAGATATATCCTATACTGTGATATTTATTGAGCGCATAAACAATCAATACATTGATCTAAACGTCCAATAAATATCACGATCCAGGATCGCGATCCAAATATCGTGATACATTTTGAGGTTGTAGCATCCCCTTTTTTATGTTATAGTTTGACAACCAAGAAAACAACCAACCTGATGGTTAGTGGTTATCGCAGTCTATATACACCTACAATACCAAGATGAGTTGTCAAGCTTAGAGACAAAGTTGTAAAATCTCATGTACTTGACTAACTGCTGACGTCACATTAAAACTCCAGCTCGAAGCAGTTTATTGTGTTCCGTCGTGTGTATGTGAGAGTGACAGGGTTATAGGAGAATCCCTCTATATCTCCATTGTTTGGATTTGTGTACTCCATTTTAGACCCTGTCTGTGTTTACCATCAGGTGCGACTGGGCTCCAACGCGCCCAAGTCAAAGACATACCTGTATCATGTAGAGAGACGACATCAGCTGACATGAATACGAAGTAATGGATGGATAGTGATGTAAATATCTGGCTGGGTACCCGACCAACTGATATGAGCCGAGTCCTGAGATACCTCGGGAGGGGTAGGTCATTGCCAGATGCTGCTTTCTTTGGCTCAAAATCTGCAAGAAAAGTGGTCATTCAATTGTACAGTTATACATAATCAGCCCATTACTGTTCCTTTGCTGGGCACTGACCTCTTCTCAGAATGAGAAGGGTTTTGGCCTTAGACTACCACGCTAGAGTGGTGTGGTCTGGTGGATTACACAAAACTTCGAGAACTATTTGGAGCCCTCTCGGGTGTGTAGGTTTTTTACGATGTTTTCCTTCACCGTTGACGCAAGTGGTAATTGAATTATTATTATTATGTTCTATTAAAGTGATGAAATATCTATGTCTAGCTTAAAGCAAAAGAAAACAACCTGCTATCCATTATGCGTCAAATATGCTACCAAAATAGAGGCTACGGAATAACTTTCGTTGCTAGATTAGTCAGTACTGCAAAATGTAATAAATGCATTTATAGTCCAGCCTAGTCGTTGAATGCATGTCATCCACGCTTAAGTCGCAGGTCAATTACGGCCAGAACCTCTGACTTATCGAATTCTTGGCGGATCAGAATTTAATTATCACTTGCAATAACGGTGAAGGATCGTGAGGAAACCTGCACACCTGAGAGGGCTTCACAAAGTTCTCGATGATATGTGTAGTCCGCTAGACGGCACCACGCCAACATGGTGATCTAAGGCCTAAACTAGGTATATACAAGGTTAGTCGGAAAGAGGGTACTAAGCCGAAAGGGTGTTAAAGTACCTATAAAAAGGGATAAATTTTGTTCTACAACTTCCCCAAAACTAGATAGTTTAAGAGAAATAGCTTTTCAAAGATTTCGTAAAAAATATGCTAAAATCTATCTGTCCAGGTATGATCAGCTGTGTTTACTATTCATATTTGGGGTCACGATTTAGGAACTTAATTTTCTGAATTCATAACTAAAACAGGGATGTTTTTTTTGAAAAATCTAAAATAGAAATCTTTTTGCATGCAAATAAAAATTAACGAATTTTGAAATTGCTTTAAAATAGTCATCAGTGATTCTTTAAGTGGCCCGCGGCTTTGTATAACTCAGTATAACTTAGTATAACTCTTAAGCTCACTTTCATAAAACAACAGAAACTGTTACTTCTTCCTCTTAGCCTTTTCCCAATTATCTTGGGGTCAGCTTCCAGTCTAACCAGATGCGGCTGAATACCAGTATTTTACACGGAGCGACTGCCATCAGACCTCCGCAACCCAGTAACTGGGCAATGCCGATATCCTAAGGTTAAACCGTTTGTCAGACTTTCGGGCTTCTGACTACCCGTAACGACTGTCATAGGTATTCGTATGACACCCGGGACCGACAGCTTAACGTGCTCTCCGAGGCACGAAGGGGCCTCGATGTGTAACAAATGGTCACCCATCCACGGACTGACCGCGGCAAGCGCAGCTTAACCTCGCAAATCGTACGATCGGCGCGGTTGTTATTTAGCCACGAGCCCCTCAACAGAAACTGTTACTTACTTTTATCAAACACAGGAGGCAGTACTCTAGCGAAAGGCGTATGTGAGGTTCCTCGGGTAGGGTTTCGCAGGTTATTGCAAGAACCATCCACTCGCCTGCCTTCCTTAGGGTCACATGGTTCTATTTCGCTCACACACCAACTAAAAATTTATTACCAGTAGGTACATAAAGTAAGGCCAACGACTGATTCGCTTTTTGACGGTTTCTAAATTGTGAACAAAATATGTATTTTTTGGTTAAGACAGTACTCATTGCGTCTAAGTACACACTTACCCCCTTACCAATAATCGTTGAAGTATGTAAATCGTAAAGTATGGCTACACTGACGTTAAACAGCGTTATAACTTTACACAGCGCTAATTAGTAACGCGATTGGTAGTTAAACCTTTTTTTCTGACTTATACCCTCTTATTACAAAAGATGGTTAAGTAAAACCCAGGCCTTAAACTAATGCTATCTCTTTTTGTTATATGAAGCTAGAAATAAATGGGTATAATTTAAATCTGAGTTTAGCTTAGTCTTGGTTAAACCGAGTAACATACACAAAAAAACATACTGTTGCATTGAGAACTTACTCCTTTTTATAAGTTTTTTAAAATGGAAAGATGTGTACTGTCAAAAAATGGATCACTCGTTAGCCTTGCTTACAATTATTGAGTTTAGGAAACTGAAATGAATGCATTTGGAACGTTGTGGAATGAACATGATTAAATAATTCAAGCTATCGGTCATCGCTCTTCCATAACTCGAAGAAAATAGGCGGAATAGATAACAAAAATCCCCCAAAATACTTTTAAGTTAAACAGTTTTATCTTGCAGTACCCCTGCAGCATCAGGATTTGAGGATTGAAGGTTGAAATTATTATAATGTTGTATTGTCATGGGAATTGAATTTGTGTGCGAAGTTTCAGGAGAATCGGTTAAGCAGAAGTAGTTGAAATATCTGTCGCAAGATTTGAATCAAACAAATAATATAAACGAAGTGAAGCTATTTAAAACCATTTAAAAAGATTTATAACTGCCTCGTTGGTCTAATAGTGGTAAGCGCGACTGCTGATCGTGAGGTTCCGAGTTCGATCCACAGGTCGGGCAAAGTGTTATTGGATTTTTCCGTGTGGAATTCCTCAGTAGCAGTTCGGAGTTTGGGACTTAAACATAACGGCGAAATGAGGGTGTTACTATACATCTCTGCCCCACCGTTCGGGAAATACAGGCGTGATGTTATGTTGTGTTCTGTTCAAAAGATTTATATATATACAAGTAATAAAGATCGCGGAAAACAAGCATATAAATTCTTTTATAATCATGATTATCTTTAATGGTATAAATAAGTTTTGAATTACAATCTAAAGATGCGGAAAATGGAACTTAGTATTTAGTTATGCACCGCTATTACGTATAAATATTTATTACAAGGAGCCACGACAAACACGGAATAACATAACATAATTAGCCCATTACTGTTCCACTGCAGGGTATGGGCCTCTTCTCAGAATGAGAGGGGTTTAGGCCTTAGAAATATAAATGTATATGCTAGAAACACGGTAGGTACATGGGTCTTACAATAATGCAGGTATAGATCTACAACCCCCCCCCCCCGGTGGGTTCCCGCATTGTCGTTGTCGTTCCCAGCTACAATCGGAGTTGACTACAAATGTAAAGTCATGGACGTGAACGGTGTTCAAAGTCAAGCTTGGTATTTGGGGTACAGCGGGATAGGAGCAAAACAACATTGACATCAAGTTTTTACAGAGATGCTCCCGGTGCTAAATTAGTTTACGATGTGTCACAACCAAAGGCCCTAGCAAAAGTTAATGAGTGGGACCCAGTGCATAATATCAGCAAGCACATTACCCACCCGCGCGACAGCGCAACGATAATTCCCAAGGAAGGTTGATGTCAGGCAGGCGGCCGGTCATAAAACAATAAGCCAAAACCTCTAACAACATGGATTTATGATAAACATGTTGTGTCGACTCCACCTAGTGTGGGATAAGGGCAGGAAGAAGAAGAAGAAGTGTTTGTTAGCCATTACTTGTTTATCCAAAAATATTTTTTATTTAATTAACACGTGATCCATAAAAGGTTAGTTTTTTAATAATTTGAATCCATACAACGGTTAATGTGGCCTTATGTTTCCTTACTCAATATATCGCAATATAAATGAAATTAAAATAGCAATTTACATTTCTAATTATTTACGGTTTACTGACGTGCATTTTTCGGGTTTTCCCGACTGGTTTCGGACCCAAATGGAGCCCTTATTCCTTAATATGGCACAGAGAATATTGATTTCCAACTAACTTTTTAAGAAGATGTCGCGAAAGCTTTCTTATTATCTTTCCCAAAAAAAAACCCAGAGTCGATTAAAATAATTTATGTACAGCAAAGTAGACCATAAATAAGAGGTCGCAAGTATGCAATTCGTTTGCATAAAACAATAACCAAACAGGTCAGCAGCATATAACAATAAGTATAGCAGAGTGCGTTGAATAACGTGAAAGAGATTTAGAATACATACATACGTACATACATATGTACGTCCATACATACATACATAGACATACGTACAAACATGCATAGACATAGATACATACATAGACATAGGTACATACATACATACATTCACACATAGACATACGTACATACATAGAAATACATTATATATACATATATAATCAGTAGACATGTTTACTTTACTCTCAAATCTCTCTCAATATTACTCACAATACCATGCTCCACGCTCTTAATATCATGAATTTATAAAACTATAGTCATATAGTTCCTATTTTTTTTTTAGTGCTTGGCGATTGTTTAATCGAAACCAAATATTGGATTTGGGATATAGTATGTTTACTCAGCCTTGCCAAACATAAATCGTTTTAATCGATTCCGGGTTTTTGGTCCATACATTTTTGGGCATTATCCTTTCTTCAACCGAAAACGAAATTTCTTTTTCTTTTTTTTATATTTATGAATCAAATATTTTCAAACTTTCGTGATTTGTACACATTATAAAAATACTAAATCGGGTCTAATCGCGTAGAAAATTTTATAAGGCAGAAAAATACCTTATTTATCCCGACGTTTCGACAGAATTTCACCGGCCGTGGTCACGGGTAGATGCCTTATAAAATGTTCTACGTGATTAGACCCGATTTAGTATTTTTATAATTTATGAATCAAGTTTGTATTTATTCTTCTTAAAAACTTATTAAGGATTAACTAGTCAGCAATCCCGAAAAATACACGTTCTTAAATCATGAAAGTTATATAACAAAAATTGCAATGAATGTAAATAGTTAATACTCACAATGTGGTATTGGCTTTATCGTGCCTTTTCACATCTTCTATAGTAATCGGAGCCCCACTATACGAATCATAATAAATAGCGCTTCTCACACCACACAAAACCGTAAGTAAATAAATTAAAATTAACATTTTACATGTACGAACTCATTGAAGTACAAAACACAAATACAAAGAATAAACTAAAATAGTTAACTACTAATTAGTGCGAACTGGTTTGTTATAAAAATGTTAATTCAATAGTAATGTCGGTCTGTTTAGCAAGGACGCGTTGGAAGGGAGGTTGCGGAAGTTAGGTCGTTCATTCATCTATACTAATATTATAAAGCTGAAGAGTTTGTTTGTTTGAACGCGCTAATCTCAAGAACTACTAGTTGGAATTGAAAAAATATTTTTGGGTTCGATAGTCCATTTTTCGAGGAAGGTTATAAGTTATATAACATCACGCTACAACCAATAGGAGCGGAGCATAAATGAAAAATGTTGCAAAAATGAGGAAAATATCCACCCGTGCGAAGCCGGGACGGGCCGCTAGTAGTTTAGTATGTGGAAGGAACGTGCTTCAGTTAGTAGTATTTGCATACATTAATAACTCTTCTGCCTTCATCGTTCTGCCGAGCCTTTCCCCAACTATGTTGGGGTCAGCTTCCAGTCTAACCAGATGCGGCAACTACAAGTATTTTACAAGGAGCGACTGCCATCAGACCTCCGCAACCCAGTTACTGGGCAATGTCGATATCCTAAGGTTAGACCGGTTGTCAGACTTTCGGGCTTCTGACTTCCAGTAACGACTGTCATAGGTATTCGTATGACACCTAGGACCGACAGTTAACGTGCTCTCCGAGGCATGGAGAGATCTTGACGTGTAACGAACGGTCGCCCATTCACAGACTGACCGCGGTAAGCGCAGCTTAACCTTGCAAATCGTATGACCCGCGCTGTTAGTAATTAGTACGATTCTGCCTTTATTAGATCCCCATTATATAAGATACACAGCAGTGATAGCCTAGTGGTGTGACCGTCGGATTGCCAAGTCATAGGTCTCGAGTGCGAACCCAAGGCACGCACCTCTGACTTATCTGATTCATGTGCGTATTGTATAATCATCACTTTCTTGAAAACGGTGAAGGAAAGCATCGTGAGGAAATCGGTATACCTGAGAGATATTTCTCGACGGTATGTGAAGCCAAGTCAGAGGCCAATGGGCGGCATAAACTCTGACATCAGTTAGTC
The DNA here is from genome assembly GCA_910594945.2 of Amphipyra berbera. Lineage (NCBI taxonomy): Eukaryota > Metazoa > Arthropoda > Insecta > Lepidoptera > Noctuidae > Amphipyra > Amphipyra berbera. The sequence goes on along the minus strand of OU343129.1, from coordinate 19,624,104 downwards.
ACCAACCACACGAGAAGAAGAAGAAGAAGAGGATTAAATAAGATCTACCACCATCCACAAATCACTAGAAAAATATATCTAATCGCTTCCCAGAATCTGCTTTAAGACAGATTAGAAATTGCTATGCACGCTGAAAGAGCCCTGACGTATTTAATTATTGATAACCTTAAGCAGTGATAGCCTTACGAACGTTTGCCTTCATGCAGGGTCTGAGTATGAGACCGCACCTCTTACTTTTCAAATTCATGTGCAGATCAGAATTTTATTATGACTTACGTTAACGGCGAAGGAAAAATCTGAAACCTGCACACCTGAGAAGGCTCCATAAAGTTCTCGATGGTGTGTGTAGTCCGCCAACCCGCACCAGGCCAGCGTGGTGGACTAAGGCCTAAACTCTTCTCATTCTGAGAAGAGGGCCGAGCCCGGCAGTGGGACAGTAATGGGCTAATTATGTTATGTTATGTATAGATTAAACAGTGACCTACTTATTTCATAATAAGGTCAGAGTAGTAACAAAAGATCTTGATTTAATATCTTTTCTATTTTTATGTTAACAATATATCGTGTGTAACGTTTTCTTGTAAAGAAATAAAATAACATAATTCATGTCAGTGAGATTTGATTTATTAATATCTGTTATTCTTGAAAGAGTTCTGTGTTATTGTTATGATATTGGAATAAATGATACAAAGACGTGTAGGTGAATATGTAAGCAAGTTTTTTTTAGCAAAATTTTAATTTTCAAATTTTAGCAGTCATAGCCTTGTAGTGTGACCGTCGGACTGCCAAGTCATAGGTCTCGAATTTAAACCTAAGGCACGCACCTCTGACATTTCGGATTCATAATCAAATCTTATGTCAATGAATGTGATTGGTCGACTACAATACTAACAACCAATCACAGCACTTGACATGAGATTTCAGAGATGATTAGTTATGTTTTGCGTTGATCAGCCTCGTTGGTCTAGTGGTGGCAAGCGCGACTGCTGATTGTGATATCCTGGGTTTGATCCCCAGGTCGGGCAAATTGTTAATGAGTTTTTCCGTGTGAAATTCCTCAGTAGCAGCGCGGAGTTTGGATTCGTGCCCGGTTGATGACAATAGGCTCGCTTACATGGGACTTAAACATACCGGCGAATTGAGGCTATTACTATACACCTCTGCCCAACCCTTCGGGGAATACAGGCGTGATGTTATGTATGTAAGTTCCTTCTCCGAGATTCTCGAACAATATTCACGTTACTACAACGCTATAACTATAATTACCGGATAAGCATAAGTACGTCATTGTAATTCAAGAATTGCTCTATTTGTCTTATACGTTCTAAACATACCATAGGTATATTCGAATACTTCCTTTGTTTTTCAGTTAAATAAATGGTTTGCCCTTATTATTGTTATTTAGTATTACAATTATACTTGTTTACGTATAATTGTGCACGCAAAGTGAATTTCGTGTTCAATGAAGTAAAACATGGAAATCTACATGTTTTACATCGGTGTTTTGATATGAACTTGACCTTAACACCTCTGGAGGAACAAAGTATGGTGTTACTCCAACAAAAAGCTAGGATACTTCTACCAGGCGGGTCTTTGCCTGGCGGGCTACTGCCCAACGGTTGCTTTTTTTTCTATTCGACTGCTTGTAGATGGTCTTGTGGACCGTTTCTACGTAGCCGGGCAGTTATTGGCGAGACCTGAAGGGTCTCCAACCAATGAAGACGAGAATAAAATACTTAACCTAAGCTAACATCATGACTAGCTAGCAACAACAGCACTAACACCCATATTCTAAGACGTTCCTCCAAAACTTACTCGACTCAGAACGGCCTCGAAACCACCTTCAAAATTGTATTCTTAGTCGCAATTTCAAGTGTAGCTTGAGGTTCCTCGACGGAGTCATTACGTCATAATGTGAATTATCTGCATCGCGCAAATTACGCCGCGATAAAAAATTGTAAGGATTATCGTAAGCATAATCAACAGTCTTCAAAATTATTTTTTATTACATACGAACTTTGACACTTCTTTCCTTAAGATAGGTTCCGAGGTACCTTGAGTTTGACAGATGATTCCTTACCTTGACTGAGGAAAAATCTTGAGTCGAGGACGTTTATGTCAAGTCGAGGTGGATTCGAGTCGAGTAAGTTTTGGAGGAACGTCTTAAAATATGGGTGTAAGGGCGACCCCTAATGGAACTCGGACCTCGGCTTAGGATATTGCTTGCGAGAGGACTGGGAGGGAGACAGCTTGATGAGGGCTGAATTAACGGTGTGAAGTACTTCATCGGACGAACCGTCTACTTTTAAACTGGTACAGGTATTTTAATTGGTTCCCTTGTATTCTCCTGATCAGCCAGCTTGGGTAAACCTTTTTGGAGATTTTTATGTCTTATTGTTGATGGTAAATATTTAAAACGGTCTGTGGATAGTTATTTTATTTCCTGATGACCTTGCATCTCGGTAAGTTTGTTCAACCAAGCAATGCGACGTTTAGCTAACCATGTAACTCCTTACAAGGTTATTAAATGTAGTTAATAATTTAATAATAAATCATAAATATGTATAAAAAGTATGAATGATTATATTTATTCGTATTTTTTGACGTTCCGTGCCAAAATTAGCGAACTTGAACACTTATTTCTCCGACTGTACCATTATTTTATTTTGAACTAGCGGCCCGCCCCGATTTCGCACGGGTGCAATGTAGATACTAATGTGGGGCATATAAACCTACCTCTTGAATCACTCTATCTGCTGAAAACTGCATTAAAATCCATTGCGTAGTTTAAAAGATCTAAGCGTACAGGCAGCGGGAGCGACTTTGTTTTGTACAGGGTGTCCGGTGGCAATTTTCACATTTGAAAAAATTATTACTTTTGAACGCGGGCAACTAGAAGGGCGCGGGGTGAGGCGTTAGCAGCGCCAAGATCGTGAGTTTTTTTAGTCGCAATGGTGCATTGGTCGCGAGAGCATCGCGTTTTCGCTATCGAGGCGTTCCTAACGACTAGTTTTTCGCTTGCGGCGCAGCGTAAATTCTGTAACTGGTTCAATATTCCACGAATAAGAGATGCGCCGACAAAAAGTGTAATCCGATATTGGGTAGCAAAATTTAGAGCTTCAGGCTCAGCTGCGCGTCGCCAAGGCCCAGTTCCGACTGTATCAACTGAAGAAAATGTTTCTAAGTCGCGTCTCCGTAGAAAAAGTCTCTAACATCCTTTCGGCATAAGTTACTCTTGTTTGATAGTCACTTTCGTTCGATTTCTGGATTATTTGAATTTTATAAGGATGGAACTTAAGTTATTTCTTAATTATTTTGGTGCAATGTTGATCTGGCGATGTCTAAAGCCGACGAACGCGCTCTTAGTGACATCCGTGGATTTTATAATTGAATCACTCACACGTTGGATGTTTTCTTCAGTTTATACAGTCGGAACTGGGCCTTGGTAACGCGCAGCTGAGCCTGAAGCTCTAAATTTTGCTACCCAATATCGGTTTAAACTTTTTGTCAGCGCATCTCTTATTCGTGGAATATTGAACCAGTTACAGAATTTACGCTGCGCCGCAATAAGCTAAAAACTAGTCGTTAAAAACGCCTCAATAGCGAAAGCGCGATGCTCTCCCGACCAACGCACCATTGCGACTAAAAAACTCACGATCTTGGCGCTGCTAACGCCGCGCCCTTCTATCTGCCCGCGTTCAAAAGTAATAATTTTTTCAAATGTGAAAATTGCCACCGGACACCCTGTACTATGTAAAGATGTATTTTAACTGCATTGTTTGTCTTGTAGTGGCAAGCGCGACTGCTGATCATGAGATCTTTAGTTCGATCCCCAGGTCGGTTAAAGTGTTATTGGGTTTTTCAGTGTGGAATTTCTCAGTAGCAGCCTGGAGTTTGGATTTGTGCCCGTTTAGTGGAAGTAGGCTCGCCCCCTATTATATGGGACTCGAACATAACTGCGAAATGAAGGTTTTACTATACACCTCTGACCAACCCTTCGGGGAATATAGACGTGATGTTATGATATGTAGTTAGTAAATACTTCGTGGTCTATTACACACAATGACTAAGTTCCCGTACAAGAATTTTAGCGTGTTTAAAATGCCTAATTCCGGTTAGTTCCAAGGTTTCATTATTCAGTTCGTTTGTCAAGGTTCACTGCTACTTGTTGTTGTTCTAGTTTTTACAATAATCTGATTTAGTTCGTTTTAAGGAAAACTGAATTATCTTTATTTGTTTCAGTAATAGGTACGTACTTCTTATGGTTTTAGGAGAACTGAAACTTCACTTTTTGTTATTTTTAACTAGCTGTTCTACCACGGCTGTGCCCGCGTAAATAATTTAACTACAGCGCCATCTATCGGATCCCAACATAGCTACGAACCATCGTCTTGACGAAACAAATATATTGTGTAAATATGACCTCAACAGGAAAATTCATTCTCAAGTTATGGCGTGACCAAGGGAAATAGGGATTTATTTTTTATACCTATATATATAGATGTACGTGGGTGGCATTTGACTAGATATCGTATAAATAATCTTAATTTAATTTATTTCTAGTAAGACGGGTTCGTGGCTAGTTAATAATTGCACGGATCGTATAATTTGCAATGTTAACCCGAGCTCACCAACCTTAATTTCGAATAACGTTATCACTAACCATTCGTAAATTTTACGACGGATTAAAACATCAATATTTATTTAATCAACTTTATTTATGACACAAAATGACCTTAACTAGCCGTCTTAGTTTTTTCTTAAACAAATAACATAATCTGTTATATGGTGCGTCCAGACCTGACGAACGCGCCGGGAATGCGCCGCTCGCGCGCAGCTCGCGCGCCGCTTGCGAGCTGCGCGCGTGCATTTCATGTTCGTGCAAAGCTCTGCGCGCGGCTCGCGAGCGGCGCGCGAGCTGCGCGCGAACTGCGCGCGAGCGGCGCATTCGCGGCGCGTTCGTCGGGTCTGGACGCACCATTAGACATAACCTACATGGAAGAGTGATTGGACGTAAGAACAATATGCTCCCTGCAAATCGCTTTTAAATGCGCAAGGTACGCGTCGTCATTTTGACGAATTGTTAGTGACACAGGGTTAAGCTGCGCATGCCGCGGTCAGTCCGTGGATGGGTAACCATTGGTGACATATCGAGACCACTCCGCGCCTTGGAGAGCATGCTAAACTGACGGTCCCGGGTGTTATATGAATACCTATGACAGTCGTTACGGGTAGTCAGAAGCCCGAAACGGTCTACCTTTAGTATATCGACATTGCTCAGTATCTGGGTTGCGAAGGTCTGATAGCAGTCGCTCCGTGTAATATACTGGTATTCAGCCGCATCTGGTTAGACTGGAAGCTGATCCCAGCATGATTGGGAAAAGGCTAGGTAGAACGAATCTTCTTTTTAGAGAGGTTTCTTTTCTAACTCCAGCTCCGTACTGTAATGGATCAGAGAAGCGATAAATGGCAGAAAAACGACCCGTGATGTGGCTTCAAATATAAAACGTTAAAGCCAGTCGTAATTGACGTAGGTACTGAGTAGGCACTAGGTAAGATTTATTATTTTTTTTAAATTCTTTTTTTGGTTGCGTTTCACCCTAGTCTCACCTCATGGTAAGCGCAGACAGGGTCTAAGATGGAGCACACGAATCAAAGGAACAGAGGTATAGAGGGATGGCCCTATAGCCATCTGGCTCTCACATACACATGACATAACACAGTAAACTGCTTGGCGCCGGACTTTAATGTGAGGGTGGTATATAACCAGGCGGACCGTATAGATCCTACCACCAAGCGTTTTCTTCAATCTTACAACACGCGTCAGTTCTCAACGTACGGTGAGGAAGTTTTATATTACAGCATGTTGATACGGGATAAAACATAACATAACATCACGCCTGTATTCCCCGAAGGGTTGGGCAGAGGTGTAGAGTAACACCCACATTTCTCCGTTATGTTTAAGTCCCATGTAATAGGGGGCGAGCCTATTGCCATCAAGCGGGCACATATCCAAACTCCAAGCTGCTACTGAGGAATTCTACACGGAAAACCTAATAACACTTTGCCCGGCCTGGGGATCGAACCCAGGACCCTATGCTCATCAGTCACGCTTACGACCAGTAGACCAACGAGGCAGTAAAAAAGGTAAAGTAAGTAGTATTAGTAATATTATAAGTACCTATTGTTTTAATATTAATAATGTGCCTAGCTTCCATTAGAACTAAGTACAGATGATTAAGTGTCTTGCTAAAGGGAGAGGATTCCACTTTTCATTAAACGCCAATAACTTGGCCGTTTCACAGTGATTTCAATAGAGTAGAATATAAATTACAGCTAAAGACAAATAAATCAACCCAGACTACCGTCAGTTAGTTAAACCCTTGTGTAAACCTCTTACACTAGAGTGCAGAAAAAATTGGCACTTTCAAATAAACTCGTCTTTTGTCTTTAATACTATGCATAACTTCATAAATGTTTTTTCGTTTTTTAAGAAAACTTAATCATATTTTGGGTCGGTATTTTTTTAAATATAGTTACGGTGAGTAGAAATGCATCATTGTGATTTTTGAACTATACTATAAATTGAATTATAATGTACCTATGCTTGTGTTAACTCAGTGACATTTTTAATTATTCCTCTTTTTCTTTTTCGTGTGGTTAGTAGTCTTTCTGGTGTCAGAATTTATACCACGCATGGGGCTCTGGCTTGGCTTCACATGCCGTCGAGAAATATCTCTCAGGCATGGCGGTTTCCTCACGATGTTTTCCTTCACCGTTTTTAAGCAAGTGATAATTATACAACACGCACATGAACCCGGAAAGTCAGAAATGCGTGCCTTGGGTTCGAATTCGAGACCTATGAATTGGCAGTCCGACGGTCACATCAATAGGCTCTCGCTGCTTTTTATTTATTTATTCCAGACAATTTTACTGGTTCGTTGGTTTTTTGCTTTGGTAAACCAGTCACCAGTACAGATAAACCAGATTTCTGTGAGCAACCATGTCGTAAGAACTCGTATATGCTAGTGCAAGCCAAAAAATATTAATCATTGTTTTAGCAGTTACATTAGTAGGTATGTAACTGCTGAAGCAATGATTAATATTTTTTGGATATTATATTCATACATTTTTAAATCAACATGTAGGTACGCGACGTACGTACTTAGTACCTTAAAAAATATGATGATAAAATTATCATAGTATATTGTGACAGTATGTAATAAAAAAATAAAACAATAGGTTTTCCTAATTATGATTATAAATTCACATAATTTTCGTCTTTAAATATGTAAACAAAGTACCTTACTAAATTAACTAACAAAAACATATAATATATGTATGGCGTCGATAGATTAAATAATTAAGTTAATAGGTTTATAATGAGCACTAAATCTTATATCTAGTTTTAATACAGTAGGTATGAGCAAATTATAAAAAAATAAAAAGAGCGCTGACGCTCAACCTACGTAATTGGTGATTTACCGTTTTTTTTTATTCCAGAATATTCCAAACCCAGGTGCCTATTGAATATTTGTTTTTCAAACAATAATCATCATTATTATGTATCATAATTATTGTATAAAACAATTGGTAAGTACTTTCGCGCGCGACTGTACTCTTGCGCAGACACATCCCCTTCACAGCGTATCGTCCAGCGCTCTTTTTACGTGACTAGAGCTCTATGTAAAATACAGCGATACGACACGTTTGATGCAGTGGGTGAGCGATTGGCTTCTGCGCTACGGGTCGTGGGTTCGATTCCCATATGGAACAAATATTTGTATGGCCTACAGATAGTTGTTCCGGGTCTGGGTGTTTGTGCATGTGAAGATTTGTGTCTGTAAACGCACCCACGATACAGGAGAAATCCGAGTGTGGGCCAACGTTGTAAAAAAAAGGAAGACACTTTTTTAAACGGGTATGTACTTGTAGGTACTTAAAAACATTTAGGTAGGTATGCAAATTAAATCTTAATAATTCAAAAGAAAAAAATGATTTTTAAAAGCAAAATGCTGCTACTATAAAACGTAAGGTACTTACAATCTAAAACAAGGAATGGTACATGAAATGGAAAAATAAAATAAATAATTGCCTTGTTGGTATATTGGTCGCAAGCGCGACTGCTGAGCTCGGGGTCCCGGGTTAAATCCCCAGGTCGGGCAAAGTTATAATTTGGTTTTTTTTTTTTAATTCTCAGTAGCATCCCGGAGTCTAGATTGGTGCTCGTTTAATAGCATTAGGCTCACCCCCTCTTATATGGGACTTAATTGGACATAATTGGCGAAACAAGGGTGTTACTTAAACACCTCTGCCGAACTCTTCAGGGAATAGAAGGCGTGATGTTATAAAATAAATATTATAGCAGAACTATCTCGTGCGTATTTTTACTTGTACAGTAGGGGAATAAATAGGTTCGTCAGTTTTCAAATTCATTCCTTTTCCACATCGCGAGCACATGTTATCTTTTCAAACTGTTGAACGGAACAGACCAATGCATGGAAAATTATGTTTAATTATTTGGTAGCAAAGATCAAAATCGCCTTTTGCCTCCATGTGACGTAGTAGTGCCATAATATAATGTCTTTGATTTGATTTAAGGAGTTTTGTTGTAAAAACCATTACATCAATCAATTCGATGATTAAATAAATTGACATTAGTGGTTGTCATCATGTAACTATTACGAATAATTTTAATATCCTGTCAAAAAATACTTATATTTCATTTCTACAAGGTTAGTCGGAAAGGGGGTACTAAGCCGCGGGCCACTTATCACTGATGATTGATTTAAAGAAAGTGTTAAAATTTAAAATTTCGATTAATTTTATTTCCATGAAAAATTATTTTTATTTTAGTTTTTTCAAAAATTCTTCTTCCCTGCTTTAGTGATGAATTCAGAAAATGGAGTTTATAATCCGTGACCCAAAATATGACCTAAAATGTAAACACGTATGATCATAGCTGAGGATAGATAGAATTTAGAGTATTTTTTATGAAATCTTTGAACAGCTAATTCTCTTGAATCATTGACTTTTGGGGAAAGTTGTAGAACAAAAGTTATCCATCATTATGGGTACTTTAACAGCCTTTCGGCTTAGTACCACCTTTCCGACTAACCTTGTATAATGTTGGCAATACGTAGTCGGTAAAATAGGTTGTTTCTTTCACTGTGCAAGCAAAAATAGACCTAAGGTGTATAACATTTTCGTTCCCCGACTGTACAACAAAACACAAAAACACGACACAAAAACTGTCAATGCTGTGATAGTCACTTATAAAGCTGCTGTAAAAGATCTAAACGAGGATGAAACAAAAACTATTAGCACCTATGAAATTGGCGTTCTTTTTCTCACAAATAGAGAACCTCGTCACTTCTATGATTTAAAATATTCATCAATTGCTTGATATTATATCGAATAATGACCATCATAGACAATTACCAATAGTAAAAAAACCTTATTACTTATAGTTTTCTAAACATAAAAAATACCTCAAAAATGACTCCTCTTTTTGTTAGCAGAAATGACCACTATTTTTGTTTTAACTCAGCCAAAACTTCTTTTTGTCGCATAATCTAAGTAGCAAGCAAGTTATCTTAGTTTTTAAACATTGGTGCATAAAAGTTTTAAAACATTAGTGTTCATAGTTGTTAAATAAATTAAGAAAATGTTAGTGTGAAAAATGCAACTTCTTTAAAATTCTCCATACAAAACGCTGACTTCATATGTAATATAATATATAATAATAACGGACCTAATATATTGCTGATTCGAGAACTATCGTTTTTTGTACCATTCCTTCTTTTACCTCTGTACCAATTAAATTGACCATCTAATTTTGCACCACAGTGTACGCAGTAAGCGGCTGTGTTGACATCGACTTAATCCTGCGGTTACCATGCAATATATTTCTTGGTCCAACTTTAATATTTGGGGCTGACTGCGATGATCCCGCTACGCAAACTCCGAATTTAATAACTGCGTGTTTGTCCAAGGATTTTGCCTGGAAATCGCAATTTTATTGGTACCATTGGAGGTTGTATGTATGTGCCTTGAATAACACGTTAAGCCATCATGTCATACAAATATGTATGTCAATTGTTACAGCTTCTGACTGCCTCGTTGGTTTAGTGGTGACAAGCGCGACTGCCGATCGTAGGGTCCTGGGTTCGATCCCCAGGTCGAGCAAAGTTTTATTGGGTATTCCTTATTTGTGATAAAAGTTTTTTTTGATTTGTGCCTGGCTGATGGCAATAGGCTCGCCCTCTATTACATGAGACTTAAACATTACGGCGAAATGAGGGTGTTACCTACTATACACCTCTGCCTAACCTTTCGGGGAATACAGGCGTGATGTTATGATATGTTGTTACAGTTTGAATATTAACATTAGTGTAAAGCCACACGATGCCCATAATCATACACCCGAACTTCGGCATGCTATGGCTATGCTTTTTATCGGCCGATATTAATAACCGATCTCGAGGGGGGCTCGCGGCTAATTATCAACCGCGCGGATCATACGATTTGCGAGGTTAAGTTGCGCTTGCCGCGGTCAGTCTATTGATGGGTGACCGTTCGTTACACATCAAGACCCCGTGCCTGGGAGAGCACGTTAAACAGTCGGTCCCGGATGTCATACGAATACCTATGACAGTCGTTACGGGAAGTCAGAAGCCCGAAAGTCTAACAACTGGTCTAACCTTAGGATATCGGTATTGCTCAGTAACTGGGTTGTGGAGATCTGATGGCAGTCGCTCCGTGTAAAATATTGGTATACAGTCGCATCTGGTTAGACTGGAAGCTGACCCCAACATAGTTGGGTAAAGGCTAGGCAGAATATTAATAACCGATCTCAATCCAAAGTCTCTGGATTGATGTAGGTTATTAATATCGGCTGTATATCGACAAGACGTGACGTAATTTCAGCCCGGTATATTACGCGTAATTTAAAAAGCATTGCAGGCGTAATTACGCCGTAATTGTGTCGCGTAACATCAGCATGCTAAATGATAAATGATTTTTATTTCTGTAAATAAATCTGTTACAGACACTTTTACAAGTCAGTGTAATGTTTTTTTTCAAGACTAGATGGCGCTGGCTATGCCTGTCTGACTAGTTCTGAGAAGAAAAGCCGAAACAAACTCAGAGATCAGGGTCTCTTTTAAAGTCCAGACATTGTGGTATAAAAACTATGCGAGTGTAACAATGAATGGCCTTTTAAGGAAAGTGCCATAGCAGGTTTGAGTTGACCTGTCCTAACTAACGGCACACATACATCGTTCTGTGACGCTTTTCTTAACTGTTCAAGCTTTAGGATACCAGTGTTGAACTATAGGGGATGCATTGCGGAGGTCAGCGGGTCGTTGTCTGAAATACAGTCGCGATCGGCGGTACCAGCTAAGGTAACACAGGAAGCCAACAAATAACTAACATAATCAGGAAAGGAGAAACATGAGTTTAATTACCCGCAAATATAAAAAACAGTCTTCTTGTAACTATATCAAACTTTCGTTTCTTCTTCTTTTCGTGTGGTTAGTGACTAATCTGGTGTCAGAGATAATACCGCCCATGGGCCTCTGACTTGGCTTCACATGCCGTCGAGAAATATCTCTCAGACATGCCGGTTTCCTCACGAATTTTTCTTCACCATTTTCAAGCAAGTGATAATTATACAATACGCACATGAATCAGAAAAGTCAGAGGTGTGTGCCTTGGGTTCGAACTCGAAACCTATGGTTTGGCAGTCCGACGGTCACACCACTATGCTATCACTGCTATTAAAACTGTCGCTTAAAAATACATATTTATCAAATAAAAAGTACCTTTAGTACCTACACGTAATATCTATGACTCACTTATACGATCATAGCAATCTTCAGTCCACAAGCACAATTGCTATTTAGAATTCGCATCCAACACGCTATTCCACTAAAAATAAGGGCCGCGTTAATATACATAACGTTCCATAATACATTAGTAGCAAAAAGCATACACGAAATACGAGACAATGTTTGGTGTCCCTTTAAAATTCAGAGCACAGCGTATGGAAATCGATACACATTTGGGGAACATTGCTTGTCTGTACGTGAGGGCGGTTCACAAATACGCGACACGACAGACTGACCTTTATTGTATTGGATAGAATTTACATTATAGTGGTATTGAAGGGTGAACAAGTTGTTTGAAAAATATTCTCAAACAATGTCATCTTCATTACAATTACTACACGCTTGGTAGTAGGGTCTATACGGTCCGCCTGGCTAGCAACTACCCTAACATTAAAGTCCGGCGCCAAGCAGTTTACTGTGTTCCGTCGTGTGTATGTGAGAGCCAGAGAGTATAGAGGACATACATACATACATAAACTCACGCCTTTTTCCCATAGGGGTAGGCAGAAACTATAGAACGCCACATGCTACGACTCTTACATACCCCTTTCGCTTCATCCACATTCATACATCTTGCCATACACGCACGTCGGTTGAGAGCACTACGCACCTGACCTTTGTGAAGAACTTCACCAATAACATCGATGTATGTCCTTCTAGGACGTCCTCTACCGGCGTTCCCATTAACATCCGCCTTATAAATTCCTTTTGTTAATCGCCGTTCACTCATTTTCTCAACATGACCAAACCACCTAAGCATACTCCTTTCAATTTTTGTCACTACATCATCTTTTAAACCGCAACTTTGTCTAATCTCTTCATTTCTCAATCTATCATTCAAAGTTACACCGCACATACTTCGCAAATAACGCAGTATAGAGGAATCCATCTATATCTCTGTACGTTGGATTCGTGTGCTCCATCTTAGACCCTGTCTGCGCTTACCATCAGGTGAGATTAGGTCGAAACGCAAACAAGTCAAGCATAAAAAAAACCGGCCAAGTGTGGGTCGGACTCGCGTACGAAGAGTTCCGTACCATCTATACTAATATTATAAAGAGGAAAGATTTGTATTTTTGGATTTTTGTATGTAACGAATAAACTTAAAAACTACTGGACCGATTTCAATCATTCTTTTGCCGTTAGAAAGCTACATTATCACTGAGTAACATAGGCTACGGGCGGAGCCGTGGGGTCACTGCTAGTTATCTATAAAAATGAGCAAAAAAAGTCACGTTTGTTGTATGGGAGCCCCCTTAAATATTTATTTCATTCTGTTTTTTTTATTATTTGTTGTAATAGCGGCAACAGAAATACATCATCTGTGAAAATTTCAACTGTCTACCTATCACGGTTCATGAGATACAGCCTAGTGACAGACGGACGGACGGACGGACGAACGGACGGACGGACAGCGGAGTCTTAGTAATAGGGTCCCGTTTTACCCTTTGGGTACGGAACCCTAAAAATAAATCTTTTAAAACATTAGTCATCTTACATCAGGAGGATAATCACGTAAAGGATATAAATTAAAATAACTAAGTCGTTGCGACACAAACGTATAATCTGAACAGACGTCCAGCGGAGAAACAGCGGGACTGCATACATCTTTATCGAGACACCATCAGGCTTAATGTTACTATATTTCAATTGTCAGGAACTTGGAAGTGTCTTGAATGGGAAATGAAGTGGTGTTATTTCAAGTAAGACGCTCTAACTTAAGTGTGCACGTTTTCAAAGAATGAATCACGTTAGGTGTGATCATCATCATCATCATATCAGGTTTAAGGGCAAAGCTACATCTGACGGAAGACACGTCGCCGATCTTCCGCCGGTACACATAACTTCATATAAACATCTCACACCGTACACATTTGACCGAAGATGCGTTACTAAAATTCCCCGAGTAAATTACGCAGCGGAAGATCGGCGACGTATCTTCCGTCAGGTGTGGCTTGGCCCTTATTGCTGATATGATGATGATGACATGATGAATGATATTTTTCTTTTAATGATACTAAGTAACACTGTGGAGTTTCGCCAGTTAATTCGAAATAACCTTCTATAAATAATTTCCTCATTTATAATTCCTATCATAAACAAAGCCTCTCCACAGTGTTGCTTAATAAACAATAATTTTATCTTTCAATGATTAAATACAAACTGGCTTGGCTAAGCATCTATTAGGATACGATTTAGCATCAAAATGCTATGTCATAGCAGATAACTGATCGTTGGCGATAACATAAACACTTCCATCGTTCGCCGCACAATTTAGAAATATGCAAATCTGCTGCAAATCCCTTAGGGCAAAGATTAATATGAAAAAGAGTCGATGAAAAGTTACAAGTATTATGCCTATCTCCAATTAGTTTCTGATGTAATGGCACTTATAATAATTCATGAAAACGCTACGTGTGAAGAAAAAAGACATCGTGATGGCCAGGGCCATCATCATTCACCATCATAACAGTCCACTGCTGAATATAGGTCACTCCAAGTGCACGCCACCGAGCTCGATCCTCCGATTCTCTCATCCAGCTATCTTGCGAAAATTTTCGCTCCTAGCCTGAGGACGTGGCACACCTTTTCGTCTCCACTCAAGAACACATCTACTACAACGGCTATGATTAGCAATAATCTGTAATGGACTCGTCTAACAGTCAGCTTGGTTCTTAGTAGTTAGATGTCGGGTCCTCCTAGAAAAAGAAGTATGTCGATCGTATTATTTTATCTCATTCGGAATCGCTTACAATGTACGTGTTCTCTATCTCTAACAAACGAAAATAGCGTGTTTATAATGAATACTTAATAGATGCATCGGTGAGTTTCTAATCAAGTAGGCATTTCAACAAGCTTTGTTTTGGCGCCGTATGTAAACTGTTCTAGGCCCCCTGCTGTGGGTTTTAATTAATATTTCTACACAGTATCCGCACTGCGCGAATTAATTCGTAGTATAGAACCCACGGTGAAATATGCTAATCATACTATGATTGTGTGAATATATGGATGTTTTAACTAGAGAGATTTCACCTTTAGAATTTCACAATTTAGGATCGCAGCCAAATGTTTATAGAATAGAAGTATTAAATATACACTACGATAAGTTTGTATCAAAGGTAAAAAAAATAAAAATGAAGTAATGCAACCTATTGGTACACGTTTAGATAAAGGAAATAAAGAACAATGTAAAGCATATTTTAATATTAAAAGTGTTACTATTTTTCAATTCAACACTAGTATTATTCATACTAACGTAGCTTCAAGAAAGGTTATCAATATTGGCGACGCGATTATAGAATTTTTGGAACGCCAGGATGAAAAAGCGGCTGACATGTAATTTATCAGTAAATTGCAGCTCTGTGGCGTGAAATTGACTATATAAAAACGCTTAAACGTCTTCATCCATATTTAATATCAAATATTAAAAAGCAAGGCTCGCTTTATAACGACCCGTGATGACTGCCCAGCAAACTAAGACATATTTACTATAAAATATTCATGAAAACATAAATTTCAAGTGAGCACCATTGCAAATATCTCCTAATGACAAGCCGAAGAGCCGACTTTACTATAAATACATTCTTTTGAAACCACAAGCAAACACTTATTTCATCTATACCTTATTTAAAACAAAATAAGGCTTAAAATTGTTTATCAACAGTTGGTGTAACAGCAAAACATTTGGCACCTATAGGCAAACTTTATTTGCTGTTTAAAAATTTCTGGTAATGTTAAATTGAAACTTATGGTTATTGGAATAAGGGTAGGTGTTCCAAGATTCTAGTATATTGAGTGCATAAACAATGTTGTTAAAAGCTTATGAATAGGCAATAAGTTGTCTTCAGGCGCCTACCTCTGTGCACTGGTTAATGACAGTTGTATAGGCAAGTTATGTAGATTAATGCCAATTTTGTGGTATAGTTAAGGAGTTATGTATATCATGTAATGGACTATTTTAGTATGTAATGTCGATCGGGATTTGATTGTAGGAAAATTAATGAACTTAGTTTTGCATAGTAAACAATTTATTTGTGTTAATAAATATGTCTGTGTTAGATAAATGGTTGGATAAGGGAAAACAAGGTGTATATCAATCAGTTGCGTTTTATCTCACGCAAGTTAGGAGCCAAGTAGGATAATGGATTGATCTTGTTCTAAGGTGATTACTAAACAACATAAGATTGCGTTCACACAAACTCCAAAAAAGCATTTACTTCGAATGCGCTTGTATAGCAAAAGCGCCTCAGAATTAACACCAGACAATTCTTTATCTATAATTAAAAAGAGAAATGTCCTGACTGACTGACAGTAGGTTTCTCGTGTGACGTAGGCATCCACTAAGAAAAGGTTTTTTGAAATTCTACCCCTAGGGAGATAAAATTAGGGATGGAAGTTTGTATGAACATTCACGCAGATAAAATCGCAGACAAAGTGCGAGTTATTCATATGGTTATCTTTGATTGCATGTGAAATGATTGCGACCCATCTTCTACTACAATGAAAAATATTGTCATCTGTGAAAGCTGTTCATTTCCTTACCAGACAAAAATAATACTATAGTTGTAACATAATTAATGGAATAACGTGATAGCCATTTCTAAACCAAAAATTACTTCGATTCGCCTCATGAAAACCAAAACAATGAGAATAGGTCCCAATCCGAACATAACAAATATCTTGAAATCTATAATAAACTAGGAGATCATAAATTAGAACAACAGAGCATAGATCGGGAATCTGTACAACGGAACATTTGACGTCACAGACCATTGCTCACGAACGTCGGACGAACGTCTCAATTCGCTTTGAAATGGAACAGTACATTCAACTTCCTAGAGTAATAGGAATTTACAAGAATGTTTTGCCTTTTCCGGACTATTTCTATCTGTATTTTGATAGCTGTTTTATAAGTAGTGGTAGAATATAAAACACTAATAAAAAAACTTAATATTCAAACAAAGGAGAGCGCTTAGTAAAAAAAAAGAAACATGGTTTTATAGTTTCCTCTGTACATAAATATAATCGTTATAACGATAATGATCCCGACCTTTGTGATGCAAATGGTACTAGTTCATAATATTTTCGAAAACAAGCATAAATAAGTAATTCAATGTTTTCTAAACATCCAAATAAGCTTAGATATCAAAATTTGTAAATAAATCTTATTTCAAAGGCGAGCATTTCAGACAGTTTTAATATCTGTGTGGATATTAAAGTGGATGGCCATTTTAATTTCGTCGTCTCCTGTAATTTATGGGCAAGTATAGCTTGCAATACTGCCGAGTACTAAGCGTCTATCTCAATAGGATTTATGAGAAATAATAATTGGAAAATTGAGGTAAATTCCATTTTGATCTTTTAATTTAATGGATTCAGAAAATGTTTAGAAAAGATTGTGTCTTTCGAGTCCGTAGATTTCGTTGAACGATTTTTTTAATACTAGCGGCCCGTCCCGGCTTCGTCCGGGTGGACATTTTTTTGCAACATTTGTCATTTATGCTCCGCTGCTATTGGTTGTAGCGTGATTTATATAGCCTATAACCTTCCTCGATAAATGGACTATCCAACACAAAAAAAAACAATTTTGAACCGGTAGTTCCTGAGATTAGCGCGTTCAAACAAACAAACAAATTCTTCAGCTTTATAATATTAGTATAGATTAGCATCTAATGTTCTTAATAGTAGAACCTAGCAACAATAATAACTCTTCATAATTGCATGGATGAATTATTTAATTAAAAGTATCATAAATCTAACATACATTTAGGAATTATAGTATTATGAAAGTAAAAGTAAAGTAAGTAATTATGGTAGTAGTAGTGGCTCGGAGAGTACGTTAAATAGTCAGTCCCGGGTGTCATACGAATACCTATGCCAGTCGTTACGGGTCGTCAGAAGCCCGAAAGTCTGACAACCGGTTTAACCTTAGCTGGGTTGCAGAAGTCTGAAGGTAGTCGTACTGTGTATAATACTGGTATTCAGCCGCATCTGGTTAGACTGGAAGCAGATCGCAACGTAGTTGAGAAAAGGCTAGGCAGAACGAGTATAATGAAATCTTGCAAAGATTAAATGGTCGACGTAAATTCAGAAGCTTGTACACTCAGCTAGGGACTTATGTTTTAGATATTATAACATTTTTTTTCTTTAAACTTCCGTAACTAACTGCTTCGTTGGTCTAGTAGTGGCAAGCGCGACTGCTGATAGTGAGTTCCTGGGTTTGACCCCAAGTCGGGCAGTGTTATTGGGTTTTTTCGTGAGGAATTCCTTAGTAGCAGCCCGGAGTTTGGATTTGTGCCCGGTTGGCCCTATAATATGGGCCTTAAACATAACATCGAAATGAGGATGTTACTATACACCTCTGCCCAACCCTTTGAGGAATACAGGCGTGATTTTATGTTATGTTCCATAACAAATTTTAGAACAAAGTTAATTCTGAAGGCTTCCTTCGTAGGTACTGAGTATCATTCTATCAACACCAAAACAACACGAATCAATCATCTCATCTAATATTCTAGCTTTAATTACGTTAGCACCAAGTAAGGTTACTAGCTTTACATATATTGAGCGAAGGGAAGCCAGCAAATTAATATGCTAGCTGTAATTGATGACAATTAGTGAGGCGACGCGGAACGGGCATACGTTGATTGTACCATGAATGTGTGATTTCCACTATATGGAATGAGATAGTGGGTTGAGGGATATTAGCAGTAGCTCTGTTATATTGGTTTGCTTTCTTCTTGTTTTCTTTTCTATTGTTAACATTTTCCGTGTTGAAACTGGTTTTGTACTCATTAGCTTATTGACCAGTTATTTTATTCTTTATCTACCTACATAAAAAGTTGCTGTTTTAGGTTTAATGACCATCGATAGATGTTTGGAAATCTTACGAAAATGCACAAGGGGATATTAAATTTTATCTACATTCATTCATTGTTATTATAAATCAGAACTATTATTTTTAATTATACTCGGGAGCAATGAATCCGCGTCATCAACATAAACCTTAATATCTCGGAAAACATTGTTTTATTTATGTTGGTGACCCGGACTCATTGCTCCCAAGTGTAGTAACTAGATTGCATTTACAATAAATGAATATCTACAGTACTCTTACATAATAAGCTAAGCATTATCAAAAACTAAAAAGTTTGAAGCTACAATAATCCCAAGATAGAACAGTACCATATTTAATCAAATATTCCCGGATTCGGGGATTCCAAATAACATGCGAGTGCTGACCAACGGGAGACCGCCGCTGAAATATATTAAACGCAGGGGTGGAACCATTGTGACAAATTGTGGCGTCAGTCATGTCCTATGTGAAAAAATGTGACGGAATACAGAGGGAAGAGCCGTCAAAATACTGCTGTATAGATATGACAAAGCTCCTGTCTGGATCGAAATGTTTAATTTGAAAGATAGACTTTTAGGAAAAGTAGATGGCTCCTAAATAATATTTTGGGATGTACTTTGAAATTAACTCCTTTTGCTCATATCAAATTCGAATATAGAAAGTCTCCAAATACTAAAAGGTTGAGGCAAAGACGTTGCCCTACGGATTTGTAGTGAGTGACGATATCTAGCTGCAGGGTCATTATCTTTGTCATGAGAAATTGACAGGCTGTGAATATCTAAATTGAACAAGATAATGCGTCATGTACGAACTACACATGCATAAATAGATATGAGTTTGTCACATCCCTGATTCATAATTCAAGATCCTAAACACACAGAACTACTTATTAACCAAATAATAAATATTCATAAGTGTTTATCCGCATCAAATTCTTACTTGTCATTTTCATCTGATATTAATTCATCTACTGAACTGGGAAAAATCTGATAAACCTTCTCAGCACACGTTAGACAAATTTGAACTTTGTTCTAAAGATGGAGGGTGTAATTTGAGTTGATGATGAAGGGTTTTTCGAGGGCAATAAGTGCGCGATCAAATTGAGATACGAGCCAACACGTGCAGGTTATTGGCACACAAGTGTTTGGACAAACTACGATATTGCTTATTTGTGCAGAAAATCTTTAAGGTCGGGGTGATATTGGGCTAAAGCACTTTAATGGTACTGGTGACCGAGCGGAATGTTATTGATTCTGATTTTCGATTGGTCTTCAAGAGGTGGGGTTTTTTCTGCATATATTGTTACATCATTTTGTTTTGTTTTTAAATAAGGATTTTTTCATACGTTTTCCTACATTGTTACACTCGCATAGTTTTTATAGCACAATATCTGGATTTTAAAAGAGATCTCGATCTCTGACATCATTTTGGCTTTTCTTCTCAGAGCTAGTTAGATAGGAAATGCCGGCGCCATTAAAAAAACATTACATAGACTTATAAAAGTGTCTGTAACAGATTTATTTACAAACATAAAAATAATGTATCATTTAGGAAGCGTGTTTATTGTAGAATAGATGGTTACTACACTAAAAGACTGCAGGGCTACACAATACACTATTATTATGTAAGGATATATTGTGGCTCTAGAACATAGTACTTCTCAAATATTTGGAAACAGTAGCAACAGTTTGATAGGTGAATGAAATTTATTTACCAACTTCAATAATACGAATACGAGTATTTACGAAGTTGACTATGATCTTGCATCCTACTTTATTTAAATAAAAAGGGAACCTTTTTGTATTATAACTTTCGTAAGACACATTCATATTTATAAGACACGTGCATTTTTCAGAATTGCCCGACACGAGACCTCGCAGCGTTTTCAGCTCATTACACGAAACTACTATTGCAATCCCAAAAAAATTACGTCAGTCAAAACAAACATAAATATAAATCATGAATTTAAGTTCTTTTAAATTCATTCTTTGATTTACTGCTTAGTTACGGATTCCCTTTCCCCAACTATCCTTATACCCTTTTCAACATTATTTTTTACATTGTACTAAACGTCTGTCAACTAGCTTCCAGTGATGAAGCATGGAATTTATAAGGAAAAAGTTGTATAATAAAAAGTAATAACCCATGAAAAATGACACACCGCTCGCCTTTAGCAAGTCATCATATTGGACAACCATTTATCATTATTGAGGGTGACGGATATATTGATTTTGTTGGCTATCCGCTCGTGGTATAACTCTGTATGCTCTATTATAGATTAAAGATGTTTGTATTTCTTTTTACGAATAATAATATACAACTCTGGCAAAGATTTATTGTAATGTTTTATTCTTGACTTGGTTTCGTTTGGTCCTAGTCTCACCTGATGGTAAGCGCAGACAGGGTCTAAGATGGAGCACATGAATCTAAGGAACAGAGATATAGAGGGATTCCCCTATACCCCTCTGGCTCGCACATACAAACGACGGAACACAGTAAACTGTTTTGCGCCGGACTTAATGTGAGGGTGGTAGCTAGCCAGGCGGACCGTATAGGTCCTACCACCAAGCGTGCTGGGTTTTGTTGAATCTTACAACATGCGTCTATTCCCAGCGTGCGGTGAGGAAGTTTTATATTCTAACCAGTCTCCACACGGGGTAAGTAAGTTTAGTTAGTTTATTTAAGTTTATCCAGATTAATTTCCGTCCATGATACGTATCAAATTGAGGAGGAAGCAAATTAAGATGCATTAGCAGCAGTGCATCACTTATGTTAACGGAATACTACAAATCTGCAACATACATGACCGTTATTTAGTCTAAAGATTTTTTGTTTCCATATTCCTAGATTCTAGAATGATTTACTTTGATCTCTTTTTAGTTTCCTTTTTTATCAGTATTACATCCTACACAACTGTGTTATATGTTAATTTTTTAAACACAACTTCCCAAGAAATTATCCATTTCAAAGAGCGTCTTTCAACAAACATTGAGAAACAAAAGAAGGTTCAAAGCGACTGTCGACCGTTTGAAATCATTTTTCACTTCATTACCGTTTCAGTTTGCGCGTAACGCTTTTATATGTACTGTGACTTGCGATGACGTGCGACTGAGTCATTTTCTCGCGAATAGATTGAAATGTCTTCTGTGTTAATATTCTTTTGGTATTATTAGAAAAAGATTAGGGTACAAGAAGGGATTGAAGTAAATGCTTTTGGTCAATTTCCTTTTTAGGTTGAGCGTGGGGATCAGAATGCTAATGCTTGACTACTCTTAGGAATTGAGCAAAATTATATACGGTTAATAATATAGATACTTTTATAATATTACTTAAAGAATAACTAAATGCAACATATTCGGTGTGGGTACCCTTTCTTAAATACAGTAGCAGACAACACTATCATATCTTGGATAAATATGTAGTTGAAAAACAAGATATTTTTACTGGCTGACACGCAGATATAACATTAACACCAAATTTTAAAAGCGACTGCCTTCATCTTCTTGTGGTGGCAAGTGCGACACCTGATCGTGACGTCCTGGGTTCGATCCCCAGGTCAGGTAAAGTGTTACTGGGTTTTTCCGTGTGGAATTCGTCAGTATCAGCCCGGAGTTTGGATTTGTGCCTGGCTGATGGCACAATAGGCTCGCCCTTATTACACCGGACCTAAACTTAACCACAAAATCAGGGTGTTACTATAGACCTCTGCCCAACCCTTCGGGGAATACAGGCGTGATGTTATGTGCTATGTTATGTTTAAAAGCGAGAACAAAAAGATTTTCAAAATCGTTAGGATCACTTCATTTCATAATTTTAAAACTTGAATACTAAATTCTTTCTGGAGATATTCTCGAAAATTTCCATCAAAATTTCTAACATCTATGTCTCACTAAGGACACAAAAAACCTCTTCTAGACACGGTAATCATATAACATGTTCCCAATACAGTTTTGCCGGCCCCAATTGATTTAGGTCGCTACTCTTTACGCCCTGTTTTGCTCAAGAAGGATACTCCATTCAAGTAACCCCTTTTGATGTTGGACTACTTCAAGTAATGTCAGATACAGGTTTTATTCCCGGAAGAAATGTTGTTCGGGAAATTTATCACGAGTTTTTTTTTAAGGCGAGGTGTAAGTAGCTTAGTCGTGAAGGCACTTATTGACGTAGATGCTCATGTATGTCACGTCTGATGACGTGCTATGACGCAGATTCTAATTCGGAAGGATTAACTATTAGGCACTCGCCGATTATGATTTCAGGTCGCATCTGGGAGAAAGTCATTTGTTTCCAGCTGGACACAGTTTAATTAGCAGTGATAACCTAGTGGTGTGACCGTCGGACTGCCAAGTCATAGGTCTCGAGTTCGAACCCAAGGCACGCACCTCGGACTTTTCAGATTCATGTGCGTCTTGTATAATTATCACTTGCTTATAAACGGTGAAGGAAAACATCGTGAGGAAACCGGCATGCCAGAGAGATATTTCTCGACGGCATGTGAAGCCAAGAGATGCATGGACAGCATAAACTCTGACACCAGGCCAGTCATTAACCACACGACAAGAAGAAGATAGTTTAAATCTAGGCGACTAAATTTTCCGACAACAATATGTCTGCATTTTAGCTATGCATTCTACTATTGAGAAAAATGAAGACTTTGATGATACCAGATCTCCACTCCGTGCAGTATTTTCATACCTGCTGATAAATTTTGCCCCATTTATTTATCGTTACCCCGTAAAGGATAGCTTGACAGTACAATTCTCCCTTATTCAAACAAGAATATTTGCATAGCAACACAAGTGTGTTATTCCGTGTACCTACACGTTATTGAGTGATATACCTTTACTGTGAGTGAGCTCGAGTGTGTCATATCTACCCCTTGTTAGTGGATGTCCTTTGAACTTTTATGTACATATTTTTGTTTGTTTTTTAGTTCTGTTGTGGTGAAGCTAGGGATGGTTTTGATTGGTGTATGTACAGAGAGTTCAGGTACCGATGAAATAACGCAAATGAACATACGCGTCATCTACGCTTATGCCGTGTCCTTGAAGCAACAAACTACCTCAAATACATTTTTAATTTTCTACCTATCTTTTTCCAAATTTCTAAAATAAATAGTTTCAATACTGGACTATATCTATATTTGGTTATATCTCTCTTATTTATTTTCCCAAAAATTGACAAATGCTACCTGTTATTTTCTACACCCCTAGAACAATTATTATTAAAACAGACACTCAAAAGACATAAGCAACATACGCAATGAACAAAATTCCCAACAGCGACAATGTTCCTTACAATCCTTATATCCTAATAATTTGAAAAGCCAATTTCGCGGGCCTCCCCCCGAATCTCGTTTCACCCATAAAATTGAGTTAGCCAACCGCTTAATATATTTGGCAAACATCTCACATGTGGGTATGTATGTATAGTACCTACTTACGTGAAAATGCGCCGATGAAAAATACTTCAGGAATGATTCGCAATTTTGTATCTTGAGTGAAATGACTTGTTAAGAACGTAGGTTTAATATTAAATTTTATATGAATTCCAATTATGGGAATGAGTTTTGTATAACTTTAATTCTTTTTGAGTGTGTTATTACCGATTCCAATATCACACTGGCCGTCATTGGTTAAAAATAACGCGCTCGTTTTATGGCCAATATCAAAGTATAGTTTAGCATCGGGGACTTCTTATCCTTTAAAAGCGTTTTAGCGAGAAACACATATCGTCAGTGGAAAGGTAAAAAGACTAAAGCACAAAACAGATACGTACAGAAGTCAATCACATGTATGTACTTCACTTTTCATACCTACGCTCGGCGGTCGCTCTATCTATATATCTATCTCTCTCAAGCGCATGGCTCTCGCGGTCGCACTCACTCGCACTTTGGTCCCAAACGGTCCGAGATATCGTGTCCGTGAGCAGTGTCTATGTGTGCGTTGCTCGAGCGCACTTTTATGTAGATTGACTTCTGTACCTTTCTATTTTGTGACTAAAGTGCCAATATACCTACTTTACAGTAGAGAGATTCAAAGTATTTTTTAAAGAAAATTAACATAGTTATTTTTCTTAGAGTATACATATTAAATACGTAGATAATTTAATTATAAACATAGTAAGTCTTTAGTCTTTTTACCTTTCCACTGACTATATTATGTAAATTTTAACACTTAATAATATCTTATCAAGAGAAACGTTCCTTTAAGTTCAAAAAAAAAAAAATATCTTGTATAAAGTAACTTGAAAAACTGTTCGATCTGTCATTGTCATGCAAACGAGTATGAAATTATTATTATTATACTCGTACTATCTTTTAATTCATTAATGAAGTTCTTTTAGCCTTAAATTGCATGGCATTTATCTGCTTTGAATATAGGTAGAAGAATTATACATACATACTTTCGGTTACTTACAAAATATTTATCAACATTACATAACAACATCTCGCCTTGTATTCCCCGAAGGGTTCGACAGAGGTGTTTTAGTGCACCTTCGCTTCGCCAGTTATGATTAAGTTCCATGTAATAGGGGGCGAGCCTATTGCCAATAACCGGGAACAAATCCAGACTCTGGGCTACTACTGAGAAATTCCTTTACACTTTCCCCGACCTGGGGATCGAACTCTAGGCTTAACCGTCGCGCTTGCAACCACTAGATCAACATGGCGGTCAATTTTGATTATTGCATCCTTTTCGGCGCTCATTAAGAAATAAAAGTCGAGTTTTAATTTTTTTATCTCTTGCATGTAAACCAATGGAAGAACGTTGTTTCCAGCTGAATTTATATTTATGCTTTAACAAATTCTAAAACATCACTAGATAAATATTTGGTTCTTATCCAAGCCAGCTATGATGATTTATGTTATTAAAAATATTCTATCCCATGGTTCGCTTACTTCATGAAAAATGTCATTTGAAACGTGTGTAACGAATATTCTTCACATTGTGTGATAAGTAAAATAACACACATTTTTTCAACTTCGAATTCAACTCGCACCACGCGGAAATATCTATATAGAATCAGCAAATCGAATAAACTGAAAAGGAAATTACATTCATGCTCTCTCACGTTCCGCATCACAATACATAAAATACGTATTTATCAAACATATTAATGTCAACATGAAAACGAAAAATCTTTTACACTCATTACAAAATACATTTTCATTATTGCAAATCAATTTTGCTGCAACCCATCACTATTCAATCCGATATCACTTAATCGAATCACTAATTAGCATTTTACTCTTACAAACAGACGGGTTCAAACACTACTGATTAACAATGGACAATTTCATAAATGGACTATTTGCGAATCGTCTGTGTTTATCATTTTACGGTAAACTGATTTTGGACAAAATATGTTATGTTATTTCAAAATGATTCGACATTAAGAGTTGTTTTGTTTGATTTGACAGAAACATGACGAAGATTTTTTATTAAATTTTTCTTAAATTAAACAAAAGAGTTTTTACAAACATCAAATATATTCTCAATGACGTCATGTTCTCAAAAATCTTACTTTTATATGATCTTGGAAGCAATTTGTTTTACTTCAATAATAATTAACACACGACTCGTGTCGGCTCATGTGTGGGGCTCGTGGCTAAATAACAATCGCGCCGATCGTACGATTTGCGAGGTTAAGCTGCGCTTGCCGCGGTCAGTCCGTGGATGGGTGACCATTTGTTACACATCGAGACCCCTCCGTGCCTCGGAGAGCACGTTAAGCCGTCGGTCCCGGGTGTCATACGAATACCTATGACAGTCGTTACGGGTAGTCAGAAGCCCGAAAGTCTGACAAACGGTTTAACCTTAGGATATCGGCATTGCCCAGTTACTGGGTTGCGGAGGTCTGATGGTAGTCGCTCCGTGTAAAATACTGGTATTCAGCCGCATCTGGTTAGACTGGAAGCTGACCCCAAGATAATTGGGAAAAGGCTAAGAGGAAGAATAATTAACACACGACAGTACTAACTTAAATGAAAAATTATATATTCTGCTTAAAGTAGGTACTAAAAAAACCCTATAATTAGAACATATATCACGGTGGAAAGTTACAAAGGATTCTAGCAAATAATAGTCATTATCATAACTGTATTTTACTGCGGTTAAATTATTTCAGTTGCTTTCCCGACCGATCGTTAATTAAAGGTACGAACTTACAAAGGACAATGTACACTGAACGGGAGTTATACAAACTTGCACAGAACTTTTATCTATTTCACTAACAGAATTATTATAGCGTATATGGATGACCTACTTCGCGTAAAACTTAACACTTGAACTATTGTCGAAAGGGTATGTCTGTATTCTCATGTTTGTTTGTTATATGCGTCATATTACATTGAAATCTTTTTTCCATTCTTTCTAGCCATTGCCAATACTCTTTTTTGTCTACTAATAATAAATAAGCGTGGAACTTCGACCCGCATGGACCCGCCTAGTTTTGGCCAAAATACATTTTATTGGGTTCTGTTATTAGGAGAGGCTTCATTTATCATTCTGAATTGTGCTCGTATTAGTGTCAGATACTTTGAAATAGGCTGCTTACCTATATGACACAAATAAAACCTACCCTCGAACGGACAAATTGATTACACCATTGCCTGATTTGTTGGATACCACAGGCATAGAATGAACAAATACAAAAACAAACAATATATTTAATTTAAGAAGGGTACCAATTATTTTTATCAGATCACTTGATCTAGCTACTAACCTTTACTGAAAGTCGTCTAGACAGACTGAAACAATAATGTTTTTAAATGCTTAAAAAGCCTGTCATTAACACAAAGAGAGCTTAAAAACAATTTTTAGATTAGGTATACAATTTTAGTTCGAAACGAAAACTACGCTTGTATTTATGAAAGAATAGATTTACATATCTACTTCTAAAATTAAATAGAACAAAGTTCTTCAATTAAAACTAGTAATGATATCTCAATGTCAAAGTGAAGTCGTTTATTTTCATTAGAATATTCATGCACTTTTGAAAGTCAAAAATTTCCACTTTGCAAAGTATATGGAGTACAATATTTAAGAATTTCCAATTTAATAATTGATTATTATTTGAGGTGATTTGAAACCTAGTCTCGATTTCATTTATAAGAATGCAGATTAGTGAAGCTAAATGCCAGTTGCCATCACAGCACACTGACGGGTGGATTTAACAAAATAAAATACATCCAAGTAAGTATTAACCCAATAGAAAATAGGTAGTTATCTTAGTTTAAGAAGTGCCAAAAGTTTATTCCTTATCTCTTCAATGAACCTCTATAAACTCCCAAAAAACGATGATACTAAACCAAAAATTATCGCAACTAAATGTGCACTCCACTTTAGGGCCACCGCAAACGATGCCGTCCTTCCGGTCCATTACTTTCCAAAAGATTAGCTGATTAGCCGGACCTAGTGACCCGAAGATATCTGTGTTCCGTACCTTTGTTACCAAAATCATGGGAGTATGAAGGATTTGTTTGGCATTTGCGGTTTTTAGAGATACTGTATTTACTATGGTTTTAGCATTGTAAGGTAAGGTGTGGTAAGATTATATTATTGGGTTTATCTGGTTATGCATGGCTAGTCTTTCAAATATGATTAATGGACATGTTTTCTGTAATTACGATGATATTAATATTATAACAGTTTGTGAACGTACCAAATTATAAGCTGGTAATGTATAAATATTTTCGCTTGATGACACAATGGTTATATTGTTTATAGTACAAAATAATCTATAAATGCATCTTGATATACTTGCTAAATCACTTAATATTCATTCCTTATGACTTTCAATTCTAAATTTCTGAATTCGGTTACAATAATTATAACAAAGCCCATAAACATTATAGGTACAACCTGCAATTTCCAACGGAAAATGTAAGCAAAAGAAAACACATCCAATACTCACAATTCGCACCCTTCACCGAAAAAATTCAACGGCAACAACACAATAATACAAACGCGCAAAAAGACTATCAAGAAACGCCTTCAAAAATGGCGGATGAGAAAAAAATAACAAATAATTACACACGCGAAGCAAAAGGGACGCGCGAGGGGGCAAACAAAAGTGTCTTGTTTTACTTTAATATCTCACTCCTGTCAGGGCTATGGCTAAAGAATCTCTGTATGATTAAAATGCTCCCTATTACTGTTGCTATACCTACATATTGCCTATGAAGAAATGAAAAAAGAGAGCATGGTTTTGTAATGTGCTAGGCGCTTTCTTTGATTTCACTAGCGGGAGTGTGTGGTTCAGCAAAAATTTGTACGCGCGGCGCGAAACTTTCACCATATACCTACTCGTATTTATATTATTACTATGTCGATCACAACAACAGTTGCATTCTAGGCTATTATTGAAAAATGTAAATATTAAAGACGGCTGTTTTACACAACTACGTTAGAATTATTTTAATTTAACGCCAATTAATGAAATATTAAGTACTTTGTCACGTTTTTTCTATACAAATGTAACGATGGACGGTAAGAATAATGCTAAAATAATTAAAAAAAAAAAAATTTGAAATCTTATGCTGTTTAAGGAAACACACCTATTTCATTCTATACTTTGATTATTTGCTTCATTTCCATAATATTCACCTTCATAGAATTCTCTGTAGATTTCCCATTATTTCGCTACAGGACAATAATATCAAACAGTGTTTATAAGACAAAGAATTTCCCTTTGAGAATATCGTGACGTCGCAAAACTTCGTTAAAAGCTCGGTCTTACTAGGAATAGTTAAAACTGTTCGCTTCGTTGGCTTCTAGAACTGCACTGGCTTTATCGATAAATTGAAGTAACGCTTTCATGTCAGTAAACTCACTTATTGGTGTTGTGAGTAAATTGTATTCATTTCAAAGATTTCTATTTTATGTTGTTTTGAAACTATGACAGAAAGTTCCATCTTTCCCAACTGGTCATGCTTTAAAATTTAATAATGGCACAGTGGTAATATTATAATTCAGTCACTTAATGGTTTAACCCAAACTGACTGCCACTGACCTCTGTAACCCTTAACGAAACTAGGTGCTTGTAGTATGATGTTATCACAAGGACCTTATATATACGTAGAAATATTAGAAAACAATCAAATTTTCCAGAATGATTAACACTTTCTTTCAAAGTAGTAGTCAAAATAACGTAAAAAATTAATTCAAATCTTAAATTACCAGTGTGATTCTATGTAGAATAAACAATTTTATTTACTTCAATTTTGACGACATTCTCGTCTTACAATATAAGCAAAGCTCTGATAGCTTGTTTAGTCTCCTTTGAGATGACGTAGACTGGTAGCAGACACAATTTTTTCTTTGTATCCAAACTGCCTCTTATTTCTATATCACTAAAGTTTATTTCTGTAACGTTTGTGACATTTTTAAGTTTGTAAAATCCAGTCTTTGTTAGGTAGTTACTTTTGAAACAAAATGATGTGCCTTACAGTTCACAAAAGACGATCCTTTTCAGTGTGTCTCATTTAAGTATACAGAATTGTACGTTTTACTTTGAAAATTTTTGATGCAATATGACTTGTAATATTGTCAATTTTGCCTTTGTGAGTTTAAATGTGAACGAACAGTTAGCTCTAAAGAGGAACTCAATCCAAGGAGTAGGGTTTATAAATATTTTTTTGTTAACGTGTTGGTTATACTGCAAGGATTTTAATAAAAGTTGACTGTAGGTACTTCTTCAACTGATATAAACTGTTTTTATTTTCTTCTCAGGGAGAAAAAGAGTTTTGCTTTGCGGGGAATTTCCAGTTTATTTAGCTCCGATACAATACAAACATATTCATGAACATAATACCAATCCGTTTATATTTGACTTCTAAAATTCACAACAAGCACCTCACCAACCCCATGTTTTCCTTTAATTCTGAGATTTGAACAGGAATATTTCAGGTGTGTTTAGTTATAAAGTAATATACCATCATTATTCCAAACCGAGGGGCGGCATCGCCAAGTCTGCGGGATTCCCGGTAATTACCGTAATACGTAGCTTTGAAATAACACTGTCCTGTTCAAATATTTATACGTCAGTCGGTAGAAAGTGAAATTTAATTTTGTGTGGACAACTAGGTTTTGATTGCGGTTATGCTTGGGGTTCCGATTTGGTATGGTAAATTTGGTTTATCATGTTTTTATTTTATCAGTGTAACGGGTATTTTAATTTTGAATCTTTTACCTTAAATAATTTGTCGTTTTGGTAATTGGTATGAAATTAAATTCAAAGCACGATGTGATGAGGTATTAATAAATATAAATTAATTAATTGGAGTCACATATAAAACTAGTTATATAGAAAATAACGTGTAGGCAATTATAACAAAAAGCAAGAAAATAAATGTACAGACGCATACACATTCTAAATAGATCTGTATGGGTCAAGAACCATCCTTTTCGGTTAAGGGTCGTGAAAATTTAACGTAGGAAATGCTTCAATCATTACCATTCCTCCTCTTTTAACATTATGATTATACAATTTAAGTAAGAGAAGTAAAGCAATAACCTTTATTAGAGTTCAGCAATAAAAAGAGTACGTTTAAGCAAAGTGCACTGCTCAAAACCTTACAAATTATGAATGAATTTGACAATTTCAAATGTAAATTCTCAAGTGTTCAAAATATGTAGTTCAGCATTTTTAGTTAGTTTTAGTAGCTGTCATCGTATTTTGATATGATAAATGGTAAGTCGGGTTTTACACTGTTATTATCGACTGAATCCAATGTAACTACTGGTACAAATTGTTTTATCATTCTTATTGACAGTTTGACATTCATATCGTTGTCGACGATAATTATCGGGTTGTCGAGCCTAAGTTCCAAGAACATGCTAATGTGAGTCTGTTTTGAATTATTTCTTGACCAATCTATCAAAATAGAAATACTTGTACATAGAAAAAACTTATTGACATGAAAATAAATTGTTAATATTTTGTACTTTATTGCTTTTTTCTTTATTAATATTCATTATGTAACCTCAATACTATAAATATTAAAATTCTGTATAAGTAGGGTGAAAAAAAAACACACAGAAAAGTAAACCTATGTCAAAACAAATTTATTGGCAATCAAGATCCAGAACTGGCAATCAGAAACCATGATTCCTAGTTAGACAACTCAAGTAAAGTTGTCCCTATGCGCGGTTTCTCAAAAGAAAATGCCAATTTGTTTCCTGGTACCCTCTGGAACTTTCCACGAACATTTGGCTCTGACAATATTTCATGTAATTTACTCTTTTAGGGACAGAATAAATTTGTCCTCTCTCACAGAATTTCGCGTCTTCGTGTTATGTCCGCGACAGATGTTTCGAATTTTTTTAAGAAAATTTTATTTTCACTTTCACCTTATTATTTGAAGTACTTTTGAGTTTGTATCTGAAAGCTTTGTTTGTGAAAGATTTGGAATTGTGTCATGGTATTTAAATCTTAATATTTTTGGTTGAACAGTTTTGATAAATTAAATAAATATTTGGATTTTTTTTAGACTGATACAAAAATATAATGTATCTATCATCTGAATCTATAACTTTTTTAAGCCATTATCTCGACCTTTAACGAAATTGGTCTAGGTGCAAAAACTTATTACAATATTGATCAAGGAGTTAGTGAACCACATAAAGACACTGACACTGCCGTTTAGGACTACATAACATAAACTGAGCACGGACTTCTCCACTAGTTGCTTCAAGGTCTATTGTGCATGAATGTAATACCTTTAAGCTATGTTGATCTAGACTTTGAATTGTAGTTTCAGGTTCCAGCCAATTTAACAGTTAACATAAGTGACTAAAGACTTTACTCGTAGTGTTCAATTAAAAACTATTAAAATAAGCATAGCATAATCAGTCTATTACTGTCCCACTGCTGGGCACGGGCCTCATCTAAGGATTATGCCTTAGTCCATCACGATGGCCTGGTGCAATTCAGTGGACTACACTCACCATCGAGAACTTTTAGAAGCCCTCTCAGAAGGATAGAACTAACGCAAGTGATCATCAAAATCTGATCCGAGCATGAATTCGAAAAGTCAGAGATGCGAGTCGGGATCAAAATCATACCCTCTTACATGGAAGGGAAGTGTTCGACTGCTAGGCTATCGTGGGCTTTGATGATGAATCACATAAAATTGCTAAACTGCATTCAGAATAAAATTGATGTAACCGTACACAAAAGCGACTACTCACCCTTACAATAAACTTGAAGGTACATTAAACGCATCGTACTCACTTTGATAGCCGTCGCTTCCTCGAGAGTCGGGCTAAAGTTTCACAAAGTGTAAGCGAGTGAAGGCATCCGATAGAAGGTTCTCGTTAGACCCGCCACAAAGGCTCTATTGTGTTCCACAGACGGTTCCAAATGAAAAATATAACTTGTTACCGGAGTGTTTGAGTAATGTTTCGGGACAAGATGTCATGGATACTTTTGAGTTTTCAACGACGGCGACGTTTCCTTAGTATGTTTGTATTTTTTTGTGTTCGTATAGTTTACTGTGGAAATGATTGCAACTGTATTATTACCCATTATAGTTATGGAGTGTATTTCTTTCTTGTTTGTTAGATATTGTAAAGCAATGAAAGAAATCGACCCTAAAAAACAGTTTCATCACCGTCCGACAATCTGAAAAGAATCAACTTTGAAAATGATACAATTGATCTCATAATGATTAATTTCCACTGTCTCTCATAAATTCTTAAACTCGATTTCATGACCTTTCACCATCCACATTTTAATTTCATTGATGCTGTAATTTATAAAACCAAACATTCTCCACTTATTAAATCCCAACTTACAATTAAAACCTTTTTTAGTAGTCCTCTGTCTACACAAGGTTTCCTTAATAAAGCACCAGATTCCATCTAACCGTCCCAAAGTTAAGACAGTGAGCATCACTAAAAATCCAACTGAGTAAAGAGAAGACAGAGAACTAGCCTCATAAAACAAAACCTCAGCAAGGAACCAATAAACTATCCAGACTAAAGTTTAATTAAATTTTGTATTGTCTTTAAAATTTTGGTCTAAGATGTGAAAGGTTGGAGAGGATGAGCTAGGAAGAGTAAGTTTTTTTTTTTTTTTTTTTTGGGGAGGACTTGAGGGGCCTGCCGCGAAGGCGGGCGATCGTCGGAGGGGACTGGATGTAAAGGCTACGCCGGTTTCCCAGTCCCCCTCCAGTCAGACGATGCGGGAATGCCGCTGGGTTATTTTAGTGGGTATACCGGCCTTGCCCGGGGAGTCCCACATAACCCCCCCATTCCCCCAAATGGGCGGGTATGCGTAATAGCATTTTTTCCCAGCGCAAACAAAAAAAAAAAAAAAAAAAAAAGGAAGAGTAAGTTTTGTATAAATGTTAGTATTGCAGTTATAAAAAAATATCGATCGCGGAGAATATTGTCATAATCAAAGGGAAAAAATTGTATTATTAGTGTGGATTGTATTATTGTATTGTGAACCTCTTGGTATTTGCACTAGTAGACCTGTCTCTCGCAAAGAATCTTTTTTGTAACCACTGTTTTTGTCTAATGTTAAGTAAAAGAGAGAAATAACCATATTTTTATTTATTAAATTATTATGCGATAGGTTTAAATAAATTTTGGGTCACACAAAGGCAGATTCAGGGACTTGTGGCTAAATAACAACCGCACGGTTCATACGATTTGCGAGGTTAAGGTACGCTTACCGAGCTCAGTCCGTGAATGATGGGTGACCGTTCGTTACACATCGAGTCAGTCCCAGGTGTCATACGGATACCTATGACAGTCGTACTTTAGCACATCGGCATTGCCCAGTACCTGGGTTGCGGGGTTCTGATGACAGTCGCATATGGTTAGACTCGAAGCTGACCTCAACATAGTTGGGAAAAAGGCTAGGCAGAACAAGGGTAGTTTCAGGGGGGACGTGGTCGACACCTACCATACAAAGGGAGATTAGGTCCCAGTAGCTGATATGCAAACTCCTTGCTAGTCTGGCTATTGTACCTCCCTAGAAAAAAACCCTGAATCTACCTCTGGTGTCACACATTCCACGGTTAAGCAACTTTATCTTTTTGATTATTTGGATTTGCTTGACCAAATAATTAAAGAAAATTACCATACGTTCGTCGCGTTCATAAAATTAAACTTGAATGTCTAAAACACTCTCCTCTATTGGTTCAAGGTAAACATAACATTGCTTAACGTTCATAGCTTGCACCAAACTCTAAGTTATCGCTATACTTGAAAAGTTTGAAGGAACTCTTTGGCTTGAACGCTCCTCTCCCTCTGAAAACGTTAAAATTTTAATTTTATCATTAATAATAACTGTGAAAGAGATCTATCCACTTGTCCATGATTCATAATGGAAAAGTTTTCTTTGAAAAGTTAAAGTTACTTTGACAATGCAGTGGACTTGAGTTTATTGTGAAATTATTGATTATTTTGAAAATAGAGAAAAAGAACAATAATATTTTTACTTTGCATCTGGCATGTTAACAATATTCAAAACAAATATAGTAAAGATCATTATAGATCTTTTCAACCCTCTTTTCGTTCATCCTAGCTTTTTCTCCAACTACTTCTATTATTAGGGTTGTTTCGGGTTTTTTATCAATCGTCAAACTATGTAATTCATTCGTTCATAATATTAAAAGCTATAATTATTATCTTATATCTTATCCTAAATTCAAATCTGTCTCTTAAAGAAATTTAGGTATTTATTTCTTGTCCGCTAATTCCCGGTTCCTATAAACAAAAACGAATAGTTTTGCTTACAAATGGTAGCATTCTTTATTACCGTACAGAGCATATAAATAGACTCTTAAGCTAACTTTATCTGTGATACCTACTTCCATATGGGAGGGTCTACTATGCAAAGCTATGAGGTATTTGCTTAATTATTGGTAAAGATACAAGAGTCTCAATTTTCACCAATAACGCTTGGTAAATTATAGGAATCGGCTACAGGTCGAAAACTATTTAACTTTAACCAGGGATCCTAGAGATAAGTATCAACAGTAACTTATTATAATATGTATGTACTATTGTACGGTAGGGGAACGAAAAGGTTATATATACACCTTAAGGGCTATTTTCGCTTGCACAATTCAAGAAACAAACCATTTTACCGACTACGTATTGCCAACATTATAGAAATGAAAATACAACTATTTTTTGACAGGAAATTAAAAATTATAATGGTGACATGATAACAGACACTAGTAATGTCAATTTATTTAATCATCGAATTGATTGACTACTTATTACGGTTTTTACAACAAAACTCCCTAAATCAAATCAAAAACATTACGAGGAAGTACTACGTCATATGGAGGCAAAAGTCAATTTTGATCCTTGCTACCAAATAATTAAACATAATTTTCCATACATTGGTCTGTTCCGTTCAACAGTTTGAAAAGGTAACATGTGCCCGCGATGTTGACAAGGAATGAATTTGAAAACTGACTATCCTTTTAATTACCCTACCGTACATACTATATACCTACATTTGCACAACCGATTTACACAAAACTAACTAATATATTGGGCCGTGTAGTTACAACTAACACCATGCTTATCATAGTTTACGTGGCTTAACGACGGCCTCTCGGCTTATGGGATCATCAAATATGCATTTGGTGTATTAAAGTCACCCTTTTCGCATGTCCCCTTCGAGGCTTATGTGGGTCACGCCGAGCTGACCTCCGAATTTACATAAAAAATCTGTTAAAAGTCAAAAAATTGGTTATATTCTGTTTTACACGTGGCGTACGCGTTATGGTCTATTTTTGGTTTTGATTTAAAACATTCTGTATTAAATCCTGGTACCCTTTTACCCTTACATACCCTTTACCTTGCCTTATATACCCTTAATATAGAAGACAGACGCTGCTCTTGCATCAAAACAAGAAAAAAATCTATTTAAAAACAAACTAGTTCTGTCTTCAATATCATTCTGCTTAGCCTTTTCCCAACTATGTTGGGGTCAGCTTCCAGTCTAACCAGTTACGGCTGCATACCAGTACTGTACACGGAACAACTGTCATCAGACCTCTGCAAGCCAGATACAGGGCAATGCCGATATACTAAGGTTAGACTGTTTATCAAAATTTCTTCTGACTACCCGTAACAAGCATCATAGATATTTGCATGACACCCGGGTTCGATTGTTTAACGTGCTCTCCGAGGCACGGTGGGGTCTCAATGTATAACAAATGGACACCCGCCTACGGACTGACTGCGGCAAGCGCATCTTAACTTTGCAAATCATAATATTATGATCCGTGCGTTTGTTAACGAGCCACGAGCCCCTCCCACACACATAATTCTGCAACAACATAACATTGCATCACGCCTGTACTCCCCGAAGGGTTGGGCAGAGGTGTATAGTAATACCCTAATTTCGCCGTTATGTTTAAGTCCCATGTACTAGGGGGCGAGCCCATTGCCATCGACCGGGCGCAAATCCAAACTCTGGGCTGCTACTGAAGAATTCCACTCGGAAAAACCCAAGAACACTTTGCCCGACCTGGATATCGAACCCAGGACCTCACGATCAGCAGACGCGCTTGCCACCACTAGACTAACCCGGCAGTTTATTCTGCACTATAAGACTATATAGGTAAATTACTAGCTGTGTCCTCATGGCTCCGTCAGTAGCCTATGTTACTCAGTGATACTCAGCTTTCTAACGGCAAAAGAATTTTTGAAATCGGTCCAGTAGTTTTTAAATTTATTCGTTACATACAAAAATCCCAAAATACAAAAATACAAATCTTTCCTCTTTATAATATTAGTATAGATTAGTATAGAAGTATAGATGATGCTAAGGGCTAAACCCGGTATTGTGTTGTGGCACAACTTTATGTGGTTAGCAGTGGACTGTGGTACCCTGAGTTGATTGATTGATACGATGCTGACTGTACAAGACATTGAGATCGTGACATTGATGAAGCATTGACATCGTCTCGTTGTTTCTTAAGAAGTATAATAAGTACAAATCTTTCCTCTTAATAATATTAGTATAGATGTATTGATTCCTTTCATTCCTAACACTATCCTTTCGATAGCAATATAACACAGGCAGCAATTTCCAGTTCATATAATAATAAGGCAAGTTATCACGAACCTGAAGCCATATTATGACAGTATTCCCTGAAGTAATAATTACGGAAAGGCATAGACCAAATAAAATAAAGGATTTTACGTCATACGTCATCGTGGCACTGTTATTTGTGGAGGCGGGGCAGAATATTGTATGAGCAGATGTCCTGGACAAATCATTTTCACATATAAATATTGTAGTGTTTTTATGGCTACTTGGTTAGGTAGAATACTTGTATTTTTTAATAGTTTAACGTAATTAGATTTTTATAATTTTATTATTTAGTAGTGGCAAGCGCGACTGCTGATTGTGAGGTCTTGAGTTCGATCCCCAGGTCGGACAGAGTTATGGGGTTTTTCCGTGTGGAATTTTACAGTTGTGGCCTGGAGTTTGAATTTTTGCACGGTTGATGGCAATAGGCTCGCCCCGTATTACATGGAACTTAAACATAACGTCGAAATGAGGGTGTTAGTATACACCTCTGTCCTACCCTTCGGGGAATACAAGCGTGATGTTATGTTATGTTAAATGAGTAAATAAATCTTGTCCTGGTAATATACTAAATAATTAATTATCGTTTACAGGTAAATTATAATACACCACTAGATAATTCTTACATAAAGGATGCAACATGCCTAGAACAATTGATACTAGGTAACAACTTTTTAAGAAAACTATTCATTAAGCATCTCCAACAAAGGACATACACTGAAAATCACAAAAAAATTAAAATTAGAATGAGCCTTATTAGAGTGCCTCTTCAATGAGGGTTTTCGATACTTTTTCTGCCACCAGAGGGCGCTTCGTATGCGTCAGGTCCAAACAGCTGTCAGATAGCAAAGATTCTTACCGAACGTATAATTGTTTAGTGAAATTCTACGTATTTAGAAGTGTTATTGATTTTATTATGGATTACGGCCAAAGAAAGGTTGCTGAACAGAAGATTGAGCTCAAAAAGAGAGGCGCAAAAGTCACCCTCCCGTTTTATTTACACACATAGGCACTGCACAACACTGTGGCATTTTAGAAAACAATATTCCTTTTGTAACGTTTTTAAGAATAAATATACCAAAAAAAATATCGAAAAATACAAATCGTGTAGGTATGTGTTTTGACAGGTGATTGGACCTGACGCTGCAGTGCTGCCATCTCACGTAGAACGTTTTTCAGAAAACCCTCATTATAGGACACCACAGCATGCAAAATTGTAAGGTAAACAATGGAAAATGGAAAACATTAGGTACAATTTAAAATTTAAAAGTTGTTTTAAAATCTTTTTATATTTTGTTAAAGACGTGGAGATGTCAATATCATGGGCTTTCGACTAGTTATTGCCTAAAGAGTCTTGGTACAGTGGCGTAATGAACGAGGTTCGTTTTAGAAAGTTGAAGACTAAAAGGTTATAAAATATAGAACGACCAAAAGTTTTATCAAAACAAATTTTCAAAAATCACCTTTTTATATGATTATTCGGATGTGGAGGCCCGAGTAATCCTTTCATAAAAAAACATGAAACCTCATCGGTAAAGTAAGCACTGATATAAAAACAAAATCTTTCATGATTCCTGAAAAACAAGAAGAGGACAGCTACTGAAAACCGAATGAAGCCATTGCTTGATTCAGGTCACGAGCAGCGCGAGGTTCGAATACGAATTTTCGGTGTTGCCAGGTTGGTTTGGTCTTTTAACGTTAATTTTGCATCGCCCTTGACTTCAACCATCGTTGTTAAAACGAGCTTAGTTTGAAGTCGTATAATTAGATCCTGATTTTTATTCTTTTGCTAGAGTATTATAAGTTTATTAAATTTTATGCTATCTCCAAGTCTCTGATTTTTTTCTTTTTGTAATGGATAAATATATATTTTCATCTCGTATTAAATGCGATAGATTTTGAGTTTGTCTCATCGATTTTCATTGCGTCAAGGTAGGAAAAAATCAAATTGGTAATTTTTTTTACTGAATGTGTCAGTTTGCATATACATACTATCGCGTCTAATGCCTTCAGATAGTGTAAGTTTTTATGCGCAGATAAATTATTATAGTATCTGCACCGTGTGTGACAGCCTTTATTATTATATTTTATTATAAGTATTCTTATCGTTTTTGCAAACATATTACACGTAACTTGGAACAGAAAATTGTCGGTGTGTATCTAATTTTCCATACAAATGAAATAAAATTATTTGTTATTTATACATACATACATAAACTCACGCCTTTTTCCCATGGGGGTAGGCAGAAACTATAGAACGCCACATGCTACGACTCTTACATACCCCTTTCGCTTCATCCACATTCATACATCTTGTCATACACGCACGCCGGTTGAGAGTACTACGCACCTGACCTTTGTGAAGAACATCACCAATAACATCGATGTATGTCCTTCTAGGACGTCCTCTACCGGCGTTCCCATTAACATCCGCCTTATAAATTCCTTTTGTTAATCGCCGTTCACTCATTCTCTCAACATGGCCAAACCACCTAAGCATACCACATTGCACCTTGTTATTTATATGGAAAGCAATAAAAAAATACACGAATTTCGAAAAGTTGTTCAATTTCTGATACAGAGTAACGCCACAAAATTCTTAGAGTTAATTTTTTAACACCCTGTATAGACACTTTACTGATTAGATTTCTAATTAGAGTTTCACGTAGTTGGTCGCCTTGATACGTAGATGTATTGATCGATTGTCATTTGTCACCTATTACTTGTCGTGGTAAGTTTTATGATATAGGCCTCTGGTAACAAAATATTTCTCTGATAGACGGTCGGTCGGACATCGGTGTCACAGCAATAGGGTTTCATTCGGACACGGTAGGCACAGAACCTTAAAAATAAATAGAAATAAAGAGTTTCCCTTCAACAACACCTCACGGGATTCTACTCCAGGTGAAGCGCAAAAAAACAATGAAATAAAATATCCCACAAAATCAACATCGGGTTACAAACGATACCCGAACTTGTTTGAACTAATTCAATCACGCTAGTGCGAGATATCCCTAAGGATAGAAAGTTTGTAAGCCGCTTTATTTCTTTATACTTCCTTAGTTTATGTGTGATTGATACAAATTGCTTTGGGGGATTGTGGGCTAATTGTGTTGCTCGTGGTTTTTCCTTATTAGATAAGTAGAACTCTAGGTTTTCCGTTGTGAGTAAAGCCGGGAATACTCAAGCCTGTAGATTGCACAATCGCATGCAAGGAGCTTGCAGATGCCAGCTACTAGCACGTGTATAAATATAAAAAGGCATGCTTATAGATGGCTTGCAATTAAATTGCACAGTATTTGATTTTTTGGCATGCAATGTTCGGCGGTGTTGGCGGGGGTGCAAGTTGCATACCAAATCGCATGTCTGAACTTACACATGGCTACAGGTATGCCATTTCAGTAGGATATTAAAAACTGTGCCATTTAAAGGCATGCCAATTCAATAGCAAATAAATATATCTTTAATGTGCCATTTACTGGCACATGCCATTTGTTGGCATGTAAGCTACTTCCTTATTTTACTGGCTATGTATTCTCGCCTTAAAGCAATCATCCAAGTGGTGTCTATAGAACTTAGAGGGCAAGGAACTACACCTTTAAGAAATAGGTATTTCAATAATGATTTGCCGTCTCGTGTGCTCTGCACCTCGACCCGAATGGTTCGAGAAGGACAGCACCAATTTCTAAAGGTACTTAATTGCTTTAGTTAAACTGTGAAGAGTATATCATACGAAATCTAAACCAAATTCAATTCTTTTGATCAAATTTTCTTATATTAATGAACAATATATTAGGTCCCCACCTATGAAATCAGCGTTTTGTATGGAGAATTTTAAAGAAGTTGCATTTTTCATACTAACATTTTTTTAATTTGTTTGACAATTATGAACACTAATGTTTTAAAACTTTTATGCACTAATGTTTAAAAACTAAGATAACGTATGCCACTTAGATTATGCGACAAAAATAAGTTTTGGCTAAGTTAAAACAAAAATAGTGGTCTATTTTGCTAACAAAAAGAGGAGTGATTTTTAAGGTATTTTTTATGTTTAGAAAACTATAAGTATTAAGGTTTTTTACTATTTGTAGTTGTCTATGATGGTCATTATTCGATATAATATCAAACAATTGATGAATA
Organism: Amphipyra berbera; assembly: GCA_910594945.2. Classification (NCBI taxonomy): domain Eukaryota; kingdom Metazoa; phylum Arthropoda; class Insecta; order Lepidoptera; family Noctuidae; genus Amphipyra; species Amphipyra berbera. The sequence continues at coordinate 19,582,143 of OU343129.1, read as the reverse complement.
TTTTAAATCATAGAAGTGACGAGGTTCTCTATTTGTGAGAAAAAAACGCCAATTTCATAGGTGGGGACCCAATATTATACTAGCGGCCCGTCCCAGCTTTGCACGGGTGGAAATTTTTCCCGTTTTTGCATCATTTTTCATTTATGCTACGCTCCTACTGGTCGTAGCGTGATGTTATGTCTCATGCCTATAAACTTCCTCGATAAATGGACTATCCAACACAAAAATATTTTTTCAATTTCACTTAGTAGTTCCTGAGATTAGCGCGTTCAAACAAACAAACAAACTCTTCAGCTTTATAATATTAATTAAGTATAGATGAATCTAAAAAAAAACTACGAGAAAATATCGAGTTATGAAGTGTTATTAATAAAAATCCTGTAAAAATATTGATATACCTAATTAAAACTTGTAAATCTCAATATTAAATAACCCCTAAAACCCTTTTAAATTAAACTGTTTTATCTAGCAGTACCCATGCAGCATCAGGATTTGGGGGTTGAAAGTTGAAATTATTATAATTTTGTATTGTAATGGGAAGTGAATTTGTGTGCGAAGTTTCAGAATAATCGATTAAGTAGAAGTAGTTGAAAAAATTGTCGCAAGATTTGATCCAAACAAATATACGAAGTGGAGCTAATTAAAACCGTTTAAAAAAAGGAGGAAGGTTTAGAAGGGTAAAAATGTTGGGGCATTTTGTAAATAAAACTCGGACGTTAAACCTATTTGAATCCTTCTTAATATTATGTGCAAGCTACGCGGTACTTATAAAAACTTTTGTTATAAGTTAATTTTACAAAACAGTCGACGAAACACAAAATCAGAAAATAAAACAAAAGAAAAAGAGTTCATATCATATTTATTATTGCATGCAATGTGAACGGTCAAATGTTAAAATAATGTTTGATAATATAATTCCAACATTATTTGACATTCGATTGACAGTTACAATAAAAACAATCGAATAACACACATATCTTATGCGTTATCAAGTAATCAAATCAACAATTGCTAAATAAAGGTGCAACATTTCTAATTTAAAAAATTTAATGTTTGGTTTTTTTTTGTTACAATATTTAATTAACCTTTAAGCAACAATATTCCATTAACTATTCACAAACAAAAAACAAATTAAAAATTTATTTTGAATGTGGATTATCTGACCATGTTAGTGTTTTAAATTTTAATATGGTTTCCGCTTTAGTCGTCGCATGTACTCGTCTTTTCGGCCCAAGCACTGAAGTCGATTTGAGGAATGTCCTCACAATTCATGAGCGGGTTTCTGAAATAAAAGCAATCGTTACGCTTCATACTGATAACATAGCGGTTGAACGCCTTCCTTCTATGTTGAAGGATCTGATGAAAACATCGTGAAAAAGCTTGCAAATAAGGAGGGCTTCAAAAAAAGAAATACGTTTTCTATGTTGCGTGTAGTCTGCCAACCCGCTCCAGGCCTGGGTGGAGAAAGGACTTAAATGCTTCTCATTATGAGAAGAGGCCCGTGCCCAGCAGTGGAACAGTAAATAAATGTCCTAAATTGGAAGTGAAAAGTTTGCGAGGTTTACAACCAAGAGCCGTTCAAAGCATTTTGTTGTTAATGGACTACCGCCAACTTGGCCCACAGTACATAATATTCTATGAGCCAAGTTATGATTCATGCACAAATTATACACACTATATTGTTTCTAACTGCCTCCTTGGTCTTGTGGTGGCAAGTACAACTGCTGATCGTGAAGTCCTGGGTTCGATCCCCAGGTCGGGTGAAGTGTTATTGAGATTTCCCGTGTGGAATTCCTCAGTAGCAGCCCGGAGTTTGGATTTGTGCCCGGTTGATGGCAATTGGCTCGCTCCCTATCACATGGGAGTTTAACATAACGGCGAAACAAGGGTGTTACTATACACTTCTCTCCAACCCTTCAGGGAATACAGGCGTGATGTTATATATAATCTTAATAAACAAACTACCACAAATAGAAATCAAATAAGTCTTACGTTGTAGGACAAATGTTGTAGAATGAATTCTTTGGTACTTGTTTGACACCATCTCCTACTTTGCACAGGAGTAACGACAAAGTTGCTTTTTTCATCTGCATAAGTTGAGCTAAAAAAAATACATTATTACTATAAAAACTATAAAAAAAAATGCTTTTCCTACATTTTTCTTAGGTTTAAATGCAGAAAAACGTATTTACGCTAATCGAGGTAACATTTGTTTGATTGTGGTGTGCAATTTATGCGCGCTTATTTAATCACCTCCATAAAAAAAAACCACCACGATAAAATCACCTCCATAAAGTCTTATGATAAAAGAAACATAGGGCCCTTTATCGCTATCAGATAATAATATATTAAGAACTCACATACGAGAACATTTTAACAAAATATTTTCATTACTTATGTTTTTAAGTCGGGAATACACATGCCACAAAAATAGGTAGGTCGCTGGCATGCTAAAAAATTGCATTGGCAAAATTGTAGATACTACACAGGATAAATATTTGCAAGTGAAATGGCAAATCTTTTAATGGCGCACTTTTTAATTGCCGACTAGAATGGCATGCTTGTGGGACGCGTTCAGACCTGTCTTTACATTTTAAGTCTGTTCAATTTAGTTGCATGCCTTTCTATTGCATGCATTAAACACGTGCCAGTTCGTATGACACAATGGCATGCAACCTCCTTGCATGCCATTGTGCAAGCTACAAGAGTGTATATTCCCGGCTTAAAAACTATACTATAAAACCATCAATATTGGTAAAACTTGAACCAATTGAAATCTAAATGATTAGCTTAAATTACATAAAATAACGTGGATAATATTATTAACCTTTTTTTTTATTACAATAAGTGAAATTATTGACTGCCTCGTTGCTCTAGTGGCGGCAAGCGCGACTGCCGCATGCCGATCGTGAGGTCCTGGGTGCGATCCCTAGGTCGAGCAGTGTTATATGGGTTTTTCTGTGTGGAATTCTTCAGTTGCAACCCGGAGTTTGGATTTGTGCCTGGTTGATGGCAATGGGCTCGCCATCTATTTATTACATGGGACTTAAACATAATGGCGAAATGAAGGTGTTACTATACACCTCTGCCCAACCCTTCGGGGAATACTGGCATGATGTTATGTTATGAAATTATTGACAAAATAAGTTTTTTACTACTTACTATTCCCCCAGTGTAAATAACGTACTTCATACAGTGGCTCGAGATTTTGACAATGTCAGTTTTTAAAGTCAGTTCAGAAGATGACGTGACAGTTTTCAAGGCAGTTCAGAAGATAACGTGACAGTTTTAAAGTCAGTTCGGGAGATGACGTGACTGTTTTGAAGGCAGTTCAGAAGATGACGTGACAGTTTTAAAGTCAGTTCAGAAGATGACGTGACAGTTTTAAAGTCAGTTCAGAAGATGACGTGACAGTTTTAAAGTCAGTTCAGAAGATGACGTGACTGTTTTGAAGGCAGTTCAGAAGATGACGTGACAGTTTTCAAGGCAGTTCAGAAGATGACGTGCCAATTTTAAAGTCAGTTCAGAAGATGACGTGACAGTTTTAAAGTCAGTTCGGGAGATGACGTGACTGTTTTAAAGTCAGTTCAGATGATGACGTGACAGTTTTCAAGGCAGTTCAGAAGATGATGTGACAGTTTTGAAGTCAGTTCAGAAGATGACGTGACAGTTTTAAAGTCAGTTCAGAAGATGACGTGACTGTTTTAAAGTCAGTTCAGAAGATGACGTGACAGTTTTAAAGTCAGTTCAGAAGATGACGTGACAGTTTTAAAGTCAGTTCAGAAGATGACGTGACTGTTTTGAAGGCAGTTCAGAAGATGACGTGACAGTTTTCAAGGCAGTTCAGAAGATGACGTGCCAATTTTAAAGTCAGTTCAGAAGATGACGTGACAGTTTTAAAGTCAGTTCAGAAGATGACGTGACAGTTTTAAAGTCAGTTCAGAAGATGACGTGACAGTTTTGAAGGCAGTTCAGAAGATGATGTCCTCACGATGGACGACCGTATGGAAGGGCTAGACTGTGGTAATGCTACTTAAAATAATCATAATTTTATAAATAAACCACTTACGTTCAGTAAAAGCATATGGCCTATCTGGTTTCTCGTACCAATGTCTGTCGCTTTTCAGAGTCCTCTTGATTTGGTCATTCATAATACAAGCAAGAATGTAAGGTATCTCGCCACCTTCCATCTTTTTACAAAGCCACAGAGCAGCCATCAAATCTACTTCCTCTACGTATTCATAAACTTCTTTAAGAAGTGCAATATTCTGAAACAGTTAAATTATTAAATTAATTAAGTATTCTCTAAGAGTCAACTTCAGGTAATTTTCAATAATGCGAATATTAGATGGTGGAAGCGAATTCCCTAGAAAACAGGAGCTGTTCCATAAGATAATAGAAACTTACATATTTGGGTATGAACTCTTCTAAATCATCGAAGCAAGTGATGTTGCGGCCGGTGAAGTGGTACACGTAGTCTATGAAAGGCGCCAAGCCAAAGTGGCGACCTTTGTTGAGGTCACCAGCTGTGATGTCAAGAGCGGTTTGAACTTTGGGCAATCCACGGTCAGCAATCTTAAAAGTAATGTTGATAATGAATTCTGTTAGTTGATTGGTATTTGTGAAAATTTTACCGTTTCAGCATAGCTTCGGTTCGATCGGATTTCTCAAGTGGAGTTCTATAGAGCAACGCACTTTAGAACAGCGATGCACAGACTTATTAGGACTAAGGGCCACTCGGGTAGACACATTTGGTGCAGTGGCTTAGCAATCGGCTTCTGCGCTACGAGTCGCGGGTTCGATTCCCGCACGGAACAAATATTTGTATGGCCTACAGATAGTTGTTCCGGGTCTGGGCGTTTGTGCATGTGAAGATTTGTGTCTGTAAATGCACCCACGATACAGGAGTAATCCTAGTGTGGGGCAACGAGGGCAAAAAAAAAGTTAAAAAAAAAAACCCAAAAAAGTTCAAATAATTTTTTTTATGAAAAAAATACGTAGACAGGACACTGGAAAAAGTTATGATCATTTATTCAGTGATCTTAAGTTGGTCCCTATTGTTAAAGTATTGCAGTATTTTCACACGAACGCATAAGAGTTTAATTCGCGGGCGGGCCGCACGTATATTGACGAAGAGCCGCATGCGGCCTGCGGGCCACGGTCTGTGCATGCTTGCTTTAGAACGTCGAACAGTTAATGTATCATTGTGGCAAGCTAGTGGATTTCAAAACAACGAGGAAAGACAATGCTGATACAATACAGGGCAGTGTTTAAATGTGTGATGACAAAAAGTAATAATGCTGCCAGATTTGAATACTCACATCATAGTCAACGCTGTGGTCAAAGGCACGACATGGTGCCCTGAATGTGCTCTGCGTTAATTCCACCATATGTCGGGGCAAGTATCCCATACGGAATGTAGTGTTTAATAGTGGGAAGTCTCTTAGGTAGGTGCCGTCCTCATCGTAATACCTGTTAAAAATTAAAAATAAGTGTTTTTTTTTTTATATTTTGATTTTATTTATTTATTTTATTTTTTATGCACAAAATTAGTACAGAGGCGGACTTAATGCCTTTAGGCATTTTCTACCAGTTGACCTTAGGGTGATTTTAGTGTAAAATCAAGCAAGATAGTCTGGTGGTGTGACCGTCGAACTGCCAAGTCATAGGTCTCGAGATCGAACCCAAGACACGCACCTCTGACTTTTCGGATTCATGTGCTTATTGTATAATTATCATTTACTTAAAAACGGTGAAGGAAAACATTGTGAGGAAACCGGCATGCCTGAGATATATTTCTCGACGGCATGTGAAGCCAAGTCAGAGGCCCATGGGCGGCATAAACTCTGACACCAGGTTAGTCACTAACCACACGAAAAGAAGAAGACGAGTGTAAAATGCCGACTGATAGTCTTTTCATAGTTTCAGCAAAATGTCATCGAGTTCATACTACCTAAACAAACTAGACCTCAAAGAATTTCTTAAAGTATTGATACTATAAGCAAATTGTTCTCCACTGTAAAGTCACTCATTAAATTAAAGGCTGATTAACGGGACAATTATTCGAGTACAGTAGGGGAATGAAAATGGTATGCATCTTAAGGTCTATTTTTGCTTGCACAGTGCAAGAAACATACTATTTTACCGACCGAAAATACAAGTATTATGCGACAGGATTTTATGGTGACATGGTGAGACACACAAGTAATGTCAATTTATTTAATCATCAATTTGATTGATGTCATGGTTTTTACAACATAACTCCTTAAATCAAATCAAAGACATTACATGGCACTATTATGTCATACGGAGGCAAAAGGCAATTTTGATTTTTGCTACCAAAGAATTAAATATAATTTTCCATGCATTGGTTTGTTCCGTTCAACATTTTGAAAGAGTAACATGTGTCCGCGATGTGGGAAGGAATGTATTTGTAAACTAACGAACCATTTCATTCCCCTACAGTACATTTGGCGCACCCGTAGCATTTAGCCCCGTTAGTAATTTTACTGACTGGCTAATCCATTCACTACGATATAAGCTCATATAGCTCGTGCCTATGGGAGAGATGATTGTATAGGATGTATAGACAATTGACCTCTAATAACAAAAATAAAACCGACTTTAACAAAAAGAAAAAGTAATAAAATAATTACCATATAAATAATAAAAGTAACAGATTCAGAAGCCGGTGCTAATCCACGCTGAACCAAATTAAAGGCACCGACTTCTGAATCTGTTACTTTTATTATTTATATGGTAATTATTTTATTACTTTTTCGTTTTGTTGAAGACGGTTTTATTTTTGTTAAAATGTTTTTTATTTCATTCATTTTAGTGGCCTTAATTAAAACATGGTTGGACCTGCTAAAGACGCTGCTCGTACACATAATCACATCATCACATTATGCGTACTGTTCGTCATTGAGGAGTTCCATTGTTTATCTCCGAAGTTCTTTATCAGATCTTCACCAAATTTAAATGGAACCATTTCGAAAGAATACTCTTTCAAACAAAAGAAGAATTTTTCAAATCGGTTCATAAATGAGGGTGTACTGCGGTAACAAACATTAAAAAAAAATATATATATTGAGAACCTCCTCCTTTTTTTGGAAGTCGGTTAATAAATAGGCCTTTGTTATACTTGGGTATTGGTAATCATTTGTAGTAAAAAAAAAATATATCTCTCTTTCACGCACACTTACTTAGCTGTCTGTTGTTGCATGAGATGGAACCAACGCACGATATAAGTGTATTCAAGTGTCACCTCGGGGACCTTTGTTTTATCATATACGTCCCTGAATCCTCCATCTTCAGAGATAATTCCTTCCTTAATAAGATGGTCTTGACCTGTTGTTACAAATGACTCGTTAGTCTTACTGATTTACTTTTATACAAGGTTAGTCGGAAAGAGGGTACTAAGCCGAAAAGGTGTTAAAGTACCCATAATAATGGATAACTTTTGTTCTACAACTTTCCCCAAAACTCGATAGTTTAAGAGAAATAGCTGTTCAAAGATTTCATAAAAAATACGCTAAATTCTATCTATCCTCAGCTGTGTTTACATTTTAGGTCATATTTGGGGTCTCAGATTAGAAACCCCATTTTCTGAATTCATAACTGAAGCAGGGATGAAGAATTTTCGAAAAAACTATAATAAAAATTATTTTTGATGGAAAAAAAATGAAACTAATTTTGAAATTTTAACAGTTGCTTTAAAATAGTCATCAGTGATACTTTAGGTGGCTCGCGGCTTAGGACCCCCTTTCCGACTAACCTTGTATACTTATAAGGTCTAACCAAAATATCTAGACAAACTTTTACATAGTGTTCTGTACGTTAAACTAAACATATCTATGAAAAAAAACGAAATCTAAGTGTTTTTCTTTCTAAACATATTTTTTTTTACCGTTTGTTTCACTTCGCAGATTATATGTAAAACACTGCGCGGTAGTAGCGCGCGCCCAGCGGCGGTCGATGCATAAAAAATAGATAGGTTTATTCTTGGAAAGTACAGGTAATTTAAAAGGTTATTAAGTTTTGTTTAGAAAAAAACACTTATATCTCGTTTTTTTTTGCATAGATATGTTTAGTTAAATGTATTGAACATTGTGTAAAAGTTTGTCCAGGTATTTTGGTTGGACCTTATATGTATACAACCTGTTACATAATTCCCCATGATAAATATAAATAATCAAGTAGCCTTTAATGGTTGTTGTCAGACCTCGCAGAGAAAATTAGGTAAGAATCTAAATAACTTTCTGAGTAGTCTACTCTTTAATTTTATGTTTTCAGGGTTGCGTTTCAATGATGTTTTTTTCCTTTTTTAGCGGCTTTTGGGTTATTTTTGTAACACGTTGTATATTTTATATTTTTGGCGTATTACCTTCTAAAGCTGTCATCACCTCGTATAAATACATTCGCTGAGACCAGGCGATGATTATGTCTCTTGTTGTGTAGAACAGTTTATCGTCGTCCCAATGTGGATTTACCTCAGCCAATTCAGTAGTTATTTCATTGTGGAGCCTCACGAACCATACAGTGAAAAGACTGATTGGTAACAAGCTGTTGAAATCTTAAACAAAAAAAAACATTTTTATAAAGAAATATGAAGCAATAATAAGTCTTCTTCTTTTCGCGTGGTTAGTGACTAGCCTGGGGTCAGAGTTTATGCCGCCCATGGGCCACTGACTTGGCTTCTCATGCCGTCGAGAAATATCTCTCAGGCATGCCGGTTTTCTCACGATGTTTTCCTTCACAGTTTTTAAGCAAGTGATAATTATACAATTTGCACATGAATCTGAAAAGTCAGAGGTGCGTGCCTTGGGTTCGAACTCGAGACCTACGACCTACGGCAGTCCGACGGTCACATCACTAGGCTATCACTGATATTTTATACTATACGTCCAACAATAGGTAACTGTTTTTAAATATTTACTAATGCCCGATTCCTATGGCCAAAAACGAATCGTTATGCTTCCAAAAAAGTAGCATTTTTCATTGTTTAACTTGCCATATAAATATAGTCGTAAGCTAATTTTATCTGTAATAGCTGCTAACTTATGGGAAGGTTTACTATGCAAAGCAATGGAGTCTTTGCGTCATTATTGGAAAAGATACAAGATCCGTACATTATAGGAATCGGGCATTAGACTTCCACTTTGATAAACAATCAAATATTAAGATTTATTATTAATGGCAGAATCCTCTATTTTACGAAGCGTTATCGGTTAAAATTGACACTTTTGTATCTTTACTAATAATGAAGCAAAGGCCTTAATAGCTTTACATAGAGACCCTCCCATATGGAAGTACCTATCGCAGGTAAAATTACCTTACGAGTCTATTTATATGCCCAGTTTGACAATATGCTGCCATTGGTAAGTAAAACGATTCGTTTTTGTTTATAGGAACCGCACAAGAGAATGCAATAAACTTTTTTTTAGTCTAGTTGTACCCGCGGCTTTGTTCGCGTGAAAATATGTACTAATAGCATTATATTGTCACAATAAAAACAGAAAGTAATGTATATGTTACGCGAAAAAACAGCTCACAACGCGTTGTGGTCACTGTAAAACAACCACATCGCGAAATTCGTGTTATGGCTCGTATGAAAACGCTCACGACGCGTTGTGAAAATTACAGAAAGACCACATCGCGAAATTCGTGTTATGGCTCGTATGAAAACGCTCACGACGCGTTGTGAAAATTACAGAAAGACCACATCGCGAAATTCATGTTATGGCTCGTATGAAAACGTTCACGACGCGTTGTGAAAATTACAGAAAGACCACATCGCGAAATTCGTGTCGTGGCTATCGTGCTATACGACCATAACGCATTGTGGCAATGAATAAAAGCCATGACGCGTATGGAACCATACGACGCACAGTGATTTGCGATATGGGTCCTACAGTCCTTGGGAAATATTTTTTTCCCTGTAATAAGTACGCACGAGCCCCTAATTTATCAACTGTTTGATATATTTATGACATATTTTTGACGATACTTATTTTAATCGAATAAACCAGAGGATAAAAAATGAAGCTAACTGTGTACAGTACGCGTGCAAACTGAATGCAAAGCTGAGGAATGCGTGTGGGAATGCGCTAGTGCTGTTAGATGACAGGGACAGAACTACAATTGCGGGCGTGTGAGGCGAGGCGTGCGGAAGGCGGGGGGGGGGAAGCTTCACCTCAGGCCCCGAATGCATTCAGTCCGCACGCGTACTGTAGTCAGATATTAGTAGCAAAGTAACATAGCAAATATTTTAAAGCAATTGAAGAATGTTGTGCATTCCTGTAGCTATGATTTAAGGAACTTTTATAAAACTTGGCAACCATTTTGATCTCAATTCTTTTATCGGCGAAACTGTCAAACCCGTTTCATCACATTTATGTTTTAGTGGGGTTTATATTATCAAAAGCCCACTAAAAATCTTTTTATTTTTATCATTTCCCCGCCCCAGGATTTTTATTGTGGGTGCATTTACCGACTGAAATTTTCACATGCACAAACATCCAGACCCAGATCAACTATCTGTAGGCCATACATTTTTTCCTACTGTACAGAAAACAGACCCGCGACCCGTAGTGAAGAAAACTAATCGCCACACTGTGCCAAACGTGTCATCAAAATAGAAGTCAACTTACGGTTTTCGAAGCATCTGGTTTCGCCTTCTTCATTATTAGGACAGAAGGCAGTAGGTCCGTTTGGAGGGAAATGTCCTCCTTCTTCCTCTTCCACCTTCATTTTTCCACCAGAAAAAGATCTCACCGCTTTATCACCTGTATTGTGCATATTGTAAATTTGTGATAAATCGTAAGCTGCAGTTGTTTTTGCGATCTGTGAACAATCATGAGTAAGCCATTATATTTCTACAGTACTTATGTTTACGAGTCAGGGCTACTAATCCGCAAGCCATTTATAGTATCACTGTCACTGTCATGTCACCCCTGTTTTAAAGCAAGTATTCTTCTTCTTCTTTTCGTGTGGTTAGTGAATAATCTGGTGTCAGAGTTTATGCCACCCTTGGGGCTCTGACTTGGCTTCACATGCCGTCGAGAAATATCTTTCAGGCATGCTGGTTTCCTCACGATGTTTTCCTTCGCCGTTTTTAAGCAAGTAACAATTATACGAGCACACGAATCCGAAAATTCAGAGATGCGTGCTTTGGGGCCCTTGGGTTCGAACCCGAGACCTATGGACTTGGCAGCCCGACGGTCACACTACTAGGCTATCACTGCTTAAAGCAAGAACCTATTAAAATTTGAAATTCTAGCAATGATAACCTTCTAAACCGCGATACCTAAGAGCTAAAATGTAAATACAGCTGATGAAAGTTGATGTTCGAAAGATTTCAACGTACGGTTCCTATGGTCAAAAACGAATCGTTTTGCTTACCCGATAGTAGCAAGTTTTATGACCAAACGTAGGCTCGTAAGATAATTTTAAATGCGATAGTTTCTTACGTTTGGGAGGGTTTTCTATGCAAAGCTATGTGGTCTATGCTTCATTATTGGTAAAAATACAAGTCTTAATTATAACTAATAACGTTCGGTAAATCATAGGAACTGGCCAATCTTGGAACATTTATTTCTCTAGAAATACTTTTGGGCAAAGATATAGAACAAAATAACATCACACCTGTATTCTCCGAAAAGTTGGGTAGAGGTGTATAGTAACACCCTCATTTCGCCGTTACGGTTAAGTCCCATGTAATAGGGGGCGAGCCTATTGCCATCAAAAATCCAAACTCCGGGCTACTACTAAGGAATTCAAAAAGGAAAAACCCAATAACGCTGGCCGACCTGGGTCGCGCTGGTCGCGATTGCCACCACTAGATCAACGAGGCAGTTAGAACAAAAGTATTGCAGAACAAAAGTTATTCATTATGATGGGTATTTTAACACCCTTTCGGATTAATACCTTACCGACTATTAAACTAGTAAACAATAAAAGACAAATAAAAAACGACTTACTGGTGATGGCACTGGGTCCTTAGTACACCCATAGTCCTGATGGGTAAGAGGTCTGGTACTGTTCATGCATCTGATACCAGAGAACCGATGAACGGGGTCGTCCTTCTCAAGTAAATTTGGCGTACATTGATAATCGTTTATGTGGGCCTCTTCGCAGCAATAAGTTGTAGTAAGCAACATATTTTCTAAAAAAATGCAATATAATTGTAAACATGTGATGTTGTTCACAAAGGACAGGTGCGTAGTACTCTCAACCGGCGTGCGTGTATGACAAGATGTATGAATGTGGATGAAGCGAAAGGAGTATGTAAGGATCGTAGCATGTGGTGTTCTATTGTTTCTGCCTACCCCCATGGGAAAAAGGCGTGAGTTTATGTATTTATTATTGTAAACGAAACAAAATGTGTTTCTCCTTTTAGTAGACACATTTACAAAAGGCTAATCAATAGGCCTATCACGATTGCTGTCGAATTACTAACGTAATGTAAGTGAATTTTGGATCGAAAATACTCGTTTCGCACCATACTATTTAATCAAATTTAATCAAAACTTTCTTCACATCTATGTATAATACAAATTTTGCAAAACGCAAAAACATAAACCAAAATATTATAGGACTGTCGTATTTTCGATTCAAAATCCGCTAATATTAGCGATACGTTTGTGATACTATAGGTACGTCAAACGTTCAAGGTGGGCTACAGTAATAAGATTTACTGAAAAAAATACAATAAGGTGTTATTAGTTGTTGTGTTCACACAAACACAATTAATAGCTTGTGGCAGCATCTATCACGCCACATTAAACTATTTATTTTTGTCACACATACACCATTACATAATATACATGCACCATTAAAAGACCAGAATGTGTAATAGGGGGTCCATCTCAGTATTGGCTGTGCTAGTGCACAGCACTGATTTTCAGCTGGCCCCTGACATTTAAAATAACGTATTAAATTATACGCGCACGCGATAATCAAAAAATGAATTAAATTAAATAACCTAAAAAACTAAACATAATTAAATTAAACTTTTAATAAAATAAAATAAAACTAAAATAAAAAAAAAACAACCTACAAATAAAATGGAACATGGCTGACACTATAAAGATCTGACACACTATACCAATCTGCTACAGTGACTTTTGTAAATTTAATAGTTCTCTACACAAATGCTTTTTCAAGGTCACTTGGGACATACTATTACACAGGGCTGGGGGAGGGGGGCATACTATTACGCATTAGAATTACGCAGCACGACGATTATCTAACAAACTACAGCGACAACAATGACAGCCGTCAAATGAAACGTCACAAATCCTGCATCGCGATATCAAAATTTGACACGCAGATAGTATTATACAAGTTCCCAACATCAACCGTTGGGCAGTGGTCCGCCAGGCATAAGACCCGCCTGGTAGGAGGATCCCCCCTTTTTGTTGGAGAAACACCATACCTCATTCCTCCACAAGCTTAATTACATTATTCGATTTGACCGTATTCGATCGCAGCCCAGTAAGAAGACCAACTAGTGTAAATAGTTATTCGGTTGGCCATATCAGTCACAACCTGATTTCGTTCACCTACTAGTTACACAGTACGACACAACTACGAAATAGTATCGGCTAACTTGAACGAACAACCAAAGGCAGTCGCTCATTTACGCGCCACTCACTTTTATTGCGTCAGCGTAAAGATCATTTTTTACTGCAGTACCAATAAACATTCGTGGTCTCGAAGTCGCACTCAGTTCGGAAGTGATCGGTTTTACGAAGTTACCCGATGTGACTTTTTATTTGTGTCGTACTATACCTAAGTGTGACGTGGTGAAAAACGAACTTATTCGGTTAACGAATTCGGTTAAACCGCATTCACCGACTGAAATATAATATTTACAGAGTGATTCGTTGAGATGGGTCAGTGTGGAGGGTAGTTCTAAAATCAACACCAGTTGGCGCCACTGCGAATGTAGACCTGTCAAAACTTTGTTTTGGATTTTCAATAGCAGGAGTCACTGAATAATCATAATTAAATCACAATATTAGTATATTGTACTCGTATACCATAAATTACTGGCTAATGTATTAGACATTGTCATTTTTATTGAGTATTTGACATTTTAGGTCTACATAACAACAGTGCCTTTCAATGCTACTATTAAAGCTAGATTTTGTTCTAAGGAACCATGGCGTCGATTTCAGAGCCTTTATTGAAAAACTGCATTCAGGGTTAAAAAACAAACATTATATCAGCGCGGGAATCGAACCCGGCTATTTTCCTTGAAATATAAATAGTCGCTTAATTCTATTAATTTAGATTGCTTATTTATACTATCAGCTTTTTCATCAGAAAAAACTAAAACAATTTGCGACATTTTGCATGGCCAGACAGTTCATGCAAAGGATAGATCGATAGCGTCGGGCTTAAAGGCGTAATGGACGTTAACGCTAAAGTCCATTAAACGGATGTTAACGGACGTTAACGAAAAAGTCCATTTAATGGATGTTAACGCTTAAGTCATTTTAATGGATATTAACGCTAAAGTCTATTTTCGGATGTTAATGCTAAAGTCCATTTAAAGGCAGTTAACGCTAAAGTCCTTTTTCTCTAGTTAATCCTTAGTCCCTTTGAGCCTTAAGGTATTGAAATTAGACTTATCAGGCATTCAATAATTCGTATAATAAATAAATACTTACCAATGTCATGAACAGAACCAATATCATTGAACAAGAATATCAGGAAACCTCCAATATTGTGGTTGAAAAGAGAATGACTAGATTCCCCTGTCTTTAACACATGGAGACGGACTTTTCTTGCCGAAGGCAATGGTTTGCCAGATAGGGACTTTCTCTCGTAAGAACCTGTAATTAGATAAATGATAACTTGAACTGACAAAAAAAAAGGAAATTTAAAAAATCAAAAAACCCGACTGCTTAATAAATAAAAAGGAACAAATAAGTACAATACAAATAATAAATTTTAATGCGGAACATAGCGAATTTAACAGTCGGGAACCATTATTGCGAAGATTTGAGCCGGTCTAGATTTTTAATGGGTCCCGACTATTTAAGTCGCTGTGTTCTCTCCTTTTTTGGCTTCGCCGCAGTCGGGTAAAGAAAGACCACCTGCTCCATCCGTGTTTGACTAACAAGGTAAGGTCCAAATGCTGTCGAGTTTTTAACTTAAACGTAATGTTGATATAGGTAAGTGAATGTTGAATCAAAAATACTCATTTCACGCATACTGTTTAATTAAATTGAAAAGTTTATTCATATCTATGTGCAATACAAATTGTGCACGTCGCAAATAAATAAATCAAAATGTTAATAGGACAGTTGTATTTACGATTTAAAATTCGCTTACATTACCGATACCTACAGGTATCGTACAGGTGCATAGCATTGAAAAATAACATTGTGTCTCCAAACACAAGAGTTCCGTGTGCGGAGATAAAGTGTGCAGTTAACCATACCGCGCATTCACACAGCGGATCTGTTTTAACGGATCCGTTTTTAACGGATCTGGCGGTACTGGATGTGTTGTTCACATCTGTATGTGGATCATCATCTTAATTTATCCTAAGCGTTAAGTTATCCGTTCTGACTGATCCGCTAAAACGGATCGATAGTTTTCCCGGGTACTTCCGGGATCGAGAACCCGGCAAAGAAACCCTAGAACGCACCCATACTTCTCCATACATCTTCATGTACGGATCCCTTTTTTTATAATGTTTCGGCATCCAGTTTATGTGTGTTAAAATGTCGGACCAGAATTTTATACTGGATTCGGAATACTGCTCCTTTTTACAAACTTTTATTTAACTTGCAATGTTTGTATGTATGTAATTATGTTCTGTCAAAATCTTGCAACTGAATTTTGAACCACTTCCTCTTATCCTACGGAGTTGAATTTTAAAATGTTGGTTTATTTCCGATGACAATACATTTTTTGGTAAGCATGACCTGAATCGACATCCAGGATTAGCTCCAGATAAAGGAAATCTTCAACGCTCAACAGCACAGACACGAAATGTGTACGCATTTTATTATGATAGCCAGTTTTAAGTTTTACCGTGACATGGTTGCTGCACTCAAGGTTGGGTCCTGACTAGGGAACTCCTCAATGGTTAGCAGCACAGACACGAATTTTGTGTACGCATTTTATTATGCGCCGGTTTTAAGTTTTATCGTGACATGGTTGCTGCACTCAGGGTTAGGTCCTGACTAGGGAACTCCTCAATGTTTAGCAGAACAGACACGAAATTTTGTGTACGCATTTTATTATGCGCCGGTTTTAAGTTTTACCGTGACATGGTTGCTGCACTCAGGGTTGGCTTCTGTCTAGGGAACTCCTCAATGGTTAGCAGCACAGACATGGAATGTTGCATATGCGTTCAATTATGAAAGACCGTTATAAGTTTCAACATGATATACCTACTAAAAAATACAAAATAAATTAATAGTAAAAAACCATTTTAAAAAACAAGCTTTTATTTAAATGATCTAACAAGAAGAAAATAAACTTTAAATTAAATCTATCCCATCAATTTATTACATTATACAACTAATTTATTTAAATAATATAAAAGCTTGTCGTGAGATACTAAATAAACAAGAATACAATATGTACAATAAGTAATAAATGTAAAGTGTAGTAATTCTAAGAAAAAATGTACCTATGTATTTCATAAAATTGTATGTCTCGCGACAAGCTTTTATATTATTTAAATAAATTAGTTGTATAATGTAATAAATTGATGGGATCGATTTAATTTAAAGTTTATTTTCTTCTTGTTAGACCATTTAAATAAAAGCTTGTTTTTAAAAATGTTTTTTTTTTACTATTAATTTATTTATACTGTTCCGGCATCCAGTTTTAGATGACAAAACGGAACATGTAAAAATGTCGGACCACAATTTTTTACTGGATTCGGAATAATGTCGTGTGTGTGAACTCGCTCATACAACTACAGGCACCATCACCAAAATAAAAACGGATCCTGTAAACAGGTTCTGTGTGAACTAACTGTTACACTTTAAATTATCTAGAAAAACATCATCAATCATCATGAATTCTTTCCAGCTGCTTTTCCAGGTATTTACGGACCGTAGACCATTAAGTATAAAAAATCTGCTTACCATTAGAGTAACAAGGAGGTAGCACCCTAACCAAGGGCTGTAAATAGAGTCCTTTTCCTGGATGATCCAAATTATAACATGCAGCGTCTACACGTCTACCTTCAGTTGCATTGCAAGGTTCAATCTCCATAGTACAGTTTCTGAAATATCGTTATCCATTTACTTTGAGTAGGTACATCGCAGGGATTAGAATAGTTGTGTTATCAATAGACTGGCAATTTCTTTTATGTTTTTAATTATTTTTCTAGGGAGAGGTTCGTGGCTAATTACCAACCGCGCGGATCATACGATTAGCGAGGTTAAACTGCACTTTGTGCGGTCAGTGTGTGGATGGGTGACCGTTCGTTACACATTGGGACCCCTCCGTGCTTTGGAAATCACGTTAAACAGTCGGTCCCGGTTTTCATACGAATACCTATGACAGTCGTTACGGGTAGTCAGAAGCCCGAAAGTTTGACAACTGGTATAACTTTAGGATATTGGAATGGCCCGTTAACTGGGTTGCGGAGGTCTGATGGTAGTAGCTCCGTGTAAAATACTGTTATTCAGCCGCATCTGGTTAGACTGGAAGCTGAACTCAACATAGTTGGAAAAAGGCTAGGCAGAACGAATTATTTTCTCTAGGTCGCGCTTGACCCTAGTCGCTTCTGACGGTAAGCAAAGCCAAGGCTTAAGATCTATCTTAGAGTCAGAGGGGTTATTTCGATTCATGTACTCAAGTACATGAATCGAAATAACCCCTCTGGCTCTACCATATATTATATGACGAAAAATTTACCGTGTTGCTACCATTAGTTATCTAAAAGAAAATATAAGAAATGTTGCAACCGTTGAAAGTAGAGACTTGAAATGTGGAGAGTGGTTGTATTTATATGTATATATTACGATCAAAGACCGAAAACGCTCACTGAGCGAAAAAACAGCTCACAACGCGTTGTGGTCATTGGAAAATATCCACATCGTGAAATTCCATGGCTCGTATGAAAACGCTCACAACGCATTGTGACAATCACAAAAAGATCACATAGCGAAATTCGTGTCGTGGCTATCATGGTATACGACCACAATGCATTGTGGCAATGAAGAAAAGCCATGAAAGAAAAAGAAAGAAATAAATAAATTCATTTGGCACGATAGCAGTCAGACACACAGACAAAAAATTTATAAGAGACAAAACAAAAAGAAAACAAAAATAAAGTTGCTGTGTGTCTAGCGGCTGCGCCAAATAGGTTCAGTTCAGCAAAAATGTCAGACCACTAGTGCCTGACGCTGGTTTTCAACTGAACTCATTGTGACGTAACTGATGTAAACCAGTTCTAAATAGATAAATAAATAGCGTGCTTAAATAAATAAACACATAAAAAATAA
This sequence comes from Amphipyra berbera, assembly GCA_910594945.2. Classification (NCBI taxonomy): domain Eukaryota; kingdom Metazoa; phylum Arthropoda; class Insecta; order Lepidoptera; family Noctuidae; genus Amphipyra; species Amphipyra berbera. Next base: position 19,563,655 of record OU343129.1, on the reverse strand, counting down.
CATAACATGACAATAATCTCTATGGGGAATGATAAAAAACTCACTCTAACACGCCTTCTTGTTCGTAGTACTCATATTGTTCATCAGTAACAATGTCACCCGTATAGAAGTCCCGAAGCTCCCCATTGCTCAAAGTTGTGCAGAAGTAAAATAAAATAATACTCTTGAGCAACATTTTGAAAATGTGCCAGTATTGAACTGTATGTACAATTTAAATTTCCACCTCTTATATATTTTCCATTATTTACCTGTACAAAACAATGAAACTGCAAGTTTCACGCTTTTATTTTAAAATTACGCAAATTAAATATATTTTTCTTTTATAAGCATGAGTTAAGCGTCATTGTTGTCTCAAGGAAACTGCTAAAAACATCTGTTGAGATGATGAGGCTAGAAATTCAAGAGGTCACACCAATAATTTTGTGTTCCAAGTCTGGTGTATATTTGCGGAAATTATAAAAGTAATTAAAAATAAGAACGTTTACATAACATAACATCACGCCTTTATTTCCCGAAAGATTAGGCAGAAGTGTATAGTAACACTCATTTTGCCGTTATGTTTAAGTCCCATGTAATAAGGGGCGAGATTATTGCCGCCAACTGGGCACAAATCCAAACACCGGGTTGCTACTGAGGAAGTCCACATGAAAATAATTATAATATTGTTATTGTATTGTCGTATGGGAGTTGAATTTGTGTGCATAGTTTCAGGAGAATCGGTTAACCTTCAAGCAGACGCGCGGCGTCGAATCGACCGCACTCGATACGTTTCCGTTTTTAATATCGTTATTTCTTATCGTATGTATTTCCCATCCCTAATAGCCTGTTATTGTTTCATTGTGCACGAAATAAACTGTTAACTTTCCCTCCTTGCACCCTCCGAAGTGCATAGATCGCATTTGTTTTAGTCGCGGCGTAGGCGTCGAAAGCACGATACGCGCCTGTCGTCAAAAATGCGAGATATTATTTTTATACAATATCAAAATTAGTGTTTTTTTTTTATAAAAATGACTCGTCGACCGCTAGCTGATGGTGCAATACTTGCGCAAATACAACATGAAGATGTGAGAGCGAATCAGAGCTCAGTGACCAAGGTTCAGAATTATCGGACCACCTTCTAGTTCTAGAGGAAACACAATCTGCTGTAGAATCAACCAGGTCGGATTCAGATGGGTCGATAAAGTCGATAAAAAAGTGAAGATGTATTCGACGTCAAGGAAGAATAATAGATGGCCGCTGACACTCTCCTTTCGTCTTCTGGATATTGCTGGAATAAATGCCATGGTAATATTGAGAGCAAATTGAGTGGTTTTACAGATAAGAAGAAAGTATTTACGAGATTTAGGCATTGAACTGACAAAAGAGTATGTTCAAAGAAGAGCCACCATGGTGAACCTTCCAAGAAAACTCAAAAGGAACATAAGAGAGCATTTGAATATTAGTGTTCAAGACGCTAGTAATGAACCAAGCAGTAGTTCCAGCACTTTCAGAGGAAGCTGCAAAATATGCCCAGCAAAAAAAGGAGGCAATCGAAGACGCAATGCACATCATGTCTGAGAAATATTTGCAGGGCCCACACCACATTCATTTGCAATGAATGTTATCTTGATGAAGAAACTGATTCTGAAGAAAACTAGACCTTAGTTGATCATAAGTAATTTTGATTTTTATTGTTTGATTTCATGACGCCAACTGATTTTGTTTTTTTATTATACTATAAAGTTCTATTATAAAAAAAAGTATAGAGGTATAAGAAAAATGATGCCAAATTACTTGTTAATCCAAAGACAATTAGAATATTACACTAGCATGCAAAACGTTTAGTTATTGCAATTTTAAAAGTGTGATACTTTGTTTTGCAGGCCAGTGTATTTTGATTTTATTATTTTGTTTTATGTCCCCACGTAATGATAATGTGATAAATAAAATAAAGGTTATTAAATAATTAGTGTTTTAAATCCCTGAAATATCCCATAGGTCTTTTAGGTTACGCGCGACCGCTGCCGTTACAAATGACCGCGCGCCCGCTTGAAGGTTAAGCAGAAGTAGCTGAAAAATCTGTCGGAAGATAAGCAAACAAACAATTTAAATAAAATATAGATACAAAGTGAAGCTAATTAAAACCGTTTAACAATTTAACTACTTACATCGTTATTATTTTTACCCGAATGCCAAGGAAGGGTCTGGGGGCACGGCCGTGCCCCTGCCAAGTCTCGAGCAAAGCAGGCACGGCCGTACCATCTTTTCTCGAACCCATTCGCGGCCCTTTCACCTTCCCTATCTATATCTTTGCTGTGGACAAAGTTAGCAGTTTGAACTTTGGGTAAGCAAGAGTAATCATTATAACTAGCTAAACTTCCAAATTACATGATATTTGAACTTATAGTTTACGAGTTATCGTCGATTAAAATTACATCATTTTGTCACTCACTGACTGACCGATCATCAAAAATCTAAGATACTTCTAGCAGACCTAGAACCTTGACATTTGGCATCAAGATAGATTATTAGGCACATATAAAGGAAAAATCATAAAAACACTAATAAATAGTTATTTATAGAAAACAATTTCATATTTGCCATTTTGCAGGAACATGGTGTACGAATTTCGACTGCATTGTTAACTTTGTTCTTTGTTTACGTACAAAAAATATTGAATTGGTGTAGATTATTTATAAATTGTTATTTATTAAAGTTAAAAATAAATTTAATACGTTAATTAAAAATAAATTTAATTTAATTTAATACGCATCGAGATGTAGTCGCAGTGGACAAAGGGTTCACCCCGCTCTCCTTGGCTAAAGAGAACTGGCGCAAGCCTGTAGTACTGGATACTAATGGTCGCAGGGAGGTATGGCAGAGCAAGGAGCTTCACGGACGCTTTTACCGGGCCCTTCATGGGCCCGATGTAGATTTCCTAGCGTCCGTAGCCTGGCTGCGTTTCGGTGACCTATTTGGGGAAACCGAAGGTTTTGTCTGTGCGATTATGGACGAAGTTATCTTGACGAACAACTACCGAAAATATATTGTGAAGGACGGCACGGTTGACATCTGTCGGGCATGCCACTGTCCCGGCGAATCCATTCGACATATTATTTCTGGTTGTTCTCGTCTTGCTAACGGCGAGTATTTGCACAGACACAACCTAGTGGCTAGGATTATCCACCAGCAACTTGCTCTGAAATACAACCTTGTGGACGCAGAAGTACCATACTACAAGTATGTGCCCGACCCAGTTCTCGAGAATGGTCATATCACATTGTACTGGGACCGATCTATCATCACCGACAGGACTATTGTTGCCAATAAGCCTGACATAGTGGTGATAGATCGATCAGAGCGTCTCGCAATGATTGTTGATATCACTGTCCCACATGACGAGAACCTTGTGAAAGCCGAGAAAGATAAAGAAATTAAGTATCAAGACTTGGCACACGAGGTTGTCGACATGTGGGAAGTTGACTCAGCAGTCATTGTGCCGATAGTCGTGACGGCCAATGGCTTAATAGCCAAGAGCCTCGACCAACATCTGACGAGGCTCGCGTTGGGCAGCTGGATCAAGGGCCTGATACAGAAAGCGGTACTTCTGGACACGGCACGTATTGTCAGGAGGTTCCTCTCTCTGAGGCCCTGACCACCGGTAGCTTGGACCCTGTTCCCGATGCCGGTGGGCTACTATTTTTTATATTTTTAAATGATTTTTTATATTTTTTATAGAAATATTTAAAAATGTAAATCATATGTGTATATAAATAAATAAACGGAATTTAATACATAGAGTTAATAATTAATTTAATAAATAAAACTAAAATACTTGATTAAAATATCAATGTAATGCAATAAATTGTCTGTGCTCGCTCGATATACGGCGTTGTACCTGATTTCTAAATCGCACTATGGTTTTGTTACAGGGCGTCGTATAAATAGTACTATAAAAAATCTCGGATATTTTCGTATGTTAGCGCCATCTATCTATGAAAAAAAACACTTAGAAACTAAAAAAATATAATATTAGTTTAGTTATTTAAATAGTTATTAAAAATACTAATTTATATACACTGTTGCGGACGTCAAACCTAAATTAGCTATGTGGGTGTTGCTATACACCTCTGCCTAACTCTTCGGGGAATACAGGCGTTATGTTATAAAGATGTAAACAAGGTCATAACATACGTCATAGTATATAGCACAACATGACCACTAGCTTCACTCATGAACTTTAGAAAATATGATGGAAGATGGAAAGTATCGTGGGGTACACCATACGCGAGTTGTGCCCCCCTGAAAGGTACTTAACGAACAGCATCCGCTGCATATTTACTGATCCACTGACCACAGTCGGCTGGCACTGTTCTGTATGAACTACAGAATCTGAACACCGAACCGTTCTAGCAGTGATAGTCGGCTGGCACAATCTGTACGATCTACAGACGCTGAACACGAACTGTTCTGGCAGTGGCAGTCACCGGTACTCGTTCATCAAACATGAAGAACTGAACCCTGAAGCTGAAAAAAGAAACTGAACCCTGAATCCTGAAGCTGAAAAATGTAACTGAACCCTGAACCCTGAAGCTGCAAATAAAACTGAACCCTGGAGCCGAAAATGAAACTGGACCCTGTAGCCTGAAGCTGAAAAATGAAACTAAACCCTGAACCCGGAAGCTGAAAAATGAAGAACGTATAGTCGCTTAGGTTTCTACCGAATGAGTGCTAAAGTTGTATTAATGTAAATATTTATTTTGATCTGTGAGTAAATAAATACGGCAAGTGCGTTTCAACGAATTGTGTGCTTGACTGGTTGTCCTCTTAGACATACATAGTTTTTTTAATATATTTAGTCTGTTAGTTATATATTTAAAGTTAGTTAGAAAGAAAATAAAGACCCACCTACAAAAAATAAATGAGATCCCACCAAAAACATTAAATGTAAAAAATGCCAAGTCTCTCTATGCAATTTTTCCACTGTAAAAAGTCTTGAGATCTTATAGAAACCAAGTCCTATTCAATTTATTTTGTAGTTAGTTATCTATCTAGTGACTGTATCAATAGTTTTAATTCTATTATTTATAGTGACTAAGAATAATAAATTAGTTTAAAAAGTTTATGATAGCGTAAAAATGGGCCATGTTTGTGCCGGACCCCGTGCTATCGCGGGACACTAAAAACTCTAAATAAAAATAAATAATTTAAAAAATCAAAAACCCGACTGTAAAAAGTAATTTAAAAGTAATTCACTAAAAATACCGAAAAAAGATTGAGAATGAAAACAATATTAAAATAAACTATAAACGAAGTAAACTCTACTTCGGTTTAACAGTCTATTATGAGCTGAAAGCCTAAGTTAAATACCCACATTAAGTTTAGTAGCAGGCGGGACCCATTAATTGTCTTTCGGTTTATAATTTGCATTTGTGTAATCATCCATGGCCTGACCGCGGCAAGTGCAGCTTAACCTTGCAAGTCATATGATCCGCGCTGTTGTTAATTAGCCATGAGCTCCTCATATACCAAGAAATGTCTTCTGAACAAATAATTCTTATTTTCTAATAAGCTTCGATTGTCCGCATGTCAATCCCATAAGTAATTGAATACGACCGATAGAATTTCCCACAATTTCACCCCAAGTGGAATAGTTTCACCCCATTCCCAAGGGCTGGGGTTTACAAAGAAATACTGAGTATCGCTAATAATTGGGATTGTATATTAGTGTCGATTTTGTACCAACTAAAAAAACTACGGTTAAAAAAACCGACTTCAAAAAGTAAAAAGTATAAAATAACTTAATAAAGATTTAATTTAATACACCTCTTATGCAAACCTAATACCTTTACCATAATATAAAATTAACAGTTTCAGAAGTCGGTGCCTTCAATTTGGTTCAGCATATATTAGCACCAACTTCTGAAACTGTTAATTTTATATTATGGTAAAAGCATTAGGTTTCCGTAAGAGGTGTATTAAATTAAATCTTTATTAAGTAATTTTATACTTTTTAGTTTTTGAAGTCGGTTTATTTAAACGTAGTTTTTTATTTTTTACTTTTTAGTGTCTGTAATAGGTTGTTCTGTAAACTACACTAGGATTTTTCTAGATTACATCAGGTAGAATAATTACATCGTCCACGTAAACAAAAATGTTCATAAAATGAAAATTACTGGGCCGAACTATGTAAAATTTGTATGCAACCAAATGGCAGCTATTCCGCATCAAACTAAAGAAGAATCACGTAAATCGGATCATAAATTTTAGCGTAATCGATGAACATACATAAAAAAAAAACCAATCGTATTGAGAATCTCCTCCTTTTTGAAGTCGGATAAAAATATTGCTATCTTTTATTACCAGGCAAAACAAGAAAGAGACGTAACATTTTTAGAGCTGTCAAACTAGTTTACTTGTTGAACATGATCTTTTTTTCCCTTTCGTCTGTTTGTAGATGGTATTGCGGACTGTTTCTACGTAACGGGGCAGTTATTGACGAGACCTGAAGGGTCTCGAACCAATGGGGACGAGAGTAAAATACTTAACCTAAGCTAACTACTACTACTAACATCATGACTACTAGCAACAACAGCTCTAAGGGCGACCCCTAATGGGACTCGGACCTCGGCTTACGGCGTTGCTGGCAGGAGGACTGGGAGGGAGGCAGCTTGATGAGGGCTGGATTAATGGTGTGACAAATATCGCCGTGTTTTTAGGCGGCATAATACATAATTATAGGCTGAGGTGTCGTCTAAATCTTTAAAAAAAATTTAGTTCAACCTAATTTGACAACTATAACATTCTTCTAACTCGTTCTTGCTTTATCTGCAAGTAAAGGATAGCAATATTTGTAACACTTTAGGAGTCAACCCTCAACTAGCATGTGCACATAAAAATTTAGCAGGCTGTACTTACGGGAGGATAAAGAATAACACTTGTAACCGTACACTATATATATATTTAATTAATAATTACAAGGAGAACAACAACAGGGCGTGGTTCGTACAATGTGAGGAGTCCAGGGTCTTCTTGAGCATTTGAACACTTAGCTTGACAACTGCAGCGGGTCGATCTGCCGTGTGCCCGACCTTCTATAGGCCCGCACCCCCGCCAGTCAGCCACCACCCGTCACATATTTTTAGCTAATATTCAAGTACTCATACACCTGTTTATGAACTTTATGCTTCTTCGTCTCTCGTGTTGGCAAGAGCTACACGAGAATAGGTCATGCCGTGGTGGAAAGGTTATCCAGTCAGCAAGGTTGATAGCGGGCCTGACTTCCCAGGGTGTGACGGACGTACTTACGTATCGTCACTCTTGGAGGCTCTTTGAATGCACCCCAATTTTTTGCTAATAGCATGCATCACTTTTTAACCGACTTCCAAAAAAGGAGGAGGTTCTCAATTCAGCTGTATGTTTTTTTTTTAGTGTTTGTTACCTCACTACACCCTCATTTATGAACCGATTTGAAATATTCTTTTTTTGTTTGAAAGAATATTCTTTCAAAATGGTCCCATATAAATTTGGTGAAGATTTGATGAAGAACTTTGGAGATAGACCATGGAACTCCTCAATGACGAACAGTACGCATAATGTGATGATGTGATTATGTTACGAGCAGCGTCTTTAGTAGGTCCAACCGTGTTTTAATTAAGGCCACTAAAATGAAAAAAATAAAAAAACATTTTAACAAAAATAAAACCGACTTCAAAAAAACAAAAAAAAAGTATAAAATGATGAAATGAATATGAATGAGTATGAAGTATGAGCTGATGTCTGCTTTCTTGACGCAACTGAGGAACTGCTAGATAAACTAGAACGTCTGCAGAATTTGTGCATCCGCTTCATCTTTGGCCTTCGGAAGTACGACCATGTGTCGGAATTTCAGAAGCTGCTGAAGTGGCTTCCTATTCGGTAACGTCGTGATACTCACATTCTTTCTTTTCTCTTTTCTGTTCTCCACAATCCTAATTCTCCTATGTATCTTCGAGAACGCTTTGAATTTCTTGTTCCTAGAGGGAAACCTTGTCGCTCATCCTCATCTCTTCTCTTTCGTATGCCTTCCCACACCTCGAGTCGTTATGATGGATCATTTACTGTTCGTGCTTCGCGCCTTTGGAATTCTCTTCCTCACTCCTTACGTGATAGCCCGTCGTTAGATGTTTTTAAGAAAAGAATTAGGGAACATTTCCTGTCTACATGACCTGTATGTATGTACGTATGTAGTATTTTATATATTATATTGTATGTATTACGTTTATGTATTGTGTGCTATACACATATTTGTTTAGTTTATGTAGATGTGTATATTTATTGTGTATTTAATTTGTAATTTTATATAACTTGTACACTTAGGTAATTGTTCTCCTCAACATTAAATCTCTGTATCGCTCTAAGGTTTGCTGTTAGAAAACTCATTTGTGAGTTAAGCTCGCCTTTGTACATGAATTTACCAACGGAACTGTATTATATATTATTATTTTGTGTACAATAAAGAATAAGAATAAGAATAAAATAATTACCATATTATAAAAGTAACAGATTCAGAAGTCGGTGCCTTCAATTTGGTTCAGCGTCGATTAGCATCGACTTCTGAATCTGTTACTTTTATTATATTATTAATTATTAATATATTTAATATATATTAATTATTTTATACTTTTTTTTGTTGTTTTGAAATCGGTTTTATTTTTGTTATAATTTTTTTTTTTGATGCCGAGAGTAATAAATAGTGATAGCCTATCAGTTGAAAGCTTGCCTTCCATGTGGATATGACTCCGATCCCGGCCCGTACCTCTGACTTTTCGAATTCACGTGCGGCTCAGAATTTAATTATCACTTGCGTTAACGGTGAAGGAAAATATCGTGAGGAAACCTACACCGGTACTAAACAGAGCTTAAAAATAAGTTTTCATTGGGGTATGTAGCCCGCCACCCCGCACCAGGCCAGCGTGGTGGACTAAGGGCTAAACCCTAATTCTGAGAAGAGGCCCGTGCCTAGCAGTGGAACAGTAATGGGCTGATTATGTTATGACAGTAATAATTCAAAAAATATAAACCAATACATAACATAACATCACGCCTGTATTCCCTCAAGGGTTGGACAGAGATACACAGTAACACACCCTCAGTTCACCGTTATATTTAGGTCCCATGTAATAGGAAGCGAGCCTATTGCCCCCAACCGGGCACAAATCCAAACTCCCGGCTGCTACTGAGGAATTCCACAAGGAAAAACCCAAGAACACTTTGCTCGACTTGGAGATCGAACCCAGGACTTCAAGATCAGCAGTCGGGCTTGCCACCTCTAGACTAACGAGGCAATCAAAGTCATAAGCCAATACAAACAATGAATAATCTTTTACCGTCTCCATTTTGCGAGTAGTATGAAAAATATCTATCAATTTCTTATATCTGACAGGAAATCGTACAACCAAAGCCTTTTTCCATATGCCACAGATTCCCAAAGTCGGGGAAAAGTACGGATATTCGATAGCGTTTAATTTATTTACTTACAGTGCCCGAAGCAATTGACCCGCATATTTCTACTCTGGGGATGTTTTCTTCCGGATATAACAAGGTTCTTTGGGGAAAATGTTGTAGAAAGTGAGAAATTGATTGTCGGGATATGTCTTTAGGTACTTGTTGCTTGTTTCTTATGGTACCTACACACCGAGCCAACGAACGTTCATTTTCAATTTGATCAAACTTTGTATAGAACGACGACGATCTTCATTCGGATGTAAGCGGTAACAAACCTCGTACGTTGGCCTTCATTGGCGTTCGTTGTCTTGGTGTGTACCTACCGTTATATCTACGGTCCCACGGCCCGTAAACTGTCGAGGCCTGTCGCGGTCCGTGTCGAGCAACTTTGAACCTATCGACTCGCGACGGATCGGACGGGCGACGACAGGCCGCCACAGGCCTCATCGGACCCGACGTCTTGACGGCCTGACGTGACAAAAAACAGGCCGTTGAACCGCAGCTTTAGTCTGATTTTCTCTTTAGTTTGATCCTACCGACTGTTACCGATAAAAATAACGTTTCGTATGTTTTCCTCAAAAATAAAACCTCATAGTTTCCCATCAGGTAGTAGCACCCGCAGATAAAATTGGTAGGTATAACAAATATTTAAAAATAGCTTTTAACGATGTTCGAAACACAATGCTGCGCTCCAAAACTCAAATTGTAGATGTGGCTCAAAAGGTCGCCCAGCTGAAGTGGAACTGGGCAGGACGTGTCTGCCGTATGCCGAACGAGCTGTGGGCCCGTATAGCACAAGACTGGAGCCCCGAGACAGCGAGACGGGGTCGCGGCAATCCGCGGAGAAGATGGCGGGACGAGTTGGATGCCTTTAATGATAATTGGCATGAAACTGGACAGAATCGTGACAGATGGAAGGAATGGAGGGAGGCCTTTGCCCAGCAGTGGGACAGTACAGGCTAATTATAATAATAAAATAAAAACACAGTGGAAAGCACAAACTGTTCACATTGTGCCTGTAGTCCTGTCATCCACCGGTATCATACCGAAGTCCCTCACACAAAGTCTAAACACCTTACACATGCCTACCTACACACTCCACATGCTGCAAAAAGCCACTATACTTAACACCTGTCGTATCACCCGTAAGTTTCTGACATCCTCTACACTAGCATCCACATACTCGATATAAATTTCACCTCACAAGCTTAGCTCCGGCCCGCATGTGAGGTTTCTTAAACTCTCTCACAAAGAGAAGAAAAATAAATACCTAAGAAATAATAATAATTATTATTATTTTTATATGTATTTAAAAATGTAAATAATATGAAACAACTTGAATAAAGGTGATAATAATAATAATTTTAACGATAACTGTGATCGACGATCTTTCGCAACCATAGTGAGTGGCCTGTGGGCGGCCGGATAGGGGCACTCGTCGCCCGACCAGTAACAGGCCCGGGAGGATGGCGCGCCGTGTTCTGCACGTGCCTCTCAGAAGGAAGTGGGGACCACTGGAGAGGTCCACCAGAAGAAGCTGGTGGGCCAAGACCTGCCGGGGTTGCGATGCACGCACTAGCGAATCCTGTGACCCCGGCCTTAGGTCAGAAGGAGGGACACCGTTGGTTTTTAGCCGGTAAGAGTCCGGCAGACCTCCAGACATCCATGAGGATTTACCAACGAAAAAATAAAAGAAAAAAAAGTAAATTGGTAGCGGGGCTGACTGCCCAGGGTGCGCCGGACGTACCGACACCGTATAGTCACTTGTGGAGGCTCTTTTAATGCACGCCAATTGGTAAAAAGTTATAAAATATAATAACTCCGAAGCTAGGCTAGTTGAAAGGCTCGTAGCTAATTACTAACGGCGCGGATCATACGATTTGCAAGGTTAAGCTGCACTGCCGCGGTCAGTCTGTGGATATGACCATTCGTTACATATCGAGATCCCACCGTGCCTCGGAGAGCACGTTAAACAGTCGGTCTCGGCTGCCATAAAAATACATATGGCAGGCGTTACGGGTAGTCAGAAGTCTAACCTTAGGATATCGGCATTGCCCAGTAATTGGGTTGCGGAGGTCTGATGGCAGTCGCTCAGTGTAAAATACGGTTTAGGCGCATTAGGGCTAATTCTAATTTTGGCAACCGACTCGCTAATGGACTACTTCTCATTATGGCCACTTCTCATTTTGACTACTTCTGATTAGGGCTACTTCTCACTTGGGCTACTTCTCATTAGGGCTATTACTCATTAGGGCTACTTCTCAAAATTTGGGAATGTTTATTGAAATAAGTACTGTCTTTATGTATATAAACATCTCGTTATGTATATAAACTCGGCCGCATCTGGTTAGGCTGGAAGCTGACCCCAACATAGTTGTGAAAGGAGAACCAGGAACCGAGGTTTTAACGTTTTCTCCGAGGCACGGAAGAAGCTATTGTGTATAGTAACTAAATGCAAATAATGTGTAAAGTGAACCTCTCGATGTGTAACGTACTGATGGCGTATTTACGACGTATTTATTTTCATTTTTGACAATATTTCATTATACTGGTATATCTGTTTAATATTTGTACAGCTTAAACTGAATTAACATGTTGAAGCAAGCGCTTCGTAAAACTTTTATTAGCTATTTTCTATAACAAGGGTTCTGCTCTGTGGTCACTATCTTTGCATATTAAAAAAATATTGAATCAAAAGATCTTTTTGGGTTTTATACAGTTTTATTGAGGTTTTGATTTCATCATTATCATAATAATATCAGCCCGTAAGCAATGATAAGAGAAAAACTAGAATTTTTACAAAAATTGATGCTTTTAGGCAAATAAGGCAAATATGGTACCTAACTCTAACCATCTCGGTTTTGTACCAAAACAATAAAAATATTTTAAGTAATTTGAATATCAACCGAACTCTAAAACTTGGAACACAAAACAGACTATTCAAGGTTATTATTTCAGACTATTTAATATTGACTCTGAAGACTTGTTGAATTATGAATAAAATAAGATGACGTTTGCATTATCAAAATAAGAAAAAAAATGGAGACTCGGCCAGAAAGTGTTCCGTGAACCACGGAGAGATACGGTTGTGACATTTGCATTTAGTAACCTCAACTACACTTTCCTGCAAAAGAGCATCAAAATCTGACTCGAGACAGTTCGTTCTGCCTAGCCTTTTCCAACTATGTTGGGGTCAGCTTCCAATCTAACCAGAGCGACTGGATACCAGTATTTTACACGGAGTGACTCAGATGTCCGCAAGCCAGTTACTGGGCAATGCCGATATCCTAAGGTTAGACCGGTCGTCAGACTTTCGGGTTTCTGACTACCCTAACGACTGTCATAGGTTTTCTTATGACACCAACGGTTGAATGTGCTCTCCGAGCCAGTGACCCTTGACAGTATTAAGAAAAATTCAAAATTATCTACACAGATTTTTACAGTTATAGGATATTATTGTAATGATATATTTTCGGCTTTTCATATCCCAACGCCCTTTAGCCAGATTTTGAGGACGGGATAACGAAAAAAAGATGTCCATATGCCTAGTATGAAAAATATTAACCACATCTTCGAAGTTTCAGTCTTGTCCTGATAGCAATAGATTTTTGACTTGAAATATCTCAAAACTCTTGAGTCAGATTTTGTTGATGTGACGTGATTTTGTGAACAAAATGATCGTTTCCTACATGTTGTGTACTTTCATGAAAAATTAACTATATCGCTGGTGGTTCGTGGACCACTTTGGCCAAGTCTCCTTTGCGAAAAAGTAAATAAGAATGCTATTTAACCCAATGTATTAAATAAAAGTCGTGCAGTCAACAAATTGTGCATTGTAAAAATGGTACTCAAGAGTTTTATTATTTTTTACTTTTGTATTTGGTTCTGTGATGGGGTATTATACAACCGATATGACTCTTGCCAAACAACGGACGAAGAATTATGTTATTATGAAACGTATGGTACGGTAGAGTAAGTACTTTTTGATGACTTTTAACTTCGACCTGTGTACCCGTGTAACGTTGTACATTATCTCAAGCAGGTATTTAACTAAAAAACAAAGAAATTACGTTATCTACCTACTTTTATTCTAAAAACTATAGAAATAATCAAATCTAATTTAAAACAAATTTTATTTTACATTTTTAAAACGATTAAAGTACTTGCAACTAAACGTAATTACTATTCTAATTATTATTGGAACGCACCCGTGATATCTGACACGTTTTGAATACATGTTCGGTTGGAATTTGGACCATTCCCTAATCTTTAAAAAACCTCGGAACGGATCGCGAATTTTCTAAGCGACACCTTCCGCGACAGCGCCACGAACAGTTGTATTTACCTAACTAATTACTCCAAGCTAATTGGCATAAGATCATCAAATTGTGCATAGTCATTTACAGTTATAATATTTAAAAGTATATTGAATTACTAAGTATCTTAGTGCTTAATGTTTTATAACTTTTACTAAGATTAAATTCAGTTTAAACCTCAGAACGGGGTTTGTTCTCCTACCTTCAACTTTCGACCACTACTACTACGGCTACACTTCGGGCAAGATACACCGAGGCTACGACGCTAAGTGTTTGGCCAGACTGGCAGCGCGGTGCGGGGAGCGGCGCGGGTGCGGGGAGCGGCGCGATTTACCTGTCCGCAGTCAAGCGCTGCTTCGTTCAGAGCGTTGTCGTGTCCAGTGTTTGTCAAAATATAATATGGATGAAGAAGACTTATTTTTACTGGAAAATTCTTACTAAAAAACGATGTTTCGACATCCAAAGTGCAGATCGTGCTTGAATAGCACTTATTAATTCTTCAGCATTTAATTTTGAAGACGCCATCACAACAACGCGCGTGGTCAGCTCGAACTAGTTTGAGATCCCCCGCTCCCGCGCGGGTTGTCGCTTGCCGCCGGCGCACTCACTGCGGACACTTGTATGAACGAGCTATGGCGTGAACTACCCGCGCGCTCCCTGCGCCAAGTACCCCACGCCGCTTCCCGCGCCCGCGTGCCCACTATGGACACTCAAATGAAGTTCTTCTGTTTGAATTCGCCGCACCGCGCCCGCCCCGCGCCCGCGTTTGCTGTCTGGCCAAAGGCTAAGAGGAGCTGATTTTTGCCTACCACGCTACACACCGCGCCATCCGGCTACTAACGCAGGACAGTGGTGTTTCTATTGTCGCCTAGAAACTTTACACACGCTCGATATTAACGAGCCCACTTCCGGCTTAACCGACAATTTTATATTTTTTAACATAATATACCTTCACATTTTTTGTAAAATAAATAATTATTTTTTCCTACTTCTAATAATTTAATTTATTACTCACCTACCTAACCCCCTACGTTACGTCCGCTAACAGGATTAAAGATTATAGTAGTAGAATATTTAACGACTAATCCTGGCCAAAATAGTGCTGTACTATCATTATCATCATCATCTCCCTGCCCTTATCCTACACTAGTTGGGTTCGGCACAACATGTATTTCTCTTCCATTCTCCTCTATCCGTCATCTCAGTACTCACTCCTTTCTTACCCATATCATCCTTCACACAATCCATCCATCTTTTCTTTGGCCTGATTCTACTTTTATATCTCAATCCACATTCATATTTAGCAATCTTCTAACAACAAAATAGTGTTTTACCGCTTTTGGTAAAATGTGAGGTTTCAATTCTGCGATGGCTTGGCTAAGCATCTGCTTCGAAAAATATAAATGTTATTATGCGGTCATTATTTTACGTTTTTCTTTTTTTTCTGAAGTTGGTTTCTAGTTTTTTTGACGTTTCTTTATTTGACATATTATTTGAGTGGAGTAAACAAAACAGCCAGACGCAAAATTATTTGATTTTCATTTTTATTTCTGGGGTTTTATGGGGTCATGAATAAGAACCTCCATTTCCGAATTCGACGTATCCATTTTTGTAATGAAAATAAATATACACGTTTGTTAAAATTTTAACACTTCGACGGTGAAGTGCCACTCCCTCCTAACTGACAAAGTCAAAAATTTACACAAACTGATAAAACGTTTAATTTCTTAATAAGTTAAAAATTTGTTAATATATTTATTCATTTAGAATTTGAATAATGTATGCTTTATATATTATGCTGAATTCGTATATTTTATGATAGTGTAGTAGGTATTCAGTTAGATAGGAGGTAACTCCATAAAATAGACACATCGGTTTAGTTGGGAGATATGTCCATATTTTAATTCAAGGTTTTGTTACAAAAATTACATTCGGAGATTACATTAAAACATGCGAATAACGCCTTTAAATTCAAAACGATAAAAAAGTGAATTTCTCAAAAAAAAATATTTAGTAGGTATTGGCACTTCACCGTCGACTTGCTGTATTAAACCAGTCATCAGTGATACTTTAAATCCACGGTTTAGTAGTAGTACCTTACGCAACGATCGTAAATTACTTAATTTCTATAAATGTTTTCAAACTATTTTAATTTCTATAATTAAATATGTATTCGCTAATGCATTTCTATCGCACGTTTGCAGCATGGCAGTGATTTTACAATTATTGTTGTGTTTCAGCAATTGCACCATTGACATACAATCTTGCAATGAAAGTGATTGGAGAAGCATTAACGGGACCTGTAACAGCCTCAAGTACCCTACAGGAGGAGCCTACTTCGTGCCTATGGAAAGGACACTGCCCGCTCATTATTATAATGGTACACCGTCGTAGAGTGCAGCAATTCGTTTCCGATTATTTTTTCTGTAAAATCGATGATGATTGATGATGTAACAACTGTTTTTAACTAGTCAAAACTAGTTTCAACAAAAGCAGTCAGTCGGAACTAGTTTTCACTAGATAACACGCGTTTATATTGATAATGGGTTTCATTAAATACCAATATAAGAACCAAATCAACTGACTTGAATAAATAGATAAACTTTTTTTATTATATTGCTTTATTGGGAACATTTTAATTGTAAACTATCATTACAGGTTCTTACGCAAGAAAATCCCAGTGTGGCGAGGATCTGCCGTTGCCAAGAGTCTGTCGCACTAATATATTACGAACAGGGATATCTCATCATCCCGATTTAACTCAGCATGTGCCTTACTACGGAATATTCATGTTCATCGATGTTGGATCCACCCATGACATAGGTACGTAAGAAATTTGCCTTGTTTTTTTTAAAAAAAATTTAGAAACACGCACCACTTTCTTAGGAAATAGATTAGTATACAATTAATGATCAGTCTCTAACTAAGAATGAGTCCAGTGAATACACTGAATACAATCAATAGATAGCAGACAGTACAAGTAGTTCTTCTTTAAAGTTTAGTTTAGTTCTTGTGTCGGCACTAGCTATTTGAGAATAGCTTGGCTCGATTTACTATGTATGCAGAGGCCTATGTCCTGCAGCGGGACAATTACAGGCTAGTATATAAAGAAATATAAATATATTTTCAGACAATTTCCTGTTCGAAAAAACTGACTGCTGCCAGAAGGATCACATGAACGATTACCAGTGCACACCGAACATAGTACCGATCGACGATCCTGTCCACAGATTCTCCGGAATTCAATGCTTGAACTTGACCAGGCCACTCACCTATCAAGACTTTCACTGCACCAAGGACAGTGTACCTGCACCGGTGCGTTACTCTTTAATTTATTCTACTATCTTGTCAGCATGAGCTATACGAGAATAGCTTATGCCATTGCCATATTTAGAAGCATCAGTCAGCATGGTTGGAACCGTGACTGACTGTACAGCGTGTGCTGGTTCTTAAGGATCATCACTCGTACAAGCTCTTTTAACATTTAACCCTCTGTTTCTAGATGTCTCTCTCTTTCGCTTTTGCTTTCGTGGTAGTTATTTCTTGCAATTTTGTCATATTTCTTTGTATCGGTAGGTACTTATTTGAAAGTTTTTGTGACCATGTTTTTTTGATTCCATAGCTTTATGTCATATAGCTTGCGTAGTTTTTTTATTTGTTTGTCAGTTTCTATGTTTAGTTGTTTGTTTCTTTATTACTGGAGAATAAATTTACTGCTTTCAATGGCCCTTTCGCTCTTACATAGTTCTATCTATTATAGTTCATAGTTTGGTTTCTATTGACTAATTAAGACATGAGATTCAGCTTGATATTTCTTTAATATCCGGATCCAAATTAAAGAACGGCAATCGTGATAAGTTTGTTTCTAAATTTCAAGCAAGCTGAGCCACGGGAAAGCCCTATTTTTTGAACCAGAACATATAATGACCGAATGATATTGTTACAATGTGAGAATTGTCACTAATTGTTCACAGATTGCAGAAGCTACTATGGTTTATGATTTGTCCATCGTTTACAATTTTCGTGGTAACGGCGATCAAGCAGTAAGATCTTTTTGTGGTGGAGAACTGGCGTTTGAAGAAGAAGACGGCAAAATTTGGCCTCCTAATGGACCTACGAGTGCCTGTCATCTTAACGAAGCAGGAGAAACCAGATGCTTCAAAAACCGTAAGTGTAGTATATTACATCATTAGATCTTCAAAAATGTATTTAGAACGACGACGTGGCGTACTATTAAATCGCTCCGTGTATAAAACTGATATTCAACGGCATCTAGTTAAATTAGAACACGACCCCAGCACACTTGGGGAAAAGTAATACAGGCAGAGTCGTTTCCGTAAGTTTTATGATGATCATTATTAGTTTTCATTAAAAAAAGCATAACCTGTCTCTGCTGTATCGCAGTTGGATTGAAATCAGGTTGCATTTAAATTTTCACCACTTACATGAACTCTGTCTAAGTAAAAATTTGCATATCGAAGTTTTTTTTTTTCAAACTTATTTTTCTCTGTCTAAACGGAGTTAACTATTTAATTCCTTTTTCTAAATTTAGATCTCAATGGATTGCTACCAATACAATTATGTACCGTATGGTTCATGAGAAACCACAACTATATTGCCAGGAAACTGGCCGCTGTGAATCCATGTTGGGACGACGAAAGGTTGTACCATACGGCAAGAGATTTGAACATTGCTATCTCACAACAAATAAATGTGTATGGTTGGATGGAAGCTGTCATAGGTAAGGCACCAATAAAACCTATATTATAAATAATGTTCCACAAGTGATTAATTGACGTTATCATAAAATTAGCTAGTATAAGATGTCCCAAATGGAACTTTATGACGGTAAATAAAACCATTGTGAGTTATTAAAAAACGGTATTAACTTTAATTTGTGATTAAAATATAGATTTAGAATTTTACATAGGTATACATAAATAAACAAGTCCTTTTTCTCTTCAGGTCGCAAAAATTTGTTAAAAGCTGGCGTTATTAGCGACGATTGTGGTTTCAGGGACATGTATAATGACCAAATGTACCCGAAGATATCACTGGAATACTCCCATGGGCTTCGTTGGTTCCACACCATGCAAGAAGCAACAACAAAGTAAGTATCTCATAACCAAGTTCTTCCTCTCCTTTCGTATCGACACGAGCTATAGGTACTAGAATAGCTTATATTGTTGTGAAAAAATGCTTGGTAGCTGAGTTGACAGCCCCGGGTTTGCCAGTCGTTCCTCGTGGAAGCCTTTTTAGTGCACCCCAAATTGAAATTATTATTAATTTCCACAAATCATTAGTTTTCATATAAAATTTTCTGATTTAGCGAATTATTGAGCTCGGTTCTTCTCTTACCCACGCACACTGAAATGTCAATTAACGTTAATGAACTATATCAGTCTTCCGATACCTTAAGAGTGGCTCATATATTATACATATCTTGGTAGATACACTGGACACAAACTTATATTATATTTATATTGCACACCAATACAGAGTAAAATGACAAAATGGGGTATCATCAACCTAGACCAAGCTGATTGTGAGTGTGGCACTCCCGAGCAGACAATGGCCCATCTGCTCCGGTGTCCTCTGTGTCCTTACGTCTGCACCACGGAGGACCTTAACCAGGCCACTGATAACGCAACTGACGTGGCCATCTATTAGGCCAAACTAATTTGACTACCAAACCATCGATACGATAAGAAGAAGAATACAGAGTTCCAGTTTAACTTGGCAGATGATAAAATAGGGAATTTAATTGAAATATCCGGAATTTGTATTTTTTTAACAAATGATCACGTTTTAGTTTATTAGCAACGCCACTATAAACTGTAATTTTTAATTGGCCGCCTTTAAGCTATCGTAAAGTAATGGCTATTAATGTTAATAGACATTTGTGAGTTCGGGCCATTGTCCGACAATTTTCAATGACATGGTATATTTTGATTTTGAACTGTTATACATTTTCCCAGGATGTACGACACAAATGGCACCCTTATCGACACCTTCCCAATCGTCAACAATACTTTTAGGACTGGTTGGTTGGCAAAAGATAATCACATGACATATGTGACACAGGTTCTTTTAGACAACCATGCAAAGACGTTGACCATAGCGTTCATCCTGATGTAAGTATTTTTTTATTTTTATTCTTATGATAGAATTTAAAGGTCCTACTTTTAAATTTAATTAAGAAAAAAATAATGATGTGTACGTATAATTTGTATAACTTTATACATAGAGAATGAGAATGACGTGTATTCTATGATGCGTTTTACGATAGTTCACAAAAAATCAACTAAATACATTATAAGATAATATTTTTTGTTAAAAAAAATATATATAAGAAAAATAGTAATTCAAAAGTTACTAACTTTACCTGTTTTATCCGATACATCTAGGGATATTGATAGAGGACACTAAATTGATGATATGTATACAGACTTCTCAAGCGCTTTTGATAGGGTCGACCATCAGCTCTTGATACGAAAACTTGAATCGTACGGTATCCACGGTTCTTTCTTAGCATGGTTAAAGTCATATTTGGATGCTAGACTGCAAGTGGTCTCTGACAGTGGTGATGAGTATGATGTATTTTATGTTAAAGCAGGTGTACCCCAGGGGTCACACCTAAGGCCCCTTGCCATCAGACCTCCGCAGCCCAGTTACAGAGTGAAGCTGATATTCTAAGGTTAGACCGGTTGTCAGACTTTCGGGCTGTACCTATTATAAATAAATAAATAGTTTAATCACAGAAATTTTCTTACGATTTCATATTTTTTCTAAAATTTACGCGAATCAAATCCATTGATATAAAACAATTTGACGTTACTAAACTTGTCGTTATTAAAATAAAGAAATGGAACACGATAAAATCTGTAAAATTGTTATGCATCAATTTTAGACTTCATATGATCATGAATGTACGCAAGTTATGTAAGTCTGTGAGCTGTTTAAACCAAAAAGATCTTTATTTACACGTGTAAAACGGTTACAGGTGACGTAATTTTGCACTTCGACGCTCCTTCACCTAGAGGAATGAGTGAAACTGGAATAACAAAGATAAAAACATAAATGAAATAAATTATTTTTGTATACGACCGTCGAACGCATCATAGAATTCGTGGTATCATTTAATTAATAGTGGAATATTTTTGTATATTTAATTAATATTTTATGTACTTGAAATTAATTTTAAAGATGGCTGAGCTTGGAAATCCCGTCGTCCAGCAAGTTGTGGACATTGTGACCAGTGACTTACACAAAAGTCGTCTATTTGGCATGGCTCCCTACATTGATTACTTGTATCTCAGCCAAGGTCTAAACATTACTTGCTTTGATGATTTGATCCATGTTATGTCAAAAGAGGTAAGTTTTCGTGATTTTTTTTTTAATGTACAGTTGTCTGGCGGCACTCTAGATAAAAAGCGGTTATCTCGCCGCCCGTTCCTAAAACACAAAGAGGATACCCCTACTATTCGGTACTCATCAATGCTGCTGAACGGCAGAAATAGGATGGAGTGTGAACTTCGTCTGATGAACTCTTTCAGAAGGAGTTGTATTACTATACATTACTGCAATTATTTTTTTCCCTAAAAACTTGGAAAGTTCCCTGTCGTTATGCCAATTAGTTTGTGGTCTGCTTATTAATTATCTGCTTTTTTTTCCATTCATCTTTATCATCTTCATCATTCTTAGTGTTAACTCTTCTCGGAGGCCGTTTAGATTGAACATTCCCAAATTATATCCTCACAATGAAAAACATGTCATCATTTATTTGCTAAACTAATCATTAATATTTGATTAAAAATATTTGGCTTTATATTCTTTCAGAGAATTACGATATTGAAGAAGTCATACAAACATACAGGTGGTATGTGGTCGGAGAAAGTAATGGAAGGTGGTAACATACCTCACACACTCGCATACTTTATAATGGATAATATACTCAAGGTTATGCACGGTGATAGACATTAGTATGAAAGACCAAACAGGCCCCATGCTTTTACTGCTAGTAAGTTTATAAACCAAATATTGAAAAATACTAAAATCATAGAGTTCTACTTTTTTTCTCAAAGTAATATTAAAACAGTAATGATTCGGAACCAAACAAGATACGTATTCTAGGCAATAAACCACTTTTAAATCTTTTAAATTATTGAAGGTGAAATTTTATCGAGATTCGACTACAATGAATTGTCAGATTCAACCAATAAATAAAATATTTTAAACTGCGATGGTTACATACATGGTTAAGTCATTTGACGATAGACAGAAAATAATCACTACAAGTATTTTGAATTTTACAGAGCAATTAAGCGAAGTAAGAAAATCATCTTTATCGATGCTCTTGTGCAACGTCGGTGATGGCGTCAGTCATATTCAAAAGAACGCTTTCCGCATGATCAGCAAAGAGTAAGAATAGTCGTTTATACTTATTAAAAATACAATTTTTATATTCCGTGTGGTTCCAAGTACAGAATAAGGCCCTCTTTACTCACCCGTGGGCAACGACGTTAAAGACGAATACGAGGCAACGTCAAGAGGATGAGCAGCAGCGTACTCCTGTCTGCTAACAACAACAACATAATTCGATCACCAATCCTTCTGCAGAGCGACTAGTAATAATGGCAGATTTGCCTTTGATCGTTCAATTGGCAGTCTTTGTGAGGCCCATGTTCTGTTCAGCTGTGGACATTTACGGGCTGATATTTTATGATGATATTATTATGATTATATTTTGTGATGTTATGTTATGTTAATTTCTAGATAACTACTCCTTTACTATTTTCATAAACATTACATTTTCATTTCAGAAACGCCCTAGTGTGTTGCAACGAGATCCCGCAAATTGACTACTCTAAGTGGGCCGACCCTGAATGCTCCTCGGGTACTTGCTAAATCAGCACTTTGATTTGTCATTTGTCAAACCTGATTTATCAATGTGGAGTTTGAAATATCTTTCTAATACGTTTACTTCTGTTCTATTTGTTACAATTTGATTATTTATGGAATGGTTATTAAAATGTCAGTAGGTACATAGTTATGTACTAACATTTTCATGATTTTCATGAATTCAGTAGTCGTCACTTTCGTTACTCCTACAGATTCCCTATGTGGACAATTTTCTAGGTCCGACATTTTTGTTAAGTTGACAGTTTCTTCAATTCGACAGTTTTGCTACTTAGACTCTTTCTTTAATTCAACAATCTAAGTATAAGAAGACAAAGTATTCTATTTAAAAATGTAATGACTAGTTTCAATAAACATTGGTATTCCTGTGTATATTATTTTAATATTGCCATCATAATATCCTATTATTAACAAAATGTTAATAATGTATTTTCTTTGCTGATTAATGACAATCTTTTCATCATAATTATAATAACCCATAAACCCAACTATGTTGGGGTCAGGTTCCTCTAACCACATGCAGCTGAATACCAGTATTTTACACAGAGCGACTTCCATCAGACCTCCGCAACCCATTTACTGGGCAATGCCGATATCCTAATGTTAAGTGATGAAGTATAATATATATGATGAATAAATAACAGCCATAGGTACCAGCCCTGGCAGTACCTGTGGGCGACAGTGGGATGCTGCGGGCTGAGGGGGGTGGTAGGTGTTTATGTCGCGGCATCTGGGACACGCACAAAGGAGAATCCATTCTATACTCATATTTCTTCTTATGACAATAACTGCTTCGACCGTTCACTGCAGCGGATTTTCGGAGGACCATGTTCAGTAGTCGACGTTTAGGGGCTGATAATATATGAATATGAAAAATATTCCACCCAGCATTTTCGTGTCTTACAATGGATTGTAATGGGCTTAATAAAATTGATGTAGGCAATAACTAAGAACCTGATACAATCTACACTTTCAGCATTGCTTGATTTCAGCAGCATTTCTCGATCTCTCGACTTCTGCATGTGAAATTTTGGTTCCTCCTGTGTTACAATAAAGGTAAAATATTTTTCTGATCAAAGTTTGCCTTTGTCGAAACTAGAACAATTTTTCGAACTTTCAAGAAAAATTACTGATTTTTATATCTCTTCTTCTCTTTACATAGCATAAAACAAAGTCGCTCCCGCTGTCTATACGCTTAGATGTTTTAAACTACGCAACGGATTTTAATGCAGTTTTCAGCAATAGATAGAGTGATTCAAGAGGAAGGTTTATATGCCCCACATTAGTATCTACATTGCACCCGTGCGACGCCGGGGCGGGTCGCTAGTTTTTTTATAATTTTATTTTTCGTTTTTGTTGAACATCAAAGTCTTTTTAATTCAAGAATTGTGATAAAGCAAAGCTTCAATTTTGTTGACAAAGCAAATTTTTTGCTTTTTATTTTAAGTGCCTGGATGACCGAGCCTTGCTCGGTTTTTTTTTTGTAAATCGTGTTTTTTGGAAAGAAAAAAAGGGGAAATAGAAAAAGAAGGAACTTGAAAACAAAAAGGGATAAAAATAATCGTATGGATTCGAACCGAGATTTTCTGGTTTCGGGACCGCCCTATTTCCCACCTGAGCTATTACAACCTTGAAAAAGGTGGCGAAAGTTACATTCATATTCTAATGATATTGTAGCAGTTTTTCATTACCTGAAAACACGGATAAAACGACGTTTTCTAAAAATGAAACCTAGCTAGATCGATTTATCGCCCCCGAAACCCCCTGCATACTAAATTTCATGAAAATCGTTGAAGCCGTTTCCGAGATTCAGATTATATATATACAAGAATTGCTCGTTTAAAGGTATAAGATAAGATAAATTCACCACAAATAAAACAGAATGAATCAACAGCCTATTTACACTGTCTTGATGGCATTTTCTAACTTGGTAATAGACAAGGGCGGTTGTTACAGTTGTGATAGACATGTAAACACTCACTATTGTGCCCTTCACAAAATAAATATGCAATTTTCTATCGGGTTGATTAAAGTGCTACCATCTGTTACTCATGAAATCAATTAAATCTTTAAAACTGTATTATGTAATCGACGTAAATCCGACAAAAGCAAACTATGAAAGCTAAAAATAGAAATGTAAGTGTTTTTTGATGTTTAGAATCAGAATTCAAGCGTTAAAACAGAAACCCAATTTAAAAAAACGGACTTCAAAAACTAAAAAGTATAAAATAACTTAATAAAGATTTAATTATTTTATACTTTTTGAAGTCGGTTTTTTTAAACGTAGGTTTTTTTTTTACTTTTTAGTGTCTGTAATAGGTTGTTCTGTAACCTACAGTAGGATTTTTCTAGATTACATCAGGTAGAATAATTACATCGTCTACGTAAACTAAAATGTTCATAAAATGAAAACTACTGGGCCAAACTATGTTACATTTTTATGGGACCAAATGGCAACTATTCCGCATCAAACTAATGAAGAATCACGTAAATCGGATCTTAAATCTCAGCGTAATTGGTGTACACATACATAAAAAAATTCCTATCGAATATAGAACCTCCTCCTTTTTGAAGTCGGGTAAAGAAAAAATTGTCGACTTATGTAACGTTTGATGATGAATATATATATCATTAAAATCTATAAGATGTTTTATTGACAATCAATATTAATATAGTATTACTAAGGTTGGTAGTAGCATTGGTTTGAGTACCTTACTTCCTTTCCCTGCTTATTTATTACGAGCTTTTATTTAACTTGCAATGTTTGTATGTATGTGTGTTCGGATGAAATCCTGCAACTGAATTTTGAACCACTTGCTCTTATCCTACGGAGTTGAATTTTTACATGTTGGTTCAGTTCCAATGACAATGCATTTTGTGGTAAGCCTGACCTGAATCAACATCCAGGATTAGCTCCAGATAAAGAAACTCTTCAACAATCAACAGCACAGACACGAAATTTTGTTTACGCATTTTATTATGATAGCCGGTTTTAATTTTAGCGTGACATGGTTGCTGCACTCAGGGTTGGGTCCTGACTAGGGAATTCCTCAATGGTTAGCAGCACAGACATGAAATGTTGTATACGCATTCAATTGTGAAAGTCCGTTCTAAGTTTCACCATGACACACTTAAAAGTAAAAAATAAATTAATGGTAAAAAATCTTTTTTAAAAACAAGCTTTTATTTAAATGCTCTAAAAAGAAGAAAATAAACTTTAAATTAAATCAAACCCATCAATTTATTACATACACAATGAATTTATTTATATGATATAAAAGGTTGTCGCGAGATAAAAATACAATATGAGTATGTCTAAGAAAAAAATAAATTAAAACAATTGAAAATCTCGCGACAAGATTTTATATCGTATAAATAAATTAATCGTGTAATATAATAAACTGATGGGTTTGATTTAATTTAAAGTTTATTTTCTTCTTTTTAGAGCATTTAAATAAAAGCTTGTTTTTTACTATTCATTTATTTTCACAACTGAAACTGCACCTAGCCTAATGCTATTTAAAAACTTAACGTAACCTAAATATAATAAGTTTCCTTTGATTTAACTCGGCGTCATGGGGGCTGGGTCAAAATGACCCGAGACGTTTTTGTTAGATTACAGATTCGTAACTACGCAAGCGACGTTACCGCTCCTCTCAGTAGCTGGAGTTTATGAGTTGTGCTAAGCGTTGTTGACAAAGAATCAGTTGTACGGCGATCGTGTTTGGAGCTACGTGTGCCCAAAATTAAAAAAGGTAAATATGACCCATCCCCGTACTAGATGTAACAATTTTGCGCCATTTTCTCCATATTTGGTTTTAATGTTTTGTCATTACCTTTGGTGTTATTTTTTGCATTTTATGCTTGAATTATCGTTTTTTGTTATTAACGTATTTACTTTTTGTCGGTAGATCGAAAAAATGGATCGATAGGAAAGAGAACGACAGAGAAGATGATGAGTTTCATACATTTTTTTGTTTTATTTTTTTCTAAATATGTCCGTCTCACAGGTCTCACTTTTATAAACATAACTAAATTTATAAGTGCCATAAAAATTAAACAGGGTCAATTATCGCTAAGAAATGTGAGATTAGGCTAAGGAACGTCACTTTTATTGATTTTTACGTGTTTATTTTTTATAGGTTTAAAGGTTTAATTAAAATGTTATGTAATACAATTTCTTGTTTCATTTACTAAACCATAAAACAACAAAGCCATTACCTTAAAATAAATACGATATTTCAGTTTAAAAAAAATTGAAATATATAAAGTCAAAATATCGGGTAATAATGACCCACTCCCACCCGTCCGCGTAACATGTTCCACCCCCATGACGCCGGATTAAACAGAAACCGCAACATATTTTTAGGTATCAGTAATAAATTCCCAATAAAATGACACATTTGACATGTTTGTAAACCGACTTTTATTGGGTGGGGCAAAACTCTATAGAATTTTTGGCGTTGTCCTTTACATTTAGACAGAAAGATGTTTCTGACAAAAGTAAACATATTTACTTTTAATTAAACAGTCAACTTCGCAAAACAGTACGAAAAAAAGTACAGTCAGAGAAAGCGAGGCGGTAACTCCCAAAGCCGGGTACACGCGGGTAATCATTTAATTAGGTGGCACCCGGAGTTAAGGAGTTTGCAGGGATCAAACGAGCTTTATTTATTAGGCTAGAATTCCCCTTTGATTTTAGATCTAAATGAAGTGATAGCCTACCAGTTAAACGCTTGTCTTATATGCAGCAGGACTGAGTTTAACCCGCCCCGCACCTCAGCATTTGATTATCACGTCCGTTAACGGTAAAGGAAAACATCGTGAGGAAACCTGCACACCTGAAAGGGCTCCATAAATTCCTCGATGATTTGTGTACTCCAACAAGCCACACTTGGCCAGCGAGGTGGACTAAGAACTAAATAAACCCTTCTGATATTTAGAAAAGACCTGTGCCCTTTGGGCGAGCTAAGTTATGGGCTTATTACGCATTTATGCTTGGTTGGGATAGGAATGAGATCATTGTATCAAAAAAGGAAATAGGTTACATATTAATTTGACCGTTTCATTTGTCTCAGTTATTTACTCAAATGTCATTTAATATTATTGTGTTCAGATGAATGATATTTGTTTAATTCAGTAGTTGAACTACTTATTTCTCCGTTGTTTGCGCAAGTGGTTTTTTTCTTATCTTTTTTAATTGTTCTTAATTCAAGGTCTCGTATTCATATTACATTATTTATCTATATAAAAGAATATTTTCTGACTGAATCATTTAGCAACACCTAGTCTATGCGGCTGAAGCTAACTACGTGAAATTTTCACAGTCGGTGCCTTTGTTATGTAAGTACCCACTCAGAAAGGGTTTTTTAAAAACTGCACCCCTAAGTGCGCGTTCCCACTATGTCGTTACGATTAATTTATCGTTGGACGACTGTCGTCTCTAGCTGTTCCCATTATAACGACTGTTTGTCGTCAATTTTTTTTATCGTTTAGCGACTATCCTATCTGGCTGTTCCCATTGGATCGCGACGACATTTTATCGTTTCAAGGCAGTCGCTTTTTCGTTTGCGCATCAGTAGCAAGCTACAAGACGTCAGTATTTTACACGGAGCAATTGCCATCAGACCTCTGCAACCCAGTTACAAGGCCATGCCGATATTCTAAAGTTAAACCAGTTGTCAGACTCTCGGGCTTCTGACTATCCGTACCGACTGTCATAGGTATTCGTATGACACCCGGGAGCGACGGTTCAACGTGTTCTCCGAGGCACGGAGAGCACGTTGCTTGACCTCGCAAATCGTATGATCCGGGCGGTCTTTAATAAGCTCGACCCCCTCGCGAAGTTTTGATTTCATCATCTTTAAATACATCAGCCACCCAAGTAACACATTTGGTGACAAATTATAGCTTGCATATAGTATAATTTTGGAAATTTTAGTAATAAAATCCACCGTGATTAAGTTCTATAAAAGTGGTTAGAACCTATAAACAACCAAAGGGAGAAAAATTGCAACTTATTTATAGATGCAAAAGCGATGCATAAGAGTTCGAATTGTTACCCTGAGTGGCACTTGGAACTAACGGTGCAAATTGCGCGCCGTAAATGAATGATTGAACGATAATTAAAGCGATCGATACAGTTCATTCGTTGAGTGACAAATGAGATCTAATCAAGTTCTTATTTTCGGTGGAGATAAACAAAAGGACGGTTGTGCCATTGTGTTGTGACAGCAAACATATTTGGATTATTGCATCCATTTGGTGACTATTATAAATTATGTGTATGACGAAGGACAAACATCATGGAGCCCTTGCAAATGGTTTTTTATCGTGAAACCATGGTATATTTACTAAGTAAATTTTCGATCTAATCAAGAATTATCAAAAAATATGCATTGATCAAATAAATAAGATAATACTTTATAAAAATTTGGTTGTTAAAAACCTAACATTATGGTTTTACAAAAAGTATAATGTCAAACTACATCAGAAACAGTTATCAAAACTCATTTTATTGTATGTTATTGTAATAAAATACCATTCAACAAGATACTTTTCAAGGACTCCATTTTTAAACATGGCGATTTGAAATAGACCTCCTAGGTCCAAAAATCACTCATTAGTACCTAGTAGTGATTATTTTCACTTTACAAGTCTCGTTGTCTTTGCTTTGAATTGGGGATCCTCAAGACGGGTACAAAACCCATTTATGAAGGTAAATAAAGTAAAATTTAATTAAATTGTAAATTGTTTAATAACTGTTTCATGGTCTAAACCACTTGTTTCCACGTCCATTATATTTTTGAAAGTATGTACCTACGTGCAACTTGCCGATGATAATTACCACATCGTTTAACTTTTTTTCACTTCATAGTATTCATTTTGAGTAGTTATTTTAGCTATTATGACCTTTTTTTAACAGAAACTTTGTGTGTAATAAAATACATATATAAACAAATATAATATACACGTGCCGCACTGAATCGCAATTAAAAATAAGTTCTACATTTCTATCTTTTAGAACTGTTAGATCTTAAGTGGTTCTAAATGAAAGAAAATTGTTGCTTAAGGTTTTCAAGAACCACATCTTTTGGAATCGATCTACGCGTTACAGTGGCATATTAGAGTATATTAGACCTAACAAAGGCAATTACACAATGTTCCAAATGAGCTGCAATAATAACTCTTGAGCCACTACAGGTGATAAATAACTTATGTATACTACTTATTGAGTACTAGAGATGCCAAATAAGAAAAAATTACCACCAATTGTGGCACGGTTCTTTAGGGGAGATTTTAAGATGTCATATACTTCTTTGAGTTCTAAAAGAGTGAAAAATGAAACCTTTATGCGTCTATAAGTAATAAATTTGGCTTAATTCCACCATAAGTTATAAAGCAGGAACAAAAATCACTTAAAAGCAACTGTTAGTGATAAGAGTTACTCATATGCAAATTCGAGCGTTGTTTGCATCTATAAGTAATACCGTACACTCTTGCATCACTTATATGCTAGCTACAGTTGCAAAATAAGTTCCAAAATTCACTAACGTGCTACTTGGGCAGTAAACAAAGTTTTATTTTCGTTTGTTAATTTTTGTACTTAAGTCTTATAGTACTACGTTACTCATTGGTCTGTGGTCAGGATTTCATTGTTCTCTCACTATCCTTAATCATTGTACTGTATCCACTGAAATTGTTAAAGATATTATTTTTAAAAGAGTAACCATGGAGTTTCTTGCCGGCTCTTCTCCATAGGAAATGACTAATTGGAACCTTGCATCTAAATTCGACTTTTCATAAGCACCTGTATTGGTTTCTGTGAAATAAAAATTTTTGATTTTGATTTTCGATTTTG
This sequence comes from Amphipyra berbera, assembly GCA_910594945.2. NCBI lineage: Eukaryota > Metazoa > Arthropoda > Insecta > Lepidoptera > Noctuidae > Amphipyra > Amphipyra berbera. The sequence continues at coordinate 19,533,094 of OU343129.1, read as the reverse complement.
ATGAAGAGAAAAAAATTTAAACAAAATGCTTCAGTGTAGTCCGGTCGTGCGACATTAAATTCCATAAAAAAGTTTTGATAATACTAAAAGTTTTCGTTTTTGCTGAGTGTGTAGACTATGCGCACTGTGAGCAATTTTTTAAAAGTTAGAAGTTTGATGACGGTGCTTTAGGTATGGTTTAGGTATTTCGTAATACTTCGTGTAACGCAATGTATATAGAATTAAAGTTTGAAATGTTGAGTGTTTCATAATAAGAACTATCTTATCTTCATGTTGTAAAATTTTTAGAAAGATAATATATGTAGAACTACGAAAATCACAAAATCACTCTTTTTGTTTTGAATCAAATTTTAAAATTCTCAGCAAAAACGAAAACTTTTAATAGTATCGTAAGTAATTTTTTTCCGGCTACGCGACTATTGTGGTATCTTAGCTTTTCGAATTTGGACCAAATCGTTACTAGAAATAATCAAAATATTTTGTCATGTTAAAACTGTAAAACTTGGAACACAAAACATAGAATGCCACAGTAATTTTATTTTTCAGAATTTTTATTTAATTAATATTAACTTATTGACACTGACGATGTTTAATTTTGATAAAATGAGTTTACTTTTATTATACTGTAAATAAGGAAGCAGATGTAAAATTACGAAAAAGTAGGCAAATAAGAATGCTATTTAATCCCTTGTAGCCAAAAAAAACGTATAGTTAACGTTTGCAAATTGTAAAAATGTTACTCAAGGGTCTTATTATTTTTTACTTTTGTACTTGGGTGTGTGATGGAGAGTTATTAAACCGATATGATGGTAGCAAAACAACGGACGAAGAATTAAGTTATTATAAAACACATGGTACGGTAGCGTAAGTACTTTTTTTTAATAACTTTTTATTTCCATCATTGTTTTTACTAACAGAAAGATCTGTGTGGAAAAGGAAGGATCCTCCAACCAGGCGGGTTTTATCTGGCATGCTACTGCCCAATGATTGATGCTGGGCAGTTCTTTAATATGATCTGCGTGTTACATTTTGATCACGCGATGAAGCATTCTGTGATATCACCTTTCAATGAATTCCCGTACTGTCGCTGTAGACTGCTACATAATCACAGTGCTGCGTAGTTCGCATGGGTCTGATAGTTGTCGCCACATCACTCCCCCCCAAAACCGAACATCACTCGTCTTGATAAGTCAGCAGTTCCAGTGAGTAGGAACCGTGTGCCGCTTAGTTTACGGTGAGTCAGAATTTTGTACGAGGAGTAGTGGCTGCCTGCTACGTCGAACAGGAGAGAGGTGCCTCTGCTCGTTGACTGGCCGAAGTGCCATGTTGCTGAAGTGGGCTGAGGGTGTGACCAGGCTTCCGCGTACGCTGCGGGCTAGTTGTCAGGTCACCCATTGACGCCGAGAAATGCTGGCTAGCTATATGACTTGCTTCTTGCTGCTCTATTGAATGCTGAGCTGAGGGGGCTGATGTCGTTGCTGCCGATCTGCAAAAGTTTCGAAGGTTGCGTAACTGTTCACGCTGACCGTCACCAGTACGGAAACACTGTTTGTGACGATCACATTGGGGTTACACCACTGTGGAGGAACGCGTTATGGTGTTCCTCTAGCGAAAAGAGAGGATCCTTTGACCAGGCTGGTCTCACGCCTAGCGGGCTTCTGCCCGATGGATGTGTTTTTTCTATTCGACTGCTTGTAGATGGTCTTGCGAACCGTTTCTACGTAACTGGGCAGTTATTGGCGAGACCTGAAGAGTCTCCAACCAATGGCCTGAAGGTTGATGATGGGCGCTTGTATATACAGGGTGTTACAAAAATACCCCAAAGCTGAAAGAGGGTTAAAAGGTCCATTGTAAAGAATCTTTTGGCAATATATGAAAATTGTAGTATAGCCCAAAAAAAATTTTGTTAAAACATAAAATAATCATCATTGAAACGCAACCCTGAAAACATAAAACTAAAGAGTAGACTACCCAGAAAGTTATTTACATTCTTACCTAATTTCCTCTGAGAGGTAAATGACAACAACCATAAAAGACTATTTGATTATTTACAGTAATAATAAAAAGAGGTTTCGTTTTAAACATACTCCGAGTTAGAGTACATGCTCATGTTTCTCAATTTATGACGAATTGGAACAAAAACACGAAATAGTCTTTGTTGTGAAATGTTATTATGTGTTATGTTAAAATGAATATTATGTTCATGAAGACTTATTGATATGACTTGTACTTGACACCATATTTTTTTCTTCAGTATTTTTAAGACGCCAGTACTTATTGATGATGACTTATTGATTATGATTTCCTTCTATTGAGATTGCAAACCTTTTGAAATATTATTGAAGTAGGCAATAAACAGTTATAGACCAGGGCTGAAGCCTTTGAAAATGGTAAAAAGTGAAAAAAAATATAGTACGATGAAACCCATTGTAAAAGGAAGAGAATATAACAAAAATGCAAAAAAAAATTACGGACGATCGGAGGTCGGGAAGTGGAAGGGGGTGAGTTTTTAAGGGTATAAAAATAGTTTATCTCGATTTCCGGCAAAACTGCTAGTCCTTTAACTGGCAAAGTTGTAGGTAATAGACCTACAACTTTTGTATTTACACTTTTTTCAGATAACCTCAAAATGTATGTGAAAAATTCAAATGACCATGTTTTTGGTTTTTTATTAAATTTATGTTAGTTTTCACTAAATTTGTGGAAAAAAAACAATTTTTTGTTATAGATAAAAATCTGTAACAAAAAATTGTTTTTTTTTTCACCAATTTAGTGAAAACTTACCCTTTTATGTCCCAAGCACACAATTTTTTTTGATTTATAATATTCATTTTTTCCCTTTATTCCTTATTATTATATTCCTTATTTCCTTGCATTTTCTGAGAACATTTACCTACCATAGTAATATATATTTTTTTTACACCATCAGAAAGCAAAGATTTCAACGAACAAAAAGCCCACTGACTTTTTTAAAAAAGCTGATATTTAGACGCGAGAATGTTCAATTGAAAATTAGGGGTGCTTTTTCGATATTAAGTCAAAATAAAAAAAAATATTTAAAATAAAAAAAAATACAGTGTGTTAAGGACATAAAAAGGTAAGTTTTCACCAAATTTCGTGAAAAAATAACTTTTTGTTACAGATAAAAATAAAAAACCAAAAACTTGGTTATTTGAATTTTTCACATAAATTTTGAGGTTATGTGAAAAAAGTATAACTACAAAACTTGTAGATCTTTTTATTGCCTACAACTTTGCCAGTTAACTTTTTTCCATAGGAGTTGTAGTTTTGCCGGAAATCGAGATAAACCGTTTTTTATCCTTAAAAACTCACCTCCTTCCACTTCCCGACCTCAGATCACCCGTAAATTATTTTTCCTTTCATTTTTGTTATATTCTCTTCCTTTTTCAATGGGTTTTATCCTACTATTACTTTTTTTGGTTTCAAAAACTATCGACCCTAGTCTATTATTATCTTCTGTTAAAATAATCTATGAAAATTCAGTTTCATTGGCGTGACAGATTATTAGGGTTAGCACTTTTTTTCGGTTTAATTAACATTTTCTTTTTCATGAGGAATTATGTAACACGTTATATACTATCTGCGTGTTACATCTAGATAGCGCGATTCAGGATTTTGTGACGTCATCTTTAAGAGTTATCGTTATTATATGTGTTTCCAAAACACACAGCATTTGTTGAAGAAGCATCCAATAAATTTAGCCTTAGATCATGCACTTATATAGCTTACCTCCTCTCCCTTATGTTACCTGTCTCTTTCACTCGTAGCAGAGCGCGGCAGTTTTCCCAAAACTGGACCGCACCTGTCAATGTCAACTCATAGCGTTCATAAATTTTGCCGCTAAAACATGCAAAATCTTTTCGTTGCGTATTACAAGAATTTAATTAGTGTTTTTCAAGTACGGTTGGTGTAAAAGTGATTGTGTTCGTAACTAATAAATATGAGCAATCAGTCGGTGACCAATAATGACGGTAAGGATGAGGTGAGTGGTCGGTCGGTTACTGCTGCTTCGGATGAAGAACAGTCTTCTCGACGCCACCCTGTACCCTCAAGTGCTGACAGCAGTTCTTCCTCATCTTCGGAAGATGAGGAGGGGTTTGCCTCGCCGCCGCCAAACAAACGTCGTAAGTACAGACATATTACTTCTGACCCGCGTATTGATGGCTTAATAAGCCAAGTAAGTTATATTTCCGGATATTTGTCGCAGTTACCATTCATTAATCAGAATACTGGAGGCCTAACTCTTCCGGCCCCCAGTAAGGGAACAGAACAATCACAGTTTTTAATTAATCCTTCTTGTAGCTCTGATAAATTTAGTTTAGGTGATTTAAACACGGATTTTGATGAAAAAAGAGTTATCCCTCCAGCTAAGAATGAAAGACTCGAAAAACTAAATAAACTTCAACATTTCGATACACAGGGCTGGAAGGGTATGCGATACAAGTCTGCATTGCGGACATATTCAGCAACCCCAGGTTTTATATCTCTAAAAGTGAATGAAGAATTCACTCATTTTAACAAAACTAAGGATTATTTAGCTTCGGCTGAAAATGTGTTAGCTGGATTAACCAATGCAGAATTAGAACAACAGGAATTGTTAAAACAAGGTTTGCAGGACTTACTAAACTGGGCCGCTGCACACCCTAATGATTTAAATCCAAGCTCTTTATTTGAAAAAGTTACAGGCCTACTTGGACCTGAGTCCCCGCTTCATAAATGCTCAGAGAAGATAATGCAAATTATCTGTGGTAGGAGGGGAGAGTCTATAGAAATTAGAAGAGAAAGAATAATTAAAGAAATCAATAACCCTAATTTAAAAGCTACCTTAAGAGGTATTCCACCAAGTACTGAATATTTATTTAGCCGAAAGGCTCTACAGCCTGTTATTAGATCTCTGGGTGGTACCCAATCATGGTTAAATAAACCAGAGTATATTAAGGAGGGAAAAATAAACCGTTCCCATTCAAATTACAAACATGAAAAAAGATCACATAAATCTTTTGATAATAAAAGTACTAGGGAGGGCAAAAATAAGCAAGATAGTTTCCAGGTCCCCCAAAAGCGTCATAACTTTCGTAGAAACCACTTCAAAAAAAGTTCAGATCAAAATACAAAACAAAAGTGACTATGTACAGAGCCACCAAGCCTTCCGGGGGGGGTGTCTAAAGCACCATGCACAAGTGTGGAAGGAACTTGGTGCAAACCAGTTTATTATAAAAATAGTTACCAAGGGCCGTTTGCCTTTCAAAGTGAGACCACCACTTCAACATTTAACACCAAGTTTACTGAGAAAGGTCAACACAAAAATTTCCCCAGATATGACAACAGTAATAAAAGACTTAAAAGAGAAGGGGATTTTAGAAGTGCCCCCAGTTTTGAATTCCGGTATCCTTTCCAAGATGTTTCTTGTAAAGAAGCAGGATGGAGGCTTGCGCCCTATATTCGACCTCAGGGGATTGAACAGACATGTAGTAACCAAGCATTTTCAATTAGTGTCCCAGACAGATGTCACAGATTTCTTACAAGAGAACGATTGGATGGTGAAAATAGACCTCCAACAAGCTTATTTTCATTTGCCCATATCAGAACCCCACCGTCGCTTCTTAAGGGTGTGTTACAACAACCAAGTGCTTCAATTGACAGCACTACCCTTTGGCCTGTCTTCTGCCCCCCGAACTTTTGCCACTCTGTCCAACTGGATAGCAGAAATATTGCGTGCTCGGGGAATAAGACTATTAGTCTACCTAGACGACTTTATTTTAGTCAATCAAGACAGAACGAGGTTACAGAATCAGGTCTCGGAGACCTTAAAGATTCTGGAAAGCCTAGGTTGGCACATCAATTACCCGAAGTCAGTGTTAACACCATGTCAAGAACTAGAATACCTAGGTCTTTTGTGGAACACCAGGAACAAAACCATGGCCTTACCACCAAAGAAGGTGACAAGAATAAAAACTGTCCTATCAAGACTTCTACAGAAGGGTCGTTGTACTCTTCGGGAGAGTCAATGCCTTCTAGGACTACTGAATTTCGCAAATTTGACAACCCCAAGAGGGCGCTTACATTGTCGACTAACACAAAGGTTCCTAAGAGGGTTCAGTCGACTCAGAAGATCACAAAAGAGAGATCTCCCTCGTTGTGTGCAGCGCGAGCTAGGCTGGTGGCGAAACGCCATAGACCACAGTTCGGTGGTCATGCACAAAAAGGAGGTGACCCACTTTTTGACCACAGATGCTGCGGACGCAGGCTGGGGCGCTCACCTGAACGAAAAATATCTGACAGGCAAGTGGAAGGTACACCAAAGGTCTTGGCATTCAAACATGAAGGAACTGTTTGCTGTATACGGTGCCATAGAGCTTCGTCAAAAGTTCCTGCAGGATGCGCACATATTAGTACAGTCGGACAACAGAACTCTCGTAGCTTATATCAGGAACGAGGGCGGGACACGATCTCTAGCCCTGCTCGAACTAACGACCAGGCTTCTGGAACTGACCGAACGCCTGAACGTCACGCTCTCGGCGGCGTACCTCCCGGGGAGGTACAACGGCATAGCCGACCGCCTGTCCAGGAATCGACCAGTGCCGGAATGGCACTTGTTGCCCCCGGCCTCGGAGGCCGTATTCAGAATTTGGGGCGTACCAGACGTCGACTTGTTTGCGTCAAGACGAAGCGCGGTCGTAAACTCGTATGTAACATGGGACTCCAGAGATGGGTCAGCAATTTTTTACGACGCCTTCAGTCGACCATGGAACTTCGGACTGGCTTGGGTCTTCCCACCACCGAATCTCATTCCACAGGTGCTGCGCCACCTCAATACGGCGACAGGAACGTATGTCGTGATAGCGCCACATTGGACACAATGTTTTTGGCTAGCAGATCTCAGGGCACGAGCTCTGTCGGAACCAGTCCCTATAAGGAAGCTACACACCAACCTGATAGACCTGACAACAGGCAGGAGCCCTCCTCAGGTGCAGAAGTTGGAACTCCTAGCATGGAAAATTGGGGGTGGGCCAATCAAATAGCTGACTGGTCTTCCGAGGAAAGAAGTCTCCTAAAGAAGAGCTGGAGAAACTCTACTTTATCGACTTACAAAGCCCCAATAAAGCGTTGGATTTCTTGGTGTGTACAGAACAACATCAATCCTAGTTGTCCACAGAGCAATGATGTTGCTCGGTTTTTGGCAAAGTTGTGTATTCATGACAAACTTGCCTATAGAACTATACTTCTACACAAATCTGCAGTATCAACCTACACAGCAACAGGTGAGGCTATATCTAAGAATTTCTTTGTACAACAGATCCTGAAAGCTACATCTTTAGTAAACCCACCTGAACAGAAAACACCAATTTGGGATACTGAGTTACTCTTCAACTGGCTCAAGAATACCCCAAAGTCAGACACTTTGTTTGACATATCTCGAAGAACAGCAGTAATCTTATTACTAGCCTCTGGTCGAAGAGTCCATGACTTGACACTTTTAGAGTTGTCTAAAGACAACCTCATTTTAGATAACAACAAAAATCAAATTACATTGTGGCCAAGATTTGGGTCCAAAACAGACAATGCAGACAGCAGACAATCTGGATGGCTGTTAAAACTACATCCTGATGAGAGCCTATGCCCAGTCAGACATGTTGTTAAATTAATTAAAATGACAGAAATCAGGCGCTCAGAGGGAGACAACTTGACAAGCTTGTTTATATCGATCATAGGTAAAATTAGACCAGCTACTCGGACCATTATAGCTGGTTGGATAAAGAATGTGTTCAAACAAGCTGGAATTGATGCATCACCAGGCAGTGTGAGATCAGCAGTGGCCTCGAAAAGCTTCTTGGAAAATAGGCCAGTCGAGGAAATTTTGAGCAGAGGCAACTGGAGAAGTTCTGATACCTTCAGAAGGTTCTACTGTCGTAAGATTAAAAAAACAAACGGTTATGAGGGCAGTGATTATCTCACCAATAACTTTTTAAATATCTAGTTTTAAAATTATGTGTTAAGCATACTATTATTTTTAATAATTAATGATCTCCTAACATTATCTAATTTTTGATGTTTGATAGAGTAAGCTCTGAGGTAGGAGTACCTGAAGTTATTTAAATTTCAAGATTTATAAGTTTTTATAAGAAATTTATGTTTATTCAATTAGTTTAATACTTTGTTCCAGAGTTGTCATTATATTCTAATAAATAAATGATTATGCAAAATGACTAATGGGATTTATTTACTTTCACATAGCGTTCATAATACCTGTACCTTTTACAGGTTCTTTCACCAGCAGAAACCAAACAGGTCTTCAACAAATGCTGTGTGTTTTGGAAACACATATAATAAGACTGTTTTGCATTAAAACAAAACAGTTATTATGTGTGTGGAAAAACACACAGCATTGAAGCAAGGTGCTTGCTGGTGATTGATAGAAGACTATGAGTTGACATTGACAGGTGCGGTCCAGTTTTGGGAAAACTGCCGCGCTCTGCTACGAGTGAAAGAGACAGGTAACATAAGGGAGAGGAGGTAAGCTATATAAGTGCATGATCTAAGGCTAAATTTATTGGATGCTTCTTCAACAAATGCTGTGTGTTTTTCCACACACATAATAACTGTTTTGTTTTAATGCAAAACAGTCTTATTGTCGCTGTAGTCTGCTACACAATCGCAGTGCTGCGTCGTGCACATGATGTGTCATAGTAATAGATGTCGCCACATGTTATACACATTCAGAATAAATATGTAAACGAATATAGGTATAATAGTAGAATATGTGGGAAAGAAAAGATGGACGGATTAAAAAAGGAAGTAAATGATATTGTGACGGCTGACAGGGAAGAATGGAAGAGAAAACATATTACGCCGACCACAAGTAACTTCGGAACAGGGCAGGAAGATGATCATGATAATAGTAGAATATTTTACGACTTGTGCAGGCTAAAATTTGGTTTACTTACTACTTTGATAAAATTTTCCTATGCAAAAAATATTACTAAGGTTTAAAATGTCATTTCAATAATAGTAGTTCTTGTGTAGGTTTATTTTTGTACTATATTTATTTTTATCTGTAATAATATTTTTTTTAGTATTCATTGTAGGCAGAACAGAACATGTTTTATAAATAGTAATGTACGACTAATCTACAACGATTAAAAATAAAATCAATATAATTCTGGTTACCCCAATTTTTGGGGTTCAAAACAAGGTTTTACAAGGTTGGTAGGAAAGGGGTATTAATTCAAAAGGGTATTAAGGTACCTATAATGATGAATAGGTTTCGTTCTACTACTTTACCTAGAATTCTATAGTTTTAGAGAAATTTAGCTGCTCAAAGATTTCATAAATAAATAAATAAAAATAATGACAAAAACGACTTAAAAAAACAAAAAAAAACATAAAATAATGACCACCGACAGTTTTCACTGTCTGAAGTCACAGTTTCCTATTGCACTTAGGATCCAATTCTTCGTTACAGCTTGGCTCATCGATTTTAAAATGTTTACACATATCTTATTTTTTGAAGTCGTTTTCTAGTTTTTTTAAAGTTTATTTATTTTTCTTTTTGCGTGGAGCAAACACACATCATTTTATAAATTCGTAACTAAATCAAAGATGTCGTTAATTACAATAAAATGTTATTTATTTACTATAATTAAAATAAACTTTTATTAAAATTTTAACACTCAACATGTGACGGGTGGTGGCTGACTGGCGGGGGGTCCGGAGCTATAAAAGGTCGGGCGCACTGCAAATCGGCCCTCTCTCGCGCCGCTGCAGTTCCTCAGTTAAGTGCCACACCTGCTGAAGAAGACCTGGACTCCTCGCATTGTGCGAACCACGCCCTGTTGTTCTCTTTGTACTCTTTATAAATTGTTAATTAAATATAAATATAGTGTACGAGCACAAGTGTTATTCTTTATCCTCCCGTAAGTACACGCCTGTTAAATTGTATGTGCACATGCTAGTCGAGGGTTGACTCCTAAAGCCACCCTAAAGTGTTACATTGGCGCCCAATTTTATAGGTAGGAGGAGGAGGAGGCAGGTATTCTTTTCTATATTTTTCTTTCTTTTTTTCTTTTTCTGTGTGGTCAGGAAACGCCCAGGAATAACCTATCTGTTTTTTTTTTCTGTGCGCAAAGCACGTGCTTAATAAGCACAATTTATGTGTTTTGCGTAAAAACTAACTAATTAAAAATACTGTATTATATTAACGATCTACGCGTATCGAGCGACGATCTCGCACGACGAACCGGTTTGAGATTTTTCTTATCTACCTTCCAGAAAGTTCTACTGAACCGTCTAATTCCTGGACGTTTATTGTGTGATATTATTTTTATTTTTTTCTGCTATTATTCAGCAGGGATTTGGTTTTCTGTTTTTATTTCTTATTCTTTTGTGATTACATAAGCATCCACTTTCAAGAACAATGGCTTACGAAATTAACTTTTCGTTATTGTCAAAGTGGGAGCTGGAATATGAGCTTGCTATTCGTGGTGTTTCAAAGCCGGATGATATTCGGAAACAGATCGCTAAGTTATCGACTAAAATGCCCTCCGAGGAAATTTTATCTTCTACTTTCTCTTCTGAAGAGGATATTTCCGCGGTGGAAAAATCACTTCTTATGGTTTCCGAGTATTTGAAAATGTTGAAGGCTAAATTCGTACCTGAATTAAAGCAGAAGACCGAGTCCTTGTTGCATCATTGTTATCATAGGCTAAATAGGGTGGATCCCGGCGTCCTTGATATTGAGAGAATTAAGTCTGTGTGGTCCAATTTTAATAATCTATATACTTTGTTACAATCGGCCACGAGGCAAGAGTTGCAGTCAGATTGCTCAGTGGGGGAGGGTAGTATTGGTTATAACTACGATAGAAAAAAATTTTCGGAACTTAGTAAATTTAAAGGACATGGACAAAAAAGTACATTCTATATATACTTATACATAGTAAATAATATTGTAAAATAGAAATAGAAAAATGAATTAATACGTAGTTTTTAGCCTCTCTGAACTTGTCAGCTTTTATTACAAAATAATAAGTAATGCAAGATGAATTCAAAGTTCCGTTTGTCAACGTTCGCCATAATGGATCATAGAGAAAGATAAAAAATAATAATGGACGTTCCAAACCACGCTTACTACTTGTAAACATGTGTGATATGGATGACAAATGCTCTTATTAGGAACATTTTACTCATACGAAACTATCTTCATTGGTAATTGTTGCATTTAATAAAATTATCTTATCATAATTTATGTTGATGCGTAAGATAGTTTCTTTTTAATATTTCAGACAAAAAAAAATACTTAAAACGGAACGCGTTTACTTGTTTGACAGTGTGTTTTTATCTATGTCAAATGTCAATATAATATCATATGTCATTTCATTGCAGATTCTTCATTGCGTTACTGTTTGAATTTTTGCGATTATTTTCTCAATTTGACCCCCGCTTATCTACTGACCGATACCTTCTACCACTCAATTACCTTGCTATTAACACTGGACTCTGATTTGCATAGCGTTTCGGATTTGTTTTGTGAATCATTATGAAGTGCATGCATGAACTTCGGAATAGTCATACAAAGGTTGCAGAGGCATCGCATATCCTCGCTTTCTGCACACCATCAAACAACACTTTCGCGTTGGATAACCAATGCTCAACCCCAGGTATGAAGTTGGAGTAGAAAAAACTGAATCTGATTTATGATGAGCCTAATCGTCTTGGACAGTTTATTAATGATTATAATATGAACAGAAGACTAACTCTGCATCGCTGTAATGTATACTGAGTTATCTAGGTAATTAAAAGCTAACAAAATATTTTTATTTGTTTTCTCTAATAAATAAATAATTATTTATACCTACTCTGTGTTTTATTTTGTGTTTTCCTTGTTAATTGGTAATTAAACTATAAAAATATAGATAAGGATAACCTGTAAAAATGTATTACATGTTACATTATAATTCTATACACTTATTGCCAGCGATCTGATTAAAGGTTTAGTGAAACTATTTACGTCTAGTCTGTAGTAATGACAAGTTCTATGAGTTTTTTATTTATAGCAATTTAATGTGCCAATATTCACGAATATAAAACACAAAAAATCATTGGTGTACAATAAATTCGATAACTATGCCGACGCCCATACAGAAATTGGCCATGTCCTTTAGTGGTAAATCGTGTGTAAGGTCCAAAGTGTTGGGATGAACTATGTAAGCTACTGAAGCGCGATTTCAGTCCGCATAATTATGATCATCAGCTTATGTCTGAGATTCGTCAGCGTTCGCAAGGCGAAACCGAATCAATAACAATTTATGTGGCAAAAATGGATAGCTTGTTTTCACGTCTCAGTTGTACTATTGCAGAATCTGAGAAGTTAGAAATATTATTAAATAATATAAGACCTTGTTACACTAATTGTCTATTGACCGCGAAGGTAGTAGATATTCCTAGTCTAGTCGAAGTTTGTCGTATTTTTGAAAGTTATGAAAGTCGTAGTAAGCAATTTCGTGAACCCCCTAAGCGTTCTTCAGACACTATAGCACCTGACCTTGCGTATAATTATCCTTCTTCTAGTTATTCTTCTTCTAAGAAAAGTAATATTTATAATCGTAATTCCTCTAGTAATTTGTATTTTAAAAGTAACACGTCGAGCATTTGTTCTAAGCCACAGGTGAACGCTATAACCAACGCATCCGATAATAATAAACAATTTTGTTCGAGATGTAGAACTATCTCACATTCTCTTAGTAATTGTCGTCAGCCTCATTTTTTGATATGTTTTAAATGTGGAAAGAAAGGCTTTAGAGTGTCGGATTGTCCAAAATGTAATTCGAAAACTAATACTGTGGTCTCAAAAAACTAATTATCAAGGATTGTGGGAAGTCAAGTAATAAACTTAATTTTAATAAAAATGAGTGGAATAATTGGTTTCTCTCTCACTTCTCGCGCTAGACGCACCGGGCGCCGGAGGGCGCGCGACGATATCCGGCCACCGTAGTGAGTGGCGTGCGGGCGGCGGGTTAGGGGACCCGTCGCCCGACCAGTATCTGGCCCAGGGAGGATGGCGCGCCGTGTTCCGCGCGCGCCTCTCTGAAGGAAGTGGGGCAGGGGAGCAATTGCCCCACCATAGGAGAGGTCCACCAGAAGAAGCTGGTGGACCGAGACCTGCCGGGGTTGCGGTGCATGCAATAGCAAATCCCGTGACCCCGGCCTTAGGTAAGAAGGAGTCACACCGTGGTGGTTTAAAAATAAATAAATAAGGTAGTGCCTGATAGGATGTATTGCCGACCTACCTCACAACATGACAACAACAATGATAAATTTCTTCATTTCTATTTTTTTTTTTTATTCGCTTACGGATTTCTATCACAAATTTTAAACATGGCACTGATTTAACAACTTTGTGTTTCAGCAATTGCACCGTTGACATACAACCATGCAATGAAAGTGATTGGAGAAGCATTGACGGCACCTGTAACAATCTCGAGCATCCCACAAAAGGAAGCTACTTCGTGCCTATGAAAAGGCTGCTGCCCGCTAATTACTATAATGGTACACCATCGTAGAGTGGAATGACTCATTTTCGTTTTTTTTCTGGTTTATCGTGCTTTCTACGCGGCCCACGTTAACTATTTGTCCAGTTACGTGTATCAGCGTTTCCAGTGCGGTGCATAATATAGAGACTACGAAATGTTTGAAACATTAATTGATAGTTGATAAATTAGATGTTACAATTGTTTTTAAACAGTCAAGAATAGTTTTAACACAGACATTCAGTCAGAATTAGTTTTAACTAGATAAAAAGCGTTTTAATTGAGAACTGGTTTCATCAAATACCAATATAAGAACCAAATCAACTGACTTAAATAAATATATACTTCTATACTATCTATACTAATATTACAAAGAGGAAGGTTTGTATTTTTGTATGTAACGAATAAACTTAAAAACTACTGGACCGATTTCAAAAATTCTTTTGCCGTTAGAAAGCTACATTATCACTGAGTAACATAGGCTTCGGGCGGAGGCGTAAGGACACAGCTAGTATATTATAAAGAAACTTTTTTATTGTATTGTGTTATTGGGAAAATTTTGATTGTAAACTATCATTACAGGTTCTTACGCAAGAAAAGCCAAGTGTGGCGAGGATCTGCCGTTGCCAAGAGTATGTCGCACTAATATATTAAAAACAGGGATATCTCATAATCACGACTTAACTCAACATGTTCCTTACTACGGAATATTCCTGTTCCTCGATGTTGGATCCACCCACGACATAAGTACGTAAGAAATTATACTTGTTAAATCTTTTTTGGAGTAAGAACAGTAAGAAACACTTTCTAGATTCTAACAAAATAGATTAATATACAATTCTGTATAATGATTGAATTTTCATTTTGACATTTTAATGATCAGCTCATTAATAACTTAAAAGACGTCGTTCGTTTTTTTAAATTGATTAAGTGCTTGGCCAGAGTGGCAGCGCGGTGCGGGGAGCGGCGCGGGTGCGGGAACGCGCGCGATTTGCCTGTCCACAGTGGAGCGCGGCGTCGCCGTCGTTCTGAGCGTTGTCGTGTCCAGTGTTTGTCAAAATATCATATGGATGAAGAAGACTTATTTTTACGGGAAAATTCTTACTAAAAAACGATGTTTCGACATCCACAGTGCTTGAATAGCACTTATTAATTCTTCAACATTTAATTTTGAAGACGCCATCACAACAACGCGCGTGGTCAGCTCGAACTAGTTTGAGATCCCCCGCTCCCGCGCGGGTTGTCACTTGCCGTCCGCGCTCTCACTGCGGCCACTTGTATGAACGACCTATGGCGTGAGCTACCCGCGCGCTCCCCGCGCCAAGTAGCCCGCGCCGCTTCCCGCGCCCGCGTGCCCACTATGGACACTCAAATGAAGTTCTTCTGTTTGAACTCGCCGCACCGCGCCCGCGTTTGCAGTCTGGCCAAAGGCTAAGGATACCTGACAAAATGGACCAAAAAGTAAAGTAGCTGGCCAAAGAAAATTATGCATATATTATGATAGTACATGAATACCTAAACATTTTTTAATATGACGTCATTCCTCTAGGTCTGATATCTGAGTCACTACAAAGGTTAGGTTAGGTTGGTTGCTCAGTAGCCGTGGAGTGAAGGCCCACGGTGAAGCGAAGAGGAACCCGAGGAGGGACTGCTCGTCGGGGCTTGGGCCTGAAAGCCCTCGACGTAGAGGCCAAGTAGGTTGCGGTGTCACCTGGGCGACATCGCAACTGAGGCGGGCCGCGATATCTTATGGGAGGCATCGCGGCTGAAGGGTGGAGACTGCGGCGGGAGAGGATTGCCGGTATTACGGTGCGCCGTTCTTCCTACTCTCCGCGGCCTTGACGGGGCCGCCACCGTCAGACGGCGGACGCGGTGGGGCCGCAGGGGGAGAGGAGTGTCGGTGAATAGTTGGCCGCCCTCCCTATCCTCTGCGGCCGAAAAGTGGTAGGCGGCGGGGCCACTAACCTGACACATCGCAGGGGGACTAAGGGTGCCCAGACACGGGGTCGTCTGGCGCCCATGTGTTTGTTTGGTCCCCGGGGTGGTCACGGCGTGCCATGTGTTCTGGCGCGCTGTTGATGTGGGGTGCTCCCCGCGCCTCTCAGGAGATCGTGAGGTGGGGCCCCACTGAGGAAAGGTCCACCAGCAGTTGGTGGACCAAGACCTGCCGGGGTTGCGGTGCATGCTGAGTCGAAACCCGCGACCCCGGCCGACGGTCAGAAGGAGGAACACCGTGGTTTTTTAGCCGGTAAGAGTCCGGCAGACCCCCTCGCCTTCCCCGGGTGAGGGACATCCATGAGGATTTTCCAACGATAAAAAATAAAGGTTAGGTTAGACTTGGGATTATTTGCCGATGGGTTGTCAAGTCGTTAACGGGCGCTTCTAACGAGATTTTCGCCTGTTGAGGAATGTTAATATTTATGAAAATGCGTTATGTATCTTAATACGCTATATATATAGCGTATTAATATATACATAGCATATAGGTTTATTTTACGTACAAACATTAAGATACTATGTACTATTAGTTAATATCTTAACGCTTAAATTCTTTAATTTTTTTCACTAAGATCGAACATTTTGACCTTATGTAGTAACTCTGATATAAGACCTAGAGGAATGACGTCATAATAAATAATGTTTAGGTAGTCGTGTACTATCATAACATGTATATACTTTTCTTTGGCCGGCTACTTTGGATTTTGGTTCAAAAATGTATGAAGCTTGTCAGGTCTCCTTTGTGAATGTGAGTGCCATGTATTTTATACACAAACTTCGTAACTGTTTGGCAGTTCTGAGTATTTTTTGTAAACTACGCAAATGTCCGGCTGATTGGTTGCATCGTGCGTCGGGCATTGTATGTAGCAATGTGCGTTGTACAATGTCATAAAATATGATAAAAAAATCTAAGTTAATCTAATACACCGGTGACTTACGCTAAAGGACAACATTGTAAGGAAATCCGGACGTAATAGTCTGAAATATTCCAGCATGCAGCAAGCAAGCTTGGTGATCAGGGCTCGTTCTTTAATTCTATGAACAGAGGCATATGCCTTGCAGTGGGACAATTACAGGATAGTATAATATACATATATATATATATATATATTATTTTCAGACTATTTCCTTTTCGATAAGACTGACTGCTGCGAGAAGGAACACATGAACGATTACCAGTGCACGCCGAACATTATACCGGAGGACGATTTCGTCCACAGGTTCTCCGGAATTCGATGCATGAACTTGACCAGGCCACTCACCTATCAAGACTTTTACTGCACCGAGGACACCGTACCGGCGCCGGTGCGTTGCTCTTTAAATTATCTTCTATCGTGTCGACACGAGCCATACGCGATTAGTTTATGCCATTGCCATATTGAGAAGCATCAGTCAGAATAGTCGGTACCGTGACTGACTGTACAACATGCGCCGGTTCTTGAGGATCATCACTCGTAGAAGCTCTTTAAACATCTAACATCATTATTTTATTTATTTATAGACGTCTCTCTCTCCATTTTGGTATCATGGTGGTTATTCCTTGCAATTTGTTCATATTTCTTAGTATCGAAAAATACTTATTGGAAAGATTAAATTTTTTCCTACTTTTATATCGTATAGAATGCGTAGGATTATTATCTGTTTGTTATTTTTTCTGTTAATGTATTTGTTTCTTTATTACTAGAGAATAGCTGTACTGATTTCAATGGCCCCTTCGCTTCGTTCATAGTTGCCTGGTCTCCATGGGCTCAGAAAGACATGAGACATAGCTTGATATTTCTTTAGCATCGACCCAAATTAAAAATGGCAATCATGATAAGTTTGTTTCTGAATTTCAAGCAACCTGAACCGCGGGTAAACGCTATAACTTGCTTTTATTAAAACCAGAACTTCTAAAAACTGAACAATATTATTACAATGTGAGAATTGTCACTGATTGTTCACAGATTGCAGAAGCGACTTTGGTTTATGATTTATCCAACATTTACGATTTCGTCAATAAAGGTGATAAAGTGATAAGATCTTTTTGTGGTGGAGAATTGGCAGTTGAAGAAGAAGACGGCAAAATTTGGCCTCCAAATGGACCTCTAAGATGCCCACTTAACCGAGGAAAAGAGACCAGATGCTACAAAAACTGTAAACATACATAATACAATTAGCTCTTCAAAAATGAAATGATCTAGAACGCCGTGGCATACTATTAAGCCCGGGCTTATTCTCGTCGGTCCGGTCAAGTTCTTCAATGGAGTCCATTGCTTGCTTAGTTCATAAAATTTGCAGAAGTCGACTAGCTGCGGGTGTGCCCACAGGTTGAAAGTAAACTAAGCGACCAATGGACTGCAACGAAGAATATGACGGGACCGGTAAGTAAAAGCCCGGGCTAAATCGCTCCGTGTATAAAACTGCTATTCCGCTGAATAGGTAAATTAGAAGCCGACCCCAGCGTAGTTGGGGAAAATTAATGCAGGGAGACTCGTTTCCATATTTTTTACGATAATGATTATTAGTTTACATTATAAAAGTATAACCCTGTCTGTGCTGTCGCGCAGTTGGGATTAAAATAATGCATTTAAACTTTAACTACTGATCATGAACTCTGTCCAAGCAATGATTTACAAATCGATGAATTCTTTTTTTAAACTTTAATTTTTTCTCTTACTAAACGGAGTTTACTATACCATTTTTTTCTAAATATAGATCTCAACGGGTTGCTACCAATACAACTATATGTTACTTGGTTCGTAAGACTTCACAACTTTATTGCCAAGAAACTGGCCGCTCTGAATCCATGCTGGGACGACGAAAGGTGCTTCCAAACGGCAAGAGATATTAACATTGCTTTGTCACAGCAAATAAATCTGTATGAATGGATGGTAACTGTCATAGGTAAGGTACTAATATTATAGATACCTTTATCATAATAATATTTCGCAATTAACATTGTATTGATTTATTAATATTAAATTATTATGTTATCATAAAATTAGCTAGGTACTAAAAGATGTTCCAAAAGGATATTTTTATCTAAAGGTTGTTAGAAAAAAACGAAGGAGACAATAAAAAATAAACTATTATGAGTTATTTTAGTAGCGGTATTAACTTTAATTTGTTAATAAAATACCGATTCTGCGAAATTTTACATATAAATAAATAAGTACTAACAAGTTCTTTTTCTCTTCAGGTTACAAAAATTTGTTAAAAGCTGGTGTTATTGGCGAAGATGGTGGTTTCAGGGACTTATATAATGAAAAAATGGATCCGGAGATATCACTGGAATTTTCTTATGGGATGCGTTGGTTCCATACCATGCAAGATGCAACTACAAAGTAAGTGTCTCATAACCAAGTTCTTCTTCTCCTTTCGTGTCGACACGAGCTGTAAGTACTAAAATAGCTTATACCGCCCTAAAAAATGGTTAGTAGCGAGGTGACTACCTAGACTGTGCCGGACGCATGCATCCCAAATTAATATTATTGTTAATTTTCTGTTTTCACATATTTTTCTAATTTACCGAATTGTTGAGATTGGTTCAGACTCTTACCCACGCACACCGGTGTGCGTACACCGAAAAGTCTTTTAACTTTAATGAACCATATCTTACGATAACTTAAGGGTGTCTCATATTCTTGATAGGTACACTGGATACAAACTTATATCTTCGTCTTTATCTTTCTCAGCCTTTTATTACCCAATGCTGAGTGTAGGCCTCCTCCTTTGCACGCCATCCTTCTCGGTGTTTAGCTTACCTCATCTAGTTTTCCCAAATATATTTACGATGTCGACAGCCCATTTAGCCGGCTGACGCCCAACACTTTTTCATCCAGTCCTGGGTCTCCACTCTAGTACCTTCTCACCCCACCTGCCATCGGTTCTGCGACTTATGTGGCAAACTTATGTACTGCACACCAATACAGTGTTCCCAGTTTATCTTGGCAGATGATAAAATACGTATTGCCCAGTAACTGGGTTGTGGAGGTCTGATGGCAGTCGCTCCGTGTAAAATACTGGTGTACAGCCTCATCTGGTTAGACAGGAAGCTGACCCCAACATAGTTGGGGAAAAGGTTAGGCAGAACGAACGATAAAATAAGGAACTAAATTGAAATATCCGAAATTAGTAATCTTCTTCTTCTTCCTGCCCTTATCCCACACTAGGTGGCGTCGGCACAACATGTATTTATGAAATCCATGTTTTTAGAGGTTTTGGCTTATTGTTTTATGACCGGCCGCCTGCCTGACATCAACCCTCCTTGGGAATACTCGTTGCGCCGTCGCCGTCGCGCGGATGACCCAATGTGCTTGCTGATATTATGCACTAGGTTCTAAAATGATCTGCTTGTCAATCTTATTAATTAATCCGGAATTAGTAATATTTTTCACAAATGGTCATGTTTTAGTTTATTAGCAGCGCCGCCACAAACTGCAATTATATACTAGCCACCGTTAAGTAATCGTAAAGAAATGGTTTGCTAATGTTAATGGAAATTTGTGAGTTCGGGCTATTGTCCAACAATTTTCAATGACGTGTATGTGTACAAGGTATATTTTGATTTTGTATGATGATAACTAATAACTGTAATACGTTTTACCAGAATGTACAGCACAAACGGCACCCTTATTGACACCTTCCCGATGGTCAACCTAACTTTCAGGACTGGTTGGTTGCCAGTAGATAATCACATGACATATGTAACACAGGGGACTTTTAGACAACCATGCAAGGCCGCTGACCATAGCGTTCATCCTGATGTAAGTTTTTTTTCTTTATATTCTTATGATAAAATTTTAAGGCTATAGTTTTATTTAAATCAGTAATAATATAAAATAATTGTAAAATATATATATATAAATATAGATACAGCTGACGTTAGTTTGCACTTTGACGCTCCTTGACCTACAGGAACGAGTAAAATTGAAAAATCAATTAATAAAAACATAATTAAAACGACTGATGTTTTGTGTACGGCCGTCGAACGCATCATAGAACACGTGACATCATTTAGCCCACTTTATTATGTTTTTATAATATCTGCTAAAATAGAAATTATTTTCATAGTGAACATTTAAAACAATTATAATAATGTACTTGAAATGTATTTAAAGATGGCTGACCTGGGAATAGCAACACCCGACTTTCAAACATCTGTGGACATTTTGACCAGTGACTTACACAAAAGCCGTCTATTTGGCATGGCCCCCTACATTGATTACTTGTATCTCACCCAAGGTCTAAACATTACTTGTTTTGAAGATTTGATCCATGTTATGTCAGAAGAAGTAAGTTTGTGTGTTTTTTTATGTATAACCAACCGGCCACACTCGTGATGAAAAGCGGTTATTGCCGTCTTTAATAAGTACCTGAAACATAAAGAAATTTGCCGACTCGTCGCCAATCGTAGATACAAAATTGGAAAGTCTCATGGGCCTGTAATTTCACTAACACCATACCCTACCATTCGGTACACATCAATGCTGGTTAGCGGCAGATATAGGAATGGAGTGTGAACTTCGCCTGACGAACTCTTTCAGAAGGAGTTGTATTACTATACATTACTGCATTTTTTTTCCTAACATCTTTTGTTAAATACCGTGTCGCTATAACAATTTATTTGTGGTCTGCTTATTAATTATTTCCTTTTTTTCTATTCATCTTTATCATCTTCATCATTCTAAGTGTTAACTTCCTTCCTTCTCGGAGGCCGTTTTGATTGAGTATTCTCAAATTATAGCCTCACAATGAGAAAATTGTCATCATTTATGGATGAAAATAATGCCAAATTCACATTAGACTCTCGTGTCGTGTCGTGACGCATCAGTAGGTGCATCTGATGCTTCTTTCTCTTAGCCTTTTCCCAATTATCTTGGGGTTAGCTTCCAGTCTAACCAGATGCGGCTGAATACCAGTATTTTACACGGAGCGACTGCCATCAGACCTCCGCAACCCAGTAACTGGGCAATGCCGATATCCTAAGGTTAAACCGTTTGTCAGACTTTCGGGCTTCTGACTACCCGTAACGACTGTCATAGATATTCGTATGACACCCGGGACCGACGGCTTAACGTGCTCTTCGAGGCACGGAGGGGTCTCGATGTGTAACAAATGGTCACCCATCCACGGACTGACCGCGGCAAGCACAGCTTAACCTCGCAAATCGTACGATCGGCGCGGTTGTTATTTAGCCACGAGCCCATCAAATACACCTAGCCTCCTAGGTGCATCTGATGCTATCGGATTCATATATTTTGTATGAAGTCGTGTTTACTAGACTTACTATTTAGAAAATATTCGATTGAAGACATTGGTTTTATGTATTTTTAGAGGATCATCATATTGAAGGACTTATACAAAGACGTGTGTGATGTAGACTTGATGAGTGGTATGTGGTCGGAGAACGTATTGGAAGGTGGTAACATACCTCACACGTTGGCATACTTTATAATGGACAATATACGCAAGTCTATGCGAGGTGATAGACATTGGTATGAAAATGCAAACAGGCCCCATGCTTTTACTGCTGGTAAGTTTAATAAAATACTAAAAAATACTATAATCTTAGAGTTCTACTTCATCTCTCGTGTCGAGCAATATGAGAACAGCTCATGCTCAGAGTTCTACTGAAAGTAATATTAAAACAATAAATATTCGGACTCTGACAAGATACACTGGCCTGCAAAAATAAGTATCACACTTTTAAAATTTAAATTTTTTCTAAACTATAGAAGTTAGAGATTTAAAATAAAAAACGTTTTATAGCAATTTTTATCAGCTTTCTTTGAAACTATAGTAACAAATTTAAACTCTTTTTTGAGTCCTTTTTGTTTCGAAAATATATCTTGTGTACTTAAAATTTATTGCAATTTTAAAAGTGTGATACTTATTTTTGCAGGCCAGTATAGTTATTCTAAGCAATAAACCACTGTTAAACCTTTTAATTGATTGAAGGTTAAGTTTATCGAGGTTCGACTACAATGAATTGTTAGATTCAACCAATAAATTAAATATTTTAATAATTGCAACGGATACATGGTTAAGTCATTTGAAGGTAAAGAGAAAAGAATCACTACAAGTATTTTTAATTTTGTAGAGCAATTATACGAAGTAAGAAAATGTAGTTTAGCGAGGATGCTGTGCAACGTCGGTGATGGCGTCACTCATATTCAAAAGCACGCTTTCCGCACCATCAGCAAAGAGTAAGAATAATCTTTTATACTTATTAAAAATACTATTTTTATACTCCGTGTGGTTCCAAACGAAGAATAAGGCACTCTTTACTCACCCGTGGGCGACGACGTTAAATACCAATACGAGGAAACGTCAAGAGGATGGGCAGCGGCGTCCTCCTGTCTGCTAACAACGACAACAAAATTCGTTCACCAATCCTTCTGCAGAGCGACTAATAATGATGGTAGATTCCCCTAAGATCGTTCCATCGGCAGTCTCTGTAAGGCCCATGTTCTGTTCAGTAGTGGACATTCACGGGCTGATATCTTATGATGATATGATTTTTTATGTCATCAATAATAGTAAATCAGTGTAAACTGTACTACAAATTGCTAAAGCTCCCTTATGAGATTGGCCTATATTTGCATGTAAGATTACTAATGCCTCAAACACACCAAGCACATGTTGCGATACATGTGCCGCAACTTGTATCAGGGACACGACGTGATACATGTATTGCAACATTTTGCTAGGATATCATGTTGCAGGTCACGTTGCGCCCCATGTTGCGCGTCGCACATCGCAAATGTATGTATACGGTCCGTCTGGCTTTAGTGTGTTCCGACATGTGTATGTGAGAGCCGGAGGGGTATAGGGGAATCCTTTTATATCTTTTTTACTTGGATTCGTGTGCTCCAATTCGAATCTCGTCTGCGCTTACCATCAGGCGCGACTAGGATCAAACGCGACTAAGGCAAAGAATAAAATAATTGTTGCGGCACATGTAGGTGATACAAGTTGCGGCCCATGTACCGTAACATGTGTCCGGTGTATATGAGGCATAATAGACCGAGTTCCACCATGCAGAAGATTGTAATGAAAAAAAATATCCATACATTTGGAAATTAATCAACGGCCCTTCAATGAATTGATTAAAGAATAATATTTTTTTGATAACTACTCCTCTACTATTTCTGGGTGCCTTAAACATTACATTTTCATTTCAGAAACCCCCTAGTGTGTTGTACCGAGATTCCGGAAATTGACTTCACTGCGTGGCGCGACCCTGCCTGCTCCAAGGATACTTCCACCCGATACTTCCAAGGATACTTCCACCCACTTAAACCCGATTATAATGCGGAGTTTTGAATATTATTCCAATACTTTTAATTCTGTTCCATTTGTTACAATTTCATTGTTTATGGAATGGTTCTTAAAATGTTAGTACATATCTGATTTTCATTAACTTGTTGTTTTGAGTCCGGTTAGCTGTCGTCACTTTCGTTATTCCGACAGATTCCCTATGTGGACAATTTCCTAGGACCGACATTTTTGTTAAGTTGACACTTTCGACAATTCGACGGTTTTCCGCCGCGTCCGATTATATACTCTCCCAAATTAGCATAGTACGCCGTCCCAGGCATGCGCTACTAGAACCCGATGACGACATCACCCTCCTCCAGGAGGCGAATAAATCGACTAGCACTATACATATACACCGCCGCCGCCGACCGGCGTGTCGCCCTCGCCGACGAGGCCCCTCGCGACGTCCCACCGCCGCCGCCCCCGATCCACCGTGCTCACCCGCCGCAGCCGCGGAGCCGGTCGTCCCTTCTGACTCCGCGCAGTCACCACGACGCGATTAATACAGCCCTCATCAAGCTGTCGTATCCCTCCCAATCCTCTCGCATTCAGCACCCTAAGAGGTTCGAGTCCCCCCTTGGGGACACCCTTAGAGGTGTTGCTGCTATAGTCATAGTCATGATGTTACAGTAGTTAGCGTTGTAGTTAGCTAGGTAGTTAGAGTAGAAATACATTGGTTCGGAGACTCTTCTGGTCTCGCCAATAATAGCCCGGTTACGTAGAAAAGGTCCGCAAGACCATCTACAAGAGTCGAATAGGAAAAAAATAAAAAAATCGACGGTTTCGCTAACTGGACTCTTTCTTTAATTCGACAATCTAAGTACATCAAGTCAAAATATTCTATTAAATCATGTAATGACTAGTTTCAATAAACTTTGGTATTCCTGTGCATATTATTTTAATGTTGCTATCATAATATCCTATTATTAACAAAATGTTAATAATGTTTTTTCCTTGCTCATTAATGACAACTTCTCCATATAACAGCCCATAAATGTCATTCCCGCAAATCTAGCTAATCATAAAATTAATTTATTCAAAATAACTAGAATTCGTTATTTTTGATCGACATTGTTACAGACAGCTCCCAAAATACACCGCAAATTCCTTCCGATATCAGCTGATTAAAACCCTTTTCATTTAAGTAGGTGTGATTATATAGTAATACAAACTTTTTAAATACGT
Organism: Amphipyra berbera; assembly: GCA_910594945.2. Classification (NCBI taxonomy): domain Eukaryota; kingdom Metazoa; phylum Arthropoda; class Insecta; order Lepidoptera; family Noctuidae; genus Amphipyra; species Amphipyra berbera. The sequence continues at coordinate 19,508,063 of OU343129.1, read as the reverse complement.
ACTTTTACATCTTCTTTACATAGTATATAAAACAAAGTCGCTCCCGCTGTCTGTACGCTTAGATCTTTTAAGCTATGCAACGGATTTTAATGCAGTTTTCAGCAATAGATAGAGTAATTCAAGAGGAAAGTTTATATGCCCCACTTTAGTATCTACATTGCACCCGTGCGAAGCCGGGGCGGATGGCTAGTACTTTCTAATCCAAAGTAAAATATACTCAAATAAGTGAGGGATTATAGTTGAGGGATAGCATTTAAATGCTATCGTGTTTAATTAACCAGAATATTCTAATACTGTAGCAGTGATTGCTTTACGGTCGAAAAATTTCCTTTAATGCAGGTGACACACCTCTGACTTTTCGAGTTTAAGTGCGGATCAAAATTTGATTACCACTTGAGATAACGGTGAAGGAAAACATCAAGGAAACTTGCACACGCGAGAGGGCTCCATAAGGTTCTCAATGGTTAAGTAGTCAGCCAAAAAAATATAAGAATACAAACTGAAATTATACTTTTACTAAAAATATACAGTAATTGCCAACCGCGCTGATCATACGATTTGTGAGGTTAAGCTGCGCGTGTAACTGTCAGTACATGGATGGGTGTCCGTTTGTTACACATCGAGACCACCGTGCCTCGGAGAGCACGTTAAACAGTCGGTCCCGGGTGTCATACGAATACCTATGACAGTCGTTACGGGAAGTCAGAACAACACAGTCAGGACAACTGGTCTAACCTTAGGATATCGGCATTGCCCAGTAACTGGGTTGCGGAGGTCTGATGGCAGTCGCTCCGTGTAAAATTACATTGTGCAGTTGATCTTGTAGGATGATGTTATTTATGTTAACCGACTAGAAAACTGAATAAGGTTAGGAGAAAAAATAAAATTGTCGAATAACGTGGATAGTGACAAAAAGTGTATGATTGTGCTACACTTTACCTACCCATCAATCAGCTACAAGGTTTGCTCTTCGTTGTATTACGAATTGTATATGTTAATTAATAAACTAGGAATACATTGGTAATGTAGCATCTCTATTATATAGGTACTTCAACAAAAAGTATCAAGATCAATGCAAACTGCTTAACTGTTCCACGTGGAACACCTATGTCCAGCAATGAAAGACAAATAATTGAGATAATAAGTATCAAGATCACAAAAAGCAAATCAATAAAAATCAGCAATGATATGCATTATATTTTATTAACAATTCCAAATAAAACAATCATGTTGTTACAAATAGTACAAATTATGGATATTAAACAAGGGTTTTAAATTCAACAATATAATCGGAATCGACAGATAAAATGTTGATTTAGCAACTATCCGAGTCTGAGTCCGAGGTACAGGCAGAGTCCGCCCATTTAGAGTAGTCAATTTCCGGGATCTCGCTGCAACACACTAGGGGGTTTCTGAAACGAAAATTCAATGTTTATAGAAATAGTAAAGGAGTGGTTATCAAGTAATTATTCTTCTTTAATCATTGAAGGGTTGTTGATGAATAATTCCAAATGTAAATGTAAATATTTTTCTTCCTCTGCAAGGTAAAAGATAAAGAAACATTTATTTTGACACAGCACCAAGAGACAACAGATAAAAAGTGTGACGAAAACAAAAAAAAAATGGGTATGTGTCTCACGGCTGGACCAAAAAGGTGTCCAGATCAGCTTAATGTCAAGCACTATTAGTACTTGACGCTGGTTTTGAGGAGGAACTCAGTCTTTTATAGCTCGTCCACATCTGGCATGTGTTGCGGCACATAGGCCGCAACTTGTATCAGGGAAATGACGTAATACACTTGCGGCAAACAAATACGAAAATACACAACGTGCGTCATAATGCGCATCATGTATCGCAACTTAAACCCTAGCAAAATGTTGCGGCATATGTCTCGCAACATATACCCGGTGTTGTCCAGCCATTAGTAATCTTTCGTGTAGATATAAGGGCCACAATGAGATCGGCACCTAATAGAGATTCTTCAGCTATTTTGAATATAAATTCAATGATCAGTAGGTACAGTTCAAACTGATTTAATTAAATTGATAGCGCCAAAAGTTACGTCATCATAAAATATCAGCTCGTAAACTTCCACATGGAACACGTTGAACATGGATCTCCCAGTGGAGGAAATTGCTATTATTACTAGTTGTTCGGAAGCGGGATTTGGGATCGCATTTTGTTGTTGTTGTTAGCAGACAGGAGGACGTTGTTGACCATCCTCTTGATGTTGCCTCGTATTCGTCTTTAACGTCGTCGCCCACGGGTGAGTGAAGAGGCCTTATTCTTCGCTTGATACCACACGAAATATAAAAATAGTATTTGTAATAAGTATAAAGATTATTCTTACTCATCGCTGATGATGTGGAAAACGTTCGGTTGAATATCAGAGACGCCATCACCGTTGTCGCACAGGACCCTCGCTAAAGTTATTTTTCTTATTTCCTTTAATTGATCTACAAAATTAAAAATACTTGTAGTGATTCCTTTCTCTCTACCATCAAATGACTTAACCATGTATGTAGCCAATGCAATGTTTAAAACATTTCATTTATTGGTTGAATCTAACAACTCATTATAGTCGAACCTCGATAAACTTTGCCTTGAATCATTTAAAAGGTTTAACAGTGGTTTATTGCTTAGAATAACTATCTTGTCAGAGTCCGAATATTTTGCTGTTTTAACATTACTTTCAGTAGAACTCTGAGCATGAGCTGTTCTCATATTGCTCGACACGAGAGATGAAGTAGAACTCTAAGATTATAGTACATAACATAATTAGTCCATTACTGTCCCAATTCTGGGCACGGGCCTCTTCTCAGAATGAGAAGGGTTTAAGCCTTAGTCCACCACCCTGGCTTGGTGCGGGTTGGCAGCCTACACACACCACCAATAACTTTATGGAGCCCTCAAGTGTGTGCAGGTTTCCTCACGATGTTTTTCTTCACCGTTAACACAAGTGGTAAACAAATTCCGATCTGCACATGAATTCGAATAATCAGGGGTACGAGCTGAGATTGAACTCAGACCATCCTGTATGGAAGGCAACCGTTCAACCGCTAGGCTCTCACTGCTTTATAAGATTACTAGCGACCCGCCCCGGCTTCGCATGAATGCAATATATACTGGCCTGCAAAAATAAGTATCACACTTTTAAAATCGCAATAACTTTTTAAGTACACAAGATATATTTTCGAAACAAAAAGGACTCAAAAAAGAGTTTAACTTTGTTACTATAGTTTCAAAGAAAGCTGATAAAAATTGCTATAAAACGTTTTTTATTTTAAATCTCTAACTTCTATAGTTTAGAAAAAATTGAAATTTTAAAAGTGTGATACTTATTTTTGCAGGCCAGTGTAGATGAGTGTGTATGTGGAGCATATAAACCTTCCTCTTGAATATATATTGCTGAAAACTGCATTAAAACCCGTTGCGTAGTTTAAAAGATCCAAGCGTACAGACAGTGAGAGCGACTTTGTTTTATACTATGTAAAGAATGTTTTAATATTTTGTTGTTAAACTTACCAGCAGTAAAAGCATGTGGCCTGTTTTCTCTTTCATACCAATGTCTGTCACCACATATGGCCTTTTTCATATTGTCCATAATAATCCATGCGAGCGTGTTACATATTCTGCTACCTTCCATTATTCTCTCCGTCCATAAACCAGCCATCAAATCTATATCACGGTAGTGTTTGTATAATTTCTCCAATGTAATAACTCTCTAAAAGAACATAACACGAATATCATCAGTCAAATATTAATAAGTAATTTCCGTAAATAAATGATGATAAGTTTCTCATTCCGTTCTGCCTAGCTTTTTCCCAACTATGTTGGGGTCAGCTACCAGTCTAACCAGATGCGGCTGAATACCAGTATTTTACACGGAACGACTGTCATCAGACCTCCGCAACCCAGTTATTAGGCAATGCTGATTTCCTAAGGTTAGACCGATCATTGTGAGGATATAATTTAGGAATATTCAGTGAATGATGATAAGTTTCTCATTGTAAGGATATCATTTAGGAATATTCAATGAAATAAATGATGATAAGTTTCTCATTGTAAGGATATAATTTAGGAATATTCAATGAAATAAATGATGATAAGTTTCTCATTGTGGGGATATAATTTAGGAATATTCAATGAAATAAATGATGATAAGTTTCTCATTGTAAGGATATAATTTATGAATATTCAATGAATACGGCCTTCGAGAAGGGCTCGTGGCCAATTGACAACTGCGCGGGTCATACGATTTGCGAGTATAAGCTGCACTTGCCGCGGTTAGTCTGTGGATGGGTGACCGTTCGTTGCACTCTGAGACCCCTCCGTGTCTCGGAGAGTACGTTAAACAGTCGGTCCCGGGTGACATACGAATAGCTATGACAGTCGTTACGGGAAGTCAGAAGCCCGAAAGTCTGACAACCGGTCTAACCTTAGGATATTGGCGTTGCCCAGTAACTGTGTTGCGGAAGTCTGATGACAGTCGCTCCGCGTAAAATACTAGTATTCAGCCGTATCTCGTTAGACTGGAAGCTGACCCTAACATAATTGGGAAAAGGATAGGCAGATAAACTGCTTTCGAGAAGAGAGGAAATTAACACTAGGAATGATGATGACTGATAAAGATGTATGGAAAAAAAACAACAGGGAATTTTCCAAACGTATTGGGTAAAAAAAACTATACAGTATTAAAAATAACATAACATCACGCCTTATACTCCCCGAAGGGTTCGACACAGGTGTTTTAGTACACTTTCGTTTCGCCAGTTATGTTTAGGTTCCATGTAATAGGGGGCGAACCTACTGCCGTTAACCGGGTACAAATCCAGACTCCGGGCTGCTACTGAGAAATTCCTAAAGGAAAAACCCAATAACACTTTGGCCGACCTGGGGATCGAACCCAGGACCGCCTGCTCAGCAGTCGTGCTTGCGACTACTAGTTTATATCGAAAAGTCTCCTATGCAATGTTTGTGCTAACTCCGTGGTTCAAAAATAAACAATTTTTAACATTTTCTTCTAAAGAAGTTTTTCGAAGTACCTACTACCACCATTTCTATTTCTGCCGCTAAGCAGTAGGTATTACTGTGTTCGGAATTGTAGAGTATGAGTGCTAGTGAAGTTACATGGACATGAGACTTTATAACATTGTCTCTAAGGTTGGTAATGCATCAGCAATACTCTTTGTAGTTTAGGTGCTTATAGGCAGTGATGAACGCTTTCCATCAGAAGTGCTTCGGTTAGTTTAATAAAATATAACATAACAAACCACGCATACTTACTTCTTCGTCGATAACTTGTTTTAAATCATCAAAGCAAGTAATATTTAGACCTTGGGTGAGATACAAGTAATCAATGTAGGGAGCCATGCCAAATAGACGACTTTTGTGCAAGTCACTGGTCACAATGTCCACAGATCTCTGCATGTTGGGAATTCCTAGCTCAGCCATCTAGAAAATAAATTTATTTTTGTTTAAATATATCCCCATTTAAAATAGCTATTTTAAATGGGGATATATTTAAACACTTTAAAATTAATGAAAATAACACCAAAAAATGTTTAAGGCACCCTTCAAAAATAATGCTTTCCACGACAAAATAATATGTAGCTGCACTTTATTTTTAATACATCTAAATTTAAAAATAATGATTCGCACTATACTCAATCAAAACCACTTGTTTCCGAATGGTCCCATTAAAGGTATGGTGGAAAGTGATCGGCAAATCGTTTCTGGTCATTTCTGGCAATCGCCGGCCCCTTTCGCGGCACAGCTCGCTTCGCTCGCTCGGCTCGTACATTAAGTGATCACAGTTCTAACATAACCTAACCTACCTTTCAGCTATCTTTTTGTTATTTAATTTCTTATTGCGGGGGACTTTAAAGTTAGAAGCATTGCAATTATAGTGCAAACTATTCATTTTAAAGCTAGAGCCTTTTAAAGTGGGAAGTATTATTTCTAAAGATAACTTATATATTATACCTAACCCTTTTAAATGTTTACAATAATAATTAAAAATAAGTAAAAAAAATATATTATATAAAATATTAATTATTAAATTAATTAATATTTTAGCAGATACTAATTAAATAACCGCATAACTTTATACGTTATATATTATGTACCTAATATAGATTATTACCTTAAAATTCTATAGTAAGAATAAAAAAGAAAATAATAAAACTTACATTAGGATGAACGCTATGGTCAACGGCCTTGGATCTTTGTCTGAAAGCTCCCTGTGTCACATACGTCATGTGATCATCTTTTGCCAACCAACCAGGCCTTAACGAAAGGTTAGTCATGGGGAAGAAGTCGACAAAAGTGCCGTTTTTGTGGTACATCCTGGGAAAAGAAATACAATGATTACAGTAGTCTACAAACAAAAAAAAAATCTTTGTCCTAAAATTTATTTTATGATTTTTCTATTCATTATGCTCCAAAATAAAGTAAAAATACCCATATTCCTTAAAAAGTTTTCTTTTGTGATAGTTATGATAATTAGAAGATTTTAAAAATATGGGTTGCAGAATGTCTCTAAAAGTACATTATGTTGCATGCTCATTTAGATAAATTTGAAAACAACATGGTAGCGTACTCAGAAGAACAAGGAGAACTTTTCCATGAAGATATCATGGAATTCGAACAACGTTACAGGGCCAATACAACGAAAATATGAAGGGGACTACATTTGGGGCTTAGTGAGAGAAATTACTTATGAACATGAAAGAAAAAGTAACAAGATTCACTTTTAAACTTTTTTCAACTATTTTGTAATGTACTATGATAGTAAAAGTTGATGAAAATTTATATATAAATATATTTGTTTCGATTTACCAATAAAAATAAATTAAACTATAGGCTTTCTAAAATATTAATCAACCATTATTTTGGATACAAAAGCAAACTTTTTCAGGTATTTTTTTTTTCGTTTATCTATCGGAATTTCATACCCTCTTATCAAAGTCAAAATTCGTGTTGACCTGTAGTTGGACCATTAATTCGATGCAGTAACTTGACAGTAAGAGGGATACCAGTTTTTGACAAAATAAGGTAGTAAGGTGAAAAAAAGAATGCATGAAATTGAATGAACTTAATAATGTACTTAAATGCATACTTTTTATTGAATTTAATAACTTGAGGATCAAAACACGATATATCACTACTAAAAATAGCCTTAACCACTAGTAACTACCGATATGACGTTTTTGAAGCGTCAAATAACTGAACATAAGGTTAATTATTTATTTATTTAATACTTCAATGCACAATTGTGGTAATAATTAATATATTACGTAAACATCACCAAGCACAATAAACTTGAGAATTCGGCTTTGGATTAAATCATCTTATACCAACACATATAAATACTCTTTCAAATCAAATCAAATCAAAAATTTTTATTTCACATAAACCAATACAGGTGCTTATGAAACGTCGAATTTAGGTGCACGGTTCCAATTAGTTGTTTCTTATAGAGAAGAGCCGGCAAGAAACTCCATGGTTACTCTTTTAAAAATAATACCTTTAACAATTTCAGTGGATACAGTAATTATTTGATTAATTATTTGATTTTATTATTTTTAACATAAATACAGAGAGTATTACTGTTCCTCCTCCTTTTTAGTCTTATATTGCAAACGAATTTGTAGAGATTTGCTTAAATTGAACCATTTTTCGTATTCGTTCTTTTCGTAAAATCGTTCACTACCCCAACACTATTAGTTTTAGTATGGTATCATTATTTTGCTTTGAACTGTCAAGTTACTGCATCGAATGAATGGTCCAACTATATAGGTAGTTATCTTTTAATTTATTTTTTTTCTATTCGACTGCTTGTAGATGGTCTTGCGGACCGTTTCTACGTAACCGGGCAGTTATTGGCGAAACCTGAAGGGTCTCCAGCCAATATTAGTTATCACCATACAGAATCAAAATATACCAAAAACACAATACACGTCATTGAAAATTGTCGGACAATACAAATGTCGAAAACATCGTGAGGAAACCGGCATGCCTGAGAGATATTTCTCGACAGCATGTGGAGCCAAGTCAGAAGCCCATGGGCGGCATAAACTCTGAAACCAGGTTAGTCACGACACGACACCTATGACTTGGTAGTCTGACGGTCACACCACAATGTTATCACTGGCTAAAATGGCTTCTATAAGGGACGATACTTAAGATCGTCTAGCAGACCCTGGGCAGTCAACTCCGCTACCAACCATCTTTTCACAACGGTATGAGCTTTTCTAGTACCTATAGCTCGTGGCTACACCACACATAAGAACTAGGTTAAGAAACACTTACTCTGCTGATGCATCTTGTATGATGTGGAACCAACGTAGCGCATGAGAGTATTCCAGTGTTATCGTTGGGTAGTATTTTTCATCATACGTTTCTCTGAAACCACAATCTTCGCTAATAACATTTTCTTCCACCAATTTTTTTTTACCTGAATAGAAAAGAGACGTGTTAGTACTTATGTATAAATATTATAAATTCCCAAAATCTTTATTGAAGTGTCTGTTTGTAATGTTAAAATAACAGCTTTTTACTAAATGGATATGAAAGTAAATGCGGTACTTATAACAAAAAAACATTTTTTTGACGTGACAACGTCTAATAAAACGATGAACGCCGGCAGCATGCACGAAAAAGCGTGACTCATTGTCACGTTCCGTCAGGCGAGCGTGCGAGCGAGAACGCGGAACAAGCGATAGAGAAGCACGATGTTTCGTTATGACGTGTCACGTTAAACTATCGTCCGTAAACCAACATTACAGAACACCATTTTTAAAAAATATTTGTCTGTCTGTCTGTCTATTTCGGCTAATTTCCGAAACGGCTAAACCAATTTTGACGGGACTTTCACTGGCAGATGGCTGATGTTATGAGGAGTAACTGAGGCTACTTTTAATTTATAAAAAGAATAAATTTAGGGATCCGCGCAAAAGAAAACCCATCCGACTTCTACGCAGACGAAGTCGCGGGCACAGCTAGGAACTCATAAAAGTTTTCTTTAAGACGTCATCGTTGTGTTTCTAACAACCTTTGTTTTGGGACATCTCCTAGTTGCTAATTTTATGATAATATTATCAAAACAACGTGTTACATAATACCCCATGAAAAATGCAAATAATCAAGTACCTAGTCTTTAATGGTTATTGTCATTTACCTCTCAGAGGAAAATAGGTAAGAATGAAAATAACTTTCTGGGTAGTCTACTCTTTAGTTTAATGTTTTCAGGGTTGCGTTTCAATGATGATTATTTAATGTTTTACCCAAATTCTTTTTTTGGTTCATACTATGGTTTTCAAATAATGCCAACAGACTCTTTACAAGGGACCTTTTAACCCCCTTTCGGTTTTAGGTATTATTGTAACACGTTGTATATCACTTATTAACATTTTCAAATAAATGCTAATTATGGATAATTATTAATGATATAACAGCCCATTGTTGTCCCGCTGCTGGGCATGGACCTCTTCTCAGAATGAGAAGGGTTTAGGCCTAGTCTACCACGCTGGCTTGGTGCGGGTTGGCAGACTACGCACACCATCGAGAACTTTATGGAGCCCTCAAGTGTGCAGGTTTCCTCACGATGTTATTCCTTCACCGTTAACTCAAGTGATAATCAAATTCTGATCCGCACATGAATTCGAAAAGTCAGAGGTACAGGCCGGGATCGAACTCAGACCCTCCTGCATGGAAGACAAGCGTTCAATCGTTAGACTTATTATTATTTTATTATTCAGCTATGATCATCCCACTGCAGGGCAAAGGCCTCCCTACCCTTCTTCCACTTCTCTTGGTTTAAGGTTCTCTGCGGCCAATCCTTCCAATAAGTGTCTAGCTCCTCCCGCCATCTCCTTCTGGGTCTGCCGCGACTTCGTCTGACGTTGTGTGAGCTCCACTCAGTGATGAGTTTTGCCCACAGCTCGTCCGACATCGTTAGACTATCACTGCTTATCAATGACATAAGTATTTATAACTAGCTGTGTCCTCACGGCTCCGCCCGTAGCCTATGTTACTCAATGATAATGTAGCTTTCTAACGGCAAAAGAATTTTTGAAATCGATCCAGTAGTTTTTAAGTTTATTCGTTACATACAAAAATACAGATCTTTCAGATATTAGTATAGATATTGGTACCTTACCTATGACAGTTGTCATCCATTCATATAGATATATTTGCATCGACGTAGCAATGTTTATATCTCTTGCCGTTTGGAAGCACCTTTCGTCGTCCCAACATGGATTCACAGCGGCCAGTTTCTTGGCAATATGGTTGTGATTTCTCATGAACCATACGTGCAACACATTTAATGGCAGCAACCCATTGAGAACTAAACATAGAAAAATGAAATATTAAACCCCTTTAAGACTGAGATAAAATAACAATAACATAACATCACGCTTTGTATTCTCCGAAGGGTTCGGCAGAGGTGTTTTAATACACTCTCGTTTCACCAGCTATGTTTAAGTCCCATGTAATAGGGGGCGAGCGTCTTTCTATTAACCGGGCACAAATCCGGACTCCGGGCTACTACTGAGAAATTCGTAATAGAAAAACCCAATAACAGTTTGCCCGACCTGGGGATCGAACCCAGGACCCCATGCTCAGCAGTCGCATTTGCGACCACTAGACCAACAAGTTAGTCAACAGCAAAAAAATAAAAACAATTACAAAAATAAGATTATTCAATCTTCGATTTGCAAATCTTTGACTGGGCAGAGTTCATATTCACATGTGAATCATCACATCACATGCATCCTGTTTTTACCCGACTTTGCCAAAAAAGGTATAGTTTATTTTTATAATCTAAATTAATAATCATCATTTTAAACGGGTCTGTCTGCATTGCCTTTTCCGACCTGTGATAGGGTTAGCTTCCAGTTTAATAAGATGTGGCTGAATATCAGGACCTATTATACACGGAGTGACTTCATAGTAAACCAAGTCGTTCTAGAACATTGTGGAGCTAATGTAAAAGAATCACTTACTGTTTTTGAAGCATCTGGTCTCTCCTGGTTCGTTAAGCGGGCAGTTAGCTACAGGTCCATTTGGAGGCCAAATTTTGCCATCTTCAATTTCAACTTTCAAGAGTCCATCAGTGTAAGACCTCATATCTTTATCAGTTCCCTTACGTAGTTGATAAATGCCGGACATATCATAAACGACAGTTGCTTCTACAACCTGTGAACAATCAGTGACAATTCACATATTTTACCAATATCGTTCAATCTTTTTAAGTTCTGGTACAAAAAATAAGGGCAAGTCAGGGCGGCGATACACAGGCAACTGGAGCAGTTAATTGTTGAATAACGTACACGGACCGCACGAGCAGACGTTTTTAACCAGTTGAGCAGTTGGTTTCAACTGCTCCAGTTGCTCGCTCAACCCTCAGTTGCAATATTGTCGCATTATCAGTCTCCAAGACGGAATAACAGCGCCAGAGTAGTAGACAGCTCGAGAAGTCGTGAGCAGTCAGTGTATGTTTTGCAACTCCTCGACCAATTTCATAACGTCCGCACGGTGGAATTTTGAGATATTGATAGATAGAGGAGAATGGAAGAGCAATACATTTTGTGCCGACCCCAACTAGTGCAGGATAAGGGCAGGGAGATGATGAATAGGGAACGTACTGGGAGGTCTTCAAAATACCACACTTGGTCACAGGGGCGGGGGAGGCAGGCTTAGGTTTTCGTCACGTACTAGTCAATATCCTCTAGAGAAACCTTGCGCTTTTTCGAGCTGTATTCAAATATGGCGCGCAGCGTTTAGCGCTTTGTAAACTCACAGGTGGCAATACTGACGCACATAAGAGCCAAATAATACGAGACATTTTTTTTATATTTCTGTTTGCAAAAAATGGTTTAAATACCTATTTATGAATTACTACGTGAAAACTAGGGGGGGGGGGGTATTGGCACATACTACGGATGGTCACCGAGGGGGGGAGGGAGGTAAAAATTGTAAAAAATGCGTCACGTAGTATGGGTACGTTCCCTTATTAGGTTAAATACCCGTGCAGCCTCTATTTTCTGTGCAGGATACACCACTATCCCCCCCGGTGGGTTCCCGCATTGTCGTTGCGGGGGGGCTTAGTAGCCGTGACTTTGAGCCCCACGGTGAAGCGAAGAGGAACCCGAGGAGGGGCTGCTCGTCGGGGCTTGGGCCTGGAAGCCCTCGACGTAGCGGCCAAGTAGGTTGCGGTGTCGCCTGGGCGACATCGCAACTGAGGAGGGCCGCGATGTCTTATGGGAGGCATTGCGGCTGAAGGGTGGAGGCCGCGGCGGGAGAGGAGTGCCGGTATTACGGTGCGCCGTTCTCCCTACCTTCCGCGGCCTGACTAGGCCGCCACCGTCAGATGGCGGACGCGGTGGGGCCGCAGGGGGAGAGGAGTGTCGGTGTTTAGTTGGCCGCTCTCCCTATCCTCTGCGGCCGAAAAGTGGTAGGCGGCGGGGCCACTAACCTGACCCGTCGCAGGGGGACCAGGGGTGCCCAGACACGGGGTAGTCTGGCGCCCATGTACTGTTTGGTCCCCGGGGTGGTCACGGCGTACCATGTGTTCTGGTGCGCCGGTGATGTGGGGTGCCCCCCCGCGCCTCTCAGGAGGTTGTGGGGTGGGGCCCTACAGTGGAGAGGTCCACCAACAATTGGTGGACCAAGACCTGCCGGGGTTGCGGTGCATGCAATAGCGAATCCCGCGACCCCGGCCTTAGGTCAGACGGACGGACACCGTGGTGGTTTTAGCCGGTAAGATTCCGGCACAAAAAAAAAAAAAAAAAAGGATACACCACTATCAACCTCGTTGACTAGCTAAGCTTTTTACTATGGCACAAGCTATTCTCGTATAGTGCAGAGTCACGTGCAGAGACGATACAAGAAAAATATAAAGAGCAACGCACATGTGATGGTACAGTGTCATTGGTGCAGTGAAAGTCTTGATACGTGAGTGGCCTGGTCAAGTTCATGCATCGAATTCCGGAGAATCTGTGGACGGGATCGTTCTCCGGTATTATGTTCGGTGTGCACGCGTACTCGTTCATGTGTTCCTTCTCGCAGCAGTCAGTCTTTTCTATCAGGAATCTGTCTGGAAACAATATTTTTCTATTATACTACCCTGTAACAGAACTGTACAGAGCGAAGGAATGAGCGTTGAGCATCACCCTTGCCTTCTGGCGATTTCAGAACATCACGTTATGATATTTAATCTTTTGAACGCTATCAACGGCTATAGGCGTCATACGAAAATGTGCTCGGTCCGCCAATGACGGCAATAGCCGTAAAAAAAGTACGATTAATTTGTAGCGTGGCGTAGAGAGAAATGCTCATACGTCTACAGCGTGGCATGCAAAAGGTTGAAAAATTCAGCCGTGATCGCGATATCTCGCATGATAAGTGCCCGTGGGTTGCTTTAAAAGAGTGGCCGAGACAAATGAGTGACGATATTTATTAATTAATGTCCGACCAAACCTTCGGCTTCGGCTTCGGCCAAAGTTTTGGCGAAGTTTCTAGTAAGCGCCGAAATTGAACGAACTGTTACAAATGTGCGAGAGCGCGACGTAATTTGCGAATTTAGTTTCACACTAGTTGAAAAAAATTGCAGCTGATTGTGATTGTTAATTTACTTTTAATTAATTGATTAATAATTGGCATTATTTAGAAGTGTTATTATTTTTGACAAGATGCAAGGTAATTTCAATCATCTCAGTTAAGTTGTTTATACTAGGTTAGTTGGAAAGGGGGTACTAATCCGAAAGGGTGTTAAAGTACTTATAATAATGACTAAATTTTCCACAACTTTCCCCAAAAGTCAATAATTTAAGAGAAATTGCTGTTTAAAGATATCATAAAAAATACGTTAAAATCGTCTATCTATCGTCAGCTCTATTTACATTTAAACTCATATTTGGGGTCAAGGATTAGAAGCTCCATTTTCTGAATTCGTGACTAAAACAGGGTTGAAGAATTTTTGAAAATACTGAAATTAAAATCATTTTGCATGGATATAAAGATTATCGAATTTTGAAAATTTAAGCCTAAAATTTCAAAATTTGTTTCAAACATCTGTTGTCAGTGATACTTTAAGTGGCCCGCGGGTTAGTACCGCCTTTCCTTCTAACCTTGTATACCATCAACATAAACTTTTAATAAACCATTATTTTATGCACTTTTAGCCAATCTTGAACTGAATTTCTTAGGGTTATTAAACTTTTGGCTTCGGCTTCGGCCGAAGGTTGCGGCGATAGTCGATTAACCTTTTGAACGCCTTCGACGGCTATAGGCGACAAACGAAAATGTGCTCAGGCCGCCAATGCCGTCTATAGCCGTTATAAAAGTACATTGAATTTGTAGCGTGCCGTGGAGGGAAGTGATAAATGATAAGTGATTTTTATTTCTGTAAATAAATCTGTTACAGACACTTACAAAGCAATGTAATGTTTTTTTTAAGACTAGATGGCGCCGGCATTTCCTATCTGACTAGCTCTGAAAAGAAAAGCCGAAACAAACTCAGAGATCAAGGTCTCTCTTAAAGTCCAGACATTGTGGTATAAAAACTATGCGAGTGTAACAAGTGCTCTTATGTCTATATAATCTGTTTCGGTCGGACACTATTATAAGTACACCCTGAGCAGTCAGTCGCTACCAAACTTGCGGACAGGCTGTTGCGCCATTGCATAACCTATTCTCAAATAACTTGTACCGACACAAGAGAACAACTACCTGTAATGTCCGCAATCTATTGATTGCATTCAGTGTATTCACTGGACTCATTCTTGGTTAGAGACTGATCAGTAATTGTATACCAATCTATTTTTATAGAATGTGGTAGGTATTTCTTACAGGTAGTTCACACAGAAACTGTTTACAGGACCCGTTTTAGCGGATCCGTTTTTTTTTTGGTCTAGGCGCCTGTATTTGTTTGAGCGAGTTCACATACACGACATTATTCCGAATTCAGTAAAAAATACTGAATCCATTATTTATATCGTATCCTACCTGCCAGATGCGACGCAGCTGCCATTTGTTTAACTGATACGTTGGTACAGATGTGAACAACACATCCAGAACCGACGGATCCGTTAAAACAGATCCGCTGTGTGAACGGGACTTACGACAGAATATTTTAACGCTGGTAACTTTTTACTTACTTATGTCGTGAACGGATCCAACATCGATGAACATGAATATTGCGAAATAATTCACCAGCAGACTTAATTCGCGATGATGAGATATCCCCTCTTGCAATAACGTGGTACGACAGTACCTTGGTAAAGGCAGATCACCGCCATCTTCGGCTTTTCTTTCGTAAGAATCTGTAATTTTATAATCATAAAAAAGGTGTTTGCGAGCTATATTTAATATGGATTGGTCTGATTCATGCAGACCAATATTCAAAACGCATAAGCTTAAAACTGCGCCCTGTCTGTACATCTACGAAGCAGCTATGGGGTACTGTGTTAAATGTTACAACAAAATACCTTGTGATATATTGCAATTAAATGAAAGAAAATTTAAAACTCATATTAAAAGTACACTTTGTAAACAAGCATAATACAAATTAGACGATTATATCCAGGATAAGAACGCGTGGAAACATGCTGGTCCAGCTCCATAGGACAATTTAGAGTCTAGACAAAATCAAACTGGTTGCTATTTTAATTGTATAATTTATTTTTTTAAAGCCATTTATTTTAGATTCTATGAGTAGGTACCTTAACTCACACACTGACCTATTACTTTTAAATCTTTGGGAAAACGTATACTTTTGCAATGTTTGTAAATATGTGAGCTCACATAATTAATGTCATTGTTTCATTTTTATTTATTTTTTACCTTTTGTGGTATAGTAATTTTATTCTAGGTGCATCGTCTTCACATATAATTGTATAATTAATGTACCTATACCAAATATTATAAGACATTTTAAAAGAGTAACGGTGGAGTTTCTTGCACATTCTTCTCCATACAACACTACCTTTTGGAAGGGGCGACTAGAATCAATTATATTTTCTTTGTTAACTTTAACGTTCAAAAGTGCCTTTTATGTGCCTAATTGAAATAAATACTTTGACTTTGCTAAACCAGGTCTAATCTTACACTTTTTGAACAGAAAAAAAAAATAAAAGAAAAGTTACGCACATGCACTTTGAAATGCCTGTGCCTAAGTTAGAACTTTATCGGCGAACTTGCATTTACATGGCTCCATTAATATACAAGGTTAGTCGGAAAGGGGGTACTAAGCCGAAAGAGTGTTAAAGTACCTATAATAAGGGATAACTTTTGTTCTATAACTTTCCCCAAAACTCGATAGTTTAAGAGAAATAGCTTTTCAAAGATTCCGAAAAAAAAATACTCAAATCTATCTGTCCATAGCTATGATCAGCTGTGTTTACTATTTAGGTCATATTTGGGGTTACGGATTAGAAAATTAATTTTCTGAATTCATAACTAAAGCAGGTACTTATGTTCTTTTATTGAAAAAACTAAAATAAAAATCTTTTTGCATGCATATAAAAATTATCGAATTTTGAAAATTTAACACTTGCTTTAAAATAGTCATCAGTGATACTTTAAGTAGCCCGCGGCTTAGTACCCCCTTTCCGACTAACCTTGTACAATGCCTTGCAAAAAGCTACCCTTTAAAAAAAATGTGCTGAATTAAGAAAGTGGTTGTTGTATGAAGGTTTTTATTCTCTTAATGAGTTCTTTCATAAAAATTCATGTAAATTTTATACATATGACCTTGCATCAAGGTATAGAGACTGATCTACAGTTATTGATGTTTAATATGATTTGTATTGTGTCCATTCTTAGTTGAATTGTTCCGCTTAATGGTTTTGTATTATTATATTGTATTTGCAGGCCGCTGTGTAGGCGAAGCTTGCTGAACTAAATATTTTAATATTTTTTTTTTTTTTTTTTTAATTTTAATTTTATTTTAATATCCTTTCATGTACCATGTTTCTGGCACATAAAGACATCATATTCTATTCTATTCATAATTAGCAATAAAAGAAAAAAATACCAAAGTTATTTTTTTCAAGTAAATTATTTTGGAGAGGTTCTTCGACGTCTAAGCACAAAACAGGTTGGTACAGAAGTCAATCTACATACAAGTTCGCTCGATCAACGCACACATAAACACTGCTTACGGACACGATACCTCGGACTGTTTGGGATTAGAGTGCGAGTGAGTGCGAGCGCGAGTGCCATGCGCTTGAGAGAGATTGATATATAGATAGAGCGACCGCCGAGCGTAGGTATGAAAAGTGAAGTACATACATGTGTGATTGACTTCTGTACCTATCTGTTTTTGGTCTAAGTGTGCGTATCTAATATTGATTCATTTTTTGTACTATATTTTTATAACATAGCATAACATCACGCCTGTATTCCCCGAAGAAAAATCCACACCCCGGGCTGCTACTGAGGAATTCTACACGGAAAAACTCAATAACAATTTGCCCGAACTGGGGATCGAACCACGGACCTCACGACCAGCTGCCGCGCTTACCACTACTAGACCAACAAAGCAGTTATGATATCACACTGCTAGATTAATAGTGTTTCAACTCAAAATGAAGCTTTTTTCAGAAACGACAGAAAACTGATTAATTACTTCCTGTTATAGATTACAAATGAAGTGAATGAAATGAATTACGTGTGAAGGTTTGCGTTTGTAAACGCACCGACGATACAGGAGAAATCCTAGTATGGGGAAACGTTTTGTGGAGGAACGAGGTATCGTGTTCCTCCAACGAAAAGGGAGGATCCTCCTACCAAGCGGAGTCTTGTGCCTGGCGGGCCACTGCCCAACGGTTGATGTTGGGAACTTGTATATATACTATCTGCGTGTCAAACTTTGATACCGCGATGCAGGATAGTTTGCATGTGGCGCGATAGGTGCCGCCACATTACTTCCCCCCAGACCGGAGGTCGATTGTGGTTGTGTTTGTGCTTGAGCCTACGTACGTGCGTGCGTGCAGCGTGCGTGCGTGCGTACAGCGGGCGTGCGTGCGTGCAGCGTGCGTGCGTGCGTGCAGCGTGCGTGCGTGCGTGCAGCGTGCGTGCGTGCGTGCAGCGGGCGTGCGTACTCATCACGTCGGGGTCACCAATGTGGAGGAACGAGGTATCGTGTTCCTCCAACGAAAAGGGAGGATCCTCCTACCAAGCGGAGTCTTGTGCCTGGCGGGCCACTGCCCAACGGTTGATGTTGGGAACTTGTATATATACTATCTGCGTTTGATACCGCGATGCAGGATAGTTTGCATGTGGCGCGATAGGTGCCGCCACAGTTTTAAAAAACAAAGAAAAGAGCTATCTCAAACTGATCAAATTTTGAGTTGATACAGTACCTATTAATCAAGCAGTGCGATATATAAAAAAACAACACGAAAATTCGCTGCACTATACGATGGTGTAAGTACCATTATAATAATGGGCTGGCAATATCCTTTCCATAGGCACGAAGAAGGCTCCTCTTGTAGGTTCCGTGAGACTGTTACAGGTCCCGTCAATGCTTCTCCAATCACTTGCATTGCATGATTGTATTTCGATGGTGCAATTACTGAAACACAAAAAAATTGTTAATTCAACGCCAGTTAAAAGACAGTTTTAAGTGTGGTAGAAATCCGCGACCATTTAGGGCGACTTGCAGCAAAATGATACAAATCAAGGATTAATTAAGATGTATGAATGTGGATGAAGCGAAAGGGGTATGTAAGAGTCGTAGCATGTGGCGTTCTATAGTTTCTGCCTACCCCTATGGGAAAAAGGCGTGAGTTTATGTATGTATATAATTAAATCTCGATTTTTCATTAAACTCGATTTAACTTAAATTTTTAAGCATGTCTAGCACAGTCACATTTCTCATTCGATTTAACTAAACTGCGATTAAGTTAAAAATTGATTCGCAATTTATTCAATGCGTTCCGTTTTCAAATAAAAAGTAATGGCAACTCAGTTCTGCGTATAGAGAATAATATAACTTTTTAACAAAAATAAAACCGACTTCAAATTGTCTATCTCCGAAGTTCTTCATCAAATATTCACCAAATTTAAATGGGACCACTTCACACTTTAAGAATATTCTTTCAAACGAAAAAATAATCATTAAAATCGGTTCACAATTGATAAATGATAAATGATTTTTATTTCTGTAAATAAATCTGTTACAGACACTTTTACAAGTCAATGTAATGTTTTTTTTAAGACTAGATGGCGCCGGCATTTCCTATCTGACTAGCTCTGAGAAGAAAAGCCGAAACAAACTCAGAGGTTAAAGTCTCTTTTAAAGTCCAGACATTGTAGTATACAAACTATGCGAGTGAAACGATGTAGGGCAACGTCTGGAATGGCCTTTTGAGGAAAGTGCCATAGCAGGTTCGAGTTGACCTGTCCTAACTGACGGCACATCTGCATCAGTCATCGCGGAGCTCAAACCTTATTTTAGGGAGCTCAACAACCCGACCGCTGCACAACGCTATCATTCAGCTGGACATTTGAGTGGGTCACAAAAAAAAAACCCAAGAACCGCCAAACGTTTACAAAATTCGTGTATAAAGCTACCCTACATGGTACTCACATTCACAATTTATTAAAAAGTAAATAACAAATAAGGCGATGGTAAAATAATAATAATCATTGAAAAAAATAATTCAATTATAAATGTCAAAAGGATATAAAATAATAATGTTATGAAATTTTAATTAGCAATGATATCGCGGAATAAACATACAGTCGAATTGAGAACCTCCTCCTTTTTTGGAAGTCGGTCAATAAAAAAGAATTTGATTTATTTGTCATAAATGCCAATGTAAGTCTATACTATATAATATACTATACCTATACTAATATTATAAAGAGGAAACATTTGTATTTTTGTATGTAACGAATAAACTTAAAAACTTCTGGACTGATTTCAAGTGTCCCTTCGTCCAGCATACTCACCATGGAATCCTGATATTTCATGAATGTCAAAAAACTGTTCTGAAATAGTGCTAAATAGTGCCCAAAGGAAAAAAATAGTGCTCTTGTACTTGCGAAGTTATAGCCATAGTTCGATGAGTATGCTGGACGAAGGTTTCGCCCAGCATACTCACCTCCGTCCGGAGAATCTGTATACGCTTCAAACATAATTCATACTTCAAAAAATAGTTCCCAAATAGTGCCAAACGGTGCCCAAAAAGAAAAAACAGTGCTCGAATAACTTCGGAGTTATAGGCTTCGTTTAGTGAGTATGCTGGGCGTAGGTTCTACGCCCAGCATACTCACCTCAGTGCGCTAATATCGAACGAGCTATAGGTACAATTTACGTCTCAAAAAATTGTGCTTGAAATAGTGCCCAATATCAGTCCAATTTTTGCTTGACTTTTGACCTAGAAAACCATTAAATTTGATTGTAAACTTCTACATACATTACATTGAGTACAGTCGAATACAATATTATTAACTTTCTTTCTAACAATTTTTGTCTTGTGTAAATTATTAATTGTCTATGTAAGGGAGTATTTACTTTAGAATCGCAATATTATTAATTACACATTATTTTAATAATACTTTATAATAATATGATTAAGCCTTCGCGCGTCGCATGGGACCCCGGTAGCTAGGAACAATGATTTTATATATTATGTCTAGATCACGGCGCTTGAAGGATTAAGATATCAAATGAAGTAAATCATGCATGAAAAATAAAGTTGCTGTTATTAATGCTTACATTACAACTGACAAAATTATTCAAAATAATCATTTTCCGGATCAAGGACGGTACCACAACGTTTACGGAATTGACCTGTATTCCTCATGTGATAAAGTTCAATATAGTGTGGCAGTAATGGATGCACGTACGGTCAATAGGTATGGGGCTTACGACGCGCGGCGCCCGCGACGCAAATGAATATGTTTATGTTTAAATACTAGATGGCGCTGCCCTAACATCTTACGATTATTAGACAAGACTGATCTGTATTTTGAAGGTGATAAGGGTCCATTTTGTGTCACAAAGCAATCGAAACGAACAAGCGCTTCTCAGTTTCTTTGTTTGTTTACTTCGTCGCACATCATTATAATAACGCCGGCTTTTGAGTTTGACTACATAGTGGGTTGCAAAACCAAACAATGTGTTGGTGATGTCATTATTTACCTATATAAAATTGTGTATCTAGTACGTAATCAATATAGGAGCTGCACCCAAATCAGTAAGTATATTTCAATTTATAATAGTGGCATTTAACTAAATTGATTTTACACTCATTCATTAATTGCACTGTAAAACTAGGTAGCAAGCGAGTTGTTTTTTACAAAAACACGTTCATTTTTTCGTTGAATATGACACTGTACACTTAAAATTAAGGACATGCTTAAGAAGTTTTAAAAATGGGTACCTACTTAGTTACTTTTTTAAAGGTTTGATGTAGGTAGGTACACACATAATAACGTAATGTAACTTGTTTGTTTATCTAATTGGATCTCAAATACCTATTTATATACCTACTTCTGCGGAGGCCTGGTTTTATCCTCCAATTCTACTGGAAATGAAACACTGTCTTATTTGCTAGGATATAATTTACTTTTCTTCAATTTTTTTATTACAAGCTTGTCCTCGTTACCCGTCAGGATCTGTTCTCGTCTTAAGTTCACGTTAGTTACATTTCAATATCGAAATAGGTAGAATCAGTCAGCGCGAGCGTCGGTAGTAAGTATAAACGTAACTATAGAATTAACACAGATGTATTTTTTAGATAATATGACGTGAAGTGAAGACTATTACCGATTGTCATCCGGCGAATGCACTTAAACTTTTAAGTGTCGTCAACCTATTCATCACATTTTCTATGGGAGTTGTGACTTCGGGAAATCGTCTTCAGCCTCGTGTTTTGCCCCTTCGCTATTTATAATAGAAATCACGCTAAAATAATGGAAAACACGTGTAAGTGCTTAAGTACCTTTAGAGGAAGGCTGGAGCCTGTCATACCTATATTAAATTATTAAAATACGTGTTATTTTCAGATTATCTTGAAGACACAATGTTTACCACGTTAGAAGACAACTTTTTCTGACTCGTACTGCGTGAGCGGTGGGGCCCGTTATGTTTTTTACATCTATAGTTGGTATTTTCAGGTAATATAGGTAGTATAAGTACACAAGTGTTCATAATGTTATTGATGTTGATTTATATGTTAGTTAGTTAGTTGTTATTTCATATTATGTTAATATTGAAAACAAATGGCATAATAATTTGTGATAATTCTTGTGAATCTAACGACATGGATCAGCAAGGAAAACGAGGGCCTAAACCAAAGGTTTCATTAGAAACGCAAAAATTAGTAATTTCAGAATTCAAAGATGACTTTTTTAAAAATATTCCTTCCGCAAATGACTCAATTTATAAACAAATTCAAACACGGTTAAATTACAAAATGAGTATTAAATCAATCATATTAAGCATAAAACGAAATTACGAATACTTTTTTGGTGTTGATAAAAAAGAAATAATTCGTAATAATGATTCTAATTTGATAAATCAAAAGTCTACATCGTCATCAAACGAAAGCATTAATAGTGTTTCGGAGAACACCAGTACGCATACATTTTATATGGATACAATAACTTGGGATAGTATTAAGCCTCAAAGGTATTTTTATCACCGAAATAGCAAAATCGCCCCTGGTAGTCTGTATAATGTCAGACGTAAATTAAAACCAAACCAATGGACTAATGTAATTCAAATGCATCTATGGAAAGAAATAAGATCTTTATGCACTTGGTGTTTTAAAAATAATATTGTGAAAGACAATTACGAAATCAAATGCACAGGATATTGTAATCAATGTCACGCAAAAATAATTATAACAACTAACTTAGAAACGGAAAATTTAATTAAACTAGAATGTTGCATAATTAATGAAAATAAAAAGTACTCTCATAACACCAGTAAAAAAAACCGATTACGGTATTACCAAATAAGGGAATTAGGTGAAAAATTACAACACGAAGCAGCAGCTTCTATAAGATATAAATTAGCCTCAACTTTAATGAAGAAAAATGACAAGGAACCTCCAGTATTGCCAAAATTACAAACACTACATCGAATTAAACATGAAAATAAAAAAGTTGATGTTTTCCATCCCAACCCAATATTGTCACTTACTTGTATGTGTGTTTCACCACCTTTTGATAAATGTGTTAGATATGTTTCTGCTTTTCCATTTTATACATTTTACTGGACGGACGATCAAAAGAATTATTATAAAAAATGCCAAAAAGAGTTTAATTATATTAGAGTTTCTATAGACGCAACAGGTTCTATATTTAATAAAAATCTTCGGCCTGTCGTCAATGAACACACACAACTATCTCAAGAGTCGCAAAGTCCTATATTTTTGTATGTTATGATGACAGATACAACCGTTAAAAGTAGCGTGCCAATTTCACAGTGTATATCAGAAAGTCACTCTTTAGATACTATTGCTAGCTGGTTACAATCTTGGTTGGCTAATGGAAAACCTCCAAATGAAGTAGTAACTGATGATTCCGCAGCTTTAGTAGGTGCGGTGGTAAAAGTATTTTGTGGTTATAAATCCACCTCTGACTACTTAAATACATGTTTTAATATTTTAGAAAATAGAACCAAAAAAATTCCAACCTGTTATGTTCGCCTTGATACTTCGCATTTCATAAAAACATTGTACAATCAAAGTATTTTCAAAAATATAGACACTAGAGTAACAAAATTTTTTGTTGATTGTATGATTCTGATTAAAAAATGTGTTTCATACGGAGAGGTAAAGAAAATTATAGAAAATGTTTATATTATAGCAAATAATAAACACCGCGGCAGTAGAAATGGAAATTTAACACGGTGTGAAACGGCGATTTTAGAATTAAAAAACCGGATCAAAACTAATTTGCAGGAATGTGAAATACAAAATGTAGATTCGGAAAATCACGTTCCAATTAAACATTCTTTATGGGAGGGATTAGATAAAGAAGAAAACCCGCTTCTGAAAATGTATAAAGATCTTGAGGAGAAAGAAGATTTAATTAAACAATTGTGTGATCAAGAAACTGAAATCGAAAATATTTATTACTTGCCGGAAATAAAGGACACTTTGATTAGGATTCTTAAAAAACTTCCACTATGGGGAAATATAATGATGACTTATTTTAACAGTAATTATTGTACTCCAACCAGTTCAAATGTAGAAAGTTATATGAAAGACGTAAAAAAGTTATTTTTTAAAACAAATTCAAATAAGTACCGCGTAGATGAGTTTATTATTAAACACGAGCCTTTGATAACCGGTTCCATACGCTTAGCCAAAAGTGACTTGATTGATGTTCAAGAAGGAACTGAAAATATTGTCGATGAAAAAAATGAAATAAGTGACCATAACACACCACAAATAAATACTCTCGTCAATGATGAATCATTTTATGAAAACTCAATTTTTAGGAGCGAACCAAATTATATTGAAGACTGGCGGGGACTGGTGTCTAAACAGAAGAAAAATAAAAAACGAATCAATCGTCGTACAAAAATACATATTTTACAAAACGGCAGTGTTTCTACTTCAGGAACATACAGATTCACGTTTATTAATACGTGTGCTTTTGATTCCGTGGTCCAAAGTTTTTCAATTGCATATTTAGATAGACCTAATATTAGAAAATATATCAATGATAAAAAAAACGATCTTTCACAACTGACCAGAAGTTTGATCACGTATGACAATCTAAAGAAAATCACTAAGAAGGCTAGAAAACCAAAAGATATTTACACTACTCGTTCTAAGGTATTGGCTAAAATATATGATACTGTGGAATCCGATTTTAGTAGTTGCAAAAATTGTGAGTGTAATGTAACTTTTATAATAGATAACATACAAAGTTATGGTTTTTATAGTGCTAATAGATACTTAAATTGTACAAACCAGAACTGTGAAATCAATAAAGGTTCTGGCACAAAATGTAGTTGGATTCCAATAAATGTAAACATATTGACGACTCAAGGTATTGGAGCCCTTAATGAAGCTCTATTAGTAAATGATACTGAAAGGAAATGTAAATACCAATTATGTAACGGTAAAAACGCATACAAATATGAAGTACTAGACTTCGTATTTATTGAAATTAATACTTCAATTGAAATAGAAATTGATGAAATTCCTAAAGAGATCATAATAAACGGTGACACCTTTAAAATTCTGTCGGTAATAGATTTTACAAATGGTGAATCAGGACGCATGGGGCATTACAAGTCAAAGTGCTATCGATTGCTAAAGAGAACTTGGAACTGCTATGATGACCTTAGTAAAAAAGTTTGTAGTAATTCCCAATATACTGTACCACACTGCATTATTTATACGCGAATGTAAGATGAAGATCGGTCCTAACTTGTTAGTTCCTATTTTGTTATTGTTTGTTTGTTTTTTTTTTGTTCTTGTAAAAGTTATTTTATTAATAACTTACAGAAATGTGATTATAAACTGTGATTGTTAATTTGTAATTACTATAGGGTATTTAATATTAATAAAAAAAACGTGATTATAAACTGTGATTGCTCAATTTATACTTATTTGTAAGATAATTTTATTGTGATTAAAACGTTGTAGCAGTAAAACAAAGTACAAGTACCTACGTGTTATATTTTAGAAAGTTTTACCAATATTTGGCTAAACATTTTTTTATATGTATATTATATACAATATTAAAACTACAATTTTTTCTATTTACATTGATTATATTATGAATGTTAACAAAAGCTGTGAACTAGTTAACTAGAATTCTGATTACTTTGGCCCTTTAAATAGTAATAAATAACGTAAGTAATTAAAAATGTTTTTTATTGCTAAACCTTTCATTGATGAAACTATTGGAAAGAGTTTTAAAAATTTGTATAACTATGTCACAGTACTAGTTTTGACTGGTAAGTTTTGCCTGCAACATATATACAAAAAGAAACTGTATAATTTCCTTTTTACAATTTTTCAAGATATTAATTTTATTGGCTGCAAATGACTGTTTTTATTCAGACAAACACACAATGCAATGAAGTAATAGACTTCATTTACGCTTAAAGTTTCATTCATTTATTATTATTTATAAAATATATAATAATGCATTTAATCGAAAGTTTTTGACATGTGAGAAAATACCATAATTATTTCCAATAACATGAAGTCTACAATTAGAAAGTTTAATATTTTTGTCCAAAAACATGTGTCGACGACTGTACCCCATTTTACGTTAGTATGTAGAAGTTTACATTAAAATTTAATGGTTTTCTAAGTCAAAAGTCAAGCAAAAATTGGACTGATATTGGGCACTATTTCAAGCACAATTTTTTGAGACGTAAATTGTACCTATAGCTCGTTCGATATTCGCGCACTGAGGTGAGTATGCTGGGCGTAGAACCTACGCCCAGCATACTCACTGAACGAAGCCTATAACTCCGAAGTTATTCGAGCACTGTTTTTTCTTTTTGGGCACCGTTTGGCACTATTTGGGAACTATTTTTTGAAGTATGAATTATGTTTGAAGCGTATACAGATTCTCCGGACGGAGGTGAGTATGCTGGGCGAAACCTTCGTCCAGCATACTCATCGAACTATGGCTATAACTTCGCAAGTACAAGAGCACTATTTTTTTCCTTTGGGCACTATTTAGCACTATTTCAGAACAGTTTTTTGACATTCATGAAATATCAGGATTCCATGGTGAGTATGCTGGACGAAGGGACACGATTTCAAAAATTCTTTTGCCGTTGGAAAGCTACATTATTACTGAGTAGCATAGGCTACGGGCGGAGCCGTGAGGACACAGCTAGTAGTCTATCAAATCAGGATTTAACAACTTTAAACCGAACTAGACCGTAGACCTAAGCGTTTTTGGACAGCTGTTTCTCTAAATCTGAGTTTTGGGCAAAATTTTACAGCAAAAATAACGTAATCATTATTATCTTTACTTTAATACACTTTCGGATTAGTATCTCTGTTCGACTAACGTTGTACAGTAGCGGAATGAAAATCGTATACACCTTAAAGTCTATTTTTGCTTGCACAGTGCAGGAAATGAACTATTTTATCGATTACGTATTGCCAACATTATAGAAATGAAAATACACAAGAATTTTTTGACAAGATATTATGGTGACATGGTGACAGATAACTAATGTCAATTTATTCAATCATTTGATCATTTGATTGATGTCATGGATTTTACAACGAAACTACTTAAATCAAATCAATAAAATTACATGGTTCTAGTACGTCATATTTATGGAGGCAAAAGACAATTTTGATCTTTGCAACCAAATAATTAAACATATCTTTCCATGCATTTGTCTGTTCCGTGCAACAGTTTGAAAAAGTGACATGTGCCCGCGATGTGGGAAAGGAACGAATTTAAAAACTGACGAATCTTTTCGTTCCCCTACTGTACAGAGATTATTTATAGCCCAAAAATGGGTTAAGAGCCCAAAATTATGTTGATTGACATTGTCAACCTTAAAAATATTTTGTTTCTAAAGGACTATTGTATCAAAAGTGGTGAATAAATTTATGATCTGCACAAGTCGAAAAATATTCTAATGCGTTTAAATATTTGCCCTAAACGTGTATTTTCTGTTCTGCTTAGCTTTTTCCCAACTATGTTGGGGTCAGCTTCCAGTCTAGACAGATGCGGCTGAATACCAGTATTTTACACGGAGCGACTGCCATCAGATCTCCGCAACCCAGTTACTGGGCAATACCGATATTCTAAGGTTAGACCGGTTGTCAGACTTTCGGGCTTCTGAATACCCGTAACGATTGTCATAGGTATTAATATGGCACCCAGGACCGACGATTTAACGTGCTTTCCGAGGCACGGAGGGGTATCGATGTGTAACAAATGGTCACCCATCCACGGACTGACCGCGGCAAGCGAAGCTTAACCCTGCAAATCACATGATCTGTGCGCTTGCTAATTAGTCAAGAGCCCCTGAACGTGCATAAAATCTTTAATCTATGTTTTGATGACATTTAATTATGTCAATTGTTTTATATAGTTTAGCTTCCTTTTCACTTTTGTAAATGTAAGAACTTTGTGGACCTGCATCTATAAATTTGTATATACTATTATTCATATTGTTAATTTTTGTACTCAAGTCTTTTAGTACTACATTACTCATTGGTCTGTGGTCAGGACTTCATTGTTCTCTCCCTATTCTAAATCATAGTACTGTATCCACTGAAATTTTTAAAGATATTATTTTTAAAAGAGTAACCATGGAGTTTCTTGCCGGCTCTTCTCCATAGGAAACGACTAATTGGAACCGTGCATCTAAATTCGACTTTCATAAGCACCTGTATTGGTTTATGTGAAGTAAAAAATTTTGATTGATTTGATTTGAAAGTTGGAAATAAAAAGTTATTAAAAATAGTACTCACTCTACCGCACCATGTGCTTGATAATAAAGTAATTGGTCTTCCGTAGTTTTGCTACCGTCATATCGGTTTAATAATTCTCCATCACACACCCACGTACAAAAGTAAAAAATAATAAAACTTTTAAGTAACATTTTTACAATGTACAAATGTTAACTATACGTTTTTTTTTTTGCTACATCGGTTTAAATAGCATTCTTATTTACTTTTTCGCAAAATTTTCTTCCTTATTTACATTATATGAAAGTAAACTTAATTTTTTGAAAATTAAACACTATCGCCTTTGTCAATATTAAATAAATAGTCTGAAAAATATAATTACCTACTGTGGCATTCTATGTTTTGTGTTCCAAGTTTTAGAGTTCAGTAGATATTAAAATGCGATAAAATATTTTAATTATTCCAAGTGGTCCAAATTCGAAAAGCTAAGGTACGTACCTATCATACTGATTTATTTACCTAATAATAGCATTTTATGAACTGAATGAGTGGGTCAAGGAACTTCAAGTATACTCCACCAAGAAGAAGAGTTAGTATATATGTTACAGTCAACGTGATTAAATAGCTATTATACATAATGACTAAATTGTCTGGACAATGTGGTAAATTAATCACTTTATCCGGATATTATTTATAACAAGCAGGTCGAAGTTAGTCAAAATAATAAATACGGTTTTATTTTGTGTTATGGCTAGTGAGCTTTCAATTTACTTTTTTAATTAATGTTAAATTATTATTTATGACAATGTTAATTATAATATTATACGAAACAGTTTTATTTATTCACAAGGAAACCTAAAAATTAACCTAATCTACCATGCATGCTTGCTTTGCAAAAGAGAAAATCTGGCACTCCGGCGGCTGCTGCCGCGGCACGGGTTATGTGCTAACATAGCTGTTTTGAATTTAACAAACTGTTTATTGTCTAAAGATGCGAATCCGTCGATAGATTTTTTAAATTATTACTTTTTAAAATAACAGCATATTATGCTGCTACATAATATGCTTAAGACACATTGAAATAAAACTGTATAATCCTTGTCTATACTTATTTTATTACTTTATCCAAGTCTTCCAAAATATATTATAGGTATATAAAATAGCTAGTCAATGTGATTAATTCTGTGTCATTTATCATTTTGTCTAAATTGAGTAGATATTAATAATGGTTGGAAAGTATATATAACTAGCTGACTCGCGCAACTTTGTCTGCGTTTTTCCCGTTTTTGCAACATTTTTCATTTATGGTATCTACGGGGCAGCTACCTACCCTACCTGCCTACCCCACCTACCTACCCTACCTGCCTACCCTACCTGCCTACCCTTTTTTTTTTTTTTTTTTTTTCTCACGTGGGGAAATCCTCATGGACTATCCCCCGTCTGGGGAAGACGGGGGGGTGTGCCAGACTCTTACTGGCTAAAACCCCACGGTGTCCCTCCTTCTGACCTAAGGCCGGGGTCACGGGATTCGCTGTTGCATGCACCGCGACCCCGGCAGGTCTCGGTCCACCAGCTTCTTCTGGTGGACCTCTCCTGTGGTGGGGCAGTTGCTCCCCTGCCCCACATCCATCCGAGAGGCGCGCGCAGGACATGACGCGCCATCCTCCCTGGGCCCGATACTGGTCGGGCGACGGGTTCCCCAACCAGCCGCCCGCAAGCCACTCACTAGGGTGGCCGGAGATCATCACGCGCCCTCCGGCTCCCGGTGCGTCTAGCGCGAGAAGGGAGAGAAGAAGCGGCCTCCCTCTCCCTCTCCGCCACCTCCTTGGTCGCCATCACCTCCTCGCAAAAAGAGGCGATGGCTTCCCACGCAGTCTCGCCCCCGACCATGGACAGAACCACGGCCGGAAGCGAGAGGTCACCGCCGATCGCCGCGACTAGTTCGCGGCGCTGCGACCCCCATGCTGGACACGCCTGTAAAGTGTGCAGCGCCGTGTCCTCGGGGCAGTCGCAGTGGTGACAACCGGTCGTCTGCTCCCGGCCTATACGACACAGGTACTTCCCGAAACAGCCATGTCCCGAGAGTACCTGCGTCAGCCGGAAGCTGAGGGCGCCGTGACGCCTCTCCAGCCACTCCTCCATCACGGGTCTTACCGCCGCTATCGCGGCGTGCCCCGCGCTGGGTTGCGCAAGTCGCTCCCTCCACTCGGCCACCAGGATCTGGCGGAGCTCGCTCCGCTCAAGCGCCTCTTCGCGCGGACGATATCTCAGCGCGAGGGCTCTCGCCTCCAGATCCCAGGGCGCTGATCCGGCCAAAAGACTCGCCGCCTCGAAGGAGATCGTACGGTACCCCCTTATCACCCTGACGGCCATCGCCCGCTGCGGTCTCCGCAGGATAGCGACGTTGCGGGCCGTCAGGGTGTCCGCCCAAATCGGCGACCCGTAGAGGGCCATGGATCGTACGATCCCCGAGTAGAGTCTCCGGCAGGAGGCATTGGGCCCCCCCAAATTGGGCAGCAGCCGCGAAAGCGCAGCCGCTGCTCCCATTAGTTTGGGGGTCAACTGCCGAAAATGCGGCCCAAAGTCCCATCGGCTGTCGAGGACGAGTCCCAGGTACTTCATCGTCGACTCGACACCGATGCGGACGCCTCCCACGACAATGTGGGATCCCGAGGGTGGTCCCTTCCGGGGCCCGTGGAAACACAGGGCCTCGGACTTTCGCAGGGCCACCTCGAGACCCAATCGTCGGATCCTATCGACGACTTGCGCAACCCCAGCTGTGGCCAAAATGGCCGCCTGCCGGTGTGTCCCTCCCCGCGCTGTGACCAGCGTGTTACCTGCCTACCCTACCTGCCTACCCTACCTACCTATCCTACCTGCCTATCCTACCTGCCTACCCACCTTTGTTTTTTCTCATTGGAAAATCAAAAACCAACGGTGTTCCTTCTCCTGACCGTACGGCCGGGGTCGCGGGATTCGCAAAAGAATGCCCCGCAACCCCGACCCTACCTACCTACCTACCCTACCCACCTACCCTACCCACCTACCCTACCTACCTACCCTACCTACCTACCCTACCTGCCTACCCTACCTGCCTACCCTACTTATCTAACCTACCTACCCTAATAAATTATAGCCTATGTTTCCAAGGGCTATGTAACAAAAAAGTTTCATCAAAATCCGTATAGTAGTTTTTGTGTTAAAGCCGGACAACAGACAGACAGACAAAAATTGCAAAATGATTTTTTTTGTTGTTTTGTGTAACACAAAAAAAAATCAATTTCACCAGTGGTTCCTCAGATTAGCGTGTTCAAACAATATTTTCCCGTTTTTGCAACATTTTTCATTTATGCTCCGCTCCTATTGGTCGTAGCGTGATGTTATATAGCCTATAACCTTCCTCGATAAATGGACTATCCAACACAAAAATAATTTTTCATTTCTAATCAGTAGATATCCGGATTTATTACTTTCACTGTGACATATATACAACTTCCCAACATCAACCATTGGGCAGTGGCCCGCCAGGCATAAGACCCGCCGGGGGATCCCCCACAGCGCATACTTCCTCGTAGTATCCCCTGGGCAACGCCGTGTCTGACCACCGTAACGGAGTGGCAGACCGGCGGCTAAAGTGCGCTGTGCATCGTAGCTCTTTACTCCCTTGCGTTGCGGCTACGGTACTGCTGGTGGCAATGCCAAAAATACCTGCGCGGGACGCCTCCGGGCGTTTCTTAAAAGGCCCTTCTCAGGGCCAACCAAAAGGCCCTTCTCAGGGCCAACCGAAAGGCCCTTCTCAGGGCCAACCAAAAGGCCCTTCTCAGGGCCAACCGAAAGGCCCTTCTCAGGGCCACCCCGACGATGGTGCGTCGGGTTCGGAGGCCAGCCGCGCAATATCTGCGGCCGGCCTGTATGGCGGGGCGGACGACTCCGACAATGAGTCCGTCCTATTTTTGTCGGACGACGACGGGTCGTCGGCGATTGCTGGGCAATCGCGGAAGCGGGCGTTCCGTAAGGAACCCGGATTGGGCTCCTCGCCCAAAGCCAAAAGGCAGCCCCCAGCGGTTGCCGACACCCACGACGTGGGCTTGGCGGACGCTCAGCGTCAGCTGAACCTTGCTCGACGGGCAAGGCAGCAGCAGGACCTTGAGGAGCAGGTCGCTGCAAAGGAGCAGAAGGCGCGCGCTGCGCGAGCCAGGGCCGGGTACGGCGCATCCACAGTGCTGTACTCGGACCACTCCCTGGCCGAGTTGGAGCGCATGGCGCAGGAGGACGCGGAGGTGATTGCGGAGGTCGCCTCCAAGTCCTCCAACCTGAAGGGCACGTTTCAAAAATTGCTGAAGTGCAGGGCCGCGAGCATGCGCGGCATCGTCGGTGAGCTGGTGCAGCGCACGGCCACCGACGAGTCGCGGCAACTGCAGGCGAAAGTCGACCGCCTGCAGTCGGAGGTCAGCCAGCTGCACCAGAAGCTGGCTGAAGCCACGGCCCGGCCCTCTCAGGCGAGCACCAGACCGGCGGCTGAGGGCCCCTCCTCCAACCTTGAGGACATGTTCCGCAAGGTCATCATGGAGGAAAGGTCCTTCACAAGAACCCTCTTCGAGGCCATTGAGGACCGGCTCTTGCCGGAGAAGCGCCTCCGGCCGCCACTAGCGGCGGACAAGAGGCCGAACCTGCCGGGGCCGTCCACCCAAGTGGAGGAGGACGCCCACCTGCCATCGACCACTCCGTCCAACCAGTCGTGGACGGAAGTGGTCAAGGGGAAGGGAAAGGGAAAGGGCAAGGGCAAGGCCAAAGCCCCTCCCGCCCCCGGCCCCGCCCCCGCCGCCGCCCCTCCCTGCCCGTCTCAGACGACTGGCAAGGGAAAGGGGAAGGGGAAGAAGTCGGCCCCCGAGCCCGCCGCCGCTGCCCCTGCAGCCAAAAGGGCCCCCGCCGGTGGGAGGAAACCCCTGGTCCCTCCCAAATCCGCGGCCGTCGTAGTGACGCTCACCGCAGAGGCCGTGGAGCGGGGTGAGACTTACGAGTCCGTCCTCAAGCGGGCTCGTCCCAACGCCGATCCCATTCAGCTCGGGATCGGCGCAGTCTCGTGCCGCCACACCCAAGCCGGGGCTCGAATTTTCGAGTTCCCGGGGGCCCAGGGTGGCGCCAGCGCGGACCTTTTCGCGACCAAACTGCGAGAGGTCATCGCGGACGTGGCCAAGGTGGCTAGGCCCGTAAAGTCTGCGGCCTTGGAGGTGACCGATTTGGATGACTCGGTCACCAGAGAGGAGGTGGTGGCGGCTATCGCAGCGATAGGCGGCTGCGACGTGGTGGCGGTGCAGGGTCGGGACATCAGGCCCGGCCGCGGCGGAATGGGTGCCGTCCGCCTGGAGTGTCCGGTCACCGCGGCCAAGGCCGTCCTCGCCAAAGGACGGCTTCTGGTGGGGTATAGCTCCGCCAGAGTCCGAGCACTTGAAGATCAGCCTCTGCGCTGTTTCAGGTGCTTCGGTATCGGGCACACGAGGGCCCTCTGTCCGTCCAAGGTGGACAGGACGGACAGCTGCCACCGCTGTGGCGAGCAGGGACACAAAGCCGCCTCCTGCAAGGCCGCCGCGCCGCGCTGCACAGTGTGCGCGGCCAGCGGTCGCCCAGCGGGGCATGTCACAAAGGGGAGGAACTGCAGACCTCCCCTTAAGAAGGGCAAAACGCAGGCGCCGACCCCGCCTGCCGCTGCAAACGCCATCCCCGTAGCGGGGACCTCGGCGGCCGACGACGAGGGGGGTGCGATGTCCGATTAATGGACGGGGCCAAATATCGCATCCTCCAGGTGAACACCAACCACTGCAAGGCGGCCCAGGACCTGCTGGTGCAGACCATGGCCGAGTGGTTGGTGGACGTGGCGGTTGTCTCCGAGCCGTACTCGGTCCCCGGCAGCTGGCTGGGCGATCGGGACGGCTCGGTGGCACTGGTGTCGCGGTCTTCCACAGACTCCCCTCCCCTCTCGCTCTTAGAGAGGGGACCGGGATACGTGGCCGCCGCGTGGAGAGAGATAGCCCTGGTTAGCGTATATTTCTCCCCGAACCGCCCGCTGCAGGACTTCGAGAATTTTCTCGGAGTCCTCGCCGCAGTCGTCGGTAGGGCGGCACCGCGTCAGGTCGCCGTGTTGGGTGACCTGAACGCCAAGTCGGAGGCGTGGGGCAACCCAGCCGCCTCCTGTAACCGCCGGGGACGCGCCGTCCAAGCCTGGGCGGCCGCGTCCGGTGTGTCCCTCCTCAACAGAGGGACGGTCCACACGTGTGTGCGGCGATGGGGAGGGTCAGTGGTGGACGTCTCGTTCGCCACCCCCATCTTGGCCGCCCGCGTCGTGGACTGGCGGGTGGAGACGGTGGAGACACTGTCGGACCACCGCTACGTGCGGTTCGGCATCTCCACCCAGAGCCCCCGGAGGTCGGTCCCCCCGGGACGATCACCCTTCCCGCGGTGGGCTCTCACCCGCCTCGACCGGGAGGCGGCTAGGGAGGCGGCGTTCGTCCAGGACTGGCTCACGCCTCCTGTCAATGTCCTGGACGTGGACTCCGCAGCGGTGCAACTGAGGGGGTCGCTGACCGAGGTGTGCAACTCCAGCATGCCTCGGTCTCGCCGTCCGCCTCCCCGTCGCGCCGTGTACTGGTGGTCGGAGAGGCTAGCGGAGCTCCGGGCCACCTGCGTGGCGGCGAGGCGGGAGTACGCGCGGAGCCGACGGCGCGGCCGGCGGGACCCGGCACACGAGGACCTGCTATACGCCTCGTACGTAGAGGCAAAGCGGGTCCTCAAGTCGGAGATGGGCGCCGCCAACGACGCGGCGCGAGCCGAGATGCTGGAGGGTCTCGACAGGGACCCGTACGGGAGACCATACAAGGCGGCGCGGAACAAACTGCGCCCCTTCGGTCCCCCACTGACGGAGTCCCTGGAGCCGGCATTGCTGGATGGGGTGGTCCGGTCCCTGTTTCCAGCCGGGACCAACTTCGTCCCACCAGTGATGGACCCTCCGGGGGTAGCGGCTCCGCCGGAGGAGGAAGCCCCTCCGGTCACAGCGGAGGAGCTTGCCGCGGCGGCCCTGCGGCTCCGCGCCAAGAAGACGGCCCCGGGGCCTGACGGCGTCCCCGCGCGGGTGTTGGCCATCGCCGCCTCCGAAATAGAGGGGAGGTTTCGGGACCTTTTCGGAGCGTGTCTCGCGACGGGGAGGTTCCCGAAGCCGTGGAAGGAGGGGCGACTCTGCCTCCTCCGGAAGGAGGGACGCCCGGCGGACTCCCCCTCGGCATACCGGCCCATCGTTCTGCTCGATGAGGTCGGTAAGATGTTCGAGGGGATTATCGCCGGCCGCCTCAATGGCCACCTTGCGGAGGTGGGGCCGAACCTGTCGGACGCCCAATTCGGCTTTCGAAGGGGGCGTTCGACAATCGACGCCCTGACCCGCCTCAAGGGCCAGGTGAGGGAGGCCGTGGACGCGGGGGACGGGGTTTTGGCAGTGTCGTTCGACATTGCCAACGCCTTCAACTCTGTCCCCCACTCGACGATACTGGAGGCGCTCCGGTATCATGGAGTGCCTCAGTATCTGCGGCGCCTCTTGGCCAGCTACCTGGAGGACCGAGCAGTCTTCCTCGTGGACAGGGCGGGTCAGCTCCGACGATATGGCGCAGAGTCCGGCGTCCCACAGGGGTCCGTCTTGGGACCGACCCTGTGGAACGTCGGCTTCGACTGGCTCCTGCGGGGAGCCCTCCTCCGTGGCACGAGTGTCATCTGCTACGCGGATGACACTCTTCTCACCGCCCGGGGGAGGGACTTTAGGGAGGCGGCGAGTCTCGCCTCGGCCGGCGGAACCCTGGTCGCGGGGAGGATCCGCCGACTGGGATTGGAGGTGGCGCTGCACAAAACCGAGGCCGTGTTCTTCCACGGGCCTCGGCAGCGCATCCCCGCAGACGCGCATATCGTCGTGGAGGGCGTCAGGGTCGGGCTCAGGACCCAGATGAAGTATCTGGGTCTGGTGCTCGACAGCCGTTGGCGGTTCGGCCCGCACTTTAGCGGGCTGTCGGAGCGTCTGCTCAAGACCGCGGGTGCGCTCTCGTGGCTCCTCCCAAATCTGGGGGGGCCCGAGGCGCGATGCCGGCAGCTGTACGCCGGCATACTGAAAAGTATGGCCCTCTATGGGGCCCCCATCTGGGCGGACTCCCTCCAGAGGAGGGAGAATGCGGCGGCGATCCGCAGGCCCCAGAGGGCCATCGCGCAGCGGGTGGCGAGGGCGTACTGCTCCGTCAGCTTCGCGGCGGCGTGCGCGCTGGCGGGCACCCCTCCTTGGGAGCTCGAGGCGTGGGTGCTCGCCAGGGTGTACGAGTGGACGGCGGGACGCAGGGCGCTCGGGGAGCACCCTGCCCCGGAAGAGCGGGAGGCCGTCCGGCGAGAGGCGAGGGACGCTATCCTCCACCACTGGGCGGAGGACCTCGCCTCCGCCGTGTTTGGCCGCCGAACCCTGGACGCCATCGGGCCGGTCCTGCGAGACTGGCTCGAGCGGCCCCACGGCTTCCTCTCGTTCCGTATGGTGCAGGTGCTGTCCGGGCACGGGTGCTTCGGATCGTACCTGCACCGGATCGGAAGGGAGGGGGCCCCGTCGTGTCACGAGTGTGGCGCGGCGGAGGACACGGCGCAGCACACCCTCGAGGTGTGCCCGACTTGGTCTGAGCCGCGCCGCAGTCTGATTGCGGAGATCGGCCAGGACCTCTCGCTTCCCGGCGTAGTTCGTTCCATGCTGGGGAGCGAGGAGGCTTGGGCCGCGGTCGCCTCCTTTTGCGAGGACGTCATTTCGCAAAAGGAGGCGGCGGAGCGCGCGCGTGAGGACGACCCTCTCGCTGCGCCGCTCCGTAGGCGAAGAAGAGGTCGGAGAAGACGCAATCTTCTCCCTCCTCTTGGTGGTGTTGGGCGGGCGACAGGCGCGGGGGTGCCTCAGCCCGCATTGCACTCCACACCACCTCCGCCGGACATTCCCAACCCTCCCCCCCTGGGGAGGACTTGAGGGGCCTGCCGCGAAGGCGGGCGATCGTCGGAGGGGACTGGATGTAAAGGTTACGCCGGTTTCCCAGTCCCCTCCAGTCAGACGATGCGGGAATGCCGCTGGGTCGTTTTAGTGGGTATACCGGGCTTGCCCGGGGAGTCCCACATAACCCCCCATTCCCCCAAATGGGCGGGTATGCGTAATAGCATTTTTTCCCAGCGCAAACAAAAAAAAAAAAAAAAAAAAGGCATAAGACCCGCCTGGTAGGAAGATCCTCCCTTTTTGTTGGAGGAACACCATAAAGCGTTCTTCCACAGAGCTTATACTCAATTAGCTCCTACCAGCTTGAGCAGATTAGTCAATCAGCAAAGTTGGTAGCCCGGCTGACTGCCTAGGGTTTGCTGGACGTACTTTAGTACCGTCGCTAGTGGAGGCATTAGCTTTAAATGCACTTAGTTGTACTAGGGTAATGTACAACCTACGAGGGATTGGCGATGGATGCTGAAATACAGGTTTTACCTGGTTCAGCAACATAAGATTTAGAATTAGATTCATCAATGACCACTAAACTCTAAGTTATATTTATCTTAAAAAAATATCCATTAAAAAATCTTTTAAGTTTAATTGTACCTTGCAGTATTGTCATGGAAATTGAATTTGAGTGCGAAGTTTTAGGAGAATCGGTTAAGCAGAAGTATTTCAAAATCTCTTGCAAAATTTGTATCAAAACAACAAATATACGAAGTGAAGCTAATTAAAACCATTTCAAAAATAATCTTGTAAGTAATAGTATCTGGATGACCGAGCTTTGCTCGGTTTCTTTTTGGTAAATCAGCGCTTTCTTAAAATGAAACCTAGCTAGATCAATTTATCGCCCCCGAAACCTCCTGCATACTAAATTTCATGAACATCGTTGGAGCCGTTTTCGAGATTCAGGTTGTATATATATACATATCAAGAATTCCTCTTTTAAATGTATTAGATTTTGTAAAGCAGTGTTAGTCTAGCAGTTGAACGCTTGCCTTTCATATAGGACGATCTGAGTAAGATCCGTACTTCGAACTTTTCGAATTCATGTACCGTACGAGCACCGAGACACCGTACGTGTTTGCAAATTTCGAAAACGGCAATAACTTTCATCAGATTTCCTTTCGATGTAAATACTTACCAAATTCTTACAAACCAGTAACAGCAACACGATGCTATTCGGCCACAGCTACTCATCAACTCCCTGCCTTATCCCACACTAGGTGTGGTCGGCACAACATGTATTCCTCCTCCATTCTCCTCTATGAGCCGTCATCTCAGTACTCGCTCCTTTCTTACCCATATCATCCTTCACACAATCCATCTATCTTTTCTTTGGCCTACCTCTACTTGTATATCCATCTACATTCATATTTAACACTCTTCTAAAGACGACTTTCTTCCGTCCGCATAACCTACCACGTTAACCTATAACTCCTTAACTTCTTATTCTTAATATTATAATCTTAGATTATATACCTCTAGATAGAGCCACCGTATGGCTACTCATGAGACAGCAATATAAGGCTAAATTACTGCATCCTCCCATCTTTCCTCCGATCCACCGTGCTCACCCGCCGCAGCCGCGGAGCCGGTCGTCCCTTCTGACTCCGCGCAGTCACACCGCGATTAATACAGCCCTCATCAAGCTGTCGTATCCCTCCCAGTCCTCTCGCATTCAACACCCTAAGAGGTTCGAGTCCCCCCTTGGGGACACCCTTAGAGGTGTTGCTGCTATAATAGTCAGTCATGATGTTACAGTAGTTAGCGTTGTAGTTAGCTAGGTAGTTAGAGTAGAAATTCATTGGTTCGGAGACCCTTCTGGTCTCACCAATAATAGCCCGGTTACGTAGAAAAAGTCCGCAAGACCATCTAGAGTCGAATAGAAAAAAAAAATCCTCCCATCTTAGAGCATACAATATACAGTAAACACTTAACTAATGGAGTCTATTTCTTTTAAATACAAGAATACCGACCGTACAAGGAAACCGACAATGAAACCGACGTTCTGTGACAGTGAGTTGCTAACAATAAAAAGTTCACCGAGGTAAAAAATTACACGTCATATGAAACAGAAGATATTAATGTTGCTTCGTCTCAGATTTTTTCATAACTATGTATATATGCTTCTCACTTCTACACTCCCTACTGAAATTATGGCTATATGTTGAGGCATTTAATCTATGATTCTAATAGAATAGACATTCGACCAGAGCTACTAAAATTTAAATAATCCTCTGCACACACAAAATATTCAAATCTCCTTCGGTCTCAACCCACAATACTCGCACCAATATAGAAATGACTGTTTCAGGTACATACTATCGTATCCCATTTAAGCTATGACTGTTCGTTAATTTGACGACAAAATTACGATCCTGTGGAACCGAAAGCGTTTTAAAGTTATATCCTGTTGACGCGTAGTTATTGTACCGTTAAATGTTCAGTTTGTATTGTTATTAAGTGCAAAGAGATTGAAAATGGCTTGTTGATAAAATTTAGAAGCGTGTAGATAAAGCAATGTGTTATGCCGATTCCTGTGAACTAAATCTAATCATTTTGCTTACTAATAGTAGTATTTTTCATTGCCAAACTTTGCATATAAATAATCTTAAGTGCGATAGTCACTAATATATGGGAAGGTCTTGAATGTAAAGCTTTAGGGTCTTTGCTTTATTATTGGTAAAGATACAAGGATCTTAATTTTAACCAACAACGGTTGGTAAATCATAGGAATCAAGTTACCTAGCAGTGAGTTCGTCGCTTTTGCAGCGGCGAAATATTATAATAGAATATATATATTTATTTGTAATGAGTGTAAGTACATAAATTAGCTGGTACAGTTTGTTCATCACTTCCAGCCACTCGCTACGCTTTGCCCTAAGGAAATCCGTCGCGATCCATTCACGATTAAAAATACCACTGTAGGGGTAAGACAGTGTGAGTAGGTGGAGTCGGGGTGCTCTGAGTTGGATTATAATAGGTATATGTTTCGACCTCTTTTTAGAAATGTAAAGTGTAGGCAGTTCCTAATAATCCATCTTTTTACTTTAACACATGTATAACATTAAGCTGTGGTGGCATCTACACGCCACATGCGAACTACACAGCATGGCGATTGTCTAGCAGACTACAGCAACAATATTGACAACTTGCAAATATGACAATAGCAAATATAAGTGTTGTGCACACCTTTAAGTGACAAATTCACTCTAGATTTTAAGTTTAATTGTTA
Source organism: Amphipyra berbera (assembly GCA_910594945.2). Taxonomy (NCBI): domain Eukaryota; kingdom Metazoa; phylum Arthropoda; class Insecta; order Lepidoptera; family Noctuidae; genus Amphipyra; species Amphipyra berbera. The sequence goes on along the minus strand of OU343129.1, from coordinate 19,467,415 downwards.
CAGTACTCTAATATTAGTGAATAAGTCATTGGAGTGCCATAATTAAATAAATAAATAAATGACATCACATAATCCTAAAAATAGAACATAACATCACGCCTTGTATTCCCCGAAGGGTTCGGCAGAAGTGCTTTTAGTAACACCCTCGTTTTGCCAATTATGTTTAAGTTCCAAGTAATGGTGGGGTAAATACTGCATCAAGATTTGACACGCAGGTAGTATAATACAACTTCCCAACATCAACCGTTGGGCAGTAGCCCGCCTGGTTGGAGGATCCCTCCTTTTTCGTTGGAGGAACACCATACCTAATTCTTCCACAAAGCATTAATTTTAGATAATGCTAACTTTATCCAACAATTCCCGGATAATTGCCGAAGTTTGGAACAATTTCGGACTATATCCAAAAGCCTTCAATAGAACAAGATTTATCTGCATAAATCTAGCTTTATCCATCCAGCTAGCATTAACCGTGACTGTGACACAAATATTCATCTGATTGACAATATTTAAAATTTCAGAACTGATGAAAATGACTAATTTCATTTAATTAAGTATGATACAAATAATAAAATACGAATACAAGACCTTGAATAAAAGAAATAAAAAAAACAACCACTTGCGCAAACAACGACGGAATATATAGTTTCACTACTAAATTAAACAATTCTTTTTTACATTTAACCAGAATAGTAGTCATCTGAGCAAATAATTCTGGAAACAAAGAAGTATCTTTTCATACATACATACATAAACTCACGCCTTTTTCCCATGGGGGTAGGCAGAAACTATAGAACGCCACATGCTACGACTCTTACATACCCCTTTCGCTTCATCCACATTCATACATCTTGTCATACACGCACGCCGATTGAGAGTACTACGCACCTGACCTTTTTTTTCATTGATTCAAATACTTCTTATCTCCAGCATAGCATAAGCATAATCAGCCCATTACAATTCTACTGCTGGGCACGGGTACATTATGTAATGACACAGGTGTCTTCTTAGAATGAGAAGGGTTTAGGCCTTAGTCTACCACGCTGGCCTGGTGCAGATTGGCAGACTATACACACCATCGAAAACTTTATGGAGCCCTCTCAGTTGTGCAGGTTTCTTCACAAAGTTTTTCTTCGCCATTAATGCAGCTGATGATTCTGATCTGCTCATGAATTCGAAACGTCAGGGTTGCGAGCCGGACTCGAGCTCAGACCTTCCTTCATGTAAAATAAACGTTCAACCGTTAGGTTATCATTTTATCAGGGGGAAAGGTAACCATAATCAAGGGGAATTCTAGCCTAATAAATAAATTGCCTAATGCCGCGACAAACTGTAAGCTCATCTTATCCGTACAAACTCCTTAACTCCGGGTGCCACCTAATTAAATGATTACCCGCGTGTACCCAGCTTTGGGAGTTACCGCCTCGCTTTCTCTGACTGTACTTTTTTTTCTTACTTTTTTGCGAAGTTGACTGTTTAATTCAAAGTGATTATGTTTACTTTTATCAGAAACGTCGATCTGTCTAAATGTGGATTTAGTGTAGATTATATTAGGTTCTTTGTTATTGCCTACATCAACTTTAATAAGCTCATTACAGTTCATTGTAAGATATGAAAATGTTGGGAGGAATATTTATCATACTATCTTTTTATAACAAAACAATAATAATAAAATAAAATCAATTTATTTTCTCTTCACAAAGGAGATTGGATATTTTTGTATGGGCCTTAGTCCAAGTGGCGTCGGAAGATGATACATTATATAAAGTACTAGCGGCCCGTCTCGGTTTCACACGGGTGAATTTTTTTCCCATTTTTGCAACATTTTTAATTTATGCTCCGCTGCTATTGGGCGTAGCGTGATGTTATATAGCCTATAACCTTTCTCGATAAATGGACTATCCAACACAAAAAGATTTTTTTCAATTCCAACCAGTAGTTCCTTAGCTTAGCGCGTTCAAACAAACAAACTCATCAGCTTTATAATATTAGTATAAATTCAGTACTTAATCAGAATCTTATTTGTGAAAGCCCATGAAAATCGCACCATGGACAAAAAAAATTGTACTATTTACAAAACCTATTCCCTAAGTCCTATTTTTAATCTTAGCCCAAACCAAACTAGTTTCTACATAACCTAGTTAGTATTGTCTATTAAATTAAACCATAATTATTCGCAGGAGCAGCTAATATTACAAAAATAAAATATAGAATTACGGCTGAGCATCCACCAGAGCTGTGCTAAGCTGCGTAGTGAGGAATGTGATTTTTAAGCACCAATAGAATCACTACATTTACCTAGCTTTGCTCTGCGCAGCTCTGGTGGATATAGGTCTAGCAGTGCAAGGTTTTTGTTCATACAAAACAAGCGAGTAATGTGTTGCGAGGAATGTGTACCGCTCCCGCCACAGCTCATTCATTAACACATTACGCATTACGCATTCCTCGCACAGCTTTGGTGGAAAGAGTCACACCGTTTCACATCCTCGGTACACATTTTCGCATTGCACATTTTCCTCGCACAGCTCTGGTGGATGTCCAGCCTATTTGTGGAGGAATGAGGTAGGTAATTCTTTAACGTAAAGGGAGGTTCTTCCAATCAGGCGAGTCTTATGCCTGGCGAGTTACTTTCAAACTGTTTATGTTATGAATTTGTAACTATAATGCATGTTAAATTTTGATAGTGCGATGCAGGATTCTGTGACGTCATCTTTGAGAGTTGTCGTTATTGTCGCTGTAGTCACGCTGTAGACACAATCAAAATTCTGCGTGGTTTTCATGTGGCGTGTATAAAAACATAAAGCAATCAAACAGTATTCACTAAAACCGCGGCAGTATTAATGAGTTTCGCAAAAAAACAGGTCATCCCAGCAAACAAAAACAAGATACCTACTGAAGAAGACGCACATGAGATGTGTACCCTTCTCTAAGGCACCTCAGGCCCCTCGGTCCCCTTTAGCTCCTTGCTTTTACCGTGATACGTCTGCGGCGTCTAGCTATCTCATTTCACGCAGTTATAAAATAAATACCACGTGTTTGAACTGCTCTGACTCAGACACGCGCAAATGAACAATATTATAATATAAAAAGTGGCTTTATATATAAATATACATATTTAAATTTAAATATTTTATTACTTCATTTAGTCAATAACTTTTTTCCTTTTTTTGATAGATTTTTTAAGCTCCCATAGAAAAAGCATTCCTTTATAATGAACTTTAAAATAAAACAAGTATCATTATCCGACGCCACTTGGACCGCCCCCCTCCCCCTTCAGATCTCCTTACAGTGGTAAAATGCTTAGATCAATTGAATTTGTGAGAGACTGGTGCCTGAAATAGGCACTGCATCGCAATGCCATTTTTCAGTGTCTTCGTAATCCAAGGATTTGTTAGCCAATGAGACACTGATGCTTTGCAGTCACGATTACGTTTTTGGTATATGGAACCAATGGCATTAACTTTGTAACTACCAAGAAAATAGTAAGATTTTTGAGAGAGAATTGTATGCCGCAATGGATTGTGGTGAATTGTACCTTTCCTGCGTTTACCCTTTTCTTTTTTTTATCGTTGGAAAATCCTCATGGATGTCCCTCGCCCAATCAGGTCTTGATCATATATCAACTACGAGTGTTTTTTTAGCACAACGTGAAACATAAACGTCTGTCTGACAGTTAGAAGATTCCATATTTTATACAACTGTGTAATAGGGAAACGAAACGGAAGACCAGTTTCGACCTTGAGGACAGCCCATTGAGCTCTCTCAACTTCGAGAATGTATGTTTTTAAACTTTCACCCCATTAAGTAATACAACAGTTGATAGTTGATTAGCATATGGCATAGTAAACCATTTTAATAACTTGACGATCAGCGATGTGCCTTAAGGTCTTGAAAATGTAAATGACCCTGCGTAGCGTGGTGACAAGGACTTCAAAGTGGGGCTTAAACGTAAGGGATTGATCTATAATGACAACAAGGTATTTTATAAACTGTTCTTTCGAGAGTAGGGCATGAGTAGACAGATGTTGGAGTGTCGAAGCATGAATGGACAGTGATGTAAAGATCAGCAGGCGAAAGAACGTGTTTTTCATGGGTAAAGGCTACGTACTTAGTTTTGATGGCATTCAGTATCAGTAAGTAGCATATTGGCCACGTACATTCCGAAATCCAATCTGCGCACTGTGAAAAACATCAGCCCAACTGTGTCCGCTATAAAAGAGAGCCGTATCATCTGCGAAGGTGAGTATTCTTCCGTTACGTAGTTGGATCTGACAAAACTCGTTAATATACACCAGAAGCAACGCAGGGCCGAAAATACTTCCTTGAGGTACACCAAAATTCACATGAGCCTCGTCACTAGTCCAACCATCTACCTTCACTCACTGGGTCCTATTGCTGAGATAGTCTTGCAACAGTTGTTGAGGGAGGCTCTTTACACCGATTTTGCCCAGTTTGGTTATTAGATGAGAGACGGAGACCGTGTCAAAAGCCTTGGCCAAGTCCAGAAATATTGTAATGCATTTCCTTTTTTAGTCCAAGGTGGTAGCAACTAAGTTTGTTAGCTCACGTACAGCGTCACTGGTAGACTTACTGGATCGACACCCGAATTGTGACGCTGAAAGGAGGTTGTTCTTTTCCATAAAACCCACAAGACGATTATTTATCAGACGTTCCAGGATCTTAGACAAACTCGAAAGTATTGAAATTAGCCTATAGTTATTGGCAGTCTCTCTCACCGCTTTTATGAACAGGTTAAAACAGTTCTGACTTAAAGGCTTGAGGGAAGACTGCCATTGATAGCGCAAGGTTACAGATGTATGCTATGAGAGAGGTGAGTAAATGGATGTAACGCTTGATTACTTTACTAGAGATTTGGATGACTCCCTTTACACAGTTTTCATTCAAGTTCAATATGAGCTTTTAAATCTCTTTTTCGTCCGCAGGAAGGATGACGAGTGATTTCTCCAGGCTTGTGTTAATCTATACGACTTGGCCCAGGGTGTAAAAGTTGAGTGTACTTTAAGACTTTTTCTTATGTTAGCAAAGAAACTGCTAACATCATTTATGCTCTTTTCCGGATTGTCAGTGGATATAAGACAGGACTAATGATTAGGTGAATTCGAGGAGCTGCAGATGTTGTTAATGTACCCCAAAGTTTATTTTTATCATTAGTTGCATTTGTTATTTCTTGTTAACTTTACCTGCCTCGTTGGTCTAGTGGTGGCAAGCGCGACTGCTGATCATGAGGTTCTGGGTTCGATCCCTAGGCCGGGCAAAGTGTTACTGGGTTTTTCCGTGTGGAATTCCTCACTAGCAGCCTGGAGCTTGGGTTTATGCCCGGTTGATGGCAATAGGCTCGCCCCCTATTACATAGGACTTAAACATAACGGAGAAATGAGTGTGTTACTATACACCTCTGCCCCACCCTTCGGGTGATGTTTTGTTATTTCTTGGTTGTTGTGCTTCACTTTTTGCTTTTTTGGATGAACGTTGCAAAAGTTTTTATATCTTTTGTAGGTGGCTTTAATTACTTAATTATTCGGATTATTTTTTATTTTTTTATGTAGTTTGTCCCTATTCCTCATACAGCGCAACAATACATATATTATCAGCCCCTAAACGTCCACTACTGAACATGGTCCTCTAAAAGGCCGCTGCAGTGAACGGTCGAAGCAGGTTATTGTCATAAAAATAAATACCTAACGAGTACAGAATGGTTTCTCCTCTGTGCGTATCCCAGACGCCGAGACATAAACACCTACTTGCTGTTCAACCCGCAACATCCCGCTGTCGCCTACAGGTGCCACTAGGACTGGTACTTATGGCTGTTATTTATTTATTTACATATAATTATACTTTGTCTATTAAATTAGAAAGTATATAAAAGTACTCGTTTAAAAAGTTTGTATTACCACAGTCTATCATAATTATTGTAGATACACTATAAAATCGCACCTACTTAAATGAAAAGGTTTTTAATTGGCTGATATCAGAAGGAATGTGCGGTGATTTCGGGAGCTGTTTTCGGTAACAATGTCGATCAAAAATAACAAATTCTTATCTGTTCAGAATAAAATATTTTTTTGAGTTTTTTTATTTTATTTTTATTAAGATGTAGATATTCCGGAATGACGTTTAGGGTTGCTATATGATGAAAGGGTCGTCGTAAATTATCAGCAAGGAAAATTAATGCTTAACATTTTGTTAATAATAGGATAGTATGATGCTAAAATAAAAATAATATACACAGGAATACCAAAATTTATTGAAATTAGTCATAACATGTTTTAGTAGAATACTTTGTCTTATTGTACTTAGATTTTCGAATTAAAAAAGTGTCCAGTTAGCGAGACCGTTGAACTGACAAAAGTGTCAACTCAACAAAAGTGGCAGTCCTAGGAAATTGTCCACATAGGGAATCTGTAGGATTAACAAAACTGACGACAGCTAGCCAGACTCAAAATAACAAATTCATGAAAATCAGATATGTACTAACATTTTAATAACCATTCCATAAACAATCAAATTGTAACAAATAGAACAGAATTACAAGTATTAGAAAAGTATTCAAAACTCCACATTATAACCGAGTTTGGCAGATGACAAATTAAAATGCTGATTTAGCAAGTATCGTTGGAGCAGGCAGGGTCGCGCCACGCAGTGAAGTCAATTTCTGGAATCTCGCTACAACACACTAGGGGGTTTCTGAAATGAAAATGTAATGTTTAAGGTACCCAGAGATAGTAAAGGAGGAGGTAGTTATCAAGAAATTATTCTTCTTTAATCAATTAATTGAAGGGCCGTTGATTATTTCCCAAATGTATTGATATTGTCTTTCACTACAATCTTCTGCATGGTGGAACTCGGTCTATTATGCCTCATATACACCGGACACATGTTACGTTACATGGGCCGCAACTTGTATCAGGGACATGATGTAATATCTACATGTGCCGCAACAATTATTTTATTCTTTGCCTTAGTCGCGTTTGACTCTAGTCGCACCGAATGGTAAGCGCAGACGAGATTCAAATTGGAGCACACAAATCCAAGTAAAAAGGATATAAAAGGATTTCCCTATACCCCTCTGGCTCTCACATACACATGACGGAACACACTAAAGCCAGACGGACCGTATACATACATTTGCGATGTGCGACGCGCAACATGGGGCGCAACGTGACCTGCAACATGATATCCTAGCAAAATGTTGCAATACATGTATCACGTCGTGTCCCTGATACAAGTTGCGGCACATGTATCGCGTCGCACATCGCAAATGTATGTATACGGTCCGTCTGGCTTTAGTGTGTTCCGTCATGTGTATGTGAGAGCCAGAGGGGTATAGGGAAATCCTTTTATATCCTTTTTACTTGGATTTGCGTACTTGGTGTGTTTGAGGCATTAGTAATCTTACATGCAAATATAGGCCAATCTCATAAGAGGACTTTAGCAATTTGTAATATACCTAAATGCACTGATCACTAGGTACAGTTCACACTGATTTAATTAAATTGATAACATAAAAATCATATCATCATAAAATATCAGCCTGTAAATATCCACTGCTGAACAGAACATTGGCCTCACAAAGACTGCCGATTGAACGAACAAAGGGGAATCTACCATTATGACTAGTCGCTCTGCAGAAGGATTTGTGATCGAATTTTATTGTTGTTGTTAGCAGACAGGAGGACGCCGCTTCCCATCCTCTTGACGTTGCCTTGTATTCGTCTTTAACGTCATCGCCCACGGGTGAGTAAAGAATGCCTTATTCTTTGCTTAAAACCACACGGAATGTAAAAATGGTATTTTTAATGAGTATAAAATAATTTTCTTACTCTTTGCTGATAGTGCGGAAAGCGTTCGGTTGAATCTCAGTGACGCCATCACCGACGTCGCACAGCAGCCTCGCTAAAGTCATTTTTCTTACTTCGCTTAATTGCCCTTCAAAGTTAAAAAATACTTGTAGTGATTCTTTTATCTTTACCGTCAAATTACTTAATCATGTATGTAGCCATTACAGTGTTTAAAACATTTCATTCATTGGTTGAATCTGACAATTCATTGTAGTTGAACCTCGATAAACTTTACCTACAATCATTTAAAAGGTTTAACAGCGGTTTATTACTTAGAATAACTATCTTGCGCGAGTCCGAATATTTACTGTTTTAATATTACTTTCAGTAGAACTCTGAACATGAGCTATTCTCATATTGTTCGATCCGAGAGAAATAGAACTCTAAAATTATAGTATTTTTTAATAATTTGTTAATAAACTTACCAGCAGTAAAAGCATGGGGCCTGTTTTCTCTTTCATACCAATGTCTATCACCTTGCATAGACTTGAGTATATTGTCCATTATAAAGTATGCCATCGTAGGAGGTATGTGACCACCTTCCAATACGCTCTCCGACCACATACCACTCATCAAGTCTACATCACACACGTCTTTGTATAAGTCCTTCAATATGATGATCCTCTAAAAATACATAAAACCAATGTCTTCAATCAAATAGTCTAGTATGCACGACTTCATACAAAATATATAAATCCGATAGCATGAGATGCACCTACGGATGCGTCACGACACGACACGTGAGTCTAATGTGAATCTGGCATTATTTTCATAAATAAATGATGACAATTTTCTCATTGTGAGGCTATAATTTGAGAATATTCAATCAAAACGGCCTCCGAGAAGGGAGGAAGTTAACACTAAGAATGATAAAGATGAATGGAAAAAAGGAAATAATTATTAAGCAGACCACAAATAGATTGCTATAGCGACACGGTATTTTCCAAAAGGAATTAGGAAAAAAAAATTGCAGTAATGTATAGTAATACAACTCCTTCTGAAAGATTTCATCAGACGAAGTTCACACATCATTCCTATTTCTGCAAATAAGCAGCATTGATGAATACCGAATAGTAGGGTGCTAGTGAAATTACAGGCACATGAGCCATTCCAATTTTGGGTCTATGGTTGCAAACGCGTCAGCAATTTTCTTTGTGTTTCAGATACTTATTATAGACTGTATTAACAGCTTTTTACCAAAAGAGCGGCGGTTTGATTATATATTAAAAAAAACTCACAAACTTACTTCTTTTGACATAACATGGATCAAATCATCAAAACAAGTGATGTTTTTACCGGTGATGAGATACAAGTAATCAATGTAGGGAGCCGTGCCAAATAGACGACTTTTGTGTAAGTCACTGGTCACAATGTCCACAGCTATCTGAAGTTGGGGTGTTGCTATTCCCAGCTCACCCATCTTTAAATTAATTTCAAGTACATATTATAATTGTTTCACATAACATAACATCACGCCTGTATTCCCCGAAGGGTTGGGCAGAGATGTATAGTAACACCTATATTTCGCCGTGATGTTTAAGTTATATGATATAGCGAGCCTATTGCCATAGACCAGGCACAAATCGAAACTCCGGGCTGCTACTGAAGAATTCCACGCTGAAAAACCCAATAACACTTTGCCCGACCTGGGGATCGAAACCGGGACCTTATGATTAGCAGTCGCACTTGCCGCCACTAGACCAACAAGGCAGTTTTAAATAAAATACCTAATATATATTTTAGCAGATATTAAATAAATATGCAAAGTGGGATATTAAATGATATCACGTATTCCATGATGTGTTTGACGGCCGGACACAAAAATACATTCATTTTAATTATGTTTTTATCGCTTGATTTTACAATTTCACTCATACTTCCAGGTGAAGGAGTAACGAAGTGCAAACTAACTTATGTCAGCTAAATCTCTTCTACACGTGTAAATAAAGATCATTTATGTTTGAATAGGTCACAGACTTGCATAACTTCGCGTACATTCACGATAATAGTGTAAAATTGATACTTATAAAACATTTTTACGGATATATTACTTTGTATATGGGATTCCATGCTATACTGTAGTACATTAATTGGGAGCCAACGAACGCATTAATAAGAAGGATTTATGTCATATTGCCGAATGGTTTAGCATTTCTTCTGATGAATCTCAACATCTGTGCTGATTTTTTCACAATTGCGGATATATATGCTAAGTAAATTTTAATCTCTGGTCTATAACTACACTTAGGTCGCTGATTTCAGAAACATCATGCAAGGTTATGTTATTTATTTTATAAAGGGAAGTAATGACTGTAATTTTCGTGTATACCTAATATAAAAACATTTCACCGAACTTAAGATCATCCCGTTCGTCTTACACCAGAGATCAATTTCATCCAGATTGTGTTTGACTAGATCAGTATCAGCTGTGGATTTTATTCTTTTAAATATTTTAAGATCACCAGCAAATAGAGAAAAATCATAGTTAATTAGATAGGTAAAATCATTAATAAACGTAATGCAAAGAAGGGGTCCCAGGTGTGATCCTTGAGGTACACCTGATTTAGCATAAAATACATCATACTCATCACCACTGACAGAGACCACTTGCAGTCTACCATCCAAATATGATTTTAACCAGCTAAGAAAGAACCGTGGATACCATACGATTCAAGTTTTCGTATCAAGAGCTGATGGCTGACTCTATCAAAAGCGCTTGTGAAGTCTGTGTACATAGCATCAATTTAGTGTCCTCTATGAATATTCCAAGATTTATATTGGACTAGCTGTATCCTCACGGCTCCGCACGTAGCCTATGTTACTCAGTGACAATGTAGCTTTCTAACGGCTAATGAATTTTTGAAATCGGTCCCGTAGTTTTTAAGTTTATTCGTTACATACAAAAATCACAAAAATACAAATCTTTATAATAGTAATCTTATTCTTTATAAAAAGTATAGATAAAACAGGTAACGTTAGTAACTATTGAATGTATTTAGTTTTTTTTTATGTTTACGATCGTAAAACGCATCATAGAATACACTTCATTCTAATTTTGTATGTATCACGTTATACATATTGTACGTACACAATTCAATTTATTACTGACTAGCTGTGCCCTCGCGGCTCCGCCCGCGTAAGATGTTTTTTTCATATAAATTATTTTTTGAAAACATTCTATCGCCTATGTTCATCAGGGATAATGTAGGATTCTAATGGTGAAAGAATTTTTCAAATCGATCCAGTAGTTTCAGAGCTTATTCAATGAAAACAAACAATCAAATCTTTCCTCTTTATAATATTAGTTTAGATTAAAATATAAAACTAGGATCTTAAAATTCTATCATAAGAATATAAAGAAAAATACTTACATCAGGATGAACGCTATGGTCAGCGGCCTTGCATGGTTGTCTAAAAGAACCCTGTGTCACATATGTCATGTGATTATCATTTGCCAACCAACCAGTCCTAAAAGTATTGTTGACCAATGGGAATGTGTCGATAAGCGTGCCGTCTGTGTCGTACATGCTGGAAAAACGTATTACAGTTATTAATTATCATCATACAAAATCAAAATATACCTTGTACACATATACGTCATTGAAAATTGTCGGACAATGCCCCGAACTCACAAACCTTCTTTAAAATGAATAAACCATTTCTTTACGATTACTCAAAGGTGACCAGTTTATAATTGCAGTTTGTGACGGCGCTGCTAATAAACTCAAACATGACCATTTGTAAAAATATTACGAATTACATATATTTATATTTAGTTCCTTATTTTATCATTCGTGCTGCCAAGCCTTTTTCCCAACTATGTTGGGGTCAGCTTCCTGTCTAACCAGATGCGGCTGTATACCAGTATTTTACACGGAGCGACTGCCATCAGACCTCCACAACCCAGTTACTGGGCAAATATATTTTATCATCTGCCAAGATAAACTGGAAACACTGTAGATACATAAGTTTATCATATAAGTCGCAGAACCGATGGCAGGTGGGGTGGGAAGGTACTAGAGTGGAGACCCAGGACCGGATGAAGAAGTGTTGGGCTTCAGCCGGCTAGATGGGCTGAGGACATCGTAAATATATTTGGGAAAAACTAGATGAGGTATGTTAAACTCTGAGAAGGATGGCGTGCAAAGGAGGAGGCCTACACTCAGCATTGGGTAATAAAAGGCTGAGAAAGAGGAAGAAGAAGATATAAGTTTGTATCCAGCGTACCTACCAAGAATATGAGCCACACTAAATTTATCGTAAGGTATGGTTCATTAACGTTAAAAGACGTTTCAGTGTGCGTGGGTGAGAGAAGAACCAATCTCAGTAATTTGCTGAATCAGAAAAACTATATTATTAAAAGAGAAAATGAACAATAATATTAATTTGGGGTGCATTCGTCCGGCACAATCTGGGTAGTCATCTCGCTATCAACCGTTTTTCACAACGGTATGAGCTATTCTAGTACCTATAGCTCGTGTCAACACGAAAGGAGAGGAAGAACTTGGTTATGAGACACTTACTTTGTTGTTGCTTCTTGCAAGGTGTGGAACCAACGAAGCCCATAAGAAAATTCCAGTGTTATCCGCGGGTGCATTTTTTCATTATATAAGTCCCTGAAACCACCATCTTTGCCAATAACGCCAGCTTTTAACAAATTTTCGTAACCTGAAGAGAAAAGGAACTTGTTAGTACTTATTTATATGTAAAATTTCGCAAAATCGGTATTTTATTAACAAATTAAATTTAATACCGCTACTAAAATAACTCATAATAGTTTATTTTTTAATGTCTCCTTCGTTTTTATCTAACAACCTTTAGATAAAAATATCCTTTTGGAACATCTTTTAGTACCTAGCTAGTTTTATTATAGCATAATAATTTAATATTAATAAATCAATAAAATGTTAATTGTGAAATATTATTATGATAAAGGTATTTATAATATTAGTGCCTTACCTATGACAGTTACCATCCATTCATACAGATTTATTTGCTGTGACAAAGCAATGTTAATATCTCTTGCCGTTTGGAAGCACCTTTCGTCGTCCCAGCATGGATTCAGAGCGGCCAGTTTCTTGGCAATAAAGTTGTGAAGTCTCACGAACCATACAGTAAATAGTTGTATTGGTAGTAACCCGTTGAGATCTAAATTTAGAAAATTGGAATAGTAAACTCCTCTTCTCTTAAGCAGAGAAAATATTAAAGACTGAAAAAAACCACTCTTCGAATTGCAAATCATTGCTTGGACAGAGTTCATGTTCAGTAGTAAAAGTTTAAATGCATTGCTTCAAACCCAACTGCGCGACAGCACAGACAGGGTTACACTTTTATAATGTATAATAATGTAATTAGCATCATAAAACTTATGGAAACGAGTCTCCCTGCATTAATTTTCCCCAACTGTGCTGGGCTCAGCTTCTAATTTACGTAGATTCCGCTGAATAATTAGTTTTATACACGGAGCGATTTAGCCCGGGCTTTTACTTGCCGGTCCCGTCGTACTCTTCGTTGCAGTCCATTGCTCGCTTAGTTCACATTCAACCTGTGGGCACACTTGCAGCTAGTCGCAAATTTTACGAACTAAGCAAGCAAATAAGCTCGGGCTTAATAATATGCCACGGCGTTCTAGATTTTTTTTTGGAAGAGCTTATTTTATTAAGTATACTTACGGTCTTTGAAGCATCTTGTCTCTCCTGCTTGGTTAAGCGCACATTCACTTATAGGTCCATTTGGAGGCCAAATTTTGCCGTCTTCTTCTTCAACTGCCAATTCTCCACCACAAAAAGATCTTATCACTTTATCACCTAAATCGATGAAATTGTAAATGCCGGACAAATCATAAGCCAAAGTCGCTTCTGCAATCTGTGAACAATCAGTGACAATTCTCACATTGTAATAATATCGTTCAGTCTTTAGAAGTTCTGGTTCTAATAAAAGCAAGTTATAGCGTTTACCCGCGGCTCAGGTTGCTTAAAATTCAGAAATAAACTTATCATGAATGCCATTTTTAATTTGGGTCTGCATGCTAAAGAAATTTCAAGCTATGTCTCATTCTTTCTGAGCCTATAGAGACCAGGCAACTATGAACGTGGAAAAAAAAACATGGTCCCATTTTTTTTTGATAAGTACCTACCTATCGATACTAAGAAATATGAACAAATTGAAAGGAATAACTACCATGATACCGAAAGCGAGAGAGAGAGATGTCTAGAAATAGAAGGTTAAATGTTAGATGTTAAAACGAGTGATGAACCTTTAAAACCGGCGCACGCTGTACAGTCAGTCACGGTACCAACCATTCTGACTGATGCTTTACACTATAGCAATGGCATAAGCTATTCTCGTATAGCTCACGCTGACACAATAACAGATAATTTAAAGAGCAACACACCGGTGCAGGTACACTGTCTTTGGTGCAGTAAAAGTCTTGATAGGTGAGTGGCCTGGTCAAGTTCATGCATCGAATTCCGGAGAATCTGTGGACGGGATCGTCCTCCGGTATAATGTTCGGCGTGCACTGGTAATCGTTCATGTGTTCCTTCTCACAGCAGTCAGTCTTATCCAACAGGAAATTGTCTGAAAATATAAATATTTTTATATTATACTATCCTGTAATTGTCTTACTGCAGGGCATAGGCCTCTGTTCATAGAACGAAGGAACGAACATTGATCACCAAGCTTGCTTGCTACGTGCTGAAAATTTCAGACTATTACGTCCAGTTTTCCTCACGATGTACTCCTTTACCGTAAGTCAGTGGTGTCTTAGATTAACTTAGAATTGTTTGATGTTAAACATTTAATGCGGTGGTATGGTTGTGAAAGCGGCTTTTGTGTGGTGTCAGTCGCGATGGCAGACATACAACAGCAGACCTCCATAGCTAGATCACATGTTTACAGGCCCCGTTTTATCGGATCCGTTTTTATTTTAGTGATAGAGCCTGTAGTTGCATGAGCGAGTTTACATACACGACAGTATTCCGAATTCAGTAAAAAATACTGGATCCGTTATTTTTATCGTATCCTGTCTGCCAGATGTGACGCAGCTGCCTTTTGTTTTGTTTTGTGACAGATCCCTTAAAACTCTCTAACTCATCGACCCCCTTCGGTTTGATACAGCCAGATTTATTTTTTTCAAAATGAATTTCGATGTTTCACATCTGTCAGTCGTCCCGTGACGGCTTCATTTGTTTATCATATTTTATGACATTGAACAACTCACATTGACATATAATACCCGACGCACGACGCAACCAATCAGCCGGACCTTTGCGTAGTTTACAAAAAATAGTCAAAACTGCCAAACAGTTACGAAGTTCATGTATAAAATACATGATACTCACATTCGCAATTTGAATGGACAAAATGAGCTGTTCATTAAACTATCAAAATGAAAATTCAATAGTAAATTATCAATCATTATGCAGAATTGTATACCTTCCAATCTATTTTGTAAGAATCTGGTAGGTGTTTCTTACTCCATAAAATTTACACAAGAATATTTTTTAACGTACTTATGTCGTGGGCGGATCCAACATCGAGGAACAGGAATATTCCGTAGTAAGGAACATGCTGAGTTAAGTCTTCATTATGAGATACTCCTGTTTTTAATATTTTATTACGACATACTCTTGGCAACGGCAGATCCTCGCCACACTTGGCTTTTCTTGCGTAAGAACCTGTAATGATAATTTATAATCAAAATTTGCCCAATAAAGCAATACAATAAAAAAGTTTCTTTATAATATACTAGCGGACCCAACAGACGTTGTCCTGCATGATATTTCAAGCGATTAGGATATTAAACAAAGTATGAAATGAAATGAATGAATGCATACACAACAAAAATTAATTCAAGTCGATCCAGCCGTTTAGTTGCAGTATAGATAAATAACCTAGATACCGACTGCAGCGCCACCTACCGGGATCTAAACCATCCAGGGCGCCACGCAAACGCATACAAAAAAAAAAATTCAAATCGGTCCAACGGAGGAGTTCAGTGACATACACACGTACAATCGAATTATATATATAAAGATTTATTTAAGTCAGTTGATTTGGTTCTTATATTGGTATTTGATGAAACCAGTTTTCAACTAAAACTCGTTTTAGCTAGTGAAAACTAGTTACGACTGAATGTCTTTGATAAAACTATTCTTGACTAGTTAAAAACAGTTGTAACATCTAATTTAGCAACTATCAATTATTTTTTCAAACATTTTGTAGTATCTAAATTATGCACCGCACTGGAAACGTGTATACACGTAAGTGGACAAACAGTTAACGTGGGCCGCTTAAAAAGCACGATAAACCAGAAAAGTAAACAAAAATGAGTCACTGCACTCTATGATGGTGTACCATTATGGTAATGAGCGGGCAGTATCCTTTCCATAGGCACGAAGTAGCTTCCCCTTGCGGGTTCATTGAGATTGTTACAGGTTCCGTCAATGCTTCTCCAATCACTTTCATTGCATGGTTGTATGTCAACGGTGCAATTACTGAAACACAAAGTTGTTAAATCAGTGACATGTTTAAAATGTGCTATAGAAATAGGGATGGGCCTAATATTCGTTTCAGTTCGGTATTCGGCATATTCGGCAGGTTTACCGCACATTCGTATTCGGCCGAATATTCGGCAAAAATGCCGAACATTCTGCCGAATAATCTTCCGTTAAAAAGTGGCCTCTATGCTTGTATGAAGTAGTATAATTACATAATAGTATCCATATTAAGTGTGTGTTATCATCAGTTACACAGAAAAATGTCCAAATGTTCGACCTCTTCCTTCCACTTATTTCATTGTTTTTTGGCAATTTACTGAGTTAAAACGATTTTGTACAGAAAAACAAATGCACGTTCTAATGTTTTGTCGCTAACTATACTCCATTTATTATAACATTAGAAAAAATAATCTCGCAGAAGCAGGACTAAGAAACCTTTTACTTTCAAATTAAGTTCAAACAATTTTAATAAATAAAGCTTTTTTGTAAGTAACAATGTATGGCATACAATATAGAATGGTCGCATAAAAAAAAACGGAAGTCGGTGCTAAGCCAAGCTGTAACAATGAATTGAATAATAGCCTGATATAGTGGTAATAGATCGATCAGAGCGCCGGACAATGATTGTTGATATCACGGTCCCTCATGACGAGAACCTCGTGAAAGCTGAGAAAGATAAACAAATAAAATATCTTGATCTAGCACACGAGGTTGTCGGCATGTGGGATGTGGACTCAGCAGTCATTGTTCCGATAGTCGTTACGGCGAATGGTATAATAGCCAAGAGCCTCGATATTCACCTCATGAGGCTCTCGTTGGGTGGCTGGATCAAGGGCTTGATACAGAGAGCAGTACTCCTTGACACGGCACGCATAGTGAGGAGGTTCCTTTCTCTGGAGCCCTGACTGCCGGCAGTTTGGACCCTGTTCCCGATGCCGGTGGACTACTATTTTTTATATTTTTAAATGTTTTTGTGTTTTTATAGAAATATTTAAAAATGTAATTTGTAAGTATTTTAAAATAAATAAAGGCAATTGAATAATAATGATATCATCCATCTTTTCTTTTCTACTTATTCTACTATTATATTCGTTTAAATATTTTTACTAATAAGATATGTGGCGACATCTATCATGCCACATGCGAACTACACAGCACTGCGATTGAGTAGCAGACTACAGTGACAATAACGACAACTCTCAAAAGACGACGTCACAGAATTCTGTACCGCGCTATCAAGATGTACCACGTAGATAGTATTATATAACCACCCAGCATCAATCGTTGGGCAGTAGCATGCCAAATAAGACCCGCCTAGTTGGAGGATCCTCCCTTTTCGTTGGAGGAACACCATACCTCCTTCCTCCATAGATCTTTAATCCTATTAGCAAAAAAAAAAACTCAACTGCAAAAAAAAAAAAACATTAAAAGTAATGCACTAAAAAGACCGAAACAAGATTGAGAATAGAAAACAAAATTAAAATAAAGAATAAATGAAGTAAACTCTACGTCGGTTTAATAGACTATATTATGAGCTGAAAGCCACATTAAAGTTTAGTAGCAGGCGGGACCCATAAGGAGGGGCTCGTGGCTAAATAACAACCGCGCCGATCGTAAGATTTGCGAGGTTAAGCTGCGCTTGCCGCGGTCAGTCCGTGGATGGGTGACTATTTGTTACACATCGAGACCCCTCCGTGCCTCGGAGAGCACGTTAAGCCGTCGGTCCCGGGTGTCATACGAATACCTATGACAGTCGTTACGAGTAGTCAGAAGCCCGAAAGTCTGACAAACGGTTTAACCTTAGGATATCGGCATTGCCCAGTTACTGGGTTGCGGAGGTCTGATGGCAGTCGCTCCGTGTAAAATACTGGTATTCAGCCGCATCTGGTTAGACTGGAAGCTGACCCCAAGATAATTGGGAAAAAGGCTAAGAGGAAGAAGCAGGCCCATAAATTTTCTTTCGGTTTATAATTTTCAATTGGTAATAATAGTCTGTTAAACCGACGTAGAGTTTACTTCGTTTAGTGTTTATTTTAATTTTGTTTTCTATTCTCAATCTTGTTTCGGTCTTTTTAGTGCATTACTTTTAATGTTTTCTTTTTGCAGTTGGGTTTTTGATTTTTTTAATTATTTATTTTACACTTTTTAGTGTCCCGTGATAGCACGAGGTGCGACACAAACATGGCCCATTTTTACGTTATCAAAAACTTTTTAAACCAATTTATTATTCCTAATTAAACTTAAACATATAAGTTATACATATTTTTGTAATCCCCTTTTAATTTCCTTTATTTTGATAACCTACTCGATAGGTTTGGTTAATTTTTTTTTATTAACGTATTACTATTTCGAGCCAAAAGCCGCCATTTTGTTAATTTTTTTTTCAAACACCCATCTAATGACACTTGGGTTTTTAAGACGAATATAACGATAGCTTAACTGTCGAAATCCATTCAGCCGTTTGGAAGATACGAGGTTATAAAGAAATTTACAAACATACATACAAGATACGCGCGAAAAACATAACCCTTCCTTGGCAGTCAGGTAATAAGGGTGAAAGTAAATCATAAAAAAGTACTTACCCTACAGTACCATGTGATTGATAATAACATAATTCTTCGTCCGTTGTTTGGCAAGAGTCATATCGGTTGTATAAGACCCCATCACACAACCAAATACAAAAGTAAAAAATAATAAAACTCTTCAATAACATTTTGACAATGTTACTCAAGTTGTAATGTACAATTTTAACTACACATTTTTTTCTTCCTACATAAGCTTAAATAGCATTCTTTATTTACTTTTTCTCAACATCTTTTCCTTATTTACATTATATAAGAATTATCTTTATTTTACCAAAATAAACATTATCATTATAGTCGATATAAATAGTCTGAAAAATAATTACCGCGACATTTTTTGTGTTCCAAGTTTTAGAGTTCAGTAGACTATATTAAATTCAAAATGTATAGAGCAACGCGGCCAAGACTGCGTCGTCGACCGTGTTGGTCTTATGACATCAAATATTATGATTCCTTCAAGTAATGAGTTGGTTCAAATTCGAAAAGGTTAATTATGATACAATTTTTTACCTAATAATTACATTTTGTTCAGATTTTATTTTTTCCATTACTTTTTTTATTCTTGACATGGTCGCGTTTGGCCATAGTTTCACCTGATGTTAAGTGCAGACATTGTCTAAGAAGAAGCACACAAATCCAAGGTACAGATATGTAAAGAGATTTCCCTATACCCCTCTGGTTCTCATATATCATCGCACGCTCGTCGCGGTAGCTGAACAGACTGATAAATATTTTCGTGTACATTGAACGAATTCACAAGGGCTACTTATTGGTTATTATGTACTAAATAGACTGGCCTGCAAAAATAAGTATCACACTTATAAAATTGCAATAACTTTTTAAGTACACAAGATATATTTTCGAAACAAAAAGGGCTCAAAAAAGAGTTTAACTTTGTTACTATAGTTTCAAAGAAAGCTGATAAAAATTGCTATAAAACGTTTTTTTTTATTTTAAATCTCTAACTTCTATAGTTTAGAAAAAATTGTAATTTTAAAAGTGTGATACTTATTTTTGCAGGCCAGTATAATTATTTGAAATAAAAAACTATTTAGGCTTGTAAATTAACTGCTCTATCGCATTAGATCTGTACCTGTAATGATAGATGTAAGTTTGTTATGTAATAAATAAAGAAATAAATAAATATACACGACGGTACACAGTAAACTGCTTGGCGCAGTTAATGTTCAGGTGGTAGCTAGCCAGGCGGACCGTATAGATCCTACCACCAAGCGTGCTGGGTTTTGTTGAATCTTACAACAATTAGTATTTATTCATATTTATGTCCCATATTTAATGTTACTTTCAAACTAACACCATACTCATTGAAACCAAACACCGTAACATCAACCGAACCGTACAAAACAAGTAGTAGTAGGGAACTACCAAACGTGCTGGGTTTTTGTTGTGTGATGATGATGAAATCAAAACCTCAATAAAACTGTGTAACACATAGTTTTATTTAATACATAACATCACGCCTGTATTCCCCGAAGGGTAGGGCAGAGGTGAATAGTAACAAAATAATATAAATAGGAATTAGGGGTCTTAGACCTTCTAAAATCATATTTATCCAATCGTAAACAAATAACGGTTATTTCAAGAATTAATGTAATGAAAACAAAGAGAGAAGAAGTGTTTAAATCGGATGAGCGTATGCCTATCTTTGGAGTGCCCCAGGGTAGTGTCATTGGTCCATTATTATTTATATAAATGACTTTCCAAAACCGACCAAATACCCAATGTCTCTCTTTGCAGATGATAGCACAGTAGCTATCGCATGTAAGGATAAAGAACTACATATATAAAACTGACATAAATGACACCCTAAATTCAATTATTAAATGGCTTGACATAAACAATTTAAAAATTAATCTAAATAAGACTAATATTATCCATTTTTCGCAACGACCTATTAGTTTATCTGGCATTAATATATTTCATGAAAACAAATTAATAACTAACACTCATGACGTTAAATTTCTAGGATTAACAATTGACCAAAAACTTAACTGGAAACCGCAGATTCATAACTTGATCAAAAGGATTAGCAGCTCTGCATATGCACTTTATAAACTGGCATCTGTTCTCAATACTGATTCTACCATTATGGCATATTACGGGATGGTAGCATCGTTGTTGAGATATGGAATCATATTTTGGGCTAATTCATCTGACTTCCATCAAGCTTTCAAAGCATAGAAAAGATGCATAAGATCAATGTTCCGACTTTATACAACAGACAGCTGCAAACCATATTTCTTACAACATAGAATCCTAACTCTTCCGTCAATACAACATATATACTAAAGATCGCACTACCTATATTTGTTAGAAATAACCCTCAATTATTCCCACAACTATCTGACACAGTAGTTAGGAACCGCCATGATGACAATTGGTTGAGAATACATGCGGCGAGGACAGAGATTATGAGAAAGAGTATTTTTGCATGGGTCCTAAAATATTTAATAAATTACCAACAGAACTGAAAACTTTAAATATAATGTTGTTCAAAATAAGATTTAAAAACATTCTAATTAATAAAAATATAATTATGATTTAAAAGACTTTATGAATTACTCACTTTAGACTTATGACCTATGCATGATATATTTTTATTCTTGACATTTTAATTATAATTCTTTTTTTTTTTAAATTTTGATTGATTTTATTATTTTCATTTTCAATGGAGATTACTCATTTGTACACCTTTATAGGTAAAACATGTTGGACTATAATTACTTATTAAAAATCAAAAATACTATGTAACATTGTATTATCATCCATGTTTGACACAAATAAAATGATTTGATTTGAACACCATTATTTTACCGTTATGTCTTAAGCCTCATGTAATGGAGGCGAGACTATTGCCACCAATGGGCACAAATCCAAACACCGGGCTGCTTCTGAGGATCTCCACACGGAAAAACCCACTAACACTTTGGCCGACCTAGGGATCGAACCCAGGACCTCATGATCAGCAGTCGCGCTTGCCACCACTAGACCCAACGAGGCGTTTTATTTAATACATACATAAACTCACGCCTTTCTCCCATGGGGGTAGGCAGAAACTATAGAACGCCACATGCTACGACCCTTACATGCCCCTTTCGCTTCATCCACATGCATACATCTTTTCATACACGCACGCCGGTTGAGAGTACTACGCACCTGACCTTTGTGAAGAACATCACCAATAACATCGATGTATGTCCTACTAGGACGTCCTCTACCGGCGTTTCCATTGACATCCGCCTTATAAATTCCTTTTGTTAATCACCGTTCACTCGTTCTCTCAACATGACCAAACCACCTAAGCATACTCCTTTAAATATTTG
The DNA here is from genome assembly GCA_910594945.2 of Amphipyra berbera. Taxonomy (NCBI): domain Eukaryota; kingdom Metazoa; phylum Arthropoda; class Insecta; order Lepidoptera; family Noctuidae; genus Amphipyra; species Amphipyra berbera. The sequence goes on along the minus strand of OU343129.1, from coordinate 19,445,132 downwards.
TCACTACATCATCTTTTAAACCGTAACTTTGTCTAATCTCTTCATTTCTCAATCTATCGTTCAAAGTTGCACCGCACATACTTCGCAAGGAACGCATTTCCACGGCATTTATTCTACTTTCATGCCTCTTCTGCCACGACCAACATTCACTTCCATACATAAGCGTAGGTACCAGCACACCATTATGGACAGCCAGCCGTGCCTTTTTGGACATCGACTGGCTAGCCACAACCGCATGCATAGCACCATTACTTTATTTCCCGCATTTGCTCTCCTTTCCACATCTTCGTCAATCTTACCATCTCTTGTAAACATACTTCCCAAATAAACAAACTCATTCACCTGTTCAATACTTTCATCTCCTATTTTTACTTTACACTCAGATACATCTGCATCTCTTTCAAAAACCATTACTTTCGTCTTGCTTACATTAATTTTCATCCCTTTCATATTATATGCTCCATTCATCATAGTTACCATGTCTTGCAACTCTTCCGCCGACGATGCAAGCAAAACTTATTAATATTTTTATATCATATATTTATTTATTAGTTTTATTTAAACTAATAAATAAAAATGCGTTCCTTGCGAAGTATGTGCGGTGTAACTTTGAATGATAGATTGAGAAATGAAGAGATTAGATAAAGTTGCGGTTTAAAAGATGATGTAGTGACAAAAATTGAAAGGAGTATGCTTAGGTGGTTTGGCCATGTTGAGAGAATGAGTGAACGGCGATTAACAAAAGGAATTTATAAGGCGGATGTTAATGGGAACGCCGGTAGAGGACGTCCTAGAAGGACATACATCGATGTTATTGGTGATGTTCTTCACAAAGGTCAGGTGCGTAGTACTCTCAACCGGCGTGCGTGTATGACAAGATGTATGAATGTGGATGAAGCGAAAGGGGTATGTAAGAGTCGTAGCATGTGGCGTTCTATAGTTTCTGCCTACCCCCATGGGAAAAAGGCGTGAGTTTATGTATGTATGTATGTTTTATTTAATATTTTTCTTATATCTAGATACAAGACTGTTTCTGGAAACAGTGACCTTAACAGAACCCTAGTTATGGAAAACATCTCTAAAAGTTTTACGGGAACGTCTGCTTCAATAATTATTAAATTTATTTTACTTAAGCTATATAAATATTAAACAGATGTTGTACCTACTAGTATAATGAAAATATCATCGAAATTAAAATGAAAAACACAAGATACACATCACGAGGTTCACCTTTACACATCATTTGTATTTAATTACTATGTACAATAGTTTCTTCTTGTCTCGTGTTCGAGCTATACTTAAATCGGTCATGCCATTGTGAAAAAATTAGTCAGACAGCAAGGTTGGTAGCGGGGCTGACTGCCCAGGGTGCCCCGGACGTACTTCAGTATCGTCACTCGTGGAGGCATTAGCTTTCAATGCACTTAGTTCTACTAGGGTAATGTACAACCTACTAGGGGTTGGCGATGGATGTTGAAATACAGGTTGTACCTATTTCGGCAACATAAGCCTTAGAATTTGATTCATCAATATCTATAACCTCTAAGTTACCATAAGCAGTGATAGCCTAGTGGTGTGACCGTCTGGCTACCAAATCATAGGTCTCGAGTTCGAACCCAAGGCACGCACCTTTGACTTTCCGGATTCATGTGCGTATTGTATTATTATCACTTGCTAAAAAAACTGTGAAGGAAAACATCGTGAGGAAACCGCCTGAGATATCTCTCAGGCGGCTTTATATTTGACAGCTTTATTATAGACACCAGGTTAGTCACTAACCACACGAAAAAGAAAGAAAGGCCTCTAAGTAATATTTATAAAATTGTAACTTAAAAAAAGCTTGTAAATACTTCGTAAAGCAGTGTTAGTCTAGGCAATGAATGCTTGTCTTTCATGCAGGAGGCTCTGAGTTAGATACCGACCTGCACCTTATAAATAAAGTTGCCTGATGCCGCGACAAACTGTAAGCTCGTTTGATCCCTGCAAACTCCTTAACTCCGGGTGCCACCTAATTAAATGATTACCCGCGTGTACCCGGCTTTGGGAGTTACCGCCTCGCTTTCTCTGACTGTACTTTTTTCTTACTGTTTTGCGAAGTTGACTGTTTAATTAAAAGTGATTATGTTTACTTTTATCAGAAACGTCGTTCTGTCTAAATGTGGATTTAGTGAAGATTGTATTAGGTACTTAGTTATTGCCTTCATCAACTTTATTTAGGACCATTGCAGTTCATTGTAATACATGAAAACTTTGGGTGGAAAATTTATCATAGTCATATATTATCGGCCCGTAACCTTCTACTGCTAAATAAATGCGTCCGAAATCCCGCTAGAGTGAACGGTCATAGCGGGGTCTTGTCATATTATTCAACATGCTTGGAACTCCGATTGGTGATCACAGTATGTTGTTAATAGCAGACATAAGGATCCTGCTGTCATTCCTCTTGGTCACCTAATAGTCTAATGATAAATGATTTTATTCCTGTAAATAAATTTGTTATAGACACTTTTACAAATTAATGTAATGTTTTTTTTAAGACTAAATGGCTGGAATTTCCTGTCTGACTAGCTTTGAGAAGAAAAACCGAAATAAACTCAGAGATCAAGGTCTATTTTAAAGTCCAGACATTGCGGTATAAAAACAATGCGAGTGCAACAATGTAGGAATGGGCTTTTGAGGAAAGTGCTGTAGCAGGTTTGAGTTGACCTGTCCTAACTGACGACACGCATGCATGAACCATCGTGTACCTCAAACCTTATTTTAGAGAGCTCAACAACCCGACGCACGATGCTACTAATCAGTCGGATATTTGTGTAGGTCAAAAAAAACATACTCAAAACCACCAAACGGCTACAAAATTCGTGTAAAAGTAAATAAAGTCAGTCATCTTTTACGGCATAGGGTAGAGCGGGATGACCAGCTTTTTGCCAAGAACTACCCAGCGAAAATACAACCAGGAATGAATTGATTTCATAATTCGCACCTTTAAAGACAAACCGTTCCTAAACGAAAATATCAAATTTTACACAGGAGCAAAAAGAAAAAACCTTTTCGCAATAAAATTTAAGTACATGATGCTCTGAGCCATTTTTTGAGGTCATATGATGGATATTTATGTACACTATTATAACATACGATTACAAAAAAGTATTTTTATTAAATAGAACTTTGTTTATTGTGATTTTTTACGCCGTTTAAAAGTGGAGATTATTTTTTACGCCCTCTAAAAGTGGAGTTTTAAAAAAGTATCAAGTTCACCTTGTAGTTTACGTAATTTTATGAAAGATGGCATTAATAACTTAATTCATGAAAATTTTCGTTTAGTAACGGTTTGTCTTTAAAGGTGCGAATTGTGTTTCACAAAAACACCGTAGCTATCTTTGTTCCAAACACCGCTGCAATAGGAAACACATAAAAATACAAACAAAATAAGAAACCTTCCTAATCTTAATACGAAATATTAATCTTCCTTTATTGCTAAGGCCGGAGTAGACATAAAAATATATTTCTTAGCCGTTCGCTGTAGGGGAACCTCGGTTCAGTGAGCAAGAAAGAATATTAGAATACTCGCATTGAAAAGATGGGACGAATTGAAAAACAACGCTTAGATATTGTATTTTCTTTCTTTTTTATTTCGATAAATTGTTTTTTTGTTGTACAGAAATACATGTTTGATATAATACGTACTTACGTACTAGATGTGCTGTTTAGAAGAACAACATGGTATCAACGAGTTGTGGTTCCAGAACCATAGTGCCATGGAACTTGACAGCTGTGTAGCGGTAATTTGAACCTTATTGCGTCAATGCATTTGGCACATGTTGCCTATACGATATAGCGCGTCTATTTATTTCAAAGTCGTTGTTTGGCAGTTATATTTATTTCTGAAATATATGTACGTGCAAATGGGTAAAATTATTGTATCGTAACTTTTTGAAATACGGATGCAAATAACGTCCAAGGGAAGTCACCAAAACAGTTTTATCTTATTCGATTATCACTTGCGTTAACGATAAAGGAAAAAATTGGGAAGAAACTTGCACAATAGATAGGACTCAAAAAAAGCGGTCTCGATGGTTTCAGAAGTCTGCTCACCCGGATCAAGCAAGGGTGGTGGACCCCTTAACCCTACTCATTCTGAGAAGAGGCCCGTTCCCAGCAGTGAGACAGTAATAGGCTGGTTATACTTACGCTCATAGAAGACAGCAGATGGACAGATGAACTGAAGTAAAGAATTGTAGTAAATAATGAATGCGGGCGACGGATAATCGGCTGTAACCTGAGTTTAGGGTCACGCCATACATTGATACACGATAGACTGAGCTATGATGATGACGATATGAAGGCTCTATTTGACCCAGATGATGAAAGATTACATATAAATTCACGAAACAACGGTTCCTAAATTTGGTTCCTAAACATTTTGTTTATTAACAGTAAAGTCAAAGTCAAAGCATTTATTTCAATTAGACCATTTAGAGGCACTTTTGAATTATCCAGAAGAGGTTACTGCTGTGTTCCAAAGTGTAGATTGTAGATTCCTATTGAGAAGAACGGGCAATAAACTTCATGGTTACTCTTTTTCAATAAATGTATTTGGACAAAATTGGTCCTACGACAAGACGATTAATTTGACCTTTTAAAGCTAGAAACAAAGTGATCGTTACCATAAACACACTACTGTACTTCTATATATACTATTATATCGGGTGTAACGAAGTTGAAAGACACATATTCTATCCATAATTACAAAAAAAAAAAAATTGGGCCATACCTGGAAACCTGGTTATGAAAAAATTTAAAGTGAAATTCACATTTTTTTTTAATTTTACGAGTCATAAGTTTAAACTTTATCATTAAACGTTCTTCTAAACAAACATTTTGATTAAAAAACCCCCGACGCAAAAAAAACAAACTTTTAAAAAGTCAAAAATCATAGTATCGTTGAGCCATCAAATTCGATTGAGTAACACCTATATATTTTAATTACAGAAATTGATGGATGGCACGATAAGGTTTGCGCGTTGAAATGGCGATATAATATCGCGTCGGGGTACCGCTAAAGTAAGTCAGACCCTTCATTTAATTGACCATCTATTAATTTACTAGCTAGCTAATTTACTTAGCGGTACCCCGACGTGATATTATATCGCCATTTCAACGAGCAAGCCTTATAGTGCCATCCATCAACTTCTGTAATTAAAATATATAGGTGTTACTCAATCGAATTTGATGGCTCAACGATACTATGATTTTTGACTTCTTAAAAGTTCGTTTTTTTTTTGCATCGAGGTTTTTTAAATTTAATTTTTATTTTAAACTTAGTATTAAGTAAAAAAAATTAAACTTACTTTTGCCACCATTGCATTGTATGTAGAATCAAATACTGATCAAAACGAATCCACCAAACACGACATAATTATCTGCTATTATTTTTTCAAGAGTGTACTAGTGCACTGGTTATCCTGGCTGCAGCATCAGGCCAAGAATTTCATAATCTTGCATAGTTATATAGCATACATGAGTGTTTAAAATTTTATTTCACACGTATGTTTGAAAGTAAAGTAATACACATTATGCGTCTAAGAACCCTACCGCAGCTAAAAACCTTGAAATGGCTGAACCGATTTTAATAAAACATGTCTAAGATCACTCGCTAGAAAACCAGCTTTCAAATAAAAAAAACCGCACTCAAATCGGTTCACCCGTTTAAGAGCTACGGTGCCACAGACAGACACACACACAGACGGACAGACAGACAGACAGACACACATAGCGGTCAAACTTATAACACCCCTCTTTTTGCGTCGGGGGTTAAAAAGTAGGTTCCTACGGTTTTCTTCGCACGCGCTTACATTGTGCGCTACAGTTAACAGCTGTTTAATTATACCTAAAAATATAAAAATAAAAGTCGTTTCCCACCAATTATTTTTGCTCAATGTTACCTAGTGTGATGTACCTACAGTGTATGCATTAACATCGGCTTCGTTAAGACTTTTTTTACACTCTGTATAATAATGGTAGTCTAATTCAAAAACACAATGCGAATATAAATGTACTCTGTCTCACCTTTGGTTTTCCCACTCCGATCTTGCAGCTCATAGTAATGAGACTTCGGCTTGGAAAAATTCGACTCCCCATAATCCAATCCATTGGAATTTCCTGAACTATTCGGTCGCCCCCTCTTCCTAAAACTATAGCCATATCTGTTACCACTCCAGGTCCCTATAAAGACTACGTTTTATTATTGGTTGGTGAAGATACCCGAGTATTCATTTTAGCCAATAATGCTGGCAGGACATAGAAATTTAAAATTACTCTACTGCCCAAATGTAAAAGTTTATTTTTTTTACTGAAATGTGATTTTGCATTATTGTTTGTGATGGCAAAATAGAACACAATACTTTTCAATAATACAGAATATTATAAACATAAACACGGCAACAAGTGCTAAATCTCTTCCTACCGAATACACCACGCCTGTAATACGAAAGTACCAATCTTCGTTCGTTCGTGAAAACAAAACGGAATTGATAAAAACAGAAAAAAGAATCTTCCGTCGCTATAGGAAAATCCCATCTATTATAATATCTCATTCCCATTGCACGATCTAATTTCCTATTCATCGAACGCCATATTTCTGGCACCCTGTTGTAAAACTAATTTAAATTTACATTCAAGATAGACTCTGTCTTCATCGGCATTAGGAATATTTTCAATTGTCTCGGATTGGTTATAAATTTGTAATCTCTTAAGAAATTCGATACAAAGTCTCCGAGATGTATTTTTTCCCTCGGTTTTGAGGAAAACCTGAGCGCTTTCGTAAGCCAATACGAAATATTGGATTAAGATAAAAAAACATGATTTACAGTCGATTACGTAATGAAATGTTTTGCGAAAGGATTGTGTTTGTTTCAATTTGAAAAGGTTGACAGATTTACCTCTATATTGATTTTCATATTCTGTGCACATATTTTCTGTCACATTAGACTAAGGTCAGGTGAGCGTAATTTACGTCGTACAAAGATAGTCGCATACAATAATTAAAATATATAATCGTAAGATAAAAGGTATAAGAAAACAAAACTCAAAAACTAAAACAAAGCCAACACGTGCTTCACTCATATTACGAGAAGTCAAACGCAGGAAATGAACTCGCAAACATGTTTAATTAACACATGTAATTGCGACCACAATTTGCCACGAGCCGTTACGAGTTCTAATTCATTAGGTTCGACCACGCGAGAAATTCGAAGGCAGACTTAGATGTGGCGGTGGTATTCTGGTAGGAAGTTGATTTTACTTTGAAAAGGGAAACCTCTTTTCATGAATTTGACTTTATTGAAAAAAATAATGAAGGTGGTGGTTGTATCTACCAGTACAAAGATAAAAGAGAATCCAACATCAGAAAAGACTGTGGAGACATGTAAAAACTACATACAATAGAGGAGGTTTATAGGAGGGAGATAAAGAATGGTTTTAATAAAGTGTGTTGGTTTTATTTTTATTCATATTAAGGAGTCTGAATTATTTACTGTTGATGATAATTTCTGTCAATGTGAAAAAAAAACAATAAACAGGCTCTGTTCTGTCTAACCTTTTCCTAGCGATGCTTGGATCAGCTTCCAGTATTTTACACGGAGCAACTGCCATCTGACCTCCGCAACTCAGCTACTGGACATTGATGAAGTGTATCAACAGGCTCCATCTAATAGAAATTCTCTTGGAGACAATTATTAAACTGAAGATAAAAGCATGTGATGTACCAAAATTTGTGAAACTCGATTCTCTTCCAAGAAAATTAGCTAGTGAAAAATAAAAACTACTCTCGTTCGTACTACAAATGACTTCGAAACGACATTGCAGTATCTAATCAAAATAAGGCGAGGAGCGAGTGCAGTGTGAAATGCGGCAATTACCTCAAGAGCACCGTGTCACACATCCTGCTAACTCTTCAACTAGTTACGAGAAATGTTTGGTCGTTTAAAATTATCGATAAGTGAATTTTGGGTTATTTGAGCCAAATTACTCGTCGACATTATTTTACTGATTACAAAAGTTTTATTTTTCGAGATTTTAAGGAAACACCTTACGAACTAGATTATTCTTATTTAGAAAATCAGCCAACCTAGTAATTTTATTACCAATCAGAATCACACAAAAGCGAGTAGTGCCATCTGATTGCAACAAAGGAAATTAAAAAAACTAGAATTTATCGGTCCAAAAATAGAAATGTTCTATCGATATTGTTGCTTACATCACTAAACAGTTTGCAGAGTGTCGGACACCGATGTCGGAACAAGTCTCACGCTTCTCAAACAGCACTGCAATTTAATGCTCAAGTGTTCCGACATTCATGGAACGTCGAATACGAAATCAATATTTGACACTACAGTACATCCAAATCGCTGGAAGCATCTGAAGTCTTGAAGTAAGAATTAGACCATTAACGATAAGATTTGATACTTCATAATGCGAAGTACCTTTATGTCCCTGCATATTAGAATTAGACCTAGGGGAATCAGAATATTGTGCTTGATTGATTTTTTAACTGCCTCTTTGGTCTAGTGGTGGCAAGTGCGACTGCTGATCGTGAGGTCCTGGGTTCGATCCCCAGGTCGGGTAATGTGTTATTGGGTTTTTCCGTGTGGAATTCCTCAATAGCAGCTCGGAGTTTGCATGTATACCCGGCTGATGGCAATAGGCTCGCACCCTATTACTAACATAACGGCGAAATGAGGGTGTTATTATACATCTCTGCGCAACCCTTCGAGGAATACAGGTGTAATGTTATGGTATGTTGATTTTCTACATAAGAAAAACAATTAAAGAATGTTCTTATGAATATTAAATTGTATTTTGGATGGTAGATATTGAACAAATTGCAGTACAAACAATGAAACAGGTGAAAATATAACAATGAATTCTTCGTTATTAAAACTTATAGTAAACGAGAAGTTTATGTAAACCAATATCATTCGCAGAATGAATATAGTAAGAATTATCTTTCCAACGGAAACAAATTGTAGTACAAACAATGGAACACGTGAAAATAAAACAATGAATTTTTCATTATTGAAATTTGTAGCAAACAAAATTTTTATATAGGTACATCAGTATCATGCAGACTAAATATAGCAAGAATTACCTTTCCATCACATAACATAACATCACGCCTTGTATTCCCCGAAGGGTTCGGCAGAGGTGTAATAGTACACCCTCATTTCGCCAGTTATGTTTAAGTCCCATGTAATATGAGTGCCATCGAGCCTACTGCCATTTAAACGAGCAAAATTGCAGACTCCGGACTGCTACTGAGAAATTCTTGATAGAAAAACCTAATAACACTTTGCCCGAGTTGGGGATTGAACATAGAACCCTATGCTCAGCAGTCGTGCTTGCGACCACTAGGCAGGCAGTCCTGTCTCTTAGTCGCATTTACTTGTTCCTAACTATCCAATTATTTGTATCAGTACATTTCATCACTGCCTTCACTCGTACACATTTTCTAAAGTTTCTCCCATCTTACTTCTAATGAACAAGTTCTATTATAACTTCATCCATATAAAATTAAAGCCGACTTGTCATCTCTTTCGCATATACTAGTAGTATTTTCTATTCATCGTATCCTATTTCAATGATAATTATTATTTATTTTTGACCACAAATTTACGTTCTGATGTTCTAAGTATATTTCATTAGAAATGACCCATATAAGACAGACAACACCTGTCATTAGCGTGGTGCTTTGACAACACTACATTAATGAAATGATTAAACCATAACCGATTAAGATTTACGAAAGTTTTTACGTTTCTGAAGCATGCAAGCATTATTCGATTAGATTTTACGAAGAATCTTTGAAATTTTAGGAGGTAGCATATTGTTTAGTAGTTCCCACTACAGCAATTTCATAAATGCATTCGCAGGCGAAAATATGAAGATAACAATCCGGGTGAGCTCATTTTACCCCACATTACTGCAAGTGAAGCTGCAAGCATTCCTAGTATAGTTACAAGACTGTTACCGTAAATTGGATTGTTCGACATCGTCTAATAAACCCATTGCCCTCATTGAATTCGCATAAAATACTGTGTATTCTATTCGAATCGAGACGTAGCAGAATTTTCACTATTCAGTCGTTCTGGCCCCGCGAACCAATCAATTAATCTTTTACTGCGTTCCTAATAAAACTCTCTACGACCTAAATAGCCAACAGGGATGTGAGATGTAGGTAAGTATTTCGATTTCCAGATTCAGATTCATGACATAATACATTTTTTTCTGATCCGGTGGGTGTTGTAAGGGGCAGTAATCCAAAAAGGGAATCCAAGTATTAGAATGGTAACAAAACGCACAAAAAAATGTATTTGTGAAAGTAAATTCACGATGATCGTTGTGCCAAAAAACTGAGACGCAGCACATCAAGGTAGAAAGCTACCTAAATATGCATTTTTGTCGTTCCTCTATAATAACATAACACATAACATCATGCCTGTATTCCCTGAAGGTATGGGCAGAGGTGTGTAGTAACACCCTTATTTCGGCGTTATGTCTAAGTCAATAGGGGGCGAGCCTATTGCCATCAACCGGGCACAAATTCAAACTCCAGGCTACTACTGAGGAATTCCAAAAATCGAATAACACTTGATCCAACCTGAGGATCAAACTCAGGACCTCACCTCACCTCAGGCATTCTCTATAATATTCCTTTTATTTTCAATCCTTTTCAATTTATGAAACCTAACAATCTTTATAGTAGGTAACAGTATGCCTATGCCTAAAATGGAAGACCGGGTGCCATAACATAACTGGATTAATTTGGAGTGGGTGACGTCACGTCGTCGAGTTGAACGTCAAACTGTGATGCGGTGTAATGAACCAAATTCTATCTACAACCTTTGGGACATGAAACTGCTGTTTTAGGTCGATAAATTATGTCAGTAGTTCAGGCCAAATATTGCTCTCAAATTGGTAATTTATCAGAAGCTACGTAGTGCTATTTTGGAAACTATCATCCTGATGCTTTGTTGGTCTAGCGGTTGGGTCCTGGTTTCAATTCCCCAGGTCGGGCAAAGTGTTATTGGGTTTTTCCATTAGCAATTTCTCAGTAACAGCCCAGAGTCTGGATTTGTGCCCGGTCAATGACAATCGGCTCGCCCTCTATTACATGGGACTTAAACATAACTGGCGAAACGAGAGTGTACTAAAATACCTCTGCTGAATCCTTCGGGGAATACAAGGCGTGATGTTATCATCCTGATCTACATATAAATCATCACCATCACCATTAGCAGTGAAGTCCACAACTGGACATGGACAAGTCAATGAGCGTGCAAGAAAATTTACTTAATCTGGTGATTAATTACGCTTGGCACATGGATTTCAGTGCAGAGGACGGGTGCTGCCTATCCTCTTGAAAAAATCATGTTATAGTCTGTGACGTCATCATTTAAAACAAAAAGCGGAAAGCCAGTTCCAAATTGATTTAAACAAATGACGACAGTGGCTCAAGCTCTGATACTGAAGTATGACAATCAAAAGAAACTAAAGCATTTACAGATAAACATCGATAAAGATAATAATCATGAGCTCCCATTCCAAACGCGTCACCCAGAACCATCCAAAACTTTCCATCATGAACATCATTCAAAAACGATCAAAATATTTTGTATGGCGCAACCCGTCCACCAAAGTTCAACGATAAACATCTGTACCGTTGATAAACACCCCATAAATAAGATTAGGCTGCTTACAAAGAATGCTGTCCCACGCTTTCGAGATAATGGAATTGATAGCAAAGCACATTCTCTTGAGATAACAGCCTAATTAGGTTATTTGTATTAGGAGATTAGGATTTCACAAGTGTTGAAGGGTGTAATACCTCCTGCGATGGGAAAAGTGAAAACCTCTTTGTTTTGATGTCGTAACGGGGATAATGAGCCGTTGGTGCAATTTTCTTGAAATTTGAGTACAGACGGGTTGTTAGAATCATTTGTCTTTTTCTGATCTACTGCAACGAGTGCTGGATTGTGTAAAGAAACAAGTCTAGGACTTTTAATAATCATTAAATAAGACGTAATAAGTTGGACCATGATTTTCATATTTAATAAAAATGGGAATTCTTGTCTTTAAGTGGAACGACGGTCATAAACCTGTACTCTTCAAATGTTCCTTATACTTTCTATCAAATCACATACATTAATTTTGAATGTTAGATATTTCGTCTAACCGGACGACACGTTTGGTTCAGTGGCCGAGCGATCGGCTTCTGTGCTACGGGTCGTGGGTTCGATTCCCGCACGGAACAAATATTTGTATGGCCTACAGATAGTTGTTCCGGGTCTGGATGTTTATGCATGTGAAGATTTGTGTCTGTAAACGCACCCACGACACAGGAGAAATCCTAGTGTGGGGCAACGTTTTTGTTAAAAAAAAAAAGCTGAGTATTGTCAGAACTCCGGCCGAATATTCCTTACGTTTCGACCGCTTACTGGCCAAGCACGAGTGCTGTCGAGTTACTAACGTAAACGTAACGTTATTGCAAATTGAGTATATTCGATTCAAAAGTCCCACTTTTGAATCGAATATACTCAATTCGCACATACCATTTAATTAAATTGATTACTTCATTCATATCTATGTTGATACAAACTGTGAATGTCACAAAAAAAAAAGGTTATACGACAGTTGTATTTTCGATTCAAAATTCGCTTCCATTAGCGATACGTCAAATGTTCGTGCTATGCCTACTGGTTTTTCCCGGTAAGTTTTGTTTTCAGATTTCCAATGTCGCTCGTAGGAACAAAATAAGATCATGTCAGATGTCGTTACTATCCGCGTTAACACACACGACACTCGTACGCATCCTGCGAGCTTCTAGAACTATAAGACCTGGTAATTTTATTGCGCCTTCTACTTCGTTCAAAAACGTATCCAAAGTGAGTAAAGTCTATGATTATGTGCAACGTTAAGTACGCTTAACATAGCCTGACAACACTTCAGTTGCAAATATCACCGTCTACATACAAGTGCCCATTTGTCGCACACTTTCACGACGCCATTAAAAATCACAAACCGCTCGTTAAGGAGTATCAGGCACGCAGGCCCGAGGCCAGTGTCACTACAAAATAGTATTTATCGTGATTGATACGACTTGTCTCCCTACTCGCCACATGCTAATTTATGCTAAAGTTGTACCAAATTATACTGTAACGAAACATTCGAATTTAAATTCTATTTAGTAAGCAATAGAGCTGGGAGTGACGGTAAAAGTTGGCTAATTCGTGTTTAAGGTACGACCAAATTGTAAAAGGATTTGAATCAAGGGAATTTCAAATTTATTTTGTGGTGTATAAGGTAAGTTGTGATAGTAAGATATAATTTGGTATAACAGTAATCTAAATGCCGGCTGACCGTTTAATGTAAGCGTTAACTATGTAAAAGCCTTTTTTTAATTTCCAATGTTTTTGTTTGTTTTTTTAATTGCCGGTTTGTTTGTTGACCATGTTGTTGAATATGATGAATATGTAAAAGTCAAGTAGCAACATTTTTATTCGTGTATATTTTTTATTGTTGACAAAGCTGATATGTTGTTTAAAGAAGAATGAAGTATTAAATAAGCCATGTTATTTTTTTGAAAAAATTACACTGACGACATAGGCTGCTTGTTCAAGTGTTGCACAATTGTTTTTGGACATCAATAGAGCGTTACATAAAATATGGAGATTTAAGACAGAATCAAAGTTGAGGATATTAGAATACATATAGGTATCGAGCTTCAAGTGAAGGTTGGAAGGGGCAGAGGCCACAGTAGAATTTTAACGGGTACTGACACGTAAATAGAATAGAGGATAGCCGATGGTTGAAAGTGAGAACGTGGTGGCCGAGATTGGAACGAAGATCTGTAGACCGGCAGGCTCAACTATCAGATGACATTGTGGAGTTATCTGGAAATATGTGGATACGAAGAACAGGATCGTAGGATAGCTTTACCAATAAAAGGCCTATACTAAGCGTTGGGTGGAAAAAGCCTGAAATTATGATGAGAATAAGCACTTGCACCATTGACTCTTCTAAACAATTTGTCGCTTCGGGCTTTACAAAGTGCAACATACTCTAATCAAGGCTATGAAAATTGTGAAACTTTAGTACACCAATTGAATCCCAAAGGAAACTACCGTCTCATTTTAATCCCACTTCGCCTTCTGTTAACTCTAAAAAGAAATCAAACTCAAAAACAATGACATTGTCTTCTGTTGTCTTTTTCAATTACAGGAACTCATCACCATTAACGCAACGAGACTAAAACTCAGATCCAATCTCTTCAGTCTCTTAATTTTTTAAACCTTAATTCAATTGAAAGAGGGCAGAAGAGTTGGAGCATCCTTTATCTGTTACCAATTGTCCACTGTCCCCAGTAGCGTTACACATAAGAAAGTTACATGAAAGCATTAATTACTTAGCCATTGGACATTGCTGGAGACTGTGGGTTAAGGTGTAAGTGACAGCGGTGCTACCGTGTCCATCGCTCCTGCGAGGGTGTAGAGGGAGACCAAAAACTCTTCCTGGAAAGTGCCTTACGCGCATAACAAAGGCTCCAGAAGCATAACTTCATAACCGGAGCCTCTCTGTTGTGCTGAAAATGGAAATCGGGTAGATTTTAATGCGACAAAAATTCCACACTCCTCAGCCTCCAGGCGGCGGCCTTCATAAAGACTCAAGAAAAAAAATTGATTGCAGTATATTGATGTGGACTTCGTTGAAATAATTCATTTCATATCTTTTTGTAATATTTATTCCCTTTGAATAGACTTTTCGAGATTATTCTAATCTTAAGGAAGAGTCCGAACGATTTGTTACGTTGCAATTAGGCCTGAATTTGCATTATTATTATTTAGATTCGATACCTTTAATAATATAATAATAATAAATCTTTAATTAAGTATCAAGACTTGGCACACGAGGTTGTCGACATGTGGGAGGTTGACTCAGCAGTCATTGTGCCGATAGTCGTTACGGCCAATGGCTTAATAGCCAAGAGCCTCGACCAACACCTGATGAGGCTCTCGTTGGGCAGCTGGGTCAAGGGCCTGATACAGAGAGCGGTACTTCTAGGCACGGCACGTATTGTCAGGAAGTTCCTCTCTCTGAGGCCCTGACCACCGGTAGCTTGGACCCTGTTCCCGATGCCGGTGGGCTACTATTTTTTATATTTTTTGTGGAAATATTTAAAAATATAATTTATATGTATATACAAAGAATAAACGAATAATAATGAATCTTTTATTTCAGATCAAATTATCCATATGTTGATAGTAAAAGTTAACCTAATGTTAGTAAGAAAATAAAAAATAAAAACAAACATAATTTAATGATGACTTCTTAAATCCAAATGATGCTAATTTCAAAGATTTACCGTTGATTACATTCCAAGGTTTAATTAAGTAGTATTTTATAAAATTCAAATGCGGAAATAAAAAATATGATTGCACATGGTAGTGCACAAGCCTAGTTCTCATCAATTTTGAAAATCGCTATTTGCTTACCTCTTGTACCCCTGCCAACACCAAGACCACAAATGGATGAAGTCCATTTAATCTCGTGGGATTTAATTGCAGCACCTTTCGATTCGCCGCCGGTGCCGACCATTTATTGGTCGGAAGATTTACTGGCGACTGTGTCGATTACTCGATGTTTTAATTTTTTTGCCCAAGTCCCACAAAGGTAATGTCGTAACCGCAAAATCTTGTGGTGGTGAGTATGATTTAGAGCTAATGCGAGGTGAAGCATTGGAGGGGGTAAAACAAAAGATGAAACAAGTTCTTTCCATAGCAGATTGTTATATAATCAAAGTTAGTTCGAAAGAGTTCAGTGGTTTTCTAAAATTTTCATACCTTAAAAGAGTTTAAACGAGTGACGATACTCAATTCCGTCCGGCGCACCCTGGGCAGTTAACCTCGCTATCAATCTTGTTAACTGGTTAATCTTTTTACCACGGTATGCTATGTATGAACTAATGTCGCTCAACCTCTCACTCTTGTTAGTAGTGAATGCTAAATCACTGAAATTGTATTTCTCGCACATTTCACTCCGATATTATTACATGTGTTATCCCAATTCATTCATTGTTATTCCAACTTAAACTACGAACAAACTACCCTATTCCCCCCCCCCCCCCCACACAGATACACTAAATTAAACACACACAGAAACACACGCAAAATTAAACACCCAAATACAAAATCACACACCAATGCGCATTCTACTATTCTACTATTACTACCGTTTACATCTTATTATTAATGTATACCTATAAGTTAGATACATGTATAAAATCAACATTAATAATACATATTTAGTTCATCTATGCAAACGACTTAGGGAAGAGCGGGATATCCTAACACAATCATACATTTGCTTAAAAGAATATCCCCACACTAACAAATGTAAAATACTTGTCAATGAATAAACATTTTTCTTTTTTTTTTCATACTTAGCGACACGAGAGCGGAAGAAGACGAAGACGAAACTATCAGACAGAAACTCATATCATGCACATGCGCAATTAAAATGGGATATGCTGAAGCGATGGGTGATTCATCTAGTCCGACTAGCCCTTTCCCAACTATGTTGGGGTCGGCTTCTAGTCTAATAAGATGCAGCTGAGTACCAGTATTTTACACGGAGCGAGTGCCATCAGACCTCTGCAACCCAGTTACTGGGCAATACCGATATCCTAAGGTTAGACCGGATGAGTCATCTAGTATAATATCAAATTCCTTTATAAATCTTTGATTTAGTATCCTCTCTTCATTTAAAACATAAATCAATGTAAACCTAAAAATCACAATAATTGCACCTTTTTTTCGAAGTGAGTAACATTCATGTTCATAAGCACGGTTATAGCAGTGACCATCTGACTGCCAAGTCATAGGTTTAGACTTTTCGGATTCATGTGCATATTGTATAATTATCACTTGCTTAAAAACGGTGAAGGAAAACATCGTGAGGAAACCGGCATTCTTGAGAGATATTTCTCGACGGCATGTCAAGACAAGTCAGAGGCCCATGGGCGGCATAAACTTTGACACCAGGTTAGTCACTAACCACACGAAAAGAAGAAGAAAAGCACGGTTTTCTGAATTCATGTGCGCACTCATAAACATAGAACTTCCTACCACCCCCAAAAAAGCAATACCATTTATTGAGTTCCCAAACGTAGTCAATATTGAACCATTGAATTTTATTTTAGCAGAATTTTCAAAGCAACACAGGAACTCAATCGAATATTTTTGCGAAAATCAAAAACAAACGCGTCAATGTTGAGTACAGTACACTTCAGTTGCATCGTGTGTAGTTTGTGGGGTAACGCATTGGGCACACTGGAAATTTCTGGAATATTCGTATGCGTAAAATACCTATTATTCATTTCGTTTTCAAGTAGTTTTAATATTATGACTGTCAATCGATTTACGATTCCGATTTATATTCGATATGATTTGGAATCCCAACTAACAGCTAGTTCACACAGAAACTGTTTACAGGACCCGTTTTAGCAGATCCATTTTTATTTTAGTGATGGCGCCTGTAGTTGTATACACGACAGTATTCCGAATCAAGTAAAAAATTCTGGATCCGTTATTTTTATCGTATCCTGCGTGCCAGATGGAACGCGGCTGCCATTTGTTTAACTAATCCATCGGTACAGATGTGAACAACACATCCAGTACTGACGGATCTGTTAAAAAGGATCCGCTGTGTGAACGGGCTCTTAAAGGTTGTTGAGTACCGTTCTTATGAACAAAGAGCTTTCAACGTCCCATTTTATTCACATACCGTAAAAACTCACAATGTCAATAATATTAAAGTTTAAGCTAAAGACTTTGTTGAATCGGGGCATAAGTTTAGAAATTCTCAATGGAAATCTGAATGGACACGTTTGGTACAATGGTGCATGACTGGCTTTCTGCGCTACGGGTCGTAGGTTCGATTCCCGCACGGAATAATTATTTGTATGTCCTACCGATAGTTGTTCCAGGTCTGGATGTTTGTGTAAGTGAAGATTTGTGTCTATAAACGCACCCACAATACAGAAGAACACCGAGGGTGGAGCAATGTTTAAAAAAAAGAAAAGTGAGATCAAAATAAGTTTAAACGTATAATGTTGTATTCACATGTTACCATGTTACTTAAATACATTGGTAAACTACAATCATAAACCAACTTTAAACTTTGTTCCATAGCAATAAACACCAAAGCCTAAATTGAAATATCAAAAACGAGTAAATGTACTTCATGTGCTCACACCACAACCAAACGTATCACGCAGGCAATGCAAAAAAAAAGAAAGGTGTTGAGAAAGAAACACCTACCTGATATTTGCGAAATTGGATCGCCCGATTTTTTGGGAGCAGAAGGGAAATTCTGCCCCGATAAACAGATTTAGATAGGTCGGTAAATGTGAATAGAGTACTTACTGCTGTTATTTACTTTAATATCATAGTAGAGGTTTTTTGTGCTGCAGATATTTTATAACAATATCTTCTTCTTTTTTTCGCGTGGTTAGTGACTAACCTGGTGGCAGAGTATATGCCGCCCATGGGCCTCTGACTTGGCTTCACATGCCGTCGAGAAATATCTCTCAGGCATGCCGGTTTCCTCACGATGATTTCCTTCACCGTTTTTAAGCAAGTGATAATTATAGAATACGCACATGAATCCGAAATGTTAGAGGTGCTTGCCTTGTGTTCAAACTCGAGACCTATGACTTGGCAATCCGACGGTCACATCACTAGGCTATCACTGTTGTACAATACCTAATAATGTAGGTATTTTCTTAGACATAGTTTGGCTTTCTTTAATTTCTACAATTATAATTTTTACGTGCTACTTCATTATTAATTTTTAGTTTTAAATTTGACATGAATTTGTATTAAATGTTTTACAATTCGAATTTTTAACCCTGTCTCACCCTGTATGTTCCTTGGGGTGATAAATATGTATTATCACCTCTTTCCTCGCAACGGGTATTTGAAGAGCTTCTTCAGGTAAAGCATTTGCAGCATATCACAGTATTTTAATATCTTCTTCACTCGTGTCGGCTCGAGTTATACGACTAAGCTACTAACTCTTGCCGTGATAAAAAAAATTTGCTTGTCAGCAAGATAATAGCAGGTCTGACTACTCAGGGTGCGCCAGACGTAGATACAACATTTATTTATTTTGACCCTTAATAGGGCCGTACGATTTTAAGAAAAGTAAATAACAGACTATTTGACATTTTTTTACAAATTATATAAAAAGGAAAATAAATGTATTTATTTAATTTTTTAAGAAAATTATAAATGATAAATGATTTTTATTTCTGTAAATAAATCTGTTACAGACACTTTATATTTATATATATTTCCAAGTATGAAAAATAACCTTTGCCTTATTAAGGGGTTAAAAACGGCCGCGTACCATTTACCTAAAACACTTAAAGTACCGTCACTCGTGGACGTTCTTTTAATGCACCCTCAGTCAACCAAAATGTATCTTAAATTACAGGACACTAAGTGCTACATGTATTGATTATGGCATTGTCTTTCAAGATCGTTATTAAGGATAATCATCACCATCCCTTTCCAATAAAGAATGCACTTCCGTACTTCCTACCCTCAATCTGTTAACAGGTAACATATTTTCCACTTTTTGGGTTTCATGTTTCTGACAGAACTTCTCTAAAAAAACGTTTCCTTAATATTCAAAATATTCGTCGTCGATTTCTCACGGACGTTAAATTTGAAGAGTAATTGGAGACACATGCTCAAACATCTACATCTGAGGGTGTGTCTAATTACGCTAGAAATATGCCCCGGGGATATTGTTAATTAATATATATAGTACGCACGTGTGAAACCACGGTATAATTATGATTTATGAATACTACAGTTTCTTCTTCTAGTTTAAGAGAATTTAGTGTTGTGTTCTTTTAAAATATTGTTATGACTTGATTGGGGACAGGTTTTGGTTAAGATTTTGCTGTTTTTTTTTTAAATGTTGTGTTTATTTTCTCATTTTCGGTCTTGTTAATGCCCGTTCACACAGCGGATCCGTTGTTAACGGATCCGTCGGTACTGGATGTGTTATTTACACCTGTGCCGACGGATCTGTTAAACAAATGACAGCTGCGTCGCATCTGGCAGGCAGGATACGATAAAAAAACGGATCGTGTGTGAACGCACCCATACTTTTCCATACATCTTCATGTACGGATCCGTTTTTTATACTATTCGCATCCAGTTTTTGATAACAAAACGGAACATGTAAAAATGTCGGACCGGTACTTTTTACTGGATTCCTAATAATGTCGTGTATGTGAACTCGCTCATACAATTTCAGGCACCATCACCAAAATAAAAACGGATCCGTTAAAACGGGTCCTGTAAACAGTTTCTGTGTGAACTAGCTGATATACGAGCCACATAAACTGTTATTTATATCTTACGGTGCTAAAAGACTGCGGCAGCTTATCATTATCATTACGCTTGAAAAGTGAATCAGTGGTCATAAGTAATACAATAATATAAAATTGTAAAAAAAATGTCTCCAAAACAAACCAAAAAAGGTTGACTGTATTATAAATGCTGACGCTTGACATTTTGCGAACACGACCCTCGCATCTGCACTGAACCCTAACGACATTTTGACCAACACCAATTTGCGAAAATATCCCATCATCGTCCCTGAAGTCATTCTTTTTTTTTTCAGCGATGTGACGAGTTGTACCAAAAAATATAATGGGGCCAAAATGACCCACGTCAACAATTTTGCCCCTAATTTTGCTCGTAACCCTTTCGTGATGCGGGTCACGGGCGCGACACAAATTAATCCATTTAAAATACATGCACAATTCGGTCTAACATGCCCATGCGTACATGAATAAATAAAATGTACGGCGTCGACCCGAGTCCGTGGTAAGGGTTGATTTTTGGAAAAGTCCAATTTTGGTTGCGGTAAAGGGGTTGCTTTTGTTATCTTTGTGAATGTTTCCATAGATTTCCCATTTCTAGGGGAACATGGTAATATTATAGTTTTGCCGGCACCAGCTGCTTGGCATGGCGTAAATTGTATAATCAAAGACCTTCGTGTGAGCCGGAAGCTTTTCATAATATGTGAATGAAAAAATCTTGCTTAACCTAAATATACTTACTGGTCCAAAAAGTTAACTTGGCTAAGCTTTTAACTGGCTATGAGAGTGCAGATTGCAGAGCAACAATTTAATATTTTAATATCCATAATCATTATACCTCAGACCACACAATACTAAACTTTCTTTAAATGCAAATAATATGATATTATTTTAAATAAATCTGTTACAGACACTTTTACAAGTCAATGTAATGTTTTTTTTTAAGACTAGATGGCGCCGGTATTTCCTATCTGACTAGGTCTCTTTTAAAGTCCAGACATTGTGGTATAAAAACTATGCGAGTGTTACAATGTAGGCCAACGTCTGGAATGGCCTTTTGAGGACAGTGCCATAGCAGGTTTGAGTTGACCTGGCCCAACTTAATTTAGAGACAGAAAATACGTGAATACGTTTAAAGGTGTGCTTTAAAGCTTTACTTATCTACCGTCTCAAAGGCTTGACTCACAACTTAATAGTTTCTGACACGCATTTCAATTCCCCCGATCAAATCAAATCGTCAACAAATCAATAATTTCTTCACACCACACGATGGTTATCTGATCGCTACTTCCTCATCAGATACCTTATCTGCAACGATCGCCGGCATCGACACTTCGCCTATTTGCTTATCTAACAGATAAACATAGATAAACCAGTGATTTCGATTTTACGGTTTATACATTGATAATTTGGTTGTAATCGATGTTTAGTATCTTCTATAGGGAAAGTGTGAACTTGTGTGAACCATTTGCGTTGTTTGGATAAGATTTGAAAGGAATGATTATAATCTATTTAGAAGATAACGCATAAAATATTTTTCTTTACTTTGATGCAACGATTGCGATTCTTGTGACATACTGTTATGAAAAAGAAATTCAGTAACTACTCTATTATTACTACTACTACAATTCTAAGTTTAGTTGTAAAAATAAATAAGCACAAACTCAAAGCAATATATCATTAAAAAAACTAAATCTATACAACTTAACATCACACCAAAAAACTCGCTCAAAAATATTCAATAACAAGGAAATTTAAAAGCATACGAATATCGATAAAACGTCAATCAAAATTATAAAGAGCGGTAATACGATCCCGTGGGCTCTCATTATTTCACAATAAAAGGTTAAAACCAGACAGTTCAAAGAAGCTTTTGAAATCCGAAACCTATCCTGTATATAGAAAATGCAAAATTAAAAAGACGAACGACGCTTGAGAACAGGAATAGTCAATAGTCACTTCATATTGTGTTTACTGTGTAAACCGCATGAGGTTCCGTGGTATAGCGTTACCGATGCACCACCGGACCAACCTAAATAAAGTAGAAACGGATGTAGACACATCCAATGCTGTTCTAGATATAAACGTTTTTGAATATGTTGAAACAGAACGTGTAATGGATGGAGTACAAAATGATGTAGTAGATACGGTTGGGCTTGAAATAGATAACTTGGTAGATAGTGAAGGGATTGTATATCCTGCGGGAGCACGGGCCGGAGTTGAGTGAACTTGCCTAACCTAAATTGTCGACAATAGTGCCATTGTCTGAACGTTGAGAAATTTTCTTGATGGCTTTAAATTTGTCATAGTGAGCGGAGATAGTGAGTGGGTAAATAAACTTGAAAGGGTTTTAATCTAAGTGGAGTTTTATAAGTGATTACAGGGTGTCATTTTACATTGCACGAAGTAAAATAATGTTGTGTAGTTACTAACGACTACATTGTACACAGTGTCTGATCCATGAAATGAATTCTTACAATAATAATTTTGAGTAATTTATTAAAGGTTTGTGATTCATGAATCACTAGTGACCCACTCCGGCTTCGCACGGGTGCAATGTAGATACTAATGTGGGGCATTTAAACCTTTTTCTTGAATCACTCTATCTATTGCTGAAAACTCCATTAAAATTCGTTGCGCAGTATAAAAGATCTAAGTGTACAGACAGCGGAAGCAACTTTGTTTTATACTATGTAAAGATTAAGGGGATCGTGACTAATTACCAACCGCGTGGATCATAAAAATTGCAAAGTTAAGCTGCGCTTGGCGTGGTCAGTCTGTAGAGGGGTGACCGTTCATTTACACATCGAGATCCCTCCGTGACTCGGAGAGCACGTTAAACAGTCGGTCTCGGGTGTCATACGAATACCTTTGATAATGACACTCGTTACGGGGAGTCAGGAAGCCCAAAGTCTGACAACCGGTCTAACCTTAGTATATCGGCATTACCCAGTAACTGGGTTGCGGAGGTCTGATGGCAGTCGCTCCGTGTAAAATACTGGTATTCAGCCGCATCTGGTTAGACTGGAAGCTGACCCCAACATAGGAAAACGACTAGGGAGATTTTTTTTAAAAGCTATATATGTAGTACTAAGATTACCTTTCAAATCTACCTATCAACATTCCGATACACAGAATCACAGATCAGCCCCGCAGATTAGGGAACAGTGTACATTCTTGCACTCACCAAGAAAGTCAAGATTAAAGACACACGACTCCACCTTAGGTACGTAATTAAGGTTGCGACAGCCGCAAATTGGTAGTCATCTATAACGCGGCTTATCTGTGCATAGTCAATTAAACCGCTATCTTGGTTACATCTCGGCTAAGGTCGTGGAGAAAGCGGGAAATAAATATGCGTATAATAAAATGTGGCTAAAATTTATCCAATGTCGTCGTCAGATTTTTCCACGCAAATAGAAGGAAATATACTACAAACCTATAGCAGGTTGTAGATGTCCACTGATTAATATGGGCCTTATGGAGACTAGGAGAAACCAGGAAGCTTTATTATTAATTTATATACAGTACGTAGCACAACGAAGAGCGAACCTTGTACAAAACATACATAACATCATGCCTGGATTCCCCGAAGGGTTGGGCAGAGGTGTATGGTGACACCCTCATTTCCCCGTTATATTTAAGTCTCATGTAATAGGGGGCGAGCCTATTGCCATCAACCGAGCACAAATCCAAACTTCGGGCTGCTACTGAGGAATTCCACACGGAAAAACCCAATAACACATTGTCCGTCCTGGCGATCGAACCCAGGATCTCATGATCAGCAGTCGCGCTTGCCACCACTAGACCAACGAGGCAGTTAAAAACGTTTTTTTAATTCAATTTGGTAGAGGGTAAACATGTTGAATGACTTCACTACAATTATTGAACCTTGGCGCCTGTAAAATCAGTAAAGAATTCCATCTAATGAAAGACATAACGGGCGAGTTCGTAATCCATCTATTAATGTGAGATAAAAAAAGTTTAAGAAATTGTTTTTTTTATCTTTGCCTCACACTGGGATATTCCCCTTGTTGTGGCTGCGTTTACAAACACAAATATTCACATACACAAACGCCCAAACTTGGAAAAACTATTTGTAGGCCATACAAATATTTGATCCGTACGGGAATCGAACCCACGACCAGTAGCGCAGAAGCCAATCGTTCAGCCACTACACCAAACGTGTCAAAAAAAAAACATTGAAGATCTTGAAAGCTCGTTATCATCACCATTTTCTTCACCCCTCACAATAAACATGATATCACCTGTCCTAAGACTTCCAAATCCTTAACTCAACACTCTAATTAAGCAAGTACTAAATTTTTACGACTAACATAAGTTGCCGTAAACGACATTCACTCGAATGCCCCTAAAAATAAAACCGGCACAATTGTCGCAAATTCTGGACGAGTTCCAACTTAACACGAAGTCGACATGGCAGATGTCACTGCGCAGGATTTCCTCTTTTTTGGCATATTTTTTGTCGACATGTTGGTGACGTTTTTGTGGAACTAAAACGGACTGGATACAAAGTTTATTGTTTTGATGTTAGTGTTGGGGGATATCAAGATTGTGAGCGGATTATTTTTGCAAGGGAATTGAAGTTAAAATGTTAATGAATGTCAGTGTTACTTTGAGATATCATCAATGTGGCAGTGAGAACTAAAAGAAAATAAGAATGACTCGAGTGCATAAATATGATTAGTAGTCGACTATATTAGAGGATAGAACAAACTGAGTGTAAACTAATTCATCTAATTCATTAAAACCACATGATCTACTTCTGGTACAGACTATCCTCGCACAGGATTTAGCTTGATAAAAAAATAAAAGAATTGGCCGTTTTTTGAAAAAAATAAAAGAAATATGTTTATTATTTTTAACAAGTAAACCACAACAACTAGTGGTAGAAGCCTCCTTTTAAGCAAATAAGCATGTGTTAGGAGAATTCGTTTTTCCATAACTTAAATAAACATGATTTACTTGTTTCATAAAATGTAGGTTCCTACTTCTAAAGGAAATGGCAATATAAACTATAAACTAAAAAAAGAGAAAATTTAGGCTAAACAACCTTTTCTGTTTTGCGATAGTGGCTAGTTTTCTTATCTTAACCACGCGATAAGGTTTGGCTTGCAGACTAAAGCACTGAACATAGTACTATAATAATACCTACTGATAAAAAACGGTGAGTTCACAGTCCGATCCTTTTTATAGGCAGCATTCAAGTAGTGCCTTCTCTACCGCCTACTACACTTGTTGCATCCAATCCTGATCATACAAATATATTTCTTTCAAATAGTATTAACAGCAAGGTACGGATCAGAGTGTTGGGCCGTGAAGAAGGATGAAAGAAGATTACACGTAGCGGAGATGAGAATGTTGAGATGGATGTGTGGAGTGACGCGAATGGATAAAGTAAGAAATAAGTATATTAGAGGAAGTTTGAAAGTGGCACCAGTGACAGAAAAGTTGAAAGGAAAGCGTTTGTCTTGGTATGGGCATGTGCTGAGGAGGGATGAAACACATGTGACTAAGAGAGTGATGAATATGAATGTTGATGGATGGAGGGGGAGAGGGAGACCTAAGAAAAGATGGATGGATTGTGTGAGGGAGGATATGAAAGATAAGGGAGTAAATGATAATGAGACGGCTGACAGGGAAGAGTGGAAGAGAAAAACATATTGCGCCGACCCCAAGTAACTTGGGACCAGGGCAGGAAGATGAGTATTAACAGCAAGGATCACTTCTTAAAACTCATTCACTATTCTTGCCAACTAAGGTGAGTTACTTATCTAATCAGATGCAGCCAAATACCTGAATTTAACACTTAAACGTCTACCACCCATTACGAAACTAACCAGAAGTCACTAAGTATTGCAGTAAAAATACTCTAAATACCAACTGGTTACCGACACAATTTATTCCGGCCGTGGTATCTCAAACCGATCTGCCGCTCACAGATATAATCGTGGCAACATCTGTCATGTCATTATTGAGAGTTTAAAGAGCAAGAATGGCCCATTTGGAGATCAGTCGTAATATTTCGTTGTCTGATTAAAATTTTACAGTGTGTGTTAAGTTTTGTGTGGTCCTCGGATAAAAATATGCCATTATAAAACTTAATCGACCCATTTCTGGGCACAGTTCTCGTCTCAGAATGAGAAGGATTAGATCTTAGTCCACCCGGCTGGCTTGATGCGGGTTGGTGAATTTTTTTTAAGTCCTCTTGTTGTACAGTTTTCCTGACGATTCTTCCTTTCACCGTTAACGCAAGTGATAATCAAATTCTGAATTGCCATGAGTTTGAAAAGTCAGATGTTTAGGCTGGGATCGTACTCAGACTCTTCTACATGGCAAGTGTTCAAACCCTAGGCTAAAAATGTTTTTTTTGAAAATATGTGAACCCATCATATATAAATGGGTGCCATCGAAGGCTACTTAGACATTATAGGTTCAATAAACAACAGCATAGCAACTGGACTAAGACCTTACTCAAAATGGAAAGTTATATCCGTAGTCAACACACTGGAAAAGCGGATTGGAATCCAATCTCGCCTCTTGTATAAATTTCAATGGGTTAAGTTGACTTAAAATGTGAACTATAGTCATTCGTTCTGCCTAGCCTTTTCTCAACTATGTTGGGGTCAGTTTCCAGTCTAACCAGTTGCGGCTGAATACCAGTATTATTCACGAAACGACTGCAATCTTCCGCAACCTAGTTACTGGGCAATGGTTAGACCGGTTGTCAGACTTTTGGGTTTTTGACTTCCCGTAGCGACAGTCATAGGTATTCGTATGACCCGGGACCGACTGTTTAACGTGCTCTTCGGGGCACGAAGGGATCTCGATGTGTTACCAACAGTCACTCATCTACAGACAGACCGCGGCTAGCGCAGCTTAACCTCATAAATCGTGTGATCGGCGTGGTTGGTAATTAGCCAATATAGCCTCACAACACACACATTATAGTACGAAAATTATGGCACTGTAAGATAATCTGTGATATTGGATATAGTGAGAGCACATTCTATTACTGTCAAAGAATGGAGTCATCCAGTCTCTAATAAAGCTCATCTTAATAATAAGCCGAGAAAACGTTACCTTAACAAAATAACGAAGAAGAAAACTCAATAACAGACTTCATAGTCCCATTTCAATCCTTCATCGAACAACGTCACAAATAAAAAAGTGTCGCTTTCCATTAAACATATTATTATGCATCCCGTCTCGTGTACCGTCGGATTCAACGCTTGCAGGCTCTGTGTGTATCGATTCAGAATAATGACACTTAACGTTAAGGAGATTGCATATCGTTTAGTTTTATTCGTCGGAGGTCAAAACCGGAACCATGAATAGAAAAGTGGTAAATCGCTTCACGTCACAAGCTCGCTTTAAAAGAAAAAACATATTTTTTTAGATTTTCAAACACATTTCTTTTTGTGTGGCACCTTTTTTAGGGTTCCGTATCCAACGGGTAAAACGGGACCCTATTACTAAAACTCCGCTGTCCGTCCGTCCGTCCGTCTGTCACCAGGCTGTATCTCATGAACCGTAATAGTTAGACAGTTGAAATTTTCACAGATGATGTATTTCTGTTGCCGCTATAAAAACAAATACTAAAAACAGAATAAAATAAATATTTAAGGGGGCTCCCATACAACAAACATGATTTTTTGCCGTTTTTGTAGATAATGGTACGGAACTCTTCGTGCGCGAGTCCGACTCGCACTTGGCCGGTTTTTTGTATAAATTTACCACCCTGTATCGTGCAATAGTGTCACTCATAAGGATCAAATTCTATAAAGAAAAGGTTTGTGACAATTCAAATAAAATTCCGAACTAAATTTTCATACATTTTCCAAGACAAACTTAAGTAGTCTATTCTAGTCACGATTCGACAAAATTTCTGGTCCTATCAGAAATGAGACTAACTTTGTCATGAAGTTCTTACAATGTTCCATCGGATGTTGTATGTGAAACCTCCTTTACAACCAGTTGCAATGTACCGCGTTTAACACATGTATGCAACAATTCAATGTAGGAAATGCTGGTACAATACCCGTGCTATTACATACAGCAGTTTGGCTATACTGCGCCTTACTGCATATGCGTGACTGGAAAACCATTTGATAACAATATCAACTTGGAAAACATGTAAAATGTATTGTGGTGATATCTTGAATTTATGAATATAATGTAGCTATACAAAACATCTTTGTCTGACGATAAGCCAGTTTTCCCCTTGGACTACAATGATTCTAGGAGTATAATGACATTATTGCTGCAAGTGATAGCGGATTGATAATCATAGTTTTTAAGGTTGGTTACATGCTATTTATCAAAAAAGTCTTAGCTCAGAATTATTCCCAAAATGGCGATTTAATCTCAAAATGTTCCAAAAATAGCAACTTATTATCACAGCAGTTGTGTAAAGGAATGAGGGAAAATTTTCAAAATTCTCAGAAGATACCTATATATTTTTTAAGTGACAAATATAAATTCAATTAATTAAAACGATGAAGGATGGTACTAAAAATGACAATATTAAACTTATATCAGTTTCTATCTGTCGTTTTTTGAGTCTATATTACTTTACGTGTCTCCAATATCCTCGATATTGTGTCTTTAATCATTATTTACTCTAACACAACACCGTGATTATCTCTAACAAAACACCTTTGTCGAATAATCGTTTCCTTGTTTATATTACACAGTGTCCTAATCTAAGCTGCCGTCATCAGCATTGAAATGTCAGCAAATATCGAGGCGCGCGGAGTGTACGGCAAACACTGATGCGTTTTACTTAATTGAATGCCTAATGACTACGGTATGAAGGTTAGGGTGCGCACTAGTTTCTGTGAACACGTTCGGTGCGAACGCGAACATTGGTTGAACGTAGAAACTGAGTTTTGACGTGGTGGCTGAAAATGAATAATTTACATATTTCAAATGATTTTCATTGACAATAAATTTAATTGATTGTGGTTATTACTTAAATATAATTTTGGTACAATATAAAAAATTATAACCAACTAGCTGTGTCCTCACGGCTCCGCCCGTAGCCTATAGTTACTCAGTGATAATGTAGCTATCTAACGGCAAAAGAATTTTTGAAATCGGTCCAGTAATTTTTAAGTTAATTCGTTACATACAAAAATCTAAAAATACAAAAATACAAATCTTTCCTCTTTATAATATTAGTATAGATATAGATGGATACGCTCCATTGGTTAGACCCGATTTTACCAACTTCGGATAGCGTTTACCCAATGAATATGTTAGACGTTGTGACAGCTTTTGTATAGAAATTCTGTCAAATCGTCTAGCTTATTCCTGGGATAACCGGTATCCGTTGGTAAAACCGAGCCTTAATGAACGTCATGAAACAAAATTGTGCACAAATATTAAAACGATATGTCCGTTGTTTTTATTTTAGTGTGTTAAAACCTCTAGGCATTTTACTATAGCAATGGTATTATTATGGAACATCGATGTTCTCATAGCTTAAATCTGTAGCGAGCAAACACAACCAACATTGTTCGCGACTTCCCAATCAGTACCGACCCTTACTCGTTTATAGTTATGCCTGTGTCGGTTAAAGTAAATATTGTGCCCGTTTAATTGGATTTTATATTTGGTCTCGCTCAACTTTAAGTGTTTTTGGTACTTTTGGACAAAATCCACACTGTATGGTGCAAAAATTTTCCGTATTTTGTGCGACTGTCAAACTAAATTGTATGCTAAAACGTTGTACCGTAAAAGCTTTAAAATACTGAAAAAAAAATCTTTTGGATCGCCATCTGTTGGTTTTTTGGGTAAAAAATATGCGCAAGAAGTTTATATATTTAATTGCAGAATATTACATAACATAACATCACGCCTGTATTCCCCGAGTGATTGGGCAGAGGTGTATAGTAACACTCTCATTTCTCCGTTATGTTTAAGTGTTTAATAGAGCCTATTGCCATCAACCGGGCACAAATCCAAACTCCGGGCTGCTACTAAATAATTCCACATGAAAAAACCCAATAACACTTTGTCCTACCTGGGGATCGAACCCAGGCCCTCACGATCAGCAGTCGCGCTTGCCACCACTAGATCAACGAGGCAGTTATTACGTTGCAGAATATTATTCTATTCTATAATATAATATCTATTGCTACCATATTTTATGTAGTTAGACCTGAAGCCGCCTCCAATATAAAACGGAAAATGTTAAACTTAGATAATGATGATTCAACTAATAAAAATTATGGTACTTCATTTTCTGGCGCAGCATTGCTGTATTCGGGCCCCGTAGTAGGGCTCGTAGCCACGAGCCTCTCCACGAGCATCATCATCATCCTCCTACCTTTATCCCAACTTATTTGGGGTCGGCGCAGTATGTCTTTTTCTTCCATAGATCTCTATTAGCCGTCATTTCAGTAGTCACCCCTTTTTTAGCCATATCATCTTTCACACTATTCATCCATCGCTTCTTTGGTCTTCCTCTGACGCAAAATACGCGCTCAGACGTGGAGTTGCGGACACCAGCCCGTTATACCTTATACCTTGGTCTTCCTCTACTCTTATAACCACCCACATTCATACTCAATACTTTCCTCATATGTTCCTCGTTCCTTTGCATCACATGCCCATACCATGACGATCGATGATAATATTGATGAGCAACAATGATAAATATTGATTAGAAAAAATGCTTGTCTCATCAACAACAACTTTCCCTAATACAGTACGACATAACTAAGAAGTCACATCAGCTAACTTGATCCAACAACCAATGGCAGTCGCTCATTTTCGCACCACTCACTCTTATTGCGTCAGCGTAAAGATCATCATTTTTAACCGACTTCCAAAAAAAGGAGGAGGTTAACAATTCGACAGTTTTTTAATTTTTTTTATCGTTTGTTTCTTCACAACACCGTCATTCATAAACCGATTTGAAAAAATATTTTTTTGTATGAAAGAGTATTTTTTCAAAATGGTCCCAATTAAATTTGGTGAAGATCTAATGAAGAACTTCGGAGATAGACAATGGAACTCCTCAATGACGAAGAGTACGCATAATGTGATGATCTGATTATGTTACGAGCAGCGTCTTTAGTAGGTCCAACCTCGTTTTTTACTGCAGTAATAAACATTCGTGGTCTTTAAGTAGCACTCAGTTCGGAAGTGATCGGTTTTACGAAGTTTGCCGATGCGTCTTCTTAGTTGTGAGGTACTAAACGTGAATTTTTTTTCATTCCTACCTAGTTCATAATTTAAGAATATGACTTTGCTAGACTATTACCCGCGGTTTCACCCGCATCCTAGGGGAACTACTTGATGTACCCGGATAAAAAGTACCCTATATGTTAATCCAGGGTATAGTCTATCTGTTTGCGAAATCTCATCCAAATCTGTTCAGCCGTATTTGCGTGAAAGAGTAACAAACATCCATACATACAAAATTTCGCATTTATTTCGCATTTATAATATTATATTAGTAAGGATTCTACTATTAATAGATACACTCGCAGCCCAATAAATTGAATCTCTACTTTCACTTCATTTTCTGGTTTAACGAACACAATTTATAACAAACCCAATTCATCTTACAGTTAATTTTTTAAAGGGACATTACTAAGATTTATTTGAGGCGCCATTTAGCGAGTAATTAAGAGGTTCACCGTTACTTTTGGACGGGAGATAGATGGTTCAACTGTAAAACAGTAATCTATGGGTGCGGTATATGAGTTAGTACAGTTTAAAGAATTTTGGTATGAGAATGCAGTAATAGATTTAATGTGAGATTGATTTAGGACAGTAAAATGATAATTTAGAAGCAATGTGAGAAAGAATGGGAGGAAAGAATGCAGTCTTATTTTGATTTTGTAAATAAAAAAGTCAGATTCATCATAGTATTATCCTTTTGAATTTCTTAGTTCTAAAATAAATGCACTGTGACGGGTAGTGGCGACTGGCGGGGGTCCAGGCCTATAAAAGGTCGGGCACGCTGCGGATGGCTTTTTCTCGCGCCGCTGCAGCTGCCAAGTTGAGTACTACACCTGCATAAGAAGACCCTAGACTCATCGCATTGATACGAACTACGCCCTGCAGATCTAATTGTAATTATTATTAAAATATATATAGTGTACGGTTAAAAGTGTTTTTCATTATCCTCCCGTAAGTACTCGCCTGCTAAATTTTATGTGCACATGCTTGTTGAGGGTTGACTTCTAAAGGCACCCTTGACCTCTAAAGTGTGACAGCACCTATAGGCGCGGCATGTAACTTGGCAAGAGTAGAGAATTCCTCTCCTTTCTTTATTTCTTCTAAACAGACATGCTTAAAATAAATTGTGGCAATAACCATAGAATAATGACGAGTAATAAAAGTGACCATGTTGCACTAAGTGCATATGCGCGAACTTACTCCCACTACGCTAAAACCTTGCCAAGTTACATGCCGGTGACTAGGTATACTTATTTTTTAATGATTATCATACAGTATCGATTCCAGAATATGTTCTTTCTCCTAGTCTTTTTCCGAATTATGTTTGGTTCGGCTTCCAGTCTAACCAGATGCGGTGGAATACCAGTATTTTATATGGAGCGACTACCATCAGACCTCTGCAACCCAATTACTGGGAAATGCCGATTTTTTTTTTGCTCTTTTTTAAAAAAAGGACATTGCCCCACACTAGGATTTCTCCTGTATCGTGGGTGCGTTTACAGACACAAATTTTCACAAGCACAAACATCCAAACCCGGAACAACTATCTGTAGGCCATACAAATATTTGTTCCGTGCGGGAGTCGAACCCACGACCCGTAGCGCAGCAGCCGATCGCTCAGCCATTGCACCACACGTGTCGTCAAATTAGACCAGTTGTCAGACTTTCAAGCTTCTGACTACCCGTAACGAAGGTATTCGTATGACACCCGGGTACGGCTGTTTAACGTCCTCTCCAAGGCACGGAGGGGTCTCCATGTGTAACGAATGGTCACCCATCCATGGACTGACCGCAGGAAGTGCTGCTTAACCTTGCAAATCGTATGATCCACGCAGTTGTTAATTAGCCACGAGGACCTTGAAATAATTTTTAATTTAGTACCACGTACAAAATTAAATAGAAACTCCTTTTTCTTCAAACCGTCTTAAACACCATTTCGCGCTACAACACGTTTGTCAGGGTTCCACAAAGCTCTTAAGAAAACAGTTTTATTCAAAGCAAGGTAATTGCGACGTACGGAACCAAAGCAGCTGCGTCCCTTTGACTCCCTCTTGAAAGCTATCAGTGATATTACCTTTTTTCATTCGCAAGGGTTCCGCGTTATTAAAATTTATTGAAATTATCGCCATTTTAGAAATTTTCAAAAGAGTTTCAGGGAGTGTCGAGATAATAAGCAACGCCGATTTCTATGTGTTCAATAACTTGTTAGTACTTAATAGAAATGGAAAATGTTTGAACGAATTTGCTTTCGTATTGATTCTTTTGATTGGATTATATTTTTCAATTTTGACAAATAAAGTTAGGAACGATACTTTTAGCATAACATCACGCCTTGTATTTCCCGAAGGGTTCGGCAGAAGTGTATAGTAACACCCACATTTCTCCGTTATGTTTAAGTGTTTAATAGAGGGCGAGCCTATTGCCATTAACCGGGCACAAATCCAGACTGCTGCTACTGGGAAATTCCTAATGGAAAAACCTAATAACACTTTACCCGATCTGGGGATATAACGCAGGACCCCATCCTCAGCAGTCGTGCTTGCGACCACTAGACCATTAAAGCAGTTGATACTTTTAATCTGAGTGTTATATTTTGTGAAGGTAATGGAGTGTATTTATAACATATACTTTGCAGTGAGTAAAGAAAAGCTGTCAACGATGGTACCAATGATGGTACTGAATGAAATGAATGCATTAGCTAACATTAAAAACAAAATGGAATTTAAAAGCGAAATATTACTTTTGCTTGGATTTGGGGAGGAAGGAGAAATAGTGTTTCTCCAACGAAAAGGGAGGCTTCCTCAACTAGGCGTGTCTTATGACTGGCGGGCTACTGTCCAACGGTTGATGTTGGGAAGTTGTATATACCTATACTATCTGCGTATCAAATGTTGATATCGCGATGCAGGATTTGTGACGTCATTTTTGAGAGTAGTCATTTGTTGTCGCTGTAGTCTGCTAGACATTTGTCGTGCTGCGTAGTTAGCATGTGGTGTGATAGATGCCGCCACAGATTCGTTATTTTATAATATAAATTAACCATAATTAGCCCATTACTATCCCACTGCTGGGCACGGGCCTCTTCTCAGAATAAGAAAGATTAAGGCTTTAGTCCACCACGCTGGTCTGGTGCGGGTTAGCAGACTACACAAACCATTGAGAACTTTATGGAGCTCTCTCAGGTGTGCAGATTTCCTCACGATATTTTTCCTGCACCGTTAACGCAAGTGATAAACAAATTCTGATCCGCAATGAATTCGAAAAGTTAGAGGTTCGGACC
Source organism: Amphipyra berbera (assembly GCA_910594945.2). NCBI lineage: Eukaryota > Metazoa > Arthropoda > Insecta > Lepidoptera > Noctuidae > Amphipyra > Amphipyra berbera. The sequence goes on along the minus strand of OU343129.1, from coordinate 19,410,180 downwards.
AGGATTGAGCTCAGACCTTCCTGCATGATAGGCAAGCGCTCAACTGCTACTACTGCTTCTTATTCTTCTTCTCCTTGGCCTTATACCACACAAGGTGGGGTCGGCTCAACGTGTATTTCATAAATCCATGTTGTTAGAGGTTTTGGTTTATTGTTTTATACCGGCCGCCTGCCTGACATCAACCTTCCTTAGGAACATTTACTTATTTTACTATTCTTATTTTTTTCTTACTTTGTGCTTCTAATTAGCAAGGTTCGCCATCAAATAACGTTGTTGGACTAAACGCAGAAACATTTCCTGCTTTAGAAATTTGATTGACAACGTTAAAGCGATAAAGCTTAAACAAGCTAGCAAAAAGCTGTAATTGAAATATGAACAGAGGAGATTAACTGATTAACAAGGCAGATAAAGCGATTGTGTATAACAACTGTTTATTTTTAATGTGTACGTTTTAGACTAGCTGAAATTAAAATAATGAGATTTTTTCAATGATTTTGTGAATTAATAAATGATTTTTATTTCCGTAAATAAATCTGTTACAGACACTCTTACAAGTCAATTGATCTGCCTAGCTTTTTCCCAACTATGTTGGGGTCAGCTTCCAGTGTAACCAGATGCGGCTGAATACCAGTATTGTACACGGAGTACCTGCTATCAGACCTCTGCAACCCAGTTACTGGGCAATGCTGATGTCCTAAGGTTAGACCGGTTGTCAGAGTTTCGGGCTTCTGACTACTTGTTACGACTGTCATAGGTATTCGCATGACAACCGGGACCGAATGTTTAACGTGCTCTCCGAGGCACGGAGGGGTCTCGATGTGCAACGAATGGTCACCCATCCACGGGCTGACCGCGGCAAGCGCAGCTTAACCTCGCAAATCATATGACCAGCGCGGTTGGTGATTAGCCACGAGCCCCTCTACACTTTTACAAGTCTATTTAATGTTTTTTTTTTAACTAGATGGCGCCGGCATTTCCTATCTAACTAGCTCTGAAAAGAAAAGCTGAAACAAACTCAGAAATGAAGGTCTCTTTTAAAGTCCAGACATTATGGTATAAAAACTATGCGAGTGTAACAACGTAGGGCAACGTCTGGAATGGCCTTTTGAGAAAAGCGCAATAGCAGGTTTCAGTTGACTTGTCCTAACTGAAGGCACGCATGCATCAGCCATCTTGTAGCTCATACCTTATTTTAGGGATTAATAATTAATATGGTTAGTATTTGTTTATATATTATTATCGCTTGGCAAACATACCGAGGGCACTGTTGGTAAGTGGTTACCGCCGCCTACACACACTTAAAACCTCAAGAGGATTGCTAATGTGTTGCCAACCTTATAGACAGAGTTGAAAAGTCTCACGGGCCTATAATTTTACCGGTACCGTGGTAATATTTCCCCAAACGAACTCATTCATAAGGTGCTCTACTTCTACTAAAATATTTATTCTGTGTTGTAAATCCATATCCGGCACATAATGTTCGACATAGAAATATTTGTTACGTGTGCGTTCAAAATCACGGCCCATAGCGTCGAAATCAATCACTTGGTCCACTGCTTTGATATCCCGTATTTCAACATAGTATAAAATAATCTATCTAGACAACTTTATTTCTGGATTAAAAGCTTTTCTATCGTATTCGTCATATCAATCATTCTTGGGAGGAAAATCACTGGCTTGTAAAAATTCCAAACTTTCGAATTTATAAACTAGTTTGCTTGCTATCACTAATTTACGTTTCCACTAAAAAAAAGTCCTCTAAATGGATGCAAAAATGGTTTCATACAATTTCTATATTTGTTTAATTCAATTTCCAGATCAAGCAAATGTATTGAGTAAAGTGTAAAAGAAAGACCGACTTCTATTGTTTGAAAAATTAGGTACTTATAGTGAAATTTAGCACTACTCTCGACAGATCAGCTCAAATCCCAATCAAGAGAGAAAGAAAATATTTATTTATCACGTGCTACATTGTTATGACTATACAACCTTCATCTTCATCATTTTTAATAGCTCTTATTTATTCACCGATAGGTAGAATCCTCAAATCTTCAAAATATTCTTATTCAATCTTTCAAGATTTTGAAGCAACCTATGTGTCGAAAAAATCTTTATCGAGAAATACGTATTTATTATTAACCCATTGCCCAAGTAATCATTTAACCATACATTGGCGCACGTACCATCGACACAGCCAATATTAATCTAGCTGAGTATTCTGCCTGGATTCCAATTACCTAAAAACGCAGGGCCATTCAATTTGGGCCTCTAGGCGTGCGCTTGTAGGCATAAACTCGCTATGAAGTATGTAGGGAAGGTGGACTGGAACGATAGGTAGGTGTTCCCGGGAAGGTTATTAGTTTGACTGCTATCGAAGAAAATGTACTGTTTAATATTGAGAATATTATAGGAAATAGTTGAACAGAATTTCGAATTTTATGATTTTAAATAGTCGTGTCTATTGCAAAATTTAAGGGAATGATATTGTAAATTGTAGTGTGTATTGTAGTCTACACGTTCCACTGTTGTATATAATAGGTCTCTCCCAAGACACCCCTAGACAATCGGTTCTCCGCTATCTGCATACAGGCCTTTTTAAGCACTCCCTCCAGTTTCAATTTTTTTCAATACTATATATATTTTGAATGACGGCGTAATGATGGAAATATATATATTTTAAAACCCAATACTTATTGCTTTGCCACTTACGAAAACTGTGTATAAGACAATAAAATTTTGGGTTTCCTAAAATGAAAACTTTCTTTTTATGAAATTTTATTTGTAAAGATATAAAGTGACAACCTTAACGGGAGTATCCGCATTCTATATTCCTACGTTTCATATCGGAAAGTGACTTATCAAGGTCCGAGTTTCACGTGAACGTCGTTAGAAATTCACATTTTTGGATACACGGTATTTTGCGTCCATATCTGTTCTGTTTATTGCATAGCTTTCAGTGAACCGTTTCATCGTATATTTCTTTCACGGTATCAGGGAGGAGAGGTGGGATATATTATTATGGTATAAATATGATGTATTGCTGTTTAGATTTTTTTGTTGTATATGGACAACTCTTTTTGTAGTTCTTTTTGTACAATACCTATGATATGGTATCATCATAATGTTTGGTGGATGAAATTTTTCTTTCTAAGTTTACCATCAATTGCTTCCTAGTTTGGATTCTCTCACATTAATTCATTTTTATTTTAATTTCTATAATAACAATTTTTTCATCTTTATGATCATCTACATCATCTAGCGGCTAATCTACAGCATCTATTTTAGTTTACATTTCTATTTTCATCCTTCTTTTTTTACTCTATCAACCGTAGCATCAAATTTCTATTTTCGTTCAAAAATCAAGGTTCGACCGCTGAAACTTCAGCAGCTCCTCTAATCCAGTTGTACGTAAACCAATTGTGCGGGTATGTTGGTCACGAACGCTTTACTATGCAACCGCCGGGACAATGGCTGCCAATTAGTGAGGCGTGGTATGTACATTGACTTGGATGCACTGAGGGATTTTTTGATGTAGTGCCTCCGGTTTTAGTGATATTGTTTATCTTGGATATTGGTTTTTGGTTGAAAAGAGACATTGGTTTATTTTGGTCACATTTTTTGTCATATTATTATACTCGTAAAAGAATAAAAAGTAAATTACATGAAAATTATCAACCTGGAATCTGATTTTTTTAGAATCAGCTTCAATAGACTTACATATAGCACTCCAGTTGTGTAAAAGAGGGCTAACACGGGAGACCAATATTTTTTGGAAAGAGGGCTATACTGGACTATTTGTTCATTATTGATGATAGCTTTCTACTTCTATATTTATAATTTTCGTTTAATTAATCAGTCCAAATTAATCTAACTTTCCCAATTACCTACATCAAAACATCATAATTTCCCGGAAAATTCTGACTTCGGAAACGATAATAAAAACAGACGACTATACTAAACCAAAATTAGTATTCCACCAGCGAAATTCGTTCGTGTACATCAGAATGCAAAGCTCGGACAATTCTGTCCATCCAATTTAGTTATAACAAAACGGTAAGACGTTCATCTTGGTGCCTAAGGATTAATTAGAATTGTAAATGACCCGGCCGTTGGTCCCCTCGATCCTTCAGTTAACTTGGAATCAAAATGTTTATTGTAAACAATCCTTTTGAAGATTAAATCTGTATAGGAACACAGCGGGAATATTTATAAGAAATATTAGAGGTGGACAACCACTGTGGTGTAACAAATACAGTATCGAATTCGGTACACGTCTTTAGTATTTTGTAATAGATTCTTTGTCATGATTGATCGTAGCCTTTTTGGAAGTAAAATTGATACAATATCAATAAAGACTACAGTCCAGACTGACCACAGGAACGCAGAGCATCAATATATAAGTCTCAAAACATATAATTAGTTAACCAATGTATTTTAGTTCTGATTTCACTAAAACCCCACTATTTTCTACTTTATTATCCTGATTATTTCAACTATCAGCATCAAACTTTGAAGCTGCTTCTTCGATACGGCCTAATTGATCGATACCTTTACCAAAACTGGAGGCCTCCGACTTAATGCTTTACCGGCAGGAAAATTATCTTGAAATTTTTGCAGGCAAGCTTCGGGAATCTGTTTATTGTTTTTGAGTTTGGCTCCCAGCAATGTTTTGGGATCAGCGATTCGAGAAATTACTTTCACTTTCAGTTCAAAAACTTTTAAAATGTTGATTCTCTTTGAAATTGTTGTACAGCGTTTGAAATGTAGACAGAGGATCAAAAATGATACAAACCTTTTGGGAGTTGCGAATTAATTTGTATAATTTGAGTATTCAATTATTTTGTATAAAAGTTTAAAGGAAGAAATTATTTCAAATCCGATTGTTCTCTGATCTGAGCAATTGCACCTCACTCAATTTTATGAATGTTTTGTGTAAATTATCACTATAAAGCCTACATCGCTTTTTTACGTTTTCATCAGTTTTTTTTCTTAATAACATAATTGTAACTCCACGTCTGTATACCCCGAAGGGTTGGACAGAGGTGTGTAGTAACAGCCTCATTTCACCGTTATGTTTAAGTCTCATGTAATAGGGGACGAGCCTATTGCCATCAACCGGGCACAAATCCAAATTCCGGGCTGCTACTGAGAAATTCCACACGAAGAAACCCAATAACACTTTGCCTGACCTGAGGATCGAACCCAGGACCTCACTATTAGCAGACACGCTTGCCACCACTAGACCAACGAAGCAGTTTTTTTTCTGAATGTTTTATTAAATTCTTTTTTCGGCCTTATAGCATTTGAATTAAGTGCAACACCTATATTATAAGCTTCAAGACAGGGCAAAGGAGCTTCTGCAGTTTTTGCATGTACTTTTTCTCTGTAAGCATTAGCTGTATCGCTAAATTTGCAATCATTTTACACATTTCCTCCCCCAAGCCACATGCAAACTATTTGCAACCGTCATTGAACAGAATTCCGATATTCGTGCAGTACACAAATCAGATAATAGCGTCTAGCGCAAGTTTGCGCAGTACTCGAGACACTGTTCAATATTTACTCGCATACTTGCCGAAGCGTGGCGCGTGACGTCATCGGTAATCGTTGTTTGTGAAGTAAGCTTTTGTTGGGCTATATAATTTAATTTTAAGAACATTTGGTACATAACCAATAAGCATCTAATTTGTATGGTTCCTTGTTTTGAAATGATTCGGTAGTGCCAGTTTTTGTTTCGCTTTTAGAGCGACAATAACTTTCAACGGACCGTGGTTTAGGATCCCCAAAACATTGAATGAAAAGAACCTAATTCATCTTCTTCTTCAAGGTCTGCTTTAATGATGGTAATGATGAAGATGGCGACGAATGCATCTTGTATTCTTCGACAGCAACAGCGCAATGTTTTGAAGATATTTTCAATATAGATTTGGTTAAATAGCAAAGAGAAAGGATTATCGTAGAACATACCCGAGTAAATAATAATGATAATGATGTACATCATGTACGTACTAATGCAAACAAACACTTATATTATTCCCGCAAATTTTAACTCAGATTAACAACCAAAACATTTTCACATGAAACATGTGTACATTTGTAATTGTTTGTGGACATTGAAGTACTGTATTATGAGTGCTTTCAGCTCTCTCGTCTATTATTGTTGCGTATAATGGAACAACATGCTCTTAAACACTTGTGTCTGTTATTTTGTAGTTAGTGTTCACGATTTTGTGGGTTAAAGGGATAAGCAGAAGTGAAGGACCTGCTTTTGATCATGAGCCTTGAGTGAATGTTGGTGACGTGTTCAAATTAAGCCCTATTGACTAGGTCAATTACAGATTGTAATTTGTAATTATATCTTCGGATCTAATAGTCTTTGGATACTATAATTGTTTTTCTATTGGACCATTATCGATTATAACATAACTTAAGATCATGCCTGTATTCCCCGAAGGGCTGGGCAGAGGTGAATAGTAACACCCTCATTTCGCCGTTATGTTTAAGTTCCATGTAATAGGGGGCGAGCCTATAGCCATCAATCGGGCACAAATCCAAACTCCGGGTCGCTACTGAGGAATTCCACACGGAAAACCCAATAACACTGTACCCGACCTAGGCACCGAACCCAAGATCTCACGATCAGCAGTCACGCTTGCCACCACTAGACCAACGAGGCAGTTATCGGTTATAAACCCTGGAAATGTTCTATGTGTATTTAGCTTTTAGCAGTATGTACCCGAAGTTCCCGAAAAACATTAACCTCGCGCTATGTACAATCGAACCTAATACCATCTTTGTCTAATATATGATAATGGAACCTCTATTTAACCCTTCCGGATTCACCCACGACACGGAATCTAAACAGGACAAACAAGTATAAAATAAACAGAAAACTAAAACCTACAATTACTACCTTACTCATTCCCTTTTCTATACAAACCAAAGCGTTAGCGTCGCAAAGGAAAATAATGACACATCAAAGACACTTGGTAATTGTTGAAGAATCCTGGAATAGAAATTAAAAGATGGCGTCTATCGTTCTGAATATAAAATCATGTGAAGGGACATATGGCGGAATACACATATGAGTACAGCATGAGTAGGTTGTGTGCAATTGCAACTAAGCGCCCGTTCACACAGCAAACAAATGGCAGCTGCGTCGCATTTGGCAGGCAGGATACGATAAAAATAACGGATCGTGTGTGAAGGCACCCATACTTCTCCATACATCTTCATGTACGTATCCGTTTTGTGTACCTACTGTTCCGGTATCCAGTTTTTGATGACAAAACGGAACATGTAAAAATGTCGGACCAGTATTTTTTACTGGGTTCGGAATACTGTCGTGTGTGTAAACTCGTTCATACATCTACAGGCGCTATCACCAAAATAAAAACTGATCCGTTAAAACGGGTCCTGTAAACAGTTTCTGTGTGAACTAGCTGTAATATGAGGTTTTTGAACTGAAGCCACAAATAGAAGCTTTGATGATATTCATTGTTTTCAAAGTTTATTGCTGTGGCAACGGTGAGGTGTGATTTGAGGTGTGTTTTAATAATATTTGTGCATGATTCAACAGTACTTTGAAACGATGGGAGTTTTGGCTATGAAAATGGTGATTTCTTAAGATTTATACATCGAAAATCTGCAATTTTATTACGAAATATAGTTGCACCAAGTTTTATAGTAGATACAAGTTGGCTTAACTCATCTAACGGAAGCAAGCATGTTAGCGATTTATCCAATTCTGGATTATATTTAGAGTTTAAGCCAAAAAGTAATTTAAAATTACCCATTAAAAATATGAATGGTCTTTTCTCTTCTACCATATCGATGGGTACGTGAAACCATCCCAAGATTGAATCAACATGACATAACATCACGCCTTTATTCCCCGAAGGGTTGGGCAGAGGTGTATAGTAACACCCTCATTTAGCCGTTGCCAACTGCCACGTTGGTCTAGTGGTGGCAAGCGTGACTGCTGATCATGAGATTTTGGCTTTGATCCCCAGGTCGGGCAAAGTGTTATTGGCTTTATCAGTGTGAAATTCCCTATTACATGGGACTTCAAACATAATTATAAGTTTGAATTAAATCCATAGTATATTGCAGATTGTACTAACTACGAGTTTAGGCTATTTTTATAACTAGTAACTATTGTTCTATTGTAGTAAATCCAATCTGCTACTGATCCTACAAATAGAAATATAGCTCAGCATTAAATACTTCAATACACCTTATGATTTCTCTTCCACATAAACACAATAACAGTCTTCATTTTATAGTAAGACTGTCTCGAAAATGACAGCATGGATTCATGCAATATTCAATAGTACGGTTGGAATGGCGAGTCAAATCGATAGCGCCAGCTATTTGAAGAATTGATTGTAGTATTATGTGCTTCTTGAGTTGCGTTTCTTTATGTGGGTTTTTGTCATTGTTTTACAGTAATGTACTTACTGTATATTTTATTGTATGTGTAGGAACATAACATATAACATCACGCCTGTGTTCCCCGAAGGGTTCGGCAGAGGTGTATAATAACACCCTCATTTCGCCAGTTATGGTTAAGTCCCATGTAATATAGTTCGCGAGCCTATTGCCATCAGCCGGGCACAAATCCAAATGCCGGACTGCTACTTAGGAATTCCACACGAAAAAACCCAATAACACCAGGAGCCAGGACCTCACGATCAGCGCGCTTGCCACCACTAAGACCAAGGAGACAGATACATCGAAAAATGTATGGTTATACTGACGTTAATCATGACATAACTTTATTCAGCGTTTATTAGTAAGAGGGTAAGAAACGATTTACAATATACAGGGTGTAAACGAGGCATTTTAGCGCCCCGAGCGAATTGCGCGGCTATCGCTCGCTGTGCGGTCTTTTAACTCGTGGCGCTAATGCCTCACGCTAAGAACACATGTTTACTTCCTGTAATCTTTTTTTTATTGAATCCAAAATTATCTTATGCAGGGTTAATCTATGACAGCAGTACATCACAAGGTTTGAAGGAATTACATGATTTCGTTTACAACCTGTATATTTTGAGCTAGATAAACAATAGTATCCATCTATTTTTTCATAGTAGCACAGACAACATATGGTGTCAAAACACGTTTGATAATAATATCAGCTCCCTCCCGTAGCTTCCTTGTTCACACTATTAGCACCTAGCCTATTGTTCAACATGTTCTGTTTGCGGGAGCTGTGAACATGTCACTGGTTGTCTCATTACGTTCAGTTTCTGTACAACAGGTTGGCACTTCTAATTTGTGCTCCTCAGTACGATAGGGTTGTGCCTTCAATTTTGGCATATTTTCTGTTCTTATTGGACAATTATTTTATTTGCAGGTGTTTATTTTGTAACATCGTGTATTTGTAAAAATAATAAAATTCTAGTGTCAGTATCAATAAATCTGTCAGATTAGACATTCTGATAGGAAGATTCTAGAGAAAATTTTGCTTATACTTTTAAATGTCATTTCATAACGTTCAACGCAGCTCAAGCTTGCGAGGGGCTCGTGAATAATTACCAACCGCGCGGATCATATGCTTTGCGAAGTTAAGCTGTGCATGCTGCGGTCAGCTGTAGATGGGTGACCGTTCGTTACACATCGAGACCCCTCCGTGACTCGGAGCTTAGAGCACCTTACACCGTCCGACCGTCATACGAATATCTATGACAGTCGTTACGGGAAATCAGAAGCCCGAAAGGCTGACCACCAGTCTAACATTAGGATATCGGCATTTTTCCAGTAACTGGGTTGCGGAGGTCTAATGGCAGTCGCTCCGTGTAAAATACTGGTATTCAGTCGCATCTGGTTAGACTGGAAGCTGACCCCAATATAGTTGGGAAAAGGCTACGCAGAGCCTTTCAGAAAACTCAATGTTCTTCTGGTATCGCATCATAAGTCCCAATATTATTCATATTTGTTGACTGTTCTTCAATATAAGTGGATAAAAGACAAAATAAAAAACGGATTTTTATGTAATAACGATCGGTAACAAACAGAAACCAGGTATAACTGAACAGCCGTACATAAAGCTGTGAACACGTCACTGGCTGTCTCATTACTGCTGTTTCTACAACATGTTGACACCACTAATTTGTGGTGCTGTGTGTCTGAAATAAGGTTGTCACTACGTGAATTTTAACTGGAAGAAAAAAGTTTTTATGTTGGGTTATACAAGGTTAGTCGGAAAGGGGGTACTAAGCCGCGGGCCACTTAATGTATCATAGATGACTGTTTTAAAGAAAGTGATAATATTTCAAAATTTGATTTAAAAATATGCGAAATGGTTTTTATTTTAGTTTTTTCAAAAATTCTTCACCCCTGTTTTAGTTAAGAATTCAGAAAATGGAGCTTCTAATCCCTGACCCAAAATATGACCTAAAATGTAAACACAGTTGAGCATAGCTGAGGATAGATAGAATTTAGCATATTTTTTATGAAATCTTTGAACAGCTATTTCTCTTTAACTAATGACTTTTGGAGAAAGTTGTAGAACAAAGGTTATCCCTTATTATAGGTACTTTAACACCCTTTCGGCTTAGTACCCCCTTTCCGACTAACCTTGTATACTGGAATTATTTTTTGTAAACAAACTTGTTGGTTTTAAATACTTATATTTCGTAAAGAAGTCCCTTTATATTTCGTAAAGATTCGTTCTGCCTGTATTTTTACCATTTGTATAGGGATCAGCTGCCAGTCTAACCAGATGCGGCTGAATACCAGTATTTTACAAGCAGTGACTACCATCAGACCTCCACAACCTAGTTACCGGGCAATGCCAATATCCTAACGTTAAACCTGTTGTCAGACTTTCGGGCTTCTGTCTTCCCGTAACGATTGTCTTAGGCATTCATATGACACCCGGGACCGACTGTTTAACGTGCTCTCCGAGGCACGGAGGGATCTCGATATGTAATGAATGGTCACCCATCCACGTTCTGACCGCAGCAAGCGCAGCTTAACTTCGCAAATAGTATGACCCGCGCAAATAAATGCAATTAGTCTAAAATGCTGCTATTGTTTTTATCTCCTACTAAGTCAACATTTTGGTTACATAGTACCAGAAGCAGGTAGACCAAATGATTTTGACTTTTGACAAGTCAATGCCTTCGATGCCGAATCAATCTCTTGATATTTTCAGATATATGTCTTCTTGTAACTGCATGGGTTCGATCCCCAGGTCGGGAAAACAGTTATTGGGTTTTTCCATGTGGAATTCCTCAGAAGCAGTTCGGAGTTTGGTTTTGTGTCCGGTTGATGGCAACAGGCTCGCCCCCTATTACATGGAACTTAAAATATAACGGCGTAATGAGGGTGTTACTATACACCTCTGCCCAACTCTTCGGGGAATACAGGTGTGATGTTATGTTATGTCTTCGCCTGTACTAAATCTAAGCACCATATAATCTTCTGTGAGGCAACCCTGCATGGCTGTCAATACGGAAACAGTGCGACTATTGTTTTGAATTTTAACACGTTCTAAAATAAATCTTGGTTACTTTGTACCCATAGATATACTGGTTTAAAGAAATCCTTATGTAGTGAAATGGTATTTTTTTTTGTAACTCGTACCTTGGTTTCTTATAACATAACATCACGTCTATATTCCCCAAAGGGCTGGGCAGAGGTGTATAGTAACACCCTTATTTCGGCGTTGTCTTTATGTATGTCCCACGTAATAGGGGGCGAGCCTATTGCTATCAACCGGGCACCAATCCAAATTCCAGGTTACTACTGACGAATTCCACATGGAAAAACCCAATAACACATTACCCGACCTGGGGATTGAACCCTCATGATCAGCAGTCGCGCTTGCCATTCATATGCTACCTAAAGATTTTTATATGTAATGGATTGGCAAACCGACTTACGGCTCACCTGATGAAATGCGGTTAACACCGTCAATATACACCTACAACACAAACAAGATTGCTGATGCATTGCCAACCATAGTGCGGAGTTGAAAAGTCTCATGTACCTTCTAACTGGAACACAGCAATGCTGTTGGGTGGCAGAAATAATTTTAGTAACGTTAGTACTTTCCCGGACAAAGTATTTCACAAAGAACTCTACTTCTACTAAAATTAATGCACGTATTATACTCATTTATTGTTACAGACAGCCCACTGTGCAGAGCATGCATGGAGGAGGACGAGATGGCAGCCCACGTGCTACTAAACTGCCCTGAGGTCGCCACATACAGGGCCAAGTACTTCGGAAACCCAGGTACTCTCCGAGAAATCGTCAGCAACATCAAGGATGTGCTGGCCATTTTCGAGGAGTTAGGGTGGATCGAGTGACTACACTTACCACCCGTGAGTCAAAATACACGCTCAGACGTGGAGTTGCGGACACCAGCCCGTTGTATACCTTAATCATTTATTACAGTGAAATCAATATTGGCGCAAACATATTCACACACGTGCATAACGTTTGCTTGACCATACCAATAATTCATACTCATGCTGACATTATGCTGAATTATTACTTCTTTATAATTCATAACTCATCGCCTTAAATACACGTATACAGGGTGTAAACGAAGTCATCTAATTCCTTCAAACCTATGGCCAGACTAGGTATATTACTAGCGGACCCAGCAGATGACGTCCTGCCCGGAAAAGCAGCGCTACCTGCCGGGTCCAATTCTAAATCTAAACCATCCAGGGCGCCACCCAAACGAATACAAAAAAAATCATTCAAATCGGTCCAGCCGTTTAGGAGGAGTTCAGTGACATACACACGTACAGTCGAATTATATATACCTAGTCTGGCCATAAATACTGTTACATTTAAAAATAAGAAAGATATTTCATTTTAATTTGGAATCTGTCATTTTTATACGATTGTTCATTGAGTTTTCTAATTTTAGCGCCAATACATTGTACAATATTTTGCGATATTAAAATGGAGTGGGGTGATAAAGAGAACCGAATCGCTGTGATTGCATTACATAAAGTTGGTATGGACCCAAATGCAATTTTTAAAACTCTCCATACGCTTGCTATTAGTCAAATGTTTGTGTACCGGGCTATTAATAGGTACAATGAGACCTCCTCTGTTTGTGACAGAAAAAAAGATCTGGCAGTCCACGTAGTGTTCGTACGAAAAAGGTGGTCAAAGCAGTAAGGGAAAGAATTCGAAGAAATCCTGTCCGAAAGCAAAAGATTTTATCTCGGGAGATGAAGATAGCACCCAGAACCATGTCGCGTATTTTAAAAGATGACTTAGGACTTGCAGCCTATAAGAGATGCACTAGTCATTTTTTAACTGATAATTTTAAAAAGAATAGGGTGGTAAAATCGAAACAACTACTGAAGCGGTACGCAAAGGGAGGTCACAGAAAAATGTTGTTTACGGATGAGAAAATCTTTACAATTGAGCAACATTTTAACAGACAAAATTACCGTATTTATGCTCAAAGCTCTAAGGAAGCTTCCCAATTAGTCGACAGAGTGCAACGTGGGCATTATCCGACTTCAGTGATGGTTTGGTGGGGTGTTAGCTATGAAGGAGTGACTGAGCCATATTTTTGTGAAAAAGGTATCAAAACATCGGCACAAGTGTATCAAGATACCATTCTTGAGAAGGTAGTTAAGCCCCTTAACAACACCCTGTTCAACAACCAAGTATGGTCCTTCCAACAAGACTCGGCGCCGGGTCATAAAGCTCGGTCCACGCAGTCTTGGTTGGAAGTGAACGTTTCGGACTTCATCAGACCTGAAGACTGGCCGTAGTCTAGTCCCGATCTTAATCCGCTGGATTATGATTTATGATCAGTTTTAGAGAGTACGGCTTGCTCTAAACGCCATGATAATTTGGAGTCTCTAAAACAATCCATACGATTGGCAGTGAAGAATTTTCCCATGGAAAGAGTGCGTGCTTCTATTGATAACTGGCCTCAACGTTTAAAGGACTGTAATGCAGCCAATGGAGACCACTTTGAATAAGCTTTTTATATTTTAAATTGTTTTATATTTATGTATTAAACTAACACACTGTAAAAGTAATAAATAGTATTTGCGATAAAAAATATTTTTTTTTCTTCGTGACAATATTTATGGCAAGACTAGGTATAAAAGATATTGATAAATAAATACATCGAAAACGTCTACTAAACGTAGGATACTAAATTGAAGCCTGCAAAATATATTATATATTTTATCATACAAAATGTACAGAATTCCATTGAAAACCAGGCCAACAGAACTGCGCATAAGGAGATAAAATTGCTTACAGTAAGAGCAACGCTGGACATCTTTATAGAGTGACCGGATGCTGGATATTGTATTGATGTTTGACTGTCGAGAAAATGTATGTTTCTTTCTACACTGCCTTTTATACAAATACTAGCTATTGCTCGCGACTTACAACTGCCTCGTTAGTCGAGTGGTAGCAACTGCGACAGCTGATCGTGTGGTCCTTGGTTCGATCCCTAGGTCGGGCAGTGTTATTGGGTTTTTCCGTGTGTTGTGTCCTGTTGATGGCAATAGACTCGCCCCCTATTACATGGGACTTAAACATAACGGCGAAATGAGGGTGTTACTATACACCTCTGACCTACCCTTCGGGGAATGTAGGCGTGATGTTATGTTATGTTATGCCCGCGATTTCACTCTCATCTTAGAAAAATTTCTTCATGTACCCAGATAAAAAGCAACCTATGTACTAATCCAAGACAGTCTATCTGTGTACCAAATCTCATCCAAATCCGTTTAGCCGTTTATGCGTAATTGAGTAACAAATGTGTTCACAAACTTTCTCATCTTTACATAGTATAAAACAAAGTCGCTCCCGTTGTCTGTACGCTTAGATCTTTTAAACTACGCAACAGATTTTAATGCAGTTTCCAGCAATAGATAGAATGATTCAAGAGGAAGGTTTATATGCCGCACATTAATATCTACATTGCACCCGTGCGGAGTCGGGGCGGGTCGCTAGTTTTTAATAATTATTAGTGGGATTTTAAGCTAGGTAGAATCATACTATCGAATCTGGACCCTGATACATAGAAAACAACCCTTAAACTGCTAGGTTATTGACCAAATACCGAAACACTACTCAATTTTTAGTTGCCCTTAGGTCTGTCACTGTCACTTTAAGGCGAAATGACAGTTGTGATGGGTGGTTGTGACTGGCGGGGGTACGGGCCTATAAAAGGTTGGGCACGCTACAGATCGTCATTTTTTCACACCCTTAATTCAGCCCTCATCAAGCTGTCTCCCTCCCAGTCCTCTCGCAAGCAACGCCCTAAGCCAAGGTTCGAGTCCCTTAGTGGTGTTGTTGCTAACTAGTCATGATGTTAGTAGTAGTAATAGTAGTTAGCTTAGGTTAAGTATTTTACTCTCGTCCCCATTGGTTGGAGGACCTTTAGGTCAGGACCTTCAAGCAGTCGAATAGAAAAAAGAAAAAAAAGTATCGTCGTTTTTCACGTCGCTGCAGTTGCAAAGTCGAGTACTACACCTGCATAAGAAGACCCTGGACTCCTCGCATTGTCACAAACCACGCCTTGCTGACCTAATTGTAATTATTATTAAAATATATATATAGTGTACGGTTAAAAGTGTTTCTCACTATCCTCCCGTGAGTACACGCCTGCTAAATTTTATGTGCACGTGTTTGTTGAGGGTTGACTCCGAAAGCCACCCTTGACCTCTAAAATGTGACAGTGACAACACGAAATTAATGGAAACTTAAAATCGAGAAACATTTGAGTATTTGATCATATGACTGCTTACAAATGCTTATTATTTTGTTCTTTTAGTGTTATTTAGGTACAAATAATGTCATCTTCCTTCAAATTACTTGAATCTATGTTCAAACTTCCGTTAACCGCGTGGGCGACGCCGCAAACTTCCACTAGTCCTATCAAATATCAAGTTGTATCGGCATGCAAATGAATATATTATGAAGTTTATTATTGTGGTGCGAACTAGCCCTTAAATGGTAAAGGATTAAGGGCCATATATTGTGGTATAACGTCACCGTTCCGCAAGATATTGAATAGAGATTATAATATTGATGGGATTAGATTCAATCTTATAAGCTAGTTGGTTAGGAAATACCTAGGTAGGTTTATTAAGTTCGTAAGCGCCTTACTTGAAGTATGGCTCGAGTTGGATGTAGTGAACGAGAAAAGATTGGTTGAAATTCCTGTTAAGGTGGATTTAGACTTAACGAGCAAATGCTCATTCTATCCCCACTTCATCAAATTATTTTGGTTTAAACAGAGACGGAGCATTCTTTCGTCGTTGCGATCTTGTTTACGAAGATTCTATGAAATGTTCTAAGAATGCTCGCTGGCTTGATTTAAATAGCGCACGGGCGTGCGAACAGTTGCTTAGAGCGTTCTTTCGTGTTCGAAGCGATCTCTTCAGAGCGTTCTTGTGTTCTAGCGACTTGACCGATCTGGCTGATCTAAACATCTCTAGAGCATGTGCAAGAATAGTTCTTGTTTGTTGTCATTCTTGCTCGTTGGTATTCTTTTTGTGTAAATGATTAAAATGAATTATCATTTACACAAAAAAGCCACAAACAACGACGCTCTAGCTCTATGTTCGATTGGTCTAAATCCACCTTTATAAAAATACAGGCTTAGTTTAACAACAAATCCAGTACCAAGGGATCCGTCAAAATGGATCCGCTGTGAACGGTCTCTTACTTGAAGTACGCCTCGAGTTGGATGCAGTGAACGAGAAAAGATTGGTTGAAATTCATGTTGGAAAAAATACAAGCTTAGGTTCAGCTTGTCATTGTCTCATTAAGTTTGTTAATATTAAGCCCGGCCACAAATTATAAGAAAGGAAATCGGATATTTTTGTATTGACTTTGGTCCAAGTGACTGAAGAAGACGTGCATAACCATCGTGAACTTCGCTTCTTCAGAAGAAGTGAAGTTCGCACTGGTTATGCGCGTGAAATGTGTGCCTCTCAGGCCCCTCGGTCCCTTTTTTTCTATTCGACTGCTTGTAGATGGTCTTGCGGACCGTTTCTACGTAACCGGGCAGTTACTGGCGAGACCTGAGGGTTCTCCAACCAATGGGGACGAGAGTAAAATACTTAACCTAAGCTAACTGCTACTACTAACATCATAACTAGCTAGTGACCACGGCACTAAGGGCGATCCCTAATGGGACTTGGACCTCGGCTTAGGGCGTTGCTTGCGAGGGGATTGAGAGGGAGACAGCTTGATGAGGGCTGAATTAACGGTTTCCTTGGTCTCCTTTAGCGCCTTGCTTTTATCGTGATGCATCTGGAGCGTCTAGCTATCTCATTTTCACACAGTTACAAAAGAAATACCACGTGTTTGAACTGCCGGACTTAGATGCGTGCAAAAAGACCCCTTGCACATACATTTTGTACTAGGCTTCGCAGCGTCGTCGGATCGTCGGCATCTGATAGTGTTTGGGGTGTAGTACAAAATGTTGCGAAGAATACCTAACAACTAGATATCTGACAAACGTTTTGTTATAATGTGCGACCGGGCATTCTAAAATATCACACTCTACAAAGTTTTCCTACAAGTATGACGTCATTTATGTACGCCTCGTTACTTTTACTTCAAGCCTAGCCTTACTATGACTCATTGCTTGAAAAAGCACCCGACGTTGGCTATACGATTATTCTTATAGCAGAAGCATAACATAACATCACGCCTGTATTCCCCGAAGGGTTGGGCAGAACACCCGCAGTTCGCCTTATGTTTAAGTACTATGTAATAGGGGGCGAGCCTATTGCCATCAACCGGGCACAAATCCGAACCCCGGGCTGCTACTGAGGAACACCACACGGAAAAACCCAATAACACTTTGTCCGACCTGGGGATCGAACCCAGGACCTTACAATCAGCAGACATGCTTACCACCACTAGACCAACGAGGCAGTTCAAGCAAAATTAAATATTATTTATTTTATTTATTTGAAGAAAGCTTACTAGTCTAACAACTATAAATAAAGTACAATAAAATGTTAACTTCATTGCTAACAACAAGTTTCTACATATAATTTAACTAAGTATCTAAATTACATAGGAAAATGAATCGAAACATAACACAATGAGTAAAACAAAACTATATAACATAATCAGCCCATTACTGTCCCAGCGGCACGGGCCTCTTCTCAGAATGAGAAGGGTTTAGGCCTTAGTCCACCACGCTGACCTGGTGCGGGTTGGCAGACTACACACACCATCGAGAACTTTTATGGAGTCTTCAATTGTGCAGGTTTCCTCATGTTTTTTCTTCACCGTTAACGCAAGTGATAATCAAATTCTGATCCGCACATGAATTCGAAAAGTCTGAGGTACGGGCTGGTATCAAACTCGGACCCTCCTGCATGGAGGGCAAGCAATCAACCACGAGACTATCACTCCTAAACAACACTATAAAATATAAATTACTAGACTATTACCCGTGGTTTCACCCGCATCCTAGGGGAACTATTTGATGTACTCCGATAAAAAGTATTCTATGTGTTATAGTGGGCATAGTCTATCTGTGTCCCAAATCTCATTTAAATCCGTTCAGCAGTTTTTGCGTGAAAGAGTAACAAACATCCATACATACATACAAATATTATATGTACATGAGAATAAGGATGTAACAGTTTCAGAAATATCGCCCACGGAACGCCTCAATCCGATTAGGATTGTTTTGCGACAAATATTAACACCGAGGATACACCGAGCTTACACTTCGTCTACAAAGATCATTCTGGGCCTTATCGCACCTATCAATCGTTCGTTCGTTCTAGCCTTATCCCAACTATGTTGGGGTTAGCTTCCAGTCTAAACAGACGCGGCTGAATACCAATGTAGGAGAACGAGGTATGGTGTTTTTCCTACGAAAAGGGAGGATCCTCCTACCAGGCGGGTCCTATGCCTGGCGGGCTACTGCCCAACGGTTGATGTTGGGAAGTTGTATGTATACTAACTCCGTGTCAGATCTTAATACCGCGATGCAGGATTTGTGACATTTCATTTTGACAGCTGTCATTGTTGTCGCTGTAGGCTGCTAGACATTCGTCGTGCTGCGTAGTTCGCATGTGGCGTGGTAAATGCCGCCACACCAGTATTTTACACAGAGCGACTGCCATCAGACCTCCGCAACCCAGTAACTGGGTAATGCCGATATCCTACGGTTAGACCAGTTGTCGGACTTTCGGGGTTCTGACTACCCGTAACGACGGTATTCATATGACACACAAGACCGACTATTTAATGTGTTCTGCGAGGCACGGAGGAGTCTCAATGTGTAACGAACGGTCACCCATCTACGGACTGACCGCGGCAAGCGCAGCTTAACCTTACACATTGTAAGATCCGCCACGTTAATTAGCCACGAGCCCCTCCACCTTGCACTTATCAATCAATCAACCTTATCAATCAATCACCGCTACTTAGGTTTATATCCAATGCCTAAATAAGTAAACTCAAACTCAAAATATTTATTTGCACACTAAGGTAAAATAATACAGATCTTATTATATAGTGTAGGTACAGCTTAGCAACCTTTTCCAGGTGTTGCAATATTTGAGGGCTCTAATTACATGAAAGTATATTTATAAATTTACTTATGTGTCTACTTGGTACATAGTGCTTAATTCTTGACTATTGTTATTCTTAATACACAATATTTTTAATTAAGGATACTAGAACCAAAACAACATAGTATATCGAGTGATATGTTATCGAGTAGGTAAATAGGTATTGGTATAGGTGTATTATTAATTGTATGTTTTATTCATTTAGGTTTATGTTATTTTTACTTATATTGGGTGTTTTTAACTTTATTTATTTTCAAAATATTCGTTGATTGAGTAGAAGCATTTTTCTATTAAATATGTTTTTAATTTTCTAATAAATACTACTTCTTTTGTTTCGTTCTGAAGATCATTTGGTAATTTATTAAATATTTTTACTGCCATGTAGTAGGGACTTTGGTTGAGCATTTTAATCCTAGATGGTGGTAAATATAGCCTATTTTTATGCCTCGTGTTTATATTGTGGGTATCTTTAACTTTCGTAAAATTGTTAATATTTTTAAAAACGAATATGCTTATGTCATAAATGTAAATAGATGGGAGTGTAAGAAGCTTATATTTAATAAACAAGGGTCTGCAGCTACTTTGATTATCTATTTGGGCTATGATTCGCATACATTTTTTTGTAAAATAAGTAGGTTATGAATGTTTACGTTAATATGAATGAGTACGATACACTAGTTTTGTTAAGTCTATCATCTCCACTTATTGCACAGCCCACTGTTGGGCATAGACCTGTTCCCACTCTCTTTCGTTTCATTGGTTTAGCTGCGGGATTACATTTTAAAACGTATTCTGGCGTGTTTCCTGATGGTACGTACACACCAAGCCAACGAACTGGTTTTGTACCGCATCCGAATGAAACCGAATTCGTTCTATACAAAGTTTGGTCAAATTCAACAAAAGAAAAATGTTCGTTGGCTTGATGTGGACGCTCCATGAGAAATGTTCTAATATTGTATATTTTAATTCTGCATTAAAAGTTTACATTCTATTCTAAAAGGAATTACTTTCATTACGTATACACCAATCAACGAACGCCAAAGAACGTTCGTCATTTCTTCATTTGACCGAGCTTGGTTTACTACGATTCCGGTTTCATTCTGATAAGCAACTACTAATCGAAAATCGACTAAAAAGTTTCGGCTGACTGATCGCACGTTTTCCAACCACGAAAGTGATTCGGATCCGACGATTGATTCGATTTTCAAGATTTGCGGCGTTTTGACTTTCGCTCAGCCTACTCCCGTAGTCTGAGCGAAAGTCAAAACGTCAAAGTATTGTCAAAGAACGAACTACTAGATGTCAATTAATATTTGGGAAAATTTAATTGACATCTAGTAGTTCGTTCTTTGACAATACTTTGATCGTATATTTATTTTACTTCGACTTTCGGTTATCGGGGTAGACCGTGTAACGAACCCCATTCACTGGCGTTCGTTGGCTTGGTGTGTACCTGCACCTAGCATTATTTGCACGATTTTACCAAGCTTACTCGTACATAATATTCAGTACAAAATTATTATTATCTGCAAATCTTACCCAGACATTTATAGACATGTTTTCTTCGCATAAATTATACTGAATACTAGTTTTACTGTCTATCGGTGTTATGAACAATCGTGTTATTCGAAACGGGGTGGGACGTAAAAATGCTATCTCAATGTAAGTACTGAGTTCGGGTACGATCTTACAACTTAATCAGAGGGCAAAAATAAGGTGTAAGATGTAGGATTTGAGCGATTTTTTGGAAAGTTTTATTCTACGTCACGTATCTTTAGATCGAATCTGGCAAGCCTTATCTATGTCTTATTGACTTTAAATTTAATAGGACTCTGACTTTGCTTCTCATAATAAAAGTGAATATAACGATATACATTTTTAACTGGGTTTTTTAAATTAGGATATTGTTTTATTGACTTAAGATATTTAAACGTGTGTAAGACTAAAAGGTGCGGGATTTTTTTTGCTACAAGAAAATTTTATAATGTCTATTTCGACAAAACTGGTAGATATTTAGTTCTCCACCTATACCGACGATTATATTGTAGCTACGTGTGTGACGGGCTTAAAGATTCAATTCCGTGCACACGTCGTTTTTACTCATTCTATAAAATACACCACCAGCCAGGACGCGAACTGAAATTTTGTTTAGCTATTTATAGCTATTTACAACGATAATGAAACAAGTACCTACTACTTATGCCTAGCCGACCAACTTCATATCAGTCATATCTGACACTGGCTTTGCACGGGTGAACATTTTTCCCGTTTTTGCAACATTTTTCATTTATGCTCCGCTCCTATTGGTCGTAGCGTGATGTTATAAAGCCTATAACCTTCCTCGATAAATGAACTATCCAACACAAAAATAATTTTTCAATTCCAACTGGTAGTTCCTGAGATTAGCGCGTTCAAACAAACAAACAAACTCTTTAGCTTTATAATATTAGTATAGATTTAAATTCACTCGCCAACAACATTTCGCACTCCCCCTCACCAATCAGTTACGGATCACTCCGTCTCAAATATTCGCACGACTACTTGTAGCTACTTGGACCACATTATAAGCCCCATTGCACACGCCCACGACCAAGCGCGGTCAAACAGCGAAATGTCTCACTAAACAAAACAAGACACCTTCGCTCAACATTGTACAATTGTCACGATGTTTTCTTTTTTTTTTTTTTTAGAAACGTTGCCCCCCTCTAGGATTTCTCCTGTATCGTGGGTGCGTTTACAGATACAAATCTTCACATGCACAAACATCCAGACCCGGAACAACTATCTGTAGGCCATACAAATATTTGTTCCGTGCGGGAATCGTAGCCACGACCCGCAGCGCAGAAGCCAATCGCTTAGCCACTGCACCAAACATGTCGTCGTGTTTCTGGACTATCATTGTATAAATAACCTATAAGTTCGTTCTGCCTAGCTTTTTCCCAATCGTGTTGGTCAGTTTCCAGTCTTACTAAATGCGGCTGAATACCAGTATTTACCACGGAGCGACTTCCATCAGAACTCTGTAACCCAGTTACTGGGCAATGCTTATATCTTAAGGTTAGACCAGTTGTCAGACATTCGGGCTTCTGACTACCCGTAACGACTGTCATAGGTATTCGTATGACACCCGGAACCGACGGTTTAACGTGCTGTCCGAAGCAAGGGGAGTTCTTGATGTGTAATGAACGGTCACCCATCCACGGACCAACCGCGGTAATCGCAGCATAACCTCGCAAATCGTACGATCCACGCGGTCGTCCACGACGATCCTCTCGAAAAAGCCCATCGAGCCCGTTGAATTCATTTGAAGTTGTATACGAGAATGTAACTTAAGTAAACTATCTTCTTGTTTATCATAAGCTACTTAGTTCCACCTACCACCACAGAAATATAAACAACTAGCTGTGTCCTCACGGCTCCGCCCGTAGCCTATGTTACTCAGTGATAATGTAGCTTTCTAACGGCAAAAGAATTTTTGAAATCGGTCCAGTAGTTTTTAAGTTTATTCGTTACATACAAAAATACAAATCTTTCCTCTTTATAATATTAGTATACCTATAGATAATTCAATTGCTGTGTGTACTACATATTTTTGGTCTGAACTTAGTCGTATGAATTCTTTTAAAACATAATGTTTTATTTTTACATTACCTAACATAACATCACGTCTCCATTCCCCGAAGGGTAGGCAGAGATGTATAGTAACACCCTCATTTCTCCATCGTGTTTACGTCCCAGGTAATAGGGGGCGAACCTATCGTCATCAACCGGGCAGGAATCCAAACTCCGAGCTGCTACTGAGGAATTTCACACGGAAAAACCCAATAACACTGCCCGACCTGGGGATCGAACCCAGGACCTCACCGATCAGCAATCGCGCTTGCCACCACTAGACCAACGTGGTAGTTCAGTTCAGAGACTCTTCTATACTAATATATTATAATAAAGAGGAAAGATTTGTATGTTTGTATGTAACGAATAAACTTAAAAACTACTGGACAGATTTCAAAAAATCTTTTGCCGTTAGAAAGCTACATTATCACTGAGTAACATAGGCTATATTTATTACTGGAATAAAACTTCTTACGCGGGCGGAGCCGTGAAAACACAGCTAGTATAAACGGTGTAAATAGACCCTTAACGAAGGTGAAACGGATTTATTCTCCACGTCATTGCGATATTTTTTTTGTTCTGGACTATGCCTGGGAACCTTCTAGTTACGGAGATATTTGAGATCAAAGTACCA
The DNA here is from genome assembly GCA_910594945.2 of Amphipyra berbera. NCBI lineage: Eukaryota > Metazoa > Arthropoda > Insecta > Lepidoptera > Noctuidae > Amphipyra > Amphipyra berbera. Next base: position 19,386,372 of record OU343129.1, on the reverse strand, counting down.
TCTTTTTCACAACTTTTTTTTAAATACCAATTTTGAAGGTTGCAAATGTACTTGAAATACCTCCATTACCCGTTTACTATTCATTGCATCCATCAGCACAATGTTTTGTGTACGTTTCATTGAGCTTTACCGTAAAACGATATTTTTCACCCAAAAAAAGTCGTTTCCCAGCGACAATTTTTGCGTAGAGTTACATAGTTTGATGTACTGAATGCATGGTTGACGGCTTCGTGAAGGGTCTTTTTATTATACCTTGTATTATAAAGCAATATTAATGTATTTGGTAATTCTTGGACCCACGGTGTAGTACTATATTATCAATTCTGTGCCCCACACCCACGAGCACGCGCTATACTACAGTGAAATGTCTCACTTAACGAAACAAGACACTTTCGCTTAACATCGAACGCGCTTGGTTTTGTATCGACTTCTTTTTGCAGATACACTTGGGAGCAATGAATTCAGGTTACCAACATATACAAAACATTGTTAAAATGTTAAACACAATTTAACAATGTTTTCCGAGATGTTAAGGTTTTTTTTAATTTATTTTTATTTATAGTTAATTAAAACGGTACGACACCAATTACATTAATTATCATAGAGATAATAACTACGTTTACTTCCTCTTAGCCTTTTCCCAATTATCTTGGGGTCAGCTTCCAGTCTAACCAGATGCGGCTGAATACCAGTATTTTACACGGAGCGACTGCCATCAGACCTCCGCAACCCAGTAACTGGGCAATGCCGATATCCTAAGGTCAAACCGTTTGTCAGACTTTCGGGCTTCTGACTACCCGTAACGACTGTCATAGGTATTCGTATGACACCCGGGACCGACGTCTTAACGTGCTCTCCGAGGCACGGAGGGGTCTCAATGTGTAACAAATGGTCGCCCATCCACGGACTGACCGCGGCAAGCGCAGCTTAACCTCGCAAAACTTCCGATTGGCGCGGTTGTTATTTAGCCACGAGCCCCTCAACACACACCTAAATAATAACTACGTTTACAATTATATAATATAATTTAAAACTAACATGGAACAGTGGACTCCCTTGTCTACTTTCTCTCACAGAACACCAGACATATAGGCATAATTTTAATTCATTCATCCGCAAACACATTACATTCAGGGTTGGCAGCCAGAAGGGTCAGCACCTTTAGAGTACGACAGACTGGGGATTCGGCTCTGGCTACAGTTTTGGCTGGAAGGTTATGAAGGTTTATGTAGGTAACCTGGATTCATTGTTCACGAGAGAATATTTGTACATTGTTTTTGCCGGCTTAAGTTAGACTTTATGATATGTTGTTACTTAAGCAGAATCTTTCCTTGTTCAGTACAAGTCATCCAGGTATCACTTGTAGCAACAATTTTAGACCTGAAATTATTCATAATTTATACCCAAAAACATAAGTTCATCAATATTGTTCAGGAAAATGTCCTCCACCAAACAGAAGTTTATCTTTTTTTCTTTCTTTTTTAATTACAACGTCGCCCCATATCATTTTCTCCCCATTTTCTCCTGTATCGTGGGTGCATTTACAGACACAAATCTTCACATGCACAAACATCCAGACCCGGAACAACTATCTGTAGGCCATACAAATATTGTTGTTGTTTGTGTAGGTTTATCTGCAACATACACACATAATATACTCACACCTGTAATCACGGAAGGGGTAAACAGAGATGTTATCCTAAACTGTCTGTACACCCACTTGCCATTTTCCGGGAACAATAATTATGGTGCCAGTTTCGTCGTCTCTTACGCCTCCCTTGATAATATCTAAAACAATAAATACTAATGTATTTGGTTATTCTTGGACCACATTATAAGCCCCATTACACACGCCCACGATAAGCGCGGTCCAACAGCGAAATGTCTCACTTAACGAAACAGGACACCTCGCTCTTTATCGATCGCACTTGGCACTGTTCGATGTGGGATTTAAATGTTATTTGTTGTGGTTTGGTAGAAGGAAATGTATGGAGTAGAGTGGTGGATGGAAGTATTTCAGAACATATTTCTTACGAAGAAGGGTTGTAATGTATTCCCAAGGAGGGTTGATGTTAGGCAGGCGCCCGGTCATAAAACAATAAGCCAAAACCTCTAACAACATGGATTTATGAAATACATGTTGTGCCGACCCCACCTAGTGTGGCATAAGGGCAGGGAGAAGAAGATTTCTTACGAAGAAATTGATTGATTGATAGAGGGGCCGTGCCGACCATACGATGTGTGAGGTTAAGCTGCGCTTGCCGCGGTCAGTACGTGGATGGGTGATCATTCGTAACACATCGATACCCTTTCGTATCTCAAAGAGCACGTTAAACCGTTGGTCGGTGAGATACGAATACCTATGACAATCGTTACGGGTAGTCAGAAACCCAAAAGTCTGACAACCGGTCTAACCTTAGGATATCGGCATTAACCAGTAACTGGGTTGCGGAGGTCTGATGGCAGTCGCTCCGTGTAAAATACTGGTATTCAGCCGCATCTGGTTAGACTGGAAGCTGATCCCGGCTAAGAGGAAGAAGATTTCTTACGAGACATTGGTGTTTATTTACAATCCATTTTGGCTACCTTGTGTTTAGAGGCTAAAAAACTAATTTCGGGTGCCTTCTGTTCTAGTAAGGGCGCGAAAGTATAACAGCAAGTGTACATACGCAGTAGTAATGTTTCTTAGTATAGTCGCCGGCACGTAACTTGGCAAGATTTTGTCGTAGTGGGAAAAAGTTTGCGCATATACACTTGCAACAAAAAATGGTCACTTTTATTGCTTGTCATTATTCTATGGTTATTGCCGTAATCTATTTTTAAACATGTTTATAAGAAAGTTAAATTAACAGATCGTGTTCGAAACACAATGCTGCGCTCCAAAACTCAAATTGTAGATGTGGCTCAAAAGGCCGCCCAGCTGAAGTGGGACTGGGCAGGACATGTCTGCCGTATGCCGAACGAGCTGTGGGCCCGTATAGCTCAAGACTGGAGCCCCGAGACAGCGAGACGGGGTCGCGGCAGACCGCGGAGAAGATGGCGGGACGAGTTGGATGCCTTTAATGATAATTGGCATGAAACTGGACAGAATCGTGACAGATGGAAGGAATGGAGGGAGGCCTTTGCCCAGCAATGGGACAATACAGGCTAATTATAATATAATATAATAATATAAGAAAGAAAGAAAGGAGAAGAATTCTCTTCTCTACTATTGCCAAGATACGTGCCGGCGATTATATGTACCTTTAAATTACAACTCGTACGCTCGTGTTTGAAATAAAGAAACAGAAAGAAATCCATGCCTGTTACTAATAATCTCACGATTTTATCTTTGAATGCTAACGTAAACACAAAAAGGCAGCTATGTAAATTGTAGTTTTATTTAATCAATTTGCATTGGTCAATTAAAAACAAGCAGTAAAAACAATTGCAATGCAAATACTTGCCTTATTAAGTCGACAGATAAACGGAAAACAAGACCGCTGTAAGTTATAAGCGAAAGCGATTTTGAAAAAACAATGTCTTTTCAAAATAATAATGTAAGCAGGTTTTTTTTTCGTTGAATAGTAATAAACTAAGTTATGCAAAAAAAATTGATTGATAGAGCATTTATACTTACAACAACGAGGTAGGTACTCTTTTATTAAACTGAACATGCAACAAAATGCATAAACAAGTACTCGTACTTGAATTAACTAACTGTAACATAACCACTGTACTTCTTCTCATTTTCTATTGAAATACTCGAAAACTCAAGAAAGTAAACATTTTGCGAAAACAATTTCAAGAAATTATATTTGCATTTTCACTTTTAATTTCATTTGCGTCGTTTGGTTCAGAGAAAAGATAGGTTCCAAGCAGTACGAAGGAGGCATTCCATTTAGTGCACCAATTTGAATAGCACCAATAGTAATAGCAATAGGAGCATTTGACTCGAATTGATGCGCTGAATGGAATGGAATGTACGAAATCTAAGAAAAGATCTAATAACATTTATCGCTTATATTTCATTCCTTGGACCACTTTAATGCGATTTGTTCAGTTTTAAAAGCGCCACTTTACAATCGCAATGCAACAGTGACGTTTATTGCTCTGACTTTAAAACCAGCTACGAAGTGTACCTAGGGCGAAGCACCGTTTGTATCGTCTAGTTGACTGGCCAGGATATAAAATACTAGACCATCAATAACGAATATAACCGCTTAGTTTCGAGGTTGAAAGGACTGGAAGTTCTTTAATTTATGATAAACTAGTTGCTGCCCGTGGTTTCACTTGAACTTTTTTTTTATCGTTGGAAAATCCTCATGGTCTGCCGGACTCTTATCGGCTAAAAACCAACGGTGTTCCTCCTCCTGACGGTTCGGCTGGGGTCGCGGGATTCGCAAAAGCATGCACCGCAGCCCCGGCAGTTCACATTGCATCCTTTTTTTTTTTTTTTTTTTTTCTCTTTGGAAAATCCTTATGGATGTCCCTCGCTGGGGAAGGCGAGGGGGTCTGCCGGACTCTTACCGGGTAAAACCAACGGTGTTCCTTCTCCTGACCGTACGGCCGGGGTCGCGGGATTCGCAAAAGCATGCACCGCAACCCCGGCAGGTCCCGGTCCGCCAACCCATGGCGGACCTCTCCTCTGTGGGGCCTTGCCCCACGTCCTCCTGAGAAGCGCGCACGGAACACGGCGCGCCAGTTCACTTGCACCCTACGGGAACTACTTCATGTACCCGGATGAAAATTATTCTATGTCCTAATCCAGGTGTCAAATTTCATCGAAATCCGGTCAGCCCTTAAGGCGTGATTGATTAATAAACATCCAAATTCACAAACCCACAAACATTCAAACTTTCTGGGTATAACAGGGTTTTTCTTTATTAATTTTAATACATATAAAGGCGCTAAGCTATTATCAGAAGCAGCCATGATAACTTCGTGGGTAAGCGGGCGAGGAGATGAAATTAAAGAAGTACACTGCTGTTACAAATCACACTGTTTTATTACTTGTACAAATCGTATCCACTAATCTTAATATTATGAGATCACTTATTAACACAGATTGGTTATTATTGACGTTCCACCAGAACACGTGGGGTGCGAGCGCAATGTTTTCTTAACCTCTCTTATTATTATCTAATGGCCGCCACCTCAGCATTCGGTGTTACGTAACTTGACAGGAGTTGTACGTTCAGAAATCAACAATCGATACTAGCGCTATCGAGTTGATTTCTCGATGCGCCGTCACGGCCAACCCTGACTGTCGCACGCCCTCGTGCGTTTAGTCCTTCTGATGGAGGTTACCTGCGGAACAAAGCAGGCCATAAATATTCGCTCGACCATGCCTGACATAAAGTCAGTTGGTGCCTCATGACCGAGTATCGCGAACTTCCATAGTGGACCGGGCATACGGGGCCCTTTCGACCAGCTATTCATAATTCTATGGCGTGGACCGGGCATACAGGGCCCTTTCGACCAGCCTTTTATGTCTCTATGGCTTGGACCGGGCATACGAGGCCCCTTCGACCAGCTATTCATAACTCAATGGCGTGGACCGGGCATACAGGGCCCTTTCGACCAGCCATTTATGTCTCTATGGCTTGGACCGGGCATACGAGGCCCCTTCGACCAGCTATTCCTAACTCTATGGCGCGGACCGGGCATACAGGGCCCTTTCGACCAGCCACCAACAGAGTAAAGGCGTGATTCAGGCGTTCGAGGCCTTTTCAATCAGCCATCGACAGACTGAACGTGCGAAGCCCTATCAATTGTCACTTACAGTGATACTCACCATTTGACCCGGGCCTCCTTCGCCCTTTCGGTCGCTGCATAAGGGACTGTCACAACGATAATTAAGGGTTACCTAACTTATAAGCTTACCTTCTTTTATGTGACTTTCTATTTCAGGAAGTGCTAGGTGCTGTTCAATATCTGACGCTGTGAGAGTGTCTGAGCCGGCGGTCAGGGTTTCCTCGCTAGCTATTGAGAGAGTATCGCTGTCGCTGTCGACTTGGCATTTATGGTCAACTTGCTCCCCATTGACCGCCGTCTCGGCCTCCTCGCTACTGATTAAAGTTGACGCGACTTCAACTAAGCCTTCGAAACCCTTTGGTACTAAGCGCAAGTTTTCATGCGAATATTTGTAGACACGATTGCCGCCCGTGATAGATTTCAGCTCATACCGATCGTTACTAAGGACTTTTGTAATTACGAAAGGTCCGCGAAATTTTCTAGATAACTTAGTTTGGTTGCGCTCACTGCATTTTATGAAAACGTATTCACCTAACGAAAAGGGCTTTACTTGCGCTTTACCGCGATTGAAGCGTTCGATTTCGGATTCTGCGGCTTTCTGGATACTATTAGATGCTTTGGTTCGAATAAGTTCTAAGTCAGCGCGATGAGTTGAATTTATATTGGGTGATATTTTAGAGAGGCCTAATGATTGAGCGCGAATACCAAACATTAACTCAGTTGGGGTGTATCCCGTAACTCTAGATTTCGTACTGTTTAATGCTAATTGAACATTGTCAAGTTCATCGCGCCAGATTTTACTAGAATCATTTTCTATGATAGTAAGAAGGGTTTTCAAGGTGCGCATGACACGCTCCACCTGTCCGTTAGCTCTAGAAGACCCGGTCGCTATCAAGTGTAGCTCAATGTTATGCTCATTACAAAATTCTTTAAAATTTGAACTGATGTAGCACCTTCCTTGATCAGCTATAACTCTCTTAGGCGCCCCAAATAAGGACACTGCCTTCTTTAAAGCTTTTACAGCGCATGCAGCATCTAGTGACTGAGTATAATCGAGTAAGACGTATTTTGTAAAACCATCTATTATGACCGATGCGTATTCTTTTCTGTCACTTTTGCCGCTTAGTTTTCCGGTGAGATCGATGTGGATAGTGTGCCACGGTACGGATATTTTAGGTATAGGATGTAACCTCAGTTGTTGGGCTCCCGACGGCCCTTTTGATGCCTTACATACAATACAGGAGTCAACGAATTTCCGAACATTCTTTGCCATTTGTGGAAACCAATACTGTTCATAAATTTTGTCGAGTGTCTTGTCGTACCCGAGATGTTTAATTTCGCTATGTACGTGATTAATTAGAGTCCAAATAAGGGATCGCGGTACGATAGGCAACCAAGAACTAATTTTATTACGTTCAATTTTCCTATATAGAATACCATTACGCACGTCATATGTGCGAGAAGTAGCCTCTGGCAGTTCATTGTTGGAGTGTTTGCTTATCAGGTCTTGAATTTCACAATCTCGTTTTTGTTCAACCTGAAGCCAGCTGTCATGAAGCTCAACGAAGTTGACTACCTTACGAGAGGTTACTGGCTTTCTATCAGGTTCCGGACATTCTGCAGAAAGTGCAGTTAAAGAAGGAAGGGGGTTCCTCGAGAAGTAGTCAGCATGCTCCATGCTGCGACCTTCCTTATAAACGATGTCAAAATTATAGGCCTGTAGATAAGCCCACCAACGGTGGACACGCGGAGAAAGATCAACTTTAGCTTTCGAGGCTTTTAGAGAATTGCAGTCCGTAAAGACTGTGAAGTGTTGTCCGTATAGGTAGTGGCGGAAATTTTCTACGGCGCGCACCACCGCTAACGTTTCCAGTTCATAAGAATGATACCTGGATTCGGTATTGGCAATGCGACGGCTGAAATACGCAACAACCCGAGGTATGTTGCCATCCCTTTGAATCAAAATGGCTCCGTAGCCATCCGAGCTGGCATCTGTATGGAGTTCTATTGGGGCTTCGGGGTTAAAGATAGAACCGGTTCAGATGTTAACATTTTTACGATTTTTGTATGGACGTCACGATGTCTGTCAGTCCAGATGATGGGTCCCTTTAATTTGGTAAGAGGATACAATGGTCTGGCGAGCGTGGCAAAATTAGGAATAAACCTTCGGAAGTAAGAGGCTAGACCAAGAAATTGCCTAACTTGTGTAGCTGTGGCTGGGGCAGGTGCCTCAATAAGGGCTTGGATTTTTCTTGGGTTTGGTCTAACTTCACCTGCTCGAATGACGTAACCAAGATAGTCAATTTCTTTCTTCATAAATTTGCATTTTCGGATGTTGAAGGAGAAACCGGCTTCAGACAAAGCCCCTAGAACAGAATCTAGACAACGTAGTCCTTCTGTAACTTCTGATGAGAAGCAAAGCACGTCATCCATATAAGCGAGCGCTACAGTGTCGCGAAGAGATTTAAGTGCTTTGTTGATGCAACGTTGGTAAACGGATGCTGCATTTCGTAGCCCGAACGGCATAGCCATGTATTCAAATTGTCCGTCCGGAGTTACGAAGGCAGTTCGTTCGATGGAATCAGGTGTCACGATTATTTGATGATAGCCAGAAGCCATATCTAGGGAGGAGAAGTAGTGAGACCCACTTAGCCGATCAATTTGTTCGTCAATCCTTGGGAGAGGATAGTGCTCAGGACGTGTGTTTGCGTTAAGCTCCCTGTAGTCCACGCACATTCTGTCGGAGCCGTCCTTTTTCTTAACTAACAGTATGGGGCTAGCGAAAGGAGAAGAGCTCTCACGAATGATACCTGCCTCCAGAAGAGACTGCACTTTATCTCTGACAATATCTTTTTCTGCGGGAGATAACCTATATGGGCGACGTTGAACAGTTTTGTGGGGGTCAATTAGATCAATTTTAAGGCTACCCGTTGTGACACGACGCGTAGGGACCCCTTCTATAAAGAACTCTCTATACTTTTTTAGTACTTTTATCAATGCTAGTCTATCTGCTCCTATAAGGTCCGTATCAATATACATGAGATCAAATTCGTTCATATCTTGGCACATGTTAATTTCTTTGCGCAAAAAGAAAGTGAGACTGTCGCTATCGATTTCTACGCATAAACCCTGCTCGAGTATATCTCTTCCGATAATTACTGCCTCGGAGATCGCATTGTCCGGCACAATGTGAAACAGAATCGTTAGGGGAATTTCTTGAATTATAACAGAACTCGAAATTTGTCTATGGCACTTTAAGTTTTCCCCACCAATACCTGTTAAATAAACGGTGTCGTTGCGTTTAGTACCAGAAAACTTCTCGCTAAGACTACTTTTAACTAGGGAACAGGCAGAACCACTGTCAAAAAGGAACAAAATGACCTCACCAGTTGATGTCGACAGGGTACCTCTCATTGTCCGGCGCTCGCAGATTTGAACATCCTTGCGTGAGGCCTGATCGACCCCAGTTTTCTTGTCTGGGCAGCTGGAGCTGATATGTCCCGGCTTTCCACACGCATAACAGGTCACAGTCTTCTCTTTTTCTTTATCCGTTGATTTCGGTTTCATGCTGTCACGACGCTTGCGGCAATCTTCCATTTTGTGACCGCGGCTTCCGCAAAAACGACAGCTCCCAGCGAATCGAGTATCAGTTCCGCGAGGTCGTTTAGGATCCATCTCACTGGTCTCTTGCTCGTCGTAGCGTCTTTTGAGTGAGATGCCATTAAGGATCCTACAGAGCTGAGCTCGTGTGGACACAACGTGTGAATTTAGCTCTCTGCGAATCAAAGAATCTTTTTGCGATAATACAGAAATCGCAAAGCCAGTGATGACGTCTTCATCTATTTCAAACTTCGGTATACGTTCAATAAGGTTCCAAAGACGCATGGCCGCCTCACACGCGGTTTCTTTATTACCAATTTGAAATTTCATAATATCATCGAAATAGTCTTGCATTAACATAGGTCGTCCAAACTTGGCAATCAACATTTCTTTTATATGCGGCCATGTTATCTCAGCACAGTTAAGTTTGGTCAGACATTTGGCAGCCCGGCCCTTTAGCGCGTGTGTGAGGGCGAGAAGCAGTTCGGGACCGGCCAATTTTCGGCTATCCACAATAATTTCGGTTATTTTACACCAACCTTCTATATCCGAATCGGCTTCATCTGGATCAAACTTTATGAGGCGTGATGAAGAATGACTTGGTGAAGTACTTTGCGTCGCTGCAAGTAGGCGTGATAAAAGTGCCTCCATGTTGGTTAGAAAACTTGCACTATCACTGTTCAATTTTGCACTATTCGACGAGACAGGAGTTTCGTCGCTGGTCTGCTCAGGATTAGGCCCTTCGTATCCCACTTCTGATAAAGGCGCTAAGCTATTATCAGAAGCAGCCATGATAACTTCGTGGGTAAGCGGGCGAGGAGATGAAATTAAAGAAGTACACTGCTGTTACAAATCACACTGTTTTATTACTTGTACAAATCGTATCCACTAATCTTAATATTATGAGATCACTTATTAACACAGATTGGTTATTATTGACGTTCCACCAGAACACGTGGGGTGCGAGCGCAATGTTTTCTTAACCTCTCTTATTATTATCTAATGGCCGCCACCTCAGCATTCGGTGTTACGTAACTTGACAGGAGTTGTACGTTCAGAAATCAACAATCGATACTAGCGCTATCGAGTTGATTTCTCGATGCGCCGTCACATACATATTTACATTATTAAATATTACTATAAAAAAATAAAAACATTTAAAAATATAAAAAATAGTAGTCCACCGGCATCGGAAACAGGGTCCATGCTACACATGAACTTCCTAAGAATAAGCGCCGAGTCCAGAAGTACCACTATCTGTATCAGGCCCTTGACCCAGCCGCCCAACGAGAGCTTCATCAGATGTTGGTCGAGGCTCTTGGCTATTAAGCCATTGGCCGTAACGACTATCGTAACATAATAGGTATTATTATTATATTAAAGGGATCATTACATGCAGTTTTTATAGTTTCCATAAAAAGTGATGGGATGTAGCCAAGAGTAAAAAAACCCAAGATAAATATCACTGTAGCGAAAACATGCAATCTCGTTTAGTGCAGGTTCTTGCTAAATTTTTACTACAAAAACGGCCGATAAGTATTTTGTTGACAACCAGCCCAGATTATGAAACTAGCGATTTCTTTAACCGACTTCAAAAAGGAGGAGGTTCTATATTCGATTGGTTTTTTTTATGTATGTTGTACACCGATTACGCTGAGATTTATGATCCGATTTACCTGATTCTTGTTTAGTTTGATGCAGAATAGTTGCCATTTGGTCCCATAAAAAATTAACATAGTTTGGCCTAGTAGTTTTCATTTTATGGACATTTTTATTTTTTTATGAACATGTTAGTTTACGTGGACGATGTAATTATTCTACCTAATGTAATCTAGAAAAATCCTACTGTAGGTTACAGAACAACCTATTACAGACACTAAAAAGTAAAAAATAAAAAAAGATACATTTAAAAAAAACGACTTCAAAAACTAAAAAGTATAAAATAACTTAATAAAGATATAATTTAATACACCTCTTATGCAAACCTAATACCTTTACAGTTTCAGAAGTCGGTGCCTTCAATTTGATTCAGCGTGGATTAGCACCGACTTCTGAAACTGTAAAGGTATTAGGTTTGCATAAGAGGTGTATTAAATTATATCTTTATTAAGTTATTTTATACTTTTTATTTACAAAATACATTCTAAATATGGAACACCCCTTTTTGGTAAAATTCCTTTAGAAAAAACGCTGCATTCTTTTTTGTTCCATGTTACTTGCCTCGTACTAAACGCGCATTCAGTACGCAATCGCTAATCGACACGGTTTACAAGCCGCCCTAACTAACGTCACTAGCTAAGTTCTTTTCTTGCTTTTATTGAGATCCTATCTGTGTAGTAATGGATTTGTCAACGACTGATTTATCTAATGTATTTGCATGTCGTGTCGTGAGGTGTTAGTGGTCTTTTTTATTTATTTTTGTTTTATAAATTCTTGTTAGAATTGCAGTTATTGGTAGTTGATTTGCTGTTAAGTGTAAAGTTGTAACATTTTTCTGTATTGGTATTTAACTTTTTTTTTTTTAACTTTTCCCCACACTAGGGTTTCTCCTGTATCGTGGGTGCCTTTACAGACACAAATCTTCACTTGCACAAACGCTCAGACCCGGAACAACTATCTGTAGGCCATACAAATATTTGTTCCGTGTGGGAATCGAACCCACAACCCGTAGCGCAGAAGCCAATCGCTCAGCCACTGCACCAAACGTGTCGTCAACAGTCCAGTCAGTTTTGACCGCCCCAGTCGGTTTTATACGACAAAGGTTTTCGTGCCCGTGTCGCCTCAGTCGTGTAAATATGACTGAGGAGACGTGGTCACGATTTTTTTTATTTGTCGTATAAATGCGACTGGGGCGGTCAAAAGGTTAATATGTGTCGTCTGGTTTAGTTATATTGTTAAAAGAATTGTAAAGGATTGGGAGATGACATTCGCTCCGTTAAAAATCAGAAAACGTGTGCCCATAGATGAATTAACCACTTTGTTGCAGATTCTTTAAAGTGTCGTGCTTTTTAGTTAGGCACAATAATCTCTCAGCTCTATGCAGATCTGAATTAAACATCCTGATAAATAATTCGGTTATCTAACTTTCCACTACGTTCTGCTAATAATAAAAAAAAAAGAATATTCACTTTCAACTTTATTGCCCAGATATCCTGATGAATAATTCGGTTATCTAACTTTCCACTGCGTTCTGCTAATAAGAAATTTAAAAAAAGAATATTCACTTTCAACTATACTGGCCTGCAAAAATAAGTATCACACTTTTAAAATTGCAATAACTTTTTAAGTACACAAGATATATTTTCGAAACAAAAAGGGCTCAAAAAAGAGTTTAACTTTGTTACTACAGTTTCAAAGAAAGCTGATAAAAATTGTTATAAAACGTTTTTTATTTTAAATCTCTAACTTCTATAGTTTAGAAAAAATTGAAATTTTAAAAGTGTGATACTTATTTTTGCAGGCCAGTGTATAGTATTGCTCAGTATCCTAAAAAATAATTAGATTATCTAACTTTCCACTGCGTTCTGCTAATAAAAAAATTTACCTAGAACTTTATTTTGGAAAATGAAGGTCGAAAGTGATGTAGTTAAAATACTTAATGCTAGTTTAGAAACGGCGATCGTAACTTAATAATAGATCACTATTACCTAACGATTAGAACAAAGATATCAGGGAGTTTGCTTTCATTATAGTGCAGTGCATTTACTACCATTACGAAATGTTAAGCGTAATCTTTATTGTTATCATGGACATTACTAGGTTTGCCAATTATTCTAGTGTTGGCAAAAGTCTGGAATTATTAAGGTACAAATATTTTTAGAAAACAATTAATGTAGATACTTGTAATTAATCTTTGCGCGGATCATATGATTTGCGAGGTTAAGCTGCGCTTGTTACGGTCAGTCCGTGGATGGGTGACCGTTCGTGACTCATCGAGACCCCTCCTTGCCTCGGAGGGCAAGTAAAACAGTCGGTTTCGGGTGTCATACAAATACCTATGGCGTAACAGGATGTCAGAAGACCGAAAAGTCTGACAACTGGTCTAACCTTAGGATTTAGGCATTGCCCAGTAAAATACTGGTATTCAGCCGCATCTGGTTAAACTGGAAGCTGACCTCAACATAGTTGGGAAAAGGCTAGGCAGAACAGAACTTGTAAAAAATTTTTGACTTTTGGTAGAAAATCAATATTTAAACTATGTTGCGATCTAGTGAAACTCAGCCTGTAGATATATTAATTATTTGCCGTCAGATTCTAGCTCCTTCTCTCTTATCGGCACAAGAGAGAAGGATACAGGATCTACAAGAATAGCTCATGCCGTGGCGAAAAGATTAGCCAGTCAGCAAGGTTGGTAGCGGGGCTGACTGCCCAGGGTGCGCCAGACGTACTTTAGTATCGCCACTCGTAGAGGTCCACCAGTCATAATAGTATTTATGACGTTGATAGTAAATGTAATTATGTTAACGTCTATGATATCTTTAGTGCTGGTGCGCAGGGCGTAAATTTACGTAACAATAAGATGTACCTAAGCAAATTTTATTTATTCAGTCATGATCATCCCACTGCAGGGCAAAGGCCTCCCTACCGTCCTTCCACTCCTCTCGGTTTAAGTTTTTCTGCGGCCAATCCTTCCAATAAGTGTCTAGCTCGTTCCGCCATCTCCTTCTGGGCCTGCCGCGACGTCGTCTGACGTTGTGTGGGCTCCATTTAGTGATGAGTTTTGCCCACAGCTCGTCCGACATGCAGTGACCAGCCCAGTTCTATTTTAAGCTTGCGGCTTTCTGACCAACGTCGACTATCTGAGTTTTGGAGCGCAGTACACTAATCCTTATACGGTCTGATAACCGGAATCCTAAGATACTGCGCTCCATGGCTCGCTTGCAAACCCCGAATGGGGACTCATGATGTTTTGTCAAAGTTTGAGCACCGTAAGTGAGGTTAGGCAGAAAACATACGTCCATGAGCTTTTTCATGAGGGTTACTCTTCATTAGGTCTTTTAAGTAAAGCCTAACATATTTTGTTGAAAAGCTTAATTTCTTTTCATCATCATTCATAATAATATTATCATATATCAGAATATCCCAGTGCTAAAAAAGAACCTCTTTCCAAACCACTTCATAAATGCATCTGCTGAAACTAGCGGACATACGTTGTTTTTATTCACATGTGTAAATTCATTTAAACATAAGCTCCGCCCATCACTACTACTAATTCAAACAAAACAAATATCCGTATTTACGACTAGTCCGAACAATACGACTTAAAGTGCGTCGTAACTCAACAATTGACTTAATTCGATAACACCGTAACCGGATTACAGCGTAACTCCCGTATTGTAATGTACGGTGATAGTTTTCAACTTAGTGTACTTAAGTACATAAATATGAGTATTTCCTCTGTTATCCATTATGTGAGTGAGCGTTGCTAATTTTATTTTATCACTAAGAACAATGTTTCCTTGCTGCAAGTATCCGTTTACTTCTCTTAAAGAGGTTTTACAATAAGTAGGTAAGTTACTAGCAGATCGCTGATGTGTTGCAATATGAAGGAAGTATTTCTGAAGATTTAAGTTATTTTGTCACGTTTTGACAATTTTTTTAAAATCATTTTCCCACCCTTGGATTTCTCCTCTATGGTGGGTGCGTTTACAGACACAAATCTCCACATGCACAAACACCCAAACCCAGAACAACTATCTGTAGGCCATACAAATATTTGATCCGTGTGGGTATCGAACCCACGACTCGTAGCGTATAAGCCAATCGCTCAGCCACTGCACCAAACGTGTTGTCCAACAAATTCTATCCTAGGTCTTCAGCGATATATCTGATAATTTCAAACTCAGAAGCAAATGACGACACGTTTGGTGCAGTGGCGGAGCGTTCGGCTTCTGCGCTACGGGTCGCGTTTTATAAAAAACAAAAAAAAATGGCCCACCCATTTTGCTAACACCACACCAATGAGCAAAATAGCGAATTTCACACGAACAATTTAATGATCGTAGACAAGACAACCTGTCTCACAATCCATCACAAACCATTAACAGTATCAGCTGCTGTGTCTCCAGTCCAAGGCTAAATTCCGACCAACTTGCAGCATTTACTACAAGAAATCTGTCGGTATAAACTATCCATAACTGGCGTATTTTATCAAAGAAAATGTAACGCCGTGACCGAATTCCCGCTACTGACTGCAATAAAAGATAAATGGTTAATCAATTTGAGAATAACATTAGTACGGTATTTGTGTTTGGTATTTATGGCGGTTGAGATGTAGTTTCGTGTTGGTACATTGATTTCCCCTTAGGACAGAAATATTATGCAAGTGAGTTCGAAGCGAGGTGTGTAAGGAGTATAGTAAACAAGACTGCAACTGTTTGCAGAATAAATAGCGATGCTTTTTTTAAAGAATATAAACGAGAAATAAATCTCATTAACGTATTTAATTATTTTTTTTGTGAAGATGCATTGCGCTCTTCATAAGCGTAGTAAAACGTTTTTAGGAATGTATCTCTTCACAGATTTCTTGATTGTGCAAAATTTGGAGAAGACTACTCACTACATAACATAACATCACGTTTGTATTCCCCGAAGGGTTAGGCAGAGGTGTATAGTAACACCCTCATTTCGCCGTTATGTTTAAGTCCCATGTAATAGGGGGCGAGCCTGTTGCCATCAACCGGGCATAAACCAAAACTCCGAGCTGCTACTGAGGAAATTCACAGGGAAAAACCAAAAACACTTTGTTCGACCTGGGGATTGAATCCAAGACTTCCCGATCAGCAGTCCCGCTTGCCACCACTAGACCAATGAGACAATTTACTGACAAAAAAAATATAATTTTACTAACCCCTAGTTTCTCATGAATGTTATGAGGAAGTTATAATTGTTCACATGAATAACACTATAAGGGCCAACTTTTCAACTCTCTCGTTTTGACAGCTTTTATATAGAAAATTTGTCATAATGACAAATTTATTCCTCAGATAAAGTTATCTAACGATTGAAAAATCGGCCCTCAATAAACTATTTTGACATGGCGTCTATCAATCCACTTACGATATAACTATGCGTCAATAAATGTATCTATCTAATAGGAACTGCTTGCCTAATCTTAAAGGCCGTGTGAATTTGAACCTGCAGGCAAAGTAGTCTACTCATAAAATTATTAACTAAGATAAAGATACTGATAGAATTTTAGAACAAGGACACGCTACTGATCAGAAAGGAATTGGTCTCAGTAATATTGTGGTAAATAGATATAATATTATTTTGTTTACTAAACTTAAACATAATAACATCGTTAATGTTCATTAGTAACAAGTATAACTGCTTCGTTGGTCTAGTGGTGGCAAGCGCGACTGCTGATCGTGAGATCCTGGATTCATTCCCCAGGTCTGGCAAAGTGTTATTGGGTTTTTCTGTATGGAATTACTCAGTAGCATCCCGGAGTGTAGATTTGTGTCTGGTTGATGGCAATAGGCTCGCCCTCTATTACATGGGACTTAAAACATAACGGCGAAATATGGGTGTTACTATACACCTCTGCCCAACCCTTTGGGGAATACAGGCGTGATGTTATGTTATGTATTTAATTAAGTATAACGTTAAGTAAAAATGTGAGTCCTCTGAAAATTCTAGGTCAGCTACTATACATTTAGGTGTACCTATTTAAACAATCTCAATTGTATTTGCTTCAGAAATTGAAGCTGCAATGATTTTATCTAATAACGCGACGGTAGGTTCATGATCATTAAAGTCTAAAACTGAATCTAGAAAAATCATCGATACATACCCAAAATGGTAAAGTCAGTGATACTAAGAGGACAGCTAATTGGCTGCGTAACATCCGAAACAGCTGCAGGTACTTATTCTAGCTCAAGAACTTTCCACTCAGCTTTAGCCAGATAAGCTCTGAGTGAGTTATATCTAGTTGCAGCTTTAATCTTTTCCAATTCATTCACAAAGTTATCAACGGCCAGTTCCACTCCAATATTTAAGTCACCTTACTCCTTCAATTGAGCTGTCGCATTGCTGCGACTTCCCTAGCCGTTACATAAGGTGCCACCTACATAGAATCAGATATCGTAAGTAAGCCACTTAGCTCAGATTACGAGTGAAGTGAATTAATCTTGGCGTGACAAAACAGGATGCTGAGTCTTATCTGAGGCTGTAGCGATGGTGATATTGAGTAACGATAGTAAGGTGTGATGTCGATATAAACAAAAGGATTTTGGGTTTGGAAATATCGAGAAGTTTGCTGAAGAAAGAGAAAACTGTACAAAGTTGAACAGCTATTTTTAATTATGATCGGAATATAAAGATTTAATCTAGATGATCTAGCTGGAATGATGTAGGTTTATTAAGTAATGCTAATAAACAATGTATTGCCACTGCAATAGCAGAGTCTTGATGAATCAGAAGGATAGGAATATTTTCTATGCAAATCTTTGACCATATTTTACTATATCCTGTTAAAATAAACCAAAACATTAATCTCTTTGCTACATTGACTACTGCCTCGTTGGTCTAGTAGTAGCAATCGCGACTGCTAATCGTGAGGTCCTGGGTTCGATCCCCAGGTCGGGCAAAGTGCTATTGGTTTTTACATGTGGAATTCCTCAGTAGCAGCCCAGTATTGGATTTGTGCCCGGTTGATGACAATAGGCTTGTCCCCTGTTACATGTGACTTAAACATAACCGTGAAATGAGGGTGTTACAAACACCTCTGCCCAACCCTTCGGGGAATATAGATGTTATGTTTGTTGTTGTTGTTGCTACATTGAAACTCAACAAAATTAATTTCCTTTTCGTTATTCAAAACAATTTTACAACCAAAATTATACAGTTGAATGCCAAATGCATCAGATAACAGGAAACTGTGACCAATAAAACGCTCAGCCGACACAATTATATCATCGATACTAAACCGATTTCGAATTACTCGGAGGCCATTTAATAGCGAGTAAACACTAATTCAATTAATTTCGATGTTAACTTACATATCGTTTTAATTATCGTTCGCGTGAATACGGCCGTTAGCGCGAGCGCGGTGGAAATGCAAAATGGATTAAGCATTTTTATTAAAGTATTGTTTTTAAAATTTTATTTTTTTGAAGACTTGTCTTTATGGTATAACATTATGGAACAGGAATAGTGTTAATAGTGCTAATGGATTGAATAATGCTCTTTCAATCTTAAACTTATGAACATAATTTGCAATGATAAACGCAGGGACAGACCTATACGACATCACTCAACCTACTTATTGCAAAGCAAATGACAGACACATCGCGGCACACAATAGACAGTATGGAATTCTATGTAAGGCACTATTCTATAAATAATCATATTTTTTATTTTCACGGACTTAAAACTCCGCTAGGGACTGGCCGTCATCTCCACTAGCCCTTACACTGAAAACTTCCTTGCTCATACTAATTAATTTAAGTTAGATATCAGAAATAGAGATATGTATCTTTTATCTTTAGTAAAAGCAGACGTATCCATGTAAGAGCATTTATATACCACCAGTAAAATTTTATCATACCAGTCAGAAATAAAACCAAATGTTCATTACCCATGTATAATGGTGAGGCAGACATTAAAATGTTATAATCCATCTATCATACATTTTTTATTACCCCGTACACTTCATACTACAATTACGCATTATAATTTACGCGTTCTACCTTAAAAGTCGTTTACGCCTCCGTGGTTTACGCGCCTATGGTAATAATATTGTAATGGGTGTAATTAAACCGCTTAGATCAAGACCAGTTTGTCTACAATATAACTACAAAATTGGAATCAGAATTTGTGCAGAAATCTAACTTATAAACAAACACTGAAATGTACGAGGACGATGATGAAGATGATGACATTGATGAGGATGATGACTCCTAGATGATGGCAGAATAGTGGAAAATGAGCGATCATCAGCGCATCAAGTTCAAGTTCGTAGTTTCGTTATTTCAAATACACATAATTACAACCACTTGAGAAATGTTGTGAATTTCGTTGCACGATTCCAAAAAGTTGGTTTTATTGTGAAGAGGTGGCAAGAAACTCCATGGATTCTATTTCCAAATGATACCATATTTTTGCTACAATACGGTAAGAGAACAATGTAGGTTCAAATTAACCGAAGTCAAATAAACATCGTTTTTCGATAAGCATGGCATTTTATCAGCATAACTAGGCTCAATCAACCATAGTATCGAACCTAACGTTCAGCAATTAAACGCCATCATCAGGACGATATCGCTGAATCCAGATACTGGATTGGCATTAGACCAACACTCTATTCAAATCCAGCTCTGAATACTTGACGCTGAACTGGATTGAAGCGTATTTACATTGGTTCAATGCCAATGGATTCAGTAACTAGATCAATGTGAATCCGCCTTATCGTGTATAATTCCTTAAGTATTGATCCAAGTGATACTTCTGTACTAGTACTTCTAGTGATATTACAAATATTACAAGTATTACGGGTAATTTGTTTTGGCGCCACTCGTAATATTTGTCCCAACATTAATGTATGCGGTTAATCGATATACGTGTCGATTTTACTTTACCGCCTGAGTAAAGAGATTGATTATGACACGCAACTAAGTGACATTAATATTTATTCATATAATGTTGATGGAGTTGCAAATTATAAGCTGTTTCGAACAGGAATATTGAAGCATTTACGATTTTGTTAATAATTCTTAGAACTATGTTACGTTGACGAAATGTAGGAGAGAAATGTTGATTTTGTAGATACGCAATCAAATTGTTTAATTATACATATGATGAGGCAACGTTTCTATTCGTTGTTGGAAGAAGTGATGAAGGGGTTGTCTCAAAAGCGTGGGCTGCAGCATTTTTGTTAATACTAGGTTCAGTGTTGATAGGTTTATTGAATTTCTCAATACGTTTGCCAGTCATTATAGTTATAGCACCGACAGCCAGTGCCATAACTAGCACTCTACATTGTAAACTAGTCTAGTCTAAAATCATTTGATTCAGTGTTTCTTCTTCTTCCTAGCCATTTCCCAATTATGTTATTATTAAAGTCGGCTTCTGTAGTTTAACCAAATGTAGCTGGATATCAGTATATTACATGGTGCGACTGCCATTCGACTCCCGCAGCCCAGTTACTGGTCAATATCACCATCCTAAGCTTAAATTGGCATACTTTCCGGCTTTTGACTACCTATAACGACTGTCATAGATATGTGTGTGACGACTATGTCATAGATTTACAGTTTAAACCACTGGTTTAAAATTCCACAAAACCACAATTTCACTATTTTTGTAATAAACAGCCATATTGGTGTGTGCTTGTTGTTTTTATATTCCATAGTTCAGAATTTGATGATTTGAATGCACCTCACTATCATTACAGGTTTTATTTTCTCATGATATCATATCATTAAAATCTCATTACCAACTTTTGAACTGAGTCCTTTGCTGTTTTTACTATAAACAATATCCAGAAAAACCTAGCTCAGAAATCACGAAATTCATCAAAATCAATACGTTTTCACTATACGTTTTACGTCGTCAGAACATGGGTAGTAAATTGTCCAATCGGTCTGGCAGCACGTTGTGTATTTTCTATACGCTATTCAATATTCGTCCGGTATAATGAGGTACAGGTAAGAGGCGGGGTCCGGTGTATTCAATTTAGTCGATGGTTATAGGCGCTTGCGGCTGCGGTGTGAAGGCTTTTTTGATATTTTTGCATGTTTTTGAGTGAATTTCTAGTGTAATTATTGAAAAAGTGATGGACCACCTTTTTGGTGTGGTAATTTAAATAATTCCATCTTAGAAGAAAAGAAAAATGTATGAAGATCAAGATAACGTTAATTAAATGTATGCCGAAAATATTAACATACAAGTACAGTAAAAGGAACTTCAGAATTTGGGAGCTAAAAGATAGCAATATAAATTGTTGCTCCTCAGCCTGGTTTTGTTTTCTAAATCACTCCACCGTGGGAAATAGAAAACAATTGAGTTGAAGATGATATTATGTAAAATATTGTTTAATACAAGCCAAAACATTGAAAACAGTTGAATCGAAGATGATATCATGTAAAATATTATTTAATACAGGCCAAAACATTGATTCGATATCTATTTTATAATCTAAATATTTTGTATTAAAGAACAAATGTTGGAGAAGCATCAAAGACAGAACACATAGGAACATAACAGAACGCACCTCGACATATTCACAGTATACGCCTACCAATATACGATAGACAAGTGAAACAGTAATTTTGATACTATAACTATCAACAGATATTTTCTTATCAGTGTGTTTGAAAGTACTGTAATGAAAGATTTCTTTATATTTTTATCATCAGCATTAAAAGCCTTTACCATTAATTTCTGACCGTATTGATTTTTTATCATGCTTCTCTATCTTCTTTGTTTTCCTACTAGGTGTTGTCTGAAATTTCTTAAGTCTAAGTGCCAACGTTTAAATCCGGTGTCTGCTGTCATTGATTTTGCTTCATATAAACCTCACAGCCTTCCACCACCCACCAATAAATCACATCCTACAACTCCAATGGACCGAGACGAAATGCTTAAGCCGGAGAGCATAATATATCTAAATTATATTATATCTTTATTTGTTATCGCTTTGCGTTCGTATTAAAATGTTTTCTATCTTTTTTTATTTTTAAATGAAACTGTAATCTAAAATGTTTTTAGAATACGTGCACAAACGTAAAAACCCATAACAATAACACAAAACACATTTACCATGCAAACGCGTTTAAAATCAACATTCGATTTCTGACGTACTTAAAAATTCACAACTGGCAACCCCACAATAGGTTCTGTATAGAAAAACCACGACTAACCAAAGGCTACTATGGAGGCGTGAATTTTTTATGGCATAGGGCGCCAGGCCCCTTAGAAAAACACCGCCTTGCTAGGGAAAAGACTAATAAACGTCGGCCTCTATCGTGATACGAGGATCAAAGAATTTATGATATGGTATGATATTGTAGCAGAATTGTGAATATACGTCTAAAAGAAAAATAATTATCTGAGGGTCAGATATTTCAGACTCTCTCACCGTTCTAATAGACGATCACTTTAATGGACATGCCAAAAACGAAATGATTTTCGAACTAAACGTACGACAATCAAACATACGCATGTCAATTATGACAAATCAACAACAAAATTAAATGGTAATGGTAATTTCGCCACAAATATCGTTTATTATTGCTGTCAATAGACAAATAGAAATCAGTATTCAGCAAAAAACATAGCTAAAATCAACACCTGTCCATCACTTTCTACCTCCAGAACCAAACACAAGAACCATCTGTTCGTTCTCAGGGGTCCTACGCGCAAACGTAATGTTAAAACCTGCAACGGTAAGCCAGGGAACAGCCTGAGGCCTTTAATTTGTACGGAACACCATACAATATTTATGGAAATATCGATGTCTTTGTTTAGACATTCTGTAGGTTTTACGAAAAAAATTACAGACACAGAAGGTACAATACATGGAGGTGCAATAAGTTCACTCACACAAAGATATTGTTAAAGCGAGTGCAGTCTGCGAAAGCTGTGGTCGAGACTGTTTTGTTTTATCTTCTTTGTATGTGTCAACTGCTGACCATAGACCACTGGGTCTGTTTCTACCGCTACACCCTTGTTTCTGTGTTCTGAGGTTTTGTCGATACTTCTGAAATAATCCTTATGGCACCATTTACGACATTCACAGTAAGATTAGGTGTAATCTATTTGTTTCCGGGAACCACAAAACAGCTTAGCTTAAAAATCGGGCGTAACTAGTAGTGGTTCTACTGTATCTTCTTATTATGTGGTTTTATGGGGGAAATTCTGACAAACTTTTATTGGTTTGTATTGATGATGTTTTTTATAGGTTTGGAGGGTTAAGAATGCCTTAGGCTTAGCAGTGTACTTGGTAGAATTGAGTTTACAATGTAGATAAGTATCGTTTGAGGGATAGGGGTTGTTGTGATGTTTAATCGGATGGGTCACCAATTTGTTTTTGATGGACTCTTTTGCATGTTCTTGTTTTCCGATGTTACGAATTTAGTTATTGAGGTAACCTCTTAGAAATCTACAGACTTTCTTTCATTTTTTTTGTCTCGCAGTCAAAATTCAGACCGAAAACAGCTGCTTTCAGATTATACCATGCAAGTATTTGCTACAAAGTGAGAATTGACAAACCCAACCATATTAAGTTCAGAAGGTGGAGATTTTACTCGGCCACTACTCCAATCGGTCATCACGTTTAGTTTTTATTCACAAATGATCCTAGATCCCTTTGTGTTGCTAAAAACACCTCTTCGTTTCAATAAATTACTATCCGACGATCTATTCTCCTACCATAATCATCAATACTTTAAATTGTTGCAAGCAATAATACATCAATATAATTCCCCATAATATCATCTTCCAAAGATAATGCAAAAAACAAATGCCCAGCGTATTTAGAACCTCGAGCCTTTCAATTTTAAATCTTGTTTCATACGCTTAAGGTTCATGATCAGTTTCTGTTTACACATTCAGTTTCATCTACCCGACATGGACTTAGGTGAAGCGGTCATCAATCATAAAGCTTGACACATCAATACAGTGAGCAAATACTTGGAATAACTGGTTCCAGTAAGAAATAGGTATAATCCTATCAGATTTGTAAGCATGTAATTTATAGTTTGTCTCCTGATTGTCAAGTGTTGAAAATCTTGAGGATTGAGGAATATTTCTAGTTTTGATGTAGAAATTCTTTGGAAAAATGGAAAACTATCAAAGATTCTCATCGTTCAAACCGTTTAAAAATTCTAGTAGCATTATACTTATCAGCACAGTATTAACCTACTTTCCTCGGTTGACTTACAGCTTATGTAGAAGTAAGCGACTAGTACACAGCTGTACTATGGCTTCTTAATCCATCTTTTAATATAAACTGTTCTTTAGTGAGTGGTGACGCTTTAGCAAAAGTATTTAGGCTTGTATTTCGAATTTTACATGATTCGAGAATGGAAAAACAATTTAATAAGTTGATTACAAAATTCTAACGGAAGGATGTGACTGTCATTTTCGTTTGGAATTGAACCTAATATTTTGCTATTATCAAAATTGTCTCGGATAAAAGATTGTGAGTAGTTAAATCGTAGAGATATAATTTTGAAAATTTAAACAATGTCAGTTTCACTCTGATCTAGCATTGTCACGATGACCCAATATTTAAAATCCAATAAACTCTTCTTCTTCTTCCTGCCCTTATCCCACACTAGGTGGGGTCGGCACAACATGTATTTTATAAATCCATGTTGTTAGAGGTTTTGCCTTATTGTTTTATGACCGGCCGCCTGCCTGACATCAACCGTCCTTGGGAATACTCGTTGCGCCTTCGCGCGGGTGACCCAATGTGCTTATATTGTGCTGATGTTATGCAATGGGTTCCAAAATGATATGCTTGTCAAATGTATTGCCGACGACTAAACAGACTATGTACTTCTTGCTGGAGTATACTTGAAGTTCCTCGACCCTCTCATTCAGTTTTGCTAGAGACTTTGGTACTGACACATCTTAAGCTAATATAGCACCGTGAGCTTCTCTGTAACAACTTGATGTCAATGTTCTGTATCACTCCTGTCCCGCTGTATCCCAAATACCAAGCTTGACTTTAACACCATCTACATCCATGAAATGTCATTTGTAGTCAACTCCGATTGTAGCTGGGATTGATGAAATGTAGTATCCCGTAGTGAACGCTAGGATTATACCGGATTTACCCACACCGCACTCACACTTCACAATTTCTCAATATAAAAAGATACATGAAAAATAAATTTTATAAAATATGACATAAAATCCAGTAAACTAATTATGAATATAAAAGAAGAAACCAGTTTTAAGTAAAGATTAGGAATAACATGTAATTACTGTGGTAAATAACATAATTAGCAACTAATAATCACTAATCGGCATTGCGCAGTTACTGGGTTGCGGAGGTATAATGGCAGTCGCTCCGTGTAAAATACTGGTATTCAGTCGCATCTGGTTAAACTGGATACTCATCCCAACACAATTGGAAAAAGGCTAGGAGGAAAAGTTACTAACCGTAAATTTTAAGCACTTATCGTTAACGCCATGTATGGCTCCAAAAGCTACAGATGTATTTATTGTTGAGCTGATTTAATTGAGATTGCAGATGTCTTTGCCGAAATAAACGTACTTTGCTTGACGTTGAATCTTGACTACATAATACTAAGCTACACATAGTAACGTACGCACTTACGATGATTTTCTATGATCAAAGTGTGCCCTGCTATTACAAGCAACATTTTTTACAATATCCATCAGTGTTTTCGTTACATCATTGTCTTGCCCGATAAGGTGCCCTCCTCAATCTTCCTTAGCAGACTTTAATTCTGTAAGTAGGCTGGCGTCATCGCCGTAATAACTACAAGGTGCATCAAAACTGAGATACTTGTATCTATCTCTCTCTTTCTTGCAACTCCAGGTGTGTGCGTGAGAGGGAGAAAAGTTTCCAGATTAAAATTGATTGCGCGGACATTGCCTTTATCTGCGGGACATGCCTCGATTGATTCTTCATCAATCTTTATTCGCGGTGTTAAAGGTTTTTTTTTCTCATTTTAGTGAATTGCGTTTTTGGGATACTCCGGTATTAAAGTTTTTTTGTGAACGTTTTAATAGATTAAGTTTATGCAGTCGGTGTATAAACTGCTGTTAGGTAATTAAAATGTATGGATTTTTTGCTTGCCAAATGAAGATTTAGTTTATAAAAACGTAAATTAAGGATAAACACATTTTGGTCCATCAAGAAAAACATGCAAGCATAATTATAATTACTGCTAATTGTGTACAATCTTTTACAAAGAAATACATTTACTTATAACGTGAAATCTAAACTGTTTCTATTGCCATAATCGTTTTTTTAAATAATCAACATTAACAACGATTGTTCAAATAACAATAGCAATATTTCTAACAAACACATTCTATCAATTGCTCAATCATCTTTTTCTCTACACAAGATCGTTCAAAGAACCATTTTTACAGCGCCCAATAAATTCGAAAATTAAACATGGCCGTATCAATTTACGTAAGAGGCCACCGTGTGTTATCAAGAATTTATTACTTCATAAATTTATAACAACTTGAGTGCACTTTGTAAGTCTTTACAATGTGGAATGATGGAAGAGGTGCATGGAGCTCAAAAGCTCAAATATTTGAAAGGAAATGTGTGTTTTAGCAAAATAGCTAATGGTCAACCCTAAAACATGAATAGAACAAGTTTTGAAGAACATTCTACTCTTTTCTAATGTATCATAACTCTAAAAACCTGAAGTCGATACTAAAAATGCTTACAATGGATTTGAAAATTAATTAAGTCATTTTAATTTTGCAATTCAGGTAAGCCGCTTTTGAGGTCTGTGTTTTTCTTTGGAATTCAATAAAAAATTACCCAGTTTATGATATAAAATAAAAAAAACGTATCTAATTTAAAAAAAGGTGATTGAGTCAGGAAGTTACCAATATAATATCCAGGAAAACGAAGTCAATAAAAGTTACTACAAGAATAAAACTACATGTTATCAACTTTTTAACAGGGTCGACGGAACTAGCGTCGATGTCGATTTTATTACAGCACGTATAGAAAATAAAGGTCTCGAAATACAAACGGACAAATAAGAAAATGTTTTACAAGAACCTCCTAAGGCAGTCCTTAATACATTTCTTGCGGAAATCAGTACCGTCGTTAAGACAAGTAAACGTTTAAGTTAACTGCTGCCATCTTTTAACCTAACACATTCAACACTCGCTTTGCGACTCGCAATAGCATTTGTATCTATGGCCTGGGGCTGGCAATAGACGGGCTGTTACTGCTAGTTTTCAAGTACCTATATGCTGTAAACATAAACGTGCTGGCGGCAGTTATGAATTGCTCTATGAATTGAATTCTTAGGTGGCAATCAGCGAGGATGGGAGGACTTTATTTACCTTTTTATTAATTACGATACTGCAATGACGAGTTAATTCAAGCGTATTGGTTATGGCAATGTCCTTTCACGAGATGGTGCAACGCAACTCTATAGAGGAGAAGCCCTGGAAGAGGTCATAATGATACATTTTCATTCAGTAGCTGTAAACTTTTGGCATAGTAAATATGAAAGAAAGAATAAAGAAAGGTAAACCTATTTATTAGCACACCGTCTAATCAGTAGGTACGCATAAAAGTCATCAGCTTAACATAATATCACGATGATGATCACGCTAACGCTGATTTTCGGCTACAGTTTTTTTTTCTGTTCGACTGCTTTTTACATAGTCTTGCTTCTACGTAACCAGGCAATTATTGGCGAGACATGAGAGGTCTCCAACCAATGGGGACGAGTAAAATACTTAACCTAAGCTAACTACTACTACTAACATCATGACTACTAGCAACAACAGCACTAAGGGCGACCCAGACCTCGGCTTAGGGCGTTCCTGGTGGAAAGACTAGAAGGGAGACAGCTTGTTTTCAGCTGCAACCCACATGAGAATTGCTTATAGTCAGAATGGGACAAAAAAACTGTCCATTTAAGCAGCAAAAGCTGCTCGTCTATCGACTCTCAGATCTCAAGTTACAAGTGATAAAAGCGTCGCTAAAGTCGTACTTAACGTCTCCAAACAATTAATTAACGTTGTATCTCCGAAGAATGATATCTAATAAAATCTTATATTCGTTCGAAGGTGTTCAAATAACAATAAGTCTTGCTGTAAAGCTGTTCGCTCATTAACGGTTTCAATGTCGTTGAAGCGAAGAATTTTAGCTTTAGATTGGAACTTTAATTTGACGATTTATTTGTTTCCATTACATTTTGGAGGATCAAAAGATAAAGTAATTAAAACGATAGATTTATTAATTCCATGAAAATTTGGGAGTTAAAGGATATTTTGGTAGATGTATTTAGTGTAGGCACTGAATGTTATAGACGATCCATTGATGCATGAGATTTGTTGGAAGCTGCTAAGATAAAATCGTACAGTAAAGTAGTTTATCTTATTATTACGACTGTCAAACGCCAATCAATTCTCGCTTATCCAGATATTCGCATCATAGATAAAGAGACTGATTATTTTCACATTAGCAAGAATCAATAAGTGTATTTAAATTTAAACACACCAAACATTGGCAATGTAGAAATGTATTAGTAGTTAGCGCAAGTTCTAAAAGCTTGTCATACAACTTAAACACAGTTATGACTTTTAACCTACCGTTAAATTTCAACACATCGTTTTTGAATGCTGTAGTAACTATTCTTTACAATTTTGAGACGATGTTTCTAAATATTGAATGAAAGTGAAGAAAATTATTGAATATAGGTACTCAATTTCTTTCAAACGCAGTGAAGGCATTAATAAATCTTAAGTTGTTAAAAGATTTTCGACCAACAATATGTGTAAAACTGTTAGCTCATTATCGTCTACGTTCTCTTTGAAGCGATAAACTGTGAAGCTTTAAATACTTACCCTTAATTTGACAATTTATCTGTTTTCAGTAAACTGTGGATGGTCACAGATTAAGTTGAAGAAGTGATCTAGATGAAATAAATCTAATGTAATGCAATAACCTAACCTAACATAATTTGTATCGTATATAACATAAAAAACTAGAGAAGAATCATGTATGTTTGATAAATATAATAATAATCTATAATTGGGGCACATTTTATAAAATGTTGATAACTTCACGGAAAAAAATAAACTGTTTATAATATAATTAAAACTGGCATTTCTGGTGATAAGAAAACAAAATAATAAACTTTAATTGTAAATACAGGTAGAGTTACAAAATTGTTTAAAGGGCCAGCGATGCATTTTTTATACCTACTAAGCCTAATATCAAGTCAGCAAATCCTTCTTATATCTTAAACAAATATTATTATACTAAATTGCTTACAAACCAAACTTAATCTTTGACAGAAAAAGATACTAAATCACCCGTTTCTCGACACACTTGATTGACATTTTTAATTAACAAATCCCGTTTGGACGTACAGTGCGTACATTATTTCTTTAATGGCCCGCCGAATGATCGATTGTCTCAGTTCGGGACCAAATTCGGCATTCAGACCAAATGTTGCGATCCCATGTTGTAAATTCTTGCCTTCTTATTCTTTTTTATACTTTAGTGAATTCAGGTTTTTAATTTGGTCTTTATTATAATTTATTTCGGTGGGTTTAGGTACTTTATTTACATTACAAATTATCTAATGACCTGATTTGGGTTTAACTTTATGTTAAGGTTCTTTTTTGTGACAGTTATCCCTTGTTAGAAAAAAGTTATAAGAGTTTCCATAACTAAATATAAATAAATATAAAAATTCTTTATTCACATAAAAGTAACACAAATACAATGAAGTCCCTAACTCCTGAGCTAGGTTCAAAAGATCTGTGTTACAGAAATCAGTGTCTTCTCCTATACTAGTGGACACAATTATACATTATGTAAACAAAAACAGATAAGTATGGATGTGTGTGCGTGTATATATACTATAACTAAATATTTAGTTAAATGACTAACTTAATAGCCTCATTTTACCCATCTAACACACTTTAAACGTCTCCAAAATTTCGACTTTATGAAACCATGTGGTAAAGTTGCACACCAATACAAACTTCTACAAGAAAAAAATCGACCACAAGTAAGCAGTTCCCATGTTCTATGGTAATGCACCCATGTCCGGAAGGTACCTGGCTTGTTTTATTCAAATAACCCGACCAGCCCATGACTTTCACTATGATACCCAAACCAATGAAATTTCAAATTCTTGTACTCATTCCAACGATGCATTACTTTGATTGCTTTCGTATGGTTAATGAAGAATGACGGCAATGGTTTATACATTTGCATATAGAGCAGCTTGAGAATTTTCATAGTGCCAGTCTATATCTTCCAACATATTCTCTTTTAGTATTATTTTAATTCTCTCATACATATTTAGTGGTGCCGTAACGCGTTGGTCACGATCCGTTTGACGTTTTAAATTATACGTACAATTATTTTTATTTAAGTAATTTCGAGTTTTGGATGCATTCGTAACGTTTATGTTGGGTTAACTCCGATTAATAGGCTGTCGTGTGTTAGTTATGTAAGGGCTTACAAAATGATTTCGATAATATTGGAAATACTTTCTCTGTCATCGTAAGAATTGTGTCGTGTATGTCTTTTAGTACAATATATCGCTTGCTACGGTCTTGTTAAGGTTTGGGCTATGGTTTGATTTGTTCTTTTTTTTTAATTACTGATACATACATACATAAACTCACGCCTTTTTCCCATGGGAGTAGGCAGAAACTATAGAACGCCACATGCTACGACTCTTACATACGCCGGTAGAGGACGTCCTAGAAGGACATACATCGATGTTATTGGTGATGTTCTTCACAAAGGTCAGGTGCATAGTACTCTCAACCGGCGTGCGTGTATGACAAGATGTATGAATGTGGATGAAGCGAAAGGGGTATGAATTACTGATAATATTGATTAATAGTTTTTTTTTTTATCTACTTCTAAAGTGTACTGTTTAAGTCTTGACAACCAAAAGTAATCCAGAATCTGATCCGTTTAAGAATTTTTTCTAGCCTTATTAGTAAGTAATTAAGTAAGACTATACTCTCAATTCTTTTCATCCATGACAAACAGAATCATAGATAAACGTGTTCTTTGTTTTGTAATGTATCCGTCAAAATATTTAAAATCAGATTAATTTATTTCTTGTCCAATTGTGAGTTGCATACAGTGGTACCTACCTGTATATCGTGGCGAAAGTTCAAAAAGAGATTCCACATCTAAGTATTAAAAATGTATCGTATAATTTGGTTGCTTTAGTAACTGCGGCTTAACTTAATATAACTTTTACTACAAGTTACTTCTAAGTTGGGGTTAAGTAAGTAATCCTACTGTTTAATAGTGGGTCATTTTTCGTAATTTTATTCCTCTTTAATGTTAAAGTTAAGTTGGAATATGTTAAAGCTTAACTTTCTATACTTAATGTTATGTTAATCTTGTTCAGTATCGAATTTTGAATAAATTTTGTTATTTAAATGATGCCCGATTTAAATTAACTGATCATCTAACTTATTTACTTTAGATAACAATCTAAAGATCCAAATGCATTGGAATTGGGCCACTAGAAAGCAATATTTAGATACAGATTAATTAAAACAGGCTTATTAAAATATACTGGGCAGTTCTTGTCTGCTATTTAATATGCAATATATAAAATAAAAATAACTAATATACTATATCTATATACACAAACCTAATAATATACACCCAACTAAACACATCAAATCTATACTAATATTATAAAGAGGAAAGATTTGTATTTTTGTATGTAACGAAAAAACGTAAAAACTACTGGACCGATTTCAAAAATTCTTTTGCCTTTAGTAGCCTGTTCCTCAGTGATAATGTAGCTTATTGGCACTGAGTAACATAGGCTACGGGCGGAGTCGTGAGGACACAGCTAGTAATTTATGAAAATATTAAATTGCTACTTAGTCCACTTCATCTCTCCTAATTTTGCTGTGCCCGACAGGGTCCATATTGGTCTTTTACTTGTTATACCATTTATGTAATACATATGGAATGCAATAAAGTATTGAGGATCATTAAAAGAACTGCTTCGTTGGTCTAGTGGTGGCAAGCGCGACTGCCGATCGTGAGGTCCTGGGTTCGATCCCCGGGTCGGGCAAAGTGTTATTTGGTTTTTCCGTGTGGAATTCCTGAGCAGCAGCCTGGAGTTTGGATTTGTGCCTGGTTGATGCAATAGCCTCGCACCCTATTAAGGGACTTAAACATAACGGCGAAATGAGGGTGTTACTATACCTACATCTCTGCCCAACCCTTCGGGCAATTTAGGTGTGATGTATTATGTTCTATGACTTTTGGAAATACCTAAAAAAAACATAATTTAATCGAAGTCTGAAAGCTTATCGTTAACTTTGTATGAGAAGATATTTTTAGTGGAGTCAAGTTCATATTAAGTATTTCCAACACTTATAGAAGGAAAGTTGTTAATTTTAATGATAGTCATCAATGATATTATAAGTAAAAAGGTGTAGATAGGTTACCTACACAACATTCGATCTTCAAAAACGGGACACTAACGCACACATAAATAACTAAATATTGCAATAGCACACTACATTACGATTAGACGTCAAAATAGGATAGCATGATTTGATTATCGCGAACGAACAAGAGACAAATGTAATTTGCGACAGTGGGTCGTCTAGTGTAGTAGAAATGCAACACTGAGGTCAAGTCTGGCTAATTAGCCACATTTTGACGTGTCGCTTGCTGAGCGCTTATAACCTATCTACACCTTTTTACTTATAATATCATTGATAGTCATTTAAAGCCAGGAGCACGCTAGTGTATTAATAAGCCTGTACAACCAGAAATTAAGCACATTACTGATTTAAACTGTGTTTATATCAGCTATTATGGTAATAGACAGAATGTGAAATTGCAGCCACATCCGTCGACTATAGCTAAGAAAACTTACAACACGACCAGTGTTCCGTTATCGCCAACCAGCGTGAGGTACTGGTTAAATGACATATGCTGAACTGGATCTATTTGGCATGGCCGTGGGGCACACAACATTTTATAAATCTATATTTTTTTAATTTTACTATTGTATTTCTGTAGTGTTCCTATTTTGTGGCAAATAAATAATTTCTTTCTTTGAATATTATAACGAAAGAGAATGGGCAGATTTGACCCACCCCCCTATACACATGATCAACTGAATTCCCCATCACGCCTGTATTCCCCAAAGGGTTGGGCAGAGGTGTACAGTAACACCTTAATTTCGCCATTATATTTAAGTCCAATGTAATGGGGCGAGCCTATTGCCATCAACTGGGCACAAATCCAAACTCCGAGTTACTAATGAGGAGTTCCACGCGGAAAAAGCCAACAACACTGCCCGATCTGGGGATCGAACCCAAGACCTCACGATCGGCAGTCGCGCTTGCCTCCACTAGACCAACGAGGCAGTTAATCAATGCTGATACCTCGGCAGGAATAGGTATGGTGAAAATACATCATCGGAGATACTCTTTCGTAAGGATCTCTACTACTTACTACTAAAAAACGTGACACATCTAATCACGAACTAACGATACGAGTTCAAATTCCTTCCAAATATCTTGCTACATTCCAAGCAATAGGAAGCCGAACTATTTCCAAGTGCGTGTCCAAAACTATTATACTTTTTTTTTAGATTCGCCACGCGCAATAATTTCTATCCATCGCCTTACGACAGCGCGGAACAAAGTGAACCTTTTTTACATATCTCTCTAGATCAAAGCGACCGAACGTTTTGTGCATGTAAAATTTGGATGCAGAAGGTTTATTGTAAACAGAAAAGTATTTTTAGGGGTACATGAAAAGAGCCTCCACAAGTGACGATACTTAAGTACGTCCAACGCTCTGGGTAGTCTGGGTAACCTTGCTAATTGGCTAATCTTTTCACCACGCCATGAGCTATTCTCATATTTATAGAGAAGAAGATTATAAACAGAAAATCGCCTTATAATAAATCTAACGCTTACATAAGATAATTAATGAAATAAAAGTATTAGGAGTAATTCATAACGATTTGAGACCTTAAATAAACCTGTAAATGTCGAATGCTGAACATAGATCTCTAATTAGACCAGCTAGAAAGAACGGATATTCGTGATAATCAAAGTTTGAGACCAAATTAAGGCCGCAATGATCCCATTGATGAGTGTACCAGAAGGTCAACCGTGTGCAATGGGGACGGATTGTCATTTCAGCTACTAACCCTGGACTGACGAGCACTACCACTCTTCCCAGAGTGTAACTACGAAGAAGTACAGAAGATTTTGGCGTTTTAAAAGTATTAAGGTCGGTCGGCCCAGCAAGAAGTAGTGAGATGACCTGGACGCGTACCGCGAGGGCTGGTTTGAGGTGGCAAAGGTAAAGAATACATGGACGGACTTGGGAGAGGCCTTTGCCCAGCAGTGCCAAAAAAAGGTACTTGTCATGAAAACACTTTGACTTCGATCCATTGTACAGAGTGGATCTTCTGTGCTTCGTTATTTGGTGTTTTGCGGTAGAAAAAAACCGCAAATGCGATTTAAATTTTAATTTGAGCCCAGTTTTTTCGTGGCACGCCTCCTCAATCTATTCTAATTCACCGCGTGGTAGGTCGTCATTATATTTTAAATGATTTTAGGTTTCTTTTTGTGGTTAATTAAATTATTACGTGCTTTTGAATGAATAGATTAAATCTAGATTTGATTACATCTATTTTTGACTAGAAGTTCGTTGACGTAAAAAATACGCAGAAGGAAAAACAACTTAAATTGAAAAATAGATTAAAGAATATTGCGTAAGATATGTTATATTTATAGAACCTGCATTTTAAGGTTTATCTTAACCATAGAAACTTATTTTTTTTTAAACTTTAAATAACAAAAAAGTGTGTAAGTAGCATTAGATTAAAAAAAATCTCGACAAATACCTACTTTAATGGCCGATTCCTATAATTTACGGAGCGTTATAGGTTAAAATTAAGACTCTTGTATCTTTACCAATAATGAAGCAAAGACCTCATAGCTTTGCATAGTAGACTCACCCATATGGAACTAGCTGTCACAGGTGTAAAATTAGCTTACGAGTCTTTTTATACACCCAGATTGGCAATAAAAAATGCTACCATTGGTAAGCAAAACAATTCATTTTTGTTTATAGGAACCGGGAATAAGTGATGGATTTTGTGACGACCAAAACTAGCAGCTTTCTAAATAATTGAAAAAAGTCATCAGTTTATATGCAACAAAATGAGTTAAAACACTAATTTAATAACATACCATCACGCCTTGTACGCCCCGAAGGGGTCGGCAGAGGTGTTTTGGTATACTCTCATGTCGTCAGTTATATTTAATTCCCATGTAATAGAGGACGAGCCTATTGTCATTAATCGGGCACAAATCCAGACTCCTGGCTGCTACTGAGAAATCCGTAATGAAAAAACCCAATAACACTTTGCCCGACCTGGGGATCGAATCTAGAACCCCCATGCTCAGTAGTTGCAGTTGACCAACAAGGTAGTCAACTTAATTATTTAAATATTTTCTTTGTTTTATAATCTACTAGCTTTTGCCCGCAGCTTCGCTTGCGTGATTTTTTGTCACCCCCTTAGGGGTTGAATTTCGAGAAATTCCTTCTTAGTGGATGTTTACGTCACAAAATGAACCCACTGTCAAAATTTCAAGTTTCTAACCCCAGCCGTTTAGGCTGTGCGTTGATAGATGAGTCAGTCAGTCAGCTTCTCCTTTTATAAGTATAGATGTTTATTGCCAATCAAACTAATTAATCTAAAACCCTTCTAAATAGAGCATTAACTTCGTTCTCCGGAATATTCAAAAGCCACATTCTCGCCCACACTACGTTCTTGACTAACTTCATCTCATTATCAAAGCACACACACGTAATTGCGACCACCGGAAAGACCACAGCGCCGACCACACTCGGTTTGTGTGAAAAAGCTTAAGTTGTTCCGGGTTACGAGTGATAAGTGAAGTGTTCTTAGTGATAAGAATAAAAGAATGCTTCGACCACCTGTTTGTAATTAGGCGGTGTATTCTTTTGAACACATACCTACATACATGCGTATAATCACGCCTATAATCCTCGAAGGGGTAAGCAGAGGTGTTTTACTATTAAATGAGTCTGTACAATGTACGCCTACGTTTCGCCTCTTCTATTGAGTCTCATGTAATATGCAGCGAGCCTATTGCCATTTTTCGGGCACAATTATGGTGCTGGGTATTCTTTTTTAACTGCTTCGTTGGTCCAGTGGTGGCAAGCGCGACTGCTGATCGTGAGGTCCTGGATCCGAGTGGGATTAATCAGTAGCAGCCCGGAGTTTGGATTTGTGCCCGGTTGTGGCAATAAGCTCGCACCCTATTACATGTGACTTAAACGGTGAAATGAGGGTGTTACTATACACCTCTGCCCAACCCTTCGGGGAATACAGGCGCGATGTTATGTTATTATGTCTAGACATTCTTTTGTAGTTATGCTTTTCACCTTGCGTATAGAAAGAAAGAAAGATAATGTATTTATTGACACACAGTACAATCAATAGATACGCATGAAAAAAACAAAAAATAAGTGCCAAATACTTCACCAGGTCAGCGTAATGTCAGGTGGAAGTACTAGCACTTAACGTTGATTTTCAGTACCTTAAAAATGATTGTACTCGTTCTATTTCTTACTCTCTTCGGAAGTAAATCCATAAAGCACTCAGTATAAATAATGATTTTATGAACAAAGTTTGTCTTACTTTTAAGAAACTCAGGGTTTACAGAATCCTAATTTATCAATACTACCAACCATTTCTTGTTTCTAAATCAACGCACAAAACTACAAATCTAAACACAGTCAATACTAACAGTACAAGTTTCCGTGGCATCTTATAAAAACAAACATGGACTCTCTAAACGGTTCTGAAACACATATACAAACAAGAAACAAAAGGACACAATAATCTTAGTCCAATCCACATTAGTTAGACAACAGCCGTCTACTTATTCGGGATGGTGAGTCAATATTGAATAGGAGAGATTAAACACAAAACAAACAGGTTTGTTCGGTGAAACGTGCAGCAGTTAAGTTTGGGGTAGCTGTGAGGGATCTTGGGGTTGCTGTGTTGGAAATATCAGTAACATTGTAGGATTAAAACATGAAATACGTCGGACTGCCAAGTTATAGGTCTCTAGTTCGAACCCAAGGCACGCACCTCTGACTTTTCGGATTCATGTGCGTGTTGTATCATTATCACTTGCTTAAAAACGGTGAAGGAAAACATCGTGAGGAAACCGGCATGCCTGAGATATATTTCTCGACGGCATTTGAAGCCAAGTCAGAGGCCCATGGGCGGCATAATCTCTGACACCAGGTTAGTCACTAACCACACGATAAGAAGATGAAATACTTTCAATCCATGACCATCCAACCGTACTTTCTCTTGTAGATACAGATTCGAAAGATTCCAACGATGCTTAAGACGAAGCAAAATTGTTTATGAGTACAAAAGCAAAGTAGCAAACACAACCTTGCAAAAAATTATAAGCAATGTTCTTTGCCCTATATTATAAATTGTAAGATAAGAAGCTAACAGCAACGTGTTCATAGAATGATTGTGATAACATTGTGCTTTGGACTTTTATAATGTTTAAGAACGTCACTACGGACGATAAAAATGCTTGGAATAGAGCCGCTCGCTGTTGTCACAGACACATCATTGTAATTATTGAAATTATTTTACAACATGATATTATAATTTTTTATCCTTTTGACATTTTACAATTGAATTATTTTTTCAATGATTATTATTATTTCATCATCGCCTTATTTTTTATTTTACTTTTTTAATAAATTGTGAATGTGAGTACCACGTAGGCTAGCTTTATACACGAATTTTGTAAACGTTTGGCGGTTCTTGAGTATACATTTTTTTGTGACCCACACAAATGTCCAACTGATTGATAGCGTCGTGCAGCGGTCGGGTTATTGAGCTCCCTAGAATAAGGTTTGAGCTCCGCGATGACTGATGCAGATGTGCCGTCAGTTAGGACAGGTCAACTCGAACTTCCTATGGCACTTTCCTCAAAAGGCCATTCCCGACGTTGCCCAACATCGTTTCACTCGCATAGTTTGTGTACTACAATGTCTGGACTTTAAAAGAGACTTTGACCTCTGAGTTTGTTTCGGCTTTTTTTCTCAGAGCTAGTCAGATAGGAAATGCCGGCGCCATCTAGTCTTAAAAAAAACATTACATTGACTTGTAAAAGTGTCTGTAACAGATTTATTTACAGAAATAAAAATCATTTATCATTAATTACTCATTTTATCTGCATTTATATGACTGTTGTTCTCTCTTATTACATTTCATCGTGTAAAACAATGCAACCTATCATTATATTATTTTTCTTCTCTTAGTTTCTAGAATGCTTTACATGTTTTTATTTATAAAACTATTGCAACTCTGTAATTTTTTTTTTTTAATAATAATAGTTTTATTGGTCCAAAAAATCACTATACAAATGTAGGATGAGGCAGCCCCATTAAGTTATTAACAATACTTGTGTTGGGGCCGACTCGCTACTTCCCCATATTTTATACGATTGATTGATAGATTTGCATTAGTTGACATGAAATGTGATAACAGATTCACTGATCATAGATTTGATTCATCAGATGATAGGCTTTCAGAAACCAGGGGTAAAACTCCCATAAACCCAGGCAAAAACTTAACCCCAGCAACACTATCCTTCCATCCCTTTCAGCTCATTAATACATTAAACACACATTAAGATGTGATTGTGGATGTTTGAGACAATGTCCTATTTGCCGACCGTCCTCTGCAAACGTTGAATAAATTTAATTTTAGGGGCTGAAGGCACCCTCGCGATTTGTGGCTGTACTTATAGGAAGATTTGGTTGTGTTGTGATGATTTACAGACGTTTAGTTAAGACTTATGCTACATACAGGAACTATCGTAGTATTTTGTTAGCATTCGTATTCATTCTAAGCATTGATCAATAGCATGGTAAACATGAAATAAATATCTTCATTTGTCAGTTTCACTATGACGAAATAGCCTTCCTCAGTTTTCTAAATAAGTACCTATACTTAATCATGTTTTATCGTCGTAGTAACTTGTTTCCAGAACTACAACAAAAACATGGCTCTTCATTTAAAAACAGAACTCGTTTCCGGATAATAAACTCCGGTGACTCCACACAAAGAAAAAAAAAGTTTTCTAAATTCGAAAAATTATACCGCCAATAAAACGTACCGTTATTCAGAAACCACTAATTAATCTTTGAACAGAATTGACAGTAGTATTTATGGAAACCTGTGTGGCGTTTTGACAAAAACCAAAGATGTCATAATTTATGAATGAATGATATTCAGTTTATTAACAGTTTCCACAAAGCAACGACATTTCTATAAAATGACAGGCGGACTTCCGTCACGTTCATCACGACTGCGGTGGTCATTGGTAGAGTATATTGAGTAGTTAAATGCAACAGATGCGACAAATTAATATCGGAACGTTTTGTGCATACAATCATCTTCTTAGCGTGTCGATGGCTTTGACTTTTTGAATTCATGCGTGTATTGTATAATTATCACTTGCTTAAAACGGTGAAGGAAAACGTCGTAAGGAAACTGGGTTGCCTGAGAGAATTTCTCGACGGCATGTGAAGCCAAGTCAGAGACCCATGGGCGATATACCTAAACTGTGACACCAAATTAGTCACTAACTACATGAAAATAAGAAAGAAGAAGAAGCTATGCCTATCGCAGAATGAGAGACGCATTCTTTTAAAAAAAATTGTCATGTTGAATTAATTCACTGATAATAAATTATTCAAAGCTATCCTTAAGTTTTTACACACTCATTTAAGTACTTACCTACAAACAAAATATTCAAAATTATGTATCTACCTTTCAAAATATTAACCTACTCTATGTGATTGTCGCCGTGTTGCCGCCAGTGCAGAACGCCGCTTCTTTTGATGTCGGATCGGCGCGTGCGCACGGAAACCTTCAAATGTTTACGATTATTCGAAATTCAAATGCTTGTTTTTTGAAAATTCGAATACAATGAGCTCGTTAATTCATTCGGTTTGATTGTTTTAGGTTATTTAACTTTACCGTGTGTTTTTCCTCTGTTGCCTCATTGGTATATTGTTAGAAAAGATGGCTGCGGACCTTAAAGTACTAGGTTAAATTACTAGTTCAAGAAAACTTTGCAGTTGAGTTTTAATACATACCTACATTATTGTCACGTAAATACTCTCTAATGATTCCTATGGCTAAAAACGAATCGCTTTGGTAGCATATTTTAGGCCGGATTTACACCTGTAAGTTTCCCTCATGTAAGTCCCTTACGTCATTAACATACGATACATTTGCAAATCTGAACTCTCATGTAAGTAGCTTATCGACTGATTTGTAAAGTCGAATTAATCATCATAAGTCACGTAAATTTAACGGAATCAACTTACGTATTGGCGGCTTTATTACCAAACTGTGCTTATAAAAAAGACTCATAAGCTTTACCTGTGATAGCTACTTACATATGCGAAGGTCTATTATACAACCTACGGGGTCTTTGCTTCATTATTGGTAAAGACACAATAATCTAAATTTTAACCAATAACGCTTGGTAAATTATAGGAATCGGACATAAATTAATGAACAACGTAATAACATCATAACATACAATTACGCCTTGTATTCCCCGAAGAGTACGGCAGAGCTGTTTTTAGTGCACCCTCGTTACGGCAAGTATGTTTATTTCCCATGCAATAGCGGGCGTGCCTATTTATTACCATTAACTGGGCACAAATCCAGACTCCGGTCTGCTACTGAGAAAATCCTAATAGAAAAACCCAATAACACTTAGCTCAACCTAGGGATCGAACCCAGGACTTAGCAGTCACGCTTGCGACCACTAGACTAAGGCAGTCCACAAAGAAAGAAAGATAAAAAGAAAGAAATTTATTTGGCACGAAAGCAGTCAGACACTCAGACAAAATAATCATAAGTGACAAAATAAAAAATAAAATAAATTAATAAAAATAAAGTAGCTTTGTGTCTAGTGGCTGCGCCAAATAGTAATAATGTAATAAGTCCCCAAAAAGTTTCCACCAAAACTATTGATCCAATAGTTCCGTTCCCACCGATATCCAGAACGCCCTCACAATAAATTGGGCAACTTAATCCAGTTAATTGTTATACACGGTGTTAATAGTCGATGACAATTGTAATAGTACTGCCCGCCCCCATGCGGGCGATGCATAATGATTTCACAAGAGTTTTGTGCAGATGATATATTAGAGGAAGCTGTTGTTTTTGATATTGGAGCGAATGATATACAAACTGAGGGATTGGACTTATCGAAGATGCTATGACATAAATACTGAAAAAATACTTCTAAGTTAAACGGTTTTATCTTACAGTACCCCTGCAGCATCAGAATTTGAAAATTGAAGGTTGAAACTATTATAATGTTGTATTGTCATAGGAATTGAATTTTGTACGAAGTTTCAAAAGAATCGGTTAAGCAGAAGTAGTTGTAAAATCAACAGGTAGTGAAGCTAATTCAAACTGTTTAAAAAGCTAAACTGTCCAGCCGCGCTGGACCTATGACCGAAAGACTATGCTAGTCAACCAATAGCGGTACAGCGGTAAATCCCTTTTACGTAATCTGACTGGTACTGTGAGTTGATTGAGGGCATTTTCAAAACTGGACAGAAAATATTTTCCACTAAGGAAGGCAAGCAACTACTCCGTTCAAATTTCGAACTGTCCACAAATCCTTCATATCAACAATGTTACGGCCGATATAAAGTCGAGGGTGCATTAAAAGAGCCTTCACAAGTGACGATACTTAGTACGTCCGGCGCACCCTGGGCAATCAGCCCCGCTACCAACCTTGCTGACTGGGTAATCTTTTCACCACGGCATGAACTATTCTCATATACCTCAGACCGACATGAGAGAAGAAGAAGAAGATGGCCGATATTAATAACCGATTTCGATCTAAAATCTCTGGATTGATTCGATTTTTGACATTACTTCTACTGAATTTCTGTCAAAAACCTTTTTTTTTTTGGATTGAGATCTCGGCCGTTAGTTGAAACACAACATTTTGTTCTAAAAAGTTCTTGGATCAGATAGAGAGCGTAGCTGGGTGTGATATTTACGTCGCGTGTTGATCGTGTGCTCTTAGCTTGCGAATTACTATGACAATGTCTGGAAGACGCCACACAGAGACTGCCACGCGAAGCCTGGCGTTGGTGTGGCGTCTTTCACAGCCAGCCCTCTCTGTCTGACCAGGCCTTTATAGTAGATGAATAAATAATAAGTGGCTTAGGTACCTCTATTTTATGGAAAATAAGAGCAAATAAACAGATAACCATTCTATTATATTATTTTACAACGCGACGTTTATCAGTACCACAATAACTACTCAATTACTGTCACAGCGATGGACTTTTTATATTTTTATCAATCGTTCCATGTTTACCGATTGTACAAAATGATTGATCGATCTCAAACGAGAATGACAATGCTAGGATAATAAATCGATTTATGAAATCAATTGTGTAATCGATAATGCGGTACAATGTATTAATAAAAGGTCGTGTGTTGCTACAATTTAGGTTTTGTTGTGCTATTTTTCTATGTCCAACAGTGAACTGTGGTGGGCTGAGTTGATTCATCGTGCATATCATATTACAACAAGCAGGTTAAGTGATAATTATACAATATGCACATTAATGTAATAGGGGGTGAGCTTATTGTCATTACCCGGGCACACATCTAGACTCCGGGCTACTACTGAGAAATTTCTGATGGAAAAACCCAATAACACTTTGTGCGACCTGGAAATCGAACCCAGGACCCTACGCTCAGCAGTCGCGCTTGCGACCACTAGACCAGGCGGCAGTCAAAAGGCTGCAAAGTATTTTTAACCGACTCCCAAACAGGAGGAGGTTACTATGTTCGTCTGTATGTATGTTTTTTTCTTTTTTTTTTTGTGTATGTTCATCGATATTTTCGCCAGTTGTGAACCGATTTTAATGATTCTTTTTTTAATAGATAGGGTATACTTCGAAATTGGTCCCATTTAAATTTGGTGAAGATCTGATGAAGAACTTCGGAGATAGATAATGGAACTCCTCAATGACGAACAGTACGCATATTGTGATGATGTGATTATGTTACGAGCAGCGTCTGTAGTAGGTCCAACCAAGTTTCAATTAAGGCAACTAAAATGAAAAAAATAAAAACTTTTTTACAAAAAATTTAAACCGAGTTCAAAAAAGAATAAAATAATTACCGTATAAAATTAACAGTTTCAGAAGTCGGTGCCTTCAATTTGGTTGGTTCAGCGTGGATCAGCACCGACTTCTGAAACTGATAATTTTATATGGTAATTATTTTATTCTTTTTTGAAGTCGGTTAAAATTTTTTGTAAAAAAGTTTTTATTAACAAAAATGTTCTTCACGCTTTACTTGTCCCAGAAGCCAGTACCGTGCGTTCAGCAGCTCCACCTACAACTACTAAACAAGAAACAGATACTGTACAGCTGTTTACAAACTCTGAAACTTATATACCCATGTAGTACACATAATTATGCCAAACAAAGTTTCAAGTAGTACTATGGAAGTTTCAGTGAAACCACTTGAGACGAAGTTTGGCATACTTGCATTAATTGCAACTCTTGCTAACCGGTTAGGTATCATGAGCGAGATCTAATGTATGATTAACTACACAAAGAATACCTGAGTCGGTTACAAGTATAGAGCGGTTTACGGCTAGAATTTAAGCATGAGCAGTAATGATATACCTAGACGATTCCATTACAGTGCAGTGGCTTGGTAAGTACTT
The DNA here is from genome assembly GCA_910594945.2 of Amphipyra berbera. NCBI lineage: Eukaryota > Metazoa > Arthropoda > Insecta > Lepidoptera > Noctuidae > Amphipyra > Amphipyra berbera. The sequence continues at coordinate 19,342,506 of OU343129.1, read as the reverse complement.
GGACTTCGTTGGATTTCGACATATTATATGACTTATATACAGAATACCAGGTTAGTCCCTTTACATCCGAAAACCATTAACTCTGATCGTCATTCTGTGCAACTTTTATTATGGGACATACTCTGAATTCGTGAAAAAGAAAACAGTCGTTCCATACAGAATAATCAAAGTTGCTTCACAAAATATATGGAACAGCAAATTGATTTTCACGAATTCCAATGTGAAGTAGACATCCAATTTTGGAATAAATATCTGTAGGACCACTCTGGAAAGTCCAAGACTAATAAGAGAAGAAAAAAACAAATATTGTGATGTGGGATATGAGTTACAGATTGCTATTCCATAACCATCATCATCATTATCAGCCGAAGGACCTCCACTAGTGATTAAAGCCCTGCATCCAACGACTCCCAGCAACCTTCACCATATCATCTGTCTAACTGTCCATGTAGATTTTTGACCGCCAAATTGGCAATATGCTTATTCCTACCAGATAAGACTTAAACCATTCATTGGCGGTTTGTGGTTCTTCGACCATATACCTTTTACACTTACTTTGATCGTAAACATAATGGCTATTTGCTATTCCATTGCCTATGAACATTAAAAAAACCAACGACGCCAGCGAACTGCTTGCACAATCACCCTTTACAATTTCTCCAATCGCAATAATGACATCAAACAAAAAATCCAATACATTATGTTCACGATTTACTTTTTACTTACCTACTTCGGATGCAATAAAATCTCTCCTTTCAATGGGTGATCGGATTGTAAGAAAAACTATTTTGAAATATGCCATCACATTTTTAGTAGGGCTTATGAAATGATGTAAAAAGGTTTGATATATTTTTTTGTTCGTCGCCGTTCGCTGGTCACGTGTTTGACCCCGCGATGGGCGTTGCAGCGTGAATTCGTTATTAGTTTTTTTATGAGTTTAGGAGATAATGTTTGTGTTTGGAAAGGGTATGGTGTAATCAGTAGTTTAATGCAAAATACACAGCTGGCCAAAGAACGCCAACTAGGCTTGATACTGCTAAAATCCGAATGAAACCGGAATCGTTGTATAAAAATTTTGGTCAAATTCAACAAATACGAACGAACGTTGGTCTTTGTTGGCGAGGTATGTACGCTGTATAATGAGAGCCAAAGACTTTTTTTATTCTTGATTTGTTGCGTTTGACCCTAGTCTCACCTGATGGTAAGCACAGTCAGGGTCTAAGATGGCCACACGAATCCAAGGAACAGAGATATAGACGGGATTCTCATTGCTTAAAGTTTTTTGTTTTTTTACAAACATTTGTTAGCATAATGACAAAATTAATGGCTTATTGAATGATAACGTATAAAAATCTACAGATCCAAATCAGAAAGAAATAACAGCAGATACAAAATAAAAACCTGAAAATATTTCGTTACTGCAGTAACGTATTTTCACATACATGACACATACACGTAACAAAATCAGTAGGTACCAACTATAATAACTATATTACGTCGGTTCCTCACTGTGGAGAATCTTGGCTCTTCAAAGATAACACTCTCTTCCTGATGATGTCATGGCTACGATATAATAGCGCTTGTATTGTTATCAGTTTCTAATCTTTCTCTTACTTATAGGAAGGTTAAAGTAAGGCTGTGGCGGATGTCAATGAAAACGCCAGTAGAGGACGCCCTAGAAGGACATACATCAATGTTATTGGTGATGTTCTTCACATAGGACATGAGCGTAGTACTCTTATAGAGGTGGACGAAGCGAAAGGATTATGTAAGGATCGTAGCATGTGACATTCTTTAGTTTCTGCCTACCCCCCCATGGGAAAAAGGCGTGAGTTTATGTAAGCATGTATTAGTAAGGCTCTATTTGAACAGAATTCTAACACTAAATAAATATACTTTAATCTGCATTATTAATCCAAGTTGATGAACAAAGACTTCATGCACACACCTTATTTACAGCAGCAATTAACTTGATGAAATTTCACAACAAACCAACAAGGAAATACCCGAACAATTTACTACAACATAACTTCACAACAAAAGCTGAATGCCGTCAGAAATTTAATTGAAAACCGACATATCTGCAGGATTTGTAACAAGGAATAAATTGGCGTTTCACATTTGATAGAAACGGTCGGCTCAATCGAGATTTATCTCGATCAATATCCAGTGACGTTCCAATTACATTGTACAGGTACAACTTGTAAAGTCACTCTGTAACTGTTAAAGAATGTATAGACGTAAACGTTTGGATCATAATTCTTGAAGGATTTGGAACTAAATGTAATAATTTAAAAAAAACTTGAATCAGGAATGAAAGATTGTTCACATTCTCACAAAATGATAATAGACTGAGCCGGAAAGCGAAATCTGGCATTATTTTCTTGGGAGAAGAATAAATGATACCGCTTCTAAGCAAGTCGAATTCAATTTCAATCTTGGTTTTAGAGAAAGGAATTGTTTTGAAAATGGAGGAGGTCCATCCAGGTCGGAGGAGGCAGAAGTAGATGATATGAGTAGATATGAATTAAATCTGGAAGCTGCCAAAAATGAGGAACCTATAAAAAAAACTGATGAAAGTTAGTACTAATATTGCCAGTTTAAAAAAAAGTTAAACAAAAACAAACAAGATTAGATATTTTCTTTTTTGGCTTGGTCGCGTTTGGCCCTAGTCTCACCTGATGGTGAGCGCAGACAGCGTCTAAGATGGAGCACACGAATCCAAGGTACAGAGATATAGAAGGATTCCCCTATACCTAAAGCTCTTACATACACATGATGGAACACAGTAAATTGCTTGGCGCCGGAGTTTAATGTGAGGGTGGTAGCGAGCCAGGCGGACCGTATAGATCCTACCACCAAACGTGCTGGGTTTTGTTGAATCTTACAACACGCGTCTATTCCCAGCGTGCGTTGAGGAAGTTTTATTTTCTACCCCTTCCACTATCTATATCTATACTAATATTATAAAGAGGAAAGATTTGTATTTTTGTATGTAACGAATAAACATAAAAACTACTGGACCGTTTTCAAAAATTATTTTGCCGTTAGAAAGCTACATTATCACTGAGTAACATAGGCTACGGGCGGAGCCGTGAGGACACAGCTAGTTATAAATAAATAGAAGCTATATCGTCGTTTGTCAAGAGTTGTGTGTGTACCATGTGCACTGTCTTAATAGTACAATTCACCATACAGGTACAAGTATAACCAGCCCCTAACAGAACACTCATTTAATTGTAACACGTACAGATTTACGACGCATACGAAATCGGTTATCTTGTATCTGTCGCGGCGTGATTTGTTTTTGTTACGCTTATAATATATGAAGCCGGTCTTGATCTAAGATACGGCTTGTATTGTAATACAATAGTGAGTAATTATGATTGAATGTACTTACTTTCAATATGGTTGTTGGATGAAAAGGTCAATGTATCTTGGAGGGGTTTTGCTAAGTAGATTATATTTTACATTGTGTTGAAGTAAGTATATGAGTTGACATAGAAATTATAAAGCATTAATTTGGTTGATATAGTGGTCATAAATTTGGTTTCCTTGAAAGGTTACGAAAGTGAAATGATAATTATTCATTCCATATTAAATCTAAATGTCAGGCATTCATTAAAAAAATTGCAGTGTATGATGAACACAGAACCACAATTAATGCTTGGGTCTAATCGAAATAGGAATAAGCTAAGGAACCGCTAATTTGCTAATTACGATAGATAAAGGAACGTTTTTCAAAAATTAACGATTTTTTTAGAATAGAGTGATCTCTCTATAATAGAATGATCAATGAACGTGAACAAAACGAAAGTGTGTCATGTGGCGATCTGTAGTTTCGAGGACTATTCCTAGAATTAGGATAAAGATAAAGATAATTTTATTTTGCAAATATGGGTATAAAGGATGACAAAAGTTGTAACACGTTCAGCCATATTTTACCATGTAGGCATGCAAAAGACAATAAGATAAACAAAATTACACTAAATTAAAAAATCTTTTTCATTTAGGAACTCACTTATATTATAATAACCTTTAACCACTAAAAAGCTTCAAAGTTTTTTTTTAAATAATAAGAGTGGCAGCTCTTTCTAACTCTTCGGTATTTTGTTAAATATTACTGGAGCCATGCAGTAGACACTTTTGTGCATAAGGGCTGTCTTGGCTGACTCTATACATAGCATAGTGTTATCTCGTCTATTGCGGGGAACTATGTCAGCTAGACGTCTAAAGCGACTCGGATTTGTCTTCACAAATGAATGAATATAGGAGTATTCCTATATTCATTTACAATACTTATTAAATTACATTTTTGAATATTTCTATAAAAAATTAAAAACATTTAAAAATATAAAAAATAGTAGCCCACAGGCATCGGGAACAGGGTCCAAGCTACCGCTGGTCAAGGCCTCGGAAAGAGGAACCTCCTGACAATACGTGCCGTGTCCAGAAGTACCGCTTTCTGTATCAGGCCCTTAACCCAGCCGCCCAACGAGAGCCTCATCAGATGTTGGACATCAGAGGTGGGACAGTGATATCAACATCATTGTGAGACGCTCTGATCGATCTATCACCACTGTCAGGCTTATTGGCAACAATAGTTCTGTCGGTGATGACAGATCGATCCCAGTATAATGTGACATAACCATTCTCGAGAACTGGGTCGGGCACAGGAGTATTCCTATTACTATTAGTGAGATCCAAATTGGTGCTATTCAAATTGGTGCACTAAATGGAATGGCTCGTAGTTTCTGCTACCCCCAATCAAAAGGCATGATTTATGTATGTAAAACAAAATAAAATGCCATATTACCTACCAAAATTGTATTGCACTACAGAAACTTAGTTTATAATAATGGCAAAACAGCTCCTTCATAGCTTACTTAACTATAAACATCACTTTCAGCTGTTAGATAAGTTGGGTGCTTACTTAATGCACAGTCCGTGTTTTTAGATTATGTTTAATGTCTGTTCAGTAACTTTAGATAGTATCTTTAAGTTACTTAAGCTAAATGATTATAATAAAGGGTGAAACCATTATTGATGTAACCTCATAGAAGGTCTAAGAGTTCATTTATAAGAGTAAGGTCAATAGCCTAATGGAGTAGGTCACTTAAGATAAGACAGATGATCTAATGGCCAAACACTCAAACGCTTACGTCTCGAGTTCAAACCCAAGGAACACACCTCTGACTTTTCGGATTCATGTGCGTATTGTACAATTATTATTATCACTTGCTTAAAAACGGTGAAGCAAAACATCGTGAGGAAACGGCTTGCCTGACTGATATTTCTTGACGGCATGTGAAGTCAAGTCAGAGGCCCATGGCCGGCATAAACTCTGACACCAGGTTAGTCACTAATCACACGAAAAGAAGAAGAAGATTCAAACACTTCTCAATTTTAAGTCGCCGTTAAGTTCATGGTGTCTCTGTCACTCCACCTTAAAGTAAACATGACAGCATAAGACTTACGGCCGATATTAATAACCGATCGTAATCCAAAATCAGTGGATTAATGTAGGTTTTTGACAGAAATTCAATCCGTCTAATACCTTTGTTCAATGTACATTTGATCAAAGAAATTGTATATTTGATCAAAGAATTTATACGTTTGATCAAAGAAGTTGTATATTTGATCAAAGAATTTATACGTTTGATCAAAGAATTTATACATTTGATCAAATAAATTTTACCTACATTTGATCAAATAAATTGTACCTACATTAACTAATCAAAGAAATTGTACATTTGATTAAAGAAATTGTACATTTGATCACAGAAATTGTACTTTTGATAAAAAAAAGTATATTTGATCAAAGAAATTGTACATTTGATCAAATAAATTGTACAGTTAATCAAAGAAATTGTAAAATTTGATCAAAGAAATAGGATGATTTCAAATAAGAATTTCAAAGAAAATAAATTTTAATCAAGTTTTGGACGAATAAATATTGGACGAGTGACATACCACCCTTAGTTTTTATTATAAAATATTAAAATACCTACTACTTAGTCCAAAGCATTTTAACATTATATCATTTTAATAGCTTGGTATATTTTCAAAGGAAAGGGTTTAACGTTTTAGGTAATTTTAACTTTATTATTTACATTTTATCTTTCCAACCTTTTAGGCTCTTAATTTAAAGGTTATTTACTTTACCTACAATTCCATATCATGTCATTATTTTTGTTTAAAAAAAATATACTCTCAAATTTAAAGTTTTAAAAAAGCGAGTCTTCTTATCTTTATGTACCTATGTATTAAAAAAACCATCTGTACCCGCAGCTTTCCTTACGGAAACATAATGTTACTGCTCATCACCCACACTTAATAGCGTGATAATTTACTCTATAACCTGATCCGTTTTGTCAACAATGTAATATTGTTTTGACGAGAACGTTATTATTCGTGTAATTTTTTGATACAATCTAATATAGATAGATAGATATACTTTATTGTACACTAAAAGAAATAAAACAGAAGGAGTACACATTATTAAGAACAGTACAAATGGCGGTCTTATCGCTTAAAGCAATTTCTTCCAGACAACCTTTGGATGGAAAGAATTATCAAGAAAAATATATAGGGCAGTTTGCAGCATACAAACGTATAATCTATTAAAAATCGATAATCAACTAAATCACTAAGTATATTATAATAATAATATAAGTTAATAAATAAGTAAGTAAATAAAATAAATATAATATAATATATATACATATTTTAAATAATATTATATTGTTTACAATTTTTCTTGTAACTAAATACTAAACTATCAAAAATGTATTCTTAATACTGAATAAAATCTTTTCAGTACTGATTACTTGTGAAAGTAAAAGAGAAAAGATGTGCATTAAAAGAGCCTCCATGAGTGACAATACTTAAGTACGTTCGACGCACCCTGGGCAGTCAGCCTCGCTACCAACCTTTCTGACTGGCTAATCTTTTCACCATGGCTTGAGCTATTTTCATAATTATAGCTCGTGTCGAAGAGCTGGTGATCACTTATTAAACCTACTTAAATTAAAACATAACATAACATCACGGCTTACATTCCCGGAAGGGTTTGACAGAGGTGTTTTAAAACACCCTCGTTTCGCCAGTTATATTTAAGTCCCATGTAATAGGGGGCGAGCCTATTGCCATTAACCGGGCACAAATCCAGACTCCAGGCTGCTACTGAGAAATTCCTAATGGAAAAACCCAATAACACTTCGCCTGACCTGAGGATCGAACCCAGGACCCCATGCTCAGCAGTCGCGCTTGTGGCCACTAGACCAACAAAGGAGTAATTTTTTTTTAAATTAAAAGTCAAAATAATATACAATATTAAAGTCTAAAGTTAGTATTGTGTACCATTTACACCCTCCTCAATCAAGACTCATCCCAATTTGCCTCGATTCAATCGTTTTTTCACCCATCTTCATACACCTGCAACCTTCCCCTTTCACCCATCCGTGATAGAGCCTGCTCATCAACTGCGACCCTACTCTACAACGTAAATGGCTCTACAAGAGTTCCCGACTCTTTAGAGAGCGACGAAGCATTAAATAACTGGTATAGAGCTGAGCATTCATGTTGCGACTTTTGTGTCGTGTCGAGTTGTAATGTGAGTGTAAGGTTTTGAAAAGGGGTGGTAAAAGTTGAAGTATGAATTGCATACTTCGTATTATTAAACGGTTTTCATGTACTTCTAGTACCTTACAATGTTTTTGGACAATAACATAACATAAAATCTCGCCTTTATACCCTAAAGGGTTTGGGCAGAGGTGTATAGTAACACCCTCATTTTCGCCGTTATAAAAGTCCCACGTAATAAGGGGCGAGTCTATTGCCATCAGCCGGGCACAAATCCAAACTCCGGGCTGCTGCTGAGGAATTCCACACGGAAAAACCCAATAACACTTTGCCCAATTTGGGGATCGAACCCAGGACCTCACGATCAGCAGTCGCGCATGCCACCACTAGAACAACGAGGTAATTTAGATAACTAAGCTCAAAAAAATACCTACCACATTAATTGAAAACAACTCAATCAGAGGTGATGAGATGTGGATATCGAGCATTACATTGATAAAACTATCCATAAAGCTTGAGTTTTCTACATTGTCGTTGAGAAACGTGTATCTACTGACAATAATAAATAATATAAAATAATATAATTTTTCGAAGTCGGTTAAAAATAAAACTAAGTTGGGTTAAAGCAATTCAGGTTTTTTTTAATAATCCCTTTAAAAAATTAAATTAAACGGTTTTATCTTACAATAGTGTAGCATTATGATTTGAGAATTGAAATTATTATAATGTTGTATTGTCATGGGAATTGAATTTGTGTGCCAAGTTTCAGGAGAATCGGTTAAGCAGAAGTAGTTGAAAAATCTGTTGCAAGATTTGAACCAAACAAACAAATATACGATGCGAAGCTAATTAAAACTACATTAAATCTCTTCAAACTTCGAACACATACTAAACTTCTACATTTCATTTTACTTAATGCGCTTCGAAACCTTTTAAGTCACATAGAAAACTATAATTATATTCGTACGAACGATACCATTAAAATGCACAAACTAAAAACTAACAACATTTTCCGTAGCATGAATAGGAAGCCTTACAACATTTTCAAACATCGTCTATTAGTTTTATACAGTTCTCACATTTCGCGAGCCGGTATTTATGTCGTCGTCCAGTCGTAAAATTGGCAACATCATGATGTGTCTGGGCATTTCATGATATGACCTGCTAATAGCCGTCTCATCGTTCAATGTAAAGCGTTTGACGATTTCCCTGGGCATAGTTGGGCATATCGATTCTGTATTAAGTTTTTTTTTTAAATACAAGGTTAGTCGGAAAGGGGGTACTAAGTCAGAAGGGTGTTAAAGTACCCATAATAAGGGATAACTTTTGTTCTACAAATTTCCCCAAAAGTCGATAGTTTAAGAGAAATAGCTTTTCAAAATTTCGTAAAAAATATGCTATATTCCTAGCGTGCGGTGAAGAAGTTTTATATAAAACATAAGAAACAAAGAGTAAAGTACGCAGAAAATACCACTAGCGACATTAAATGAAATTATTTTACGATATGCCCCAGCATCGTTTAACCCTATCATAATATGACAAAGTGTGTAGCTAGGAATATCGACTACCGTTTGATCCTCATCGATCGACCTGGCTTTTACTAGGACACATAAATTATGACAACTGAGGGGCTCGTGGCTAATTAACAACCGCGCTGATCATACGAATTGCGAGGTCAGTCCGTGGATGGGTGGGCGTTCGTTACACGTCGAGGCCTCTCCGTGCCTCGGAGAGCATGTTAAACCGTCGGTCCCGGGTGTCATAAGAATACCTTTGACAGTTGTTACGGGTAGTCAAAAGCCCGGAAGTCGGTCTAACCGCAGAATATTGGCATTGATCAGTTACTGGGTTGGGGAGTTCTGATGGTAGTCGCCCGTGTAAAATACTGGTATTCAGCCGCATTTCGTCACATCGAAAGCTGACCTCAAGATAATTAGGAAAAGGGTAGGAGGAAGATCATGATATGACAACTACACAGTATGTCATTTCATTAAATGGTTAGACACATCACTATGCGTCCAATTCTACGATCAGACGGCGACGTTTATTCTCGCTGGAGAAATGTCTGGGTGCCGTGAAATAATGCCTAGATTTAGTTGTTAGCTAAAATGGGTACATGACTAGCAAATAGTGTATTCATCTGACGTTAATTTATGAAGTGCTCTTTCAGTCGGTTCTTGTCAATACAGCTTGTTTGTTTTTGGAGAACAACTTGGAACATTATTGTCAGTTCTTGGACTTATTGGTCTTACAATGTTACTGCTAGTTCACACAGAAACTGCTTACGGGATCGTTTTTAGCGGAACCGTTTTTTTTTTTGGTGATGGCGCCTGTGGTTGTATAAGCGAGTTCACATACACGACAGTATTCTGAATCCAATAACAAATACTGGTCCAACATTTCTACACATTTCATTTTGCTATCGTAAACTGGATGCCGGAATAGTATTAAAAATGGATCCATATAAATGAAGATGTATGGAGAAGTATGGATGCCTCCACACATGATCCGTTATTTTGATCGTATCGATACGAGGGACCGCTGAGGTGCGGCTCAGTCCCGGCGTCAGTACAGATCTGAACAATGCATCCAGTACTGACGGATCTGTTAAAAACGGTCCTATGAAAACGGATCCGCTGTGTGAACGGAGTCCGAATCTTTTCAGCATTATACTCGCGTTTTCTGGACTTTTTGACAGGGTATAAGAACATGCAAGAGCAGTGACTACCTAAGTACCATTTAAGTCAAGCCAAACAGTTCACTGCGTTCCGTCGTATGTGAGCCAGAGGGGTATAGGGGAGTCCTTCTATATCTTTGCTACTTGGATTCGCTCCATCTTAAACCTTGTCTGCACTTACCATCTGGTGCGACTAGGGTCAAACGCGACCAAGTTAACGAATAAAAAGTATAACACTGGGCGACATTCTAACAACGATACGGTTAATTTTCGTCCAGTAGCGATAAGTACGCCAATAAATTTCAAAAATATTGCAGTGATGGCTATTCTCCAAAACCCTATAAGTGTGGCTCCAGCTTTACAGAACCCAGCTTTTTAAATGATGGTATTATCAAAGTACACGATGAGGTGGTCTATTCGTGCGCATCCAACACTTAAAATTCTGTTCTTGTTTTAAACACAATGGACTCGAAAATATACGAATGTCATCTTTAGTTTTATTACCTGATATAAAACAGATGTAATAAAACGCTAATAAACGCTTGATAGAAGTTTGATGTTATTATTTACTAGCTTTTGCACGTGGTTTTGCTTGGTAAGTTTTTATTTTTATTTTCCTGAAGTTTTTTTTTAACAGTTTGTATTCGCTGCCTTGTTGATTTAGTGGTCGCAAGCGCGCCTGATGAACATGGAATCCTGGGTTCGATCCCCAGGTCGGTTATTGGGTTTTTCCCTTAGGAATTTTTCAGTAGCAGCCCGGAGTCTGACTTTGTGCTCGGTTAATGGCAATAGGCTCGCCCCATATTACATGGGACTTAAACATTACTGGCGAAACAAGGGCGTACACCTTTGTCGAACCCTTCGGGGAATACAAGGCGCGATGTTATGTTATGTTTGTATTGACTATGGAAAATCTCCTAAGGTCTATTTTTAATCCCAGATAGTTTTGACAGGCACAAATGTCAAACTTGAAAGTTTTAGGAACATTATAACACAAGTTTGACATTTTACCTGTCAAATTACTACATATAAAAAAATGGATTAAAAAATAGTCTGTACCTAGTGACCGTTCATTGTAATGGTTTGCAACAATTAAAGTTTCGTGAACGTGTATTATTTTGATAAGATAATCTGTTCAAAGAAATTACAATTCCGAGGATATCGTTTGTATGAAGTAGTAGTGTGTAGTGTCGAGTACGAGAAGTTTCAAATTTTCAAGACAAGCATATCATTTTGGGACCCAGTTTAAAATATCAGTAAGTACATTGGGTTACCCGCGCGACAGCGCAACGAGTATTCCCGAGGAGGGTTGACGTCAGGCAGGCGGCCGGTCATAAAACAATAAGCCAAAACCTCTAACAACATGGATTTATAAAATACATGCTGTACCGACCTCACCTAGTGTGGGATAAGGGCAGGAAGAAGAAGAAGATCGTTTATATGAAACATTCAAGCCGTCAATGATAAGCACTCAAACTCACTGTTTTATTATATTCGTAAGTTAGATAATTTATTCAGAGCGTGGATAATCTTTCGTGTTGTTCAATAATCTTTCCTTTTTTCCGAAATTGGCACGTGCCGTGAGGTCTTTGTCATCACTAACAATGTTAGTTTAGAAATAGGACCTCTTCATCGTTGTCTTTTTTAACGTAGGGAAATTCTCATGGACACCCTCCATCCTGAGGAAGGTGGAAGGTCACGTCGGACTCTTCCCGATTAAAACCACCACGTTATTCTTCCGAGGACCGATGGTCCGCATTGCGGCCTCCATCATCACCTGTTGATAGAAAATTTGTTAAATATGTTGCAGCCTTCAACTGTATGTGTATTGATAATACATATATTACTCCCAAACTGCCATAAACAGTCGTATTTCCGCCAATACCAATACCCAGAATCGTTAACTTTACCATTTTACAAGAGACCAAAGTTACTGCGGGTTTTAATTACCCAAATTCATAGTTCCAGTCCCTAAAAACATAAACCTTAATGGCCACCTTCTTTGAAATAACAGTACCCAACTTTCGTCTTCTCGAATCAAAGCGTGTACCGCGCACGCGCCAAACGCCGGTAAAAACATTGAACACTGTGTATTCCAACTAGCGACACAGTGCCCATTGTTTAAGTTTGTTTTCTTACCACATTTTAATGTGCTCTTGCTAAATAAATTTATATTGGACTAAGTTCTGTGTTCATTTTGAACATCATTTTATTGTAAAGTTTTTTATGAATCTGGTAGCTGATTCTATTTTTGAATTTGATTATTTTTATATTTGTCATGTTCTTTTAAATTTGGAACAATATTTTTACCTTTTGTGATAGACTCAGGTGCTGTTTTATATCTTTGTTTTTTTTATCTAAAGTTGTTAAAGGTAGTCTTACTGTGGATTACTTACCTGCGGTTAATCTTCACTAACCTTTATCATCAATGTTTCACGTTCAATTATTATTGAAGAAAGATTTTTTTCATCAATCTTAACTGATTGACAGGCATGCAATTTATTATTGCAATCTTTATCTGATCGTAACTTGATATAATCTGAAATTTAAAATTTTGCTCAATCACACTTCGATCATATGCCTTTATTTTTTCTCACAGACAAAATTTCATATCTAGTGGCACATGACCTAATACTCGTTTTTTTATTCCCATCCAAAAGAACGTATTGTTGAAAAATCTACTTCAAAATCCAAAACAAAAGTTCTAAACGGTGACAAAGACACAGTACACAGTGCGACACACAACCCTGTGTTTCACCCACCGAGACACGTTTGAACTAGTCAGAATCGCCAGTCGCAGCCAGGCTCCTGTCGGCCGAACCCGCACGAGCGACTTTTTGCTCCGACTTTGAAGCACGATAAACATTTTTTTTCCTTCAGTGTCTGTGCGACAAAAAGTATCACAGTAAAGTGGAAGTGTGGTGTTTTTTTTTTATCTTGTTCTAAAAGTTTTGAGGATAAATTTGATGAATGGTTGATGTGAGTATTGAATTTTGTCATGTTTTTAGGTGTAGAAATAGTTTTTTTTTAGAAAAGAAACTTTTTGAAAGTACACGTTGTATAATTTTTATTAAAAAAAATATGATAAAGTAACAATTATATTGTCACGTTGTATGTTATACTTACATTGGAAATATATAAAAATAAAGTCTATCAAAATTCATGAAGTAGTTTCAAGGTACATTTTACCACGGTCGTCGTGTTTATTTGTAGTAAATACATAGTACTACTAGGTACGTTTGTTTCGCGACTTCTCATGTCATTATAATCTATAGTCGTCACGCTGTCACCATTTTTTTAGTATTGTTTACTAATGAAGTGATGAGCGTGTAAGTACCAACGTCGGTCATTGTATACCAGTACAATCAGCAACAAAAACAAGTGATCTTTGTAAAAAGTTTCACGAGTTTTCAATGAATGAAAACGTTGTAAGTAATATTTTTTTTTACATAAATTATGATGCACTGGAGAATACTTAAACGACCAATTATTATGGTAAAATTAGAAGCTTCTATGATAAAAATTCTGAAGTATTTATTGCTTTATTTATTACTAGCTGTGTCCTCACGGCTCCGCCCGTAGCCTATGTTACTCAGTGATAATGTAGCTTTCTAATGGCAAAAGAATTCTTGAAATCGGTCCAGTAGTTTTTAAGTTTATTCGTTACAAAAATAAAAATCTTTCCTCTTTATAATATTAGTATAGAAATAGAGAAGTAGGTATATATGATGCTAAGGGCTAAACCCGGTATTGTGTTGTGGCACAACTTTATGTGGTTAGCAGTGGACTGTGGTACCCTGAGTTGATTGATTGATACGATGCTGACTGTACAAGACATTGAGATCGTGACATTGATGAAGCATTGACATTGTCTCGTTCTTTCTTAAGAAGTAGGCAGAGTTACAAACGTATACATGCGATTTTCAACAATGCTTGTTTACGAGCTCGGGGCTAAATAACACCGCACGGTTCGTACAATCTGCGCTTGACGCGGTCAGTCTGTGGATGACCGCTCGTCACACATCGAGAGCCCCTGTGACTTGAGGAGCACGTGAAGCCGTTTGTCCCGGTTGTCATATGAAAGAAAGAAAGAAGTTTATTTGGCACGAAAGCAGTCAGACACACAGACAAAAAAAATCATGAGACACAAAACAAAAGAAAAAATAAACAAAAATATATAATATATGAATATCCATGACAGTCGTTACGGGTAGAAGCTCGAAAGTCTGATCTAACCTTTTTTTATCTTTGGAAAATCCTCATGGATGTCCCTCGCCCGGGGAAGGCGAGGGGGTCTGCCGGACTTTTCCCGGCTAAAAACCAACGGTGTTCTTCCTCCTGACCGCTCAGCCGGGGTCGCGAGATTCGCAAAAGCATGCACTGCAACCCCGGCAGGTCCCGGTCCGCCAGCCACTGGCGGACCTCTCCTCTGTGGGGCCTTGGCCCACGTCCTCCCGAGAGGCACGCGCAGAACACTACGCGCCGCCTAACTGATCTAACCTTGCGATATCGGTATTGCCCAGAAAGAAGTCTGATGGCAGTCGTTCTCTGTAAAATACTAATATTTAGCCGCATCTGGTTAGACTGGAAGTCAATCCCAATATAGTTGGAGAGAGACTAAAATATAATATAATATAATTTTAATTTGTTGACTTTGCCAATTGAATGTGTTATAATGGAATTGTGTGTGGTGTTTTGTCTTATTGTTTATTTTATTTAATGTACTGAATGATATTATATGATCCAACTGTTGGTTGAAATAAAGGAATTGAATTAAAAGGAAGAGCTGGTTTATGGATTCTTCTTATATGGTGTCGATGGTACAGTAGTTAAACTAGTTTGGCCCAGTAGGTGGCCACACCAATTGCGTTATCGGTGGCCTGAATAACTTTATGATGATGATCGAGCAAGTTTCCACATCAGGCTTTTTCACAACAATTACAACTATTTTTTTCCTAAAAAAAAAAAAAAAAAAAACTATGTTGGGTTCAGCTTCCAGTCTAGCCAGATGCGGCTGTATACCAGTATTTTACACGGAACGACTGCCATCAGACCTCCGCAATCACTGGATTGCGGAGGTTTGGTGGCAGTCGTTCCAGTAACTGTACTGGACAATGCCGATATTCTAAACTTAGACCGATTGTCAGATTAAAGAAAGTACTCTAGCTATATTTTAATTTTTTTTGTCAATATATAAAATGATTGTATGGTGTTGTGCGAGCATTTTATAAAAAGAAGTTTTTTATTTATTTGTTTTATTTTTTATTTACTTTCATACGACTTATGACCATAGATGAAAGTATATACTTACAAAAGATGTCTATTACCTATTTTGTTAACATAGCTTACTGTAGATTTCGAAGCCAGTCAGTCTAGAATTTTCTCTCTTGTAGCACGCTTTTCCATTTTATTCTAAAACTTAAATTTACATACAGGATGTTGTAGAAACTCCGTGTACAAGTTTCAAGTTTATACCCGCAGTTAACAAATAAACGTAGGCAATAATATTAACTCGTGAATAGGCGTTTCATAGTAACAGCCTCACCTGCATACAATTACGTTTTGTTACAATGTACTTTGTAGTCTTAAATTCTTTGGGTAACTACCAGAATTTATTTATTTCATTCTAAAACCTATTTGTTGTCCGTGACTTCGTTTGCATTGAAATTTAAACCTTCTTTTAACCCCTTTAGAGTTGGAATTTTAAAACATTTTCAAACGCGTGTTGTACTTGCATATTCTTTGAGTTTATTTATACTAGGTATGGTATTCTCTGCCTGGTTGGTCGAGTGGTGGCAAGCGCGACTGCTGATCGTGAGATCCTGAGTTCAATTCCTAGGTCGGGCAAAGTGTTATAGGGTTTTTACGTGTGGGATTCCTCCCAAAAAAAAAATCATTTGGATTTTTGCCATGTTGATGACAATAGGCTCGCCCCTATTATTTGGGACTTTGACATAACGGTGAAATGAGGGTGTTACTATACACCTCTACCCTACCCTTCGGGGAATACAGACGTGATGTTATATATTTCATTTTTTATTTTGGAAAGTATTTCTATATTAATTTATTCACAGTCCTTTTCCTTGTGCCAATCTTCTAGGGTGTACCCGATCCAGGTCTTTCCTGCGATCCCTGTTATATCTGCATAGTTTCAAGTTAATAAACCCCAGGATATAAGAATTCTTCTACCTTTTAAATTCGAAAGAAACGTTCCTTGATACTCGTTTACTTTATAAAATACAGTATGTAACACAACGAAGAGCAAACCTTGTAACTGGTTGATGGGTAGGTAAAAGTATAGCACATTCATACACTTTCTATCACTATCCACGCTATTCATCAATGTTTATGTTTCTCATTTTTCACAACCTCTTTCAGTTTTTTGTAGTCGGTTAACGTAACTAACATCATCCTACAAGATCAGCTGCACAATGTAAACAAGTAAGAAGTCAACAATTTCTCAAAAATCCTGAATATCATAGCTTGAACTATGCCCGCGTTTTCACACTGTGATGAGTGGATAGCGTGGATAGTGACAAAAAGTTTACGATTGTATTACACTTAACCTACCCATCAAACCGTTACAAGGTTTGATCTTTGTTGTGTATACTGTATAACTACATAGAGGGGCTCGTGGCTAAATAACAACCGCGTCGATCGTACGATTTGCAAGGTTACGCTGCGCTTGCCGCGGTCAGTCCGTGGATGGGTGACCATTTGTTACACATCGAGACCCCTCCGTGCCTCGGAGAGCACTTTAAAGTGTCGGTCCCGGGTGTCATACGAATACCTATGACAGTCGTTACGGGTAGTCAGAAGCCCGAAAGTCTGACAAACGGTTTAACCTTAGGATACCGGCATTGCCCAGTTACTGGGTTGCGGAGGTCTGATGGCAGTCGCTCCGTGTAAAATACTGGTATTCAGCCGCATCTGGTTAGACTGGAAGCTGACCCAAGATAATTGGGAAAACGCTAAGAGGAAGTACTGTATAACTACCGACAGGGCCGGACTGGGACCTGAAATCGGCCCGGGCATTTGAGAGACGGTCGGTCCAGTGCTGGCAAAAAACGATTCATTCCCAAGCGATTAGACGGACGACCTTTTATTTTTTGATGCTCCCCTCACTCTTTCGATTTCTCCGACTGTGTTACCGGCACATCAAGCCACACCGGCCCATCGGGCATCCGGCCCATCAAGCATCCGGCCCATCGGGCGTCCAGCCCATCGGGCATCCGGCCCATCAAGCATCCGGCCCATCGGGCGTCCGGCCCATCGGGCATCCGGCCCATCAAGCATCCGGCCCATCGGGCATCCGGCCCATCGGGCATCCGGCCCATCAAGCATCCGGCCCATCGGGCGTCTGGCCCATCGGGCATCCGGCCCATCAAGCATCCGGCCCATCGGGCGTCCGGCCCATCGGGCGTCCGGCCCATCAAGCATCCAGCCCATCGGGCGTTCGGCCCATCGAGCATCCGGCCCATCAAGCATCCGGCCCATCAAGCATCCGGCCCATCGGGCATTTGCTCGATTTGCCCGTATGGCCAGTCCGGGCCTGACTACCTACCCTCCTAATTTCATGTGTCTAACTTCCTCAGTGTAGGCTGTGTGATTTTTTCTTTAAGGGGTATAAGATGCAACTATTCCCTTAAGATATTATATGCAACGTGGCTTTGTCTATGAATAAACCAACTTACTTCCCAGGGGTGTCGTAATATATAACTAAAGGCTCATATTAGGAACACAAGAAGCAGTATCCGATTCTGTGCAAAATAATTTCAACGCGGGTTATTGACCTTTGAAGCGTGATTATGGTGGTACCCCTGAGACAAGCAGGATAAGTAGGAAGAATTCATAGCTGGATTTTATTGTGATCTCTATTTAACGACCGCGCAGACCATATGATTGCCGCGGTCAGTCCGTGGATAGGTGACCATTCGTTGCACATCGAGACCCTTCCGTGCCTCGGAGAGCACGTTAAACCGTCGGTCCGAATAACTATGACAGTTGTTATGGTCCGAAGCCCGAAAGTCTGACAACCGATCTATTCTTAAGATATCCGCATTGCCCTGTAACTGGATTGCAGAGGTTTGATGGCCGTCGCTCTATGTAAAATACTGGGATTCAGTGGCATCTGGTTAGACTGGAAGCTGACCCCAACATAGTTGTTTTATTTTTATTTTTTTTAAACATTGCCCCACGCTAGGATTTCTCTTGTATCGTGGGTGCTTTTACAGACACAAATCTTCACACGCACAAACACCCAGACCCGGAACAACTATCTGTAGGCCACACAAATATCTGTTCCGTGCGGGAATCGAACCCACGACCCGCAGCGCAGAAGCCAATCGCTTAGCCACTGCACCAAACGTGTCGTTGGGAATAAGCTAGGCAGAACGAATGACAGTGACGAAAATTAAACGTTGTTGACAAATTAAATTGAAAACAAACTGTTACTAAGTACTGAAAAACAACTATACGTAAACCGATTTACTCGTAACTGTGTTGATTAATTAACTATAAACAGTATTTAGGTAAATGGAAAACAAAACTAAAAATAAATTCTCAGAAATTTGTCATTAAAATACTAATAAGTAACTTAACTGCCTCGTTGGTCTAGAGGTGGCTAGCGCGACTGCTGATCGTGAGGTTCTGGGTTTGGTCTCCAGCTCGGGTAAGGTGTTATTGGGTTTTTCCGTATGGAATTCCTCAGTGGCAGCCCGGAGTTTGGATTTGTGCCCGGTTGATGGCAGTCGGCTCGCCCCCTATTACATGGGACTTAAACATAACGGCGTAATGAAGGTGTTACTATACACCTCTGCTCAACCATTCGGGGAATACAGGCGTGATGTTATGTTATGTAAGTGACTTAAAATGCTCATTATTGAAAAAATCTCCGTAAATAAAATAACATATAAAAAAAACGAAACGCACTGGCAACAATTGCGATTAACAATCGCAATCGCCAACCAGCCTTCACACATCAACAGCCCTTCAAATTGCCGGCGCACTTCAAAGCCACGCAGACAATCAACGCTTTTTATATTAACACATTTGGCAATTAATAATATTCGTACTATTAATATTTTTTACTTTATAACTTATATCACTAATTACATCTATAATTCTTTAGTAAATAATTTGCTCGTCATGAGCTATTGTGTGCTATCTGATGGGATGTGAAGGCTAAAGATTAATTATGTGTTTTGTACTTTGGAGAACTATGTACGCTTACGACGACTTTTACGAGGAGCAGAAGTTCAACAATGTATGCGTCGTTTGGTGTGACGTGTTTTATATCGTTAAGAAAAGTTTAGGAAATCATGTCGTGATATTTTATACAAGGTGTAAAAAGACCCTTCACGAAGCCGTCAACCAAGCATTCAGTACATCAAACTAAGTAACCCTACGCAAAAATTATCGCAGGGAAACGACTTTTTTTTTGGGTGAAAAATTTCGTTTTACTGTAAAGCTCAATGTAACGCACTCAAAACACTGCGCTGATAGATGCAGTGAGTAGTAAACGGGTAATGGAGGTCCGTACATTCAAGTACATTTTCATTCCGTTCAAGTACATTTGCAACCTTCAAAACTAGTATTTAAAAAAGGGTTGTGAAAAAGTTGGAACTTTGACCTCCAATATCTCCGAAGGTTCCCAGGCATAGTCCAGAACAAAAAAAATATCGCAATGACGTGGAGAATAAGTGCCTTTCGGCTTCCTTAACCCGTCAAGTGTCGGGCGCATGTACGGGTGTGCGTAAGAAATTCGGGCGCAAAGTGTCGGAGGCACACACGGGTGTGCGCAAGGAACGCGCTCCTATGGTAGCGGATTTTGTACGTTTTATTTTACTGTTTACACGAACCGAATTAATAGGAGCGCGTTCCTTACGCACACCCGTGTGTGCGCCCGACACTTGACGGGTTAAGGGTCTATTTACACCGTTTATATCTATACAAGGTTAGTCGGAAAGGGGGTACAAAACCGAAAGGGTGTTAAAGTACCCATAATAGTAGATGACTTTTGATCTACAATTTTCCCCAAAAGTCAATAGTTTAGGAGAAATAGCTGATCAAAGATTTCATAAAAAATACGCTAAATTCTGTCTATCCTCAGCTATGATCCGCTGTGTTTACATTTTAAGTCATAATTGGGGTCACGGATTAGAAGCTCCATTTTCTGAATTCGTAAGATAAAGAATTTGTAAAAAAACCTAAAATAAAAATCATTTTGTATGTTTTTTATCGAATTCTGAAATTTTAACACTTTCTTTAAAACAATCAGCAGTGATACATTAAGTGCCCCGCGGCTTAGTACTCCGTTTCCGACTAACCTTGTATACATACCTAATAATAAAACTTATATGTGACAACTCTGGGGCGCCATACATCCCGCCAGTAAACTATAATAGTTGCGTAGTTGATTAAATGATTGATTGATGTGACAGGAACATTGGTCGCTTACAATAATCGGTCATCACGAACGACGATGCTTGCATTCATGATAAGAGTCAACTTTTGATAATATTTCGTTTATTAAATTTGTATTTGTTCTTTCTATTCGACTGCTTGTAGATGATCTTGTTGATAGTTTCTACGTAACCGGGCAGTTATTGGTGAGACTTGAAGGGTCTCCAACCAATGGGGACGAGTAAAATACCTAACCAAAGCTAACCACTATTACTACTACTAACATCATGACTACTAGCAACAACACCACTAAGAGCGACCCCTAATGGGACTCGGGCCTCTTATTTTCTATACATACTATTAACATTTTTAAATATTTCTATATAAAATATAAAAAAACATTTACAAATATAAAAAATAGTAGCCCGCCAGCATCAGGAACAGGGTCCAAGCTACCAGTGGTCAGGGCCTCAGGGATAGGAACTTCCTAACAATACGCAGCATGTCCAGAAGTACCGCTTTCTGTATCAGGCCCTTGACCCAACCACCCAACGAGAGCCTCATCAGATGTTAGTCGAGGCTCTTGGCTATTAAGCCATTGACCGTAACGACTATCGGCACAATTAATTCTGTATCCGATTGTACATAGTTGCAGTGGGTCAACGCGGCACATGCAAGTTATTACAATAAAATTTATTACGGTTATAAATCTTCATGAATGTTTCCTGATAAATCGTATTTAATTACGTAAATTAGGGCACAGATGTCTTTATCAACGCTAGAGGTTGACATACACGAGTGATTTTTTATCGATTAATAGTTTTGTCGATGGTTTCATCGCCATTATGTTAACTATCGCCTCAACTGTTGGTTGATTTTTCAATTTCACTCATTCCTCTAGTCTCTACGTAAAGCGCCTTCGAATTGGAAACTTATATCAACTATCAGGTTTACATGTGTAAATATAGTACATTTTGGATTTAACAGATCACAGATTTACATAATTTCGCGTAGAGATACGTGTAAAATTATTAAACTATAAAAAATCCTGTGAATAAACGATTGAATGTACTTAATCGTTTTTTTAAGGTACGTGGTATCTTTGATGGCATTCCAACATCTACCTCTATTTGTAGAAGACTGGATCCAACTTCTAGTATAGTGATGAAGATTGACTGAATCTATTAATCTTCATGCAAATAATAGTTATAGTATTTGATTTAATAGACTCATGCCCGTTTCCTAATTCCTATTGCCAAAAACGAATCGTTTTGCTTACTAGAGGTAGAATTTATTATTGCCAAACTAGACATATAAGAAAGTCGTAAGCTAATTTTACATGTAAATAGCTACTAACGTATGGGAGGGTCTGCTATGCAAAGCTATGGACCCTTTGCTTTAATATTAGTATAATGATACAAGTCTTAAGAGGAAATGCGGTCGGCATTTAGTCCATACAAACGTATTCCTCAGTTTCCTCCTTATATAATGTAACTAGAGCAAATATTTTTTACCATATCTACCACCACTATGTCCCTATGATTTGTTCTTGTCAATAAATTACATATTAAAATAACTAGAAACGTTTAAAATTTACAAAAATCGACCGGTTTTATCACCGTTTTCAAACATCTGGCAAACAAATTTGACGAATATAAAAAAAATAAAAAAACATCGAACATGTCTCTCTTAAATTATTACAGAAATAAATATTAAAATCGGTCCAGATTTGAAGAAGGAAACAGGGAAATACGAACGTACGATTTCGCTAATATTGCACAGGAGAAAACAGTCCGAGATGCAGATGTCTCTTTCGCGCTCAATTGGGAAGGTTTGCGGGAGGGGTGGGACGGAAATAGATCGAAAAACCTATTCAAATTATTAATATTTTGCAGCCCGCGTTTCCTCTTAATTTTAACCGATAACGCTCGGTAAAGTATAGAAATCTGCCATGAGTCTATTAAACTTCATGCAAATATAGTATAGCAATTAGTCTAAGGCTTTCCACCAATCGGAAAAGTCTTCGCGCATGCTCGGGCATCCTCTTGGCAGCTCATTCGCACCAAGAGCAAAAGTGCGCTTCGGACGTGCGACGCGCCACGGAGGATCAGGAGTCAGTTGCCACCAAACGGAACTCTAGGCAAACCCTAACACACAAAACAAAACATATTCTAAATGCATATTACTCCGTAACAACGGACAGTCGTAAAAACAACATTTAGCAACATGAAGAGGTTTATTTGTTATAAAATGTTACTGTTAGTTTATGCTCATTCTCATATATTATGTACAACATACACACCTACTTACATTGAATGTATGTAGGGTATAAGGAACTCGCGGCTAGTTAATAACCGCGCCGATCATACGATTTGCGAGGTTAAGCTACGCTTGCCGCGGTCAGTCCGTGGATGGATGACAGTTTGTTACACATCGAGTCCCCTCCGTGCCTTAGAGAGTACGTTAAACCGTCGGTCCCGAGTGTCTTAAGAATACCTATGACAGTCGTTACGGGTCAGCAACCCGTAAGTCTGATAATCGGTCTAACCTGAGGATATCGGCATTGCCCAGTTACTGGGTTGCGGTCTGATGGCAGTCGCTACGTATAAAATACTGATATTTAGCTGCACCTGGTTAGACTAGGAGCTGACCCCAACATAATTAGAAAACCATACCTCGTTCCTCCACATCGGTGACCCTAACGTGATCGTCAAAGACAGTGTTTCCACAACGGTGACGGTTATCAACGCACACACAACGTTTCAAATTATTTATAATTTTGTATTGTAATTTTTTTTCAGATTTGTCAAAAAACATAACTTTTAGGAGAAAATTTTTCGTTTGCTCGTCTTTTATAATTTCAATGTCAAATTTTGCCTCCATTTTATACGTATCCAAAACAGTTATCATTGCTCTAATAATAACAATTTCCAGCCGACACATTCCAACATCGATTAATTCATTATTTTGAACAAAACGAACGACCGTCCCCACTCTAAAGTTGGGAGTTAAAATTAATTTCCTTCCTTCATTAGTGCGGAGTTTAGAATTCTCACAATTAACCGACGTCGCTGCTAGTAACTTCTAACGAACGACTCGATACTTCACCAAGTTTAGAAGAATTAGTTGTTAAACGCCCCTAACGAGCAATCGATCGGGGTTTACTGTCATTATAGAATTTATGACTAGATTTCGCCGGGGCTGGATGGTCTTTGGATGACAAAATGCCAATTCTTTTTCAGTAGATAGCGACTACTATTGGGTATTAATTTTGAACTGTGTTTCTTCAAGGCTTCACGGCGGGATCGATTTTCTTTTTTGGAAATTAAAGAGAACTCTCATTTTGGCTCACGATGCATGGTGGTGATATTATGGGGATTTATTTAAAAGCACTTTAATAATAATGAAAATAACAACAACAAGAAAATTAAGGCACACTGCAAAAATAATGCACTACAATGAATCAAAAACCACTTGTTCCTAAATGCACCTATTAAAGGAATGGTGGATAGTGATCAGCAAATTGATTTTGACCATTTCTGGCACATGTCGACCGCTGCAGAGACACCGCTCGCTTCGCTCGCTCGGCTCTTGCGTGAAGTGGTCACAGCTAACATAACCTAACCTACTTTTCAGCTATCTGTTTGTTTTTTTTTATATTGCGGGGTGACTTTGATGTTAGAAGCATTAAAATTGTAGTGCAAACAATTCTTTTTAAAATTGAAGTATTAAAATTAAAGTGCAAATTATTAATTTTAAAGCTAGAGCCTTTTAAAGTGGGAGCTATTATTTTTAACAGAACTGCCTCGTTGGTCTAGTGGTGGTAACTGCAACTGCTGGTTGTGAGGTCCTGGGTTCGATCCCCCGGTCGGGCAAGGCGTTATTGGACTTTTTCATCAGGAATTTCTCAGTAGCAGCCCGGTGTCTGGATTTGTGCCCGGTTAATGGCAATAGGCTCGTCCCCTATTACATGGAACTCAAACATAACTGGTGAAACGAGGGTGTACAAAAACATCTCCGCCGAACCCTTCGGAGAATACGTTATCAATCAATCAATCAATCAATCAAATTTATTTCGGACAAGGTACATCCATATGTTGGTAAATTATAATATAAGTACTTACAAAAATATCTTAATAATAATGAAACGGACTTACCCGCTGAATAGATCATCTGTTATGTTAGAGATGTTATGTTTATGTTATCAGTATTGTTTATGCACAGTTCGATATTGCTGCTCTTCAAATCAAATCAAATCATTTATTTATTTGCGAAATATGGGTAGTTCATAAGGTGACAATTTTATACAAAGTTCTTAAGACCATATCCTACCATGGCAGGTGTGCAAAATATAACAGTAAAATAAATTAAATATTACATTATCAAATGACATATTAATTAGCAATTGCATTATTTACACATTATATAATTTTGTTATTGAACAATAACTCAACTTAATTATTAATTTACTTTATTATTTAAATAATCTTTAACAGAATAATAGGCATTTTGGATTAGATACATTTTTAATTGGTTTTTAAATAAATTGAAATTATTAGATTCTTTTATATACTTCGGTAATTTATTATATATTTTAGGACCCATACAAAATGCACTCTTATCAAACATAGCCGTTTTATGGATTCTTCCTTCCAATCCCTCATTTGCACTTATAGTTCATTCATAGAAAAATACAGGGCGGCCTGTTCTCAGGAACGCACCACACACGGCGGTCGCTATTCTAAGCATTCAATGTCAGGTGTATGAATACTCATTTCATTGCTAATACACAGCTTAAGTGTTCAACTTAAAGATCCATTACGCATAAGTTGAGCTCCATTGTCTAAGAGAACAACAATAGACAGTTTAATTTCTTCCACTTGATTTGTTGGCTACTACTGACAGGATTCTACTACCTTTTTGCGCTAGTGTGATTTTGAAACGCAATACTTACACTCGTATCTATAGTCGAGTAAAAGTCGTAAGTAATTACTTGGGCATTATTTTTTTACATTTATCAGCCCCTATCAGCCCACAAATGTCCATTACTGTGTTTTTCTTTATAAAGGTTTATACAAAAAAAAACTTCTAAGTTATGCATAAAGTGAACTAAAGAAACTGTTTGAAGCTATCATAATACAGCTTTATGATATTGAAATAGTGAAAACAACATCTACCGTGTGGTTCAGAGCAGAGAATATGCCGCCTTCTACAAACGTCCACGATGTGTCATAAGTGATTATGTCATAAAAATTAACTCAATGTCCTCTTGTCTACTAATAACTTCTATCAATCATAAATAATTTGTTGATAGCCTTTCTCCACTCCTGTCAATATAAATAAATTATAAGTCATTATTAGATTATGCTGTATTGATACCCCCTACAGCTTTGTTCATGTCAAGATCAAAAACGCGAAAGAAACAAATCAATACTCCCAAAACTGGACTAAAACGCTCCAGTTCAAACGTGGTCTCCATTTTATGACCCCGAAAGTTCGTTCTCTGAATAAACAAATTACCACAGTTAGAACAATGAAGCATTGTGGCCGAAGGGCGATGGCGTATGTGTTAATTGGTTACTACATCGACCTATATGAGCAGAGTGGAAAGATGTAGAAGATACCAGGGGAACTGAAGGTGACGTGTCATGTTAAGTGGGTTATGATAGAAATACAAGGTATCCAATCAATAATTAAATCGTACTTAATGAAAACTTTAACACTGACTGACTAACGGACAACGCACAGCTTAAACTGTTGGGTCTAGAAGCATGAAATTTTGCACAGGAGTTGCTTGTATAACGTAAGTGAACACTAAGATAAGATTTAAGAAAATTTATCCCCTAAGGGTATTAAATGGGGGATCCGACGAGAATATTTTTTAAGAAAAATAGTGAAATGATAATACTCATTGTTTTGGTTTCATAGAAAGACAACATAGGAAAACATTAATCAATAAATAACAAAAAAATCCCGATTGCCTCAAATAAGTCTAGTAATCACTAGCAATGTAGGATGCTCATTTCTGCTAACCTCTCCATCTGAGCTAAAGATTCTTATGCTTGTGCTAAGTGTTGGTTCAATACGTTCAGTTCAACGGAGGGATATCCATCTTGTAGTCTCGATTGCCAGTCCACTGTCTTGGGCCTTGGGTTACGAAAATACCCATGACGATGACATCACTGATGACATAGGTGGCTAATCGTCATAGTTGAGAATACTAACCTGTCTATGAAGCTTGGTTGTACTGGTAGTGTGGCACCGTAATTGTTCTATATTGTATTGGTAACCTGTACTAAAGCTTGAAATACTATAGTTATTTTTAATCAGCATGGAAACACATCTAGTACTAAACGTAACAAAATTAAAATCATAACTTGACTTCGGTGATCCATCACGTATTCACACAGCTAACACTTCCATTCTCATAAAAAACGACAAAACAGACCAACACAATACGATATCTATCATCTACTCTTCAAACAAAAACGCTTCAAGCGAACCTGACGGAACAGAAAAAAAAAACTTCTTAACATGCATGCCACATAGTTAACAGGCATCGAACTTCGATCAATAAACTGTGGTTGTACCTATACACAGTCTTCCCATGGCGATAATTAACATTAACGCAACACGACTAATTACGGTTCATATGGGGGCTGAATGGGAAAGTGGTTTTATTGTTTTTTGTATCGTGACTGGCTGCTTCCTGTGAATTCACACTTCGATTCTTAAATGAATTAGGTGTCGGAAATCGTAAATGAACAGCTATTGACAAGTGCTAATACATCAATTAGGAATACAATGGACAGCTATTTCCATCGACATATTTAAATGTGTCTGGATTGAGGCGCCACAGCTATAAAGGGAATGCAACATTATTTTTGTAGGGTTGCAAAAATCAATGCTGAACGTTGAAAATAAAAATGTTACGAAAATGTTAACAAAAGCTGAGTCGTCAGTCGGTGAAATCCGAACCTATTTATCAAACGATATCGATAGGTTTCCAAGTACAAGTGAAGCCGTGTCAATCCATGCATTTGAAATTATCATCTCGTTATAAATAAAAACAGTAAAAGATGCAAACACTATAAACAATCACAAAGCCTCAATTGTTGGCAAAGCACATTTGATAAAATAAATAAAAGCAATCACGTTTCTAATTTCAGACACGTCAAATTAACAAATGGACATACGGGAACTGAATACATTGAAACAGAAAAGATTATTAATGATAGCATTCATAGAATGAATAGACCATTGAACAGATGCCGCTTTCTATGAGGTTTATTAGTAAATTGTGTTCTACTGAAACTAATTTATAATTGAAGTTGTGTATTAGCTTGTTTCTTGTATTGGCAACATAAGTCTGGTTGTCGAGACACGGGTATTCATAAGTAACTTACAATTTATGGTCAATTGATGACAGAAATTTAAACACGAATAAATTCTATAATCTATTCATTAGAATCAATAGTGCCATAATAGAAACATGATCTTTAAGCTGTGTTTATTATTCTATGATATGTAGAGACTTTGGTTTAAGAGGAGCGAATATCGTCTGATCTCTGCAATCTTTAGGGAAATCAGGAGCGCAGTATTATGTTTTCAGTGTGCACGTGGATGACCTCTTTAACCCAGCTTTTACCAAGGAAGTACATACACAATGACCAAAACAAAATCCACTGCAAAATCGGGGTATTCATAATATTAAATTAAACCTACGGAATTTCGATTGAAACTTCAAAATTGAAATCTAATTTTACGTTTAAAATTTCCGTACCAAACCTCAATTTAGTAGCTCAGGCTTTCGAGTCCAGACAGATTTAGATGTTTCAATCTTGCCGCAATATTGGTAAATACCTTAATAATTTATGGTATTAATATCGTCTGCGTTATTTTTGCGTCGCACGAGATTTTGATTTCTTTGTTTCAATTTAAATAACACACGTATCAAATGACCTTGAACTACTGATATACTTTGTACGCAAAGCTCTTACAAGAATATTTTTATTGCCAAAAATATCCCGCTTGAACCCTTCGCATCACAATTTAATTACCATGAAAAATTTGGACACTAAACATTTTTGAAAGACAGAAGATGTCCGCGCCTAAAATAAATCGTTTCTTCGAAATCATCAAACAGAAAAATCTTTGTCACCAACATGATTCATTCATGACTCAAGTAACATACTTGCAAATGAGATCATGTAAATAGCTTTAACTATTATAAAGACTGCCATATCAGTACTAATAACAATATAAGTTCGACGCCCTTTCCGATATACGTGAGGGAAATAACTATGCATAGCGAACCTACAGTATATAAACCATTGAAGCGGTCACCATGACCAATGAAGTAGGAACTTACGACCGATCAATAAAACCTCTTACAGCTAAAGTAATGAAGAAAGAGGAAGCTCAAATTAGACTGGCACTAGAAATACCCATAGTCGAACGTGGATTTATAACGATTGTGTGCAACGGAGACGTTTCTACGAAACAAAATAACTTTGAAATGTGTCGAAGCATGACATAATGAATTCTCGTTTGTAAGTGGCCGTTTGAACCTTAGAATCGAATAGAGTAATATGAGAAACATAAATGTTAGATGTTTTACTTTTAAAGGAAAATTTTGTATTTTGGTTCATCGCTTTGAATATGTATTGGAATTTAAAATTTATTGTGGTTTTTATATGCATGAACTGTTGGTAGATTAATTTCTTAGAAAATTTAGCTCTTTGTAACAATAGACTTTATCAGTCAAGATCAATTATTTTTTTATTATTCAGTTTTTTTTCGAGGCATTAGTTAAATTTTTCGCGACTTTGCAAGCCTCATACGTACGTCCCATAAGATCAATCTTGATTTCACTTTCTTCTTCTCTTGTAAGATTGAAAATACTCAGATCAATCGTTTGCAAAATAAATAAATAATTATTTTAAAGGATACCAAGTCGCTGCACTTTGCCGATTGCAAAAGTCATTTAAGGAAAATGGATTATGCTCTTTGCTTATCAACCCTTCACTTACAGACGATGAGTTAGCAGCCTGTCAGTACTACAGACAATCGTAATCTTGCAAACTTATGGAATGTCGCTCATTCTTGATTTGCATCTGGTCTGTATCGCCTAACCTCAAGATGCGGGCTTCTTATACATATTTAGTTTCTATACAATAACTTCTACTTATCAGCAATGTATCCTTGATGAATTGCTTCGCGACACAAATGTGTCACCGAGTTCACCCTCTATCTTGCATACGGTGCGCTATTGACCCCAAAAGGCCCTAAAACAATAAAATATATGATCGCAGTATTAGTACTTGACAGCAGGACATTGTCGCTGTATTGTCGGCGAAGCGCCTACAGCCTGCGGTCAAGGCGGCGACAGCTCGGGTTACAGCGATGCTGACTGTGACAAGCGCTGAGTCGGCGAAATCCCCAACATTGTTACGTATTCGATTATCCTTCTGATGTATTTAGTACGGAACTGAAAAGGTTTTGGTTGAATAGTGCTTGAAATTTATAAAACACGGGCAACAGGATTCAATGTACCAGTTTAAGATCCTATCAGTAGCCATTATTAGCAATTTTGAAACATAGCTTACCCACACCCCACAATTTCCCCAACGAGGCTCGTAAATTTCAACTATTCAACAACAAATTACTATCAATTTTCACTCCTTTATCTTCCATTGCTTAATGTTAAAGCGTTATTGTTTACGATAATGCTGGACCGGACAAACATATTGCACCTTTATCTACCAACATTTGACATTTGACATCACTATCTTCGAGAAAGTGTCATACAAGCAGTTGTTCATTCTTATCTGTTGAATTTGCAATTAATGCTTGGTCATTTAGCCTGAATGGCGTTCGTACAATGGTTTCATTGTTCGATGTTGGATGCTATTGTCCTTATTTTATTGCTTTTGTACCGACTTACACAGTTTTATTTTTATTTGTGATAGTTCATACTTAATCTTTTTCTTCGGACGTGAATGGAGCTTTATGCAGCAGTAATTCCATGATATCACTCCTGTTTACAATTGACAACGTTGGCTTTATTTCAACGTTTGTTGATGAGTTACAAATTAGTATTATGGCTACTATAATTTTTAGGGTAACTAAGTTTTTGTGGTACCATTTTATTAGTGGCGCACAAGAGTACGCTATTATAGGTTTGTTATAAGTTTATACTAACGACATAAAACCCAGAGAATAATTAGAGATAGGTAGGCCTTAGGTAGACACCATATTCATTATAAGTCATTAATCCTCATAAATCTGAACTATTTGCATATTTTCAATAACTTTCACCAAGTCTACAATCAACCTAAGCAGAGGTGTTAAAAACAGTGATCGTAATTCATTATTAATTCTTGTTGCCTTTGCGTCGTGCTAATTAAGTGATTGGTGCGATGATAAATTAGTATTAATAACGATTATTGCTTATTGATTTATTTGAATGACAGAAAGCTGCGGAGACAAATTAATTTATGTTATGGAGCTATGAATGATGCTGTAGAAACGTGTAGAGAAGTTACTGTAGGCGTTTTGTTTATCATTAACTATATTCTATAGTTTTCATTCTCAGATATTCTAAGAGAAAATGAAACTCTGAGAAAGAAAGTTATAGCATTACATGAGTTGATTAGAATCCACTTAACTGTATGCAGTATTACAGTGCTAAGAATTTAAGTTTCATGAGTGAGTATTTTTAAAGTGTCGGCTTTTATCTTTTTCATTCAATCATTGGCTAAAGTATTAGGTGACTAAAGGCCGATTCCTATAATTTACGGAGCGTTACTGGTTAAAATTACGACTCATGTATCTTTAACAATAATGAAGCAAAGACCTCATAGGTTTGCATAGTAGACCTTCCCAAATACGTTAATAGTTATCACATGTAAAATTAACTCCAGAGTCTTATATGGCAATAATTAATCAATCCTACCATTGATAAGCAAAACAATTCGTTTTAGACTATAGAAATCGGGCATAAGTGTTTATTAAAATGTGTGTAGATTGTAAGATTCAACTCAGTCAGTTATTGTAGTCAGTCAATAAATAAATTGTTCTTCTCAGAATATCAAAACATTTTTTTGTTTTAGAAATACTAGAGAGTCTTTTGTCCAGTTTTGTTCTTTCTGTAACTAAAAACGGCTACTCATAATTCAGAAGTCCGCTATTTTAGAACATTGTTCCAAGAAATAGCTTCAAAGTCAGCCGCTTTTGCATTGACACGATCTTAGCAATTCAAAATAGATAAAACGGGTAAATCAACAACCAAATCATGTAGATTCAAATTTTATCGATAGTAATCAAACATTCCCCGTAACAGTACCTATGTTTATTCAAATCACATCGGTGCCACATCGATCCTTAACAAACGCACCATTTGGATCTCAAATATTGATTCTGGTCAAAGGAGATTATTTGATCTCCACTCGTTTCGTTCAGAAGTGATTACTTTCTTAGAATTGTGTTTGATGTTTAACAAATATTCGAAATAAAACTCGGTGGTGATTTTTTGTGTCTATAAGTGTCAATCTTCGTTCTAAAATGTTTGCGTTGGATCTGTGCAAAATAGATAGGACTATTGAGTTTATTCTCTACTCACATTTTGCTCGTAGCTGTTATATTATATAATATTTATTCTATAATTAGAATTATTTTGTGAATATAAATTAGATGTGCATTAATAACAGTAGTTATCGAAATTTTAAAGTCGGAAATAATAAACCCATTACAAATAACTCAATAAAATATGATAGCCTAGCGGTTGAACGCTTGCCTTCCATGCAGGAGGGTCTGAATTCGATCCCGGCCCGTACCCCTGACTTTTCGAATTCATGTGCGGATCAGAATTTGATTATCACTTGCGTTAACGGTGAAGGTAAAACATCGTGAGGAAACCTGCACACCTGAGAGGGCTTGGTGTGTGTAGTCTGTCAACCCGCACCAGGTCAGCGTAGTGGACTAAGGCCTAAACCTTTCTCATTCTGAAAAGAGGCCCATGCCCAGCAGTGAGACAGTAATGGGCTGATAATGTTAATGTAAATAATCTAAAAAAAAACTGTAACCGTTGCATTCCGTCTCTTAGCCTAAAGTAATAATTATTTTTATCAAATTAATGTTAAATTTAGCTTTCTGTTTGCCCTTTATATTTGAGGACGCAGTCCTCATAATTAGGTAAATTGTTCCAACAAAATTACTCCAGCTTAAACTCAAACATTAGGAATGGAATTTTATAATCAAATTGCCTTCTTCCCAACAAAACAAGGACGAGGCGTTTAGGCATTGTAATCTGAACCAACTGAGTCACTCGACCCCTAACTAGATTCCAGAGAGCACCCACACAGTACTATTGCCATTTGCTAATTTCTGCTTTGTCTAATTGCTAAGAATAGCCACGATTACACTCCAAAGCGACCACAATTTCTCTAGACTACACTAGGATATCCATTGCCAAGTTCATTAACATCTTCTGTCTTTGATCTGGTGTTGAACGAGCGATGTAGAGGTTGGAATACGAGGTTCACGTCTATGGTGGAATCATTGCGGTTTCGATGCGAGGGTAGGGCCTAATTGAAAGTTACTTGGCGGAGTGACAGGGACCGTTAAGTCAGCCAGTGGCCGCAGCGCTGTGTTGTTGCTTGTCAGATTAACGTGCCTCCCTTGGCGCCTTCGCGTTTAACTGTGTAACAAACTAGCATTGTCTAAAGGGCAGGATTTCTGGAGTAACGAGACTGGTTCTATCAGTGATTTTGTTACTTATAGCTGCTGTGTTTGTTTACTTCCTCTTAGGGCTGACTAATTCAATATCAAATGATGGTTCTTTCTCTTGACGTTGCAAATAAAGTTGACTTTTATTTCGATGGCAGCAAAGTAAAAGAAGACATCTACAAAATCGCAATTTTACAGGAGAGCACATTTAGTAAAAAAAAGAAGCCAATTAGCTGCGATGTTTTTTTTTTAATCAAGTGTAGATGTCTTCATTTACGTGCAAGATTTTCTTCATTATTATGAAATTTGAAATAATTTTAATACAGACTTGTAGATAGGGTTGACACAAGCTCATTTTTGTAATAAAAGCATTTTCGCAAAAATACAGATGTCCGTTACCTTGCTGCCATCGATTATGTATTTTTGAAATCATTATAAATATCATCCAGTTCATATTTATTGTTGGAGATGAGTTCAATTTCCTCTACAGCTCGTCAGACAGGTCTGTGGTCGTTTAGAAAAATTGTTCTTCTAGAATGGCAATAGGTAAACGAGATAGATAAAAACTATTGAGATGTCGTGCATTCGTGCATGATACTGCTTGCTTATATTTTTAATAAATAATATACCAGTCTCGTTGGTCTAGTGGTGGCAAGCGGGACTGCTGTTCGTGAGGTCCTGGGTTCGATCCCTAGGTCAGGCAGTGTTATTGGGTTTTTCTATGAAACATTTCTCAGAAGCAGTCCGGAGTCTGGATTTGTGTCCGGTCAATGGCAAAAAGCTCGTCGCCTACTACATGGGACTTAAACACCTCTGCCGAACCCTTCGGGGAGTACAAGGCGTGATGTTATGTTATGTTGTAACTTATACCTGAATATAAATCGGAAGTTACCTTTTGGTACCAAGAACCGTAAATTCATTGAAACTTATTCAACTTTCAGTGAATTCCCTTTTAATTCAACAAGCAACAAATATCTCCTTAGATCGATATGTCTGACGTTTCATAACAAGTAACGACCCACTTATCTTGGCAAACTTTCGTTCGTTAAGTTACAGCTGACAGTGTTCCGGTGTAGTTAGACTTAAGTTTCCACAATGAAGGCGACTTGACAATTTAACAGTTTAATGACTTGTACAAGTCGCGACAAAACTTTGGACTTGTCGTTTGTTTTGAACGATTGGGTAGTTTGAATCGGTTGGGACTCAAATTTTGAATTTATTTGTTGAAGATATTTCTTTACAATTGGTTGTTGCAGTTTCATTTTTATTGTGTCAAAGATTAAAGAATTGTTATGCATTATAATGCTAGGCGTAAATATTTAAACTTTTTTTTTCTAAATCGGGAATTTAGAGATCACGCAATTAATTTACTGGTTGAGAGGATTTTTATTCATATAATTATGAAGTTTTGCGAAAAACTATAGAGATAGGGCTTGCGCACAATTGATATTTCAATGATAATTAACGTATGTACAAAAACAAAGCTGCGTAGCTTCCTACAATGATTATCATTAAAATTTCAATTTTATTGTCATGCTATTAAGTTATATTCCTATTCATCGCATAAAAATCCCTTGCCGTGCTATGCTACCAGTAAGCGCAGGCCTTTAAGGTATGGCCTATACTTGGCAAAGGATCACACCGAATCCAAATTCCTAATATGTATAAATATAACTTCAAAATCAATAAATAATATTCTATTTGTTAATTTTCTTTGCCTGTAAATATATTATGTTTACATACAAATTCTATTTTAATCAGTTCGTTACTTCCTACCCATAAAACTACATCTTTCTTTCATTCCTCTTAAACAAACTAACAAAATTATTTATGTACATCGAACATTATTATATTTATCTTTACCAAAGGAGGAATAACAAACGCATCCACTCAAAGTTCGAACGCCATCGATTAAAATAAGTAAGCCGTTTTATTTGATCATATAGCTTTCTTCTTTAAACAATTCAGTTACTGTTTGGTTTCAGATCACGATCAAAGAGCAGGTGGCTTCAACGGCCACCTTGTATGTATCAACTTTCATTGCTTCCACGTTCCGTACAAAGGGATAAATTATTTTTATATCTATGATAGCGAAATGTATTTCTTTTTTCACTATTGGCTCGTTGAAATTGATTTTTTTCGGGTGCGTCGCGGATGTTTTGCAAAGTAGTTTGGGAATGGTGTTAAGATTAATAACTTATTTGGATGCTTTTAGTATTTCTATACTCGCAAAATACCTATTGTGAGATGGAAGTACCGAAATTGAAGTGAAAATAGTTAACACGCTTGACAGCAAGGATAAGGATACTAAGCCCATTACTGTCCTACTGCTGAGCACGGGCTTTTTAGAATGAGAAGGCCTTAGTCAACCACGTTAGACTGGTGCAAATTGGTACACTACGCTCACAACTGAGATCTTTTTGGTGCAGTCTCAGGTGTGCATATTTTTTGATAATGTTTTCCTTCCCAGTTAACGCCAGTAATAATCAATAATTGTGATCTGCACATGAATTTGGAAAGTCAGAGGTGCGGGCCGGGATCAGACTTAGACCCTCTTGCATTGGAGGCAAACGTTCTATCACTGCTGTACGTTCGCTTGGGAGGCAAAGACATAATCAGTAATGCAACATACTATGTACTCCCTTAGTCACCTCCTAAACGTGAAAATCTTATTATAATCCCAGAACTTACGACACAAATGCCGTAAAAAAATATTTAATTTGCTTTAGCTCCACCGAACAAAGCCATATCGTAATTCCAGTACGACCCTTCAATCAAAACGTCATATACGCTAATTCCCGATCATTTAGTCCAACGTCCAATAAATAAGTCAATCAACCCGTCCTTTAAACAACACAAGACAAACGATAACTGACATGATGGAATTACTCAACGACTTTATTTGGACACAATTGTTAATTTCCTCCAATGAAATAATGGGTTAAATCCTCTTTGTAAACTTTTATAATTGGTTGATTGGATGCTGCGGAGAAAGTCGTTGGGTCATAATCGTGGTTGATTTTTTTGCTTCTAAACATGGTTATCGTTTGATCAGGATGCAGTAGTTAAGTCACGTTTTGTTTTGGTTGGTTCCATATTTTGTTGGGATTAGAGACGAGAAAATGTATTTTGAAGGTCTGTCGATATTTTGATGTATGTCTCGATCCAAGATAGAAAGAACTACTTGAAATAGTGCAACGGAGTAGTGCTTTTTTATATTATCATTGATTTTTCAAACAACTTCATTGCTAAAGCTTGTTTTCTCATTTTGTATTTCCATTTTATAAACTTTTACTACTCATTTTACAGAGAAAATTGTTGAACGAGGTATAAATACATCGTTAACTTGGGATAACAGAATTGCTTTTCGTAAAATTCTCTATGGAACAAGCGTCTCATGTTTAACAATTTTTTTCATTCCCTGGGAGGGAACTTTCACTTGTAATAGTTTTGAACATGAAGATTTCAACAATGTGAGACAATCTTGGTGATGCATGATATTCATTCCATTCAAGTACTTTTACTTCAGTAATTAAATTTAGGTAATCTATTAAATTGGCTTAATTTAACTCAATTTGCTACGGCTCCTTCCGGGCCTTTATTACTTGTGTTCACTTTAAGATCTACACATCTTAAATCAGTACATACACACATAAAATATTTATTAATCTACCTCACGTTATCATCAACGTTGGATCCAACACTACCCAACACCCAGCCTCAACTATTTTAGCAAAAATATTTGCGTCAACCTTGGCTCCAATATTTGATTCACTATCTAACCTTTACCCATTCTCATTATCCGCATTAGAAATTAACAGTTCGGAAACCAGTTGCGTTTGGTTCAGAAATTCCTTTGTAAGCTCCGTTTGTTGCGTCTTTTACGATGTTTTAGGGCAATGATAATATTGAGCCGGGACCTTCATTATTTTGATGTACTACTTAGTCGTGAATGTATTATCAGAATATTTGGATGTGTAGGTTTGGGATTTTTACTGAGATCTTTTTTTAATCTATTTTTAACACTGCCCCATACACTACTACTTATTTGTAATTTCTTTACCAGAAACACATTTCAAATGCACAAAAACTGTAACATTATTTTGTTTGATTTGATTTGTGGCCCAAACATTTTATTTGTCCATATGTGGATCGAACCTTTAAAACTTAGCGCAGAAATACAAGTACTTAACCTCTACGCTAATGCTAATTATATCATGGATTTACGAGGAAAAGATAGATCTAACATCAAAGAATAACTTTTTAGTACTTAAGAATCCAAGAAAATATCCAACTAAACCATTTACTTTATGAACTAAGCTAACCAATGCGTGTTTCCAGTCTAAACATGTAACCGAGTTCCATTTTAAAAAACAGCGTCATCCATTTTTATAAGCCAAGCGCTGCAGCACTGCGCCGAGGTTAAACATGGAAACAACGCATGAACAACGGGTTAGTAGGTCAGTATTAATGCAATGCACCATGTAAATGCAGTAGCATAACAATTTAAATATTTTTGTATGAATATCGTTCTCTTTCAATATTGGTCCTTCTTAGAAATAACCTTATTGAGAAACGAAGTGGAATGGACCGAAGGACCAAAATTTATAAAGCCAATAAAATATTGTTTACGTCCAATATGTTTGTGCATTAGATTTTTCTAATGACACTTGTGACACAGTGAAATTTATATCTACATGGGATTTTAAAATAAAACAACGACATTTTTTTAACATAACCTAAAATTACGCCTGTATTCTCCGAAGGGTTGGACAACATTTCGCCGTTATGTTTAAGTTCCATGTAATAGGGGGCGAGCCTATTGCCATCATACGGGCACAAATCTAAACTCCGCGCTGCTACTGAGGAATTCCACACGTAAACACAATAATATTTTGCCTGACTTGGGAATCGGTCGCAGGCAGTCGCGCCTGCCACCACTAAACCAACGAGATAGCTTTTTTTCTTTTTCTATCTTTATACCTCTCTTCTATAACAGGCGTACATTCAATCTCACATATTCAATTTTGCCATAGTAAACAAACAAAAATGACAGCATAAACAAAATATTCACACAAAATACTTCAGCTTTGAATCTAAACCTTTGTAGCGAACGTTTGAACTAAAACAATCCAGGCTGTTGCGAAGAAACGCATTATCATATGCAACTATTCTGGAACAGGAAACTTGTTATGCAATTTTTGTTCACAAACTATTTTCGAACAAGCGCTAAGCTTTCGTAGTAGTTGGATTTTGCTCCACGGAATATCAAAGGGGAAATATGATTAAACAGTTCCAACTTGTTTGAAAAACGATGTAGGATTTTTAAAAATATGCGTTTTGAAATATGGACGCGTTTTGTGATGTAAGCTTTGAGCGATATGACGTGATATGTTGATCCCGTTTATAGCTTTGGGGATTAAAAATGACAATTGAAGAGCGCTATAGTCATATGTTACTGTCAGGGGACTTTTGAATAATTTGTGCTGGAGGATGTCATTTTTAGTATTGCATTTGCTTGGCATCACGCCAGGGTCAGTTTTACAGTAGAAAATTGTTCATCCACCTATTCTATGCAGGTGCAGATCAGATGATTAGAGTACAACTACAAATGTCACAGGAATTTTAAATCCAAATATGAATTTGGATATTATTCTATCCAGTTTCAGTTGAGGGGCTCGTGGGTAATTATCAACCACGCCGATCAGTCCGGAGATGGTTGACCGTTCGTTACACATCGAGACCCCTCCGTGACTCGGAGAGCACGTTAAATAGACGGTCCCGGAAGTCATACGAATACATATGACAACCGTTACGGGTAGTTAGAAGCCCGAATGTCTGACAACCGGTCTAACCTTAGGATATCGACATAGCCTAGTAACTGGGATGCGGAGGTCTGATGGCAGTCGCTCCGTGTAAAATGTTGGTATTCAGCCGCATCTGGTTAGACTGGAAGCTGACCCCAACATAGTTGGGAAAAAGCTAGGCAGAAAATTATATCTAGTTTCTCTGATCCACTGAAATGTAATGAAATATAAAAACCTAGTTACATAATGAATGAAATAAAGCCTGCATTATTGTAAAATCACATAATTAGATCCTAATGGAAATGGCTCACCTTTCTAACATGCATATTTGAACACTAAACCTACATCCGATGCATTATAATTTCTGTTCTCATCAAATAATACAGAATATGGTAATGAGTCACGCCAAAAGCTACATACAGAACATACGAATATTTTATTCCGTACCCGAGCTCAGAAATGGTAGAATTTCCATGTGAATTGTAGCTAGGATAATACAGCGGAGTCTGTCAAAACCCTTCAGGCCACGCCAGTTGCTCTCATATTCAGGGACCATGATCGTAAGGTCACATGTATTATGCATTCAACTCGACCTGCCCTGTATCCGAATCAATCCAGGAATGTTTGGCATAATGCCCAGAATGAAATACGTTTGTGTAATGAGGGTAGATTTTCGGTTACGTGTGCTGTTCTGCTTTGGGGATCGTTGGAAATAGTTTTGTGTTTCGTTTAATATTGGTTTCTTTTCTTCGTCTTGTTACCGTATCATTTTTTGTTGCTTTTCTTAAAACTTTTTCTCTTATGTGAAGACTTTTTGATTTAAAGCGTATTGACGCATTGTTTTTTTCATCTAGA
Source organism: Amphipyra berbera (assembly GCA_910594945.2). Taxonomy (NCBI): domain Eukaryota; kingdom Metazoa; phylum Arthropoda; class Insecta; order Lepidoptera; family Noctuidae; genus Amphipyra; species Amphipyra berbera. The sequence goes on along the minus strand of OU343129.1, from coordinate 19,302,450 downwards.
ATACCTATTGATTTTGAAAGGCGAAGAATGTGTATAATTGTTACTTGTGTGACAACAATAGTTTAAGCTGCAATTGATAAGTACGCAATTTTTATTTTATTGTCATGATCAATTTTATCATTGATCTTAGTTATTAACGTGATGATTAAAATTCCAACCGTTATCAACACTACTAAATGTTGTTAATCCTTATCATAACAGTTATGTTCGTCAGCATTCAAATTGGGTTCAGGCTCAAATCTTCAATATATTTACGTATTTAGATTATACAGTCCCAACGGTTTGTAGCACAATAATATTCCAAACACCATACCGGAATCCCATATCGGATCTATTCTCCATAAAATCTAAACCAATTCCATTCATCGTTAAACCCCTTATAGGAGCTATCTTATTTTAGGCTATGGCAAATTGCTCCTAATCTGCTACTCCCTTCGAATCCGGATATAAAACCCTTAGGTTATTATCAGCGTTGGCATCTATGGGGAGTAAAGCGATGAGGCGATTAGCGAAGCTCTATGGTGCGTATGTAAGCGCCAGATAAGAGCTCGATAACGTTTCGCGTGGAAACATACATGATTTGACGTTTGAGCAGGCGCGGTTGGCACCAATTAAAATTATAATAAGCATAATATAAATAATTAACTCAGCATATTCACCGTAGATAAAGGAGGTACGGTACGTATGAAGCTTTCATAGTCACAATCTAATGCCTCTAGAAAAACTTGAATTAAAATAAAGAAAAAATATTCACCGCAGATAGGCAATGAAAAGTATATTGTGTTTAACAAAAGATAATGAGCGTTTGGTGATTTTTATTATTATATAACACAGAATTTAGGTAAGCTGTACAAGAAACACTTTTTTTTTATATTTCAGGATTACAATGTACACTATTTTATTATAATTAGTAACGCCTAACTGTTCCATCAATTTATAAATTACCCCCAACTCTAATGAAGATCACTTGTTTAACAATACTTCTCCCGTTCCCAAATCAACAGAATATTACTTATGAATATTCACGGACGGAACCGCTTTCTGTACAGAACATATCTCATTGATTACCAATGAAATACAGACTGCTCGATCCAACCGTCCTTCCTAGTATGTTTCCACATTAATGCAGATGCTTGCCATCCCAACACTACTACACTCTGAAATCCAAACCTCATCAACAACCGAACCGGCTTGTACAACATACATTGCTTCCTCGTCCCTGATAAGGGTGACATGTGAGCGACTAAAAACATTAATGGATTTCCGTTTTAGTAAAGTTGCAGTTCTATGGCGGTATCGCGTGCGCGCCTAACGTTATGCAAATGTTAGTGCTGCGAATAATTATTTGTAAAGTTTTATTGCTTTTGCTGACCTATAGATAAATAGTTTGCAACTGTTGTACAAATGCTTGGTGCGATGGGAATCTCGCGGCTAAGCATACTTGGAGATGACTTATTATGTAACTTTGAGATAAGCAACTGAATATGCAAATTGCAAGATTTTTCCATCAAGCATCATTTTAGTAATGTCATCAATATTATAAACATTACAATACATAAGTATATCGACTTTTTTAACTCTATTTTGCCTTTATTGTATACTGGTGACTGTAATCGATTTTTTACTCGGCCTTTTCCATTTCATAGCATTAATATTCTACAATGAACTGTCGTCCATATTATCATAATTACCGCGCTAGGCTATCTAATTGTTGATTGCTCCATATTGTTATTGGCGCTCTGACAGATGGCGCTCCCTTGTCACCCATGGAAAGAAAAGGGGCGGGGGTTATTTTTAACGTCGAGAAATAGACAGATATTTAAATAAATGTAGTCCATTGTATACCAAAAGAAAATACAGAAGAAATACACATAATTACGAACAGTACAAATGGCCGCCGTATTGCTTATGGCAATTTCTTCCAGATATTGGATGGAAAAAATCGTTAGTAATTCATAAGCCGAAATCGTTAAGAATACCCTCCAATCTAAGGAAGGTGGAGCATTATGTCGGACTATTACCGACTAAAACTATGTTCCTCCAAGGACTCGTACTGGGGTCGCGGGATTCGCTACTGCATTCACCGCAACCCCGGCAGGTCGTGGTCCACAACTGACATTGATGGACCCCTCTGATCTGTAGAGACTTGCCTCAAATCCTCCTGAGATTACTTGGGAACTTATTTAATATCCTTACTTATGATGATATTTTTGTATGCTCAAAATCCAAATTTAAATATAATATTATATAACATATTACTAGTAATAAGCTAGTCTAGATTTTATTATTTATTTATTTTAGTGTTAATTATTAATTACTCTGTTGACAAGCAATTAATTAGAATTAGTATTTTGCATGATGTAATTAATTATTATTAATGTGATGTAATCATTTGTTACCTATCTAGTGGCCCTCATTATCATAATTATTTTCTTTTGTTAATATGCGGATAATGTAGTGGACTGCAATATTGTTTACATTTTGTATTATCTGTTCCCTGTTCCAACACATATGGTAGCTGTTTATTGTCCCTGAATAATTAAAATAAAATAACTGCTAAGCAATAATCGCACAACTCTCATCCCAACAGTTGCATAATAATGGTTGCTCTCTAGTTTCTCAAGTCTCAATGTTTATTCATTAAACAGCTATAAATGCTTATGTTTTCACTGTAAATACTTTAACATCTCGCAGCCTTGTGTTTTATAGTTTCTTATTTTACACCTTAAGCCCATGTTTGGGTGTGATAAAATGTCGCTAATTCTTATTATTTGTTCGCGAAACTTTCAAAGAAGTTAAAAGTTTTAAAAGTCGTTTGCCGTCAGTAATTCTTACTTGGATTTTAGTTTTGAATAAATTGTAGATTGTTATATTAGTTAATAGTACTAACATAACATCACGCCTCATATTCCCCGAAGGGTTCGGCAGAGGTGTTTTTAGTACACCCTCGTTTCGCCAGTTGTTTAAGTCCCATGTGATTATTGGCGAGACTATTAACAAGGCACAAATCCAGACTCCGGGCTGCTACTCAGAAATTCATAATGAAAAAACCCAATAACACTTTGCCCGACCTGGAGATCAAACCCAGGACTCCATGCTCAGCAGTCGCGCTTGCTACCACTAGACCAACAAGACAGTCAATAATAACGGTACTGTGTGTGCGATTCCTAATTCCGTGAATGGGTCATTGGGAAAAGACTTATCGATAGCATCTATCAGTCCACTGACAACATCTTCTTTACATAGTATAATACAAAGTTGCTCCCGATGTTTGTACGCTTAGATCTTTTAAACTACGCAACGGATTTTAATGCAGTTTTCAGCAATAGATAGAGTGATTCAAGATGAAGGTTTATATGCCCCACATTAGGATCTACATTGCACCCGTGCGAAGCCGGGGCGGATCGCTAGTTTCTTATCTATGATAACTAGGTGTCCTTCAGGGTTGGCAAAGGGTTCTCTATTTTAATTCCTACGATTTTATGTCATAATTTAACATTGCATAATGTTACTTGTCCTAACATTAGTTACGCATAATACTCATTTGCCATAACTTTTTAATCATAATTTTTTAATCCTATTTACTATAAGCATAATATTTAATAAGCATACTATCCAAAAGCATAAGTTTACTTAAGCATAACGACGCATAACCATAACTATTATAAGCATAAAATAACATAAACCTAACCTAACCTAATATAAATACATAAATATTCGTAAAGTACGTTTCCTTTATGCTTTTTGATCATTATCACAAATAACTATTAGACAAATAAACAATATGCTTTACAACTTTATGCATATCAAAGTTATGAATATAAACAATAGGATATACAATATGTATACTTAATAACACAATATGCTAAAAGCAATTATGGCACACTATTATTATGACAAAGAAAATTATGCGTAACTTATTATGACAATTTAAATTAGAACAAAAACCATTATGAGAAAAAAAGGGATCCCTTGGCAAAGTCACAAGAGTCATTTGCTAATGACAACAGCCTGTAACCTTATTAGCCAATCGTTCGTTAATCTGTCAAATTGAAGACGTGATTGTAATTGTGTTATGGATATACAGGGTGCTATTCTTTTAATTAAATTAGCTCCTGGCTGCAAGCAAACAATAATTGTTTTAGACGTAGAAGAAATTCATCATAATAGACTGTTGGATATTATTAGGTAGGATCATAATTTGTTTTTTTTTTCGTCTGGTTAGTGACTAATCTGGTGTCAGTGTTTATGCCGCCCATGGGCCTCTGACTTGGCTTCATATGCCGTCGAGAAATATCTTTTAGGTATGCCGGTTTCCTCACGATGTTTTCCTTCACCGTTTTTAAGCAAGTTATAATTATACAATACGCACATGAATCCGAAAAGTCAGAGGTGCGTACCTTGAGTTCGAACTCGAGATCTATGATGTGGCAGTTCGATGGTCACACCACTAGGCTATCACTGCTGTCATTTAATTGTTACATGCGTAAGGAATCCTTGACATAATGGTCAGGAATCTGGTTTGATCAATGGTCGCTCCTTCTCTATATGAGAAGAGTCCTTTGTCCTGAAACGAGACAGTTACAAACTTGTATTACATATTATTAATTTTACTCTCATGTAATGCTATGGTTCCATCCTCAAACCCAAATCTGTTGCCCAATATTGATGTCGCATAACCTTAAATCAAGATGTCTGGACTTTCAAATATACCTTGACGATTAACTTTCTTTCAAGGTTTCTTCTCAGCGCCAGTCACTTAAATGAAAATATTGTGAGGAAACCTATACATCTAACGTGGTTCCAAATAGTTCTCGATAGTCTGTTTTGTTTGCCAACCCGCACCAGGCCAGAATGGTGGACTAAAGTCTAAGCTGTTCTCATTGTAAGAAGAGGCCCGTGCCCAGCAGTGGGATAGTATTGGGCTGATTATGCTTTCCAAATTGTTGCCAAATGATTGCCCATTGCCACAATCATAATAATGGTAGTACCGCAGATGTCATACACACCAATGTGACATCTTCATAACAATCAAATTCTTTGGAATTAAAGAATTATTAAATAGTGCATTCATTGTTCATTATAAAACAATGCGTTTAAGAGTTATTGTTCCGTCGTTTATTTATATTTTTATCGCACAAAGCTCAGCTCTTTGTTATGGCGATTTTCATTATAGATGTGTGGCGCAAGTTATAAGAGGAGCGGTTGGACTTAATGTTTAGATTTAGGTAGATTTATCTTACAAAATTTGGTTCTGTTTCTTTGTGACACCGTTTTATAAAAGAAAATGTAATATAAAATCACATTACTTTTGTGTTTTTTTTTTTTTTTAAGTGCTCGTTGCTACTTACATCCGCGCCGATCATACGATTTGCGAGGTTAAGCTGCGCTTCCCGCGGTTAGTCCGTGGATAGGTGACCGTTTGTTACACAAGGAGACCCCCCGTGCCACGGAGAGCATGTTAAATAGTCGGTCCCAGGTATCATACGAATACTTATGATAGTCGTTACGATTAGTCAGAAGCTCAAAAGTCTGACAACCGGTCTAACCTTAGGATATCGGCATTACCCAGTAACACGGTTGCGGAGGTCTGATGGCAGTTGCTCCGTGTAAAATTATGGTATTCAGCCGCATCTGGTTAGACTGACCCCAACATAGTTGGAAAAAGGTTAGACTCAAAAAAAAGTTCGGTACTGTTATTTTTTGTTTTTTTTTCTTCTATTAAGGTAAGGGCTGCTATTGCCACTTATGACGTCATTATAGTAAAAGGCTCTACAGCACAAACCGGTTACAACACATTATTTTTATCCACGTCCTATTTCTGTTTTACCAAAATATTTTATCCAAATGAAAAGACTGATAAAAACCAAAAAAGGTTGCAAAAGGTACTCGCGCACCTCTCATCGTTCAAATTAAACGGAGCGGATGCTTTTGTTATAGCGATTTTCATTGTTATCGATTCAATGAACGTAGTTTTTTGAATCGATTCGTTGCGAAGTGTTGAGTGTTATGAATGATTTATTTTTATTCTCTGGTACAGCACTAGTTCATTTAATTCCTTTTGTGTTGCGTCCAAATGTGTCGTGTCAAAATGTTTGGGCGATGACTAATGGTTGTTTAATTGGGAGTTTTCGACAAATATTTGTGTTTAAAGAGAAATGTATTGTGGAATATGTTATAAATTAATGTTTTTAGCTTATGAATATTGCAGTAATTTGTACTTTTAACATCATGGTATGTAAGTGTTTCAATTTTATATAAGTGGATAATTTTTCTAACTAGTATTAATTTTTTTTTAATATAATAACTGCCCCGTTGGTCTAGCGGTGGTAAGCGCCACTAATGATCGTGAGGTCTTGGGTTCGATCCCCAGGTCGGGCAAAGTGTTATTAGGTTTTTCCGTGTGGTTTTTTTTTAAATAACTTTGCCCCACACTAGGATTTCTCCTGTATCGTGGGTGCGTTTACAGACACAAATCTTCACATGCACAAACACCCAGACCCGGAACAACTATCGTCAAAATCCTCAGTAGCAGCCCGGCTTTCGGATTTGTGCCCAGTTGATGGCAATAGGCTTGCCCCCCATTATATGGGACTTAAACATAACGACGAAATTAGGGTGTTACTATACTCCTCTGCTCAACCCTTCGGGGAATATAGGCGTGATGTTATGTTATAATAACTTTCGTGAGTGAAATTCATGTTTATGTATGTAAACGATTTTACTAGTGTATGTATATCAGGTATGCCTGACTAGACTTGACCGCGGAGTCTTAAGTATGGACATACTCGAAATACGTATTTGAATAAGGCCGTTGACATGTATAAACATAGTGTTAATATAATTTAACTCATAACGAAAATAAACTAAGTAGCCTTCTGTTTTATCATTTAGAAAACAATCTATACAAATATTATAAAGCTGGAAAGTTATTTTGTTTGTTTGAACGCGCTTATCTCAGGAACTACCTACTAGTTGGAATTGAAAAAATATTTTTATGTTGGATAGTCCATTTATCGAGGAAGGCTGTATAACATCACACTACGACCAATAGGAGCGGAGCATAAATAAAAAATGTTGCAAAAACTAGAAAAATGTCCACCCGTGCGAAACCGGGACGGGCCGCTAGTATTTTTATAATCATGAATAACCACCACAATTAACTACTCAATTAAAAATAGGAAGTTTATAATAGTGTAGTTAAACACAAAAATAGTAATGCGATTAAGTTATAAGCGTTTGTAAGATAGACGGAGCTTAGTACAAATAGATCAAGTGATCAAACGGGGATTAGGAGAGACCATAATTCTATTTGAATTTCGGACACAAGCTAAATTTCTATTAAGAAGCTTCGAGTAAAGCCTTTGCAAGGATTAAAACCTCTAACTATATCTCTAGCTTTTGATAAATATTGCTGAGAGATAACATAACATCACGCCTACATTCTCCGAAAGATTAGGCAGTGGTGTATAGTAACACCCTCGTTTCGTCGTTATGTTTAAGTCCCATGTAATAGGGGGCGAGCCTATTTCCATCAACGGGGCACAAATCCAAACTCCGGGCTGCCACTGAGGAGTTCCACACGGAAAACCGCAATAACACTTTGCTCGACCTGGGGATCGAACCCAGGATCTCACGATCAGCAGTCGCGCTTGCCCCCACAAGACCAACGAGGCAGTTTGCTGAGAGATATGAACTCTATTTTTATTATTTATTTCTTCTCTTTGTCTTGACAAGAATTTCATTTTATTACAGCAGTAAGTATTTCAATTAGTAAGGGACTCCTAGCTTAAATGACCGTGCCCATCATTCGATTTGCGAGGTTAAGCAACGTTTGCCACGGTCATCGGTAGATGGGTGACTATTCGTTACACAACAACACACCCCCGTGTCTCGGAGAGCACGTTAAACCGTCGGTCCTGGGTGTCATACGATTACCTACCTATGACAGTCGTTACGGGTAGTCAGAAGCCCGAAAGTCTGACAACTGGTCTAATTTTAGGCTATCGGCATTGCCCAGGAAATGGGTTGCGGAGATCTGATGGCAATCGCTCCGTGCAAAATACTGGTACTCAGCCGCATCTGGTTAGACTGGAAGCAGACCCCATCGCAATTGGAAAAAAAACTAGGCAGAACGGGAAAGCATTTCAATTGATTTATGTCCCTTCCTACATAACTCATATTTGAAATTGACAAAATATCTCAAAAAACATTAGAAGCAATTGCGTCGTAGTTTTCTAAGCCGCTGTACGGTGTACAATGATGACGCAACGACAAAATTAAAAAAACAACAGCGCTTTTTCAAAAATATCTCCATACAAAAAAGTTACCCCGTTTTACCAGGACAGTCCCACCCAACATGAATAGTTTGACACCCTGTTATAAGACTATTATCACGGCACTAATCGATTTGAACCCCGCAGCACCGTATCGGGCCATTCAACCGTTTTATTTTATTGTTTGAACCCACATTTCTCATATCGGACCCCTGTATGACACTACAATACCATAACATCCCACTATTCACACTTATTATAAACCGTATGGCTATACAAATAAGGTTGATAATATTAAAAATATGAATGAAAGAATTATTAAAGAAAAGGGGCCTGATTGTGTCATGTTTGTTAATTTAGAAAATGGAGTCATCGTTTCAGATTACGCTTAAAAACTGTTAGGTTCCCATGATACATGTGGAGATGAAATGTTTACTAGGGGAAATTAAAAATAGTCTACAAATAAAGGGTGAAAATTGCAATAATGCTACGGTACATTCATTTTATATCAAGTTTATACATACATATGGAAAATACAAACAACATAATCGTATAGAGCTGAATCTATCATTACAGTTATAGCTAATATCGGTCTATCAGGATTGCGAGCATGGTAAATAAAGTAAAATAAAACCAACATAGACTCTCCACCACTAAGAGTAATTAAATTTGGGACAGTGGTTAGTTACAGAAGCTAGTTCACAATATAATATTTACACAAGATCTGAAAATAAGGACAAGCTAATTAGATATAAAAGGTCAGACTTCTTCGGCTGTTCGACATAGAATCCTCTGCTCCATCGAATGACCACTGTTTTTATAACATCAGGTACGTTAATTCATGTTGACGACTACTCTCCTTTATCAACATTGTTTAGTGTTACCAGCTACCGATAACACATACAGTTCGGGGGAAGATTCGTTGCCTCACTTAGCATCGTGCAAGTGGTTGCGAAATATTTTTTGCAACAAATTAGCTTTTAGTTAACATTTAATTACTACGATCTTAGGATTGGCCATTAGTAGTAAGTTTATTTAATAGTTTTTAGCAGTAACTATTTTCCTCACGAGTGTACACAAAGCTTATGTTCAGAGTGGCCACGACCAGTCACATACATAAACTCACGCCTTTTTCCCATGGGGGTAGGCAGAAACTATAGAACAATGTTATACACAATGGAAATCACGTTTTCAAACCAATAAGACATATTCCAATGGTTATTGATAGATTCTTTACTGCATTAGTGAATTCTTTGTATGAGAATTAGTCTTCATGATTTTATAATACCGAATCTTCTAAGAGCCTCAAAATTTTACGAGATCTTCTCCTATATCTGTGGGTGGTACTTAAGTAGCATCAGCAACCATAAAAAAAACTGCCAAAATCAGTTCCACACACCCAGAAACCCGTAACTAGCAGACTAATTGCCCACAAAATTAATACCCTACCCCGCCCTACAAGACCAAATAGAACAGAATAAAAAAAGCCATAGACATCAGGCCATTAAAACGGACCCCCGCCAAGATATTTTACTAAACTAACGCTATTATTTTTATTTCAATGAGACTCGTTGGCACGTCATTGGCAGAGAAAAAAATCCACCAATAATAAAATTATCGGGGAACCGCTAGGCTATTAAATGCAGACCGCCCGTGAAATATACCGGCCTCGAGCGCTAACGTAGGAGAGATGTTGGCCATAGTCAAGGGAGGCGCGTGATGATATAGAGAATTAATGGCAAAAAATTAAAGATTTATTTAGGGGAGGTAAATTGAAAGTCGTCTTTGAAAACGAATTGAAATGCTAATTTATTATACTTGATTTAGAAGACAAGAATGATAAAGTTAAAGAAATGATTTGAAAATATTTGAAGATAAATTAAATAAAGCAAATGCAAGATTTTGATAAAGATTAAAAGACTATAAGCTGTATCAATATTATAATTTATTATGAACAAGTTTCAACACGGCAAGATACAGACACCTGATTCTTACCAAGCAAAGGAACATTCAATAGAAAGCTTACAACAAGTAGAAAGTCATACAGTCCAATTTCAAATTAGAAATGTATTCATATCTGCAACAGAACTACAAAACAATGAAACAAAAAAGCTTATGATAATCACCATACAGTTAATAGGTGATAAATAATTGATTGATGAGTAAGCACTAGCATTGTTCTTCTAAGAATACAATGGGAAAGATTACGCCTCAAATGGCGTGAGAAGGATTCGGCTCTCAGCTTATCAATGAATTCTCATGGTTCTAATGAATTAAGTACTTTCTTACCTTAATGTGTCTACTTGAAATGTCATGTCTTCAGGTGGAATATGAAAGGTACATAATTCAATATTAGTGTTAGGTATGATAAGATTTATCATTATTTTAATTTTATGATCTGAAACAATATATGGAGTATGTGACGCCTCATGTAATGATTCCTGTAAACATTGACCGTTGTTAGACATAATAATTACCATTGCTGGTCTGGTGGTCGCAAGCGCGTGCTTAGCATGGGGTTCTGGGTTCGACCCCCAGGTCGGGCAAAGTGTTATTGAGTTTTTCCATTAAAGATTTCTCAGTAGCAGCCCAGAGTCTAGATTTGTGCCCGGTTAATGGCCTCCTATTACATGGGACTAAAAAACATAACTGGCGAAACGAGGGTGTCCTAAAACACCTCTGCCGAACCCTTCGGGGAATACAAGGCGTGATGTTATTTTGTTGGGCTACTAAGACTATTGAAATTGTGAAACTGATGTTAAAGTGAGGCTAGCGTAGTCTTTTAATGCTTGAAGGAAATGCCATTTAGAAACTTGTCACCACCGTATTGTACTGTAAAATATTTCAAGAATAACATTTTAAAGTCGAGGTCGAAACAAAACGTTTTCTACATAGAACAGTGGCAGTATAACGAAATAATTCAAATAAAAAGCTTGCAAGCGTAAATTACATTTGTCGTCCTAGCTCTCAAGGAAATTGTAGTGAAGTTGACAGTACGCTCTATTATTTCGTTAGTTTCTTGGACAAGAATTTAATGTTAATTACTTTATCTCCAAACTAATAAAACATTGCATTATTTTGTATCTCTTATTCCATGAATGAAATAATTTGCATGTTAGCATGTTTAACAATACTATGTTATAAATGCTTTTCATCAACTACCATAGCAATATTTTCCTCTAGTTTATAAGTATCACTTTGAATCGATCGCTATTCTTCACCTACAAAGTCCACACCCGTATCGATAGACCTCGTGATATTTATGCTTGCTTTATGCAGAGCGGTTGCAGAATATTCTCCAGTGCAAAATTTACCGGGTCTAATTCATTTAGCGGTTCGAAAACTAAGCTCTTACATACATTGGTACACGCTACTAGTTGCGATGCAACGGAAATTTTGAACAAGGTCATTTTAGAATATTTGTGATGAACGCGGTTTCAGAAATGTGTTTGTTGGAGGACAAAGTTTGAGAGAGTTTATGGGGGTGTGACGTAAGATGATTGTTGGATAGATTTGAAATTAATTATGAAATGTTTTGATTGATATTTATGATTGAGTAGGTATGATTGTAATTTGGTCAAAACTTGACTCATAACTAATAATAAAATGTTTAGATAAAAGAATCACACCCCCCTAAATATAAAACACGCAAATATATCCACAAAAAATGTACTCTCACAAATTCCAAAATTCTTTTTTTTTACCAATACAATAGGCCATAAAGTTCTATTAAAACACAAAACACCCCCTAAGGGGTGAAATTACACCCGTCCACGTGTACAATTTTTACACCCTCGTGAAGGTGACTCGGCTAACGGTGGATTCAATCGACAAATGAAAAGTCTCCTTCAATTAATTAGCGGCGGAACCCTTGCGGTCAAGTGTGAGAACTGGTTTTTGGTCCAAGTTAAGAAAGCTATTGGGTGCACTCAATAACCTAAGTTATTGCACTAATGCTAGCAGTGATAGCCTAGTGGTGTGACCGTCGGACTGCCAAGTCATAGGTCACGCACCTCTGACTTTTCGGATTCATGTGCGTATTGTATAATTATCACTTGCTTAAAAACGGCGAAGGAAAGCATCGTGAGGAAATTGGATCCATGTCAGAGGCCCATGGGCGGCATAAACTCTGACACCAGGTTAGTCACTATCCACATGAAAAGAAAGAAGAATAACTTAGTGTTTATCGAATTGTTATATCATTACAATATCAGTATAATTAGCCTTGAGTTAGAAATACTTAGTTGAAAACAAAAAGTAAGCTTGTGGTGTTTCTGTAATGTTAGATTTTACCTTTTATATAGAATTGCTGTGTAGTCATTATAATATTTATAGTTGCACAGTTTCCTTGTTCTTATCAGCATAACGAATCTGCAGGTTACAGAAGTTTATTATTAGTAACAGTAGTCATTTTATGAGTTTAACAATTGTTGGTGAACTAATAAAATAAAATACAATGCGCGTTACCATGGCTGCAATAGCAATATAAATTAATAATATTACTACTGCTAATATTTTATTCCCAGAAATTTATTGAAAAATATAAGCTTGTATATAAACATCGAACTAAATAGCTAAGTCTCTTACAAATTGTACCACAAATTGGCACTCTTCGCAACTTTATAATGAGTTCATTAATTCTCGTTCAATCTTTTCGATAATAACTATTGGATTTTTCCCTACAGAAACTTTAACGTCAATATTGTGACTTTTACAATCTGCAAACTTTAATTAATTTGCAGATTTCAAGCGAAAGTTTTAGTTATATTTTTATTGGAACTTTGAAACTTCTACCAACAAGTGCTGAGAATGAAACAGTTGATGAGAAAAAGTTTTTTCGACATCTCTCCCTTGTGGCTTCCGTTCATAATATTCCTCTTATGGGCCATATGAGGTACTTAGAGGTACATAGACCGGACCTCTGGCATGGACCCCATACTGCAACTTCTTTACATAGTATAAAACAAAGTCATTCCAGCTGTCTGTACGCTTAGATCTTTTAAACTACGGAACGGATTTTATTGCAGTCTTCAGCAATAGATAGACTGATTCAAGAGGTAGGTTTATATGCACCACATTAGTATCTACATTGCACTCGTGCAACGCCGGGGCGGGTCGCTAGTTGAATAATAAAGCAAATCTATTCGTGGATGTTTAGGCAAAGTCTTTTACGTATAGTAGTATAGTCACTTATAAACAGAACATTTGAGAGCAAACATAACACAACATTCACAAACAAATTAGCCAACGACATATCGCTGTCGTGGACATATCCACATATAGCAAATGCAATTAGAACATATTAATTCACAAGCTGATAGTACGCAGGTGTTTGATTATCGTAAACATTATCTGTAAGTAAATTTACATTTTAATAAATGAGAGTAATATTAGGGTCGAAAGGAATAGAGATTGAATAGCAATTTTAAATATTTTTGTTCTTTATTTAAAACTAGCTGTGTCCTCACGGCTTCGCCCGTAGCCTATGTTACTTAGTGATAATGTAGCTTTCTAACGGCAAAAGTATTTTCGAAATCGGTCCAGTAGTTTTTAAGGTTATTCGTTACATACATAAATACAAATCTTTCCTCTTTATAATATAAGTATAGATAAGATTTTTTTAAGAATATACGAATACCTATGACAGTCTTTACAGGAAGTCAGAAGTCCGACAGCCTGACAACTGGTCTAAAAACTGTCTTACAACTGGTAACTGGGTTGCAGAGGTCTGATGGCAGTCACTCCGTGTAAAATACTGGTATTCAACCGCATCTGGTTAGACTGGAAGCTGACCCCAACTTAGTTGAGGAAAAGCTAGGCAGGACATTTTTTAAGAATGAATTTAAACTATAGTGTCGTCATAGTAACGTTGCTGTAGTAAAATATTCTAAAAGGAATAATAAAGAGCATCCACACTGTAACGCGGCTCCGATATTGATGCAATTCAAATTCAGTTTCATAAAAATTGTATCACAGCGACGAATCGTTCTGAGCATAACGGTTGCAAGTTAAAGTAGTATTGATATTGCTTATAATATTTCGCAGCTTTACGCCACTCTGCTGAAAAAATGTACCAAACAAAACATAAAAATATCAAACACTTATACAAATCCATTCATTAACCCTACCAGCTACTTCAAACTTGTCAAAAATTTTTACAAAACATTTCACAGGCTGTTCTTATTTCGCACTACATTTAAAGGGTGATTGTTAAGTCAGAAGCACGTCACGTGTTCCTAATCGCATGCCACGCGCCTTGACAGTCGTGACGATTTCGAGACGAACATTTTATTTTCGACAGGGCGGATGCTTCAATTATTTGCATACGACTCTTGTTGGGGGGTATATCAAGTAGGTCGGCGCGGCGTTCGAAAATGACAGTATTTATCATGATACTTGGAGTAAGAACTTCAAACATTACTGCGACTGACGTGCGTTGGAGAGTTTTGGTTGATATATTTAAGAGTCTGAAGTAGAGCCTACGATACTTAAGAATCACAACATCATACACTTGAAGCTGAGTTAGAACAGTGGTTTGAGAAATTTGTAAAAATTATAGAATTGTACAAAATCCAATAACTCGTTATCGCAAGATCGCCTCGTTTTTCGATATCTTCTCCTCTCAGGTCATCACAAGCTACATGAGAATACCTCATACCGCAGTGAAAAGATTAGTCAGTCAGCAAGGTTGGGCGCAAAACTCGCCTATGGTGCACCGGATGAACTTAAATATCATCATTCATGGAAGCTCTTTTCATGGACCCCAAATATGTGGATTCCACATGAAAAGTTACAACACAGGGTTTCAAATAGGGAAGTCAAAATCATAGAATATATTTTCGTACCCGTTTTGATGTAGGTATGATACCAGTTTCATCACCTCTTCGCTGAGTACAGGTGCGACCGCTATGAATTGCAAAAAACCAAATGATAAACTTTACATGTTTACCTTACTCCCGAATCAACTCAAAATTAATATCCAATACGTTATCATACCACCCATGAAGCATCTGTCAATACTGTCACAAATTTAATAATCCCACGCCAAAAGAGTAGCAAAAACAAGCTTTTGATATCAGTACAAGCTACTAACAGATTACTGTTGTCCAAATTACAATGATTTCCTAGAAGTGCTAATATTGGGGTAACGTTATCAGTTCAATCGGGCGTACGTACGTTTATGAGTATCCATTGATTACACGGTAATTTCGCGCCGGTCTTTATCTAGGTAATTGACCTAGATGCCTTAATGTGCGGTTGGGGACTCCGGCGGATCTATTTGAACATAATTTGCGAAACTGTTTTATCGGGTTTGCTTGTTTTGGGTTTAGGGTGTTGTTACGGACCATTTGCTGTAGTATTAATTAGTAGTGCTTACATATCTTTTGAGGTACACTTGCTTTCATTATTTTGCTCATTGCTATCACTGTCTTAAAATTTCAACTGCTGAACATGTTTTCTCAAACGACCATTATCAAATGTAAAGATTACCATAATCTGCACTACTTCAATATTATGTGCAGAGTTGGTTGCAGATACCTACTTATTATTCCAAATCCATAAAAGATAGTATAATATTACTACCGTCAATATTTTTATTTTTTTGTCTTGCATTTATAAAATATTTTAAGAGCTCGTGGCTTGGCGTGGTTACCAATCACGCAGATCATAAGATTTGCAAGGTTAAACTGTTCTTGCCGCGATCAAACCGTGGATGGGTGACCATTGGTTACACATAGAGACCCCTACATGCCTCGGAGAGCACGTTAAACAGTCGGTCACGGTTGTCATACGAATACCTATGACAGTCGTTACGGAAAATAAGAAACCCGAAATTCTGACAGCCGGTCTAACCTTAGAAAATGGGCATTGTCCTGTAATTGGGTTGGAGAGGTCTGATGGCAGTAGCTCTGTGTAAAATATCTGTGTATTCAACCGCATCTGGCTAGACTGGAAGATGGGTCATCTTCCAGTAACATAAAAAAAATTGCTAGGCAGAAAGAAAAATATTAGATGATCATGTCTTTAACTGACCATATGGCAACTTTGCCTATAACAGGACCCCGAAGTGAGCGATCACTTCCAGACAAATAAAATACATGCAGTGATTCATATTGTAGATAATAACACATATATTTTAGATAATAAGCAGGACCTCAGACCACGACCTGAGTCAACTTCACTCGTATTAGTATCGGAAGATGTCAGTCAAATGATATAATATTATGAAATAGTAAATTATGCACAATTTAAAACCGGTTATGCTTGGGTTCACGTTAGTTCTCAGTTAGGAGTGAATAGAATTCCAAGAGGTGCATACCGATACCCCGATGTAGGACCAAATTGTTATTTGGACATTATAGGACCGATATCGCTACAATATGGATGCTGGCTCCTTTAATATTCTTATAGCATTAGCACTATGAATTCCACTTCGAGTTCTGATATTATAAATGGATAAAATTGTTTCGAAGCTAGGCACTATGGTCTAAATTGGCTACTAAGAAATTTGCTACGACTGTTTCATCGACTTATTCCTCCTCGGGAGATAATTTTTATAACTCGAGCTATATTATATCCCATTCTTAGTTAAGGTTAAAGATATACAAATATACATACTGCTTCTCTTTGGTTGTTATTATTCAGAGCATACTATGTACTCTTACAACCCGCCAAAATAAGATTAACATCTCTAACAAAAATTACATGTCCCGTCACCCAGTTAGTTGTGTCGTCACGTCGGTAATCAACGGAGTGTCACATGTCACGTTGCATATCAACTGGGACAAGGCAGTTTGGACGACGCTTATATGTTTTTATTTCGTTTTAGTGAAGGACAGAAGAAGCTTCTTAATTTAAGTTCGAAATATGTTTCGGTATAGTAGCTATTTAATTCATCCTCTGCATGTATCTTATTCCTCTTCATGGTTAAAATATTGCACGGCCTGTTTCACAACCACATAATTATGAGCAAAATTATATTAGCATTTCTCGCAAAAAATACATGTCCTGTCATCCAGTAGTTAGTTGTGTCGTCACGTTGGTAATCAACAGCGTGTCACATATCACGTCGCATATAAACTGCGATGAGATACTTTGGACGATGCTTATATTGTTATATTTTTGTTTCATTATTTAAAAGGATTAAAAGCGTTTTTGTTTTACGTAGATACAAACATAACGGCACTTTCATAAGCAACAAATAATTAAACATAAAACTTTCAAAACATTTATTTTCACACAATTCTCTACCAGCTTTTCCAAGCAAAAATTAATACAATCTTCATTCCAGTACATTATTAAGCGAAGTATGCAGTTTCACATTGCGTCAATACAACTAAAAGAGCAGTGTGTTATTTTTGTAAATTTATGACAGGAAATAACAATAAATCCTTTTCATACAATGTAGTACAGGTGACATAAAAATCCGGAATTTATAAAAACATTAATTCAGTATAAACTGCATTCGTTTTGGTGTCATGCATGTGGAATGAAATTGAGCAGCAGGATTGAGTGCCGTCACATGAAACAATTCTTTTACTAAAGCTACTGTTCATTGTAATGAAAAAATGAATATTCACTGTATTATTATTATTTTATTTGTAGTAAATTTTAATTTTAATTTGCTTCTTCCCACATAACATATTTAAAATTCTTCTTCATCATCCTTGCATTTCCTCAATTAATGGCTAAAGCTTCTCAAAACGCAATTCTGAATGAAAACCTTCAATGAAGAACCTGTCTCTTTCGCAGACTTTTCTTCAAGCTTGTTTACCCCTTGTGGAGATGGGTTAGAATATATAACTTCCTCACCGTACGCTGGGAATAGACGCGTGTTGTAAGATTCAGCAAAACCCAGCACGCTTGGTGGTAGAAACTATACATTCCACCTGGTTCGTTACCACCCTCACATTAAAGTCCGGTGCTAAGTAGTTTACTGTGTTCCATCGTGTGTATGTGAGAGCCAGAGGGGTATAGGGGAATCCCTCAATATCTCTGTTCCTTGGATTCGTAACCTCCATCTTAGACACTGTCGGCGCTTACCATCAGGTGAGACTAGGCCCAAACGCGAAAAAGTCAAGAATAAAAATTTAAAAAAATGTTCATTAATATCAGTCTGCAGTCTCCTCTTAGTTGTATATTGAGCTAAAAATAACTTTACATAAAAAAAACTTTTTTTTTAATTTTACCTAGCTATGCCTATATCATAGTGACAGCCGCACAATTATATTCCATACGTCGAACTGAACACGCAAAACAATCGCTAAAACCATACCGCGATACCGAATACCGTACCCGGTTCGATTCGTTACAAAAGCTAAAAGTCAGGGCTGTCGCTCTCAATACGCCTAAATTACTGCGTCCCGTTCTACCGTGACACTCGATTTGATATGACGCGTGACAGCTTATTTCTAGCGTGTCGCAGCCCTAACGTTGTTTGGTGGTACTGTCATGTTATTAATAGCTGCGAAATAATTATTTTTTGGTCGTACCGTTTGGGTTTATGTGGAAATGTTCGCTGTAAATAAATTGAAAGCCACTGCAGTTTTGATATTTGGTAAAAATAACAACAAAATTGAATAACGTAATATCAGCTGAACATCAGCCTAAGACTCTGAGAGAGAAAAATCTAAAGATTGATAATACTGACCGTTCAGTCTGTTAAGAAACTAGCAAGAACTGCTTTTAAGGCTGGGATCACGATCGATTACAATTTCAATTAACAATGACATAAAGTACAAATTAGTCAACCAACCGAAGAGTGTATCAGAATTATAGCCTGAAGAATTCACAATTTTGGTTAAACCTAAAATTACTTCGTGTACTTGGATGATATATTCGCTACCACGAAACGCGAGCACTGACCATAAATAAGTGTACAAATAAATGTAGGAGGAGACATAAAAAAGCAAACACACTTTAAACCAAGGGGTAACAGTAATTTGCATATGGAAAATGGCCACATGTGACGTGTATGTTGCAAAAATTCACTGGATCGATATCTGTCCACTGTCCAAGCGAAGGGTGGCATACTAACGCCCTCGCAGAATAAATAGGATTTATATGTAATGATATGTGTATGTAGGGAGCTAATTGTAGTTATTTATGGTCGATTTCAAGGGTGTGTTTTCGTTCTCATTTTTGAGAGTATTGATTGTGTCGGTAAACTTGGAACCAGTCGCAGCAATACATATTTTTGTCAAGTCTTTTCGTTTTCTATTCTATTTCGTGTGAGTCCTTGGGGACCAGAATCTAATATTTTGAAGATCCGGTGTACCTTTTCAAGGCAAAATTTTGTGTACCTGTTTTTATGCGTGTCACCGAAAACTACTTAAACGTGACAGAGATAAAAAAACGAGAAAGAGTTAGTTAAAAGAGTATTAAAACAAGGTTCAATAGTGATTATACTAAATCTTTTAAATACACAGTAATAAAGAAACAAACCTAAGCTCTTTACTGCCTAAGTAAACAAACGATCTGTGTTTATTCAACACTTTCGAACTTTTTTTGGCTTTGGGCAAGTTTTATTCACTGTACTAAAACCGTTACTTTCAAAGTCAGGTCCACGAATAAAATAAATATTATGATACTAAACAATAGTACTTACTACAGTCAAAATATTGCATCAGTTGAAACACGAGATCAAAATAACGACCGCGCAAATCAAAACAAAACATGAAGTACACAATTACAACCATATCTATAATTACTTAAAATGTTAATAGTCCTAAATCAATTCTTTATAACAGAGTCAAAATCATGAGGGGTAAGCATAAAAGCAACACTTCATATTTGTTATTACGAGCCAGCGCGGGAGGGTGCCCATTCATATTCAAATCACTTTCAAATCTACAACTATTATTATACCCGAAGCATTGTGTTGGTCCTTTGAGACCTACATTATTCAGGGTCCTCCAAATCATGCCCCGTGTAGAAGTATTGTTGGAGAGACATCGACCATAGATGACACACCGCGTGGGCCAAAATTCTTTAAAAGGGCTGCATTTACAACAGTTTAAAATATATTTACCATTCATAGTGTCACCACAGAATTTTACGATTCCCGTAACTATGTATAATAAAAATCAAATTATAAATCGTTCTATAAATTTATTTACTATTACGTAGTCAATAGACATCCATTAGTAATAAAACATTAGCGGTGCGGATCTGTGAAACCGATCGGCTCCTTTAGTGAATAATTTATGTTGTGACGTTAAATATTTTTATGTTTAGTTAGTGTCGAATACGATTCCAATATCAAATTGTCTAATGCTTGTGGCGCCTAGATTCCGAGCCGTGGGCGGACGTTCCCGGTCGTAAAATTTTGTCCCGCACAAACACAAACTTTTAGCACCCTCCCCTAGTATTGTTTTTTAAATAAACATGTTCAATTTTGTTCAGATTAATGTCGGTAGTTTCAAAATATTGACTCGTTTCATCGTTCTTTGATGAGTGTGTTTCTGTTATAAATAGTTTTATTTGCTATTAAACAACTTTTTATTTGTACTGTAACGCTTCATAGTAAACAATGTCAAAAGCTTAGTATCTCAAACAAGTTGTGACATTTACAATGCCGCTTATGAGTCATCAGATTATTCGTTATCACTCATGGTTTTGTTTAAAAATATACATATTAATAATTTTATTGATATATTTAACAGTCATTTTCGTTCTGTCGATTCTTTTAAAGAATTGTCTCTGTATAACCTTTCATCTATTTATGAAAATAGTTTATTTTAATACAGAAAGGTTCCACAAGGATATGATAAATTATTTCTGTAGGTAGTATGTAGGCGTTGATAATAAAACACATTTTCAATTTTAAATCGACCATAATAGTTATTTCCATATTTCTATTTAACAGATTTTATGCTGTCATAATATCATTAACTTTAAAATTATTGATAAAAGTCCCAATTGAATTGACTTCTGACAATGAATATGGAATATGGAAATTTATGTCAAAGATCAGACCTATAAATTTTGAAATTGTTATGATCTGAGAACACGCTCAGGTTTTTTTGTTTTATTTCATAACATAACATCACGCCTGTATTCCCGAAGGGTTAGGCAGAGGTGTATAGTAACACCTTCATTTCGCTGTTATGTTTAGTCCTATGTAATAGGGGGCGAGCCTATTGTCATCGACCGGGCACAAATCCAAACTCCGGGTTCCTACTGAGGAATTCCACACGGAAAAACCCAATAGCAATTTTGCCTAACGTGGGGATCGAACCCGGATCGATTTGTCGATATTTTGTGTTATCTTGTATGTATGCGGTGAAACTTTTGAACTTAACATTAAATCCAGATTATTTTGTTTCAGATTTGTGTGGTGATTTGTGATTGCAGGGAAACTTTGGATTTCATTCAATAAAAGTACGTAATATTCAAATAATCAAACCATTTTTTATTATTAAAATGGTGTATATTAGTAAACCAATATCTTTATTTATTCTGTAGTTTGATTGCCGTCTAGGCTTATTATAAACATTCCTTACAGTGACAGATTTATCGCGATAAAATCTAACAAAAAAGATTCCCATCTTCCAGACCACACCATACAATGTATTTTCATGATCAATATGCCATCCAAGTACTAAACAATCGCTTACATCATTGTTATGGTCTATACAAACATTTATAGAGTAAAATAGCCATGATACTCGCCATGATTCCATATTATAAACACATATCAACTAGCGTTTCCGTTGATGGTGTTAGAATGATAAATTCCGGATACCAAACCATTGTTTCAGCCAACAATGATGGCAGACAAACAAAAAAGGGACGAACGAAGATGAATAAATGTAAATCGCATTTGAGACACTCAAAAACTGGTCTAAGCGCATTTTTATTTTTTTTCGTTATGGGTCAGGAGGGCTCGGGGCGCTCGATGTCAGTAAAAGCAGTCCATTGATATTATAGCTGTTTTCCCTCCTTTGTCTGTTAACTCCATGTTTGGAGATTCAGACAAAAAGTTACGCAAATTTTGTAAAATGTCAAAGAAAAACTACTCAGTTTTCTTGCCAGTAGCATGATTATAAAAGCTTATACAGAGTATTCTACGTCTTTTTCTCTTTATCCTCTTAAGGCGATGCCTGTAGATGTCGATCTTTCGTAAAAATATAGAGCGTAATCACATCTACGTAGGCTTGATTTTGTTAGCCTCAGTATCTGGTGTATGTACAATATTTCATGAAGAAATTCAGGAGTACTTTTAATTCAACCACTTTACGTAGAATGTATGTATCTAGGTCGCTCTGTAAACTTTGTTGTCAAAGCGAAATTGTTTTATTCAATAGTAATATCGGTCAAAAATTTTGAAATACAAATATATAAGTATAAAAAGGTGATATTAATAAAGCGTAAAATTTAATAACAAACTTTATGAGGGTGAGCATTGAAAATATTGAATTTGTTGTCCAAATGAGTCCCTCGGCACGCGTGTATGGTTACAGAGGGACATACAACAAAATTATTGCTGAGTGCGTTACATAAAATTGAATTTGATATCCCAGTGTTAATTTCGTCATAAAAATTTGGAAATTTCTATTTATTAATGTAATATACATAAATATACCAGCAATTCGATGGTCCTAAGTATTTGTAACCTTAGATTTGTTGACAGATGTTATATAGAAATAACTTGAAAGTCACCATGGGATGATGTCATCTCGTCAATCGTCGAAATACCTTATTATGTATGTAAATGTAAAGCATAAGTAAAAGATACTACAGCGAATAACCATCCATTACCAATATGTTGAACTAAACCTTAGGTTGACAATTTCTGAAGTATAAGTAGAGGAATGACCGCATGAGTCACGTATCATTCTAGTTGTAACAAGCACGACTGCGGACTTTAATATGTCCAATGAATCTAACTTAGGTAAGAATATGGTAAAATAAATTAGGTATAGCCCAGATTTGGAACTGCGCCCAAATGTCTACTATCGCACAAGATTGAAACAGCTATCAGTGAATTTAGAGTATATAGTTCAGTGCACTTTTACCTGCGATGTTATTGCAAGATTTCATTATTTAAATAATCATAGTATGAGAGATAATATTTTTACCTAAAACCAAACGATTGCAGAAGATGCTGTAATAAAATATCCTTACAATAGCAAAACTGGGACAGCACTAAACGAGACTCCAGTGAAGCTAGCGGAATTTTAAGAAATTCAATTCCTCGCAAATAGTAAAAACCCCAACAACGCTATAATATTTGGCAAGATACCAATGAAAAAGGAAATAATATCGCGCTGTAGAGAGGTCGTTGTAACGATGCTATAGAAAAAGTAGTGGTTCCGGATTCTTAATTGGAACACTAACTTGACTGGAGAATTTTAGGAAGTCGTTACACAAGAATAATGGTTGACCAAGTAGTTTCCGTTATATCATGATAAGGTAGGTATATATCGTCAGTAGGTATCGTTAGAACTCACTAGGAAATTACACCATGCTGGGTACCAGCAATTAACAAATAGAGATCTGTTATTTAGCACCATCTAGGTAGATTATATGGCAACCTCATTTATAAAGGTAGGTGAACGCCATCATATCCGCTCGTGTTGGATCGTACACAAAAGTATATGTATTTAGCTACATTTACACATTGACTTCTTAATAAGTAGTACAATCACTAAACTGTTTATCAAACATTGGGACAGTGACAGAAACTCCTATATCCACTTACTCAAGTGAAATGAGAAAGGTCTGTATTCATGTCTGGATATTAATTAAGCCGTTACATTACTAATTTTATATTACCAAACTCGTATCCAAAATCCTTTTATTCACACACTGTAAATTGACACTATAAAATTTCACCGCAATTTTTCGCGTGCGATCTTAATTAAATCTGTAAACTGGTGTTGTGTTGTTTTAGCACCCTTTTAACTGAACGTGCCTTATCAAAGGAAATGTCGAAAGTGACGCTATCGGCTAAAAGCCATCGGCGTAAATGCGTCCAATTAAGCCGCGTGCATCATAAAGACCTAAACCAGGCTGATGTTAACGTTTCTCTTTTAGTGCGAGAGTATATTCTGTGTAAGTCTCGTGGCGAAAAATTTCATTATTTTTGGGAGTTTGGAATTCGTTCTTTGCTGTAGGTTGAGATTTTGGGAGCTCATGCAGATTT
Source organism: Amphipyra berbera (assembly GCA_910594945.2). Taxonomy (NCBI): domain Eukaryota; kingdom Metazoa; phylum Arthropoda; class Insecta; order Lepidoptera; family Noctuidae; genus Amphipyra; species Amphipyra berbera. The sequence goes on along the minus strand of OU343129.1, from coordinate 19,278,024 downwards.
AGTGTGTACTGTTTCTGGTTAGTTAAATGCCTTCCAAAATTCGAACTGAATATTTTCATTGACCACTTTACAAATATTTTTTGTTTTTCCCTTCTATGCATTACAAAGCGGAAGTAGCGTCTGACACACTTGAGTGAGTCTACAGCTCTGAATAAGCCGTTTGAAATAGAAGGAGTAAGACACGATTTATTACGAACATTGACAGATTGCTAACCCATCACTTATATAGATACTGCATTAACCCATCTCACTCTGACTCATACAATTAGCAAGATGATAAGCACTCGATACATTCTAATTTCCTTCTACTCCATCAGTACATACACTGTCATTACAATTAATCTTCATATATACCACAAGCCTCCAATTAGCTTCAAATTTAATTACACCAAGCTCTTCTAACCCTTTGACCTTTGACGTTGACTGATTTGCCGATACATCATCCAGATATGAGATACCGACAATTAAGGCCTGTACGCCCGGAAGTAATTACACCATAAAGTGTCAACCCAACACTATGTCTATAAAACAGGCAGACCATGTTTGATTAGGGCCCGGATGATGATAAAGATGTTCCCGAGAGATTTCTTTTTTGGAACGTAATTTGGTAGACACCCGTTATTAGGTCATAAGAAATATAGATGATGATTGGGTGTAGTGTATCTTTATCTTGGAGAGGCTTCTCAGGAAGCTGAAATCGATTAAAGAAGGTGCTGTTAAGGTCCAAAGTTGAGGCACAGAAGGAACGTTTTCTAATTTCTAATATTTTTTAAGATGTATAATGTGTGATTCTAGTTTCAGTAGAAATGTTTGATCATGTTTCATATTTTTTTAATATATCGGTCCTTTTATTGTTGAGGGGCTCGTGGCTAAATAACAACCGCGCCGATCGTAAGTTTTGCGAGGTTAAGCTGCGCTTGCCGCGGTCAGTCCGTGGATGGGTGACCATTTCTTACACATCGAGACCCCTCCGTGCCTCGGAGAGCACGTTAAGCCGTCGGTCCCGGGTGTCATACGAATACCTATGACAGTCGTTACGGGTAGTCAGAAGCCCGAAAGTCTGACAAACGGTTTAACTTAGGATATCGGCATTGCCCAGTTACTGGGTTGCGGAGGTCTGATGGCAGTCGCTCCGTGTAAAATACTGGTATTCAGCCGCATCTGGTCAGACTGGAAGCTGACCCCAAGATAATTGGGAAAAGGCTAAGAGAGGTCCTTTTATTGTTATAATAAACCGGAAATATAATTTTAATGTCGAGTTCTCTGGTATTATAAGGGCCAAGCTACATATGACGAAAGATACGTCGTCGATCTTCCGTCGCGTAATTTACTCGATGAATTTTAGAAACGCATCTTCGATCAAATGTGTACGGTATGAGATGTTTGTATGGAATTATGTGTACCGGTAGAAGATCGGTGACGTATCTTCCGTCAGATGTGGCTTGGCCCTAAAAGTATAACGTATTTCAAAGTTGGCGAATGACCAAAACAATAAATAATATGACAATAGAACTGAAATAGAGAAAGTATAAAATATCTGTTCTGCGAAAATATGAATAATGTTTTACCATACTTAATTCACGATCAAGATCCCTCCCGCAGTAGGCAGACGGAAAGGGTCGCCAAGTCTCTAGAGATCATATTCACTTAAAATGTTTATCACTCATTCCCGTTTTTTGTTAGTGTATGTATTAATTTTCATGTCGGCCATCTTCAGTGAAAAGGTTTCAATGCAAAGCTATAAACTGTTAATATTTTTAAAGTCTTTTAGTCATATTTTTATTAGTCAGATTCACCCCCATTTAAATCAAATCCAAATTAATATTGCTGCCTTCAAATCCTTATAAGAATAAAACTAAAATGAAACCTTAAGCTTAAATGGAAACAATGACGTTCCGTGAGATAGTATAGTGGGCACAAAAACTGAGAGCCGAGATGATCTGATAACGAAATTATAGGGCAACACGTTCGGCGCCGAGTCGCCCTGTGTTTAAATGTCATCACTATATAAAATGGGAATAGTTAATAGCGAGATATTTTTGAAATGGAAGTAGCGGGACTTCTCAGGATGTTGTTTGAATCATTGCGTCTTTTTTCTTCTATACCATTTAGGATCGTGAATTTGGTACCATTTAAGTTTAGAAGATGACCACTCACTTTCTGTCATTACTTCTTCGCGACAATTTTTAAATGGTCAATTAACTTAATTAATAGCTTCGTTTGCTAGTAGGCTAATGCTATTTATAGAATTGTTTACAAGTAATTTTGATGGTCAATATCTTGAATTTTATCTCTCGATATCGCTGTCAATAAATAACAATTTAACACTAACGCTAGCTACTGAAGTATAAACAATTGGAGAGAACAGTTTCTGTGAAGCTCGTATATACTAGCCAATAATCCCACCAGTTCCTGGTTATATCCCTACACAGTTATATTTTTATGCAGGTTCTAAAATTGTTACCGCACTGTTTCGTAATGAAATTCTATTTTATAGAAATTTTAGAGTAGTTAAACATGTAAAAATTTACGATACGACTAATGTTCTTAGTAATTATCGTCAAAAGTTACTAAAACTCATTCTGAAATTGACTGCTTTTAATTGCTAATTAAAATTAATTGATTATTCTTATAAAGTATTTTGAAATAACGATCCTTTAACTTTGTTTATGTTCGAGGATTTAAAATAAAATGTATCCCAGGTAGGTAGATTTGTCTATAAAACACCAGAGTATTATTTCCAAATAGTACTAAAAAGTCCATACCAATGGCTTAATAAACTTTTATTTAAATTCCCAGTGAAACCAAAACAGCTTTATTAGTAATGGTTCGCGTTTTGATTAAAATTATTATTAATTGATGCATAGCTAAGTTAAACATTTTGAATAAAAAGTACCTACTTTCAAGCTTTCCATACAACCATATAATCAAGATAATTTTGGCCATAGTGACATGTGATGTAACGCCAAACTAAAGACTCCCGTTAAGAACTCATTTAAATGACAAGTATCTTCATTACGACAGCGTGATGTTTCCCTTCAAACCGGTGATAAATTTCAGTTAAATTGCTTACACATGTTTGAAAACGTGCAGCATGTATTGGTTCAAAGTATCGATAAACACGATATCTTCGATGCCTTTACAGTTATTGCTTATTACCTTTATTCAAAACAAATGCAACCGATTCGTATAAATCTGAAAATAAATCAGAGGACGAATCGACTATTTTGATTTAACTTTCCGATTGCTCAGATGACAATACAAACAAGAAACTGTCAGTATAATGATGTCGATCCGAAAACCGCATTGGTTGCGGGAATTTCACAATTTGAAAGTATAATACACAAAAATACGTTCGACTGAGGGCCTCCAAATTTGGGAGACCGGAGTCCACACGCGCATTCTAATTTATACCTCTAATGAAACCGACCGCTTTTTTGGACATCTCCCTTCATTCTTGCAGGTACGAAATGTTGGGTTGGAAAACGATAAAAATATTCTCTGTCCTCTATAAATATTCATTCCTTCCGAGGATCACGGTGCAACGGAGGGGCTGCTAAGTGCCAAAAATATGGGGTTTGTCAAAGAGGAAGGTAATCATAATTTTTATGGAGAATCTTGGGCGTATGTGAAACGCGCAAAATTTACATCCGAGACGCTCCCTGGTGAATGTGCAGGGAATATATGAGATTACAGCATGATAAATAATGTGAGGAATTTTTTTATCATACGCTTATGTTTTGGAGTTTAAATCGGTGGCATATTTTATATTTAATGGAGGCGCTCCTAAGATCTTTGGAGATATATGGTAGCATAAATCATCGACAGTAATTAATGTTATGCAATTTTGAAATTTTGTTTTGTCATTAAATTATTTGGAGAAATATAGAAATTTTAATACTGAAAGAATTTAATATGACTTATCTATGTACTTCAGATTTCACATTGATGAGAAAGCATAAAAAACCTTCGACTTATGAGTAATGATCTAAATACCGAAATAAGAATGTGCTAAAATCTTACTATTAACAACATGCTATTAGCGGATATACAAACCGTCTGTCTGCTAATGATTGACCGAAAGCATGCACTACTTTTCATACAAATATTAATTGTATAGAAAATATCGACCACTCTGTTTATGGTAACCCAGAAAAAAATTGAAGAAGTCAAACATTCCTAATTAGGGAACAGTGGATAAAATTTATATCTTTACAAAATTACAACGCAAAGGTATTCAAAAGTCGCGTATACCAAAAATAAACGACCAAACAGAAATAGAATCAAACCCACATCTATTAGACCATCAGAAACAATTCCCGTGGTTGGCCCACAAAAAATATACAAGTCAAAGTTTTTTGGATCCCCCAACTTTACGTGGGTCGTGCATGCTCACCTTTTTTTATTCCTAAGGACATTGATTGATTGAACCTTATGGCACAACTATGAGAAACATAGCAGGGGTATTGTTTTTTTCGATTGTATAAATACTTTTTATGGATTTACGGTTTAAAATCTTTTTAAAGTTTATTGTATCTTCATTTAGATAATCTGTTGGGTTTCATCGATCGTTTTCGGGATGCTGCGTTTTTATAGATTTGGTTCTTTGATAAATTTTTAATTTTAATTATTTTTGTTTTTATTTGACATATAAGTTTGTTTTGTTTTGTTATTACGTTTACGTCAATAAATATTTTATGGAAAATAATAAAACGATTCTATTTAAATTTTGAATGTGTGTGACAACCAAAGATATTCAATAGTAGTTCTCTTTGATAACAACCGACCGTTTAAGTTTATAATAGGTAGTTCTAAAGAGCTATTAACCAACAACATTGCTGTCTAAAGCCCAATACATTGAATTATTTTCCTGCGTAAGACGCCAAGTAACTAAAACACCATATAAACTATTTAGTGTCAATTATTTATTAACACCATCTTCTGGTAGATACAAAATCATCATTTTTCTAAATTATGAATATCGATTTTTTGAACATCTACATAACATCACGCCTGTATTCCCCGAAGGGTTAGGCAAAGATGTAGTAACACCCTCATTTCGCCATTATATTTAAGTTCCTGTAATAGGAGGCCGGCCTATTGCCATCAACCGGGCACAAATCCAAAGTCCGGGCTGCTACTGAGGAATTCCAAAACCCAAAAACACATGGCACGACCCGGGGATCGCACTCAGGACCTCATAATCAGCAGTCGCGCTTGCCACCACTAGACCAAAGAGGCAGTTTACATTGATTTTCCACATCAAAACAAAAGCACTATAATACCAGCGAAAAATAAAGAAAAACAGAACTAAAACGAAATCATAGGAGTACTTATGACCATTAAACCAGATGTCGAAATGCTACCTTTAATATTAGAACAAACGAGTTTAGTTCGTGCCTTGTCGGTTTGGTATAATGTCAAAAGGTTACTTAAACTGCTTAGCGTCCAGTTGTGTAACTATAATGGTAAGTAGTAAATCTACGGGTGCATCAGTACATAAATACATAGAATCACGCTTATAATTGCTCACGAGTATAAGAATAACCATTAATGTCAAAGAACTAATAGGAATTACATTATTTATAATAATGATACGTGAAATGTTGATGACATTCTACTATGTAATGATTAATTGATAACATTTCTTACTCATATTATTATTATACCAACGATGGTAGCCGCGGTGGTGTGACCGTCGGACTGTCAAGTCATTAGGTCTCCAGTTCGAACCTAAAACACACCTCTGACTTTTCGGGTTCATGTGCGTATTGTATAATTATCACTTGCTTAAAAAAGCGGTGTAGGAAAACATCATGAGGAAACCCTGCAGGCATGCCTGCGAGATATTTCTCGACGGCATGTGAAGCCAAGTCATAGGCCCTTGGACGGCATAAACTCTGACACCAGGTTAGTCACTAACCAGACGAAAAAAGAAGAAGATTATTATACCTTGCTCTCAGTTGTAATCTTTTGACCAGTTCCCAGATACAAAGTAAATCATATAAATTAGTCGTGAAAATGATAATAAAGACAATAAAGTCAAAATTGCTAAAGTTGAACTTAAACGAAATATTTTAAATTATTAATAAACTTCGTGTTTACACAATATCGATAAAGGAACAATTTAAGTATTGTAATACACAAACATTAAACACGATGCTTACAACAAGTTACATTATTCCAACAAATTACGAAGAACAAGCATCGAACGTTTTATCTATCAAGATTTCAATCTAGCTAGCCTGAACTTAGGGTCAAGCCATGACATCTTTATTTACCTGAGATGCGTCACTGGAATAGACAGAGAAATATAGCCATTGAATTTAAATTTAGCCTCTCAACATTTCGAAACGTTACACGATTTATTATATGTGGATAGTGACCAGCAGTGCATTGATGAAACCACAGCGTGAAAACCTGAATTCTCTAAGGGATATTCAAGTAAGAAGGCCATCGCTTCTCGTAACTCTGGATTTTTTATTGTCATGACATGTTATAGCGAGGCCTACGTTAAGTTGTGGAACATGAATGATAAGAATGATGATGACGGAATTTGTCGTTCACTTATGCATGTCAATTCAGTTATAGCGCATGAATGATAAGGATGATGATGACAACGGAACTTGTGCATGTCAATGAAAACATGGATATTAGTGAATCCTGAAATAAGGCCACTATTTGCTAAAAAGGTAAAGAATCACAAAAAAGGTTTATAATGAAGATACCTACTATAACTCAAACTATACAAACGCCGGTAGAGGACGTCCTAGAAGCACATACATCGATGTTATGGGTGATGTTCTTCACAAAGGACAGGTGTGTAGTAGTCTCAACAGGGGTGCGTGTATGACAAGATGTATGACTGTGGATGAAGCGAAAGGAGTATGTAAGGGTCGTAGCATGTGGCGTTCTATAGTTTTTGCTTACCCCCATGGGAAAACGGCGCGAGTTTATGTATGTTATGTATTTTTATATATACAACATTACACATACGTTTATATATACATCTGGCAACATAAAACCATACATTTATCTATACTACTTTTTATCGTAACTCTTACATAACAGAAGCTTATGAAATCAGCAACAAAACAACAAAAATATTTATTTTCAAAACAGAAAAGAAAACAGTAGAGTCTAAGATAGTTTTTATTGCATATTTAGATGGGGACAAAGGGTCGATTTCTTTACTTGTAGCCAACGGCTATGGCAGCCATTTTTGTCGTTCCTTGATCTGTTCCAATGTGTTTTTTGTGAATTTTGATGCAGAATTATTGAAATGATTTCGGAAGAATCACGTAATATTATGAGAACTAATTCAAAGATTTTAACAAATTTCAAGCCATTTGAAAACTATAATAGGAATTGTTTTATTAGTTCTATGACGTCATCGAATCTCTTTCTGCAAGTATAGGTGATTCCGAAACAATACAATTTTTAAAAGAAAAAAAGAGACTTACCTTAAGTTGACGATGATGATTGTTCTGGCAATTCATTTTTGTTTTCATTATTATAATCATTAGTTACCTCAACTCGTCTTCTCACAAGCCGCACAATTTTATCACTTGTAAAATCTCTTTAGAAATATTAATTTTAATTACATTTTAATTTAAACTTACTTCATCAGCAACATACAGTTCACACAATTTGAAAGTGTGTAACATAATTGACGCAATTCTCATGGGCAAGCATGTGTTTTATAATCATTAAGAACGGTTCAAATTTAAATTATTCAAATTATATTCACAAAATAGGAAGAGATTGTGGACGAAATTTTAGTTGTAGGTACTTATTGCAAAAAGCTCTATTAAACTTAGTTTCGTACAAGTTTTCTTACTTCAAGTCTTATTTCTGGGTTAAAGTAACTATTTAAAAGAAACCAATTTAAAAAATCTAAATAATGGTTCCCAAACCCCGAATAAATACTTAACCGATTTATAAAATCCACAAAACGTTAAAATATCCAAGAAAAACAAAATTCAAATTACTACAAAGACATATACCGACTGTCAAGGACGAAAAATTGGGACATAACGGTACCCTACGTGACAAAGTCGGGAAAGAGTGGTCCCTCCAGGGAAGAAACGTCCTTCAAATGCCCCTGCCTTCCGAATAGGGCATTCAGTCATGATCCGCCTCGGTGCCCGCTTTTGCCGAAAAATTGGGCCTTTATCTACAGGTTGGACCTCATTTTGGATTGGGTCCTCGAGTAACATTGAATTGAGAGAATATTTTGTTAGCACCGTTGGCACGTATTTGTTGTATTTTGTTGATGAAAAACTCCTTTCGATCAGCTTTTTTTCTTTTATATTATTTTTCTTCGAGGTGAACATAATATGTCTAAAATATTTACGTAGTTCCTGACGCGCATGACTCAATGCCTCTAAAATTTGAGTTCTCACGTCCATTTCTCTAATTAGCAATGCGTGAAGTTTTAACATCTGAATCAGAGTAAAATTGCTTAGCATGAGCTTGAGTATGTAGCTATTCAATATTCTATCAATATATTGAATTAATAACAAAACAGAGGATTTGTTTTTTTTCTATGTCGTCCTTTACTTACACCAGCAGTACGGATACACTATTTTCCGCACCCATCATATGCGTATAATCATTATAAATCGCAACAACAAATTGTCCGTCTCACAAATTCACATCATGTTACGCCACTAGAACATTTTTATCTTCAGCCTCATTGTATGAAAAATGAATGTTTGCCGTCAAATAAAAGTATTACGGCCCAGCGGGCCTGTATTATGATTTATACGATTTTGACGCGAGGTTTGTGATAACTTGAGAACGGAGAGACATCTTAAATTAGGAATAGTAAAATGAGGAATATTTACGGCTGAACTTAATGTAGGCTTTGCTCGAGATTTATAAATAGAACCAGTCGACGTTGAACGAATCAAAGATATTTACGTGCATATTTTATTTCAACGTATCTATTTTGATTCTATCGAGTAGAGAAAATTCTAAAACAGATATCGAACGTTGCGGTTTACAAAAAATACTGCTTCTTTTATTCTCTTTGCCGTACATTAATTAGGCTCTCATCTATCCAATCTTTTACCACCCTGTTCTATCCAAATCTTTTGCATCCGTACCTAGTTTGTTGCACTTTAGTGCTATCGGACCATCTGACGTGTCTTCAGAATTATTAACAGCAGAAACCACATATCTAACATTATCAACACCTACAGTTGCAAGATATTATTGTCTAGTTTATACTTCACAATGAAATTGTATAGTTATTATTGACAGGTTGTTATCCGACGGTCTATATAGAAACCCGTTTCCGAGTTCCGACTCCCTGGATAACGCTTGCGCGGAGTATTTTTGCTTTTATTTTTTCATTCTCTGCTTCTACTATTTATATTAATCTTAAAGGACTGAAGCCCGCTTGTTATTAAAACTACTTTATCTTATAAAATGTCGCTGTCTGTTGTAGGAAGGTATACGAATTATAATTCTAAGTGTATTATTAATTATTTTAGTGACTGTATTTCACGAAACTAGTGAATTTATGTTATTGAGGCCAGAAGTAAAATTAAGTGACTTAAAACAGCAAAAGATTAGAAAATCAAAACTAAACAATAATGTCATTTTCATATGCTTAATCTCTCAATTTTCTCCATTACTAACATAAACACATGTTTTTACTAAAATACATAGTTTTAAAGTAAATTTCTTCTTCATCATGACATGTTCCTGGCTTTTAGCCAGGATCTACTTTGCTCAAAGGAACTGATCGTGCTCTCATTAGTAAGCGGTCAGCCAGCCCTTTCATCCAGGATGTGGTTAGTTTCCGGTTTTTCGTAGTGCGACTTCTGTTTGACCAAGCCGTATAATGTTATTAGTTCACGGATGGATGCTACAACACATCTTTTTACTAAAGTCTCTTACTTACGGCAAGACATAGGTGTTTAATTCTTAGTTGAAGACCACGACGCAATTAATAAAGCAAATTTTGCATAAACATTTATTGCTTAGTGAGTAAAAGCAATTTACAAAACACGAACACTCTCAAACACTATTTATGGAAATGGAGCTCCTCATAATATACAAGATATAAGATATGCAGTTAACTGTGTAGCTGAGACCAATTATGTAGAAGCTAACAAAAAAGCATCAAACCATTTAAGTTGTAACGAGGTGCATGAAACTGATTATAAAATTAATAATGAAAACGCATATTTCATAGTAAACGTGTCGCCGAGGAAACGGCACGCAATAAAGTGTGAACTGCATTTGCTACGTAAAGTATAATCGTAATGGCGTGTTCATACACAGTCGCTTTTGAATAAGTTTGAAAATGATTGGATTTTATATTTATATTGAAAATATTGCTTGCTAGATAGATTGTTTGGAGAAAGTTAATGGTCATAACATGACATACATAACATCACGCCTTGTATTCCTTGAAGGGTTCAGCAGAGGTGTTTTTAGTAACACCCTCGTTTCGCCAGTTATGTTTAAGTCCTGTGTAATAGGGGGCGAGCCTATTGCCATTAACCGAGCACAAATCCAGACTCCAGACTGCTATTGAGAAATTCATAATGGAAAAATCTAATAACGCTTTGCCCAACCTGGGGATCGAACCCAGGACCCCATGCTCAGCAGTCGCGCTTGAGACCACTAGACCAAGTTAATGATCAATTTAAGCTTTTGAGGATGTGTCACTTAAGTCATACTTTTCGATGCAAGAGTAAACTGTTACTACTAGAATAATTTCAATAAAACATTAAGAACCATTATCAAAGAAATAAAATATTCAAAACAGTATAAAAAACATATAAATCCTTGGTCTAGTGGTGGCAAGCGCGACTGCTGATCGTGAGGTCCTGGGTTCGATCCCCAGGTCCGGCAAAGTGTGATTAGGATTTTCTGTGTGGAATTTCTCAGTAGCAGCCCGGAGTTTGGATTTGTGCTCGGTTGATGGCAATAGGCTCGCCCCCCTATTACATGGGACTTAAACATAATGGTTAAATGAGGGTGTTACTATACCGCTCTGCCCAACCCTACCAATACATAATATACATAATCAAGCCTAATTAAAAACAACTGTAGTATAACTTCATAATAACAGTAATAATGAGCTGTGTTATGCAATAATGTGTCAACCCACAAAAATATTAAATCTGTGTTAACGCCATCTGCTTATAGTGGTAGGTCAACCCAACGCTTGAAAAAATGTAAATGGCATAAAAAAATGTTTGTTAGACGCTCTTTTAAATTTACTACAGTTCTGGGTATTTTTTAAGGGTTGAGTATAGACCTACCACAAGAACTAGATGACGTTAACACAAAATTTATATTTTTGTAGGTTGACACATTATTGCATAACACGGCCCAATTAAAGTTGTGCAAAATAAAGCGATTTATCAACACACCTCGTAATTACCACTGAAATATTTCCCGGTAGCAAAAATCCAATATACCAAACCTATTCATCAATTTGTTAATAATGACAACATGACAACTTTTACGCAATTATTATATCTGAATTAATTTTTGAAAATTCGATACCTGTGGATACCAAAATAATAATAGCATCAAACGAATAATACCGAACGCATGATATAATGACTTTAATTGTTATTATTGTTCTAAACCCACTTCTAATATGAATGGCCAGCTTAGTGTTAGATGATAACATGAGAAAGTAATAACATACATAATTAGCCCATTACTCTCCCAATTCTAGGCACGGGCCTCTTCTCAGAATGAGAATGATTTAGGCCTTAGTCCACCACGCCTGTCTGGTGCGGGTTGGGAGACTACATACACCATCGAGAACTTTATGGAGCACTCTCAGGTGTGCAGATTTTTTTCACGTTTTTCCTTCACCGTTAACGCAACTCATAATCAAATTCTGATCCGCACATGAATTCGAAAAGTCAGAGGTTCGGGCCGGAATCGAACTCAGACCTTCCTGCATGGTAGGCACGCGTTCAACTGCTAGGCTATCACAAAAAATAAAGAAAAGAAAGTAAGTAACGTAGCATCAAAATCCTCCAAAAAAATCCCACCGCTTTCGAACATAAAAATACCCATCTGAACATGCCCTAAGCTCATAGCTTCAGCATTAAAGTTATTATGAATTTTAATGTCTTTCTACTCTACGTAGTGTAGAGGAACGAAGCATTTACATAGACTAGGCCGGAAGGAGATGAGACGGTCTCGATGTGTGTAAATTACAAATTAAAATTATTAATAGTCGCGCCGTGTTGGAAATAAAATGCATTCTGTGGAATCATGCATTTATTGTTAGCCGTACAAGATTTACGATTCTAATTTTAAACAAGTGTAAGTTTCCTTGGCGGATATAGATATTGAATCAGCACAATGGGTGTGAATAGTAGGCAGCAAACCATATGGAATATTATTATATACGTGTTTTTATTCAACCATAAGTACCTATATGTAAAGTGGCTCGTGACTAATTAACTACGCTTGCCGCAAGCAGTCTATGGCTGGGTGACCGTTCAATACACATCGTGACCTCTCCGTACTTCGGAGAGCACGTTAAACTGTCGGTCCCAAGTGTCATACGAATACCTATGACAGTCCTTACGGGTAGTCAGAAGCCCGAAAATCTAACAACTAATCTAACTTTAGAATATCGGAATTGCCCAATAACTGGATTGCGGAGGTTTGATGGTCGTCGCTCCGTTTAAAATACTGGTATTCAGCCGCATCTGGTTAGACTGGACGCTGACCCCAACGTAGTAGGGAAAAGCTAGGCAGAACAAGTACCTGCAGGAAAAGTATATTATGATTAGTTCTTAAAACATAAAATATTATTCCCGAAGATTTTACGAGGTGGAACGCTGAGGAAATTGATTTCTATGACTATAGCACACAAGGTCCATCAAATGACACGAACATAACCAGACTTATGCCCGGTTCCTATAAACAGAAACGAATCGTTTTGCTTACCAATGGTAGCATTTTTATTGCCAAACTAGGCATATAAATAGACTCGTAAGCCAATTTTACCTGTGATAGCTACTTCCATATGGGAGGGTCTATTATGCAGTCTTTGCTTCATTATAGGTCAAGATACAACAGTCTCAATCTGAACCAATAACGCTCGGTAAATATTAGCCATAGGCCATTAGGCAGTAATTGAGGACAATTTTCACTGAAGGCAGATACCGATCACTTGTCTCATCTATGACAATATTATAATCTATAACAGCTCACCGCGGGAAGCATTTGGTTATTCCAACAATTTTACGAGCAAACCGGGGAACTAACGAATGGCGTAGAGTATACCAATACTATGTAATTAATAGTTGATTACTCATCTAATTTCGACTACTTTACGATAATGGTTCCTTGACGGCGTGTGATTGGCGTTATGGGATACTTGCATTAATTTTTATGCCAATAATAATAATTTATGCTGATATGGGAGTGAATTAATCTACCCAGCATGCATTTGTGAGATTTTGGTAATATCAAGTACCGATGCAAATTAATCGTAATATTATTAAAATTAGCTTAGGCATCCTAATCAATGAATTGTGTTAAGGGTTTTGAAATAAAACACAACTGCAATACCTTAACTATATACTGATTTATTTCTGCTTATTTTGAAAATGGCGCAAATGACTAGCTGGTGCTCCGGGCCTTTTTATATTACATGAAAATGGTTCTATTAATCGAGATGAACCCTCACGCACTAACATGACAAGATTTTTGTTGGGGATTTCATCAAAGCTAGTGACTTTTTTTTATAGACCCTGTGATGCACTTCATGGTAGTGTGTGCTAGGCGTGTTCAGAGTGGGATGTTCCAATTACTTTTTATTACAATGTATCGCGTGTGTGTTGCGATTCTTGAAACTCCAGTTCCCAGATGCCATAGAAAATATCGAGCAATACCACTGGGTGTCCAGGAACATTTAACAGTCTTGGAAACCAATGATCTTAATTAGAAGAAAAAACGGAATACCTTTGATTGCTTTACCTATAAGAGTAATTACTAGTATCCGTGCTATTCAACGTTTACAGAGACTGAAGGAAAAACGTAATTCTGATACATTAAGTTTTTCATTGCTAGCTGATTATCATACCACACAAGTTGTAAGACCTAACTGTACGAAACGGGTCTTTATAGTGAGAGCGAAGAACATGATAGGTACCATCGCTTCTTGGACTTTAAGGCTTTTCCGATGTGTGGTTTTATAAAAAATACCTAGCCTATTCTACTAAAAAATACGTTGAGTTCATTCAAGGCTAGATTTACTGGTCAAAACAAATCCAAGTCTTCAAAACGAAATAAAAAAGAATATCAATCCTCACCCAGTATCTACTCATATAGAAAATGAAGATGCATTATAAGCAGTCGTGAAACTATTCCAGAAAACAATAAAAATATACAGCACAATACTATTGTAAGTAGATATAAGAGCCTAATTTAATCCAATTACTAACTAGACATAATCACAAAGAATCGTAAATCGTGATGAACATTAAACTACCAATATGGAACGCAAAAAAGATGCTAAAACCCTTGATTACAGAGATAGGGCATTTCTGGAAGGAACAATGGTACGCGGTGTGGAAGCATCTAGGCGTGGTCAGGAGATGCAAATTGCACGATCCGAGGCCGGAGGGGCTAGACAAATGGCGTCGTGAAGCGACCGCACCGGTAGCACACGAACCTGCCCGCCTCAGGCCCTCGTGTTTATATTTCTACTGGCACCCGATGATGTAGGGTATGAAGGTTTTCATGCAGAATTAAGGATTGATTTAGATAGGAAAGACGATGTTGAAAACAAGTTTAGGGGTATTTTGAAAGGGTTGTTTGGAGACGCTGTTAAATAAAAAAGTTAGGATAAGTTGTTCGTTGAGTTTGGAAAAGTTCGGGGTATTTTGGAAAAGTAAAAACAATTTGCAGTATAAATAATTATACGCCATAATTTTACTTTATATGTATAATATTGTTTTATATTATTAATTATTTTTATTTTATGATTTTAATTTAATTTTGATTTTATATATAGTTAAAATTATAATTTTACTATATAATATGATCTATAATGGATTAAAATAAATGATTTTTGAATTTGAATTTGAATTAAGTATATGTACTTTATATGTATTAATTCTACAAATCTACATTGTGGTTTCAAGCAATTATATCAAAGATAATTACGATGTAGACCTATCGCTTTGAATTTTTTTTAAACCAAAAAAGACCGAACAAGTAAAAGCAACCGCTAATCACGTACAAAATTAAAGGAGACCAAGTGTGTAATGTAACATGCAAATTGTACGCCACAAGACAAATTGCTTCGTGAGGTCCCAACTCACATGTGCTCTACATCTATATCGTTTTATAATTCAAACAAGCCCCTGTATCGAGCTCGGGAGATTTTATTAGGTACAATAAAAGATCTCGTACCAGTTTTATGCCCTATCCCAGGAAACCTCTTATTTAGGAGGTTACAGACTTTATTTGTTCCAGGAGAATGCATTTAGGAGCACTAGGTTAAAACGTTAGTGCTAGTGTTACTGCGTTTTACGATGATAAAAATTGAGTTGGTCAACGTGGATAATACACGAGAATTTTTGCAAAATTTTAAAGTTCGTCTGGAATCATAAAGCTGTCTGATCTGGGGAGGATAGCACTGTAATCACTAAGCTTGGTAGAAGGAATGGTGATTGTGGTATATCATTAGATAGTACTGTAAGTAGATATTACCAACTATCCGTGGGATAATTCTTTTAGTTGCCTCTTAGATACCCTCGAGAGAAATGCGGCATCTCAAAACAGGACTTGCTTGGACGAAACAATTACAGATACAACCTGGACATCAATAGCCAATACCAAGCCAGAATCATCTTTTGATAATACGTGCCATATCGGGCTTCATATTGTTGAATCTGGATCATTTACTTGCCCTTTTAATAAAATATAAGCTGAGAGACACGCAAAGATAAAAGGTTAACATGTAAACACAACTAAACAATATTTTAGACATAACTTAAATTGGTAAAGGGTCATGACTGCAGATAAGGTACTGATAACGATTGATGCAATGTTACTGAAATAGTTACCAGTAATTGACCAAATTATCTACCAATTACTTGGGCTATTAATACGCTAGTATAATTTTAGACAGAATTTGATACAAACTAATTATTGTTATCAGGATATGAACGTAATTAGTCCTAAGTGCAAAATTTATAATGTTGAAAATAGCAATAACAAATCTATAAATATTTTGTTCGTTACAAAAACAAGTCTCAAAATATCTTCACTTGAATTCATATAACTGAGTAAGCTGAAAATATTTATATCTATTTTATTTTCATTCAAACCAATATGTGAGCAAAAATACTACTTCAAATAACTGCAAACATATCTTTGAATCCGAGCGTCGCTGTAAAACGGCTACAATTCCAACACACATATCAAAATGCTGAAAATCATTGCGATTCTGTAGCGCAATGTAATATCATTTCCAACGTTATTATTACTTTACGGGCAGCAAATTCTAAAATATACTCGCAAGCCGCGTCAGGCATTAAGTGTAATGGCGTGCAACTTTGAAATTATATCTCTGGCGACTGTTGACTCTCGCCGCAGGCAAGTCCATCGCTCATTGCTCAGTACAACTCAAACACCGGGGAAATTAATCCTAAGTTTACATCGTTAACCGTTCTCTTTTCAATTCACTTCTTAGCAGATCGTATTTCGGGATCGAATATCGAGGCAGCGAGCGTCTAATATTCTACGTGACTTCTTCGAGCGATAATAGATCGACTTGTAAAGATTCCATTAAGCTTCGTCGAGTTTTTTTTCATTGAGTGTCATGTACTTTGTCCTATTGTTGGAGTGAAATCGTTCGTAACGGTTATGCTTTTCCGCATTTTCTACGTTCTTATTGCCCGTTGGATTCGTTTTTGCGAGATTCAGTTGGAATTTTAAAACATCATCTTTTTTGGTTTGAGGAAATTTTGGGTTAACTTGGTATGCAGTCAAGGTAGAAAGAATAAATAGCTATTATAAAATATTGAATTTCACTTTTGCTTTAAGAATTCACGTTATAATTTGTCGAACAAAACAGTCGGAGTCGTTTTTGTTTCGCCCTTTGCAAAACACCGAAATTGTTTTTTCCTTGTAACTTATTACATTTTCATTTCCATATTTAATATTTCCTTGTTTCTATTTGTTATTATTAGATGCAATGTTATTGCATGGACTCAAGGCGTATAGCTAACCAGAATTATAATACCTACACGTCCCTATTTTCCTCTGCGTTCAACCCTATCTTTTTACAATTCAGCACACGACAGTTCTAGTCGTAAAGATTCAAGACTTCATTCTTCCAGTTCAATCGAAAACAAGCGTAAATTGGCCGTGAACGAACTTTTATACGTCAGCGCTGAACGTGAGTGTAAAGCCCGGGCTATGAATAAGGTGCTGCGCATATTGTATGTCGTACGATTTGATAGTTCGTTGAAGGTTATGTTTTATCAACTGTTTGGAGTTAATGTTGTATCTTATGAAATTTTGATGATTGATTTGTATAAATCCAAATTTTAAAATTGTATTAGTTTAATTAATTGTAGTATACCTACATTACCTTATTACAGCATAACAACAAGTAACTACTGTTGAAAAATAAACAAATTAATTATACATAAAGTTTTTATTAATAATTTAATTAAAATCATGCCATAAACATGATTTGATGCACATCAAATTATAATGAAAGAACCCATAATATCTGATCATACTTCGATCAATATCAATTCACATAACGATTAAATAAATAATTCATAATCCATAACTGCAACAATCGCATCAATACGACCACGACTAAAAGTCGCAAGCGCGGGGCACATCTAAGAAGTGCACGCTGCAACGGATGGACGGGGGAGTGCACGTTCTTAGAATAACAAATAGGTGGTTGCGGGAAGCGGTCGCAGGCAATCAGAACTGTGGTTGAACCCACAGGACGATTTGTGAAGATTAATTAGCAAGGAAAACGAATTGAGGTCGCCGTTTTAATTAGTCTTCATTTTATAAAAAAAGGAAATAAAGATGAGATTTATAAATTTAAATAAATCTTTGAATTATGATTATAAGGAGCTGCGTGAACAAAATCTAAATGGATTGATAGACTTTTATTGCATAGAGATAAAACTCATAATGAAAAATTATTAGATTAGTAAAAGGACGACCGTGAACTAGACGGAACTGGAAGTAAAGTAAGAGTAAAATTAGTAAACAACGCAACACAGATTTAATTCAGCATACTAGGACCATTCACTATATACATAATTATGTACATAGGATATATGTAGATT
Organism: Amphipyra berbera; assembly: GCA_910594945.2. Lineage (NCBI taxonomy): Eukaryota > Metazoa > Arthropoda > Insecta > Lepidoptera > Noctuidae > Amphipyra > Amphipyra berbera. The sequence continues at coordinate 19,259,689 of OU343129.1, read as the reverse complement.
TGATAGAAAGATTTGAATCTTTCGTTTTGCTAAGCAGTCGGAATTGCGGTTGGACCCTACAAGAGATTTATAAGATTAATTAGAACAAAATAAATTGGGGTCGGCATTTTAACTTTCCTTGAATTTTAAATAGGCATCGCAATCTTGAGATTTGTTTTGTTTATACTTATGTGTTAGTATTAACATGATTTAATCATCTTGTTCTTCTAAGTCAGCCTTTATTCATCCAGTGATAAGTCTAGAACTTTTTATTTCACGGGTTTAGGTTTCTTAATTACTATTTCCTCGATGTCATCATAGATATCACAATCATGATCAGCCTAATAGTTTAAAACTGTTGGGCACGAGCCTCTTCGAATAATAAGAACCGAACGCTGACCGGGTGTGGTCTTTTTCGCGGTTTTATTTATTCATCGTCATGATTAAACTGGCTATCTGTAAAACACACGATTCAAACAATACACACGTAACATGATTAAACTGCCTAGTTGGTCTAGTGATAGCAAGCGCGACTGCTGATGGTGAGGTCCCGGATTCGATCCCCAGGTCGGGCCAAGTGTTATTGGGTTTTTCCGTGTGGAATTCCTCAGTAGCAGCCCGGAGTTTGAATTTGTGCCCGGTTGATGGTGATAGGCTCACCCCTTACTACATGCGACTTAATCATAACGGCGAAATGAGTGTTACTATACACCTCTGCCCGACCCTTCGGGGAATACAGGCGTAATGTTACGTTATGCTCTAAAACAAAATGTCAATACCACGCTGAGATCAGATAACGTTCGAAAAATAGTATTCACAAAAAAAAAGAAAAATATTATTAACTTACAACATATTGCAATCAAAAACCACCCAAAAATTAGGACTCAGTACAGCAATAACTTTGCGACCGCCATAAGATTACCATCGTTCGCATATGGCATACAGTTGGTCGCAGCGGTTGTAAAAATTATGGTGCACGGGAGCAAGACGACAGTGTCGTAAAAATTGATGGACATATTTTAAAAGCCCGAATATTGCCAACCCTTTTGGCTTTCGCTGGCATTGTGATGGCGTTATCTTCACGGTTTGTGAGTTTATGGGGAGAGCAGACCTGAATGCGATGTCGACGCTTGATTCATTGACTACATAAGCTATACGTAACGTAAGTGTTTGGCCAGACTGGCAGCGCGGTGCGGGGAGCGGCGCGGGTGCGGGAACGCGCGCGATTTACCTGTCCGCAGTGGAGCGTGGCTTCGTTCTGAGCGTTGTCGTATTCAGTGTTTGTCAAAATATAATATGGATGAAGAAGACTTATTTTTACTGGAAAATTCTTACTAAAAACGATGTTTCGACATCCACAGTGCTTGAATAGCACTTATTAATTCTTCAACATTTAATTTTGAAGACGCCATCACAACAACGCGCGCGGTCAGCTCGAAGTAGTTTGAGATCCCCCGCTTCCGCGCGGGTTGTCGCTTGCCGCCCGCGCTCCCACTGCGGCCACTTATATGAACGACCTATGACGTGAGCTAGCCGCGCGCTCCCCGCGCAAAGTAGCCCGCGCCGCTTCCCGCGCCCGCGTGCCCACTATGGACACTCAAATGAAGTTCTTCTGTTTAAACTCGCCGCACCGCGCCCGCGTTTGCAGTCTGGCCAAAGGCTTAGCGTATTTGTCACTGCGTTTAAAATTTTGGTGACCGAAATGTGTAGTACAAAAAGTCGTAGAAATTATCTATTGCTATGTCATCACTAAGACCCAAATGTCTTACTAAATTATCCTTTACTGCTTATGAGAAATGAGTAATAATAACGTAGTGACTGACAAAAAATGATACATGTTGAGATTACTAGTCTTAACACCTGATACTTTTTCATGACACATTTTAAGCCACAAAAACTAATCTTAGAGACATCTTTAAAAAGGAATCCCACTTATCCACTACATTACCACAGAACCCAAAAATCAATCTTCGACCAAAAAACATCCTTTTCCCCCATATCACACACACTTCACAGATCTGAAGTAACTGCCCTTACCCACGAGACATGACGACAGATGACGCGTAAACTGCGGGGCGTCGTTGTTGAGTAATGAACGTTCGCCCATTACTCATTACCGGCCGTGACTTGCCCGTGTGACGGGGCCTTTATTTCAGCGCTGCACTACTGTTTCGAATGATTTATGCGTCGTCGTATTTTTATTGTTCAGTTGAGCTATCAATCAGTTTCGTATCTCTAAGCAGTAAGTCTTACTTTCGTTATGACTAGAATGTAAGCTTGTTAGGAGACACTTAATCACGTTAAAGTCCCGCCTTCAAAGCTTATCTAAAAGTGAGTACGTTTCAATACACCACATAATTCGCAAACTGACGAAATCTATTCGCTCAATGTAGCACAAGCACTAAGAAAAAGCTAAAAACAAAACATTAAATTGTCGCTAACATTTAAAATTTAATTAGGCACAGCACTTAATTCATAGCAACAAAATAAAATTTAAAACAAGAAGTCTTTAATTAATTTGTTGAAACCGAGAGCCTACGTGAGCGAAGTCCCAACCTAAAAGGAATCCATTAAAAAGCGTAAATAGTTAGAGACAGTCATTCCCTCTGAAAAATGATCCAATGATTAACATTCTGGACTAGGATCAAATGACATCATCATACATAAAGTTACGTCGATAACAACGCTTAAATAAAAATTCAACATGGCGCTTAGGAAGGAAGTAAGTACTACTTATAGAAACGGTGATGCTAAAGGGAAGTTATAAATTGAAGAATGATTAGCTCCCTACAGATTATTACTGACAAATGTAGCTTAAGCTCCCATTGTATCCAATCCTATTGAACTATTAAAATTTGTAAGAATACTCGAGATTCACAAAGATTATTTGTATGCAATAACGGTACGCCCTCCAAACATCTGTAGTAGCTGAGAAAAAAGAAATCCACATCGATAATGTTACTCGTATTACTCGAAAAGTGAGAGAAATCAACGCTCAGATAAACGATAAGGTAATAACAGAAGCCGATCCTATCTTTTGTGATCTTTTGTTACGCGACGAATACAATGCAGTTGTAAATTTTTGGGTTCTTAACTCCACAATGTTCCCGTCATTAATCTATGGCCGTTGTAACTTGAAGCGGGGTTGGGATCTTTTGTACCTGCTCCGCTCCTCGCCCCTTTGTACCCTGACATGTGCGGGGCAGGGACAAAAACCTTGCGCAATATTGTCTGCCCCAAGACATCAGATGATGTGAAAATAATACCGTAGAATATAAAGCAAAATATCCCTGCTGCAACAGGCTCTTCCAGTTTTCAACGAAGATTCCAATCTCGAAAGCTCGCGAAGTTACAATTTTAGAATTTCGTCACAGATCGAACTCACGGTTTGTCTATCGTTACTATTTTTAAAAATGTCACCCGCAACCACATCTAAGCTTTTTTTGACACGTCGTTTCGACTAAGCCCTTGACATGCATTAACGCCCAACATCGACGCGCACTTTTTCTGTCGAATCTCCAGATGTGAGTGCATCATTAAAATCTTCTATGGCACCAAAAAGATCAAAAGTTATCTCCTCAGTTGGAGAGGTTCCCTCTTGCCCCTGCGTCCCTTTCCCCCACAGGTCCCTTGTTGCCGCGACAGTTAAAGTCGGACGGCCGTGAGGGACGGTCGCTGCCATCCGGGCGTCCCAACCGCGTTGCGTACGATACCGCGTTTGTGAAAACTGTTTTCCTTAGTGTCATTTGCATACGTGAAGTGAAACTGATTACGTTTTGGCAACTGTGATGGGATTTATTGTACGTGTGCAGCTTTAACGGATGTGACAGATTATTTAAAGTTTAAAGTGAACCTTGTGGATTGTTTTTATTTTGTAAATCGCTGCTGATGCATTCTATTTCGGCTGTTTTATTCGGGTAACTATTTTGGTATAATTTGTAATGACAGTTTATTTTATGAGAACCCTTCATCGTTTCATCAAGAACATTTAATAACCACTATCGTCTGTTATGAACTTTACATTTATCGCGTGCCCAACCATTCGTAACAATAAAAACAATTCGTATCTTTCTCTTGAGTGTTTGTATGTACTTTCCATCCAATTATATGACAGATAGTTTTGATAAAACAAGATTTATTACTTGAACTACGTCTAAGGAGATATGGAAGTCGGTCACGGATTTATCAGAATCTTACTCAACGACGGCACCAAAAACTATTATGTAGCTTTTTTACGAGTCACAACGGTAAAAGCGGCTGCAATAGTGACGGTAGGAGAGGCGACATCAGATAAGGTGGAACAGCATAAATAGGCTAATGTCAATTCCCATTACGATGCTTTGTCACGTGTAGAAGATGGTCCAGCAGATATGACGGGAAAAGCTCTAACGATCGTTGTTGTGATTTTAGTACAGATACCGATAATTGTGAGGTGATTTCGGTAATGTTGGGTGCTGTTAGCGTTTTGTGAAAAATTGTTTAGATGATTTTAAGGACTAGAAGATAGTTTTTATCTTTTTGTTTTTTTATTATTTTGAGTGCTTCGTGAAGTTTGTCATGCTTGATTCCTAGGTGGGATGTATTTTAAGAGACAGCTTTTAATTTTAATTTAATTCTAATATAGGCTTAGTATTCTGTTAATAGTTAATCGTGAGTCAACTTACTTCTTGATAGGCGTGAATAATACTGAACGTTAAAATAAGATAATTTTATAGCATTGAACGATTTTACAATTATTTAGTTAATCATGAATTGGTATTTATTTCATTACAATTCATTAAAATGCCATTATGGTAGTGTTAACTCAGATATAAAATAAATCAATTAAAGTTATTGGTCCCAAATAATTTTGAAAATTTATCTTACCAAGTTTTAACAGATAACCGAACATTTTTGTAGTAATGATAATGTTGATGTTTGTGATGTATGTTTTATAATATGTGCTCAAATTAATTTTATTTCATGCAGGATTTGGAAGTCGATAGAATTTGTTAACTGTTATTATGTGACGAGTTACTGGGCCATCGTTTATCAATTACTACGACACCCGTCGACTTTTACAACTTGGACAAGATGATAAGCAACTGATAAAGTTTGTTGGCTTTTGACTGCTAAATGATCGTAAATACATGAATCATTATCGAATTAACACCACATAATTCTATCGTCAAAAGTTTCTTTAACTTAGCACTAAGCTTTCTTATAAACAATAGATTCGACAGTAACGTCAAATTAAAAACCTTCGACCTACAATGGTAATATTTTCACACGTTAACCCAATCTATTTTCAAGACATAACATGACCTCTATATCTGGCCTTACAAGTACATTATGATATTGAGAATTTATCACTGATAATTGTAGGTACAAGCCCTTCTAACTTTGCCAAGGTAGTTATTAATTGAAATTCGTATTAACTTTAATGGTTATATGTAGCTACAGTGATTTATATGTGTTTTTATTGCTGAATTATATAACAGTCTATCATAATATAAATTTATGTGAACACGTTTTAGTTTTGAACAATCTTGAAATTGTTTAAAGGTGACTGACATTATTCGTGCGTAATAAATTTTAAGACAGTTAATATTTTAGAGATATTAAGCACAACAGCATTAATAACGTTAATAGGTATAGGAACATTAACTATTATGAAGATTGCATCATTATTAACGATACAACTACAACTCAATGTGTCTTCACGTGGTCATGTCAGTTATGCCCATCGTCTCGTCCACATGTGTAGAAACTCTGTCCTATTCTACGGATGAAAGAGCATGAAAATAAATAAATAATAAGGCCTCGCTACAATCAACGCAGCACGAATGTTCATTAAACATGCAAAATCTTCTAAGGTTTGTTTACAGTAGCGATAAGATTACCCACGGAAGCTCTTATCGCAAAGTTCCGTAACTGAGCTATGTTGTGTGCCAGCAATAAAGTGAATTGCTAACTTGCGATTGCGACGTTTGATTGTCGCAGAGTTACGTCGAGATCGCAACGAAATATTGAATTTGATGATATTGATAGTCTTCGCTGTTGTGTTCATCTGTTTGAATGGGTTACGAAATAGTCAACATTAAGAACGTTAAAGATAAACTAATGTGTTAAGTTGTGATCATAAAATAAGCGAGTTGGTCAAATATATTATGCAAATTGAGAATTTATTTGTGCAGCTAAGTAGTAATAAATTTTGTTTAAATAGTTTTAATGTAGTGAATATTATGGATACTTATTCAGTAATTCCTGACTTTGTAGTTAATTAACGCATTACTACGTTTACTTTAAACTAGCGGCCCGCCCCGGCTTCGCACGGGAGGACATTTTTCCTTCATTTATGCTCCGCTCCTATTGGTTGTAGCGTGATGTTACGTGATGTTATATAGCCTATAAGTTTCCTCGATAAATGGACTATCCAACACAAACATATTTTTTTCAATTCTAACCAGTAGTTCCTGAGATTAGCGCGTTCAAACAAACAAACAAACTCTTCAGCTTTATAATATTAGTATAGATATTGTTACTTCAAAGTTGGATGTTAAAGAGGCTTGAACAAATGAACGAAAATAAGTTTACAACTTTTGTATCTTTCTCCTAGACTTTTCCCAATTATCTTAGGGTCAACTTCCAGTCTAACCAGATGCGACTGAATAAGGAGTATTTTACACAGAGCGACTGCCATCAGGCCGAATGCCGATATCCTAAGGTTAGACCGGTTGTCAGACTTTCGGGCTTCTGATTACCCGTAACAACTGTCAATGGTGTTTGTATGACACCCGGGATCGACGGTTTAACGTGCTCTCCTTGGCACGGAGAGGTCTCGATGTGTAACGAACTGTCTCCCATCCACTGACTGACCGTGGCAGGCGCAGCTTAACCTCGCAAATCGTATGATCGGCGCGGCTGCTAATTATCCACGAGGCCCTCCTTTATATTAAGTAATTAAATGTCAATAATGAAGGCTCTGATATCCGTAAAAATGAAAACGTAATCCTCCTATCTAAAAAGAGAAAATACCGAAATGTCGCAACCGAATATAGGACAAACTAATCTAAAGTTAACATCAGTCGCACGCACGTAGCCTACCTTATTAACGTTAGAGCAAAGGTGGTAGGATTCACCTTGTACCTTACAATTTGTATGCTCATCTCATTGGCTAATGATCGGAAGTTTGGGCAGAGGATGTTTCAACTATTCATTAGTTCGATTTTTGGTAGCGAATGGTATAAGAGTGAAGTGAGAGCGGACAGAGTAACATTCTAAAGTCTAAGGGCAAAAACAAATCATTGACATGTTAGTCTAATAATCGAAATGTATCAAGTGTGTACAAAGTACCTCTTTTTAATAACATAACATACAGATAACACACCTGTATTCCTCGAAGAGTTGGGCAGAGATGTATAGTAACACCCTCATTTCGCCGTTATGTTTAAGTCCCATGGAATATGCGAGGCTACTGCCATCAACCGGGCACAAATCCAAACACTGGGCTGCTAATGAGGAGTTCCACACGGAAAAATCCAATAACACTGCACGATCTGGGGATCGAACCCAGGGCCTCACAATCAGCAGTCGCGCTTGCCACCAATAGCACGAGGCAGTATATTTAATACTAGCGGCCCGTCCCGGTTTCGCACGGGTGGACATTTTTCCCTTTTTTGCAACATTTTTCATGTATGCTCCGCTCCTTTTGGTCGTAGAGTGATGTTATATAGCCTATAACCATCCTCGATAAATGGACTATCCAACACAAAAAGATTTTTTCAATTCCAACCAGTAGTTCCTGAGATTAGCGCGTTCAAACAAACAAACAAACTCTTCAGCTTTATAATATTAGTATAGATGAAATTAATAAAGCATTTTTATTAATGTATGTGGTCTTTAGCTATTTGTAGTATGACAGCATTGCATTAAAACGTAAGAATTACATTTCTATTTCGATCCTTAATGTTAGTCTCTACTTAGTTAATTGATAGATTGCCTACTGACACATAACTGTTATAGGTAAATTGATCTACATTACAATGATCATAGATCATTATCGAATGAAGAAAGGTTCATGAAGGCACAACTGTTTAACGACTAGAGTATAACAGCCAATTTAAATAACATAACGTTTGCCATTCATCACTACTCAATATAAGAAATGATCGCCACTAAATTTATATACGTAAAACCTGTCATACATCATTTAAATTTATTACCTACAATATCGTCAAATGGAGTAAACGAAACATGATGTAAATTGCACACAAAATACACTAATGTTAACGACGTAAACATTAATGATGTAGAACTATCTAAGGTCCAACCAAAATACCTGGACAAACTTTTACGTGTAATTGAACACATTATCTATGCAAAAAAAACGAGATCCAAGTGTTTTTTTTTTCTAACCAATTTTTTTTTTCTATTTTAATTTTACATTTTTCACTTCACTGTTTAGGTAAAACACGGCACGGAATTATCGCGCGACCCAGTGGCGGTTGATGCATAAGAAACGGATGAGTTTATTCTTAAAGAGTAAAGCCAATTTAAAACGTTATTATTTTTTGGTTAGAAAAAAAAACACTTAGATCTCATTTTTTTACATAGATGTGATCAGTTAAACATATTGAACACTGTGTAAAAGTTTGTCCAGGTATTTTGGTTGGACCTTATATAAAGGCATTGAAAATATTTCTGATATTGTTACCATACCAGTTGAAAAGGCCATGATAGATTTAACTTGGGAACCAATAAATCAATATTCTCACATTGCCAACGTACTTTTATATCAAATAATTAACACACCACCACCTGAACCATTATTCGATTATTACAAAATCTTTAACCACATACCTCTCATTATTCGTAAGTTCATCAATATTTGCTGCATCATTATGAGTAAGCAGTTCTAAACAGAATGCCCTTACAATTTGGGCCAATAGCTCTGTTCACCTTGATTGTACGAGATCTGATTGACCTTAAACTGTATTGTTATGATGATCTAGTTTAGGAGGAAAATAGTGTATGACGGTTGAAGATTATCGATATAAATTTTGTTTACTAAGTACTATTATCATTCGGGTTTACCTATGTGCAGTATAATTTATGATTATCTGATTATATAAAATCACGCCTTGTATTCCCCGAAGGGTACGGCAGAGGTGTTTTTAGTACACCCTCGTTTCGCCAGTTATGTTTAAGTCCTATGTAATAGGGGACGAGCCTATTGCCACTAACCGGGCACAAATCCAGACTCCGGGCTGTACTGAGAAATTCCTAATGGAAAAACCCAATAACACTTTACCCGACCTGGGGATCGAATCCAGGACCCCATGCTAAGCAGTCGCGCTTGCGACCACTAGACCAACAAGGCAGTCAGTTCAATTTACAATTCTAAAAATAATTTAATCTTTATAGATGACAACACATTTGGTGCTGTGGCTGAGCAATTGGCTTGTGCGTTACGGGTCGTGGGTTCGATTCCTACACGGAACAAATATTTGTATGGTCCACAGATAGTTGTTCCGGGTCTGGGCGTTTGTGCATGTGAAAATTTGTGTCTGTAAACGCGCCCACGATACAAGAGAAATCCTAGTGTGGGACAAAGTTTTTTTAAAAAGAAGATGTGATCGGCTTCTTCCAAGGATTTGCAAGCACGATTTACGTTATACGTAATTCTTCTTGGGAAAAAGAGCTGTTCGTTATATTGTAAAAAAATTATAAAGAAGCGAACTAGCTTTTGCGCGTTTAATATTACTAAGGATATGCAAGAAAAACGTCTCAAGTTAAAATTAACTTAAACACATTTAAAGTGACTACGGCAAAGCCAAAAGAAAACTTTTACTTTAGTGACTGCGTACCAGTTTTTCCAAGATTTAATACACGACTTGTTCTTTGTTTTAAATTTTGAAGTTTTCTTTATAACATAGACTAGTTTCGTTTTAAATTTTAATTAAAAGTGACCAAACTACTGAAGTTTGTTTTTAGTTTAGTTGGCTTCACTATTCAATGGCGGATACATAACTAGAATGTTTCTAGTCACATAGTTATTGAATAAAATGCTATAATAAAGTCAACTTAATCGAAATGTAGCAAGTAAATTAAGTACCACTCCTTTAAAACGATCATTTTGGCATAGTAACCAATGACACTTTAAAATAAGTACCAATAATTTAACCGCTACGTAACAATAACATATTTGACAGTTCGTTTGAAATACAACGTTCAGCAGTCACAGCAGTTAATACAACATTGTTGCAACAAGAAGCAATAACGTTGCACACGTCTTTATAATCCAATACAAGGTTTTATGTTACAGGAATGTTGTTTTCTACATTGTAACTCCAAATAATAATATCGTTTGTTTTAGCTACCATAGATTTCTCTGCCATTTAATAATTTTAAGAACTTACTACTAAATGTCCACCTAATATTGCTTCTACAATTTTGCTGTATTGTAAAATTTTATGAATACCTGTCGTGACTTTGTGGTCTTGCTTATTTGCCCAGCTCTAAAGTATCAACCTTTGAAATGCAAGTAGTAAAGTGCTGGGTTTAAATGTCATTATTATGCATAATAGTATCAAGTTCCGAGCAAGTCGCCCACAAGTGTAATGATAGCTCATTTCCTAAGATTATTCCTGGAAAGGAGCATAAAAGTAAGTTGCTTTTCCAACACCTACATCACTTTACAAAACAACTGATACTACTTTGTTTAATGTGTTAATTTTTATCAATAATATTTTACTCAGTAATTCAGGCATTGTACTTTTCATATTATGGTTTAACTTTTCGTCTACTACTCGGTTCAACCACGTCGGAAATTTTGTCCATATAATGACTGCATTATTCAAATTCCGTGTCCACAAACATTGTTTAATCTGGTTGATCTCTTCCACTATCTTTGTTTTCATCATAAACTTTATTAACGCCAGTAGCTACTGGTTGATTATCTCCATAATTATCAAAAGCTTAATCACTATAGTTTAGAACATTTAAGTACTCATTTAGCGGTTAAATAATTTTGATATGTATCTGTTGACACTTTATTAACTGACTTGTTGGTCTAGTGGTGGCTAGCGCAACTGCTTATCGTGAGATCCTGAATTCAATCCCCAGGTCAGGCAGTGTTATTGGGGTTTTCCGTGTGGAATTCCTCAGTAGCAATAGGCTTGCCCCTTTTACATGAGACTTAAACATGAATGAAAGAAATGAGGGTGCTACTATACACCTTTGTTTAACCCTACGGGGAATACAGGCGTGATGATGTTATGACACTTTAAAAGCTCTATAGAAAAGTACAAACTGCAGTTGAATCAGAATTCAAAGCCGTATCGATGTTTGTTATAAAACTACCGTTGGAAAGTTCCAATATAACAGTAACGTGCTAGTTTAATGATCATAAGTGTGTATAGTAATGACAGGTGGCTATACCATTGTTAATGGGAGTGCCACAGTAACCCATTTCTCTCAGTCATCTCTTACAACCTGCGTGGGATTGAGAACAGCTGAAATAACTATATAATTTTTCTTTTATAGTACACACTTCTATATACACCTATCTTTGTATTTTCTACTTGACTGCTTTTTTGGTCTAGTGGTCGCAAGCGCGACTGCTGAGCATGGGCTCCTGGGTTCGATCCCCAGGTCGGGCAAAGTGTTATTGGGTTTTCCATTACGAATTTCTCAGTTGTAATTCGGATTTGTACCCGGTTAATGGCAGTACGCTCTCTCCCTATTACATGGGACTTAAACATAACTGGCGAAACGAGGGTGTACTAAAAACACCTCTGCCAAACCCTTTGGGGAATATAAGGCGTGATGTTATATCATGCTGTATTTTCTTCAGCGTCTTCGGTAGTTTTATAGAAAATCAAACAGTGTATTCACACAATGTAAAATATCTGGTATACGTCCTTGAACTTTACCTTTTGTTGCCCACAATCTACTTTCTTTGCGGTTTCTTTGATCACGCCCAAAACTTTTTGTAAACAATACTTACTGCGGTTCTTCAAAAATTATTCACACAACATGTCCAATTTCTATAAAATATGTTTCGTCACACCAAATCGGCTTTTTACCACAAGCCTCTACTTACCGGCCTATAATAGGGCCATTTATTTTTTCCCCAAAAATAGCCCTAAAGGGTCCTATTAGTCACGGTGCGGTGCCATACAAAAGTGTTCTGGCTAATGACGCGGTGGGCTTGTACTTTGGGATATGATCAGAAATATGGACCATCGGTTTTTCGAAAGTTTTTTGATGTTTGAAATATGTCTATAGGTATGTCAGTGGTTTTTGTTTCTCTTGTTGAAGAATTTTGTGACTATTATTTTTGATTAGTTCTACATATTATTACTTTTTGACGTGAACTAATCTTGTTATACCGAAATTGGAAATCAACTATGTCTGATGATGCGTAGTTAAATAAGTAATGAGTATCGCTGTTGTTTACGAATTGTAGTCAGATGTTATAAATCAAGGATATTACATCTTCAGTGACCCCTAGCACAAACGTTTGTCGTATCGCTAATGTTAACTGTCCTATAACATTTTGGTTTATTGTTTTGCGACATGCAGAATTTGTATCGTACATAGATCTTTTATATGAATGAAGTTTTCAATTTCATCAAATAGTATATGCGAATAATTCCGATTCAAAATTCACTTACACTAACGTTACGTTTACGTTAGTAACTCGACAGCCTTCGTGCTAGGCCTACATTACTAAAATTGTGTTTCGAATTTTAGATTCACTTCTTTACCATATTTATACCTTTTAGTATTCCTAAGGCAATGCATATCAGGGAACATAAAATGTTCTGCCTAGCTTTTTCCAACTATGTTGGGGTTAGCTACCAGACTAACTAGATGCGATTGAATACCAGTATTTTACACGGATTGATCAGACCTCAGCAACCCAATTACTGAGCAATGCCGTTATCCTAAGTTTAGACCAGTTGTCAGACTTTTCGGATTTCTGACTTCTAACGACTGTCGTAGGTATTCGTATGACACCCGGGACCGACTGTTTAACGTGCTCTCTGAGGTCCGGAGGGGTCTCGATGTGTAACGAATGGTTACCCATCCACAGAGTGACCGCAGCTAGTGCAGCTTAACCTTGCAAGTCGTATGATCCGCACGGTTGGTAATTAGCCACGAGTCGCTTCACGAGTAGTGAACATTAAATAATAATACAAATCATCACCTCATAATTTCAAACAATAGAATCTAAGGACGATAAATAGTCAAACATTCACACACCACACAATGCAAGTACCAATACAAAGTCGTCTAAGTAAATATTGATCTAACTTTCCAACGTTATTGTTTTAGGTGATGCGCGCGCGCAAGTGAACATGGCGCGGGGGGGTGTCGTGCTCCTCGTGCTATGGGTGGCCGTCGCCGCCGACAAACATGGTAAGTACCACGGTAAATTTTTTTTGTTCTTTTTGTTCTTCTGCTAAGACTGAAAACGTGATGTAGGTTTTAGTTATAGGTAGTGGAATAAAAGGAATATAATATTTATATAAGCCATTTAAAAGCATTGCAGTTGTGCAGCAGCATTGAATTAGTACAGGTTTTATCTGCATGATCATTATTTGTGTAGGTAGGTACTTACATTCGAATGTGTTAGTAGATATGAACTTGTTTAGCTCTCTATTATAAGTCATAAACTCTGTTGGAATAAGTCAGTGAATAACTCCAGCAAAGCTTTTTTAAGTACGCAGGTCCTCTACCAAAAAGCTTTCACTTTGTTGAACGTGTAAATCTGAAACTTCCGCGCAAAATATTCATGAAATTCTAATCCCCCGACTTTCAAGAATTTAGGTCACAGTCCTTAATTTAAAAAGTTCCAACTCCATATCTTCACGGTTAATTACCGGCCATGATTTATGGAGAGGCAAAATTTCTCCCCGTAAAACATCGTTTTATCTGTGACCCTCAAAAATCTAAGTGGGGTAACAAAAAACTGTGTAAAAACTGCAAAGTTTGCACCTAATCTTAGATCTGATAAAGAAGGCAAAAAGTGTAACTGTCACCAACGGATCTTTGATGTAAAAAAAAGATGATACAATGGTGCAGTCGAGTGGCAAAAAAAGGAAAGAAATAGTTTCTCGTCACGACGCGATAATGCAACTTACAAACACGAAATTATCTGTATTGGGGGCGTCAATTTTGATGCTTCGTTGTAAAATGCAAGAGGAACGACATTGTATGTTGTCACAGCGCTTCCTCTAAGATTGACATGTGAGTACAGTTAATCAAACTGTATTATTTGGACTCGGTAATGTATTTTACAAACATTATGACATGGCGCTTTGTTAATCCGTCATGATCGAAATGGAACAAACAAGCAGTAACCATAAGTATCAATATTGTCTGTCATCATCTTACGGATTTTGTTGAAATCGATGAGGAAAGACATGCTATTATTTATTTCGAAGCTCGTAACGTAAAACGACAGTATAGTTAGTTGTTATAATGTACCTACGGTTTATTTCTTCTGTGCACACGTTTATATTGAGTTAACTGTTATTTAGCCTACACATTCTGATTTTGACACAACAAAACAATTCATTAGATCATCTGTGGCACTTATTGCTATCTTAAAATCCAACACGTCACTTCTGGTTGTCAATTGAAGCAGTGTTTATGCTTCTAGTGTTAAATCTTTTTGAAGTTCCCCTTCAAAGCAAAAGAGTTCTTCATTAAGAAATTTTCTATTAATGTGTTTCTGTATTCATTATGTTTTTTTACTCTAGATGGATTATCTAGAGTAAAGAAATACACCAATGTTTTTATAAGCCCAACTGCTAAAGCGGACCACAACACAAATATTACTGCCTCGTTGGTTTATTGGTGGAAAGCGCGACTGCTGATCGTGAGGTCTTGGGTTCGATCCCCAGGTCGGGCAAAGTGGTATTCCTCAGTAGCAGCCCGGAGCTTGGATTTGTGTCCGGCTTGATGGCAATAGGCTCGCAGACTATTACATGGGACTTAAACATAACGGTAAATTGAAGGTGTTACTATATACCTCTGCCCAACCCTTCGAGGAATATAGGCGTGTTGTTATGTTATCTTAACACAAACATGAAATAAATCACCATCATTATCAGTACCATCATTGCTCGCGTTACCAATTCCCATTGCGTGACATCCAGATAAAACGCCATTGCCTTATATAACACAATTTTTCTACATAACAGTGTCTTGCTAAACAAAAGCTAAATGTATAAGAATCCAGGTCATGAATGTACCTACGTGTGAAAATTACGTTTCGTTAATGAATGAGAGAATCGATACTCATGTGAGATTGTGGGATAGTTTGGAGTGTGAGTTGGTCACGACTTTTTAAATGGTAACGATACAATGGATGCTGGATTATGTGAACAGTGCACGTTCTGTTGGGTTAAGGTTAGTACTGATGTAGGTTGCGAGACCTTTGTAAACGAAGACGAAATCTAAAGGATATTTTTTTTTTGCTTTGGAATGAAAACGCAACTGACTGCCTTGTTGGTCTAGTGGTGGTAAGCGCGACTGCTGAGCATGGGGTCCTCGGTTCAATCCCCAGGTCGGGCAAAGTGTTGTTGGGTTTTTCATGTGGAATTCCTCAGTAGCAGCCCAGAGTTGTGCCCAGTTGATGGCAATAGGCTCACCCCCTATTACATGGGATTTAAACATAACTGGTGTAACGAGGGTTTACTAAAAAAACCTCTGACGGACCTTTTGGGGAATACAAATCGTGTATGTATGTTATGTAAAAATGCAATGAGTAGATACCACTGAGAAAATTAAATAATGATAAGATGAATATTATTAATCAACAAGAATTACTTTAATACAAGTCTAGCAGTATCTCTGTACCTACTGCTTAGAGCAAACAGATAAGCAAACTCACGTAAAAAATCAAGAGCCCGAATGCAAAAAAGAAACAAGACACCAAGATTACATCAACGCACCTCAACACAACACTTCCTTGCGACAACAAACTAGTCGATTCAAAGCTCACAAAATCTCTACCTTTCTCCGTTACCGCGAAAAAAATCCATACATCCATTAAAGTTGAAATCGGAAACAACCACTCGTAAGCAGCTGTTGGCGTGAATGAAACACAAAATAATAGCGAAATGCTCCCAGGAGAAGCCATGGAGCATTATAACCCGACTAACAAAGGGATTATCTTGTTTGGGAACCTCTTGACTGGCACTCTATGTATCGTATTACCATTGAAGTTTTTGTGGGTGTGGTCCAAGTCGGGGTGAGAATTCGGCGGAATTCAAAGAAATTTTGGTACATTTTTTGCGCCTTGTTAAGTGTTGTACGTTAACGGTTCAGTTGTTTCGATAATTTGAAATGTATTGTTGCTATTTCCACGTTCTTTGGGGTGTTCTGATTTTTTTATATTGTCTATACTTTATCAGGTAATGGTTCTTTAAACACGTTTGACACGTTTGGTGTAGTGGCTGAACGATAGGCTTCTGCGCTTAGGGGTTCGATTCCCGCACGAATCAAATATTTGTATGGTCTGCAAATAGTTCCGATTCTGGCCGTTTGTGTATGCGATTTGTGTCTGTAAATGCACCCACGATACAGGAGAAATCCTAGTGTGGAGCAGTTTTTCTAAAAAAAAAACTTATTTATATTAGGTGTAGTATGTTATCTGTTCTAGAATTCAAAGAAACGTTGATTGTTTAACTAAATTCCAATTAGTTTGCAACATCGATACTAGATCATGAGTCACTTAATTAAAATTTCATAGAATGCGATATCTTATCTTAAACTAAACTGGACTATGTCATGTATAATAGAATACTTAAAATTCCTTTTAATTTTTTTTATTCTATTTTTTTCGAGGTGTTTGTTCACTTTTTCACGACTATGCAAACCTCGTATATCCTACTTTATTACTTAAAAATAAAATAAAATATTAATAATTACATACAAAAAAAATACATCAGGGAACCGCTACACAATTCCAGCGGCATGGATTCCCACAATAGAGGAATCAATGACACTCCCAATCAACCTTCTCCAAAAAAAGAAACAGCCGCTCACAAAGCTTAAAGTTCTTGATAAAACTTATCCAAAACGATTAAACTAAAATAATGTTGCTTGCTTGATCGATTTCTCACAACCCTTGTCAATACCTATATACGCTCTTGTATCTTAACAATTTCGTTCTCATTTTTTACGAACTCGTCACCAAACGACATCAGATCACGATGCTCCTCATAGCTCGTTTATTTCGAGCTCCGCGTATCCCCGCCTACAGTGCCATTAAATAGATCGAGTGCATCTTTTTACGTCTCTCAGGCGCTAAGTGCATTTGCTAGTAAACTGCATCAAGCATCGTCTTTCGAATGACGTGTGTATGCTACAGATGTTTGGTAATGCATCCGCTTATTCTATTGTCTTAATTCTTGCGAAATGAACATTTGTGTTATCTTGTCGCTTGTTTTGCTATCTTTACATATCTTTTGCTTTAAGCAGACAACCCTAAGTGGTATCAGCGTTAAGTGCTTTAGATACGTAGCCACGTGCAGCCGTTAAAATCTCTGGTTAGACATTGCATGACACATCTCTTCATCCGTCAAATGAATGGGCAACGTCTGTACTGTGATATCAGACTTCAAACTAGGGTAACACAGTAACTCTTTCCTTCTCGGTTCTAGCTAGCATTTCTTTCACATATAGTTTACCTTCCATAGGAACACCATTTTCAAAGCCTTGACTTCTAACTCTCTGTCGCATAGCAACACACTATGTAAATACAACTGCATTCCTGTTTTATATACTTGTAACGCATAAAGGTTCTGTTATCGCTCAACTGAATAGGGCACAAACCGATACCGCTGCTATTACGGCCAACTTTTATAAGAGCACCGTATAGCCACTTAATGTAACGGCTACATCTGTTAAGTATCAGTGATAGTATCCCTTAATAAATTTAATGGGAATATTTAGTTTATTTATACATATAAATAGAGTGCTTTAGATTTTGTATTAAGATAGAGACGCTTTGAATAAATGGATCTGGTTTTATGATGTCCAATATAAGTGGATAATAACCTTGGTCACAACGCTATTTGGGAAGTATTGATCAAGAATTGGTCATTAACTTTAATTTCCCTGATAAAGAATAATTTTAAATGTACCTGCTTCATTGGTCTAGTGGTGGCAAGCGCGACTGGTGATCGTGACGTCCTGGGTTCGATCCCCAGGTCGAGCAAAGTGTTATTGGGTTTTTCGTGTGGAACTCCTCAGTAGCTGCAAGGAGTTTGGATTTGTGCCCGGTTGATGGCAATAGGCTCGCCTCCTAGTATATGGGACTTAAACATAACGGTAAAAAGAGGGTGTTACTATACATCTCTGCCCAACCCTTCGAGGAATACAGGCGTGATGTTATGCAGCTTATTATACGTTAGTAAAAATTACTTAAGCTCTTAGTTACCGTTTATTCATTTATCTTTTTCTTTCAATTGATACTTACATAACACAAATGCTAAGGTTCTTAAGAATTGAAGATCAAAGTAGCAACATCCTTTGATACTACATCTTCAATTCTAAAAGGCATCAAGGCCCAGTAATTGTCTGCCATCATCAATAAAATCAATTGTTAGCGCATCTTTAGAACGAATGGAACGAGCCAAGAATTCTTCTTGGACGTTGATTAAGAACGGCCCATCAATAAAACTGCTATCTGGAATAACATCGATGCCTTCATTAATTATTTTGTACTAGCTTTTACTGGCTTGGGTTGAAACTTAATACCTGTGAAGTGTGTTCCATTAATTTAGATCAGTTTCAATTTTGGGTAGGAAACGGTAACACTTGATACTTTTGTACTACCAGATGAAAGTTTTATTGCAGCTTTAACGACGTCATTAGTTAATACGATATATTTCATTCTTGGGGCGCATTGTAGCATCGTTTTTGAATTGACTTCAAGACTTCCCTAAAGCCATACAAAAGTGAAAAACTTAATAAAAGAAACAATGGAACAGAACTTTATTTATCACAAGACGGTATTGCTCATACTTAATGACAGGATGACGAACCCCGAGATTTCGTTTCGTTTATAGATTTCGTCCCAGAGAGACAGAACATTCGTCAAACCGTACGCGTTTCACGTCACTCGACATTTCGTCCCATTTAAAATTCTGTGATTCCAAACGTTTGAGGTATTTTAAAACAAAGAAAACATACCATTAGTTATGTGAAGAATGCTATAAGTGATTTGTTTATTGTGACGTAAACGGGAAATGGGAAAATATACTAGAAATAGGAATTTATAAGACTAAGGGAGAAGTATTTTTAAAATAACGAGTAACTCCTGCAGACAATGGTAGACTTTGGACACACTTTAACGTCCAATTTTACAAGAGGTTCTCTAAAACTGTTGTGTTAGTGTCTTTATAGTGTTTTAATTTATTTTATTAATTAAGTTGGCTATGTTTTTACTACTTACACTTAAAAGTAGGTTCAATATTTCTTTCATCAACCTAAACAATGGTGCATGTAAAGTTCTTTAAAGACTAGTCTATCCTATATCACCACCATTTCTCTCATCAAACCAAATTAAAAACAATAGACACAAAGACACTGAAACACTAAAATTTTAAAGCTTTATTCACTCTACAGTACAATACAAATAACATCAAAGCCATTCACATCGATCGAAGTACAAACGCTAGACATTTATTTATAATTTACGAACGTCGTGACGGCGATCGGTTTAGTTACGCTTCTTGTAACGTTTAAATGGAGTTTCGTCACTACAGATAACACTTGTACACGAAATGTGAACGCTACTCTTAGTTTAAGATGGTTAGGGCTGGCCACTTAGCAAATCAATTAAAAATATTCTATGACATTTTACTTCGTAGATAAGTCGAGCTAAAGAAGAAAAACCTTTTCTTTTCTACCGAATAATCGATGGTCACTTTTAGTGTTGAAGTTATAAATTAAAGATTGTTTGTTATAGAAAATTATTCTATTAAATTATTTTATACAATAATACCTATAATATTAAGCAAAGCATTCTTATGACTTTTTATCGAATATTTTTGTCCATCGTCTTATAAAAAATTATCACTACTGAAATATCCACGAGTAGTTTTAGCTGTAATCCTCAAGGGAAGTATGTTCCAAGTTATTGCTGTATTATTTCTAGTAGCATTCAAATTTCAAATACCGCACCAATTACTCGTAACTCACACTACAAACTTAGTTCAACACAGTTACCAGCCCTAACTACCGACCTACATAACAAAAGCATTGATTTAAACCAGTCAATAGGAAACTCACACATCAATAGAAATACGATAGCAAATGCACTCGAATCGAACATTAATTAAAATTGTGATAAAGCAACGAATCTTGGTAAAGATTATGAAATATTTGATACTAATAAAGCCGTTAATCAAATTCCAAGTGCTAAAAACCAATTAAAATTGACAGGCGACTTGCCCAATCGGATGGTCAGAAAGGCTCGAAGCAAATAGAATATGTAATTGACTTCACCTTCGTCACTGTGACATGAAGATTGTTTTTTTTTGTAGTGGAAATGGTAATTAAGTGTCCCGTTCGGATTGGTATTATAATTAGAATGCGTTTAGTATTTTGTTTTGAGTCCAACAAATGCGTGAGATTGAATTTATATGAATTGATGAGTATTGTATTATCTATTATGAGGCACGTTTCGGGACTTAGATAGTGAATAGGTTATCGTTGTGCCCAATTTATATCTCTTTATAAATACTTTATTATTGTCTTTTCAATTTAAACAGCACTGCTAATGAAATATAAGGAATCCATATCAGACTATTTAATAATCAGTCGCAGGAAATAAGTTAATGATATTAATATATATTTTATTAATGTCCTACTTTATAATGCTTAATACTACAGATAATTCTCAATTCTTATTGAAACAATAATATCGTGCGATTTCGTTTTGGTCATGCAGCTTAAGCAGCACCTGAGCAGTCCTGAACTAAATTGGTATTTTAATCATTTTAACACAATTTCGAGCCACTGAGCGGAAAATGCTCAACGAAACAAATCCTATTAAGGAAAAATAGATTCCAAGAAGGAAATATCGTTCGGCCCCCACGAAAACGGAAATAGAAATAAGTTGAACGGAAGTGAAACTAATTAAGTTATCCACGGTTCGCTCGGGTTGCGGTTTATTTTCGTACAATTCCCTAGTTCAAATAATAGTAATACTGTCAACAGTGTAGGAGTAACATACACTGATGTGCTGATACCGATTTTAGGCGAAATTCTGAAGAGGGAAGAATTCATGTTGATGTTATTGGAATTTGAAGTTAACGAGGGGGATTTAAAGTCGGTTTTGGCTTGAAGAAATCTGAAATTATTAAGAAGGGTGTACCATATACAAATATCTGTGTTTTGCGTGTAAATAGGCGCGAGTGAAGCTTCATACCAGGTGTGGAGTTGGAGTGAAATCGATGGCATAACTTGGAGGGTACATGTTATTATGACAGTTGCTATTTATCCAAAGCGACACAGAATATATTTTAACTCCGCAATTAGAATAAGTCTGTACGTAAGCGAAAGCTATTAGTCTTATTAGCGTTGGTGTTTCGTGAAGTTTTAATTGGTCTTTAAATTGTTTGTGACGTTTTTGAGAAACGAACGTGGCGTCGTGTACTTACTTTAATTTGTCCCCACGATATGATTACAAAGTTTTAATAGTAGGGAATTTGTTACATTCCAGTTTCTAAATGACATATTACCTCAAGTTTAAACGTTAATAATATCTGTATGTTTTATTCATAAAATTGGAAATCTTCATTTATTTAATTGGAAAAGTCACAATGGGGATTGAGATGCCTCACCCAATTTGTAAATGGGTTTTTTGATGACTTGGCATTGACGGCAGTTATTATGACAATTGTTTAGAAATCACTTTTCAGGACAACATCAATTACTTAGCGTTTATTGATCTTATCTGATAGAAATAATATCCATTTTTCATTTATATCACTTTCCTATAACATTGGAACCCTATTTCAGTGAACATCTAAACGTTGCATAGTTGCTAGGATAGGAATATGATTTAAGAATTATATTAAATTATGACCACTTTAACTATGTAGTACTCAATGTATCAAGTCTAATGGATTTTATCTTTTGTTACAGAGGTGTCAAACACAACAGAGACAGAGCACACCACAGCAGCTCCAACGCCTCCCATACCTTTACGACCAGAATACGCTCACCCTGCTGGCGTTGAAGCTTTAGACCCATACAATTCAGAAAAGAATCATGCACCACCCCATCATAGAGACTATCTAGAAGAAGATTACGACCACGAATCACACAAAGAAGACGAACACGAGAACAGAGAAGATGCAGACGAACTACCTTCTTTATCCGGAGATCATCTTTTACAAAGTTCTACCGATGATTTACCAATGTTTCTTCTAGAGCCACAGCACGCTTTTGTGGTTAGAAACAAACCTGCTGTATTGAGGTGTCGGGCAGCGAATGCTCTACAAGTGTATTTTCAATGTAATGATGTACGATCCGTAGCTAGTACGCAGTTTGAATTTGTGGATCCCCAAAGTGGTGTTAGAATTGTGGAGGCAGAGTGTAATGTGACCAGAGATCAATTGGATGAATACTTTGGTGAAGACAGATTTACTTGTACCTGTAATGCTTGGAGCAGCAGAGGTGATATTAGAAGTCAGCCCGCCGTCGTTGAGTTGGCATGTAAGTATTTTCATTATTACTCAAATGACTATGTGTAATGTGTACGCAGATTTTTATCATAAGTTTTGAAAATATTTTCCTCATTGTTATAAGTGATGTTTGATCTTACTGTGCTATCAATTTTCGATGTTTGGCAATGAACAGATTTTATAGATTTTTATTATTGGTTCGAGTTTTCCTTAATAGGTATCAAGCGTAACTTAAATGGTAAAAAAATAGAGTCTAATACAAAATATTAATACAACCTTAATAAAATATTTCACCGTTTGATACTTCAATCTTTCCGCTTACGATCAACTTAATTCATCGTCGAATTAGATTTAATCTCAAGCCATTAATTAATTTTATCCGTCAGATCAAAAAAATAAAGTTATTTTTTTACTATCTCGATTCAATCTCATATCGACAGCTCTATTAGTTACCCACATATTTCCAATTTCTACGGTGTTTGGATAGTTATAAAAATATATTGTTTCCTGTCGAACTGGCACGCGGGCGCGGTACATTTCATCAAAACTCATAATTTGTGGCGAGTTTCCGTGGACGATTTTAGACTAACCCAGTTGGGATTGTTGCACGCCCATCTCCGGTCGAAGACATTACGTTAATAGCTACGGATCATCGTTCTTTTCACATGTCAAGATAAATTCTTGTGAACTTAATATCAATAGTTCCTATCTCAAAATTATAACTTGAGATAATAATGGATAAAAATTTACTTTCCTAGCAAATACTTCACGTTATCAACTCTAACCGCTTCATTCAAATAGGGACTTTTTATGACTACAGGACACCATGACTTTGGCTTCACTTCGACATGCATTTATGTATTAACCAACTACTTTGATGGATCTTATACGTATGAATGAAGCGACAGACGTTGAAGTGTGATCCATTATCGTATCTAAATTACTCCTTAGTCGCGACCGGTTGTATAAGTTTATCGTCTTCTAACATCACTTGAACTTGATTCATGACAACCGCATTTTTGTCTTGCACTGAGCCGTACAAGACAATGTTAGTACTTCAAACATTACTAAAATAAACTGACCAAAAAGAGCATGTTGTGACAAGACAAAGTACCACCACCATCAAACTCCGGTGATGTATGGCACCATTAATATCGTTTATAAACTGTATTACGGACAGTTGCCCGATTAAATTCAATACCCATTCGTGGTAAATCTTCTATGCATATTAAATAAACGTCAGAATGACCGCTGCCTGGATTTATGAGTGTTGGGCAATACTTGAGGCGGTCAAGTGCGAGCACTGTTATTAGTATCTATAACATACATCTCGTTTTTGTTATAATTACGATGTTATGAATATCAAGTTTTTTTTTGCGTATTTTTTTTTAGTTTTGTCTTTAATCACATCTGCTTAGTAGTGTACATAATTATACTGTATCTATGTTAAAAATACTTGCACAAATCAAAGATTGTTAGGACAGGGATAATGACGTCACAGTAGCTATTTCGATATGCACTTGCCTTATCAATAGTTTCCTCGACCTAAAATCTGGTTATTTCCCGTTCTGATTCGTGAAATACGCTCTGAAAATTCACATAAACAAACTGTCAACCCAGACATGGCATTGTACGTTACTCACTCTTTGACCACTGTACAAGAAAGGCAGCATGTCAAATCTGACAAACCGCACTAATTCCTTCCATTATCTCGCCTCATACTTTCATGAATTACGCAAGACCGTGACCAGGAATTATATATATTTAGCAACAAAATGAGATTAAATCAGAATGTAATTCACAACATTCAACGATCCCTGCGGTTGCAAACCGTACTCGTGCTATTAAACATAAAGTTCATTGTATATGAAACTTGTAGATTGTGTGGAAGTGGAACAACGGTTTAAAGTTGAAGCTAGCTCGCTAAGTAATAAATTGTGATTTTAGATATTAGTAATTTATTATACTAAGCGCTTGCATGATCCGGGCTTGAAAGAAAGGCATAGCGTACAAGAATTTTAATTTGGTGAAAGTTTTAATAGAGAAATGCGTGACTTCAATTATGACGGTTGTAGGCGATAAGCTAAACACATGTATGCCGAATTTGTAATTGAAATTATAATTCCGATACTTAGTGGAATACAACGCGACGACTACTGGAAGTTGTCTACCTTTTAAGGAAAAACATGTGAGACAAGTACTTGTTGTATCTTAAATGTTAATTAAATTCGAGTTATTAAAATCAACTAAGAACAATAGAAAAATAATAAAATCCAATATGAAACTGATACTAGCAAACAAACCAAAGTAAACAAAACCAAATCATCTTATAGCACTAATAACATTGACGAGAAGTATTTTTATTAAAAATGGATTTACAAAAATATTTAGACCAACCAGCAGCTTTTCTCCAAATCTCGTTTTTATAATAAACCCTCCAGCTACCTCACCATCCTATTTCTGTAGCTGTGAACGAACAATTAAAACCGTCAGGAGGTAGATTTAGTGCGTGTTTACCACGTACAGTCTGTTCGCACAATTAAGAGTCTGTAATGTCTCTCTCAATTTCTGTATTGTGTATATTTAGACGTTTATGAGTTTCCTCTGAATATTACTGGGTGACTGCTTACTTATGTGTTTTATTCCGACTTGTTGGGTTAAGTCTTCATTTTATTTCTATGCTGGATTGGGGATGACAGAAACAGGTTCATGTTTTGTTTGTGTTTCTCAAACTTTTAGTCTCAACTTACTGACTGACGCACTTGTGTAATGAATAAGCAATGATATGAACAATATGTTTGAGCTAGATTATAAGCTAGATAAGGTTTTCTGTGGTACTGATGTATTTTACTAATTAAAATTGGTCAGAATTACCGTATTCATGAATGCACTTACTGTAGGTACCTAAATTTCTTAAGAGAATACAACCACGAAGACATTACAAGTTGATTCATTCCCAAAATACACAGAATTTGGTACATCCATACTTAAACACTCGAAAACAGTATCTATGAAGCTATTAACAATAATGGATGAATAGTAAGTGCGCGTAAAAGTGTCACTGTTAAGTCTCCTACCACGATTTACTGGATCCAACTCGGAATGTGATGTTTTCAAGTTTACAACCATGGTAGGGGCTTTTAATGGATCGGTGAATGCGTCGCGTGTCTATATTTAGCTTTTCATTGATTGTGAGGTAAAATTGGCTTTTAGTTATGCTGTTGATCTATTATTGAGAATCAAAGAGGGCATTATTATGTCTAGATGTCGGTTTGAAAATAGACATGTCCTTATTAGGTTTGTTAGTGTGTTTTGAAAAGGGAATAAGGATTTTATTTTCCTTTACTGTTTATGTGAAGGAAGAATAATAAAAGGAGAAACGAAGATTTAGCTTAACAATAAGAAAGGTACGCCGAACAGGTAGTATACCTATGTTATGAATAGAATAAATGATGCTTTCGTTTGCTAACTTTGAAAGTATTGGCCAAATTCTTCGAAGATCAAAATCGTGATGATACAATCCATGTTTTATTGTACCTATATTTTATTATATTAATTAAATCAAAAGAATAGTTAACACAAATAGTGGGCAAAAACTATGAAATTTTGAAAACGTGGAAATGTAATTCCTCTGAATCAGATGGACACTCGTGTTTATCATGAAACAAACAACCTTTTCAGTACACAAAAGCACCTAGGAACAAAATAGAAGAAGAAAATGAATTAAGTCAGTGTTGCTGTGAATATAATTCAATGTTAACAGACAGCAAATCCGTAGTCCGTATGCGGCGCTGGATTTTTGACTACAATGATATAAAGTTTCATTAAAATAAATTTGTTGTTGGATGAATATTAAGTTGAGGATTGTAAGCTGTAAAAACAATTAATATTTTAAGTGTACGAGGATGATTGTCTCCGGCGCATCCGGCTGATATAACTATGATAATGATAATAATGATGTCAACGGAACAGGGCTTCATTACAAGAAGTTGCAGTAGTCAACTTGCACATTTTAACTTACTAGTGGATAACGCTTAGGAAGATTGTTCTGATTATCCTCCTAATTAAATACCTTGCTTGTCACAATATCTACGGAGAGAGAGGTGAGTGGGTTATGCTTTATCGGGTACACAAGGTGTATGATGAACGTAAATTTATCATAATCATCATTAGTCCATGGCAGTCTGCTGGACACAGGCATCTCCAATAGCATGCTATGGCTCAGTGCTATGCTAATGGCATGCCACTGAACTCGATCGTCTGCCTTTTTCATCCAACTGCTACCAGCCTTGCGATGATCATTACTCCAATTACTAGCCTGAACATTCAGGAACACGTCTTCTTCAATGGTTGTTGGTTCTACAGTTAATATGGCCAGCCCATAGCCGCTTCAGCTTGCTTATCCTGAACTTTAATTATTTTAAGCCTTTTATCGCTTTCCAGGTAGCGAGAGTTTATAAAAGGAAATGAGTGCTATGAATAATTATGGTGTTTGTAAGCTGTTAACTGGCTTGGTAGTGTTT
Organism: Amphipyra berbera; assembly: GCA_910594945.2. Lineage (NCBI taxonomy): Eukaryota > Metazoa > Arthropoda > Insecta > Lepidoptera > Noctuidae > Amphipyra > Amphipyra berbera. Next base: position 19,232,487 of record OU343129.1, on the reverse strand, counting down.
ATGCAAAACTGCAGTATCTTAGTGGTTAATATAGCTTTCTCTAATGCCTTTCTTATGTGATTATTGGATCTGTGAATGGTGGATGTTTCTGGTTGGTTGCTGTCTATCTTGATATCCAAAAAGTCTTTAGTTTATTTTGGATTAATTAATTTTGACTTAAATAATCAGTCTTTCTTACCCCAATGCTGGATAGTCCGATGTTGTAATGAATAATGCAGTATGTGCAATTTTTTTACATATAATATAGAGCCTTACGCGTCTGATAACTGTGCATAAACCAATATTAAAGTAGAATATTCTATATCCAGAAATTGCACTGAATGCACTCTTCATGACAATGGCATGCAGTATTATCCTCCTGAAAACAAAAAATTACCATGGATAGATATCATACGGAAGTTACTTCCTTTGTTTTTCCTTTTCATCATGCTGAGCAACTAAGGTGGCGAAAAGTAACAAACTTTTTATTCGAACTCTACTCGTAAATTCTCAAAAGATAGAGCAAATCCAGTGTCTCTACATCCATGGTCACGTAGGTACGAATTTCGTAGAGGAAATGAAACGCGCGGTGTAATTTATGACTCTACACGAACTCTCCGGATCTACCTAACACTTATCATTTACGCCCATCAGACGTAGAGTTTAAAGTTACACGGAAATCTCTACTTTTTATTCGAAATTATTTCTTTCAAGAGCTGTTTTGCGGTGCTTTTAAATGAAGTATCAATTTCTCTCCTTTTCGAGAAGGTTTTAAATTGCACTTACGAGAAACCATTTTTACGGTAAAATGCAATTTTAGTCATTATTTCCCCGCATTGGAAAATATACTGTAAGAGTTCATGCACACTGCATTTATTGTGCAATTAGATTTGCCAGAAAGTGATTATTATAATTCCAACGCTGCATAAATAAAGACAGCTGCATCAATTGGTACATTGGTATTTTTTTTACTCTTGACTGTGTCTCGTTTGGCCCTAATCTCACCTGATGGTAAGCGCTGACAGGGTCTAAGATGGAGCACACGAATCCAAGGAACACAGATATAGAGAGATTCCCCTATAACCCTCTGGCTCTAACATATACACGACGGAACACAGTAAACTGCTTGGCGCGACTTTAATGGGAGGATGGTAGCTAGCCAGGCGGACCGTATGGCGGTCCTACCATCAACCGTGCTGGATTTTGTTGATTCCTGCAACACGCGTCTGTTCTCAGCGTGTGACGAGGAAGTTTTATATTCTAACCCGTCCCCACACGGGGAAAAACTTGTGGAAACTCAATGAATACACTACTTCGAGTAGATATAATTTTTATGTAGGTATTCATATAGAGGCCTTCATTAATCTCTGTTATATTCTTAAACTATAAGTGCCAGGGCAATGAATACAGAGCCTCCAATGTTACCAGGGAGGTACTCAATGAATGCAGCCCTCTTCTTAGATACTGGGAAATGTAATTCTAATTGAACGGTCACATAAAGTATTCTTAAAAGATTTAGAAACGTTTGAAAATACTATTTACTGTGCCTTATCATTCTTTCAACTGCTTTGTTGGTCTAGTGGTCGCAAGTGCGACTGCTGATCGTGTGGTTCTGGGCTCGATCTCCAGGTCGGGCAAAGTGTTCTTGAATTTTTCCGCGTGGAATTCCACAGTACCTACAGCCCGGAGTTTAGATTTGTGCCCGGTCGATGGCAATAAGCTCGCCTCCTATTACATGGGACTTAAACACTTAACATAACATCACGCCTTTTATTCCCCGGAGGGTTCGGCAGAGGTGTTTTAGTAACACCCTCGTTTCGCCAGTTATGTTTAAGTCCCATGTAACCGGCGGCAAGCCTATTGCCATTAACCGGGCACAAATCCAGACTCCGGGCTGCTACTCAGAAATTCCTAATGGTAAAACCCAAAAACACTTTACCCGACCTGAGGATCGAACCCAGGACTTCATGCTCAGTAGTCGCGCTTGCGACCACTAGACCAACAAGGCAGTCACACTAGTAGGGACTTAAACATAACGGCAAAATGAGGGTGTTATATACACTTCTGCAATTCAAACGTGATGTTTTAAGTCTCACAGTTTTCAGACTCACCTAATGGCAAATAGGAAAATGAGTTTATTCTGGCGACTACAGGCGATGAAATAACTACCATCATTAATCACAGTCATTACTTGGTTCACAAGTTTGCACCACTATGACCTTTCAACCTATCGTGTTACTACTACGTGTGCACAATGAAGATGATTCTACAAATACATGCAAGTCACGCCCGCGGGCCTATTCTGCTAACGAAGTTGCCAAACCGCAAACGAACTCCGTCAGTCAAAATATTTGGTTTCGTTTTTGCTGTCAAAATATTTGTCAGTTGTTGTAAAGTAAATCTGTCAGAGTGGATGGTTCGGCTTTGGTTTAGTTGCGATTTATCAGCATTTTTGATAGTAGAATTGGGCCCAGAATCCTGTCGAGCTGAACCGAGTGCAGCAATAGATGTTCAATATTTGTCTTCGATGGAATTTGTTGCATTTAAGGTGTCGCGGTATTCTAGCTCTGAATATTTAGAGGTATATTTATAAAAGACATACAACAGAATCTTACAGGGGTGAATCTAATATTACAGTTATAGCTAATATCAGTACATCAGGATTGGGAGCATGGTAAATAAAGTAAATGAAACCAACGTACTCTTCACCACTGAGAGTACTTTTAATTGGGTTAGTGATTAGTTACAGAAGCTAGTTCACAATGTATCAATACAATAATTAACACAAGATCAGAAAATGAGGACAAGCAAATCAGATATAAAAGGTCAGACTTCGTCACTGTTCGACATGGAATCCTCTGCTCCGTCGAATGACCACTGTTTTTATAACTTTGGGTACGTTAATTCATCTAGACGGTTACCCTCCTATGTCAAAATTGTCCAGTGTTACGAGCTATCGATAACGTATTTTGCTTAGCTTTTTACCAACTATGTTGGGGTCAGCTTCCAGTCTAACCAGATGCGGCTGAATATCAGTATTTTACACGCAGCGACTGCCATCAGACCTCCGCAACCCAGTTACTGAGTAATACCGATATCCTAAACTTAGACCAGTTGTCAGACTTTCGGGCTTTTGATTTCCCGTAACGACTGTCATAGGTATTCGTATGACACCCGGGACTGACTGTTTAACGTGCTCTCCGAAGCACGGAGGGGGCTCGATGTGTAACGAACGGTCACTCATCCACGGACTGACCGCGGCAAGCGCAGCTTAACCTCGCAAATGGCGCATCCGCGCGGTTGGTAATTAGTCACGAGCCCCTCTTGAATATTTAGAGGCATTATTGTTATAATGCACTTCTGAGATCTCTTTTATTAAAACACAACATCACCCCTGTATTCCCCGAAGGGTTGGACAGAGGTGTATAATAACACCCTCATTTCGCCGTTATATTAAAGTCCTATGTAATATGGGGAAGCCTATTACCATCGACCGGGCACAAATCTAAACTCCGGGTTGATACTGAGGAATACCACACGGAAAAACTCAATAACACGGCCTGACCTGGAGATCACACCCAAGACCTCACGATCAACAGTCGCAGTTTTTTATTATAACAATGAATTGTGTAAGTGACGACCTTTACAGCCCTCTAAGTTCTAAAATGGCGATGTGACAGGTCGTTAGGCACTAAATTTTATTATTCCTTTACACGGTACTAAAATCTATGCCTTTTAGTATACAGCCTATAAATGCGATACATTTTCCAATAACCGTATTAGGTCCTAAAGTTATAGAGGGCGTACCGGGCACAGTTCCAATTTCAGGCTTTACCTGAGAATTTTCAATTAAAACCACTAGTCACTGAACTCCGTTCGGGGATTACATCTAGTGGTAATGGGTAGTATCTACCATTACTACCAATAGGGTGATAGCCTAGTAGTGTGACCGTCGGACTGCCAAGTCATAGGTCTCGATATCGAACTTAAGGCACGCACCTCTGACTTTTCGGATTCATGTGCGTATTGTATAATTATCACTTACTTAAAAACGGTGAATGAAAACATCATGAGGAAACCGGCATGCCTGAGAGATATTTCTCGACGGCATGTGAAGGCAAGTCAGAGGCCCATGGGCGGCATAAACTGTGACACCAGGTTAATAGTCACTAACCACACAAAAAGAAGAAGGGTGATATTATTCACCTTCATCGTGATTTTTTTTTGTAGTTGTTTGACTGTCTCGTTGGTCTAGTGGTTGCAAGCGCGACTGCTGAGGTTAGGGTCTTGGATTCGATCCCCAGGGTGGGCAAAGTGTTATTGGGTTTTTACATTAGGAATTTCTCAGTAGCAGTCCGGAGTCTGGATTTGTGCCCGGTTAATGGCAATAGGTTCGCTCCTGGGACTTAAACATAACTGGTAAAACGACGGTTGTTGTTGTTTGGTAAACAAGACGACTGCCCACCTGATGGAGAAGTGGTTACTGCCACCTATACACCTACAACACCAAGAGGATAGCTGATGCGTTAACAACCTTAGAGACAAAATTGGAAAACCCCATGTGGCTGTAAATTCACCGTCACCCATACCTTTCTAACTGGAACACGGCAATGCTTCTTGGCAACAGAAGTAGATATAGTGGTAGTACTTTCCTAGACGAGCTAGATAAGTATCACACTTATAAAATTTCAATTTTTTCTAAACTATAGTAGTTAGAGATTTAAAATAAAAAACGTTTTATAGCAATTTTTATCAGCTTTCTTTCAAACTATAGTAACAAAGTTAAACTCTTTTTTGAGTCCTTTTTGTTTCGAAAATATATCTTGTGTACCTAAAAAGTTATTGCAATTTTAAAAGTGTGATACTTATTTTTGCAGGCCAGTATATTTTAGAAAGAGCTCTACTCATCATAATCAGCCAATTATAGTCCCACTACTGGGCACGGGCCTCTTCTCAGTATAAGAAAGATTTAGGCCTTAGTCCACCACGCTGACTTGGTGCGGGTTGGCAGACTAGGTACACACTATTGAGAACTATGGAGCCCTCTCAGGTGAGCAGGTTTCCTCACGATGTTTTTCCTTCACCGTTAGGATCTCAACTACTAATATTGAAAATAATGTTCAGTAACAAAAACTCGTCGTCGCCCGTCCTCGCCGGTATTATCACATATTTTTCAGTTTTCTCCTCAAAAGGAGCGCAAAGAACCGTACCATGTTGAAATACAGTGACAAATAATATTACTTCACCATGTTTATAAGTTGCACTAGCAGAAAATTCTCAAGTTTTCACCTCCACGTACTGTGCAACGATATCTTAGCGAGAGCGAGTAATGGAGCGTAGACCCAACAGATTTATGGACGCACTACGTTAAACCACTTTGGAGTTGAGGGCGGAACATTTTGTGCCGACTGTACGCCGTATTAGTTTTTGTAGTGTTAGGCTATTTGTTACGTTATGTGTGTCTACTTATTTTGAATGATTTGGGTTTTAGTTTGTATGGTTTTTCATCTAAATCATGCTAAGGAATTTATATTCAAGTATTTTTATTTTCGAGGGAGATGTATTTATGTTGGATTGCTAATGAATATGAAGATGTATTTGAGGGTACGTAGATGGCGTGACGATCTAGACGTGTTTGCGGGGCAGGCATGGATAGGAACGGCACAAATAGAGAGGTTTAGAAGGCAAAAGGGAAGGTCTTTGCTCAGCAGTGGGACATTCCATAGACTTCCATGGTTATTGACGTTAGTAGAATAAACTATGTCGGGATTTACACCATGTACCTGTTTATTTTTGAGACTCCGATATAATCGACAGTTCGTCCGTGATCATGGCGCATGCAACTGCGCCGAAATATCGGAGTCTCAAAAATAAACAGGTACATGGTGTAAATCCCGACATAGTTAATTCTACTAACATTCCATAGACGACTAAAAAAATTACTGTACGAACATAAATACACGTCTGACGCAGCGTACATACATCAGGTGATGATTTTGGATGAATTTGACTAAACTTTGTATAAAACGAATCCGGTTTCATTCTGTTTTTGCGATATCGAGCCCCTTTTGTTGGCTAGTGCCCGATTCCTATGCCCAAAAACGAATCGTTTTGCTTACCAATAGTAGCATTTTACATTGCCAAACTTAGCATTTAAATGGACTCGTAAGGTAATTTTAAGTGCAATAGCTACTAACGTAAAGGACAACGCTATGGGGTCTTTGCTTCATTATTGGTATACAAAAGCCTTAATTTTAACCAATAACGCTCTGTTAATCATAGGAATGGGCCGTAGGTGAGTCTTCTTTTTCTTCTCCCTGCCCTTATCCCACACTAGGTCGGGTCAACACACCATGTAATTCGTAAATCCATGTTGTTAAAGGTTTTGGCTTATTGTTTTATGACCCACCGCTTGCCTAACATCAACCCTCCTTGGGAATACTCGTTACGCCGTCGCGCGGGTGACCCAATGTGCTCGCTGATAACATGCTTGTAAACATTTAAAAAAAACGTACTTCGTTTTCAATATGTACACTCTCTAAGATGTCTTCGTGCACAAACCACATGGCAATGAATCAACAAGCTGAAACAAACACAACGTATTATTTGTTATTAAATCTTCTGCATAAAACAAACAAAACGCATTTAAATATTTACCTGAGTGATAAATGCGTTACACATTCGACCAGATAATTCACCCCAGCAGACAATTAAGATAGCACGCAATTATACGGTGGAAACGCACCAAAGTACCGTAAAATTGTTAAATGAACGACAATTATCGGCGTGGGTGAAACTGTCGCGTATAAGTACATAATCGGCTGTCTCGTTGCATTTTTATATTGAGATTGGCGTGAGAAGGATTTGTGGTGTGTGGTGTGAAGTGACGGGATTGGAGGTCTTTGCTGCTTGGGATAAATTATTTAGTTCAAATTGAATTTGAAAAAGGTATTTAAAAAGCATGTCTCTAATGTTGATGCAAATAATACGTTGATAAGGCATATAAATAAAAAATAATAGACAATAATAGGAAACCTAGTAGGATTAAACAATAATGTACCAGTGTTCAGTTAACCTGAAAACAAATTTTACTAATAGCAAAAGAATTTTACATTAGATTTTATTTTCAAACTAACGGCAAATTAATAAAAGACACGTTTAACTGCATCTTAGAATACAATCTTTTATTCAGTCATTCTATGGTTTTACCAGACACTTTTTCACGTTCCATTAAACAATGTTTTAGAACGCACATATACTAAAAAAATATTTATTATTCAGCCATGATCATCCCACTGCAGGGCAAAGGCCTCCCTACACTCTTTCCACTCCTCTCGGCTTAAGGTTTTCTGCAGCCAATCCTTCCAATAAGTGTCTAGCTCGTCTTGCCATCTCCTTCTGGGCCTACCGCGACGTCGTCTGACGTTGTGAAGAAATGTTTAAGAAAAATATTATTTTCAATAGCATAATCAGACGATTGCTAGACACGGGCCTCTTCTAAGAATGAGAAGGGTTACAGCCTTAGTCCACCACGCTGGCCTGGTGTGGATTAGCGGACTATATACGTCATCGAGATCATTTGTTTTCATCCTCTTTTGCTTGTTGCAACATCATGTTTTCCTTCACTACCATTTTCTCATTATTTATAATACCCGCTAGTAACACGTAACTTAGATCAAACACCATTGTACAACTACAAACAATTATTGAATTAGTTCAAAAGCTTTTTGCAATAGACGTCAACGTCACCTTAATTGTTATTGACGTGTGATTGTTATGTTATTAACTTCATAATACACAGCTTTGTTATGTCAATAATAGTTAGGTGAATTTAATTAATTGAAATTACATGCGGGATGGGAAAAAAATATTGATTGTGTTATTGCTTTGTTTGATAATAAAAATCACTTATTACTTAATATTCTATGAAATTCTGAGAGACTTTTTTTCTTTTTCGTTTTTTTTTATTAAATTAAAACGTTGCCCAACACTAGGATTTCCCCTGTATCGTGGGTACGTTGACAGACACAAATCTTCAAATACACAAACGCCCAGACCAGGAACAACTATCTGTAAGCCATACAAATGTTTGTTCCGTGCGGGAATCGAACCCATGACCCGTAACGCAGAAGCCAATTGCTCAGCTACTGCACCAAACGTATCGTCAAAATTGTTTGAATTGGTATCTGTTAATGTTTATGTATAAAAGATACTTTCATGCATCATTTTATTTATGGTAGTTAATATAATAACCCACTGACTGCCCTGTGGGTCTAGTGGTCGCAAGCGCGACTACTGAGTATCTCCATACTCAGAGTATCCTGGGTCCAAGTCCCAGGTCGGCCAAAGTGTAATTGAGTTTTTCCATTGGGAATTTCTCAGTAGCAGCTTGGAGATTTGATTTGTGCCCGGTTAATGGCAATAGGCTCGCCCACTATTACATGGGGCTTAAACAAAACTGGCGAAACGAGGTTGAACTCAAACCCCTCTGCTGAACCCTTCGGGGTATACAAGGCTTGATGTTATATTTAGATAATAACTAAAACAATGATGTATTACACTTAAATCCATACTCTTCTTGATGACGATGGTGTAACTTATTAATTAAGTACTACAAAAGAATTTTTTTTGTAAATACCCAATCTCTACTACTCTATGCAAAATAGTTTAACCGTTTTCTTCATCCACAGATCTCAAGAAACCGTTCGCAGTGTCACCATCTCCTATGTCAGTCGAAGCCGGTTCTGCTGCATCATTGCGATGTTCTCCTCCTGCTGCTGCACCAGCTCCTCGCGTCTCTTGGCTGAAACATGGTCAACCACTACAGCAGGACCACAATGTTCTGATATCGGCTGAAGGGAACCTTCTTATATCTAGGGCTACGTTACAAGTAAGTGTATTGCCTCAATTTACAACGGATAACACGATTGGTGGATTAATGAGCGTTTGGTATTCTGTGTATCCTGTTTCTAGTTGTATGACCTACAGATAATTGTTCCAGGTCATGGTGTTTAATGTTTATATTATGAAATTTGTGTATATTAACGCTCACACGATACAGGAGAAATCCTTAAATACTAAGCAGAATATCAAAAATAGAACTTAAATTACGTGAACCAACTTTCTTCTGAATAAAAGTTTGCATCCGAAAAAGTAAACAAAAAATATACATGCCGTCCCAAAAACATTAACGCCACAGATTTATGTTAGAACAAAAAAATCAGAGACCATTTGGGATTCTGAGAATTATCCAGGCGCTTAATCAAGACTTCAATGGGCCAGATCCCAGGTCAGACTAAGAACATAAAATTAATATATTGATCAATAAAGTTGAAATCGAAATAAGCTTCAGACTCAACAAAATAAACAAAGGTGAAACAGAACTACAGTTCAAGAAATTACATAAACAAAATAATTCGAAGGCCGAAAAGCTTCTTTAAAATTGTGGATTACTTCGAAGAATTTGAAATTGAGAACCGTGTTTAAAATCTGGCCTCGAGATATCTTCAAAAACAAATATGAGTATTAAGTTGACGAGCCAAGAAAAATCAACAAACAGGATTACTTGACTTTAGTACGTCCTCCCGATTCAGTCAACCCATTTTTTCATTTTTTATCTCCATTGAACTGACAGTTAAGAAATAATTTGCCGTGAATTCAAACTATTTCGTAAAAGTTATTTTGAGTTAACCCAGAAAATAACAATTTTGTCCTGTCAAATATGCTTTAATTTCCATTAGTATTATTATTCCACGGTTTCTTCACCCCGGAAGCAACAAAGATCATAATGATACTTATTAGAAACATGCTACTGAACCACCCAACGACAAGTTTCCCAGATGTACATCGTTTATGGACCATAAATTAGTGCCATAATACTAAAAGCTTAATAAAATACGACCACAAATCTAAACAATGAGTATGAACATCATGATCTAAGAACATTCACGTTATGAACACATGTCAATATTAGGCCAACTATTTGTACTGTAATAAAAGTATCTGTACATGAAATGTTGTTACTAGAAAATACAGCTTGAGTGAAAAGGGTAAAGATGAATTTTAAATGATCGAAACAGAAGTCGAAACGACTCATAACAACACGTGGCGAATTTCGAAGAAGATGAATATCTTGGCTAATAAGGAACATCGTTAAATGTTTAGGAGGTACTGAACTATGATGTATTACAAATGCAATTTTCCTGAAGTTCCAAATAATTTAGAGAAATTCGCATTTCATAAAAATAAATATCAAAATTAAAATTCATGAGATCAGTACTCAAAGTTATTTTAGGATTTGTTTGAGCTTTGAATATGTAAAAGATTGGATTTGAATCTACAAAAAAGGAAAGTAAAAACAATAATAAAAGTTCAAACAACATAATGATTAAAACTCTTTTTTTTGTAATGGTATTAAAAACACTGTGTAATAAAATCAGTGATGAATAAATAACACTTAGGTACAGCTCTGCCCTTCATGTGCACTCCAAGAAACTTGTATATACTAGTAGATTTTCCACTCCCAGTATAGCTTAGAATTTACCAATAATCTAATGTAATGTAGACATAAAACGAAATCCAAGCCATCGTAACTTCAAGCCAGATCTCAAATAAATTTTAAATTACCTATATCTTATAAATTTACAAGCACATTTGCGACTCGACACATAATAACTTGTTGACTGGCTATCGTTACGTAAAATCTTAAGTCTGAACATTAGTCCTACATGAACACTTGAAATTAAATAACCAATTACATTTAATGTATGTATGTAATGTTCTAAATATATACAATTTCTAACTTTAAGACACGCACCTCATTAAAATGCTCCTTCAAAGCGTCAGCGCGCACAATCGCATCATCTTGTCGCACGATTGCAAATTATTTATTTTATCTCTGCGACTGCGACTAATTAGTCGAGCGCGACAGACGTTTATTAATTGCGACACAAGTCGCTGTCGGGCGTACGTTCCTTTCTTTTTCGTCTTTTTGTCGTCCAGTGTAGTCTTTCAAAGCTGCTGGATGTCCTCTGATAAAAGTGTTAAGCTTGTGTTAATCCAATTATATTTCATGGAAAAAGATACGTTTATCTTTGGTGATTAATTTTACTTGACCCGCGTATTTTTCTTCGTTAATTTTATGTCCGTTTTAGCTGAGATCGGCTTTGGTGAAAAATGATGAAGATTTATAAATTATTTAAAAAGTATTTATTATAGAAGGTTGCAGTGGCGAAGGCTCCATACAAGCCGATTCCTACCGGCTTCCCTTTTGAACAGTCACTACTAGTGTCTACTATTACCAAATAATATACTTAGTCACATTACTTACATCTACTTAATACTTTCTAATACTAGATCTTTAGTTTTATTTTAAACATTATATTTACCTACATGCAGTGCATGCGTCACTTTTGGCCAAGGTAAGTATTTTTTGTACAGGCTTCACTCTTACCAAAAGTGACCCTTCGCCACTGGAAGGTTGCAAAATTAATTCTGATTAGTTGTTGTCCGCTCATTAATATCGTTCTAATTATGCTAATGCTCAGTCACTTGCCCTAATCACTTGGTAAGTACTAATATTGTATTCAAGTTACCATCTCTATAACCCAAATCCAATTTATTTTAATCCTACCTGAAATGTTTAATGACGCTATCAATTACCAAATTGGCCTACGTTTTGTATATTGTCAAAAATATTAGTCAACCATTCTTATAAAATGCTTATAGCTTGCAAATACCATGACATGAAAAATATCCAAGACAATTTCAAAAGTCCTGCTACCATATTTTCCAACCGCATCACCAAATAATGGCACAATCGCAAATAACTCATTCCATCTCCGGTTTCCGCTACGCAGCTCCCACTAATTAGGCACTGTGAGCAGACATGGATTAATTGCTGCCACTGTCAGTCGCTCTCTCATTGTGGGTTCGTGTGTAACATAATCTTCACAAAGGTGTCTAGAGCGTTTTCTTAATGAATATGATCGTAATGTGTTGTACGTCTTTTAAATTAATGGCTCCCGTCCTTTGTAATTTTAACACATTCAGCTTTTCGGTTGTAAAAATATATTACGGAGATGGGTGCTGTAATGAACACTTTAAATTTATATTTGCCCTTTAAAGCAATGCGGGTGCTAATTTGTTTTTGTTGTCTTACAAATGTTTTAAGGGTGTAATTTAAATTATGTTTGATGCTGTAATTAGGTCGTTTGGATACACTTTTGTATCAAATACAACGTATTCTACTCCAAGAGAATTTCTAAAAAAATATTTTTGTAAAATAGTGGCTTCTGATGAAATATCTCTCAGACTCAGCGTGTTTTTATTATGATATGAGATTCCAAGCAATTTCGGTTAAAGTAGCTCCGCTATTACATTGAGTGTATACCTTTATACCGTCTTTAGCTAAGCTTAGCTGTGATAGTTGGATAAATAGGTGTCCGTTAACTTTATCGACCTCATAATAAACCTTTATAACCCACGTGCGACGCAGATTTCTGTATAATCGCGGACATTATGACGTCTGAGATTTAGTACAGGTCGCTTTAGCAATTTCTAGGAGATTAGCAAAATATATGTGCTCGTATAATTACAATATGGCTGTGCTCTTTTCTATGATGGGCTGAACAAGCATCTAAGAATAATCCAGTCGCCTTTGTTTTGCTGGTTTATGATTAAAATTGTTTCGTTTTGTGCTTGTGATCGATACTTGCCATATTATAATGATATTTGATCAATAATATCATAGATAGGCTTTTTAATGCATGTTATATAGGTATAATAATATAATTAAAATTAACAGTTTGTTATTATTTTTTTACAAATAACTGATAAGCATAGTCGCAAAAAAAGTGAACTAATACATCGTTTTTTATAAAAAATAAAGATTAATACTCTTGGCGTGCTTTAGTATTGAATCCAGAACGAAGAAACCCTGCTGTGTTTGTTAGCACTAGACCAAAGAGGCGACTTCAATTAATGGTGATTACTGTTGTCAACAGGACATGGCAAACTACAGCTGCGTCGCTGAGAATATTGCCGGCAAGAAAATCTCCGAGCCTGCCCTTTTGACCGTCTACGGTGAGTCACATAAACAATTATATTTGAATTTAATATAAATTGAATTTAAAATTGAAATCGTTTGAAACTGTTGAGACTTGTAAACCATTAAAACTAAACTAAATCGAATTTGCCTTTGAAGTGTATAGGCGTAACGTAACGTCTAATAGAATCCAGATATTATAAACCAGGAAGTTAATACCGCACTAAACTTAGCCAGAATTTATGTATCCTTATCAAATCCATAACTTGAAGTAGTAAGTACCACAGCTATTACTGGCTAAAGAGCATTAGACAATTTAATAGGTACACCTCACCCAACAAGTTATGGTTGCACGTTTCATTATTTCACGTATAATTTATCAGACAAGCTGTTTAACGCTCATTTCACCCTTGGTGTACGTAATAACTATCTTTACTTCAGTAAGATCAAAGGGCATGGGCCGATAGCTTGCAATTATAGCGAAGCGCGAGCGCATGGGAGAGTCATTAGGGACGCCTACGCGATGCAGGCGCCATCTAACTGATAGCAATCATCACCTCTGACTTGCACGTCCGAAATTCTGTTTCGCGTATGTACCTACATGATTCATATTTAATTTTAGTAACGTGACTGGCTGCTGTGGTCTCTGGTATGTGAGCTGGTGTAGAAATGTGGTTCATGTTTGGTACATGTGAAAGTAATTGACGACAAATGCATTTCCAATGTTGGACTTATGTTGGCACTCACGTTAGTTACTACAATATGGACGATGTAGGACACCGCTAATTTTGAGAATTAGTTCGTCAGTTTAACTTGAAGTCAAATTACCTGTTATTATTCAATTCATCTTAAAGGAGTGACAGGATGCTCGTTGTTTCTTAAACTCGTTATTCATTGAACAAAATTCAGAGTCGTCGTAGACGCTGTCTCCTTTATCGATATTGTCAATAGCAATAAACCCTTTACACAACTATTTAATTCGTAAAGTAATCATTGGTCCTTGGTCACTACTGACAACAAACTCAAAGTTACGACCAAACACTTCTATGATCACAATTCAGCTATTAACCTAGCCTCGCAAATTTCAAGTACTCTAATTGTTCCTGCATCAAAACAATTATCTCTATTAAAAGGGTTTACAGTCATTGTTGTTGAAATGTTTCGTTCAGTCGCAAATTGGGCTATATATTGTGATTATTGTGGGGCGTGGGCGAGTGTCGTCGCTACAGTACTTTTTATGCTGCACGATTGTATAATGATCTTGCTTGATTGTGTTCTTTGTTGTCGTGTTGCATGTTTATACTTTTTAAAGAATCGTTTTTATTATTTTCGTTATTTTTTGGGGTAATGTTTAAAGCTTTCACTTTCGTTTTCTCTTTTTCTCCAAATTCTTCAATTTCAATACCAGTACTATCATGTTGTAGTTATCAATTTTATTCTATCGATCAAGTATTAAGTAACCTAGTCATCTCCTTTCTATGCTTGAGTGTTTCATTCTAGATACTTTTTTAATTTTGTCAAGGCTTGCCTCGTTAAAAGAGAACTGACTACATACCATTCCTTGATCAAAATGAAAATTAATTCAACTGCTTTCCGAAAACAAGTCAGTCCAACAAAACCAATAAAAACTTACTTCTTGAAACCAAAACTTATAGTAGTTTTTACTTCTACGGAAATACTCTTTATGCAATACACGTGCCGTGTTTATTACATATAAAAAGTATACGTTTGTCCTACAAATAAAAAAAACGGTTATTTTAATTAACAAACAATGTGGTGACCCGATGTTAAATCTAAAAAAGGGTGACGGCTTGACGAGTCGTTGGCTTATTAATTAGCTGAATATATCATTGGTTTTCGTATTCCGATGGATAAAGTAATAAAACTTTCCTATTTGAATAGTACTTTTAGATACCCAAGCTCACGCCTGTTTCCCGTTGAGGTAGGCAGAGACAATTGAATGCCACCTACTACGATACTGACGTATAGTAAATTGGTAAAAAAGGGAATACTTGTTCTTTATTTTTTGGCTATAATAGAGTAACAATATTTTGTCATGAATCGAAATCTTTTGTAGCTTCAACACAATTATTAGAATTAATCATTTACTCCAAGCCTGCATCTGAAATTGTATTAATCATTCATAAATTCTGACTGTTCCTATTTTGGATGCAAAACAAACATTACGACAAGGCCATTAAAATGCTGAATAAAAAAGATAAGAAATATGCGAGCCATCAAAGTTTTATGAACGATATCAATATTTATTCCTTTAAACGCTTTCCCGAAGTTTCGTTATAACCCTATTCATAAATCGGTGACCTGCATAAAGAAACTACAAAGAGCTAATAAAAGATAGGAACATAACTGCCACAAACTTCAAAACTCAAGCCATGTTCCCAACATTAAAAGAAATGTTTACAATACTGTTGAACACGAAAATCAAATAGTTTCCAACAAAACTCATAATCAAACCAAAGTCAAGTTCTTTTAGACGTAAATAATTTTATACGACGTATAAAATTCCGAATTTTATAGATGCCACGACCGCTATTAGAATGTAAGACACTTTATTAATATTAACAGTATTTTAATAGTTTAATAACAAACCTGGGATGCGACGAGGCAATCAATTTTTATTGAGAGGAATACACTAAAATTATACACCACGGGTGGCCAAAGCGCGTTCTCATTATTATTGAAAAATTAATTATTTAATTTTCCAACTAATGATTATTGAAAATTTATTGTAATTTTAATATTAAAGCAAGTTAATAGATTATTATAATTCAGTTGTTTAATGTTTTAATTTTAGAATAGACTCATGTCGGCGACGATGAATGATTGTCATTTATATTAATTTTCATTAAGAAACTTTATTCGAATTTTAATAATAAATGTGGGATTTAAAAGATTTATTTCGATGAAAGATGAAATTATGATATTTAATTTGAATATTTTTCACATTTTAGAATAGAATTACAATGGGACAGGAAATTGCCTACTTATGAACATACGAAGAAATTGATTCATTATAATCTTTGTAAGATTTGCATAAATTAGTTTTGTGTCGTATTTATCACTTAATTCGGTAAAGGTGAAAGTTTTTCTCATAATAAACCTCTTTCAATACCTAAATTAGAACCCGTTCATATACACTATGATGAAACTCGGGAAATCATAACCAATTAAAATAAATGTACGGTGTAGGTATCTCATTAGTGCAAATCGTAATGAGATGCAGGTACCTACCAAAAACTCCGTTGAAGTTGTTTGTAAATTAAGCAATGTTTCGTACACTACAAAATACACTGGCCTGAAGAACTAAGTATCACATTTTTAAAATTGCAATAACTAAAAGTGTAGTAGGTACTTAGTTTTGCAGGCCAGTGTAATTTACCTACTAACATTTTGGTTCATCCTATATAATTACAAAGGAAAAGGTTATTTATCTATTTATTAGTAGAAATACTCCAACAGAATATACATTTTGTCTTTTGCTTAATCTAATATTATAGGTGCATTATTTAATGTATACACTAATTATAGGTATATATAGCTTTTACTATTTAAAACGACATTAAACAAGAGAATTTGTTTTGCTCTCCCGACTTGAAAAAACAAAATATTTTTTTATAAATTATAAAGAACAACAAAAGAAATAAAATACTGAATACTAAACATACCAACTATGTAAGAAAAAAAACACTAAAATTATTAACGAAATTTTAAATAAAAAAATCTGAATTTTAAATCAAATCCGTAAAGATACTTTTATTTTAATATTCCACGCTGTATATTCCAGTATTTAACATAATTTCGTTGTACCGTGCGGCTGAGCCGTGTTGGAGTCGATTTACGTTCAACCTAACTCACAGTTATAGGCTCCTATTAACCATAATTTACGAAAACGCCCGACATCGCTTGTATTGCTTGTAATATAACATTAAACGCTTGTATGTGGACGATTTACATTTTTATTCTTTTTGTTTGACGGCTTGTGGTGAAATAAGGCGGGGAATTCTACCTACCACAGTGATGACAAGAGGTTTATTATAATAATTATAGTAGGTAGGTATAATTTATTGTTCATGATTTTTACCAGAATAGTACATTTAATCCGAAAGGTGTTTAAGGAATATAAATAGGTACTTCCTAATTTTTTTTCATAATAGACCATTTATGTGCTCTTAATGATTGTTTGCGTAATCTATACTAATATTATAAAGCTGAAGAGTTTGTTTGTTTGTTTGAACGCGCTAATCTCAGAAACTACTGGTTGTAATTGAAAAATTATTTTTGTGTTGGATAGTCCATTTATTGAGGAAGGTTATAGGCTATATAACATCACGCTACGACTAATAGGAGCGGAGGATAAATGAAAAATGTTGCAAAAACTGGAAAAAATATTCCTTTTTGAGAGCTTCCGTTGCGTGCGCTGCGTAAACGGTTTAAGTTACGAAAATATCTAAAAAAAACCTATTACGCGGGTGAAGCCGCGAGGGCACAGCTAGTTTTGGATAAAGTTGATTAGCTCCTAATACTGTTCGGAAATTTCAATTGAACGCCCTAATTTTCTTCATCTCTCTCTTGTTTTAGCTGCAAGAAAAAGATCGCAATATTTTTTTGTTCTCAGCAGAATTCTGACCAATAACTATACAAGTACTATGGTAGCTACAATTACAATTTAAATTAATATATTAATTTATTTATTTTCTTATCACAAATTACAGAGATAGTAATTAATAGTCTACAGACACACATTCATTATTGATTTGTGGAAGTCTGGTGCCTAAACTAAGTTTTTACAAAACCTGTATGTCAGTTCACCAGATAAGTTTAGTTAAAAACCAGCGTTAAGCATTAGCGATCTGTCATTCTGCTGACCGGGGCTTATTTGGCGCAGCCATGTGGCACACAATGAATATTTTAGTTATTTTTTTATATTTATTTCCCATTTTCTTTTTCTATCGTTTTTCTTTCTTTCTTTTTTCATTATTTCTTTCTCTCTTTTTTCTTTCTTTCTTTCTTCAATTACAGAAAATAATTAACACCACGTATCATCACCACGATCTCTATAAACGTATGTAACACAAATAGATGGTATCATGCACCAATGTATTATTAGGATAAAGTAAATTCTAGGTAGGTCGTTAGGTTACAGGAGTTGCACGCCACCTTGCGTGCTGGCTGATCTTCCAAAAGATATAACACAGCACGCCCTCTAGTTCTGCCTGTTACTAAGTTTGAATCTAGATTGGAACGTTTTGGTGAAGAGATTTTGCGTATGTTTTGTTTATGGAAGGTTGGGTTGGAGTTTTTTTTTTAAGTAATCGCTTGGCTTTCAAGCCGACGGCTCGCCTGATTGAAGGTGGTTACCGCCGCCATATACACCAACGACACTAAAGATTGCTGATGCGTCACTTTACTTTGTCTGTAAGGTTGCCAAACCTTACAGACAAAGTACAGTGTCTCATGTGCCTGACGACTATCATAGGTTTTCTTCCTCTTTTCGTGTGGTTAGTGACTAACCTGGTGTCAGAGTATATGCCGCCCATGGGCCTCTGACTTGGCTTCACATGCCGTCGAGAAATATCTGTCAGGCATGCCGGTTTCCTCACGATGATTTCCTTCACAGTTTTTAAGCAAATGATAATTATACAATACGCACATGAATCCGAAAAGTCAGAGATGCGTGCCTAGGGTTCGAACTCGAGACCTGTGACTTGGCAGTCCAAGTTACTTTCATAGGTATTCGTATGACACTCGTGACCGACGGTTTATTCCGAGGCACGAAGGGGTCTCGATGTGTAACAAACCACCCATCCACGGACCGATCGCGTCAAGAGCAGCTTAACTTGCAAATCGCCGCGCAGTTTATAATAAGCCACGAGCCCCTTTAATTTTAATTAAAAAATTCCGAAATTTTAAGTAAAATTGTAGGGGAACGAGATATCGTGTTCCGCCTACGAAAAGGAGGATCCTCCTACCAGGCGGAGTCTTGTGCCTGGCGGGCCACTGCCCAGCGTTTGATGTTGGGAACTTGTATATATACTATCTGCGTGTCAAACTCTGATATCGCGATGCAGGATAGTTCGCATGTGGCGTGATAGATGCCGCCACAAAATATTCCGAAATTTTAAATAAAATATTCCGAAAATTTAAATAAAAAATTCCAAAATTTTAATTCAAATCCGTATCGCGTGTTATCCGCGCGATTGTTAATTACCCACGAGCTATGGAAGTACCTATGTTTATTTATTACAGATGCTTGTCTGAAAAGTTAACTTCATGATGTTAAAACTTAACTCGGTGAAAGTTTATGAGACGGGGAAAGTCATAACACATTTTCTATATCCATAAATAGTACCTAGGTATAAAATATCATGACATTTGTGTTATTAGATTTTGCCAAGAAACTGTATTATTTATAATATTATGATAGGATGTTGACAGACATGACATTTATATTACAGCGTCTAACAGAATTAGCAGTTTCCATACCATGATAGTACCGCTTGCAACTGTATTTGGCATTGTTAAGAGATGAGAGGTCTATCGTTTGAAATTCTGCCGCTATTTATTTTTACGGCCAAATACTCAAATGCTACTCAATTTCAAGTTGCCGTTAAGTCTCGTGCTGTCTCTGTCACTTTAAGGCGAAGTGACAGAGACAGCATGACACTTAACGTCAACTTAAAATGAGTAGCGTTTGAGTATAATAGGCCAATAGTGTTAGAACGGCAGCATTTTTGAGTAGTTATAAAATCAACACCAGTTTGCGCCATTGCAAATGGGTCTTACATATGCAGTGGCGCCAACTGGTGTCGATTATGGCATGAAGCTAGAAATAGAAACAGTCACGAAAAGTCCAAATTACACTATACTATGTATATGTATAAATTATTTCTATAATTAGGAGGTCGACAAACATTCCCAGAACAAATATTGTTGGCGTGTTCAAATGTAGCTTTTCTAGTTAAAATACGAAAATTCATTTTTTAGTAATTGCTAGATATTTCTGTTTAGCATTTGGTCACGCTTTTTTCACAGTTCTTGTTACAGTGTTATTATACACCAACCAGTATAACTTGGCACGTGGCAAAGTAGAGAACTAAATGAAAATGTATTTAATTTGATGTGTTATCGCGTTTTTTCCTTCACAAGCAGCGCCGGTCTGAAATGCCAAGTTATTCTGGGTTTACTATATACAATACAATACAATACAATACAATACTCTTTATTGTACACAAAACAAACAAGAAACATTACTAAAAAAATAGAGATGTACAATATACACTATATGTAGGGTTGCTTAAAATTAACTGGCCAAACTTCACAGGGCTACTAGCCGTCTTTAATAGAACACACTGAAATAAAAAAACCTAACCCTTTAGTTACTAACGAAGAGCGCGCACGTCTATAATATTTTTATGATTTTCTGCATTGATAAAAGTTTTTAATTGTCTATTTTAACATAACATTAACATCACGCCTGTATTCCCCAAAGGGTTGGGCAGATGTGTATTAGTAACACCCTCATTTTGCCGTTATGTTTAAGTCCCAAGTAATTGGGAGCGAGACTATTGCCATCAACCGGGCACAAATCCAAACTCCGGGCTGTTACTGAGGAATTTCACCCGGAAAAACCCAAAAATACTATGTCCGACCTGGGGATCGTACCCAGGACCTCACGATCAGCATTCGCGTTTGCCACCTCAAGACCAACGAGGCAGTTCAATTTGTCCATTTTTTAGTATATTATGCTGGTTATGATTAGCTTCATATTTAAAGGGCCACAGTTACGAATATTTCCTAGGGCCCCCACACGTTGTTTTTATCCCAGTGCATACAACTGCAACAAAAATCAACCAAAAATAAATTTTATGATTCCAAACGTAGTTTACAATGTTAACTAGCTGTTTGAAATAGCTATCCAACCTCGAACAGTCATGGCGTGAATATATTTTACAAGTCAATTAAAAAGCGGCATGTAAAAGCCATGCAAATGAATTCTCGTAAACATTTCATTTATTTTTATTTATTTAAATGCAATAAAGTGGCATTCATCTGATGCATTTTGCGACTTCGCTACGGAACTAGACTGCAGAAATTATTATTTGGTGCCGACATTACCTAGTTTATTTAGCATTGGCTTTATACGTAATTCTAATAATTTATCAAATAATTTAACATACATTTAATTTTGATTTGTAGTTTAGTTTGTATTTTATAATAATTTAATGCAAAATGGAATAACATTAGTGTTGATAAACTGCGATATTCCAAGTTGTTGGCTAATGCCCGATTCCTATAAACAAAAACGAATCGTTTTGCTTACCAAAGGTAGTATTTTTTATTTGCAAACTGGGCATATAAAGAGACTAGTAAGCTAATTTTACCTTTTTTTTTTTTTTTTTTTTTTTTTCTAACGTGGGGAAATCCTCATGGACCATCCCCCGTCTGGGGAAGACGGGGGGGTGTGCCAGACTCTTACTGGCTAAAACCCCACGGTGTCCCTCCTTCTGACCTAAGGCCTAAGACCTAGCTAATTTTACCTGTCATAACTACCGTATGGGAGGGTCTACTATGCAAAACTATGGGCATTGCTTTATTATAAACGACACTAAGAGATAAAAGACTCTCAATTTTAACCAATAACTCTTCGTAAATTATAGGAATCGGCTATAACACAAATGATAAATGGTTTTTATTTCTGTAAATAAATCTGTTACAGACACTTTTACAAGTGAATGTAATGTTTTTTTTTAAGACTAGATGGCGTCGGCATTTCGTATCTGACTAGCTCTGAGAAGAAAAGCCGAAACATACTCAGAACTTCATAACATCTTATTCCTTTGTCACCAGTAAATGGAGGCTGGAGCTCCTGGGGCCCATGGACTCAGTGCCGTTGCAACGGGCGCGTGACGGGCGGTCAGCGGCGCACACGCACCTGTACTGAACCGCACCCGCTGAACGGAGGCGCCCCCTGCCAGGGACAAGCCGTACAGAGGACCTCGGACTGCGTACCTTGTCAGAGCGGTAAGAAAGGTTTTGTTTATTAAGTTTTATGAAAGGGTTTAAATGTTAAGATGGGTGGCAACTGCGATATAGGTCCGTTCGTAGTCCCGGTTTTGGGTTTCGTTCTTTTTTCGCTGACACAGCTGAGACCAAGAGCAACTGTAACTAAGTACAGTGGAATCCGTTTATTACAACTTCGCATATAAAGACCAGCCGCTTATAGCGACTTAAGATCAGCCTTTAGTTAGGTTTTCTTATCTGGTATTTACTGGCTCTTATAACGACGTCCGTTTGGTACGACCAAATATCACCGTCCCTTTGTTGTCGTTATAAGCGAACTTGAAAACGAATAGAGGGGCTAAAATTCGGTTTTGGTATCAGCTGTATAATCTTGTACTTGTAGTACACTACAGCGATACAATCGATCTTTTAAATTTGCAAATGAAGAAACATTTTATGTCTGTGCTAATTCTAATAAAAAAGTTGTTGCCAAATCGGAAACAAACTACAACCGTCAGTCAGTTTTCATTACGAAAACTGTCTGTCAAAATGTTTCGTTTTTTTCGTTGTCAAACATTTTGACAGTTTTCGGTTTTTTATGTTCAGCTTGGTTGTTATTCGTTTGCAAATTAGCAACAATTTTTTTTGTACAATTGTCCTCCTTATGTCGTTGACCTGCTAGTGTTGATCTCATGATCTGATGTTTTAATTGGATGAACATCTCGAGTTGAATCAATCATGATCCGTTAAACTATCGTTTGGACCCACCCCTTACCATATTTAGCTTAATTAAAGAGCTTAATAGGAATATCCGTTTCGCCTACAACTCATGTCGAGTACCTACTTGTAAATGTTACAGTTTCGATGGTATTAGCTTTTTAAGCGGGGTTCAAACCAGTCCCACCGCTGCATAAGTCTTCTTCTTAAATTGAGAATGGTTTAGGCCTTATTCCAACACGCTTGCCTAGTGCGGGTGGCAAACTACACCATCGAGAACTTTTTGGAGCTCTTTCAGGTGGTCCAGTGCAGCATTGCTGTGTTCCGGATTGAAGGGTATGGGTGTCGGTGAAGACAGGCACATGAGATTTTCCAACTATGTTTTTAAGGTTGGCGACGCATCAGCAATCTTCTTGGTGTTGTAGCTGTATACAGTATACAAGGTGTAAATGCAAAAACTGAAAACCTCTTAAGGGCTCATTGTACATATAATTATGAACAACTTTCACTATGGGACCAATCAAGTAATCGCAAAAAAAAATCGGCTGTTACCTACATTTTGTCGATTTGTAGCGGCATCTATCACGCCACATGCGAACTAAGCAGCACGACGAATGTCTAGCAGACTACAGCGACAACAATGACAGCTGTCAGATGAAATGTCACAAATCCTGCATCGCGATATCAAGATTTGACACGAAGTTAGTATATATACAACTTCCCAACATCAACCGTTGGGCAGTGGTCCGCCAGGCATAAGACGCGCCGGGTAGGAAGATCTTCCCTTTTCGTAGGAAGAACACCATACCTCGTTCCCCTACAGAGTTATGCGAACATTAATTTATGGCGCAGTAGATGTTTTTGTCACGGTTTCAGGGTTGGTCCCATAGTGAAAGTTGTTCATAATGATGAGTACAATGAGCCCTTAAGAGATTTTCAGTTTTTGCATTTACACCTTGTATAGATGACGCTAACTACCTTCTATGAGCTGTCGGCTTGATAAAATACATATGAAAAAATACGCGGCTAAATTTAACATATTATTAAGAAAGCAGCAAAAGCAGTGATAGATAGCCTAGCGGTTGAACGCTTGCCTTCCATGCAGGAGGGTCTCAGTTCCCGGCCCGTACCTCTGACTTTTCAAATTCATGTGCGGATCAGAATTTGATTATCACTTGCGTTAACGATGAAGGAAACCGGCACACCTGAGAGGACTCTATAAAGTTCTCAATGTTGTGGTGTGTAGTCCGCCAACCCGCAGCAGGCCAGCGTGGTAGACTAAGGCCTAAACCCTTCTCATTCCGAGAAAAGGCCCGTAATAATGTTGTTACTAATATTGGCAATCTTCTGTCTAAAACATTCCAAATATTAATATTTCAAATGAATCACACACAGAAACAGACGCCCGAACATGTTATAATTGTTGCTTTCAATATATTTTTAGAAAGCTGCGGTTAATATCGTGTATTTGTATCGGAAGCACTTGAGCTTCCAATATGCCTTTTAATATAGGTTTATTCGGCCACTTCTGATAAAACCGCACAAAGAAAATTAGACTTTATTCTTGCTGCATTTAAGTTTTAAATCCATTAAGTTTGTTTCGTGCACTTTAAAAAAAAGCTCTACAAAGAAATTTGGACTTTATTGCTGTTGGTTTTGAATTGAAAATCAATTGATGTGTGTTTGTGGTTATGATGGAATTGAAAATGTTATTTATTTGTTACTGCTAACAATGAAGAGGGATACATGGATCTGCAAGGATACGATAACACTCAACAGTTGTTGATTGGTGAGTATAGTTATGAAAAATTGTTTTAGGAACCCTTTTTTTTGTTTAATAACTTTTTGAGTGACATTCATAGTAGTAGTTCTCGCCCCCTATTGCATAGGACTTAAACATAACGGCGAATTGAGGGTGTTACTATACACCTCTGCCAACCCTTTGGGGAATACAGGCGTGATATTACCTATGTTATGTTATTCATAGTAGCGGACCCGTTCGTCCCTTTTGACTTCGCATCACACCGATAATTCAGTCCTCATCAAGCTATCTCCCTGTCCGCCCACCAGCAACGCCCTAAGCCGAGGTCCGAGTCCCATTAGGGGTCGCCCTTAGTGCTGTTGTTTTTAGTAGTAATAGCTAGCTTAGATTAAGTATTTTACTCATCCCCATTGGTTGGAGACCCTTCAGGTCTCGCCAATAACTGCCCGGTTACGTAGAATCGGTCCACAAGACCACCTACAAGCAGTCCAACTAAAAACAAAAAAAAAACATGGTAGACATCGGGTATGTTCGGCTAGTTACGGAATCTCTCGGAGCCTGACCTTTTTTTTTTTTTTTTGATTTTTTTTTTTGTGCGTTTACAAACACAAATCTTCACACGCACAAACATCCAGACCCGGAACAACTATCTGTAGGCCATACAAATATTTGTTCCGTGCGGGAATCGAACCCACGACCCGTAGCGCAGAAACCGATCGCTCAGCCACTGCACCAAACGTGTCGTCAAATCTGCGACCTTATTAAGCTTTTTAATTCGAAACAAGAAGTCTGCAGCCACATTACACACCACCTTCTCCTTTATTAACCTCTCGACCTCGTATTGAGTACTTGAAAAACAAAAAACGACCGTTCTCTAGCACTTAGAACAAAGGCTACCCCAAACATTGGCACGAGCTCCCAGACCCAGCATTCAATTGTCCACAAACCAATCGGCTTTTAACTTACAAGTACTTAAATACACGTGGTGGTCACAATAAGTACGTAAACATCATATCTGTACATCTCCGTCATAAAAAACCCGCCATTTAATTCCTTACGGTCATAAACTGAGTACTGAAATCACTTCAAAGAGAGTTGGTGAATGCGATACACACGGCTATGTAGGACGGCGAGCTTGTTAGACGCTCGCGAAATTGCTCGGTTGACAGTGTTAGATCAAAGGGCTTGGGAATGAATATTTTATTGGTCGCATCCGTGTTCGGAGTACGGTTATTAAATGTTATTGTAATTATATTTTATTGTATAATGAAAGAGAAATGGTTTGCAATGCGCTTATTGCAAATAAACATGTCAATTTGACTGAGATATAGGCCTATTATATTTGTAATTATTTTAAGCTGAAACGGAAGTCATAGATTAGAACAGAATTCTATATTTGCCTGAAATATGCCCTTAAAGCGTTTTATGTGGTAATCGCTATATTACAAGAAGCGTAAGTATTATATTTTTGGACGATGAACAGCAGCATAACTCGCACAAATAATATTTAACAAACTGAAAATATATTAGATGGAACACTAACAGTTAGCAACAAAGATCACAAAATATGTGCAACGAAGACGTCACAAAAAAATGTTATGTGACAAAAACACAATGTTTACTTCTTTTTTCCAATACCTATCTCTAATCAACCTATTTCCTGAACAAAAATTATTAATTTCTAAATCAAAGCAGCCTCACAATTTTTTTTTATTAAATAATAAAGTGCGTCCACTATTCCCGTCGTATGTATCAAAGGAAATAGACCAACCGGGTAGACAATAAAATCCAATCAACTGACGGTTGTCTCAAACCGTGAAACGTTGGAACATTATGAGTTAATTGGAAACATATGTTCTTGCTCGCGGCGAAGCTTGATGAACTACGTAGCTGTATGTAGATTGATATATTTCGGGAGGACGAAGTTTTAAATTGGTGTATTTTGTTATAATATTCTGTGTACGTAAATACATGTTGTAAAATGTTTATAAGCCCTGTCTGGCTTTTACAATTAGTGCAAAAGTTTGTATACAATGTTCGGTGCTTAAAACTGTTGATAAAAAATACAAAATAAATCTTAATAAATGACAATAATTACTTAACACATTCCATTTAGCGCACCTTTTCGTATAACAACAATGGTAATGAGTGATAAGTGATAAATTATTTTTATTTCTGTAAATAAATCTGTTACAGACACTTTTACAAGTCAATGTAAATATTTTTTTTTAAGACCAGATGGCGCCGGCATTTCCTATCTGACTAGCTCTAAGAAGAAAAGCCGAAACAAACTCAGAGGTCAAAGTCTCTTTTAAAGTCCAGACATTGTAGTATACAAACTATGCGAGTGAAACGATGTAGGGCAACGTCTGGAATGGCCTTTTGAGGAAAGTGCCATAGCAGGTTCGAGTTGACCTGTCCTAACTGACGGCACATCTGCATCAGTCATCGCGGAGCTCAAACCTTATTTTAGGGAGCTCAACAACCCGACCGCTGCACGACGCTATCATTCAGCTGGACATTTGTGTGGGTCACAAAAAAAAAACTCAAGAACCGCCAAACGTTTACAAAATTCGTGTATAAAGCTACCCTACATGGTACTCACATTCACAATTTATTAAAAAAGTAAAATAACAAATAAGGCGATGGTAAAATAATAATAATCATTGAAAAAAATAATTCAATTATAAATGTCAAAAGGATATAAAATAATAATGTTATGAAAAAAATTCAATAATTACAATGATGTGTCTGTGATAACAGCGAGCGGCTCAATTCCAGGCATTTTTATCGTCCATATAATCTTTAACGTTATAGAAACCCTTTTTGCATAGTTTCTGCTTTACATAGGACTTAAATTTATTAAGACTTAAGTCTTGAATATTGCCTGGAATTTTGTTGTAGAAGCGTATACTTTGGCACCTAAATGAGTTACTGATTTTCTGGAGCCTAGTCATTGGTAGGATGAGTTTATTTTTATTTCTAGTATTGACGTTATGGATGTCGCTGTTCTTAGAGAACAAACTGATATTTTTCTTTATATAAATCAAATTTTCATAAATATATTGTGATGCGACCGTCATTATATTAATTTCTTTCTTATAGAGAGAATAGAAATACTATAGGTGTGATTAGAATTGTGGCTATTCAAATTGGTGCGCTAAACGACGATATACAAGGTGTACCATAATTAAACAGCATCGATCGCTTATTAGATTTCTTAAAAAAATATAATATTAAAAAAAGTGATTTTTAAAAAGCAGTCGGTCAATCGAGATAAACAAAATTAAGACTTACATTTAGGCAATTAGACTAAATTTTAAATGCACATAGCAATGAAAAACAATAATTATTTCTTAAAAAAAATATAGTGAAGATCATTAAAGTTGTTTTTTAACTAATGTAATGTGATAGTTACTGTAATTTAAGGTTTCTGGTTATTTCTGTGACGCGTTGTATAAAATTAGTCCACTACTCATTGTAATAGATATCGATTATAACAGTAACTTTCTTCCATCTCTTTCTAATTTTACCTGTTCTACAGAACGAGACAAATATTTCTGTAATATTGAAACATTTTAGCAGTCTGTATTAATAAAATATTAACCTTTCAACGTATTCAGCTGCAAAATAAATGTATTTCGACTGGAAAATTGCCGTCAAGATAATGCCATTTAACAGTAAATGGTTGATACAAGATAAAACCAGGAACTTGACAAAATCTTTAGCACCATTCTTCGGCTCTCGTCCTAAATATTAAAGAAAATAACGTCGTAAATGTACCGGGTATGTCGCAGTGTTTCTTAAAAATTCAATTACCACGTCCCGAAGTGTCGGAGACGCAATTACTTACAATTTATTTACATACGTTAAGGGGCGGTTACATTGCGGGCTATTGAACGTTGAAAAAGGAATTTTGAAAAAGGTATTTTTTAGCTTTTATTTATTAGTTAATATCGTGTTTGTGTGATGGACTTGTGACAGCATGTATCACGCCACATAAGAATTACGCAACACGACGAATGTCTAGCAGACTACAGCGACAACAATGACAGCTGTCAAATGAAGCGTCACAAATCCTGCACCGCGATATCAAGTTCTGACACGGAGTTAGTATATATATACAAGTTCCCAACATCAACCGTTGGGCAGTGGCCCGCCAGGCATAAGACCGGCCTGGTAGGAATAACACCATACCTCGTTCCCCTACAGGCTAAACAAAGATTACCGATGGAATTGTGTAGGTACATTGACATTTTTTTCTATCCTGGTCTTCTAAAAGTTATTGCAATACTTATTATGCTAAAACGGTGAGTTGAGTGAGAACGGTGACAATTAACGGCAGTGCTCAAGATAGTCTACCATTTTCATTGACTTATACCGTGTAACGACACTTAAGTACGCCTGGCGCACCCTGTGCAGTCAGTCCCGCTACCAGCCTCGCTGACTGGCTATTCTTTTCACCACAGCATGAGCTAGCTCGGGCTGACACGAGAGAAGAAGAGTGCCTTTATTTTTTTTCATATAAGCAAAAATATTGATATTCCCTGATTATTTTAAAAATCGAATCTAATTCAAACGAAACATAATCCATAGTTTCACTCCCTCATCAGTCCGGACCTTTACAAAAAAAAACATAAAAAAAAATATTTTAATGTAAACGTGAAAGTCCTTTATGTCGTTGTTACTCTAACGAACCGGGACTGATTTATGTGTGTGCGCATTAATTAATAAGAAATGCTACACACTGTTGTACTTAATATCCGTGTACACCCACACATGTTGAAGGGGAGGTGGTCCAAGTTAGACATGTGGCGGGTGAAACGTCACACAGCAGGCGGACACCGCTCCGCTCCGTTGTATTTTTTATTGGACTAATTTAACAAAATAATTATGGCATATAAGATATCGCCTTTATTTTAAGCGTTGAGAAAAATAATCATTAGGTACGATTTATTTTTAGGTACAATATATTTTTCAGGTATACCTACTGTTTTATAAATTAACTCTTGCGCACCTGAATCAATGATGCGGTTTTAGATTACGTGGAGTGAGTTCACATCTGTCTTCCATCAAAAACGTTTCGATAATTTGACTTTCTGGTCATACAACGTTACCTCGTGTATTTGTTACTTTGAGGACTATTAAAATCAAAAGTAAAAACTTCACGAACACCGCCTAAGACCTGGACAAACAGAGGGCGTGGCTGAGTGTGATATTCACGTCGCGTGTTGATCGCGTGCTATTGGCGTGCCAATTACTATGACAATGTATGGAAGACGCCATACAGAAGCTCCCACGCGAAGCTTGGCGTATTGTGGCAGTTTTGTGTGGCATCTTCCATACATTGTCATAGCACACACGACATGAATATCTAACCCAGCCACGCTCTCTGTCTGACCAGGCCTTTACTACGCTACAGCTGGTGTTCACCAACATTAATCCTCTAATTAAACAGCCTTTTACCTTAAATTCTATTAAATTTTTCGCCTAAACAGTTACTTAACCAGAGTATTAATGATGTTGAATACCAACCGTATACTCCATAAAACATTCAATATTCAATTTCATTCCTCCGCTAAATCTTTACCTTTGCACCAACCACCATCGCGGTATGAACGCTCTATTATTTCTTTTTCAAAAAACATTGTGATTTATGTGTTGTTCGCATGTAAGGACGCTACGAGCCACCAATGTATTTTAATTTCAATTTATAGGGCGATAGTTCTATCTGTCTCTCGTATTATTAGATACTCGATTAATAATCGTAAACGACTCGTTAATTGGCTGTTTCTAGTCTTGGTGCGAGCCTAGACCATAATTGTTAGCTCAGAACTGTAAATTGTTAGGTTCGATGGAATTATGATTTGAGTGTTAATCGATTAGTTGGTGTGATTTATCGAGTTATCGAATCGAAACCGTTTGAATTATGAATTTTGATTTGGTTATTGCTCGTAGTTCAATTTAACGCTGTATTCAATAAATTGGATAACTGTTCCCATATTTTAACTCTAGATGCTAAAACGAATGTAGGCGGTGTTTTGAATAAGCCATGTGACATCAAAAAGATTATATGATTTGTAAGGTTAAGCTTCACTTGCTGCGGTCAGTCCGTGGATGGGTGATCATTCGTTACACATCGAGACCCCTCTGTGCCTCGTAGAGCACGTTAAACCATTGGTCCCGGGTGTCATACGAATACCTATGACAGTCGTTACGGGTAGTCAGAAGCCCGAAAGTTTGGCAACTTTAGGATATCGGCATTGTACAGTAAGTGGGTTGCAGAAGTCTGATGGCAGTCACTCCGTGTAAAATACTGGTATTCAGCCGCATCTGGTTAGACTGGAAGCTGACCCCAACATAGTTCGGAAAAGGCCAAGTAGAACGTGTGACATCAAAAAAGTTTGACCTCCATGTTTAAGTACCTACTTAACGGAATGGTGAGAGATTTTAAGTAAAGTACTTTATGTCCACTCCCAGTGGTGGCTAGTGCGGATACTGATTGTGAGGTCCAGGGTTCGATCCCCAGGTCGGTCAATGTGTTATTGGGTTTTTCCGTAAGTAATTCCTCAGTAGCAGCCCGGAGTTTGGATTTGTGCCCGGTTGATGGCAATAGGCTCGCCCCCTACTACATGGGACTTAAACATAATGGCGAAATGAGGGTGTTACTATACACCTCTGCACAACCCTTCGGGGAATACAAAAGTGTCTTTATTTCCATTTTAACATTATCGAACAAATCGTTCTGCCTAGCCTTTTCCCAACTATGTTGGGGTCAGCTTCCAGTCTAACCAGATGCGGCTGAATACCAGTATTTTACACGGAGCGACTGCCATCAGACCTCCGCAACCCAGTTACTGGGCAATACCGGTATCCTTAAGTTAGACCGATTGTCAAACCCGTAACGACTATCATAGATATTATCATAGATATGACATTCGGGACCGACTGTTTAACGTGCTCTCCGAGGCACGGAGGGGTCTCGATGTGTAACGAATGATCACCCATCCACGGACTGACCGCGGCATGTGCAGCTTAACCTTGCAAATCGTATGATCCGCGTAGTTGGTAATTAGCCAAGAGACCCTCTTATCGAACAAATCAAACATGTAAATTAGTCGACGCAAAACAAATATTATTACACAGAATCGTTTTGTATCTCTCGGTAGGCGTTCAATTTCCTGTGCGTATCCTAAAACGACATTAAAGAAATTATTATGAAGAAAAATGTCAGAATATAATACAGAGTCCATAAGGACCGTCGCAGCAGGAACACATAATATTTATACAAAAATTCCAATTTTAAAATGTCCAATAACAACTGGTTATTTCACGTAATAAACGTTTCCTTAATGGCTGCGTTAAATGTGTTCAGAATATGTAAGCTAAGAGGTTTTTTAAAAAGATGTAAACTTTTATGTATTTAAAACTAATTTTTGTTTACCGTTTTTCGCTATAGTTGAAAGGAGAATAAAAATACAGTGAATTGATTTTTTCTTAAAAGATAATCTTAATTGAAAAAGATAAAAGTGCAAATTCAACCAATATTAATTGGTCGTTACAGATTTGAGTCTTAAAAAATCAATAAAAAAGGTATCGCTTAAACCAGATTAAACATAGTTCTGACACATAACATAACATCTCGCATGTATTTCTCGAAGGGTTATGCAGAGATGTATAGTAACACACTCATTTCGCCGGGCGAGCCGATTGCTATCAACCGGGCACAAGTCCAAACTACGAGCTGCTACTGAGGAATTCCACACAGAAAACTCAATAACACTGCCCGACCTGAGGATCCAACCCAGGACCTCACGCCTCACGATCAGCAGTCGCTTACCACTAACAGACCAACGAGGCGATACTGATACAATCACGACCATTTCTGAAAAATTTAAACTCGACTTTAAATTCTCCCTAGCGACCCGCCCCGGCTTCGCTCGGGTGCAATGTAAATACTAATGTGGGGCATATAAACCTTCCTCTTGAATCACTCTATACAAGGTTAGTCGGAAAGGGGGTACTAAGCCGCGGGCCACTTAAAGTATCATTGATGACTATTTTAAAACAAGTGTTAAAATTTCAAAATTCGATAAGTTTTATTTGCATGCAAAAAGATTTTTATTTTAGTTTTTCATACCTGCTCTAGTTATGAATTCAGAAAATGTATTTTCTAATCCGTGGCCCCAAATATGACCTAAATTGTAAACACAGCTGATCATAGCTATGAAGAGATAGATTTTAGCATATTTTTTACGAAATCTTTGAAAAGCTATTTCTTTTAAACTATCGAGTTTTGGGGAAGTTGTAGAACAAAAGTTATCCCTTATTATGGGTACTTCAACACCCTTTCGGCTTAGTACCCCCTTTCAGACTAACCTTGTATATTGCTGAAAACTGCATTAAAATCCGTTGCGTCGTTTAAAAGATCTAAGCGTACAGACAGCGGGGGCGACTTTGTTTTATACTATGTAAAGATGATATGTAAATGAGATAGGTATGTGTAACGTAAGAAAAAATCATGTCAAGTCTGCATATGATAAATGATGATGATGTCTGCAAAAAGTTATCCTTGATCTTTGACATTGCGTTCAGTTTTTGCTGAGTCGATCGCTTTTGACACACATATGCCCTTTGAAGATCCTTTGAATATTATGTTACATTGTATTTCAATTTGCTTAAAATTTTACAGCGTTCATTATCTTGTTAACAGTTGTTTGAACATTTATAAGTACAACTGTGTCAACAGTGTGTTTATTTATAGTATTAATTACGTTAAATTAAACGTTAGCTATCTAAACGCAAGAAATTTTACTTGGCTGAGAAAAAGTTTTTATTTCGCATTTTATTCTAAGACCCTTGAACCCTTTTAGATCCAACTCATGAAAAAAGTATTAAATTTATAACAAATAAAGCCAAATATACTAAAGCTTCTTCTCTTCTGCAGCATTACCTGGCCGTTGGGGAACCTGGTCAGAATGGTCAGTTTGCGGAGCTGACTGCAGACAAACAAGACGAAGAGCATGCACCGGAGACACTCCCTGCTCAGGAGCTCATGCACAGCATGCTGACTGCGTTGGAGATTACTGTGGAGTACACGGTGGTAAGTACTTAGATTGATACAACATAATTAAGAGAAGAAAAAGAGATTTGATGAATTTGAAGATTCATTCGACTGGGTTCTCTTTGTACACCATGGTCAATTCATAAAATCAAAATATTTTTTTTTTATTTCACATAAACCAATACAGGTGCTTATGAAACGTCGAATTTAGGTGCACGGTTCAAATTAGTTGTTTCCTATGGAGAAGAGCCGGCAAGAAACTCCATGGTTACTCTTTTAAAAATAATACCATTAACAATTTCAGTGGATACAGTACAATGATTTAGGATAGTGAGAGAACAATGAGGTCCTGACCACAGACCAATGAGTAATATAGTACTAAAAGACTTGAGTACAAAAACTAACAAACAAAAATAAAATTAAAAAAAGCAATATGAATAATATTGTAGTAATTTACAAATTTATAGATGCAGGTCCACAAAGTTCTCACATTTACAAAAGTGAAAAGGAAGCTAAACTATATAAAACAATTGACATAATTAAATGTCATCAAAACTTAGCTAAAAAATCATTGTAAAATAAGATAAAGATATCTTGAGAGTAATGATAGCAATAAAAAAAAATAAAAAATATATAATCTTAATTGAGGATAGTTAGTAGATAAAAGTTGTAAGACCTTTGCTGGTTTGTTTGTTACACAACGTGTTACAAAAATACCCCTAAAGCCGAAAGGGGGCTAAAAGGTCCCTTGTAAAGAGTTTATTGGCAATGTTTGAAAACAGGAGTAGTACGACCCAAAAAAAAAAAGAATTTGGATAAAACATAAAATAATCATCATTGAAACGCAACCCTGAAAACGTAAAACTAAAGGGTAAACTACCCAGAAAGTTGTTTACATTCATACCTAATTTCCTCTGAGAGGTAAATGGCAACAACCATAAAAGACTAGGTACTTGATTATTTTCATTTTTCATGGGGAATTATGTAACACGTTGCATAACATCAGTCGAATTGTTGATTAAAAAAAGTATGTTCAAAATGGAGCATGGTCTCGAATAGTCATTTAATTTTAAGCATTCGCTCGTTAATGTTTTCGGGTATTAAGTGTGTTTAGTACCGGTTGTTTACTCTTCTGTCCAAATTTCTAAAAGGTAATGAACAAAATAGGTCGTAATGTTGACCATAAGCGTTAAATCCCTTGCTGTGACGCTGTATAGAAATTAACATTATAGACACTTTAGTTCGTCCGTTCAAAATGACCCATTAAATTTTAAGCACAATCATATAAAATATATTTCTAAAATATTACAACGATAATATTTAACGGCACTTTATAACTAAAGTGACTGATATTTCTAATTCAAACTACGAAATATAACATTTTGTTTAAATTGTGAAACCGTAACTGCGTATAGTTTTATTTTTATAGCCAGATCTCGCCACATTCGGCTGCTAATAATCTTGACATTTCTCATAACGTTTCCGTATCCAAACATATTTTTTTTACGTTAATCGGCGTCATATCTCATCTTATAACAGCGAAGCCACGAATAGACTTGACAACGAAGAAACTCGAACATTTTCGGCCAAAAGTTTACGAGCTCGTGTCATGGGAATTACAAATTATGAAACTATCCACCAAGGGACATGTTAATTAATACTATTTCTATGAAATGCTCCAGAACCAGATGCCGTACTAAATATACACTTCCTTTCCGTTCAGCTATAACTATGAAATGTTACACTGGTCGCTTCATAACATGCTATCGGCTGTAGCTGCGACCTTCCAAATTATAAAGACATACCCTATCTCCCGCGGCTTTAGAAATTCTAATCAACATAAAGGTAGACGCAAGGTTAGGCAAAGGTCAATATTAGATGGCCACGTAAAAAAGATTCGAGAGATACTAAAATCGGGTGGCGTGACCATCTGGGCCGTATCATATAGTCTAAATATAGATGAGGGAGTAAATTTTTATGGTGTTCTTACGAAAAAGTTGAGGTAACATTTTAAATGATAACATTGTCGACGTAATAGGTTAATCTAGAATTGTTCTGTTCCATTTTAGACGGTTTAATGGTCGATGAAGATAGTCAAAATATGAAACAGATGTCTAGTTGTATAATCTACTAAGAGCTATACGTACTGAAATGTCTAATTTTGAACAAAACGTACACACGCAATGGGTTGGTTACTATTCCCATTTAATATCAAACTTTCTACTAAAGTTTACAGCGCTCATGTGCTGACAGACAGACAGCTAATGTAACGTTAGCCAAACCCATTCATAAATGCTCCCAACAATAGTTTGTATGTTGAATGTTCATACACTGCAAATTAATTCTAACTGAAGTGCAATACCAACTCAGAATAGTAAAGGAAAACATGAGGTAACTCACACATTAACAATAACGGAAATTAAATCGACAACGATATGTGTATGTAAAATGAATAAACGGAAATTAAGTAAAAATAGTGATAGCCTAGCAGTTGTACGCTTGTCTTCCATGCAGGAGGGTCTAAAATGTAGTACCAACACTGTTTTTACAAATATCAATGTTCGGTGTTGCGATCAAATCAAGCACTGCATTTTTGCTATATCCAATCTTCGTTTGCACTCATAATAGGATTTAAGCAACGTGGTAGCGCTGACGTTGATATCTGGGATGGGTGACCGTTTTTAAAAATTGAAACCTCGCGGATTATAATTTGATTATGAGTTGCAGTAACGGTGAAAGAAAAACATCGTGAGGAAACTTGCACTCCTGAGAGGGCTCCATAAGATTATCGATGGTGTGTGTAGTCCGTCAACCCGCACTAAACCAGCGTGGTGGACTCAGGCCTAAACCGTTCTCATTCTGAGAAGAGGCCCGTGACCAGCAGTGGGACAGTAATGGGCTGTAGAAATGAAGTTTTAATGCAAGAAGTGGGAAACTGGGTGTTAAAGCTTGAGTTCGGAGAAGCCTATATCCAGCAATAGATTGAGAGGAATTAAGTTGATTGATTGATAATAAGGCCCCTGATAATATTTCAGATGCACCTGACAATACTTTCGCTAACAATGTTACAACCATCTAATCTGGTTAAGAATCTGAAATTTGGAAATCTGTTATTCATTCTCGATGTTACAAAAGATATAGCCTATACTATGTACAAAAGTTATAAAATTTTCGTTTCAACGTGCTCTGGAACAAAAAAAGCTTTAATATCATAAAGCAATATTTAACGGTCGCGCAAACACAGGTATTCTGGAGAAATTCGCGGCACACTCGGCATTTGGAATATTCAGTTTCGGCTCTCTCTCCAGTTCCAATTCCAGGGTATTATTTAGTTTTAATACCTCTGCATGCGCCTTTTATTACGATTGTACAAAGAGTTTTTTTTGCTTTTATGCTGGTATATTTACCTTTGCCATGTAGTTTTGTATCGCTTGTTTTTTTAAGGATATGAAGAGTAAGTAGAATGTGAATATATTGAAATGGCAAGTGCAGTTTAAAATTCTTGTTCTAATATTTACTTCTCGATATTAATTCAATTTCCTGTATAGAGTGTGCAGAAATATTGATTATTGAACACTAACAGTTACGTCTAAAGAAATATACGCCGAGTTTAGCCAGTCTTATTCAAACACCTTATCATTAGTGTCATCGTCAATTTGTAACATTAGTAGTTTAGATTATCCAAAGATACTTGATTTTGAACAACTTGAAGCAATCAAACAAATCACTCGAGAGCGATACGCCATTAAACACGGCATTAGGCACGTTTAACACACACCTCTCCCTCGGCGGTCTAAATTCAATCTCGGAATGGAAAATGATCAGTCCATATTTTGTTTATAATAGCAATAAATCATTTCCACTGGTCCCCGTTGACTCTGTTTCAATTTCCCATTTCTGTTTATCGTACGTTTTGATAAATAGCCTCGGGGTAATACCATTTTGGTTTTGTACGTCGGCTTCTTCGCGAACGCTTTCGCGCCAAATAAATCCGCCATCTTGACTTTGTAAATTGTTTTTGTTTAGCTTCGCGTGGATTGATTGTTATTTATTGGGATGATCAATCTATTGTGTTCGGATTTGGCGGTTATTTTTTCGGCTGCCAGAAATGGACTGGTAAATGTCTTGAAAATGGTCTTGGATTCCAAATATTTTTTGTCTCACGATGGAAAAATGGCGGGTAATAACGGTTGAGATTTTTTATCTTCTTTTCCACTTCGGCTTTCTTTTAATAAAAATACTATACTGTATTATTAAACGAACACACACAAGAAAAGTATACATTTTAAAATGTATATGTTAGAGCTACTGAACGTTGCAGGCAAGTATTTGTATTTTGTATAAACATGGCACACTGAACGTGATTTAGAGCAGCTCCTTTCCCCACACAATTGCTCCTACACTTGAGTGCACTGCACAATATCGTACTACATTCAGTAATAACTAAGCGTTAGCAAAATTCCTTGTTTCTAGTACTATCACTTATGTTATAACATAAGTGCGTTTTAGTACACCTACTGTCTGTAATACTATTGAGGGCTTTTTATAAGGTCAATATTATTTTCCTGCTGATTGTTTGATTTCTTCATAATCGTTAGCGAGCCGCTTATAAAAAAAAAACAATTCTCAAAAAAATCGAGCTTGTCTTATTCCCTATGACTACAGAGCTACTTTCAAAATGTAAGATTTTAGAATATTTTGTATTTATTCATGAACGTCTCTATAGGTTCCATCTCGAAGCTGTGAATGATAATGACATTCACAGCTTGCATTTACCTCATTATAAATCCTAATCAAAATCTCTTAAATTCAAATTTCTGTTTTTTTTATCCTATCTACACGATTCTACAATAAATTCTATTACTCTAAGTAATTCAAGTAATACCATATAATGTGGACCATCAGTAAATTGCCCACATGAAAGGTGAGCTTTCAATGCGAGGAACTCGGGTGGAGCTATTCATTCGCGCTCGTTGGAGCCACTTCATTAGCCTAATTGCCACATACAAAGGGGGAAATGGTGAAATTTTATAGCACCTTTTCATCTTTTGTTGTCTAAACATCGGAATGGAGTGTAGATTCTTCGTTTAAATGTTCATTCTGGGGATAAAGACTTGAAGTTTAATGAAAAATGTTATGTTTGTGTTTATACCCCTGGGAAAGCCGAGGTGGTGCTTGCAATTTTAGACTCATTAATTACGGCTTGTTATCTTCAAAGTATCAACACAGTACACACTGTGTTACTTTATAAAGGGAAGATTTTAATAAAGCCTTTAAAAAAGACTGTCTTGAAAAAAAAAAATTACTACACTTTGACTTGGCAATAGGTATATTCTTTACGAAAAAATCTATTTATTTTATGTTCATATTCATCTGCTACATATAATCTTTTTTTATTTGGTATTTTATTCCTAAGCACACACACATTCCCTGTCTATTATTGCTGACCACAAGTAGGTCACACATACACCGCTAAACCAGCATCTAAAAAACACACTACAGCTACCAGGCTTGCATAAGCGGCTTAGTAGATATCAACTTCACTACAAATAATACGAAAGAACCGTTTGAACACGAATTCTGAGCCATCGTTATCACCATCTAACTTTCTACTTGACAGATTTATTGAATATAAGTTTTATTTTTCACAAAGTCTTTTCATAGTACAAATGATAGGTGTATTATTATGATAATGTGAATGAATCTCCGTGTGAATTGAGTGTTGCTTCTTTTTGTATTGAGGACGGAACATAAATTGTCTGTAGAGAATGGTGAATTCTAAGTTTTGGAAATTTTTTGATAAGTTTTGCTGGATATTATGTAGGTTTAGTTAAATAGCTTTTAAATTGGCTCTCTATTGAACATGAATAAGATTTTGTCTATCTATATGTGTATTATGAACTCATTCATTATTTTTTACACACTAATAAATAATGTGAATACATTGTAGCAACTACACATTCCATAAATTTCACGTCCAAAAACAAACTTCCACTGATTTTATCGTGTTCACTGCACCCAAACACGACAACCTGCCGTCAACCGTTGCGGTTTCGTCCAAATTAAATTAAATCGTACAAAACTTTTTAATCAAACATTAATGCATAAACAAACAACAGTAAAATCCAATTTATATGCGATGCGGCCATCATTACTGGAGGTGGGTCTCGTGAATGATTTGTTGTGATTTCGTCGAGTGAGCGCAGCAGGCGATCGCAAAATGCATTCACATATCGTTCTTCTTCATTCAAGCAAATAACGCCTTTAGCATAAAACATTTTAAGTATCACATTCGTATGAGATGTACACAGAGAGAATTTAATTCCGCAAGCCCTCCTACCACGTTATGGGTAAAGCGACAAGGGTTTGTAAATTTCGATTGGATTCCCTATCTGGGATCTCTGCAACGGACACCGCACCGTTGGCACTGACAAATGTTTACACAGTGTACAAATTTCGAAATTAATCCGATAATCGTACGTAAATTAATTCCCGTAACGTCTCTGCGGTTTTGATTTCAACGATGTAAGTAGCGGATGTAATGATTTATTGAATTTCAAACATCGGTTGGCTATAAACCGTGTGGGGACTTGGAACTTGTTTATGAAGGAGATTTATTGATATGAAGTACGTTTACTGCAGTGTTGCGCCATTGCGTATGGATGTACATGCGGCAACGCAAGCGCTGACCGATGGAACATTCAACTGATGTTTCCGGTTTGTTTTATCACCAAATATTTTAAAGATTATATAAAACATTTACTGCCTCGTTGATCTAGTGCTGGCAAGCGCAACTGCTGCTCTTTGGGTCCTGGGTTCGATCCCCAGATCGGGCAAAGTTTTATTGAGCTTTTCCATTAATAATTTCTCAGTAGTAGCCCGGA
This sequence comes from Amphipyra berbera, assembly GCA_910594945.2. NCBI lineage: Eukaryota > Metazoa > Arthropoda > Insecta > Lepidoptera > Noctuidae > Amphipyra > Amphipyra berbera. Next base: position 19,192,015 of record OU343129.1, on the reverse strand, counting down.
GTCTGGATTTGTACCCGGTTAACGGTAATAGGCTCGCCCCCTTTTACATTGTACTTAAACATAACGGTGAAATGAGGGTGTTACTATCACCTCTGCCCAATCCTTCATACAGGCGTGATGTCATGTAAAACCTTTCACTGAATTATTATCTTTCTTCTTGTGGTCCATCACTAGTTAGTACCCTCTACTTTTCTGCGAAAAAAATGATAACAATGATTGCACTATTAGCAACTTTATGAATTTTAATAAACTCTTCAATCGCAACATGGATTCAAGTAGTATTAGAAGTAGGTACTTCAAATTCTACTAAAGTCTTATCAGAAACACACCTATAATTAGGAAAAGCTTTCATTACTTCAGCTTCTTTAAAACCATTTTCAACACTAACTGTTCCAACAACGCCTTGAGCTCCGAACCCCACTTCATGTCTACTTTTGCTTAGCACTTTTAAGTTTGGCCGAGAGCCATTTTCACTCGACGTTGCCCAGTGAAGCAGTAAAAGACATCCCATCCATTCGGAAAACAATCTTCAGTGTCTTCCAAGAATCCACTTTTGATGCCACCTGTACTTCTCCTTATAGTGCTTTAGTGCTACTACCAATGGCTTTCCAAACTATCAATATGTTAAGTTGGAAGTGATTGTAAATAATTTATTGCTTTCAAAAGAAAATGGTATTGCTCAGAATATTACAAGCCATAAAATTGCAAATTCTATTGATAGATAGTTCAATAATGTTACAGCTTTTCTCTTTAACTGTATGGAGATCAAAATATTGGTTTGATCTTTAACCTTATTCTGCCTAGCCTTTTCCTTGCTATGTTGGGGTTAGCTTCCAGTCTAACCAGATCCGGAGCGACTGCTATCAGACCTCCGTAACCCAGTTACAGGACAAACTGTTAGACCAGTGGTCAGACTTTCGGGCTTCTGACTTCCCATAACGACTGACATAGGTATTCGTATAACACCCGGGACTAACTGTTTAACATGCTCTCCGAAGCACGGAGGGGTCTCAAACGGTCAAACATCCATCCAATAAAAATTGTTGAACAGCGTGGATAGTAACAAAAAGTATACGATTGTATACGTAACTTACCCATCAACCAGTTACAAGCTCTTCGTTGTGTTACGTACTGTATGTATGTACGTACGTTGTCTTCTTTTCATTGTATGGTTGGTGCCTAACCTACACCCATATTCTAAGACGTTCCTCCAAAACTTACTCGACTCGTACTCGACTCAGAACGGCCTCGAAAACACCTTCAAAATTGTATTCTTAGTCGCAATTTCGAGTGAACTTTGAGGTTCCTCGACGGAGTCATTACGTCATAATTTGAATTATCTGCATCGCGCAAATAACGCCGCGATAAATAATTGTAAGGATTATCGTAAGCATATTCGATAAAGTCTTCAAAATTAATTTTTATTACATACGAACTTTGACAGTTCCTTCCTTAAGGTAGGTTCCGAGGTACCTTGAGTTTGACAGATGATTCCTTACTTCGACTGATGAAAAATCTCAAGTCGAGGACGTTTTTGTCAACTATAACTACCGATGCTAGTGAGTCGAGGTGGAGCCGAGTCGAGTAAGTTTTGGAGGAACGTCTTAGAATATGGGTGCTAGTGTCAGAGTTTATGCCGCTCATGGGCCTCTAACTTGGCTTCACATTATTATTATTTAGCCATGATCATCCCACTGCAGGGCAAAGGCCTCCCTACCCTCCTTCCACTTCTCTCGGTTTAAGGTTTTCTGCGGCCAGTCCTTCCAATAGGTGTCTAGTTCGTCCCGCCATCTCCTTCTGGGCCTGCCGCGACGTAGTCTGACGTCGAGAAATATCTCACAGGCCTCACGATATTTTCCTTCGCCGTTTTTAAGCAAGTGATAATTATACAGTACGCACATAAATCCGAAAAGTCAGAGGTGCCTACTCGAGACCTATGACTTGGCAGTCCGGTCACACCACTAAATTATCACTGCTGTAAAATGTTGTATGACATAGCATAATTTCACAAAGCGTCGACTTGTGCTATATCATATGGTAGCATCGGAGTTGCGTGCAGCAATTACAACGATCAGTATCGGTTCTAAATCGCTCGTACGGCCACGATGTTTATTAATTTATTACATTCGGTTCGGATGCCGGTCATTGGATTTATTTATTTATTTATTTATTTATTTATTTTTAAAAATATAAGTTAACAGTACTTACGACCAAATCACTTACATTTTAATTTAATACTTAATTAATACTAACAATAATAAAAATTTAACAACTATAACAAACTTTGACTTAGACAATATTTACTTAAGCATAGATATATATATTTACAAATTTGGTATGGCTTATCATGGAAGATATCGAGATCAATGTGCTGAGTGAGCAAATAGTTCAGCAGTGTGACTGCTCGGGCAGTGGGTGCAGCAGCAGCTCGACGTGTGCGCACGCCCGGTGGTGCCGCGAACAGTTCCCTCCGTCGACGAGGACCCTCAACGCCTTCACCTATCAAAAACCGACTCGGTACGCCTTTTAGGCCCACCCGCTCCAACGTGGTTGGGTTATCCACTTTGTTTGTCAGGAGGCGGTGGTAGTGAACTAATAAAAGTAATTTTCGTCTAAGTTCAAGGGTGTCTAAACCTACCATCCCCGTAACAAACAAAGATGGATATAGGTAAGGGTAGTAACCGTACATTCTCTTATAGATAAAGCGAGCAAACTTCCGTTAAACTCGTTCGATCAAAAGGGTGTACTTGGCCTCGTGTGGATCCCATACTATAGCGTTGAACTCGAGCCGACTGCGCACGTACGCTTTATACAGTATCAGGGCAGCTCTTATCCCTTTAAATGTGTATGATACCCTCATGACAAATCCTAGCATTTTATTGGCACTTTCACATGCAGATGTTATATGATTTCTAAAATTTAATCGCGAATCCAATGTCAGCCCCAAGTCTCGTATTTCGTTAACACGATCCAACGGAGCACCCGCCAGATTATAGTTATGGTGCAGCGGTGTGCGTATGCGTGTAAAAGTCATAATTTTGCATTTAGCTACATTAAAGTACAAGCGATTTACCTCACTCCACTTCACTACGGCGTCTATATCATCTTGCAGCTGTTGGCAATCATCAAGACCCTTTACAGCGTGGTAGAGTTTCAGGTCATCAGCAAATAGAAGACATTTAGTAGTCCTGACGGTTCTCGGCAGATCCATAACCATTATAATAAACTGTGTTGGTCCAAGTGTACTGCCCTGACTTACCCCAGATCGAGTATAGTATGAATCAGACTCAAATCTGGCTAGTCTGACATACTGGGTTCGATTTCGCAAATATGATGCAAAAAATGCAAGTAGTTTAGGTGTGAATCCGATTAACGCCATTTTTCATAGTAGGATGTCATTATCAACGACGTCAAATGCCTTTCGGAAATCAAAGTAGGCGGCATCCACTTGCATTCCAGCGTCCATCTCTGTCGTCACATAGTCTACGAAGTTAATATGACTAGTTGCCGTTGACCGAGATGCTCGAAAACCATGCTGTTCATCAGGCATCCATACGTTTAGTTGTTGTCGGATACGGTTATCAATAATAGACTCGAACACTTTTCCGAGAACCGACAGCACCGCTATTGGTCTAAACATAGTAATATCATTTTTTGCACCGCTTTTAGGTATTGGAGTAACACGAGATGTCTTCCACTGTAGGGGATATCTAGAAGTCTCTAGTGACAGATTAAAGATATATAATAGTGGTTGCTCCAATACTGATATGCAATCTTTAACTACAAATGGCGGAATTTCGTCCGGGCCTGAAGCAGAGTAAGGTTTTAGTCGCCGCACTGCACGCTGTAGCTCCATTACGGAGACTGCATCAACTTCGATACGAGCTGCATCGGCTACACTCTCATTCCTGTTACTCCGTTGGGCCGCAGCTATATCGAGGACAGGTATGTCTTGATGAAAAACCGAGCCAAAATATGCGGCAAATGCATCTGTTGCTTCTTGTCCCGTCAGTGACTTGTCCTTATAAACATATTCATGGCATTTTTGTCTTTGGCTTCGCTTGTCTTTAGTAAATTTCCAAAACTTTTTCGGGTCTGTTGCTATATCTTCTTCTACCCTCTTAATATATTGGTCATAAGCTCTTTCTATTAAAAATTTTACGTGTTTTCTGTAATACCTATAAAGTTCTCTATTAAATACTTTTCCAAGTGATTTAAATTTTTTTAGATTGTAATATTTATATTTAATGTTTTGTATTATTTCTGTAGTATACCATGTTGGATATGTATGAAGTTCATTTTTTAATTTGTATGCTTTCAAAGGGACAAGCTCACTGACGCAGTTATTAAATTTCTGATAGAACGCTGCAACAACTAAGTCAATGTCAGTCTCATGATAAACGTCTGCCCAGTCAATGTTTTTTAAAGCAATATAAAGAGAACAGAAATCAGCTTTGCGAAAATTCCAGTTAGGGGCAGACAGCGGATGTCGTTGCGGTTGGCAGGGTACTGATTCCAGATTAGAGGAGAAGTCACGTGGTAGACTCAAAGTAACGTGAAGAGGGGGGTGGTATGCGTCAGGTGGCACTAAAGCTTCGTCAGCGGCCTCAACACACACAGCCTCGTTTTTTAGCCCACTCAGCACCAGATCCAAGATACCACCATGTTCATTCAATACGCTATTATGTTGCGAACTATTACAAAAATCTAGAAATAATTTAAATTGTGTTTTGACATTTACACCAGCCGAGTTTAAATACGCCTATACGGATACGCCGTTTATGTATAATAGCTGTATTGCCAGGAGTAATTCGGATCTGTTGGAATGTGAATGTATTTTTGACATATTTTTACACATAAAAATATTTGGAGGCGATGTCGGAAACTTTTCAATTTTAAAACCAGAAAAAATGAGTATAATTTAAAAAATCAGTGATAGCCTAGTGGTTTGACCGTCAGACTGCCAGGTCAGGTGCCAGGTGCCAGGGATCGTGAGTTCGAACCCAAGACACGCACCTCTGACTTTTCGGATTCATGTGTGTATTGTATAATTATTAGTTGCTTAAAAACGGTGAAGGAAAACATCGTGAGGAAACCGCCCGAGAGATATTTCTCGACGGCATGTGAAGCCAAGTCAGAAGCCCATGGGCGGCATAAACTCTGATACCAGGTTAGTCACTAACCACACGAAAAGAAGAAGATTTTAAAAAGTATACTACAACATGCATGACTCTGATATGTTTGAATTCTTCTCTACATCTAAAAGAGTGCGCTGGACCTACTAAAATACACTGGCCTGCAAAAATAAGTATCACACTTTTAATTTTTTTTTTTTTTTCTAAACTATAGAAGTTAGAGATTTAAAATAAAAAACGATTTATAGCAATTTTTATCAGCTTTCTTTGAAACTATAGTAACAAAGTTAAACTCTTTTTTGAGTCCTTTTTGTTTCGTAAATATATCTTGTGTACTTAAAAAGTTATTGCAATTTTAATAGTGTGATACTTATTTTTGCAGGCCAGTGTAGTATCACTCGTGGAAAATGAAAACATTTCGGAAGTCGATCTTTGTCTTCTGTCTAATCACCATCATCAAAATGTTGTTTATTGTTTTTCCTTTATGAATATTTTACAAGCGAAATTTTATTATACACACAACACTACAAGGTAGCTTGACCTTACTAAAGTTTTTACTATTACCACAGTAAAATTCATGTATTACGGTAATTTCTATACACACATACATACATAAATTCACGCCTTTTTCCCATGGGGGTAGGCAGAAACTATAGAACGCCACATACTACGACTCTTACATACCCCTTTCGCTTCATCCACATTCATACATCTTGTCATACACGCACGCCGGTTGAGAGTACTACGCACCTGACCTTTGTGAAAAACATCACCAATAACATCGATGTATGTCCTTCTAGGACGTCCTCTACCGGCGTTCCCATTAACATCCGCCTTATAAATTTCTTTTGTTAATCGCCGTTCACTCATTCTCTCAACATGGCCAAACCACCTAAGCATACTCCTTTCAATTTTTGTCACTACATCATCTTTTAAACCGCAACTTTGTCTAATCTCTTCATTTCTCAATCTATCATTCAAAGTTACACCGCACATACTTCGCAAGGAACGCATTTCCACGGCATTTAATTTCGGTAATTTCTATGTTCTAAGTAATACAATGTAAGCTCGCTTTAAGACTGCGAACGGTATCTAATTTGTATAGGTTTCGTCTAACATCTGAAGAGTCTATTCCTTTTGGGTCTCTACGTCACTCCACGTCAAGATATAAAATAAAATAGAACTAATTCAAATAAGGAAGTTTTAGTGATGATTCCATAGAATTAAATGGTTTATTTTTTTTTTAAATTAATTCTTATAAGAATGTTTCTATCACTTGGGTCGTGTGCACTACATTCAAAAAGATAATAAACTATTTTTGATAGTAATACAAATAAATAAATGCAAAACTGGTTGCAACACTACGGTGCTACTCACAAGCTTGTTTTTAATTACGCGCGAGCGTGCATGATCTTTATCGCATTATGGAACAGACAATATGACTTCATTCGTTCAAAATGACTTAAGGCGATGGGCTTTATTTATATGAACATAATATTACTTATTATCGTGTGATTAATTGTTATACTATAAACCTCGGCAGTCTCGTGGTGGCAAGTGCGACTGCTGATCGTGAGGTCCTGGGTTCGTTCCCCAGGTCGGGTAAAGTGTTATTTGGTTTTCCGTGTGGAATTCCTCAGTAGCAGCCCGGAGTCTGGAATTGTACCCGGTTAACGACAATAGGTTCGCCCCCGATTACATGAGACTTAAACATGACTCGCGAAACCAGGGTGTACTAAAATCACCTCTGCCGAACCCTTCGTGGAATAAAGGCGTGATGTTATGTTATAAACCAACGAAAGTGAATTTTCGGGATAAATGAAATGGATGGGTAAAAATGTGTGATGATGAAGATAATAATGATGATTAAATGGTCCTTGATCTCCTTAACACTTTTCTAGTTAGCCTCACAATATCGTGTTAAAACAGTCATAAAATTATAAAAAACACAAAAAACGAATGAACGAAAGATTGAACTGAAATGAATGAACAAAAACAAAAGTGGTAGCAACACAACGGTGCAAAGCGCAACACTACCCAAGCCCTGTTTTTAATTACGCGCGAGCGTTCAAGATCGTTATCGCGGTATCGAGCGCGCGATGACTTCATTCATTCATTCACTTCCGTACTTCAAGTTCCGCGTTAGCTATTTGAGACTTTAACAGCCTATTTATTCGTTTTGCTATTGTGTCACGTTTGTGAGAAATAAGAAAATGTAAGCTCCTGTTTTGCTGCTATGCATGTTGTAAAAATCAACCATGGAAAATCGTTTTGCGTTGTATTATTGCAGTTTTAAAGGTTTACACAGTTTTGTTCGTTCATTAAGTTCCTTGGTGTTTCTATGGAGTCTCTTGTTAATATAACGGAACTAAGGTTGTTAATATAACGGAAATATCTTTTAAAGGTACAAGTCAAAGTTCAATTTTGATAATAATAGGACGCGCTGCATTTCTTTAATTTCGTTGTACGTAAAACTCACTGTAGTACGAAAGAACTAATACGTCGCATCGGCAAACTTCGTTAAACCGATCATGGCCGAACTAAGTGCGTGTTTAAGACCACGAATGTTTTGGTAAAAAATGATCTTTACTCTGACGCGTTAAGTGTGAGTGGCGCGAAAATGAGCGACTGTCATTAGTTATTTCATCAAGTTTAACGATGTGTCGTACTGTACCAAGATTCTAATTCTGGAGTCAATTGTGATTCTGAAAACTTTTAACGAAATATCTTATTTTCTTAATTGCCTCGTTGGTGTAGTAGTGGCAAGCATGACTGCTGATTATGAGGTCTTGGGTTCGATCCCCAGGTTGCGCAAAGTGTTATTGGGTATTTCCGTGCGGAATTCCTCAGTAGCAGCCCGTTGTTTGGATTTGTGCCCAGTTGATGGCAATATGCTCGCCTCCTATTACATGGGAATTAAACGTAACGGCGAAATGAGGGTGTCGCTATACACCTCTGCCCAACCCTTCGGGGAATACAGGCGTGATATTATGTTGTGTTTATTTCGAAAATAAAGTTTCGACCAAAGAAAGGAGACGGAACACATTAAATACATACATACACATTTAAAATTATCTGTATGTTCGCATATGAATATCATCGACAAGTGAATTAGCATAATCGTTGCCACATGTCTTGTAAGTGCATGACTAAGGAACCAATGAGTCAACAGCGCGTGCTGAATTTGTCAATGAAAGGATTGCCCGAATTTATAACATACTCTTACAGACAGCTCTTAGCCCGCGACTTCGTCGGCGTGAATTTTCATACAAACTTCCATCTCCTATTTTACCCCCTTAGAGGTAAAATTTTCCGAAAATCATTTCTTAGCGGATGCCTACGCCACAAAAGGAACCTACTGTTCAAAATTTCATGATTCCAGCTTCATTGGTTTAGGCTCTGCGTTGATGAATCAGTCAGTCAGGACAAGTAATTATATAATGCAGAGATTATAGAATTGTATGTGACTTCAAGTGATGAGCGAGTGCTTCGTCGATGTGCGTCAATAAACGATTTTAAAAGAACAAAATGGTAAAAATCTCCAAAAAAAAAAGTCTGGTTAAAATTCCATCAAATAAAATATAATACCTTTTAACATGAAACCCCATGTGAAGCGCATTAACTCCTGCTCCTTAAAATAAGACGCCATATGTCCCAACAATTTTCCTTAAATCCACATTTACAACCACTATACAAGGATCAAAAGGATCGTTAAAAAACGTCCAATAACGAGTCCTTTTCACGGCACGGAATTACACAAAAAATTATCGTTAAAAAATACCGCGGGACCATTTTTAAGATTGTGACGTAGTGAAAGCGGGGTTATGTAAATTTTACGATAGCTTTACTTTATTTAAAATAGCAATTGCAATCTTTAAGCGATATCTTGGGTATTTAACAGAATACGGATAAAAAAACGGTCTTTTACTTAAACCGTTTCCGTTGCGCTTCCAATGCAGTGAGGCGCATGTTTTACAATTACAGAAGTTTCTGCAATGTATAAAGTTAAATAAACCACGAAACGACGTTGAAAATCTTTTTGTTATCACTTGAAAATGACTGCAATACTACTGCAAAACCGCATTACATCCGTAATTGAATTTGCCGACAGAATACCAGGAAGCTATTCTGTCCTCCTTTCCCAGATTCCTTCTTGTTATCTCACCAATCCTAGTACTTACTACAAAATAGTATATTCCCTTTATTATATTACTTGGAGTCCGAATTTAAGTCTTATTAAAAATAGCTACAACTTTTTACAAACTCAACGCCGTTTTTTGAGTTAAAATAAGCTTCCTTCTTTTCTGCTGTCGATGGGACGTCGTCATAAAGACACGCTGACATAAATAATATTAAGGTGCTGCCAGGAACATGGAGCGGCGTTCATTTTGAATGAACGACAACAAAATTACCGATTGCGGTTGAGAAATTTAAATTTCGAACGAACTTGCCTCTTATTTTGAGATTAAACGGAAATCGTTAAATTGACACATCGTTATTTTAGTGTTATACCGTTTTTATAGTTACAAAAGTTTATCAGGTGCTTAATAATTTGATGGTTTTATTGTTTTTTTGTTCGCTTTGAATACAAACTTTTGGTGTGAAGTGGGATAGTGTTAATAAAAGTTCGCGAGACGAACTAACTTTGTAATTTATGTTTCTTTGTTCGGAATGATGAATGTGTTCCGAGTTTTGCTTGTGGTTTTTTGAGCGAGCTGACAAGTAAAAGTTTAGCTTTAGTGTTATGACAGCGGCGGCCATTATTTTTATGGTTGTGGAAATTATTTTGCTATTTTCTGGGTGACAGGGAAATGAAATATTGCATCTTCTAGATAATTAAAATTTGCTATTAAATTAGCTGTTAGTTCACAGAAGTAGTAAGGAGATATATTCAACTTACAAAAGCATGTTTTAAAAAGAAACCTATTAAATTAAATAAAAAACACTGATTTATAAAAAAACATATCAGTTACAATCTTTACGGTAGTAGGCAATAATAGGTACACTAGTTATTAATGTACTAAAATTATTGTACTAAAATTTTTGTACCAAAATTATTTTACTCAAACATTACTAGCAAAGTGGTTCTAGTTTTATTATTCGCGCCACTGATTTAAAATCTTATGGTGCGTCCAGACCTGACGAACGCGCCGCTCGCGCGCAGCTCGCGAGCGGCGCATTCGCGGCGCGTTCGTCAGGTCTGGATGCACCATAAGGACTTTATTGTTGCTAACAGATATCTTTTCTATTGTCAACAGTGGCAGCACACAGCGACATACCATTATACATCGGCATTGCCGTGGCAGTGGTGGTGTTCTTGGCTGGAGCAGCCGTCGTTTATAAGCTGCTGCAGAGGAAGACCAGAGACCATTCCCTATATACCATGACTAGGACTGGTAAGTCTTAATATTTACTTCTGACTACATATATATATACATACTCTGATAACATAACATCACGCCTGTATTCCCTGAAGGGTTGGGCAGAGGTGTATAGTAACACCCTCATTTCGCCGTTATATTTAAGTTCCATGTAATAGTGCGCGAGTCTATTGGCATCAACCCGGTACAAATCCAAACTCTAGGCTGCTGCTGAGGAATTCCATACAGAAAAGTCCAATAACACATTGCCGGACCTGGGGATCGAAGCCAAGATCTTACGATCAGCCATTGCGCTTGTCACCACTAAACCAACGAGGGAGTTAAGTTTAATTAGTATCTTGTTGTTAATAAATAATTGATTGTTTCCTATATCGAAAAACTATAATTTTACTTATTTATTTCATAATGTCAAACAACCAACCAACTTTACAAGTAAACTCTTTTAAAAGATGGAAGCCCATGTTTTATCCTATGCTAAGCTATGAAGACTGCGGCACAAAACAGATAGGTACAGAAGTCAATCACATGTATGTACTTCACTTTTCATACCTACGCTCGGTGGTCGCTCTATCTATATATCTATCTCTCTCAAGCGCATGGCACTCGCTCGCGCTCTAGTCCCAAACAGTCCGAGATATCGTGTCCGTGAGCAGTGTCTATGTGTGCGTTGCACGAGCGCACTTGTATGTAAATTGACTTCTGTACCTATCTATTTTGTGACTGCGGTCTTCGCTTCATTTTTGGTAAAGACTAAAGATACAGTAGTCTGAGTATAAAACCAATAACGGTCAGTACGATATAGGAACCCGAGTACAAGTCTTCTATGCGAGTAGTGCTGCCATCAAATGAATTGCTAGTATTAATAAACAACGATTGTAGTGAATAAAAATGTATGACTTTCACGAAGTCGAGACCTTCCAATCGGAAGTCCGTTTCCTAGCTGTCGGGTTACTGACTCTGCTTGGCTTCATTACGATACCATTGGCAGTATCATATTGATATTAGAAAGATGCGCTTGCACAGGAGTCCTTGATAACCTCTTTGGATTTTATTAAAACTTCTAAAATTATATATTTACTAGCGGCCCGTCCCGGCTTCCCACGGGTGGACATTTTTCCCGTTTTTGCAACATTTTTCATTTATACTCCGTTCCTATTGGTCCTAGCGTGATGTTATATAGCCTATAACCTTCCTCGATAAATGGACTATCCAACACATAAATAATTTTTCAATTCCAACCAGTAGTTCTTGAGATTAGCGCATTCAAAGAAACAAACAAACTCTTCAGATTTATAACATTAGTATAGATTAAATATGTCTTGCACTATTTAAATATCAATCCTTCTTTTTCAAGCAGATTTTCAACCTGAAATGTACCCGACTGTGGAGAAGCAGTCGCTGTCTCTGGCACCAGATCTGATGCAGCACCGGCCTCCAAGATACGAGCATCCACAGCCTGACTCTAGAGCTGAACACCATTACGATGTTCCTCATCTTACTAACAGGTAAATAAAAAAAATAATCTAGATACTTCTTGGTTACTTAAAAAAAGTTTCTAGCAGAGAAAAATATAATTTCAAGGTTAGTCGGAAAGGGGTACTAAACCGAAAGGGTGTTAAAGTAACCATAATAAAGGATAACTTTTGTTCTACAACTTTCTCCAAAACTCCATAGTTTAAGAGAAATAGCTGTTCAAAGATTTCATAAAAAATACGCTAAATTCCATCTATCCTCAGCTATGATCAGCTCTGTTTACATTTTAGGTAATATTTGGGGTCACGGATTAGAAACTTAATATTCTGAATTCATAACTAAACCAGGTATGATATTTTTTTGAAAAATCTAAAATAAAAATCTTCTTGCATGCAAATAAAACTTATCGAATTTTGAAATTTTAACACTTGCTTTAAAATAGTCATCAGTGATACTTTAAGTGTACCCCCTTTCCGACTAACCTTCTATGAAGTAGATTAATTAACGTTACACATTATGGTCTCAGAAAACAAAAGGTACTTTATGAACGTCTAACATAAGAAGTTAGCGCTATCAGTGTGTTCTGCCTAGCTTTTTCCCAACTATGTTGGGGTCAGCTTCCAGTCAAACCGATGCAGCTGAATACCAGTATTTTACACGGAGTAACTGCCATCAGACCTCCGCAACCCAGTTACAACGCAATGCCGATATCTTAAAGTTAGACGAGTTATCAGACTTTCGGGCTTCTAACTTCCCGTAACGACTGTCATAGATATTCGTATGACACCCGGGACCGACTGTTTAACGTGCTCTCAGAGACACTGAGGGGTCTCGATGTGTAACGCACGGTCACCCATCCACCGACTGACCTCAGCAAGCGCAGCTTAACCTCGCAAATCGTATGATCTGCGCGGTTGGTAATTAGCCAAGAGCCCCTCCATACAGCGCTACCAGATAATTCATAATTTATAACAGTCCCAAACATCTAAGAACCATTAAACAGTTTAGCTCTTGTCAAGGCTAAACTTAATTTTTCAAATAAATATCCAAAAAAATCCTAGTAGATGATACTGTGTTCACAATGAGTACTTGTACGGCACAAGTTCATCTCCCATCGTCTACACCATAGTTGACAAATGATTCCTTTTTACACTCAGTGGTGCATGAATGAAAAACGTGCTGTATCAAGTCTTCATCTGCCAACGAAGGTACAGTCGAGCAAAAAGAATAAGCCGTCTTGATACTCATAGACGATGGATTGCAATTGTACTATGTGCATTAGTAAAGATTTTGAAAACATCCGATTATTTTACTGTATGTAGATTTCTATCTAAAACACTTCAAGTACTCACTTTCATATTTTTACTTCCAAATATTGGAAGTAGTATCACTCCAATACAATCTTCTCCACTTCTTCATCTTCTTCTCTCGTGTCAGCACGAGCTAATGAGAACAACTCATGCCTCGGTGAAAAGACTAGCCGGTCAGCAAGGTTGGTAGCGAGGCTTACCGTTACCTAGGGCATGCCAGGCGTACTAATATGATGATTACGAATATCTGGCTTTAAGCTTAGTATAATTTCATTGTTTAATATCAAAAGCAACTTATTTTATATTACGTTTTGATACATCAAAACTAAAAACGTTACGTTTAATAATCAAAATTGAAAGCATAGGTTCTTTTATAATTTTTAGGGTTCCGTACCCAAAGGGTAAAACGGGACCCTATTACTAAGACTCCACTGTCCGTCCGTCCGTCCGTCTGTCACCAGGCTGTATTTCATGAACCGTGATAGTTAGACAGTTGAAATTTTCACAGATGACGTATTTCTGTTGCCGCTATAACAACAAATACTAAAAAATAGAATAAAATAAATATTTAAGGGGGCTCCCATACAACAAACGTGATATTTTTGCTCGATATTGATAACTGCAACAGGTAGACGCTTGAAATATTCACAGAATATTTAGTCATATTATATTCACTTAAAAAATAAACAATTAAATTAAAATAAAACAAATATTTAAGGGGGCTCCCATACAACAGACATGATTTTTTTGCGGTTTTTGTAGATAATAGTACGGAACCCTTCGTGGACGAGTTCGACACGCACTTGGCCGGTTTTTTTAAACTATAATCTTAACAAACTATAAAACATGTCTAATTAAAACTAGTCCTCTGGCATAACGAGGAGGGTCGCTAAGCAAATAAATTACAATTTAGCTCAACAAACAATCTACTAAACACAAATAATCTGTAAGATAACGATCAAATAAATCATTATATTTTTTGCACAATTAGTCCACATAATATAATGCTTAATTGTGCAAAAAGATGTAATTACAAAAGACATAACTTAAGTCTGTAAATGATTTAGGAACCTAAAACAAATAGGAAACATGTTTTAGTAATAAACGACTAAGATCTTAGAGACAGTTTAATTGAGCAAAAAATAAATAGATACATGTTTTATGAATGAAGTTTATAATGAATCATCAACGATAATGTTTTGGGTGTATCATCGAGTAAATTATAGGTTTAGATTTGAGCTAATAGTGTTGCAGTAAAAAATGGTAATAACCATAACGAATGAACTTAAAATTTCTGACTACTTTTGCGTTATTAATATTTCTAATTTCTAACCATTAAAATGAATGCTCTTTGCATCAGGTTCTAGTTCTAGTCTACCTACATTTTGAATTCAATCTCAAATAATGGTTATTCGAATTCTTTGGTCATTAGAATTCACAGCAACTTTCAAAATAATTTTGTTATTAATGATTCGGTAGCTACTCAGGGTAGGTACGTTACCAAAGCTATGTTTAACGTCTTCATATAGATCAAACAAGATACTCGTATAGTCGCCGGCACATAACTTGGCAAGAGTATAGAAGAGAATTCCTCTCCTTTCTTTCTTTCTTCTAAACAGACATGTTTAAAATAAATTATGGCAATAACCATAGAGTGATGACAAACTATTAGTGTCAATTTCTTTGTTGCACCAAGTATACATGCACAAACTTACTCCCATTACGCCAAAACCTTGACAAGTTACGTGCCAGCTACTGTAACACAGGTTTTTTTTTAAATCTTTATTTATTTACAGGGTTTTTTCTATAAAGAATATGTTACCCCGATGATTGAATACAAAAATATTATAAACTAGCCCACCCGCAACCTTATACACATAATAATAATATGATAAAGTGTTCTAGCCTCATCCGATAATGGGGAGGCTAGAATGCTATTATAGAAGCCGACATTAGAGCTATTGACAAAAGCTTGACGTCTTTGGACTCCAACACGTACACACTCCGACAGGATGTGATGCACGTCTTCTATAACTACACAGACAACGCAATTGGGTGAATCAACTTTGCGCATCATGAATCCGAAACTATTGAGCGGTATGTGTGGACACATACCGCTCAATAGTTTCGGATTCATGATGAAGTGGTGACGGCTTTGAGGCTCCGATCTGGAGATCGGAGCCTCAAAGCCGTCACCACTTCCTGTCTAGTCATCCCTCCAGGTTTAACAACCGTTCTATCGAGATACTGTTTGCAAAAGTATTAATGGGACCCTTCTTTGCAGTTACGCGTCTCCGGTAGATCATCAGGTGACTCCATGTGCATCCAGCAAGGGCCAGAGCGATGACTATGACAGCAAGCCTTACAGCGAGTCTGAACACTCTGCTTCTAGTTGTTTTACTAGCTGTAAGTGTACTTATTTAAAACGTATTGGACTTCGCATTTGGGTAGTCTTTACTCGGGAGCTTATTTTCTTAGAAAAGAAGTGTCGTGGGTTTTTAAGGTCTTCTTGATGGCAGAAAGTATAACCTTGGGGCCATTGGAGGTTAATTTTAACTTCGTTAGATTCGAATTACACACGACATTATAACTATTTCCAACCCCGATTAAAAGATTAACATTTAATGAGCCAAAAACATTATAAGTTTTCCACATAATATCTGCAAATCTTACAATACCACTAAATGGCATTTCTCTTCTAGCCGGTTCAATGTATGATGCAGCCAATGAATCTGTGACCCTCCAACTAGCGGAACTCGTATCAAACTCGCCTACATCTCAGTCCCTCTCAGTTTCAAGTGCTGGAGCGAGATTGGCATTGCCTGCCGCTGGTGTCGCCTTGTCAATCCCCGAGGCAGCCCTTAGTAGGGGCAGGAGGGAACAAATTTATGTGGCGGTGGTCAAGGACGATAGATATCGACCGAGGTTGGGAAAAGGTGTGTATGATTTTGTATCTAAATTGTTATTACACTAAAATGTCGCTTTTGATTTTAGTAGATGTTTTGAAGAAACAGTATTGGGTAGTTGAATGATAAGGATTGATGCTAAAAAAAATACTTAACTTTGAAAGCGGTCTTGTTCTCATTATTTAAAACTTGAACTTTGTTATACATAAATTAATTTTGATAAATATTTTCGCCTGTTCTACTCTCGTATTTATTATGCCCTAAATAATCAAACTGCTATGAATATTTATGAGTCAAAACTGAATAACTTTGTTCTGTACAAGACTAATAAAAATAAATTGATTTTGCGATACGATAGAGAACAATTTCCAAAGGTAATTTTAAACGATATGTAATTATGCTATGGTATCAGCGAGCTATAATTTCTGCTGGGGAAAAAACGCTTGCCTTGGGCTGGCCGGGTTGGTTACATACGTAGGTACCTACATGTAGAATACGAAGTGCTCACAACAAATTCCGCCCTGCAGGTATCACGCAGCTGAGCCCAGTAGTTAAGTGCGGTCCACCGCGTCTTCAATTAAACAAGTCAGTCATCCTACAAATCCCTCACTGCGCCAGTCTAAAACACGGCTTCTGGAATCTCTCGCTGTACGCCATCGACCACAACAGCGCTAAAACAGACAACACACAGCCGCAGTGGAAGAAAATCGTCGGGCTCGGACAGGAAACGATCAATACGCCCGTGTTCACTCAACTCGACAATGATAAAATATTCCTAGTGACCGATATGCTGTCTACGTTTGTATTAGTGGGTGAAAGTTTTAATGGAAAGGCGGTTAAAGCGCTTCAATTGGCGATATATGCGCCGGCAGTGTTGAGCGACACTAGCGCAGACTACAGTATAAGACTTTATGTATTTGAAGATACGCTTTGCGCGGCCTACTACTGTCAGGAGCAGGAGAAGAAACTTGGCGGCGTTCTGCTTGAGCGCGCCAAAACTTTGCTTTTCCAAGATGGCGGTTCAAATCTCTGTTTAAACTTAGAACACGTCAGTCCTGGCTGGAAAGCAAAACCGGGCATTGGCTACCAAGAAATCCCCTTCCAACATGTTTGGGGTTCAAATTACAACGCTTTGCACTGCAGCTTCGTATTAGAAAGGACCCACGATTGCGACAATATCGATTTCAGCGTGTCCGCCTGTCAGAGAACCAATCCGTCATATAAGCAGACATTCCGAATATCCCTCGACGACGTGCGGAGCCGATCGCCGCGGGGGCGTTCACCCCGCGCTGAGTCGCAGCGCAGTTTTAACATAACTGAAAACCTTTTAGAGGCTCGTATGTGCCGCAGCGAAGACGGGAGCGACGGCAGCGTTAAAAGGAACGTAACAGTTAGCGAGGCGGGTGTCAACGAGTGTGCGGGCGAGGGGCCGTTTAAATTAAGTGCTCGAATAAAAAGGCAGTTGTGCGCTATATTGGACCCGCCGAATGCGCGCGGGAACGACTGGCGGGCTCTGGCGTCGAGGCTCGGCGTGGATCGTTATACGACGTGGTTCGCCACAAAGAGCTCGCCAACGGAGGCTATCTTAGAGTTATGGGAGTGCCGCGAGCGCGGGGCGGGCGCCACCGCCGCGCTGGCCGCCGCGCTGCGCCAGATGGACCGCCACGACGCCGCCGACCTACTGCAAGGCAGACCCTCCTGGTTATGAATTCCTTATAGACCCCAACCTAATTGTAATTAATGATTTCAATTCTACGGTACGTATCCGTGTGTATTTTAATGAGACAATTGTGAATGATGATAAATGTGGAACTATAGGCCTATGCAAACGAATGTATATGGACGATTGTTGGTAAACTAATGAGTAGTTTAAATGTTACGTTAGAAAAAAGTATAGTTTCGTAGGCCGACGGCCTAAGTTTGTAAAATCTTCGTAGTATATTTTGTATAGAATATTCTATGCTGTAGATAAGCGATCGATGAATAAATTATATTATATTAGCAATAATAGTGCCTACAACGTCTTTTAAAGAAACATCGTCGACATGAGACAGTCGACGTCAGTTGGTTATTTTGTTATTTTTTGTATAGTGTTTGAGTGTTTTATTAACTGAGGAATTCGCTTATTTTTCTACTTTATTTGCTCGCAATTATTTGAACTTGCTTTTTATAGATTCGAACTTTGTGCCAAATATGTACTGCCACAGCAAAATTTTGGCAATAATCTAAAAGAAAATGATATACGTGTCTAACTCTGAGCTTAACTAGCTACTTTTTAAAGTTACGATATAAGTATTTTTATTTGATGTTAGATGAATTTTGAATATTTACAATAATTTTAATAGGTGCACAATGAATTTCGAAAATTCACATTCACTTCATTGAGCGACTTCACTCTCACATAGACAACTGTTCATAAATACTGAAAAATTCATCTAATATTCTCTTTTACTATAAAGACTTTACAACTGCATTTATAACTAAAACTAATTCAATGTAAACTATGAATAAGTCAAACTTCTTAGTCCTTTCTATACGCGATAATTGTATACTAAATACTACTTTATAACCACGAGATGCTATTATTTTATAGATATTCATAATATAATTTTAATTTTATTTCAATGTACTAATAATGATACTTTAAGAGTTGGTCTGATTTGTACTATCGTTCATTCGCAACTTAACAATGATAGTTTGAGACCCTATCCTGTAGAGATCAATGCACAATTTAGTATCAATTTGAATAAAAAATTTACTTCACTGCATAAAAAGTCACTGCCACAAACCACTGCCCTTATAAATTATCGCGTATAGAAAAGAACTGAACAATTTCAGCTATTCAATAGAAAAGATCTTGCAATCTTCATCACTTAAGACCGTACTTACTGCCGAAATGGGATTTAATGGAGATTACAACAATCAATCTTAATCTTGATAATGAAATCGAGAAACAAGTCTAATCGCTACAGGGTTTTCTGATGCTTCATGCGAAGACTCTCACTAAAACCTTTTTTCCAAACAATTCATAGTTGAAAAGTTGTAAGAGGAGGACGTTACACTGTGATATAGGGTCGGAGTGACCATTGGTTGCATTTTGCCAAACGGTTATAAAATTAAACTCAAAAGTAATAATTTTAAAAACCGTTCAAATACTTGTTCCGGTACAAAAATCAAATCTGCAACCAGGACAGGAGTTGACTCAGCCATTTTGCTTTTTTCTTTCAAAAATATTTATAATATGCTCTCAGTGGATCCGAGTATCAATGATGACAAGTTGATAACACCGGTCGAGTGGCAGCGCCGGAGGGATATTTCGGTCCGTACAATTTTAATTTTAATTTCCATGAATATGCAACTCGTTTTCATGATACAATTGAGTTGCAGAAAAATATGAAATGAAATAAAATATTGTAAAATGACAATTGAGTAAAAATAAAATAACACTAAAGAATGCTAGTGAAAATTGTGAATTTGAATCTAGTAATTATTGCATTAAGATTAAGGTTGGTTTGATTATTTGCAAATAGCAGACAAAGCATTGGGTAGAACCAATGACAGCCATGTACTACACACTAGACGCGAATTTGTTGAAAAAATTACAGATACATCGAAAGCAACGCAAAAGAATATATTGACACATTCCTGAACTAAAAGTTAATGGATTAAAAGAGCCCCAAATGACAAGACCATGACGCGGATTCAGCTAACTCGCATTTACAAAGTCCCTCAATCAAGAAAATAATTAGTTGTATAAGCGAGTCATCTGCTTCTTCTTCTCTCATGTCGGCACAAGCTAATATGCGAATAGCTAATGCAAATGAAGATGTTAGCCAGTCAACAAGGTTGGTAGCAAGGCTGACTGCCTTGGATGCGCCGGGTGTACACAAGTAAATAGTGAGTCAGCAAAACGCGCGTTAAATTTTAGTCATGGCAACGTAACTTGGTTGAAATAACACATCTATTATGAAGTACATCGATGTCATTGGTTTAGGCTGCTAGATTTTCTTCCTGACCTACTTCGGCAGTTGTACAAAACACTAGATCATTTCTATATTGTATATAATGTGATAGAGTGTAAATATCATGTATCGCAGTTACAAAAGTAGTTGGAACATAAATATTGCTATGTAAAATGGTGACATCACCACCAAGTAGACTATATATATTTTTGTTAACGTGATGAATATTAAAATAAATGGATCTGTGATACTTAAATAATATGAAATAAATTATGTTTAACTGTGCATACTTTGTTGTTTTATTCTACAATCCAAAGATATTATGGGCATCGTTTTCTTCTTCTCTCATATCAGCACGAGCTATTTTCTCTCAAACTCATGCCATGGTGTATAGATTAGCCAGCCAGCAAGGTCTGACTGCCTAGGTTACGCCGAGTGTACCTACTGGAGTGACGCCACACGTAGAGCTTATGGTCATCGTAAGTATAAAAAAATGCTCCACATTACCTTTTTCCAGAAAAAAAATGCATTGTGATTGTGATTGTGAATGGCAGAATATGATTGTTATCTTATTTGTACCATGTTCGTCCAAATAAAGATACTATTGACTATTGAAAATGTACTCGACTAAATACATTTGATTCTTCGATAATATTAAGGCTCACCGCCAGAACAGCAGGCAAAAGTATTATATTGTTCAATCGATTTCAAATCATACATACATTTAGAATTCAAATATCAAAGAATTTTCTTGATACAAAGAGGCTTGAACATACCCATGGGCATGCCAGGCATTTTGGGGTATCCTGTAACATACTGCAACCCGAAACAGAGGGTTACAAAGGATTCTACGTCATCGCATAGCGTGCCGCGGTTTGATTAAAAATTATTCGAAATGTCGCGGCATTCTTCGCAGTATCTTTCTTGTTCAACGTCAAACGAATGTAGCCTGCCCTTCGTATGCCTTTCTTAATCCATTTGATATTATCCTAAGATTATTCTGAGCAAAAACATTAAGGATGATTTTGTTAAGACACACTCATATTAATTTACGGCTGATCCTAATTACCGATCTTAATCCAAAACACTTAATGTATTTTCAAAATCTCTGCATTGATATAGATTTCAGACAGAAATTCGATAGAAGTAATGTCAAAAACCTACATTTACACCCATATTCTAAGACGTTCCTCCAAAACTTACTCGACTCATACTCGACTCAGACGTCCTCGAAAACAGCTTCAAAATTGTATTCTTAGTCGCAATTTCGAGTGAACTTTGAGGTTCCTCGACGGAGTCATTACGTCATAATTTGAATTATCTGCATCGTGCAATTAACGCCGCTATACCTAAATAGTTGTAAAGATTATCGTAAGCATATTCGATAAAGTCTTCAAAATTCATTTTTGTTACATATGAACTTTGACACTACCTTCCTTAAGGTAGGTTCTGAGGTACCTTGAGTTTGACAGATGATTCTTTACCTCGACAGAGGAAAAATTTCGAGTCGAGGACGTTTATGTCAACTAAAGGCTGAGGCGAGGTGGAGTCGAGTTGAGTAGGTTTTGGAGGAACGTCTTAGAATATGGGTGTTAATCCACAGATTTTGGATTGAAATCGGTTATTGGGAGCGGCCGTTAGGAACCTTGCTAAAGTAGGTTTTGTTTGAACATATTATTAAAACTCAACACAATTTGTACTGATATAGAAATACACTACATAGATACTATCAAATGTACTTCTTACGTAAGTAAGATTCGTCTACAAGTAATTAATCACTATAATAATACGAATATGTAATTTATTATTATGTAAGCGTTCCGCTACAGACAACCTATCATTATGTCATTTCAATCTCTCAAAACAATTCATAACAATCATAGTCAACAATCTTATTAAAGAATGTATGTCGACGTATGTTTGTGGATCCTATGTGCTTGTTCAGATGAAGCGTTTAATTTAAATTAGAATAGATTAGTCGCGCGAATCTTTGTGTCCGAGATTATTTTGCGATTATTTGGTAAATCGATCGGAAGCTCTATATGAATATGAATATTGGCAATTAATCTCAGTCTGGCTGGAGACCCCTCAGGTCTCGCCTATAACTGCCCAGTTACGTAGAAACGGTTTGCAAGGACCACCTACAAGCAGTACATATTAAACCTCATTCAAAATTAAACCTCGATTAAAAATTGAACCTCGACGAGCATGCATGAGAAGGTTAAAGAATGCAGATGAAGCGAGAAGGGTGTGTCAGGGTCGTAGCAGGTGGAAATCTATAGTCTCTGCCTACGCCAATGGGAAACAGGTAAAAATAGAAAAATCCAATAGGTAGGCAAAATTAAGAGGCATTAACTTAAGCGATCAAAAAGTTCCAAAATTCAACATTAGTTATCCTCAAACTATGAAACAGAATTTACTTAATCGATTCTTACCAATCAGTTATACACTTATTCCAAAAACAAAACAACATATTCTTGTCCAAGCGAGTCATTTGTAAACCGCCTCGTCTGTACCAGCTCTAAAGATCAAACAAAACATGTCCAAATCGAATCGACCGCACGAATGCCTAACACTAAACAAAGGCGAAGATTCTTAGCTATTTACAAAACTTAACTCTAACCAGTGGAATGACAGCCGAAGAAATTTTGAAAATAAATTAGGAATAGACAATATAAGAGAGGAATATGATTATGTGACCGTCAGAAGGTGAAGTGGACAAACCCATTTTTTGTAAATTAGAGGAATGATTGATAAGATCGCGTATTTTATTTACTTTTATTTTATTTCTTATTTTATTCTGCCTCGTTGGCCTAGTGGTGGCGAGCGCGACTATTGACCGTGAGGTCTTCGATTCGATCCCCAGGTCGGACAAAGTGTTATTGGGTTTTTCCGTGTGGAATTCCTCAGTAGCAGCCCGGAGTTTGGATTTGTGCCCGGTTGATGGCAATAGGCCCCTATTACATGGGACTTAAACGTAACGGCAAAACGAGGGTGTTACTACACACCTCTGCTCAACCCTAAGGGGAACACAGGCGTAATGTTATGTTTTTTTTTTTCATTTAGGCACAAATTTTCGTATTCTTTTGTATGCAATAAAGAGGATTTATGGTATTGATGAACGCACAAGTAACAAAACATCAAAAAAATTTTGTTAATTAATTCATAAGAAGTGAAGCCCAGAGACCATTTATTTATAATTTAAAAAACAAAAAAACTCAACGCTGTAAAAATTTAAAATACAGGGTATGCCACTTGGTCTCTTGACCTCACAGTCATGTAAAAATGTCGGCCCTATTGTTGCGTATACGCATGTAGGCAGGTGCGAGCTTGCACGGTGACGGGTTAGCGTCAAACGTCACGGTAGCGTGACCAATGGGCGTCGGTATCAGTTGCAGCGAGCGTCAAAGATAAAAAGGTGTTATGTATGAAATAAAAGGTAAAAAAATAATAGGTTATATTGAATTCAAGTAAGGCGATCCGTTTGCTGACTTCTGTCTGTCATTTAACTGGTGTGACGAAGATGGATTAATTTCAATGTGTACGTTTTTTTACGGCGTAAGTATTACATGCAACGGGGTATTATTTTACAACGATTTTATTTATATGTATATGTAGAGCTCTTAGCTTTCATATGATTAAACTTGGAAAAGAACAACTTCGTGTTCAATAAAAGTGTATTGCATAGTTTCAAATAACCACTCTCCGACTCCGTACGGATACCATCAATTGACTTATTTTAGGGCTTTTCCATCAATTTTCATCAATCATATTATGATTGTTTCGAATTTCTTGAAAAAAATCGTGATAACTCCGCTAATATACATGTTTATAAATTATACACATAACCATTCCCGTAGAATGAAGCTAGCTAATCATGAAAACCAGAACAAAATCCTCTCAGTAATTACGCGCACAGACAGACAGACGCGGCAGGGGAATTTGTTTTATATATCACTAGCGACCCGCCCCGGCTTCGTACGGGTGCAATGTAGATACCTTCCTCTTGAATCACTCTATCTATTGCTAAAAACTGCATTAAAATCCGTTGCGTAGTTTAAAAGATCTAAGCGTACAGACAGCGGGAGCGACTTTTTTATACTATGTAAAGATGTAGCAACAGTTATTTCTTTGATATGCAGATTGACTTAAAATAATTACTAAAATTATAAGTAATTATCCTTTTTAAAAGAAACGGGCTTAAGATAACATCAAGTGTATTCCCGTTTCAACCAACACAGTATCGCTGTCACTGACACCATGCCCCAACACATTTTGGGAATGCATTTAAATACATTATAATGCCCTTTACTGGGGGACTATGAATAGGCAGGTGTAACTATAAAATAAGTATTATTCACAGACTACTGTCAGTTTTTATCCAACCCCATCTGATGGCTACATATAAAAAAAACAGTTTTTCTCAACAAACCCATTCTCACATTTTATAGTTTTTAATTTATATAAAAGGTGCGTTTGGAATACGTTAATAAGCGGTGTTGAAAAAAAAATTAATCGTTTTATAACTTCTGATAAAATTAAATTGGTTTTGGTTCGTTTAATTTTGATTTCAATTATATTTATATCAGCTGGTAAATGCTTACTACTGAATAAATTCGAGTCTCATTGGATCACTCCGGCGCACAATATAACTGTGACAATAATATTGCAATAAAATCAAACTACGGTTGGGGAGGTGATATTACATAATTATAATAATATAGTTTATCGCATAGACTGCTGATCGTGAGGTCCTGAATTCGATCCCCAGGTCGGGTAAAGTTTTTGGTTTTTTCCGTGTGGAATTACTCAGTAACAGCCCGGAGTTTAGATTTGTGCCCGGTTGATGGCAATAGGCTCGCCCTCTATTACATGGGACTTATACATTACTGGCGAAACGAGGGTGTACTAAAACACCCTTCGGGGAATGTAAGGCGTGATGTTCTGTTATGTTATTATTTCCTATCACCTATCTACTAACAGAAACATTAATTGTTCATCAGACAGTTTTCTTTTATAAAAACTGTCAAAATGTCACACTGTCACATGTCAAACTGTCAAAACAACAAAACGAAACTAAACGTTTTGACAGTTTTTGCAAATTAAAACTGATTGACAGTTGTGATTTGTTTGGCAACAATTTTGTTAGTATAATTGGCCCACTGTTCATCACCTAGGTATAATTTTGTAGCTAGCTTTTACTGGAAAACAAAACGGAATAATTAATGATTTTTTGTTAAACTGGAATATACTAAACCTCTAAGGCCCGGTTTTGTCAACGTCGGATGGCGTTTATCCAAGGAATAAGTTAGACGTTCTGACAGAAGTTCTATACAAAAGCTGTCAAAACGTTCAAAGTCAAAGTATTTATTTCAATTAAGCACATAAAAGGCACCTTTGCACGTTAAAATAAAATAAAAAAATAGAATCGATTCTAGTTGCCCCTTCCAAAGGGTAAATTCGTATGAAGAAGAATGGGCAAGAAACTCCACCATTAGATACTCTTTTGAAACGTCTTACAATATTTTGTAATGTGAAGACGATGCACTTAGAATAACATTACTATACAACAATAGGTAAAAAGAATTAAAAATGAAGCAATGACAAATTAATTATGTGATAGATACATGGTGCTCACATATTTACAAACATTGCAAAAGTATACGTTTTCCCAAACATTTTAAATTAATAGGTCAGTGTGTGAGTTAAGTTCGTAAAATCGGGCCTTACCTTGTGTTTAACATATTGTGTAACACGCAGACGAGCCTACCGACTTCCACCTTTAAATCTAACACAATCTCACCCATCTATACAAGTGACATCAAATTAATCCAAACCACAGAGCGTACAGAAACTAATTGAAGTCCGTTCAACCTTTGAATGAAAACTATTATAAACTAGACATATCCATGGGTTGATTACTTACTTCAATGTACCTAATTTCAATCGACTACCGCAAGTCGCAGCCCTCACTCCTAACCCTCCCATAGTTGTGTGGCTTCTTCGAAGACGCCCTATGACTGAAAGGGACTGAAATGTCGACTAATCAATCGCAAAGGGCATCGTTGTAGATGGCGACAAAGGGCTGGAATGTAGGGTGACCATGGATTACTGCAGGCATGTTCTGAATGAAGTTTATCTATGAGTAACACCTTAAAAAACTATTCCACAAACAACGGGACACCTGACATCGTGCCCTGCGTGCCCTGATACCTGCACGTTACACGAACTAATGGACACTACTGATAACACTAAACTCGTAGCTAAGTTCTGGACCGACGCCATTTTTTTTACTTAATTTTATTTTTATGTTGCCCTACATTATAAATTACCCTGTATCGTGGGTGCGTTTACAAACACAAATCTTCACATGCACAAACACCCAGACCCGGAACAACTATCTGTAGGCCATACAAATATTTGTTCCGTGCGGGAATCGAACTCACGACCCGTAGCGTAGAAGCCAATCGCTCAGCCGCTGCACCAAGCGTGTTGTCAATTGCCGTCGACCCGCTAAGAAGAAGAAAAAGTGACACCTGGTTATTGGATCCTTCAATAGGTTCTAAAACTTATAGCCAAATACTCAAACGCTACTCAATTTTGAGTTGTCGTTAACTGCGTGCTGTCACTGTCACTTCGCCTTAAAGTGACAGTGACAGCACGAGACTTAACAGCAACTTAAAATTTGAGTAACTTTTGAGTATTTAGATATTACACTTATGAAAAGAGATACGACTATAGCTCTGAGATGCACTAAGATTTACATAAAAATTACCATTACTTTTTTGGTATTGGGGAGCATTAAAAGTGACTCCATGAGTGACGATACATAAGTACATCCGGCGCACCCTAGCCAGTCAATCCCGCTACCAACCTTGCTGACTGGCTAATCTTATCACCATGGAATGATCTATTCTCGTATAGCTTTTACAAACACGAGAGAAGAAGGTTATGTCTTCTTCACGATTTTACATTACTATTTTGGCAAAGTAGGAAAAAGACCACCATCCCTTTTCTTTGGTATACAGTTTAGAGCAAGAGGAGCACAAAGAACCATGTAAGTCAGAAGCAACAATACTTGCCTACCGATGGATTTAAAACTGCTTGTAACAGCTATCTGATCCAAGTCACACAAGGAGAAAGAATGAGGGGAGCGTCTAAAAAAAACGTCGTCCGTCTAACCGCTTGGGAATTAATTCTTTTTGCCAGCACTGGCCGACCGTCTCTCACATGCCCGGGCCGATTTCTGGTCCCAGTCCAACCCTGGAGATAGTGCAGTATCCGTTCTATGCATGGCACATATTTAACCGTTCTATCCATAATCAGATGACATTTATTGGCGGTTTTAAACTCGTCAGTAGACAGATATTATTTACTTCTGACTGTACTCGTACTTGCAACTGTTATCATAATCATCACTATTGGCCTATTGATGTCCCACTGCTGGGTACGGGCCTCTTCTCAGAGAGAAGGTTTTATTTAGGCCTTAGTCCACTACATTGGCCTAGTGTGAGTTCTCTACTGGCTAACTACACACCCAATTGAGAGCTTTACAGAACCCTTTCGGGTGTGCAGATTTCCTCACGATGTTTTTCTGTCACCGTTAACGCAAGTGATAATGAAATTCTGATCGGCACATGAATTCGAAAAGTCAAAAGTACGAGCCAGGATAGTACTCAGACCCAACTGTATGGATCGTTGAAACAGCACACCCAGGAATTTAAACTCCACGCAAATATCCTTCAAAATTCCGACCACACTGTCGCCCTACGTCACAGGGCGTCAATTCATCAACCGTTGTAAGGTCATAGGCAGAAGGGTTCCAACTATTTCCTTTCAAACTAAGGGTTCTTTTTGTACGATAAATTAATTTCTCCGTTGAATGTCGCGTGTTGGAGCTAAGTAGAAAATTAATCTTTGAAGGTATCTATGTGAATATATACTTGAGTGAGCGTAGTGAAAGGTGAGGTGGATAATAAATTGTTAGCGCCATCTTGATGGAGTTTCAAAGACCTATTGTGATGGGAAACTGAGTAACGAAGATTGGATGACAGGAAAATTTTGAATTTTAATCGGAACTGCCTCGTTGGTCTAGTGGTGGCAAGCGCGACTGCTGATCGTGAGATCCTGGGTTCGATCCCCAGGTCGGGCAGTGTTATTAGGTTTTTCCGTGTGGAATTCCTCAGTAGCAGCCCGGAGTTTTATTTGTGCCCGGTTGGTGGCAATAGGCTCGCCCCCTATTACATGGGTCTTAAACATAACGGCGAAATGAGGGTGCTACTATACACCTCTGCCCAACCCTTTGGGGAATTCAGGCGTGATGTTATGTTATGTTATGAGTAACGGAGATTGGACGACATAAAAATTTTGATTTTTCATCGGAAGTGATTTGGCGTTTTACCAGTCCAATTCTAGAAACTAAAGTGTAGCTGCGCCAAGCTTTAGAGCCCGTTCCACAGCGGATCCGTTTTAACGGCTCCGTCGGTACTGGATGTGTTATTCACATCTGTACCGACGGATCAGTTAAACAAATAGCTGCGTCGCATCTGGCAGGCAGGACACGATAAAAATAACGGATCCAGTATTTTTTACTGGATTCGGAATACTGTCGTGTATGTAGACTCGCTCATACAACTACAGGCGCCATCACCAAAATAAAAACGTATCCTGTAAACAGTTTCTGTGTGAACTAGCTGTCAGATAAATGGTATCCATAATAAATCAGGCTTATATTGGTATCAGTTTTTAAATGTACTCGGGAGCAATTAATCTGGGTCACCAACATAAACCCTAGTATCTAGGAAAACAATGTGAAACACTGTTTAACATTGACATTGTTTATATTTGTTGTGCCTTGTTGGTCTAGTGGTCACAAGCGTAACAGCTGAGTTGTGCCTGGGTTCGATCCCCAGGTCAAGCAAAATGTTATTGGGTTTTTCCATTAGGAATTTCTCAGTAGCAGCCCGGAGTCTGGATTTGTGTGCAGTTAATGGCAATAGGCTCGCCCCCTATAACATGGGACTTAAACATAACTGGCGAAACGAGGGTGTACTAAAGACACCTTTGCTTATCTCTTCGGGGAATACAAGATGTGATGTTATCCTCTTAGCCTTTTCCCAATTATCTTGGGGTCAGCTGCCAGTCTAACCAGATGCGGCTGAATACCAGTATTTTACACGGAGCGACTGCCATCAGACCTCCGCAACCCAGTAACTGGGCAATGCCGATATCCTAAGGTTAAACCGTTTATCAGACTTTCGGGCTTCTGACTACCTGTAACGACTGTCATAGGTATTCGTATGACACCCGGGACCGACGGCTTAACGTGCTCTCCGGGCACGGAGGGGTCTCGATGTGTAACAAATGGTCACCCATCCACGGACTGACCGCGGCAAGCGCAGCTTAACCTCGCAAATCTTACGATCGGCGCGGTTGTTATTTAGCCACGAGCCCCTCTGATGTTATGTTATGTTTATTTATGTTGGTGACCCAGGTTGCTCCCGAGTGTAGATAAAATATATTTTTTTATGAAATCCTCTCGTTACCTCTTACTTAGCCTCAGGAAGAAAAAGGATACCCCTTTCTTACAAATCATACGTAAACAATCAGTACTAACATTATTACGTAAACCAACGAATCAATCGCTGCCAATTCCCCTCCACATGATCATAAACCATCGTATAACAACGTATAACAATCGCCTTCAGTAACAACAGCATTTACAAGTCAATGTGAAAGACAAACTCAGGCCAACTCCGTTCAGAGGTACCAGGTCAAACTGGTAAAAGGAACGATTTTATCAAATGTCGCTTTCGGCTCGGTGGCCGGTCGTGACTTACCTTACACGTCGATGTGTGGGGCAAGGGATAAGAGATAGCGGAAGCGACAATGAGTCACCTTAGGGTCTAATCACGTCAATTCGGAAAAAGCTGGATAGTTTTAGACATATGCCCAAAAATTATCATCGTGAGCTTTCAGCTTCGTAAGCATATAGCAGTGATAGCCTAGTGGTGGGACCGTCGGACTGCCAAGTCATAGCTCTCGAGTTCCAACCCAAGGCACGCACCTCTGACTTTTCGGATTCATGTGCGTATTGTATAATTATCACTTACTTAAAACGGTGAAGGAAAACATTGTGAGGAAACATTGGGCCTGAGAGATATTTCTCGACGGCATGTGAAGTTAAGTCAGAGGCCCATGGGCGGTAAAACTCTGACACCAGTTTAGTCACTAACCACACGAAAAGAAGAAAAAGCTTCGTAAGCATGCTTTTGCATGCGAAAATGCGCAGTCCGAAAATATTAGCAGCTACAGTTCTACGCACATTACCCTAGTATGATGCGAACGCTGAATCGATGCGAAATATTGAAAGTATACGTACGCATGTCCTGCCTAGGTTTTTTCCAATTATGTTGGGATCAGCTTCCAGTCTAACCAAATGCGGCTGAATACCAGTATTTTACACGGAGGGACTGCCATCAGACATCCGCGATCCAGTAACAGGGCAATGCCGATATCCTAAGGTTAGACCGGTTGCCAGACTTTCGGGTTTCTGACTTCCCGTAACGACTGTCATAGGTATTCGTATAACACCAGGGACCGACGTTTTAACGTACTCTCCGAGGCACGGAGCGGTCCCGATGTGTAACGAATGGTCACCCATACACAGACTGACCGCGGAAAGGGCAACTTAACCTCGCAAATCGTATGATCGGCGCGGTTGGTAATTAGCCAGGAGTCCCTTTGAAAGTATAAGTATACGCATCTTCATACAAAAATACTTTGTCTTATGTTATGTATATTAGGGTGCTAGAAGATTCAATAAAAAATTTCACTCTATAACTGATTACTGCAATAAACTATTGTCTGGCCACTAAGCCTTTGCAAGTACTTCTAACATAACATAACATCACGCCTGTATTCCTCAAAGGGTTAGGCAGAGGTGTATAGTAACACCCTCATTTCACCGTAATGTTTAAGTCCCTCGAAATAGGCGGCGAGCCTATTGCCATCAACCGGGCACAAATCCAAACTCCGAGCTGCTACTGAGGAATTCCACACGGAAAAACCCAACAACACTGCCCGACCTGGGGATCGAACTCAGGACCTCACAAGATCAGCAGTCGCGCCTGCCACCACTAGACCAACCAGGCAGTCACAAGTACTTCTAATTAAATATAAATCAATTTTAAGTTCCAATACTTGTACCTGCACCATATAATTTAATAGATATTCGTAACAAATTTTTAGTTTGGACCACATCCAAAAATAGCTTGGACAAAGGAGTGGGCGAAGTCAGAATGATGCGAATGCACTTACGATTGTTTAATTTAAGAATGAAGTCCTCGCTTTTAAGTTTAATGAGTCCTGATATACAGTCGTGATTGGAAACTCATTTATTGAGTGTAAATCAACCCTTTAGAAGGATTAATGGTCAAAATGGACGGTTAATGGAACTTTTAGTGCTATGTGGCCAATTAAGCTGTTAATTCGATGTGTAGATACGTTTTTTTGTTTGCGACACGTTTCTGATTTTATATTGAATGATGCGCGAGCCTTGTTTGTAGATATGTTTGAGCAATAAAGTTTAACGTGCTGTCTGTTGATGATAAATCATTAAATTGTTATCTGTAGTAGTAAAGTTATTTATTGTTTGTATTTTAAAGATGATTACACAGGGTAGGTAATAGGCAAACATGATGTGAAGATGCCGTAATTATTGCTATTCCTAAGAAAGTTAGGTTAACTACCCAAAAAGTAACTGGCGCCGATTCTCTTGACAACCAACTAAATTAAAATAAGAAAATTTTATCTTTGATTAGGTACCTACTATTAGAGAATTGTTAAGTTGCGTTCCAGTCAGTCTGTGTATGGGTGACCGTTCTTTACACATCGAGACCCCTCCTTTTTTTTATTTGAAATGGGTTTGCTCTTGACTCTAGTCTAGGTCAGAGGAGACAGAGACAAAGTCTACGATGGAGTGAGCTTACCCAGAAGAAGCCTGTTAACTCTAACTTTGAAGAGATTCAGGTTGAATGCGTTCGGGAACACAGACGCAGGTAGTGAGTTCCACTCTTTTGCAGTGCGCATTATGAAGGATGTTTAGAAGCGCTTAGTGCGAATTGGATTTCCGTATGAAGTTCTGGTATTCAACCGCATCTAGTTAAATTGGAAGCTAACCCCAACATAGTTGGGAAAAGGCTAGGCAGAACAGAAATATCCTTTACCAAGAAACAGCTCGAGAAAAGGACGGTGATAGATAAGAAGTAAGTTAGAAATGTCAGATTAGTTATATTTACGCCATGAACGTCACCGTGTATGGAAAGTTTAGTTACTTTTGGCAGCTCTTATTTACATCCGTTTCTTTCTTATTTTATCAAAGTAAAAAAGATGGCAATATCCTTTATAAAATTGAGTTTAGTTCATCAAAGTAAAACTATAACATATTAAAATCAGCCTTTAAACATCTGCCGAACATAATCCATAATTTAATTTCTTCAGAATAATCAAATGAAATTCGAAACGGCTTCAATATCGTAAATGCAATTAAGATCGAATATTGTTCATCACTTAATTTTTCACAATAATTATCCACATCCACCGCATCAACTACTGAAAATAGACTTTTATTTATTTTTGTTAAAATAAGCAATAGACGATCGAAATAGTTCCCATAATCATAAAGCCGGGCCTCCTGCGAAAAAAAAACTAACAAAACATGTTTAGTGAACACTAGGACCAATTACAACCCAGTAAAAAGCTAGGCCACGCTCCAATTCTGTTACAAAAATAGTTACGGCTATTTCTAACAAAAATATGATCGCACTTTTTTTTAAAATGCTTCACTCGATCACTATAATTATTAACCACAAGATTTTCACCACAAACTAAATAAAATCCGAGTCAAAGCAGAAAACAAATAAAATCCAATCCCATCCATTTGACAATAAACGGGCCACCCACGATCCTTTACGATCCCCTTGTCTACCATCCACCGTGCCATGTAGGGTAGTGTCCTATCATGTTATCGTGTAATTAATCAAGTAACATCCGACTTATCGGATCGGATAGTGACCACCTACGGTTAGATACAATGTCCAGATACTATGTGAGAATGCTGTGGGGACTTATTAGTAGTTTGTTTTGTTAATCTTTGGGTTGTCTTTTCACACCTAATTTGCAGTGTTAATCTTGTACGGTGTCTGTAAAACCAGATGTCGTGAAGTTATTGTTCTAAATTAATCATGATGTATAAGATATGTACTTTTAGAACTGATATAAAAAATAATTCCCTGTTAATATTTTTACAATATAATACACCCGGGAGCAATGAATCCGGGTGAGCCCGACGACGATATTACCCTCCTCCAGGAGGCGAGTAAATCAACCAGCACACTACACAACGTCCGCCGCCGCCCGGCGTATCTTTCTCGCCGACGAGGCCCATCGCGACGTCCTACCGCTGCCGTCCCTGATCCACCGTGCTCACCCGCCGCAACCGCGGAGCCGGTCGTCTTTTCTGACTCCGTTAATTCAGCCCTCATCAAGCTGTCTTCTCCCTCCCAGTCCTCTCGCAAGCAACGCTCTAAGCCAAGGTTCGAGCCCCCCCTAGGGGACGCCCTTAGAGGTGTTGCTGCTAATTAGTTAGTCATAGTAAATAGTAGTTAGCTTAGGTTAAGTATTTTACTCCCGTCGGGATTGGTTGGAGACCCTTCAGGTCTCACCAATAACCCCGGTTACGTAGAAACGGTCCGCAAGACCATCTACAAGCAGTCGATTAGGAAAAAGAAAATGAATCCGGGTCACCAACATAAACAAAACAATATTAAAATGTTCTTTTTATTCATAATTATTTTTTCGACGCGTTTGTTCACTTTTTCTAGACTATGCAAGCCTCATACGTAAGTCCAATATTATTACTTTAAAATAACATTAAATATAAAAAAAATACATACATAAAAATAAAATTACATCGACATCAGGATGTTAAAATGTAAAACAATGATTTAACAATGTTTTCCAAGATTTTAAGGTGTATGTTGGTGACTCGGATCCATTGCTCCCGATTGTATTTATTAGTAAGTATTTATTTATAAAATACATAATTATTATTTAATTTTCACTGTACAATATTTGGGGCATTTCATTAAGCCAATTCGAAATAGTAATAGGAATACTATTAGTGCTATTCAAATTGGTGTGCTAAATGGAATGCCTCCAATTAAATATTTCACCTCCAATTAAATATTTCACCTCCTATATACGATGTTCAAACGAAACATCAGCCGAGTTTAATAAAGCCAGGCTGAAGAAGATTCCATGTACGAATACATCGATTAATTTGAGAGGCTGACGTCGAACGACTTCCAATTAGTCCCAATCCACGTCGTACCAATTCATCCGTTTTTCCTTTGACAAGGAGAACCTTTGACCAGTGTTCGCCAGTGACGTTTTGGCAACAGCATGTGTTATGAATGCTTCTTTGAATCCTCGAACCAAATTTTTACTTAGAACAGCATGAAATTTTATAAGTAATAAAAAAAAAACATTTTTAACAAAAATAAATCTGACTTCAAAAAAACGAAAAAATAATAAAATAATTACCATTTTATAAAATTAGCAGTTTCAGAAGTCGGTGCTGATCCACGCTGAACCAAATTGAAGAGACCGACTTCTGAAACTGTTAATTTTATAATATGGTAATTATTTTATTCTTTTTTGTGAAGTCGGTTTTTTTTTTGTTAAAATTGTTTTTTTTTTTTTTTTTTTCATTTTAGTTGTCTTAATTAAAACATGATTGGACCTACTAAAGACACTGCTCATAACATAATCACATCATCACATTATGCGTACTGTTCGTCATTTAGGAGTTCCATTGTCTATCTCCAAAGTTCTTCATCAGATCTTCATCAAATTTAAATGGGACCACTTTGAAAGACTACTCTTTCATATAAAAAAAAATCCATATCGGTTTATAAATGACGGTGTAGTGAGGTAAAAAAAATACAAGAAAAAAACATAGTCGAATTGAGACCCTACTCCTTTTTTGGAAGTCGGTTAAAAAAATCACATCTTAATAAACTAATCATATAAATTAAAAAGAAAGATTAACTAAACATAAAAAAACCGAGTCCAAACTTTTTACAAATATTTATTTATAAAAAAAAAACAATTGTTCGATAAATTCTGTGCGACTAGAGGTATAATTTGAGATCTGATTACAACGATCCATTTGAAAGACTACATCGTTGAAAGAATAATAATATTAATATTTCAATAATAATATTATTATTTAAATTATATTATAATTTAATAGAGTAAGATTTTGTTGGAACTAATAAATATTATTATTATTATTTACAACGACATATTTGAGCGTCAGCATTCGTACAATAATTTTTTTTCAGTTTATATAACAAATTATGTTGTTACTATGTATAACTTGAATGATAGATTGAGAAATTAAGAGATTAGACAAAGTTGCGGTTTAAAAGATGATGTAGTGACAAAAATTGAAAGGAGTATGCTTAGGTGGTTTGGCCATGTTGAGAGAATGAGTGAACGGCGATTAACAAAAGGAATTTATAAGGCGGATGTTAATGGGAACGCCGGTAGAGGACGTCCTAGAAGGACATACATCGATGTTATTGGTGATGTTCTTCACAAAGGTCAGGTGCGTAGTACTCTCAACCGGCGTGCGTGTATGACAAGATGTATGAATGTGGATGAAGCGAAAGGGGTATGTAAGAGTCGTAGCATGTGGCGTTCTATAGTTTCTGCCTACCCCCATGGGAAAAAGGCGTGAATTTATGTATGTATGTATGTATTTATGTGTACTATGTATAAAATCCTGATATACTTAAATAAAAAATCAAAGTACGCCAAAAATACATCTCTAAACTTATCAACGTCCGTTCTCGCAGCTCGTCCAATATTTCGATCATTCGATTCTTATATTCAGCGTCCGATTCCATCGATTAATTCGGGGTCTGGCGCCGACGTCTGTCACCCTATACAATACATCTTGTGACGTCCAAAGCTTCTTTGTTCACATAAATAATTAAGTATTGAAGGAAAAGTGAAGGCGTACTGTAAATCTACAAAATTATTTCATCGATACTTAAGGCAGTATTGATGTTGTAGATGGGTTAAAAAAGTCTTATGAGACTAAAGGCCGACTAACTATAGCATGTAAAATTAAAATCATTAAATAGTATTTATAGTAGTAATATAGTCTTAAGTGTGTGTGCTGATGCAGGCATCGACTCTATTGAGTCGGCGCATGCATCAGCGCATAGCTAAGTTATACCTGCATGTCAAAATGATGCCTGCCGGTACATGCATCGACTTTATTGAGTCAATGCATGTACCACCAGTAACAACGAAATAATGTAAATGTGTATATTATAATAAAAAAAAAAAAAAAAAAAAACAATAATAATATTATTAAATAAGTAAACATATATATAATGTGATGGACTCGCATAGCTTAAGTAGAATAAGTAATATTTATAGTAATATAAATAATACATGTTGTATTTCCGATACAGGAGTATCAAATAAGTAAAATAAAATAAAATAAAAAGTAAACAATTAAATAACAGCAAAAAAAGAGCGCGGACGAAATGTCTGCGGCGAATAAACTCATTAAAAAAAAAAAAAAAGGCCTACTTAATTTATCGAGCGATATGGATTAAAATTAAGACTCTTGTTGTATCTCTACCAATAATGGAGCAAAAACCCAGTAGCTTTGCCTAGTAGACCCTCGGATACGCTAGTAAAATTAGCGTACGAAGATATTTTAATATTATGCTAATTTAGTAATAAGAAATGCTACAATTAGTAAAAAAACTTATAGTTGTTGGGTAATAGGAACCGGGTCTTAATTATTATACTGTGCAAGTATCTATAATTTTGACCTATCTAGTTTTTTTTTATTTTTTTTATTTGTTACTAGGCCTGCGTTTCGCCGCCATCTCGCCTGATGTTAAACGATGATGCGGTCTACGATGAAGCACGCTTGCCCAGAAGAAACCGATTCACTCGTGACTTGAAGACACCCAGATTGTAACTGTCGGGGAACACCCTCTCGGACAGCGCATTCCACTGTGTGGCGGTTTTCACAATGAAAGTGGAATCAAAACGCTTCGTTCGGGTTTTTGGTATATCAACCATGAACCGATGGCGTATTATGCGTCTTGAGTATTATGTGATTTTTGTACTAATATCGTAGCATGTTGTATTAGAGACAGGCAACAGAATCTCGTAGGGGTGTATCTATCATTACAGTTATAGCTAATATCGGTATGTCAGGATTGGGAGCATGGTAAATAAAGTAAAGGAAACCAACATAGACTCTCCACCACTGAGAGTACTTTTAATTAGGTTAGTGATTAGTTACAGAAGCTAGTTCACAATATAATTATCACAATATAATAATTAACACAAGATGAAAAAATGAGGACAATCAAACCAGATATAAAAGGTCAGACTTCGTCGGCTGTTCGACATGGAATCCTCTGCTTCGTCGAATGACCACTGTTTTTATAACTTCGGGTACGTTGATTAATCTTGACGGTTAGGTTCCTATGTCAACGTTGTCCAGTGTTACCATTTACCGATAACATATATGTGACTTTTTTTGTACTAATATCGTAGCATGTTGCGATCTATAGTTTCTGCCTACCCCCATGGGAAGAAAGCATGAGTTTACATATGTATGTACTTGTACTACATGGTTTCTATCTATATACTGTATAAGCATAATCAGCGCATTACACTCCCACTGCTGGGTACGGCTCTCTTCTCCGAATTTAAAGAGTTTAGTCCAACACCATGGCCGAATGCGGGTTGATGGACTACATAAGTACACACACCATCAAAACTTTTTGGAGACCCCTCGAGGTTTCCTCTCGATGTCTTTCAGGGATCAGGGTTACGTTATCTCCGTTCAACCAGTCAAACACATAACCCCCCCCCCCCCCATTGATTCACAATACCACCCCAATCAACCGAAAAAACTAATCATTCCCGCCCTAATTTACGATGTTCTAATAAAACCCGAAATTCCTAAAGTCAAAATAAAAAAGTGAAAAAAATACGCCTTAATAAGGTCGAACGTCACAAATCAACGTTTGAGACCCTCGTCATAATAAAAGTGGAAATTATTCGATAAGGTAACTCGAGTCTTAAGAGCTGGCTCGCCTTATCTTGAGGTCTGTCGTCGGCCGTTCGACAGATTTTAAGTGTCCCTGATTGGGACCACAAGCGACGAGATTCGGCGGTAATAGAAAAAAGTTATATCTTATGACAAATTGTGAGCATAGGGTCCTGAGTTCGAGCCCCAGGAATCGAATACCTGCATCGTGTGTGACATCCTTAATAATATTATTATCTATCTTTAAATACTAGCTGTATCCTCGCGGCTCCGCCCGATTAAGAAGTTTTTTTTAGATATTTGCGTAACTTAAACCGTTTACACAGCGCACACAACGGAAGCTCTCAAAAAGGAATATGTTTTTTCCGTTTTTGCAACATTTTTCATTTATGCTCCGCTCCTATTGGTCGTAGCGTGATGTTATAAAGCCTATAACCTTCCTCGACAAATGGACTATCCAACACAAAAAAATAATTAAATTCCAACCAGTATGTCCTGAGATTAGCGCGTTCAAACAAACAAACAAACTCTTCAGCTTTATAATATGAGTATAGATTTATCGAGAATTCTTACATGGTTCAGGGATTTTTAAGAATGTAGTTGTATTAACATTTTCTACTGGTGGCAAGCGTGACTGCTGATCGCGAAGTCCTAGGTTCGATCCCAAGGTTGGGCAAAGTAGTAATATTGGGTTTTTCCATTAGGAATTTGTCAGTCGCAGCCCGGAGTCCGAATATGTGCCCGGCTAATGGCAATAGGCTCGCCCCCCATTACATGGGACTTAACTGGCGAAACGAGGGTGTTACTGCACTTCTGCCGATCTCTTCGGGGAATACAAAGCGTAATGTTATGTTTATGTTAAATTGTTATTATTATCTTTGGGTCTTCTTAGGTTTCATATTTCTGAATAAGCTTTCGCCTTCCTTCTATCCTTTTTCCAATTATATTGGGGTCAGCGTCCAGTCTAACCAGATGCGGCTGAATACCAGTATTTTACACGGAGCGACTGCAATCAAACCTCCGCAACCCAGTTACTGGGCAATGTCGATATCTATCCTAAGGTTAGACCGGTTGTTAGGTTTTCGGGCCTCTGACTACCCGTAACGACTGTCATAGGTATTCGTATGACACCCGGGACCGACTGTTTAACGTGCTCTCCGAGGCACGGAGGGGTCTCGATAACGCACGGTCACCCATCCGCGGTAAGCGCAGCGTAACCTCCCAAATCGTATGATCCGCGTGGTTGGTAATTAGCCACGAGCGCCTCAAATAAAATTTTGCAATGAGGGACATTAACATCATAACTCACATAAATGCAGATTGCCCTTTTATTATGTATAAAAAAGGTCACCATTTATAATGTTTTTCTTTTTAATCCATTAGAAATACATATTTAGAGCCCACACAACAGTTTCCAAATCTCCTCATTCCTCAAGTCAAGTCAAGGTTTAATTAGCCGTTTAATCTACGATCAGTAAAACATAGCCTTATTAAGATACATCTAAAACAAAAACAAAACAAAAGTAATTAAAACGTCGGCCGTCGTATAATAATAATGCATATATTAAGTTGTTACAGATAATAATAAAGTATTCAATAATGAATATTTATATCTATCAAGACAATATATCAAATGCGTTCGAAATTTAATTGGCAATTTATGTATTGGATTAATTCATAGTGTATCGATTGTTTCGACAGTGAATGTTCTTGTATCGATAACGTATTCTTGATCGAGTAATAATGCAAGTATTCACACTATATTTATACACCAAATTCGATATGAAATAATAATATTTTAGTGTCAAACGAAATTACCGAAACTAAGTAGGAAATATGGACCCTGCATTTTTTTCAATTGAACTAAGTGTCTATAATATTAGGCAATTGTATAATTATTATATTAAAAATAGATTCTTAAAAAACCCTGAATTAAATAAGAATTGTCTTAGATAAATATTGAAAGATAGGTAATAATACTATTTTATTAGCGAATATCTACGCATAAAAACGTATAGTATCTGAAGGTATAACACACTGTACGGCCTTTATGACCAAATACTCAAACGCTACTTAATTTTAAGTCACCGTTAATTTCGTGCTGTCTCTGTCACCCCGCCTTAAAGTGACAGTGACAGCATGAGACTTAACGGCAAATCTGATTAGCTAGTCCTTATTTTCTGATCTTGTGTAAATTATTATATTGTGATATATTGTGAACTAGCTTCTGTAAATAACCACTAACCTAAATATAAGAACTCTCAGTGGTGGAGAGTCTATGTTGGTTTCATTTACTTTATTTACCATGCTCGCAATCCTGACATACCGATATTAGCAATAACTGTAATGATAGATTCATCCCTACAAGATTAGTCTATTACAAATTCATATTTTTATTTTACCAAAAAGGCATGAAAGTTATAATTATTATTTTAACTGCATCCTCCAAAACCCGAAAAACAATATAAAACAGTTATAAAGCGAACAATTATAATATACCTAACATGTAATTAAAGTTCGATTTATGTGAATCGAAGACATTATTAT
This sequence comes from Amphipyra berbera, assembly GCA_910594945.2. Taxonomy (NCBI): domain Eukaryota; kingdom Metazoa; phylum Arthropoda; class Insecta; order Lepidoptera; family Noctuidae; genus Amphipyra; species Amphipyra berbera. Next base: position 19,151,144 of record OU343129.1, on the reverse strand, counting down.
TGTCATAAATAAAACGCGGGAAACGATCAAATTATACGATAGGGAATAAAGCGAGTACATTCGGTATAAAACACTAGCTTTACATCCGAACTCACTTGTAATTAAAATATTAAGTGAAATTGTATCTCGATGTATTAATTTCTGTATGTAAATCAATTGTAATGAACTTATGTTGGGCGTCGAAGATTGTTATCAATTTCTTTTTTTTTTCTGTTCTTCTCTCTCGTGCGCTTGCCAGAATTTGGTGATCGTAATTTTATTAAGTGTAGTAATGTAGCCAGAGAAATGGATATTGGTCTTTACAATAGTATCTTGGCAAAACCTTTGTCAGACGATGTCAAAATCTATACTTCTATACTAATATTATAAAGAGGAAAGATTTGTATTTTTGTATTCTTGGATTTTTGTATTTTTATATGTACCTAACGAATAAACTTAAAAACTACTGGACCGATTTCAAAAATTCTTTTGCGTTAGAAAGCTACATTATCACTGAGTAACATAGGCTACGGGCGGAGCCCTGAGGACACAGCTAGTTCTTTATAAATTAGCAGAACTAGGTCTTACTAAGCAATAACCTCATTTACTATGTATTTGTTTTTTGTTATTTTGTCTTACAGGGCGTTGTGGTTGCTCAGCGACAAACCCCATAATAAAAAATAAAAAAGTGTAGTAAATGAAAAATTACAAATACAAACTTGCAGAATCGTAATTTCTCGTAATTATCGCAATAAAAACTTATTGCGATAATCATCACAAGATCATTCTTCAATAACATAACATCACGCCTGTATTCCCCGAAGGGCTGGGCAGAGATGTGAGGTCCTGGGTTCGATCCCCAGGTCGGGCAGTGTTATTGGGTGTTTCCGTGTGGAATTCCTCAGTAGCAGCCCGGAGCTTGCATTTGTGCCCGGTTGATAGCAATAGGCTCGCCCCCTATTACATGGTACTTAAACATAAATATACACCTCTGCCCAACCCTGCAGGGAATACAGGCGTATATTATGTTATTAAAGAACTTTAAAATCTAAGAAACAAACAAACAGAAAGACCACTAGTACAGTCAGCAGATTAATTTTATTATTTTCGTCTTGCACTCTTTAATAGAGTCGTGAAAACCGAATGGCCATAATAATGAGAGTAATGCGTTTAAAAATGTGCTATAAATATTATTTTATTGCGGTTGGCATCATGTTCTCAATCACATAATAATTATATAATACCTATATGTCTTTTATAATACTTATGTGCTCAAAAACAATGAAGTACAATCGGGTTAGTGGTGAACTTTTGTTCGTTCTGCCTAGCTTTTTCCCAATGTTGGGGTCTGCATTCAGTCTAACCAGATGCGGTTGAATACCAGTATTTTACACGGAGCGACTGCCATCAGTACTACGCAACCCAGTTACTACGCAATGCCGTTAATCTTAAGGTTAGACCGGTTGTCAGACTTTCGGGCTTCTGACTGCCCATAACGACTGTCATAGATATTCGTATGAAACCCTCGACTGTTTAACGTGCTCTCCGAGGCACGAAGGGGTCTCGATGTGAAACAAAGGTTCAACTATCAACTGACTGACCGCGGTAAGCGCAGCTTAACCTTGTCAATCTTATGATCCGCGCGGTTAGTAATTAGCCACGAGCCCCCTTTTGTATTTAATATTATTTTATTTCTTAACTAGCGACCCGCCCCGGCTTCGCATGAGTGCAATGTAGATACTAATGTGGAGCATGTAAACCCTCCTCTTGAATCACTCTATCTATAAAAAAAAACCGCATCAAAATCCGTTGCGTAGTTTTAAAGATCTAAGCATACACAGGGACAGACAGACAGCGAGAGCGACTTTGTTTTATACTATGTAAAGAAGATTAAGTGAAGAATAATTGTTTAATTACTTAATAACGGTTGTAATTTTATGTGCTATCTACTTCATAGGTCAATAAAAAACCTTATTTGTACACTTTATCGATTCCATAATTCAATATTATGAAATGGTGACCTCACCACTGATGGGGTTAATAATATTAAAAAAAAAATACCATGATAATTAATACTATCTTTAAAAAACCCTTTTTAGTGACCTTAATTTGCTTAAAAACAAAATAAACATCACAACCTTATCTTAATAATGCAATAAATACAAATTACTTGTTAAGGACAAACTATATATTTTCGCAAATCGCTAACATATTTTATTTCAACTTTCTGTGCGCATAAAACTGTGTATTTAATGGCTGCGTTTAATTATATCTTGCATGTGTGTTTTTTAATTAATTAAATTGTTAATGAGATTCCAAAAATGGATTTTGTAGGTATCGGTATTTTTAGTGCTCACGGCTTGTTTAACTTGTGCAATTTAAACATTGCACAGATTGTTTTGCTTGAACCAACATTATTTTAGTTTGCTATTTACGTTTCATAATAATTTATATTTCTAACTTAGCACGCAATTTATAGGAATTAACAAAGTTATTTATCTCGACAATTATTTATTATTTGACAACCCAAAAATGTACCAAAAGAAGTCGCCGACCAAATAAAGCAACCCGAAAATTGTTCGAAAATTTAAAAAATTACGCGTTTAAAAGGTTGTGACATCAATTATTTCAACGACTACCAATGCTAGTTCTTCTCACACTTCAGAACAAAAGTGTAAAAACATTACTTCCAACGCCGCCATACCAACTAACCAAACGCCACCGTGGGCGTACCACCGGCGTAATAAACTGGTAATAAATACATTTTAAATTCAGCAAAAACTCGTAAAAACGCTGAAGAACAAACACGAGCCGACTTAAAGAGGCAGTTGCACTCAATATAGTGATATTAAGATAAGGTTCTGACAAGTATACTGAAATTAAATAAGTAAGGACGGACATTAACGTATAAACATCACTACGTGGGACATTAAGTTGCTCTAGACACAGTTGATGGTTATTTGTTTTAGCTGCAGCGAGCGTTTGGTGTATGCAGCGGCCATCTTGATCGCTCGAGCAACCGTCTTGTAGCTTTAAACTGTGTCTCCAGACACAAAGTATCGCGGCCACTTAGTAGCCCGTGTATGATCAGCCTAATGGCCTTTTAGGAATGTACGAGTATTTACTGTTGCTAATAGTGATTACAATCTGCGCATGATTTTCAAAATTTAAAAAAGCTATACCAGGTTTGTCTGTCATTTGACAAGTTCAAGTTTTTATATAGAGATAGGAACTCTTTTCTAATCCTAGAATAATTTATCAGGGTATACTTAAGCCGGGTCTCCTGCAACCACGTTTTTGTTAGAAATCGCCCCAAACACGTTTTTCTAACAAAATTGGGGCGTGGGTTAAATGTTTACTGTGTTGTATTTAGTCTGAGTATTCACTAAACATGTTTTGTTAGATGTTTGCCGCAGGAAACCCGGCTTTAAAGAATGGGATTGAAAATAGTGGATTTAATATTTGCCTTTCGGTCTCAGAGAAGGTGTGTGAGCGAGATCCAAATAACGATAAGAATAAAATCGGCTCCATTTTCAATACCACTTTTTTTGTTGTTGAGTTTTACAGGTTTATTAAAATGATTCGGACCACCTGCAGATATTGACTCTAAGTTGCGTCTTACGACACCTTTGAGAGGAGAAGCGAGATATGACATAACATAATTAGCCTATTACTGTCTCACTGCTGGGCACGGGCCTCTTCTATGGTGCGGATTGGCGGACTACATACACCATATAGAACTTTATGGAGCCAGCTCAGGTGTGCTTGTTTCCTCACGCTGTTTTTTTCTTCACCATTGACGCAAGTGCATAATTAAATTTTAGTCCGCACATGAATTTGAAAAGGCAGAGGTACGGGCCGGGATCTAACCAAGACCCTCTTGCATGGAAGGCAAGCGTTCAACCGCTAGGCTATCACTACTTTAAGAATGATATGAGAGATATGGGAGGCTTATAATATTTTTAACAGTAAGTAGTCTTTCTGATCTGAGCATTCAATTATACAGCGCAAATAAACAACGAGAAAATAATTACATAATATAACATCACGCCTTGTACTCCCCGAAGGATCGGGCAGAGATGTTTTTAGTACTCCCTCGTTTCGCCATTTATGTTTAAGTCCCATGTTATAGGGGACGAGCCTATTGCCATTAACCGTGTACAAATTTAGACACCGGGCCGCTACTAACAAATTCCTAATGGAAAAAAACAAATAACACTTTGCCCGACCTGGCGATCGAACCCAGGACCCCATGCTCAGCAGCCGCACTTGCGACCACTATACCAACGAGGCAGTCAGTCAAAATAATTTCGTAAACCACAAAACGGATACTTTCCCAGTGTATAAAATACTCAACTAATTAGTACCTAAATTAAAATATCCAAACGTAGTGAGACAATTTCAGCAATGCAACGCTCTGCATAAGTTGTTCAGTAACGACTAAATAACTAGCTAATTAATTAATTAGAGCTTAGAGCTGTGAAAGCTTAACTTTATCCTTTAGAAAGACGGGCAGCATTTAAATAATTTAATAAAAATATTTTCACAGCCTGAGAACGAAGAAAAATGAGATATTTCTGCGTCTAAAGAAATTAGTTTACTGTAATTATTTTTTAGCTTAGCTCTTCCTCTTAGCCTTTTCCCAATTATCTCGGGGTCAGCTTCCAGTCTAACCAGATGCGGCTGAATACCAGTATTTTACACGAAGCGACTGCCATCAGACCTCCGCAACCCAGTAACTGGGCAATGCCGATATCCTAAGGTTAGAACGGTTGTCAGACTTTGGGGTTTCTGACTACCCGTAACGACTGTCATAGGTATTCGTATGACACCCGGGACCGACGGCTTAACGTGCTCTCCGAGGCACGGAGGGGTCTCGATGTGTACCAAATGGTCACCCATCCACGGACAGATCGCGGCAAGCGCAGCTTAACCTCGCAAATCGTACGATCGGCGCGGTTGTTATTTAGCCACGAGCCCCTCATTTTTTTAGCTTAGCTATATTGATGTTTATTCTTCTTGAACATCGTTGAATTAAGTTGAATGTACCTTTAAGTGTCGCTGATATAAATACGTTTTACTGTGATTAAATGTAATCTTGTTATACACTAAAGTCAATTGATGTATTTCAAGATGGCAGTTCCAAAGATAAAACATCTATATAAAGTTTAAATCTAAAACGTATCACTAAAATCTTACTATCCGGTGGGTCGCTATCTCCGATCACGAATATAAAAAAATCAAAACACACGTAACATAAACGCTAAACCTCCATTTAAATACTTAATTGTACGTAGGTGGCGGCATTAAATGAAGTGCGCGTTAACAATGTGTATTTATTGGAGTCTTTAGCGATCGGACGAGTGTGTTTCGACTTTTTATTGCGATCAAATGGTGCTGTAACTGTTAATGAGCTTCGTTCGCTGACCGGGCGATCCGCGCGTGTGTGAGCGATACCGTGCGTTAATGTGTGTTGGTGCCTTAATGCTTTCGTGAATGTGTTCGGATTTCGAATATTGGTTATTATTAAATTGCGTGTAGGGGCTCGTGGCTAAATAACAACCGCGCCGATCGTAAGATTTGCGAGGTTAAGCTGCGCTTGCCGCGGTCAGTCCGTGGATGGGTGACCATTTCTTACACATCGAGACCCCTCCGTGCCTCGGAGAGCACGTTAAGCCGTCGGTCCCGGGTGTGATACGAATACCTATGACAGTCGTTACGAAGCCCGAAAGTCTGACAAACGGTTTAACCTTAGGATACCGGCATTGCCCAGTTACTGGGTTGCGGAGGTCTGATGGCAGTCGCTCCGTGTAAAATACTGGTATTCAGCCGCATCTGGTTAGACTGGAAGCTGACCCCAAGATAATTGGGAAAAGGCTAAGAGGATTAAATTGCGTGTAGGATCTCGGTTTTGGTTTTATATTGATGTGGATTTTGAGAATTAAAATAATAAGACTCATTTACACGGAGATAGTTTCTTGAAGTGAGTCTCATGCTATCTCTGTTTTCATCGTAGAGAAAGACAAAGACAGAACTAGACTCGCTTCGAAAAACTATCCTCATGTAAGTCAGCCTTAGGGTCTAGCGCGGACTGCCTTGCGTTTTTTTAACGTATAATCTGTGAAGTTTGGAATGTCATAGAAGAGCGCGCACTGCGAATTATTCACCGCATACTGATTTACTTGTATTTATTTTATTCGTTGTGGCGAAAAAGACGAACCTAGGAACTCACGATCAGCAGTGGCGCTTGCCACCACTAGACCAACGAGGCAGGTAATACAATATAAAACCGTTTAACTACAAAGTTTGTTTTAAGAGATTATTACAGTTATATATCCTAGGTTTGTTTTTAATAAAATATTAATTCACTTACTCATATAAAATCATCTAGTTACAGACACCTTAATCGAATAATTCACAAAAAAATAACCCCTCTCCCGCCGCGCTGCGTATAAATTCCGGATCCGGCAAACGATCGGACCATAATAAGGTTAAATTTCATACTGATACAGATTTAATAAAGCGTAATTCGATTTTAATAAAAGTACGGACCTGCATGCATCGACTGTAAAGGAGTGGACATCGGGAATATTAATTAGTATCACAAATGAATTTTTCGATAGCAGTGTGCGGGTTGAGAGCTGAATGTGGAATGATATACTTTGACAACACGTTTGGTACAGTGGCTGAGCGATTGGCTTCTGCGCTACGGGGTGGGTTCGATTCCCACACAGATCAAATATTTGTATGGCCTACAATTAGTCGTTCCGGGTCTGGGTGTTTGTGCATGTGAAGATTTGTGTCTGTAAACGCTTCCACGTTACAGGAGAAATCCTAGTGCGGGGTAACGTTCTATTTAAAAAAAAAAGTAGATGCCAAAGAAAAGATGGATGAATTGTGTGAATGATGATAATGGGTAAGAAAGGAGTGAGTACTGAGATGACGGCTGATAGAGGAGAATGGAAGAGAAATGCGTGTTGTGCCGACCACACCTAGTGTGAGATAAGGGCAGGGAGATGATGATAAGTGGGCGGGTTGACAGCTCATCAATGTTTCTTCTTTGTAATATATCGGATGTAAAAATACCTTTAACGAAGTCGAGAGCCACGTATTCTTCCCATAATTACGAAGATTTTTTGGTATTGGGCCTTACCTGGGAACCGACTGGTTATGGAGATATTGAAGGTCAAAGTCACCATATGTTTGAACGTTTTTCACGAAAACTAAGTTTAAATGTTATTACTAAACATTCTTCTATTCAAACATTATCAACATTCTCGAAATGTAGGCACAGTTTGCTGCGCGCGCGCTTACATTGCGCGCTACAATTAAAAGCTGTTCTTTAATACCAAAAAATAAATATCGTTTCCCAGCAATTATTTTTGCTGTATGTTACTTAGTTTCGTGTATAGTATGCGTAGACTTAGGCTTCGTTAAGGCTATTTTTAAACCCAGTATTTGGATACAAACTATGTAACTGTCAAATCATGCAGAGAATGCATAAGAATGCATGGCGTCTTCCTTACATTGTCATGCTAATTCTCACACCAAGAGCACATGATCAACACGCGACAAGAACATCACTCCCAGCCACGCTCTCTGTCTGACCTGGCCATAAGATAGCGTTGCCGCTGTATAGCAATCGTATAGCAGAGAATAACGTCACTAAAACGTTGTCTTATGTAAGCAAGACGTTGTGGTTTCCTAGAGAACGTTGTCAAATTACGTTCTCTAGGAAACCACACCGCTATTACGACCGCCATACAGCGGCAATGCAATCTTAGGAAACCGTAATGTAACTTTTTCTTGATACCTAACTAAGGTCATTCGATTTATCCAGTTTTTTTTTTATTATCTGGATCCTGCTAAATACAGGGTGTAAACGAAATCATGTAATTCCATCAAACCTCGTGATGTAGGTACTGCTGATATAGATTAACTCTCAACGGGATACTTTTGGATTACAAAAAAACAGGAAAGTAAACATGTGTTCTTAACGTGAGGCATTTTAGCGCCCCGAGCAAATAGCGCGGTTATCGCTCGCCGCGCGGTCATTTAACTCAGGGCGCTAAAATACTTCACGTTAAGAACACATGTTTAGTTCTAGTACCTATTTTTTTTAACCGACTTCCAAAAAGGAGGAGGTTACTATGTTCGTCTGTATGTATTTTTTTTTTTTTTTTGTGTATGTTCATCGATATTTTCGCCAATTGTGAACCGATTTTGATGATTCTTTTTTTAATGGATGGGGTATACTTCGAAGTTGGTCCCATTTAAATTTGGTGAAGATCTGATGAAGAACTTCGGAGATAGACAATGGAACTCCTCAATGACGAACAGTACGCATATTGTGATGATATGATTATGTTACGAGCAGCGTCTTTAGTAGGTCCAACCAAGTTTTAATTAAGGCCACTAAAAAGAAAAAAATAAATACTTTATTACAAAAAATTTAAACCGACTTCAAAAAGAATAAAATAATTACCATATAAAATTAACAGTTTCAGAAGTCGGTGCCTTCAATTTGGTTCAGCGTGGATCAGCATCGACTTCTGAAACTGTTAATTTTATATGGTAATTATTTATTGAATCTAAAAGTGTCCCGTGCAGGATTAATCTATGTCAGCAGTACATCACGGGGTTTGCAGGAATTACATAATTTCGTTTACAACCTGTATATTCTCTAATGGCCGATGTCTATATTTCACGGAGCGTTATTGGTTAAAATTGAGACTCTTGTATCTTTACCAATAATGAAGCAAAGACCTCATACCTTTGCATAGTAGACCCTCCCATATAGAAGTAGCTGTCACAGGTAAAATTAGCTTACGAATCTTTGTATATGCCCAGTTTGGCAATAATAAATGCTACCATTGGTAAGCAAAACGATTCGTTTTTTTTATAGGAACAGGGCATTAATCGACGCCGTCAAATGGCAAGAACATAAACTCGACACTGTTAAAGTAAAAACCATACAGTTACCGAAGACTTTACAATGTTGTCGCACAAAAGTAAAACTGCTTCTCTTTGAAACATAAAACGGAACAGAATTGATAATGGAGGTGGCACTGTACAGGCACAAAACAGATAGGTACAGAAGTCAATCACATGTATGTACTTCACTTTTCATACCTACGCTCGGCAGTCGCTCTATCTATGCAAGGTTAGTCAAAAAGGGGGTACTAAGCCGCGGGCCACCTAAAGTATCACTGATGACTATTTTAAAGCAAGTGTTAAAATTTCAAAATTCGATAATTTTTATTTGCATGCAAAAATATTTTTATTTTAGTTTTTTCAAAAAAGAATCATACCTGCTTCAGTTATGAATTCAGAAAATTAATTTTCTAATCCGTGACTCCAAATATGACCTAAATTGTAAAAACAGCTGATCATAGCTATGGACAGATAGATTTAAGCATATTTTTTACGAAATCTTTGAAAAGGTATTTCTCTTAAACTATCGAGTTTTGGGGAAAGTTGTAGAACAAAAGTTATCCCTTATTATGGGTACTTTAACACCCTTTCGGCTTAGTACCCCCTTTCCGACTAACCTTGTATATCTATGTCTCTCAAGCGCATGGCACTCGCGCTCGAGTTCACTCGCACACTAGTCCCAAACAGTCCGAGATATAGGCGCTTATTACAAAAAGTGGTTTAAACCAAGACTAAGGTAAACCCAGATTTATAATATACCCATCACTTGCTAACGTCATGTAACAAAAAGAGATGGAGCTATTTTTAAACCGAGGTTTTTCTTAGTCCATCTTTCGTAATAAGAGGGAAAGTGTCCGTGAGCAGTGTCTATATGTGCGTTGCTCAAGCGCACTTGTATGTAGATTGACTTCTGTACCTATCTGTTTTGTGGTACAGACTTATCGAAACGCATTTAATTTTAAGTGGTTCCAGCCGTCGTTCGCAACTTGTGATGCAGATTTCGGACGTTTTAACATAACATCACATCACGCCTTGTACTCCCTGAAGGGTTCGGCAGAGGTGTTTTTTAAAATACCCTCATTTCGCCAGTTATTTTTAAGTCCAATGTAATAGTGGGCGGGCCGATTGCCATTAACCGGGCACAAATCCAGACTCCAGGCTGCTACTGAGAAATGTATATTGGAAAAACCCAATAACACCAATTAACCATTGCCATTTTATTTGTGTTCAGAACCGCATGAATGTTTATTTTATTTTCACCCTTCTATGGTTTAAGTTATTTTTATGATAATTATAGGTATGTCAATCTGTAATGTAACTTTGGAAATTTGCACCCCAGAGCCATAAGATACAAGCGACGCTTAGTTTGTGGCTCACCAAATATGTCACATTGTAATGTTACTCTTGATGAATAAACCTATAACCTAACCTAAACGCTTTGCCTGACCTGGAGATCAAACCCAGCACCTTATGCTCAGCAGTCGCAGTGCGACCACTAGACCAACAAGGCAGTTGACATTTTATGAACGTAAAATTTATTTATTGTTGATAGTGACTGTACCTACTTATGATAGCATACACACAACGACAGATGAATGTTATATGAACACGTGCTCCCCTTAGTTGTCACCTATGTGTGCTTGGGCGACGCAAGGCCGCGAACTAGTCCGATCGCGCACTGACCGGGACCTACCGGGGTTGCGGTTGCGGTGCATGCTAAATCCCGCGACCCCGGCCGACGGTCAGGAGGACGAACACCGTGGGTTTTTAGCCGGTAAGAATTCGGCAGACCCCGTCGCCTTCCCGCGGGTGAGGGACATCCGTGAGTATTTTACCACAATAAATATTAAAAATAAAAATAAAAATGGTAGGGATCCCTTCGTGCGCGAGTCCGACTGGGCCAAGTGCGAGTCTGACTCGGCCAAGTGCGAGCCCGACTCGCGCACGAAGGGATCCTTACCATTATCTATAAAAACGGCAAAAAAAACACGTTTGTTGTATGGGTGCCCCCCTTAAATATTTGTTTTACATACATACATACATAAACTCACGCCTTTTTCCCATGGGGGTAGGCATAAACTATATAACGCCACATGCTACGACCCTTACATACCCCTTTCGCTTCATCCACATTCATACATCTTGTCATACACGCACGCCGGTTAAGAGTACTACGCACCTGACCTTTGTGAAGAACATTACCAATAACATCGATGTAAGTCCTTCTAGGACGTCCTCATCATATTTGTTTTATTTTAATTTAATTATTTATTTTTAAAGTGAATATACAAGGTTAGTCGGAAAGGGGGTACTAAGCCGAAAGGGTGTTAAAGTACCCACAATAATGGATAACTTTTGTTCTACAAGTTTCCCCAAAAGTCAATAGTTCAAGAGAAATAGCTGTTCAAAGATTTTATAAAAAATACGCTAAATTCTATCTATCTTCAGCTATGATCAGACATGTTTACATTTTACGTCATATTTGGGGTCACGGATTAGAAACTCCATTTTCTGAATTCATAACTAAAGCAGGGATGAAGAATTTTTGAAAAAACTAAATTAAAATTAATATTTAATGGAAAAAAAATTAATCGAATTTTTAAATTTTAACACTTTCTTTAAAACAATCATCAGTGATACATTAAATGGCCCGCGGCTTAGTACCCCCTTTCCGACTAACCTTGTATAACTGTTGCCGTTATAAATATCGAGCAAAAACGAACAAAAAATCACGTTTGTTGTATGAGAGCCCCATTAAATATTTATTTTATTCCGTTTTATAGTATATGTTGTTATAGCGGCAACAGAAATACATCATCTGTGAAAATTTCAACTGTGTAACTATCACGGTTCATGAGATATAGCCCGATGACAGACGGACAGCGGAGTCTTAGTAACAGGGTCCCGTTTTACTCTTTGGGTACGGAACCCAAAAAACGGTCCCCTAGGTGTATACAGAGGTCCGGACGCGCAGGCTCCTCAGTTCAGTCACAGTTTTACAATCCATACAGTTGGGTAATGCCTACACGTGTGGTGACGTCACATCAAAGGCGTTACCCAACTGTATGGATTGTAGACTGTGATTGCACTCTGTAACTTGCGTGGCCTGCGCTTACTGTATGCCTAAGCTAGTTCACAAATTATTTAACTGAATATTGCATTGGTTGAATAATAATATATTTTATTACGATGTTATAATTACACATAACATCGTAATAAAATGACTCATCAAAACGTAACAAGCACGGCCGAATTACAATCTGAATGTATAATCAGAAAAATAGGGTTACTGAATTTGACATATTATTGTCAAATAGTCTTCGCAAGCAGCGCTACCATGAACTGCAAAATTATAATAGTACTATTCGACCAACTCTTCTATGAAATGGCAAATTGAAGAAACTTGTGACATAAACTTAATGCGGGTATTTAACTTAGGCTTTCAGCTCATGATATAGACTGTTAAACCGAAGTAGAATTTACTTCCTTTATAGTTTATTTTAATTTTGTTTTCTATTCTCAATCTTGTTTCGGTCTTTTTAGTGCATTACTTTTAAATAATTTTATTTGCAGTCGGGTCTTTTATTTTTTTTAAATTATTTATTTTATCTCATAACGATTGGACCGACTGCGGCTTGCAAGTTCGAATGCGGCATGTCGGTAACTGTACTGATAATAAATATGACAGCCTGAATAGCCTCCAATTGTTTCGGTAACAGAACATTCCTAATCCACAAAGGAGACGTGCTCGCGCATTAAAAACTCAAAACAGAGTAATTCCTCAACTAAAATATCACAATAACACAAATTAACAAAGAAGACGTCTCAATCAGAGGCCACACACCGCGTTGAGCCGCGTCCAGATACTCGTAACACAACATGAAGTGAAACAAAGCATGCTTGGGACTTTGGGACGTGTCAACGCGCACGAACAGCAGGACAATTACTAACAAACTTGTTAAAACTTAAGTTAAGGTTATCTAAGGTTTATTAGGGAAGGCTCTGTTTCCTGAGATACAGAGTGTTACCTAGTTCAGGAGACAGAGATCCTTTGAAACATATTTGATTGCTAATAAACGTTAATTTATTTATTTAATATCGCAATCGAACTGCAACTTAACCACGGTTATTTGAGCGTTATCTTTATAAGACAAAAAGTCTAACAGTCAGCCGTGTGTAACATGGAATAGAAAGCTATTTAAAAAAATGTTAGTAGAATTGTCCTGCTATTCGTGTGCGCTGACACGTCCCAAAGTCCTAAGCATGCTTTGTTTCAACGTTTGTTGCACTTCATGTTGTGTTAGAGTGTATGGACGTGGCTTAACGCGGCGTGTGGCCTCTGATTGAGACGCAAATGTTCATAGCGTGGTCGTCAGATTCGCTGTTTAACATTTTAGGGCCCGATAGTTCTTTGTTATTAAGGGCTGATATCTGAATAGACAGATCACTTTTACCTGAGAACGTTTTGACAGATTATCTCCAAAAAACTGTTAAAGCGTGAAAATGTATGTGACGATTGAAAAATCGGCCCTTATTCGCGTTTTATTGAGAATATCTGTACACGCCCTAACAATGTGACTGAAGTTCTCAGAACCGTTCGCTATAACAAAACGTTAGCTGTGAGGCGATAAATCTCGCCGCACTATAATTACTTGTACGTTCATTAATAATGCATAACTCGATCAAACCGAGGAACGAATTTGAATTCGGATGTGTTCACACTTGGTACATATTTTATTTTTAATAATTATGGGTATATTATGTTAATTTTAAGTTAGTGTTGTCAGGTATTTTTATTTGTAGATTGCAATTATTCCTACGATAAATTTACAGATGGTCAAATAAAATGACAGTGACAAGCAGCTGATGGAAGGATCAGCTGCATGTCATGCAAAGTTAAACATAATTTACATAAGCGAATAATAATTAATGTTGATCTCATTCATTTAGCAATGTTGCTCTGAAATAGCCTGGTTAAAATGATGACACCTATTTTGACCAAAAGTAAAAATATGAACAGTAAAGCATTATCAAAATCAAAGTCAAAACATTTACTTCAATTAGACCATTTTACAGGCACTTTAAAATGGTCGATAAAAAAATACTGCCGCATTCTAAAGTGTAGATTCCTATGGAAAAGAACGGGCAATAAACTCCATGTGTCGTGAAATATTTACAAATTAATGGTTACATTGTGAATGAAAATAATGTAAGAACAATGTAAGATGAATATACTGATAAGAGTTACAATTCATATCTCACGTTAAACATACCGTCGAAGCAGGCCCAGAAGGAGATGGCGGGATGAACTAGACACTTATTGGAAGGATTGGCCGCAGAAAACTTTAAACCGAGAGGAGTGGAAGGAAGATAGGGACAGGGAGGCCTTTGCCCTGCAATGGGAAGATCGTGGCTGAATAATAATAATAATAATAAATCAAACATACCGGTATACTAATTACTAGCAAAAATCATGATTATCAGTGACACATTAAGCAAACCTAAAGCTCAACAAATTATAATATGGTAACCTGCTAAGCGCGCGCTCTTCGCTACTGTCTAAGTAACGCATCTTGTTATCGAATTAAGGTAAATTAAGATATTTTTTTATTTAAATGTGTTCTAGTAATGATACCTAGTAACTGTATGAAATTCCGTTCATTCATTCGAAGTTATCCTGTATATAGCAGATGATCCAGCTAATATTTAATATGCTAACACCTTCAGGTCTTTTATGTACGAAAATTATTGCCATCATAGTTTCTCACTCTATCTGCCGTCGTCTCGATTTTACTCTCTTCTTAGCTATATCATCTTTCACACAACCCATCCATCTTTTTCTTCGGTTTACCTCTTCTCTTATATCTCCACTTGAATTTGAGGATTTTCTCATAACGTTACAATTTTTTGCTCATACGTAATATTCTCTGATTCCGCCGCATCACATGTCCATACCACGGCAGCCAGTTTCTACTCAGCCTTTCTGCCATCAGCACTACTTTCAAAATCCCGTTAGCCATGGCAAAATATAAGGAAATTATTCAATATATCTCATACATCCGCTATCATCCCGCAGCCATCTTAAACAACAACCCGGAGGAACTAAAACCATGCATGAATTAATTTTACGTATATATTATGTACATTACTTAACAGATCGAACACGACCATGTTATTCTGTAAATTAAAACCCGCCTTAGCACGCATAATCGACTAAATAAATACTGATCCCCTACTAAAGGTTCTTAGATATTATATTGAACAGAATTGGCGTTTATTTTTCAGAAAATAATTCGTATAGGTATTATTAAATAAAATACTTTAAAGTCTAAAGCCGTGTCTCAACCAAAGACAAATTGGCCACTTTTATGTTGTCAACACGTTTTCTTTTTTGGAGACTCAGCTAACAAAATAAAACACTTGTTGATAATACAAAAGTTTCCAATATTTCTTTGGTGGAGATACAGCTTTATAATCAGCTCAGTAATCGTGCCCAGCAGTGGGATAGCCCACTGCTGGGCACGGGCCTCCTCTCAGAATGTTAAACTTAGACTACCACGCTGGGCCAATGCTGGCTGGTAGACTACACCTACCAGCGAGAACTTTTTGGAGCCCTCTGAGGTGTGCAGGTTTCCTCACGATAGTTTTCCTTCATCGTTAGCGCGAGAGTGATAATTAAATTATGATCTGCACATGAATCCGAAAAGTCAGAGGTGCGGGCTGGTTTCAAACTCGGACCATCCTGCATAGAAGTCAAGCGTTCAACCACTAGGCTAACACTGCTTTTTCTCAAGTTCTTTTGAAGGTAAGAAAAACGAAAAATGGTTAATTCAAAATTGACTACAAAAAATTGTATTTATCAGGACCTTAACATATTAAGACATCACCTCCACCGTTTACCGCTTTCTAGTGTTTCTCGTATATAATCGATTTTAAATCGAGAACCAATCGTAACAACAGCAAATTGATTCGCATTTAAAATGTTAATTCGATTCTTAACTTCGGGACACGTCGGCATTCTCGACCTTCCAATCGAACAATGGGACAACGTTCCATCTTGTAGATTTAATCTAATAATGTGTATTGAATCTTGCCAGTATTATTAAGTATTGTTTACAACATGACTCGACATGTTATAAAGATATTTATTAACTTATTAAGACGTATTTAGATGTTTCTATTGTTCGTACTGATTGTGAATTCTTTCTTTTTTGAGGCTAAGGTTGTCACACGCTGTTTGGGTTTGTGTCAATTGATTTTTGAAAAACAATCAACGTCTTTTCGTTACTGTTCTTATGTACGACTTTACTCATCTAATAATTTACGAGTGTCATGCAGCTCAACAAAGAGTTTGTTGACTTGAGCCGCTCCATGGGCGGCACCGGAGACTTTGACGCATGAGTCAGCATCATATGTCTTAACCATATTATCGAGGACATACTAAGCCAAGGACAGAAGGAAATTTAATCAGCTATAAAGCCAGTATTAATAAATTGGCTTAAATACTTACGGTTGCAAACAAAACAGGTATGTTATAATGCCACAATCACTTGACACAATTATCTTAGCAAGCACGAAATCATCCATAAAGCCACGAAGGTACCTATAGGTAATAATTGTAAACACTATTTAAAAAAATGTAGAATATTTAGTTCGGAAATCTGACTATCAAAGTACATATTCAAGGCCAAACTTTTCGACTTTCAGTAAATGTTCGTAGTGTGGTCTCTATTTTTACCTATCAGCTTCTTGCAAAAAACCAACAAATCTTCACAAATACGAACACTCGAAGAGTGTACCGAAATATATTGTGTCATACCAAAAATATGGAAGAGTGAATGTGAGGAACTTTCCCCTCAGTAATCCAGCCCTCTTCCAATGCGACTTTAATACTTCACGGCTTTTGGACGCATAAAATTTCAATATTCCCAACACTATCGAATGAAGCGGAAGAGCGACAAGGAATTTCGCGATACAGGGATATATTATGGTATTGTTGAAAATCTTGTATACTGTTGGCTGTAAATGTATTATAGTTTTATTCGTAATGGATATGATAAACTATATATCTAATTTATTTGATTTTGTGACAATAGTCCAGTTAAGTTAAAACCAATGTCTGTAATAATTAGTACCTACGCACTTCAATTTTCTGCGTAAACACTTAGAGTTTCACTCTTCAATTCTCAAATTAGATCTTTTTTCCCGTTTTCATTATTGCAATAGATATTTCAATGCTATTTAAATTACCAAATATTATTAATATCTAAATTTCGTTTGACCATTTCATTGTTCGCTATATGTATTGGGGTGCAAAAACAATACATCTGGTGCACTAGATTGTCAGCCTAGCGACCAACCTTGCTGACTAGCTAACCTCTTCACCACGGCATGAGCTATCCTCATATAGCTCATGTCGACACGAGAGAACAAGACATGTTTTCAATTTAGATAGCCAAAAATTTTCTGCAGCTTGGTTCATGATCTCACTAGCAATAGATTAAAAGGTGAACTTTAGCTTATTGGCTTGGCGCCAAAGTTTGCTATCCACCAAAATCTTCTTTACATTGCTGGATTTGCGCATCGTCCTTGCTTATTTGGCATCCGTGTCATTCTAACTTATCAACTATTTTACATAAAACATCTCTTTCCGTACTCGTCTCGTCTTCGGCTTTGCTAACCTAAAACCGTCTGAGCCCAGCTCTTAAATTTGCATAAAGCAGTCCTGACGTTATCCTCTTATTAAATTTCTCATGACCACTGGATATTTGAAGTAAGGTGCGCCTGAGATCATTATGTACCCTCCGCTTTATGGCAGTAATGTCATTCAATATTCAAACCTGGAGAGGTAGGTAACGTTGGTTTGCAATTATGTATGTTGTACTCGTATTTATTTACGCTAGGTAAGTTTAATTTTGGAGTCAGTAAGTCTATTGATATGATTTAGAGATTATCTTAACTGCTATGGCAATCATAGAAGGCATATTTTTCTATTTGTTACTCTTATGTGAGTTTATTTGTTACATTAACCTGCATTATTCTCATTCTATTTCTCATACTACTGTAATGGAATTGTAATGAACTACTATTTTAAAAAGAGTATTCATGGAGTTTCTTGCCGGCTCTTCTCCATAGAACCTACCTTTTGGAACCGTGCACCTAGTCGTGACGTTTTAAAAGTGCCTGAAATCTGGTCTATTTGAAATAAAAAACTTTGACTTTGACTTTGACTTATAATTTGTCTATACATTATTATTGGCAAGTAAGTCAAGAATACCTGTTATCTCTTTCCTTAAAAGGCCTTTAAAAACTATGCGAGTGTAACAATGTAGGGCAACCCCTACATTGTTACACTCGCATAGTTTTTATACCACAATATTAAAAGAGACCTTGACCTCTGAGTTTGTTTCGACTGTTCTTCTCAGAGCTGGTCAGACATAACGCTCCATTACATTGACTTGTAAAAGTATCTTTAACATTTATTTACAGAAATTAAAATCATTTACCAATAGTTTTAAAGAACTTAGTTTTTTCTTCTAATTCCAATTGCTGACAGTTACTTTCTTCTTTCTACTTGAGGACAGAGATTTTGTGTGGCGTTTTTTCCTGTTCCGTGCAAATTAAATGGTCTTTCCTGAAAACAATCCTAAGTTACCTACCTATACAGCATTTGGTCTCCAAACACTTCCTTTGCGAATTTAGGCTAATTTTATACTACGTTTTCAACCTGTCTTTCAATCTTAGTTACAAACTGGCAGATTTGTGCTGCCTATAAAATGAAAAACAGTATTACAAAATTGTATGAATAGATAAAATGGTTTGACACAATCCAGTCGTCGCAAGTAATAATTTAATATAGTAAACTGTCCTTTAATTGATTTACAAGCTGTCTCTACTGAACTTAGCCTGAATTAAATTCAAGTTTAGATAAGAACTGTTAACTGTGACTTGGATGTCAATTGAACCTATTCGGATTAACGATATTAACGTTTGCTTGTAGGGACGAGTTAAATCTCTATTTGGACCTCGTTTAATTTTAGATGCACTAGATCACTAGACATCATTTAATTTAGTACAAGAGTACCTTAGAGAAACTACAGATTTTTATTTTATTATCATAGATTGGGTATTTGAATTCTTCTTGTTCTCAAAGAGGTCTCTATCAAGCAGTGAACTCTGGTAGAATGTTTATTAAATATTGCAGTTTTAGAATATCCCGAAGTTATCCATTAATTATTAGGTATATCTACAAAATAAAAAGTAGTTTTGTTAAATAATTAAAGCATAAGCTATAAAAAAATATTATAACCATTTTATTATTCATTCTGTACACATTATAATTTTACTTTAACAAATAACAATCACTTATAATCAATTATAATTGTAATCGATTATTGGAATAAAATCACCTGTATTATTTTCAATAACATCGATTCGGTATTTTATTTTTCATTTTAAAACAATTGTTATTATCGTTTTAATCTCGTTCCTCAACAAAATGTAACACGTATAAAATTTGCATTTAAAACCGGGCACAAAGGTCGGACCGGTGAGGTGGGCCATTCACTTAAATGTACCGGATTAGGTATACCCGATAATGGCCCGTTTTAATTGTAAAAGGTTTTAGTGCTACCAATTTTGGGACAGCCGGCCATAAATGGGACTTCGGTTTATAAAGGTCGTAATGGCAATGGGAGCTGCATACGTAATGCGCCGGTGAAAGTTTTAAACGTTTTGATTTAGGAATAGTTATTTTAATTGTTGGAAAGGAATCCATTTTTAGACTATATTTTATGCATTATAGACCTTTTTATAATTGATCATGTCGAATATAGTAACCAGGAGAGAAACTTATCAAACTGCCAAGCGTTCTAATTATAGACAAACCTTTTTAAATAATTCGTTGTGCCTAACTTTTACCCAACTATGTTGGGATCAGATTCCAGTCCAACCAGATGCGGCTGAATACCAGTATTTTACACGGAGTGAGTGCCATCAGACCTCCACAACGCAGTAGCAGGGCGATTCCGATACATTAGGTTAGACCAGTTGTCAAACTTTCAGGTTTCTGACTTCCCGTAACGACTGTCATAGGTATTCTTATGACACCGACTGTGTAACGTGCTATCTACTCTTTATACTGAGGGGCTCGTGGCTAATTAACAACAGCGCGGATCACATGACTTTCAAGGTTGAGCTGCGCTTGCCGCAGTCAGTCTGTGGATCGGTGACCATTCGTTACAAATCTAGACCACGCCGTGCCTCGGAAAGCACGTTAAACTGGGTGTCATACGAATACCTATGACAGTCGTTACGGGTATTCAGAAGCCCGAAAGTCTGACAACTGGTCTAACCTTAGGATATCGGCATTGCCCAGTAACTGGGTTGTGGAGGTCTGACGGCAATCGCTCCGTGTAAAATATTGGTATTCAGCCGCATCTGGTTGGACTGAAAGCTAACCTCAACATAGTTGGGAAAAGGCTAGGTAGAACAGAACCTGTTCTTTACACTATTAATTGCAGCAGAAGGTTTGATGTCCTTAGAATAATATTTTAAAGTTTCCCAATAGCAGCTAAAGTTTTTTTTCTCTTCTTTTGGCAACTGATTCGATGTTGTCGACTATTCTGACATCGTCATGTTAACACTAGACAAACCGTCATCCAGAACGTCGTTTTATTAGTTTCTCATTTTAGTTGCTGAGAATCTGAAAAGACAGCTTTTCAGTTAGGGGCATTCTAATAAATAGGCCATTTGGACAGCAGTCAAATTAGCCAAAATCGAAAAAAATATGAAACTGTGTGGTGTGGACCAGTATTTTTATTTTTATTAAAGTGTTACCAGCATTCAGGAAATTAAAAAAAATGCATTTGCTAGCGGCCCGTCCCGGCTTCGCACGGGTGGACATTTTTCCCGTTTTTACAACATTTTTCATTTATGCTCCGCTCCTATTGGTCGCAGCGTGATGTTATATAACCTATAACCTTCCTCGATAAATGGACTATCCGACACAAAATGAATGTTTCAAATCCAACCAGTAGTTCTTGAGATTAGGGCGTTCAAACAAACAAACTCATCAGCTTTATAATATTAGTATAGATTTCGTATTGTTTCGGGTCACAAAAGTGGCCTATTAGAATAACCCAACTTTAGAAATGATAGCTACGATGAAAACAAACAATTTTCTCGCATCAGTTCAGTCGGTCAGTTTGTCGAATATATTATATTCACGCAAGCCATTGTTTCACAAGTTTTTATTAATTGTCTATTGTTAGCCTGTCTTCGATGTGTTTTCTAAAATAAACATAAATAATTCTAGCGTGGATGTAAACGAAAATTATTAGGTACACCATCTTCAAATGTAGTTTTCCCAATAGCCCGTTTCTCTATAACTTTCACAACTATAATAATATTATTATAACGGGAAAACATAAAAGGCAGAAACTTTTGTTATTTAAATGAACTTGGGATCATTAGCACGCAATTTTATTGTCAGTAAAACTATTTGTCGATACTCGCGAAAATACGACAACAACATTAGGTACACTCGGCGTCAAAAATCTCAAACCTTTAGCATTCTGAATAAGGTTCGATATTCGCAGTATTAGGACATGACGTTCCTAACTATTCTTTGCCCCAACCTCCCCGATAAGTCGCGGAGTCGAATGGGTCTTTTGTGATAAAATTAATTGCATTTTCCCCCACTGCACCCTTCTGCACGCTCATATTATGAGAGTCTGACATAACATTTGATAATGAATATTGTACTGCAGACTAAACATTGGCTATTTTTATATGATTTCGCAGGCAAATTTTCTTTAGGTGCCCGTTTAGGCATGTTAATCAGGAGATGGAAAAAAAATACAGTGTCGGTAAGACTCCCTATGGAAGTTGAATAAATTTTAATTTTAATTCTGTTCCTTTTAGGTTCATAATGCAGTAATGTTTTTAAATATTTATTAAGTCAGAAAAAACGGAATCCTATTTAGGTCCAAGGTGAGAGTGTGAAGGACCTATGTCCACGCAATCATAGAGCTAATTAAAAAACGAAACGTAATAAATTGATTCTATAATACTGCTCTATACAAGTATTATCATGTTCTATCAATATTACTTGGCTTTTGATCAATATTTGACACCTCAAAGTTCTGATTATGAGAGATTTCTATCTATAGGGAATACAACGTAAAACGAAAGCTGATAGCAGCTCCACCGTAAAGCCTCATTTACACGGAGATAGTTTCTCGAAGCGAGTCTCATGCTGTCTTTGTTTTCATCCTAGAGACAAAGACAAAACGAGTCTCGCTTCGAGAAACTATGCTCGTCTAAATCAGCTTAAGACCTCATCACAACCAATCAGAAAGAGTTACATTTTCATTATCAATAATGTCAAACACATTTTAACCAATAAAATTGCTTAGGACTTGTGGTGGTGGTGCCATTAGTTTCTCAGTTGTACGTCCTAGTGATTGACTTATTGGAGTGTAATTAACCAAAAGTAATCAAAAGCAGGCCATTACTACATTTTGCTTGAATTAACATTAAATTAATAGATTTTAGGATAGTTATTATATTAAATACAAAAAAAGAAACTATTTTTCCATCTGTTGTGTCAGTGTCTGTACACTCACGGGGGCATAAGTCACAATAAAACTATTTTTCTCAAAAGAGGAATTCCCTTCACCATTGAAAGCATTGCAATCTATTTGTTGCCAGTCTTATTGCTACTTAGAGAAAGATTAGCGGTATTATCTGACTGATATAATTTCAAGCTTAATGCATTATTGCTTCGTTACTTTGAGACTCCTTTGGCTCGTCTTATCCTTTATTTTCTGTTACTGTAAAAATAAAATCGGCGATTAAAGAAAACCCTTTAGTGACACAAAAGGTGCGTTACTTTTTTAGCTGACTGTACCTATGTCGAAGTCTAAATAACAATGTTACAACATTTTTTAATTTACTCTGTAATTATCATATACGTTTTATTCCACAGAACATAATACTGTTTTATTCGATGCAGTTACTTGGCAGTTGGAGGAACACCAGTTTTTGACAAAAGGTAGTGAAGTGAAAAAAATAATGAACGAAATTGAATGAACTTAATAATATACTTATATGCAACCGTTTTATTGAATTTTATAACTTGACGATCAAAATGCTTAATGTAAATTATTTTATTATTTTTAACTTAAATACCTTTTTTCTCCTTTATTTTTATATTGCAAACGAATTTGTAGAGATTTATTAAAGTTGAAATATATTTCTCATTCGTTCTTTTTACAAAATCGTTCACTGCCCCAGCACTATTAGTTTTAGTGTGGTAATATTATTTTGTTTTGAATTGTCAAATTACTGCATCGAATTAAAAGTCCAACTTGTAACTTTTTATTTCCCTGTAAATAAATATATATTAAAAATTACACTATAAATCTCTATACAGCCCTTTAAAAAAAGAAGGCGGGATTTCCAATTACTTCTTAATAATTTGCCATAAAATACAGCCATGTGGCAAACATACTCAAATTCTCATAAAAATTCAATGTAGACTTTAAGAAAACAACGTAAGGTTCAAAATTGACTGACAATACAGACGACTAATGTAAATGAAATTTAAAAATTTCATCTCTGCTATTCCTTAACTCCGAGTCATAAAGTTTATTTTTGTTTAACATGAAGATAGATATTAACGTGTAAAGGTATTCTTAGTAACAGATGTTGTAATCGAGAATCGTTTGAAGGGCACTAGAGAATCGATTATGTTGTATGAAGATGTGAGCCCTTAAGCGGATTTATTTTTAATAGTTTTCCTTTGGCTGTGTGGGGGATGGTCAGTGCTTGGATATGATTGAATTTTTATATCGCTATTCATATCGAAGTAGTTATTATGGACTAGGTAGAGAATGGAAATAGATTTCTATGCAGGTTTTAATCGAACTTGTATACCTATAAATTGGACTGGAGTTTATGGATTTAGTGCGTAACTGGATATTATGTAACTACTAGCACTATGTCACACTTTAGGGTGGCTTTAGGAGTCAATCCTCAACTAGCATGTGCACATAAAATTTAGCAGGCGTGTACTTACGGGAGGATAAAGAATAACACTCGTAACCGTACACTATATATATTTAATTAAGAATTACAAATATCAACCGGGCGTGGTTCGTACAATGCGAGGAGTCCAGGGTCTTCTTGAGCAGGTGAACACTTAGCTTGGCAACTGCAGCGGCAAGAGGGGGCTAATTTGCAGTGTGCCCAACCTTTTATAGGCCTGGACCCCCGCCAGTCAGCCACCACCCGTCACAACTATGGCCGCGACTTCGTCCGTGTGAATTTCGTGACAAACTTCCATCCCCTATTTTACCCCTTTAGGGGTAGAAATTCCAAAAATCCTTTCTTAGTGGATGCCTACGTCACAAAAGGAATCTACTGACCAAATTTCATGTTTCCAGCTTCAGTGGTTTAGGCTCTGCGTTGATGAATCAGTCTGTCAGTCAGGTAATTTCTCTTTATAAGTATAGATAGATAGATAGATAGATAGATAGAAGACAGGCTTTTGTTTTAATCAGGCTATTTTAATTCCACCTCTTCCTAATACAGAATTACCTAAAGTCCGGCCATTTCAGATGCAGCTAATGCAACTGCGTGACAACTGCCGGCTGGATGAGCAGTCCACTTCTTCTTCTTCTCCCTGCTCTTATCCCACACTAGGTGGGGTCGGCACAAAATGTATTTCGTAAATCCATGTTGTTAGAGGTTTTAGCTTATTTTTTTATGATCGGCCGCCTGCCTGACATCAACTCTCCTTGGGAATACTCGATGCGCCGCCGCGCGGGTGACCCAATGTGCTTGCTGATATTATGCACTGGGTCCCAAAATGATATACTTGTCAATCTTATTGCCGACAATTAAGCAGACTATGTTCTTCTTGGTGGAGTATACTTGAAGTTCCTCGACCCAGAGAAACAAATAAACCCTCTTATTTGAGCAGCCCACTTGCAGTTATGATAACCCCCGAGGAGCCGTACCGAACTTTAGACACAATTAGATACTTATATCAATGTTTATTCAGGAGAAAGCTCGTGGTTAATTAACAACTGAGCGGATTATACGATTTGCGAGGTTAAGCTGCACTTGCCGCGGTCAGTCCGTGGATAGGTGACGCGTTTGTTTATTTTTCTTTTTTAAAAAGCGTTGCCCCACACTAGGATTTCTCCTGTATCGTGGGTGCGTTTACAGACACAAATCTTCACATGCACAAACACCCAAACTACTACTACTAGTTGTTCCGGACAACTATCTGTAGGCCATACAAATATTTGTTCCGTGCGGGAATCGAACCCACGACCCGCAGCGCAGAAGCCAATCGCTTAGCCACTGCACCAAACGTGTCGTCAATGTTGATGTTACACATCGAAACCCGTCCGTGTCTCGGAGAGCACGTTAAACTGTCGGTCCCGGGTGTCATAAGAATACCTATGTCGCTACGGGTAGTCAGAAGTACTAAAGTCAAACAACCGGTCTAACCTTAGAATATCGGCATTGCCCAGTAACTGGGTTGCGGAGGTCTGATGGCAGTCGCTCCGTGTAAAATACTGGTATTCAGGCGCCTGGTATTCTGGATAGACTGGAAGCTGACCCCAAGATAATTGGGAAAAGGCTAAGAGGAAGATGAATGTTTATTCAACTGTTTTACCGACCAGCCACCACGCATTTCACCAAGACTTTAATATTTTTATGACTAACCTCATACACAAATCAGACCGACGAAACTCAATGTAAACATAATTATTATTTAACAACGGATGCGGTAAACTAGATCTAGGTCGATTTGTAACGCATTGCAATATGGTTAGAATGAATATTTCTTAACTTAGTTTTTGTTGATTTTTAGTTTTTAATGCCAATCGACGTAGAATGCAATTTCTCATGTACTAGCAAAATATCCCAAAACAATATTTGACTATTTATGCCTTAAACCACCAATAGAAATAGCTGCTAAAATATTAGACTCCAATTTTGCTGCGAATGAGACGTTTTTTGTTATTTTCCTATAAAGTTGCAATTTTTAACTTAGGAGCTGTTGGTATTACATCGTCGATTTATTAAAATCTGGTTAGATATTTTTATTTAACTGCCTCATTGGCCAGTGGTGGCAAGCGCGACTGCTGACCGTGAGGTCCTGGGTTCAATCCCCAGGTCGGGCAAAGTGTTATTGGGTTTTTACCTATGGAATTCCTCAGTAGTAGCTCAGAGTTTGGATTTGTGCCTGTTTGATAGCAATAGGCTCGCCCCCTATTACATGGGACTTAAACATAACGACGAAATGAGGGTGTACTATACACCTCTGCCCAACCCTTCGGGGAATACCGGCGTGACATTATGATGTTATGTAAATAAAATTGGTCACCTAAATCCGAAGTAAAGTTATATGTATAAGTTCATATAATAGTTTAGCTGTAAGATATTGGTCCAGACAAGTGCGTAGGCGCCTGACAACTAATGCAAATGACCATTATTACCCACACGGCTTTGATCATCGCCGACGTATAGTGTTAATAGCACTATACACTTCTAACCTCAGAAGATAGAGTATGGAATTAAAAAAGTTTAGTTATAATAATAATCATTAGTTTAATTAAATATTTCAACATATAAACTAAGGTGACAAGTCCGAAATCCATTACAGTCCACTTAGAACATGCGCGTTCCAAATATTCAAATTTAGAATGTTCATTGTTTAAAACTATTAATTTTAAAATGTCTCATTGTGATTGGACGTGTCAACACAAACAGCTGACAATACACGCATATGCGCAACTATCCCTTCCAAATTCGAATTTGGAAACCACATTATTTATTGCAGTACAAATAAACCTTACGACCTTGTTTTAGAGTAAATTTTTCTTTGTATTAATTGCAAAAGTAGGTTGTCCTTTGCAATTTTCTCTTTGTTTATTTAATACTTCTTATTACAAAGGAGCAGAGTTTATTTTCGTTTGCGATAACTGTAGAAGAAGTGCGGGAGTTCTAAAAATAATTCCAAAAATGTTATGTTTGTTCAAAATACTATTTTTGTTTGGTTCCCTTTTGATGTGACAAGTGACATTGTTTATTTTGTATTTAAATGCGTTTAAAATATCGTCAGATATAGTTGTCATGACATTTGGGGAACAATATTAGAATGTGTTGTTTAGATAAATGGAGATAGGTACAGAAATAAACGTCTTCTTAAAGAAATGGGTCGTATTTTCATTGTTCATTAGTACATACAAGCAACCTAGTTTTGATTTCAGTTAAAAGTCTTTCAACATCTGTTAAAACGATAAAATAATCGCCTATTGATACTAAAAGTTTCCATCCTGTGTAAATAAGGCTGTCCAAAAATAGCGAGCTGAAATCAGGTTAATAAATTGACAACAAGATATAAAACGACCTATGTATAAATTATGCCCGAACATATTACATTAAAAAAAACTTATATCGGGTGTATACGTTTTGGTACTAGGCCATACCTAGGAACCGACTGGTTACGGAGATGTTGAAGGTCAAAGTCACAACATTTTTGTAAATTTTTCACGAAAACTAAGTTTAAATATTATTACTAAATATTCTTCTATACAAACATTATCAACATTTTTGAAATGTAGGCACAGTCTGCTGCGCGCGCGCTTCTATTGCGCGCTAAAACTAAAAGCTGTTTTCAATACCAAAAAATAAAATTCGTTTCCCAGCAATTATTTTTGCTGTATGTTACTTAGTTTTGTGTACAGTACAGTAGGCTTCGTTAAGGCTATTTTTACACCCAGTATACACTGGGTATATACTGCCTCCTTTAAAAAGGAAGAGGTTATATATACAACCTCCTCCTTTTTGAAGGAGGCGGTAAAAAAATTGTAAACTGCAAAGTATATCCTCTTACAATGAAAATGTGTCTGTACCTGCATAGATCTAATATAACATAACATCCCGCCTGTATTTCCCGAGGGGTTGGGCAGAGGTGTATAGTAACACCCTCATTTCGCCGTTATGTTTAAATCCCTTGTAATAGGGGGCGAGCCTATTGTCATCAACCGGGCACAAATCCAAACTCCGGGCTGCTACTGAGGAATCCCACACGGAAAAACACAAGTACACTTTGCCCGACCTGGGAATTGAACCCAGGACCTCACGATGAGCAATCGTGCTTGCTACTACTAGACCAACAAGGCAGTTCAGATCTGCATAGATCTAATACAGTCAAAAAATATTTTTATTACTTATCTAAATTTTATCATAACAATCTGACTTCTGTTCTCGACGTGAATGATGTCACACGATTCTTCATACCTCCGCCAGAGGTCCCAATCAATGGCGATATCTCTATAAAAATATTCGGGTCACAGCGAGTCAGGGGATGTCGATAATAATCCGTCCGATAACGGAAACATACGGGCACATTTTGTTTTCTTGCACGCTGGTCCAGATGAGGAAAGCAAATGGAATGTAACTGCCTTTTTGCAAGTTGTGCAAGTTTGCTAAAAAATATAAGATAGGTAGTTATTAAGTGTCTATTGAACCAAACCGAGATCATGAAATCACAAGTAGGTCACTGCAAATTAAATATGGCAAAATGGGGTATCATCAACTCAGATCAAGGTGACTGTGAGTGTGGCGCTCCCAAGCAGACAATGCCCCGTCTGTTCCAGTGTGCTCTATGTCTTTACGTCTACACCACGGAGGACCTCAATCAGGCCACTGATAACGCAATTGGCGTGGCCACCTACTGGGCCAAACTAAAATAGAGACGTTTGGAAGGCAAAATGAGAAGTTTTTGTGCAACAGTGGGATATCATAAAGGCTAGTAAATAAAAATTATCTGCTCGGACCATCGCAGTTCACAAATAAACAAAGGCCTGTACCAAGTTGCACAAGAATAACCAGGGTCTTGCCTTCTGTTTTGAGTTTTCCTCAGCAGCTTCTAAATGCGTAAAAGAAGCCCTAAGTAAGAATTACACACACAAATAGTTGTTCCAGGTCTGGGTGTTTGTGCATGTGAAGATTTGTGCCTGTAAAAAGCACCCACGAAACAGGAGAAATCCTAGTGTGGCACAAAGTTTAAAAAAAAAG
Organism: Amphipyra berbera; assembly: GCA_910594945.2. Taxonomy (NCBI): domain Eukaryota; kingdom Metazoa; phylum Arthropoda; class Insecta; order Lepidoptera; family Noctuidae; genus Amphipyra; species Amphipyra berbera. Next base: position 19,122,125 of record OU343129.1, on the reverse strand, counting down.
AAAAAAATAACTCAGGTAAGCTTGCAAAGCCACTCGCATCATTTCCTAACCGCGCGGCCCCTACCCAAATACATCGCCCTATATCCCCGCCACCATTCCCTATAATTTCACCAAATCCCAAATAATTCGTTTAAGCTGCGTTCACTTAATCCAATCTGACTGACTTAATGCGAAATTAATTAAGTTTTATTAATGAACTTGTTCCTTGGAGGCTCAGCAGAATTGTTGTTAACGTGGACCAAATTATAACTAAGAGAGATTTTCTTTTCCTTTTTTGTGTAATGAAAAATGGCTGGGTTTATTAATTTTGTTATTAATTGAGTTTACCTTATACCTACGTAATATTTAGTTCTTGACGGTGTAAAGAAGAGCTACCTTCCTTTTTCTTTCTGCCTTGCTTTTTCCCAATTATGTTGGGGTCAGCTTCCAGTCTAACCAGATGCGGCTGAATACCAGTATTTCACACGGAGCGACTGCCATCGGACCTCCGCATCAGTTACTGGGCAATGCCGACTATCCTAAGGTTAGACCGGTTCTATCTAACTACTCGATTTTCATAGATATTCGTATGACACTCGGGACCGACGGTTTAATGTGCTCTCCGAGGTATGAAGGGGTCTCGATGTGTAACGAATGGTGGATGGGATCCACGGACTGACCGCGGCAAGCGCAGCTTAAACTTGCAAATCATATGATCCGCGCGGTTGATAAGTCGACGGGTCCTACGTATAATGGTGCAAGTGTAAAAATAACTTTATAGAAGAGCAGTTGAAAGATCTTAAATATTTATTATATCCCGTATAAAATATGTGTAACTGTTACTTCCATTCGTTTGGAAATTTGTAACCACGAGACTACACACATTTAAAAAAAAATTGAGTTAACTATCGGTGATTTGAAGGTGATTGATGTAGAAAAGTGGATTTCGCATTTTTGCGGGTTGTACCAGTATACGTAGGACCCGTCGAAGTAGCCACGAACCCTTAATTGACAATTTCATTGGTCTGGGTGTCAGAAAGGTTACTTGTTTACCGATGATGAGATATCATTGTAAATATGTAGGTACCGTTCAATCTGTGAGGGCATAATTATTTTAAACATCATTCTCCAAAAAAATGCCTTGTTGGTCTAGTGGTGGCAAGAGTGAGGTTCTCGGTTCGATCTCCAACTCTGACAACGGGCTATTGAGTTTTGCCTTGTAGAATTCCTCAGTAAAGCTACCCAGAGTTTGGATTTGTGCCCGGTTGATGCCAATAGGCTCGCCCCCTATTACATGGGACTTAAACATAACGGTGAAATAAAGGTGTTACTATACACGTCTGCCCAACGCTTCGGGGAATACAGACGTGATGTTATGTTTCTTCAAAAAGCTAGGTTACTAAATACGTCATACATAAAAAAATGGCCTTGACACAAAGTATATAATATCTGTACTAGGAAAATGGCGACATTCCACATAATATCATAAATATGAAAGTCTGTGAAGATTTTTGGATATTTGCATGTTTGTTACTCAATTACGCATAAACGACTGAACGGATTTGGATGTAATTTGGCACACAGGTAAGCCATATTCCGGATTAACATATAAGATACTTTTTAACTGGATACATGAAGTAGTTTCTCTAGAATGCGAATGAAACCGCGGGTAAAAGCTAGTTGATAAATATATTGTGGCGGCATCTATCACTCCACATGAGAATTACTCAGCACGACGATGGTCTAGCAGACTACAGCGACAACAATGACAGCTGTCAAATGAAACGTCACAAATCCTGCATCGCTATATCAAGATTTAACACGCAGCTAGTATATACAAGGTTAGTCGGAAAGTGGGTACTAAGTCGCAGGCCACCTAAAGTATCACTGATGACTATTTTAAAGCAATTGTTAAAATTACAAAATTCGATAATTTTTATTTTCATCTAAAAGATTTTTATTTTAGTTTTTTCAAAAAAATCACATACCTGCTTTAGTTATGAATTCAGAAAATCAATTTTCTAATCCGTGACCCCAAATATGACCTAAATTGTAAAAAAGCTGATCATAGCTATGGACAGATAGATTTTAGCATATTTTTTACGAAATCTTTGTAAAGCTATTTCTCTTAAACTATTGAGTTTGGGGAAAGTTGTAGAACAAAAGTCATCTATTATTATGGGTACTTTAACACCCTTTCGGCTTAGTACCCCCTTTCCGACTAACCTTGTATACAAGTTCCCAACATCAAAAAAAGTTCATCCAAAGGTTGTCTGGTAGATATCGCTATCAGCGATAAGACCGCCATTGTACCCTTTAATGTGTGTTATTGTATAAGAGCTGTGTTACAATTTTGGTGTACAATAAAGTACATTCTATTCTATTCTATCAACCTTTGGGATTGGTTGGAGACCCTTCAGGTATAGCCAATAGCTGCCCGGTTACGTAGATACGGTCCGCAAGACAATCTACAAGCAGTCGAATAAAAACAGAAAAGCTAGGCAGTAGCCCGCCAGGCATAAGACCCGCCTGATTGGAGGGTCCTCCCTTTTTGTTGGGGAAACACAATACCTCATTCCTCCACACTATCATATCCCATCTTGAGACAGAGTCCTGACGGCGACCAAAGAGTCCTGCATATAAGAGGTATACTATTTCTTTCTACATACAGTCGTTGCGGGTCAACGGTACATAGGCAGGCACACTCTATACCTTTGCCTTATGACTCACGGCTACTGTATCAGGGAGCTGTCGCCATACATCGCCAGTCGCGCCAGGAGCCAGCCAGTAAATAAGGTAAGCTCGCTCTTTGTTATCATTGCTAGATAGTTTGCTACTACATATCAAATTTATGAAGATGGTGCAAGTGATGGGATATGGCGGGAGAGAAATTTCTCTACGGAAAAAAAATGCATACTATATGGTTAGTCGGAAAGAGGTGACACGTTTGGTGCAGTGGCTAAGCGATTGCCTTCTGCGCTACGGGTCGTGAGTTCGATTCCCACACGGATCAAATATTTATATAGCCTACAAATCGTTTTTCCGGGTCTGGACGTTTGTGTATGTTAAGATTTGTGTCTGTAAACGCACCCACGATACAGGAGAAATCCTAGTGTGGGGCAACGTTTATTCTTAAAAAAGAAAAATAGAAAAAAGGAAGGTACTAAGCCGCGTGTAATTTAAGTATCACTGATGATTCTTAAACAGCAAGAGCCAATATTTAAAAAAACATTATATTTCAATTTCATTAAAGAAGTTTTTTTTATGCATACTACAAGGTTAGTCTGAGAGACGTACTAAGTTGTGGACAATTTAAAGTATCACTGATGCCTGTTTTATAGTATGAACCAAAATTTTAAAAAGAGCTTCATCTATAAATATACAATAAAATATTTAGTGTTAATTCCGCGAAAAAACAGTTGATCAAGCCTGAATGCAGTATGCAGCACCGCCCTCCCGCCCGCAAATATATGCAAATGCAGAAGGTGCGATGAACAAGCGGTCGACGAGTCAACATCACCTGAGGATGCCCCGTGGAGGGGCGAAACACGTGTCGTATCGGTTTGTTTTGCTTGTGTGTTCCATGTTATTAATCGCACCTTCTGCATTTGCATATATTTGCGGGCGGGAGGGCGGTGCTGCATACTGCATTCAGGCTTGATCAACTGTTTTTTCGCGGAATTAACACTAAATATTTTATTGTATATTTATAGATCATGGATTTCCGCAAAGTAACGCCTGATTCCAACTAAGCTTCACCTACTTAAAACTGTTATCTATGCATTTAAAAAAATCGACTACCCTGAATATGAACAATACTAGTGAGGATAGGGTTGCCTCAGCCTTTTTGTATGTATTCTTATAGCCTATTTTCACCCGCGAACGCCTATAACTTGCACTAAATTACAGAACTTCATGTTTTTCTTTCATTTCACGGCGAACACGGCGCATTATTCACAGTTTTTGTGTTCACGCTTCTAATATATTATCAAGGACGCTTATAACACATGTGTGCTATCTCGGGAACGTAGATTTTAATTTTACTTATATTTTAATAAAAATAATCCTACCTATGACAGTCGTTACGGGAATTCAGAAGCCCTAAAGACTGATAACCGCTCTAACCTTAGGATAACGGCATTACCCAGTTACTGGGTAGTGGAGGTCTGACGACAGTCGTTCCGTGTAAAATATTGGTATTCAGCCGCATCTGGTTAGACTGGAAGCTGACCCCAAGAAAGGATAAGACTAGACAAAAAAATTTATAAAATGAAATAATTACAAGAGCGTTTATCTATAACAGTTATAAATCACTGAAAACTAAAAATAATTTTACCTATTGCAATAGCCCCTCAATTTTGAGGGCCCTGTTGACTCCCCTTAACAATGTCATTATATTTCTGTATACGTCACGTCAGGTGTTTGAAAAAACAAATTTTATTTTATTGATTTTAATTTAGCCTTTTTGCGGAGGTTTCTGAAATCAGCCTGTATTTTAATAATAAAAAACCGTCACATATACTAATATTTTGGGAAGACTCTGCCATAATAGTTACCAAGCTGGCCACAATAAAATCAAGCTCATCTTTTGTCTAGCTAGAATACCAAAAAAAAAAACTCTCTTACATAAACAATCCCGAATAAAAGCAAACACATACCTCACACAGTATGTAGGTAAATGTATAATATAATATTATCCACACAACAGTTTCCTAGCACAAATACCAAAGTCAGCAACAATGCCCGTCACTTCGACTCCAACCGGACGTTTTCGACAATGCCCGCTACACAGCAAAGCAAGTTACGGCTATTGTGTGTTGCTGTCATATTCTCACTGAACGGTTGTATTTTGAGATATTTTCTTGGCAAGGCGAGATATTTGCTAAGATTATATTTATAAGTTTTCGTTGTGTGGTCTCTGACTAAATAGGTCAGCTCGTAGGTGTTATTAAAGGCGGAAAGGAATATATTCGCAAGACATCAGCACCCAGTTGTTAAATAATAAAATAACTCTTAAGTTCACAAGTATAAAGGTCAACGTTAAATACCCATTCATAAGCATAGCATAATCATACATCGATGTTATTAGTGATGTTCTTCACAAAGGACAGGTGCGTAGTACTCTCAATCGGCGTGCGTGTATGGCAAGATGTATGAATGTGGATCAAGCGAAAGGAGTATGTAAGGATCGTAGCTTGTGGTGTTCTATAGCTTCTGCCTACCCCCATGGGAAAAGGCGTGAGTTTATGTACACCTATATATGTATACACATCAAAAAAAGTTTGCGATCACTTTGAAAATCGATTTTTTTTTTGTTACGGTAGATTATATTATGATTTCTTCTTCTTTTTAGATTCTTTATTTAAAAATATAGATTTAGAATATAAAACAATAAAACAGTTCAATTGTTTTTCCATTTATAAAGACTTTCAGTCCTAGCTTACGCTCATTGAGAAATCTGATTTAGTCAATTTTAACGGATTTAAAATAGATTTTGCGGAAAGTTGTGATTGGAAAATGCCAAGAGGATTATCAGAAGTTTTACGAGCAAGAATAGTAACTTTGAGGGAAGAAGGATACACCACGAGAGAAATAGCACGCAGAATTGCTATATCCCGATCCTGTGTCGTGACCACGTTGCAGAGGTACCACGGGATGGGTAATTTAGCTGACCGACCCCGCAGTGGTCGCCCAACTGTTTTGACTGCTGCCCAAAAGCGCTATATTAGATTGCTGGCAGCCCGTGACCCAACAATCAACGCCACTAAAATAAAAACAGAAGTTTGGGCCGCCTCTGGGCTTGAAGTTAGTACTCAGACCATTCGGAATTGCTTGCACCAGGCTGGATTACGAGCACGAGTCTTGGCGAGCTCCTCTGAATTCCCGGCAACGTCAACGACGGTGATTACAGTGGGCTAGGCTTCGGCAAAATGAAGAAGAAAACATTTGGCTAAACTGTCTCTTCGTTGACGAATCGCGAATCAGTACTCATCCAGATAACCGACGTGTCCTTGTCTGGAGAAGACCAGGAGACCGTGAAAGGCAAAGAACTGCCAGTGGAACAGTTCAGCAAGGTGGGAAATCGGTGTCCTTTTGGGGTGATATTATGATTGGAGCTAGAACGCCTTTGATCCCGTATCGACGCTTCATGACAGCAGACATGTACAGAGCAGTTGCTATTGATGGAATTGTCAGACCATCTCGAGTAAACCACGGGCACCAATTTGTACTGGTCGATGATAATGCGCCCGCCCATCGAGCTCAACGAGTCAATGCTGCTCTCCAAGAATACGACATCACAAGGTTAGACTGGCCTGCTGGCTCGCCTGACTTAAACCCAATAGAGCACGCGTGGGATGCTCTTAAGCGAGCTGTTTGGAACCGTCAGCCACGTCTCCAGACAGTACCAGAGCTCAGGGAAGCCGCTATTCAAGAATGGGACAGGTTACCCCAAGAAATGCTGGATAACTTTATTCTCAGCATGCCCAGGAGGATCTTCGCATGTGTTCGAGCCAGGGGAGGAGTTATATTATACTGAATATAAACCTTTTATTAATAAATTGTTGTTTAAGTTTGGTTAAAGAGTATTTTTCTTTCTATCAAATTTCTGTTACAATTACATTATGATTAATTACTCAATTTATTTTATATAAAATAAGAAATAGTTTTATTTTTTAATTGCAAACTGGGTATTTCTATTTAAGAACTCTTTGGAGCCCTCTCAGGTGTGTAGATCTCTTCACGATGTTTTCTGGTATACTCAAATTCTGGTTCGCACATGAATTCGAAAATTCAAACGTGCGGGCTGGGTTCTAACCCAGACTGCATGGAAGGCTGCAAGGCTGCAGGTTCAACTACTAGGCTATTACGGCTTTTTACATGGCACTGCATATTGTAGATAAAATTATTTATAAACGAGAGGTCACTCACGGCTTCGCCCGCATGGATAAAAGTAGCCTATATCCTTTTTCTGGTTCCAGACTATATCTGTACCAAGTTTTATCAAAATCAGTTCAGTAGTTAAGTCGTCAAGAAGTAACAAACACACAGACAGAGTTATTATTGCATTTACAATAGTAAGGGTTAGTAGTTAACTGCGTCGTTGGTTTAGTGGTGGCAAACGCGACTGCTGTTCGTGAGATCCTGGGTTCGATCCCCAGGTCGGGCAAAGTGTTATTGGGTTTTTCCATGTGGAATTCCTCAGTAACAGTATGGAGTTTAGATTTGTGCCCAGTTGATGGCAATAGGCTCGTCCCCTATTACACGGGACTTAAACATAACGCTAAAATGAAGGTGTTACTGTACACCTCTGCCTAATCTTTCGGGGAATACAGGCGTGAAGTTATATAATTAACAAAAGAATTTGCATTTAAAAACCATTTTTGTACTACTTTCTATAACAAACCCCTAAAAAATTATGGTATCCATTCCCTGGAACCCATAGCATATTTTACGATATTGAAAAATATAATCACAACTTATAACCGTACATTATCACACCATAATATTTGCTGAACAATGTACGTTAATCCAAAAGTCGATTAGTTTTATCGCTACTATCACGTTAACGCTTGACTGGCTACGTCATCGTCAAAACACCTTCACGCTATCCATTCTAGGGTGTCATTACGACACAACCAAAAGGTCGCATGGGCAAACCTGATCGAACAACCAATGACAGTCGCTCATTTTCGCGCTACTCACACTTATTGCATCAGCGTAAAGATTATTATTTTACTCTTCTTCTTCCTGCCCTTATCCCACACTAGGCGGGGTCGGCACAACATGTATTTCATAAAACCATGTTCTTAGAGGTTTTGGCTTATTGATTTATGACCGGCCACCTGCTTGACATCAACACTTCTTGGGAATACTAGTAGAGCGGCGCGCGGGTGACCCAATATGCTTGCTGATATTATGCACTGGGTCCCAAAATGATATGCTGGTCAATCTTATTGCCGACAACTAAGTAGACTATGTTCTTCTTGGTGGGGTATACTTGAAGTTCCTCGACCCACTTATTCAGTTTTGCTAGGTTCACTTTGGTACTGATACATCGTAAACTAATATAGCACCGTGAGCGTCTCTGTAAAAACTAAAGATTATTATTTTACTGCAGTACTAATAAACATTCGTGGTTTTGAAGTCGCACTCAGTTCGGAAGTGATCGGTTTTACGAAGTACCATGCGACTTCTTAGTTGTGTCGTGCTATACGGTTATCAGAGGATGTGAGTATAATGAAGTTTGGGGGGGAATGCTTAATCAGTTGGTTAATTAACAAATTGATGAATGGGTAAGATTGGTTGGCATGACATGTGGCGTCACATGTCAGCAATCTAAGGACCAAAACAATGGTTCAGAAAAAAAAAGATTTTTCACACATCTAGAAAAAGTTTTTTTTTCAGCCATGATCTTCCCATTGCATTGCAAAGGCCTCCCTCCTTCCACCTCTTTCGGTTTAAGGTACTCTGCGGCCAGTCCTTCTAATAAGTGGATAGATTTTTAAATTTTCAAAATACTAAGTAAGTGAAAAAAACCCTTCTTGTTTATTACCGAACGCATATTTATAATGATGAACAATTAACTGCCATCAGACTGCCGCAACCCAGTAACTGGGGATTGACATCCTGGCTTCTGACTAGCTGTAACGACTGTCATAGGTATTCTTATGACACCCGAGACCGACAGTTTAACATACTCTCCGAAGCACGGAGAGATCTCGATGTGTAACGAACGGTCACCCATCCACAGACTGACCGCGGCAAAGGCAGCTTAACCTCACAAATCGTATGATCAGCGCGGTTGTTTATTAGCCATGAGCCTAGCGTTTCCCAACTGTATGGATTGTAACACTGTGCCTGAACTATGTTGCCTGGGCGGCCCAAATTTGTGACAATAGCCTGCTCGCAAGTGCGAGTCATCGCCTGAGGTATGAAAGCGGCAGGAGGGGGTGCGAAACAATAGACGCGCTCTGTCAGTTTGCTTTGTCTTATCTATCGCGCGCACCCCTTTCCTGCCGCTCCCATACCTCAGGAGGGACACGCACACGCGGACTATAGTTGATATTTCGTCATGAAATGATCACAATTCAGATGTAGATAGTAGTTCTATACCATCACGTTCTCCGAAGGGTTGTGCAAAGGTGTTTTAGTAACAGCCTCATTTCGACGTCATGTTTAAGTCCTATGTAATAGGGGGTGAGCCTAGTGCCATCAACGGGCACCGATCCAAACTCCGGGCTACCACTGAAGAATTCCACACGGCAAAACCCAATAACACTTTGCCCGACCTGGGGATTGACCCAGGACCTCAAGTGCCTCAGTTCTATAGTTGCTCGTTGATGCAAAGTAATCAAACACGTGAATGCTTTAAAGACCCGTGCAGCGTCACTTATTTTTTGACACAAAATAGTAATTCTGTTTATTTGTCTCGCTTTGAACGTCCATTAAGCGAGTGTCGTTTGTAAATGGACAAAACGTGTTGCCCTTACTGGATTAATGAATCTGGTTGTACCCGAAGTATCGACGGGTTTATCTAAGATTTATTTTGCTTTTTTTTCTGTGTTTATTATAATCAATTCTGGGTACGAAATGTTTGGGAAAACGTATACTTTTACAATGTTTGTAAATACGCAATACTCAGTCTTTTATTGCGTCCACAATATATTGATTAGGTGGTAAGTAAAGATTTGTTGTAACAATCGTGGACCCTGTCGGGCACAGCAAAAGAAAAATATTAACGAAGAGGACTTATTTATATATGCAAACTAACTAAACTAAATATGTGAGCACCATGTGTCTATCACATAATTCATTTGTCATGGCTTCATTTTTAATTATTTTTACCTATTGTGGTATAGTAATTTTATTCTAGGGGCATCGTCTTCACATATAATTGTATAATTAATGTACCTGTACAAAATATTGTAAGACATTTTAAAAGAGTAACGGTGGAGTTTCTTGCCCATTCTTCTCCATACGAAACTATCTTTTGGAAGGGGCTACTAGAATCAATTCTTTTTTGTTTTTGTAAATATTAACGTTCAAAAGTGCCTTTTATGTGTATGTTAAATACTTTGACTTTGATATACAAGGTTAGTCGAAAAGTAAGTAGGTACTAATCCGCGAGCAATTTAAATGATCATTGATTACTTTTTCCGTTAATAGGTTCATGGCTTTTAAACAACCACGCCCATCACACGATTTGCGAGGTAAAGCTGCGCTTGACACGGTCAATCCTTGGATGAGAGACCGTTCCTTACATATCGAGAACCCTCCGTTAAACCTTCGGTCCCGGGTGCCATAAGAATACCTATAACAGTCGTTACGGGTAGGCAGAAGCCCGAAATTCTGACAACCGGTTTAACCTTAGAATATCGGTATTGCCCAGTTACTGGGTTGCGGAGGTCTGATGGCAGTCGCTCCGTGTAAAAAGTATTCAACCGCATTTGGTTAGACTGGAAGCTGAGCTAACATAGTTGGGAAAACGCTTCGCAGAACTTACTGATCTAACAATAAATTCAGAATAAATGCTAGAGCCTTAAAACTAAACTCAAAGAGAAATCACATCACCGTCCAGTACCTAACGTTGTAAAACTACTGAACTACCGAGTACACAGCTGTTTTCTCTCGGAGCGATATAATTTTCCGTGTTATTGAGCTGGTACGGCTCGCAATGGTAGTGTTGACATGGAGTACTATACGGGTACTTAGAAGGTCGAGCTTGTTGGGTAAAAATATAAAGAAAGTTTTTGTACACGTTAGCTACCTCGTTTGTCTAGTGGTGGCAAGCGTGACTGCAGATCGTAAGGTCCTGGGGATTTCCGTGTGGAATTCCTCAGTAGCGGCCCGGAGTTTGGATTTGTGCCTTGTTGATGGCAATAGGCTCGTCCCCTATAACATAGGACTTTAAACATAACGGCGGAATGTGGGTGTTACTATACAACTCTACCCAACCCTTTGGGGAATACAGGCGTGATGTTATGTTATGTTTTTGTACACGGTTTGCTATATTATATACCATCATATTGTTGCAAAATACAAAAATCCACGAGTTTTATAAAATGTATGCGCTATACATATACCTACCTATATATGATGCAGTCTCGTTTTCCATCATCCATCTCATCTCATCCATAACTAATTCCTCCAGGTACCAGATTTCTGCACTGCTGTAAGATTATTCTTCTTCCAAAAGCCTTAATTAGAAACGCAATTCCAAAAGATATTCAAAATTTCAAAAAGAAAATTTGATAGAGGTTCTTTGATAAAAAAAAAAATCAAGCTTATTATCTTGTGAGCAGCTTATGTCCACGAGCTGGCTACGTTGATTGTTTGATTGAAAACTTTGGAATTTGAACCATCACCAATTAAAATCACCAGCACCCAACAAGCTCGTCACATCCCGTATATTCCCTCAAAGTGATGACCGGATTTGTTCCGCTTATTTCCGGCGCTTCGTTCGGAAACGCCGGCTAGATGCGGCCCTGAAATTTCCTGTATTACCAACGCTGCAATTTGGGACCAGTCTTGACTGTCCACTAGCTTTGAATTAATAATGTTCTGGACAATTCTGGAATTAATTTTGATGGCTTTGCGATGTGGTTTTGATGACACGGAAAATTATTAGCGAGAATTTTGTAGGATTAGATCTTGTATTGATTCTTCTTCTTCCTGCCCTTGTCCCACACTAGGTGGAGTCGGCATAACATGTATTTCATAAATCCATGTTGTTCGAGGTTTTAGCTTATTTTTTTATGACCGGCTGCCTGCCTGATATCAACCCTCCTTGGGAATACTCGTTGAGTGGGTGATCCAATGTGCTTGCTGATATTATGCACTGGGTCTCAAAATGATATACTTGTCAATCTTATCGCCGACAGCTAAGTACACTATGTGCTTCTTGGTGGGGTATACTTGAAGTTCTTCGACCCTTTAGATCTTGTATTGATTATTGGGTTAAAATATACCGTTACCAGATTCATTACTTGCAAAATTGAGAATTCTTTGAACCTCAGCAACAGTATAACGGTGTATGTCGATGATACCAATGAATGCATTTCTACCTATATTTATGCATTAACAAAAGTATAACATATCATAACATAACATCACGCCTCGTATTCCCCGAAAGTTTAGGCAGAGGTGTTTTTTAGTACACCCTCGTTTCGCCAGTTATGTTTAAGTCTCATGTAATTGAGGGCGAGCCTATTGCCATTAACAAATCTAGACTCCGGGCTACTACTATGAAATTTCTAATAGAAAAATCCAATAACACTTTACCCGACCTGGGGATCGAACCTAGGATCCCATGGTCAGCCATCACGCTTGCGACCGTTAGACCAACAAGGCAGTCACAAAAGTATAATCAGCCTATTACTATCCCTCAACCGGGCAAGAATCTCTTTTTAGAATGAGAGGATTTAGTTCTTAGTCAACCACCCTGGCCTGATGCGGGTTACTGGACTACACATACCATCGAGAACTTGTTAGAGCTCTCTCAGGTTATCATATTTGTCAGGAGAAAGTTTGGATGTATCATGAGATAGGTATTGGTTGATCAGTTTTGAACTAAATGAGGTATAAATGCTTTTTGAATTAGCAGCAAAAACTTTTCCTCCAGAAAAACTAAGATAATAGTCATAATAATAATAATAATAATAATAATATAATCTTTATTTCAAGCGAACTCATAAAATTAGTAAAATTAGTATAAAATTTCATATTTTGGTACATGTAACTGACAGCAGTGAATAATATATGGACAATCCACTCTGTCAGCTACCATGCACAGAACCCTGTTGGGGCTGGCCATGACTCGTGTCACCAGTGATGTTGCGCGTTTGCGCATAACAGTATAAAAGCAATCGACACGCGCCGCTGCAAACATCCCTGACGCACTGCACCGCCATGGCAACCCCAACAGTTTTCTGAACGCGTTATTATATTGGACACGAAGGGCTCCATACGACGTGTGCGAATATTTCTCCCACAGGCTGCACGTGTAGAAGGTTGTACAGAAAGCTCTAAAAAGCGTCGCCTTAACTTCTGCAGTACAACGTGCAAACCTGCGGGCTATCATATTCGCACGTATGGATAGAGCCCTTCGTTCCCTTTCGATATCAGTATTGTCCTCAAGGTCAGTGGTGACCATGTGCCCGAGATATTTAAATTGTTCCACCCGTTCAAGAGGAACACTATTTAGTCGAATAGGTGGCACATCAAGATGATATTTGGTCCCCGCCTCAAAAACAATGTACTGACTCTTCTTTACATTATATAGTAACCCATGTTCTATTGCGTAATTCTCACATGTGGCCAGTAATGACCTTATACCGCTGACTGACGCGCTCAGCAGCACCATGTCATCTGCGTAACTTAAATTATTTACACAGATACCGTCTATATGACAACCGACATGCCGACTGCTAAGCGCCTCAATCAGGGCATTCATATACAAATTGAAGAGGGCAGGGGAGGTTAGTCCTCCCTGTCTCACCCCGCACTCCAATTGATATGGCTCCGACAGCACACCCGCCCATCGGACATTGTTGACCTGGTTTCCATACCAGTGTTTAAAGATACTTATAAGTTCGACAGGCAAGCCTATACCCTCAAGTTTCTTCCATAATATACCGTAGGAAACCAGGTCAAAAGCTTTAGACAGATCAAGGAAGCAAGCAAAAACAGGTGTTTTCAGCTTTGTGTAGTATCTGACGGTCTGCTTGAGACACAAAATTGCACTTTCTGTAGAAAGCCCGGGCCGAAACCCGAACTGATTGTCGTGCAGAGTAAGATGTTGGTTGAGTTGTGTGTCCAGCAGACCATCAAGTACCTTAGCTGCTGTGGTCGCTAGGGAAATAGGTCTATAGTTTCCTATATCTGAAAGATCACCTGTTTTACTCTTAGCAATAGGAACAACGATCGTCTTCATTAGTTCGGGGGGCAGGTAGGAATGACTGATACATAAATTATATAGTAGTGCTAAAACTCTTGGTAGGTGAGGACCGGCGTGTTGAAGATGCTCAATACTAAGCCCGTCATGGCCAGGGGACTTACCTCTAGTCATAGACCTAATGATCTTAGCCACATCTTTGGCAGTAAAACGTGTGCCCACCTCACCACAACGGGACTCAGAATCCAGCACCACCGGCGACCTCCCTAGCGGTGATTTTACAGAAAACTGGTTTTTAAAAAGGTTTGCTATGTCCTTTATATCACTGACACCATTTACGCTAACAGGCAGACCTGGTCGGATATTAAATTTGTTTGTATTCTTCCAGAAGCCGCGAAAATCACGTTTCGTATGTTTGGAGGCAATGATGTCCATCTTTATTTGCTCTTCATTATTCTGACACCATTTAAGCTGCGACTTAAAAAGTGTCCTACTTTCCCGCATCTCATCATACTCTCGGCCATTTGATGGTTTTCCATACGACAACCATATATGAAACTTCTGCCTAGCCAACCTGTGAGCGTTACTGACATGTTTATTCCAGCCTATAATCTGAACCTTTTTCTTACGAATAGTACAGTTAATATTGGTACTACAAATTGATGACTCACTGAGAGCACATACAATATCCAAATACAACTTTTCAATAATAATCCTGTGGGTGACTTCATCACAAAAGTTATCACCACACCCAATAAATTCTACAGGAAAATCAATCAATTTTAATCTTTTATGACACTCATTGGAATATACATTAATTTGCTCCTTAGTTCTTTCCCCCCATACAACTTTATTGCGAGTTATTATTTTATCAGGAATCTTAGGTGTTAACAAATCAAATTTACATTCCAATATCATAGGGTAATGGTCAGACCATAGTACATCGTTTTTTATGTAAACATCAATCACGGAATTTACTACAGAGCGTGTGACTATACAGTGGTCTAGCCATCGCCTAGAGCCATGAGCTTCACTCATAAAAGTGTAAGTATCACTTGCTAACCCTAGCCTGTCTATATCAACACAAGTCCATTTTTGTTCCTCACAAAAGCTTGTCAGTTCATTCATAAATAATGTACTAGGATGTGCATTAAAATCACCCATAACATATACTGATTCTGCGCTATAATCGTCTACTATAGCACTCACCGTACCGAGACAGTCTGTAAAGTCCGGTAAGTTATCACTCATATCCGTAGGCATGTATATGCTCATCACAATAATAGGCCTATTTTTAGTTACTATTTTTATTGCACACACACGAGGGTTATTGCATTGCAACACAGACACATTTTGGAATTCGTTGCTCCTCCATAACAAAGCAACACCTCCGTAAGGTCTTCCACGTAATATGCCGGCCGTCGTGTCAATAGCAGACGTTCCCGTTGCACTAAAGTTGTCGTCAATGGTGCAGAGATATGGTATCTCCTCTGGCTGTAACCACGTTTCTTGCAAAGCAATTATATCGGAAGATCTACACAGTTCTTTAATGCTGTTTACAGATCTTTTTATACTTTTACAGTTAAATGATACTATTCTGTGTATTTTGTCCATTGTTTTTTATATTATAACCGTTATAATGCACAAATCTTCTGAATATTATACCTTCAGGCCACAAGTTTTTATCTAAAAATAAAGGCACTTTGTGATCAGATACAAAAAACTTGTATGCTTTGTAGTCCTTCTGTTTTTTAGTGTTAATTAACTTAAGGAAAATTGACTCTTGCGTCTTTGATTGTATATAATTAACAATATCGGTTTCTAAAGTATCCAAGTGAATATTGGTTATGAATATAGGTGACTTCTTAAAGGCCGCTTTAAACCCCAACGTCTCACACGCGACGCCAGTCTGACCCCTGTACCGGTAATTCGGTTTTTTCTTCCGACTTACGCACAGCCAGTTATCCGGATCCGCATCTTTAAACACATCTGAAAACACTTCATCTTGAGAATATTGAGTGCATAGTATATCGTTACTCGGCTGTCTGGTCGGTACGCTAATTACCGATGGTGCAGGCGGTAATGTAGTTGGTATATTGAAAGGCTTACACTCGGCCGTATCATAGTCCAGCTCAAGCGCCTCCGCTGTACGTGCCTCCGCTGTGGGTCCCTGCGTTCTGCTGTTGTTTACCTGCAGTGGCTCGGCGGCCGCCGCCGTCCCGCTCCCGCTATTTTTCTTCGGTAATGATACGTTTGGAGTGATAACTTTTTCAGCTGTCATGTTAATATCGAGATTTGATATTTCAATGGGGCCACCATCCAAACGAGGGCTACATCTTTTATTTATTGTTTCATCGCGATATAGGTTTGGAGACGAGGGTTCCGACGTAGTCATCATTTTGCTCATCTCTACTTTCATTTCATCCAATTGTTCTATAGTGACAAATCTAGTTTTGACATCTTTTAGTTCTGTTTGTAGAATCACCAAATCTTTTAGAATTTTGGTGACGTCGAGATGATCGAATGTAAGAGGCGGTAGTTTCTCTAAATCTCGGGCTACAAACACAGGCGTTACATCAGGATCAGTCCCTTTAAAGAGCGATATAATATCTTCAAGATCTCTGCTTTCTTTTCCACGCTTAATACGTGTAATTTTGCGTTTGTTAGTAGGCACCGATTCAAAAAGTAACGACTTTGATCGTTTGATTTCATCACTACTAAATGACGAAACACATATTTTTATTAGCGTTATTTCGTCACACACGGATAATTTGTTTTGAACAAACGCCAACAACTCGTCGATCACTATGTTGCACGTATTACATTTTACAGTCGAAGACATCGCGACTCGATACGCACCCGTAAATTAAGGCTAAGATCCGTACCGTCAAATTGGGAATCCCATTTCGCAATTCGCTTCAGATAAACCAAGATGAATTATTTTAATTTATATTTGAGTTTTCTATTTGTATTCGCCTGACAGATGTCGGATGACATATGACAAATGCAGTGCTTTTTTTTGTGATTATATTAGATTGATTATAATAATTATTATTATTATAATAATTGATAATTAGATTTTTTCAAAATTCTTCTCTTAAGTGGATGGAAATAAATAACATAAGTGAATCTGCGGGCAAAAGCTAGTTTAAGATAAACTTTACACAAACAATTGATTCAACAATAACTCAATAACAGTCGCAACGAATACCGGATATCCGGGATTCCGATACACACGGAGCTTTAGATCCGGTCGTTTTTTCTCAATAACAGTAATGTGTATTTGAATTATCTGTCTTTGTCCGTGTTGACCTTAATACGGTATTGGGTTTAACAAAATCCGGCTAATGTTGCACATAGCTATATAGCCTTGTTATAGTCCCAGGCCGTGATACGAACTATTCAAAAACAGATCCTTCAGATCGATCAGTATTGGAATAATGTCAGATTGCAGTCTCACTAGCGGCACATTTGTAACATTTTGAAGAGATTAGCGGATAATTACTGAAGTAAAAAAATAATGGAATTGTATTGACCTTGAAATGGCCAAAGAATCAGCATTGAAAGAAAGAAAGAAAATGAATTTATTCAGCCAAGAACACAATGACAGCATAAATAAAAATGAAGAAAGAAAGATCAAAATAAAAAGAATTAAACATACACAATTTATGCTGTCGAGCATGTCCATACCGAAAAGGTCACCAACTCAGCATATGCTAGGCGTCAAACACCCAGCGCTGATATTCAGCTGGTACCCCCGCAGTGACACACGGATGGAGGTAGTTAATTTTAATTTTAAATATATATTCTATTATATTTGAACGGATAAAAGTGTTTTATGTGTCAATAAACATACCATACAACGTGGCAATGCTGCCAGCCTCTTGGGCACTTTTCCTGTTGACAGCGATGTGGACGAATTTTTTGATGCCCTTTGATTGTTTTATTTTTGATTTGTATTATAGTAGTTAAGATTTATATTGTATATATTAAGTTAATTCGATGTAAAAACTATATAATAGTAATAAAATGCTCTTACCTTGAAATTAATTTCGAGAATATTCCACCTGGTCCCATAACGTTCGTTTTCTTCATACCGTTAACTCAACCCTCATCAAGCTGACTGCTTCCCAGTCCTTCTGCCAGCAATGCCCTAAGCCGAAGTCCGAGTCCCATTAGGGGTCGCCCATAGTGCTGTTGTTGCTAGTAGTCACTTCATGATGTTAAATCAAATCAAATCAAATATCGTTTATTTGTCAATGTAGGTATATTACAATAGATGGTAAGTAAGAAATTAGTTCGCTACATTGTATCCATACAGATATACAAATTAGTTTGGGTTTTGTAATTCTAATCTAGGTACTTAACGCTAGTGAATTTATAATTATAATATCTATTAACACCAATTATGTCTATCCTTGTAATTATATTAAACATATCATTATAGAAACATAAATATAATTGTAACAGTTTTATTATATCAATGTTAAGCTTAGGTCAAGTATTTTACTCCATCCCCATTGGTTGGAGATTCTCCAGGACTCGCCAATAACTGCCCGCTTACGTAGAAACGGTCCTCAAGGACCATCTACCAGCAGCCCAAAAAAAAAAGGTTCGTTTCCTATTGCATAGTATATACCTATATGAACAAATTGTTACATGTTGCTAAATCTCATACAAAATATATTTCGGGCACAGTTTTGAGCCTTAATACACGCTTTAAGGCCGATACCAATAATTTACGGAGTGATATTGGTTAAAATTGAGAATCTTGTATGTTTGCTAATAATAAAGCAAAGACCTCATAGCGTTGCATAGAAGACCCTCCTATATGGAAGTAGCTATCACAGGTAAAATTAGCTTAAGAATCTTTGTATATGCCCAGTTTGGCAATAAAAAATGTGTCCATTGGTAAGCAAAACAATTCGTTTTTGTTTATAGGAACCGGGCATTAGTCTGAAGACAGAAGACTATCTCCAGACAAGAAGTTTCCCGTCCACCTTGCTTTCCAACGCATGCTGTCCTACATACACGTATGAAAATCCACTCAAACTCAAGCAATACTCTGCCTAGCTTTTTTCCAACTATATTGGGGTCAACTTCCAGTCTAACCAGATGCGGCTGAATACCAGTATTTTACACGGAGCGACTGCCATCAAACCTCCGCAACCCAGTTACTGGGCAATGCCGACTGGTTGTCAGACTTTCGGGCTTCTGACTACCCGTAACGACTGTCATAGATATTCGTCACCATGCACGGAGTGGTCTTGATGTGTAACAAATGGTCACCTATCCACGAACTGACCGGTGACAAGCGCAGCTTAACTTCATAAATCATATGATCCGCGCGGAAAATCCACTCAAGCAATAAATTGTCACAATATTGTTTGCATCACGCATCGCGCAAAGGACCACGTCTCTATAAGCCACACCATTTTCTACTCGCATCTCCAATACAAACTCTAGTACACAACATATACTCTGTAAGTATATATATTTAGGTCCATACAACTAAAATTTATAGCTTCCTCGACGCTTACAATGAAAACAATACTGCTTCCAAACAAAAGTGTTGATTCTAACAAAGACTCAAGCCGTAATGCGACAAAACATTGGCACACTACGTGAAATTCTAATGAGGAATTCGTCACAGATACTATTATGTGAGTTAGACAACGTTAACGCTGAACGAAACTAAAATAAATCATAAAACCTTTTTTTAAAATGCTTTTATCTTCCGGCCCCATCATTCGCCTAATTTTCTCCCTAATTATGTTTGTCCAATGTATCTGCACACGTGTTATACTCAAGTTTTAATGTTGTTGGGGCTTATTTCTTTGCTACGTGATCGCCAAGCAAGGGTTCTCATTACGTATTACTTCTGTTTTATAGAAGAGTTACCGTGGGGCAGAAGAGTTAAGAAACTGAGACTGATGCTTTGGTTTTTCGCGTTAAAGTGAAATGTCGTTCTTCCTAGCCTTTTCCCAACTATATTAGGGTAAATTTTCATTATAACTAGATGCGGCTGAATACAAGTATTTCACACGGAGCGACTGCCAATAGACCTCCGCGACCCAATTACTAGGCAATACATCACACAAGATATTCTACGGATCTATTATATAAGAATTTACGTTTGCTCACAGTAAGACAAATATTTATAAACAATGCTATATTACTTCAGCACCGCAAGTTACCGATACCTAATTTCACTACAAGGCGTAGAAAAGATCTGGTCTACTCCATACCTAAACGTAAGACGGCCTTTTCAGATAAATATTTTGACCATCTGGGGCCTCATTTATATAACCAGTTATCGAAGGCCATCAATTTACGCGATTCGACTCTTTCTGTTTGCAAAAAAACTTTAAATAAATATCTCATCGAAATGAACTATATTAATACGGAAAAGCTTTTAATATCCATATCATAAATAGATTTACAAAAATACATATACACATTCTTATTCCATGCAAACACATCTACACACGCATTCACTAACCTACAGTTCACACATATAGATCAGTTCTTCCTTATGTTTATAATCTCCTTTTTATTGTTTTGTTGTATTAGTTATTATTACACAACTGTTATTTCTTTTTATCTTGATATGTTGTTGTCATAAGTCCATAACCGTAACTCATAAGATCCAAACAATTTTAATTTTTTTATCTGAAATTTTTGCATATACTTTTAATATTGTATAATTACCCTCGTTATTATTGTCATCAAATCATCGTATGATCAAAAATACCCACTATTTATTCTTATAGCCATGCTCATAATATCAGGGTTTTATTTTAGCAGTCTAATGCAAATTATTTTTAATTGTGTAGAAGTGTGCGAGTGTTTGTGAACGAGGAAGACTGACCTGCCGTGATACAGTTTTCACTAGTACGGAGGTCAGTGTGAATTAAGCTCAAACAACCGCATATACACAGGTATTAGACATACGTATTTATATTTTTGTACTAATAGACACAAATCACAGGGTTGTTGGGATTTGTGTGTAAGGTTTGTTCTTTTATACTGTCAATAAACTATTTTACTTTACTTTATTTACACGCACTATGGTACCATATTATTGTATTGTCACCGAAGTTAGACAGGTATGCCAAATTTCAGCTGAACCAAACGCCAGCAAGTACTTGAAAAATAGATCACATGAACCGGAAGCACATACGAACGAAGCAAGTTTAATAAAAGCTTGTAAAACCGAGATCAGGGGAAAAATTTGTCCAGCAGTGAGACACGGGCTATTTGTAAATAGCTTGTGCCGTGGTGAAAATAATTATAAGCCAGTCAGCAAGGTTGGTGGCGGACTGCCTAGAATGCACCGGATGTACTTATGAATCGTCACTCATGGATGCTCTTAATACATCCTAGCAGTGAGACGAGACACTTTGTGCTGAAGGATACTTCTCCCAGCTAAATTCTTCGAAGAATAAATTCCTCTAATTCAGATCAAGTAAGTCCATTCAATTTCGAAACTTGATAATGTTTGAACTACTACTATTATGTAAAAAAGAAGGACTCAATTAATAAAGTACTTTTTTTTCGAGTTCGACACCTGCTGTTGTCTGCCAACCAATAAAAAAAAAACATTTAATTGATGAAAATGTATTGATATTATCTTATTCGTTGATTTGTATAATTTTAAATAAATGAAAATGTTTTTAAGATGTTTTAAATTTTATTCCATAATATTTGAATATTTCTCGCCTAGTGTAGGGTAAGGGCAGGGAAATGATGATGATGATGATTTGAATATTTGTACGACTGAAATGTCGAATGTAGTGAAACTCAATTTTAATCTAATACGAATTTAATATTACCTATGTTCATGCAATTATATTTATATCATTGATTCATTCATTCATTCCTCTTAGGGTAAGCCTGGGAACGTGGGATTTTCAGAAGTACCTAGTACATAACTTTTTAATTTTCTTCCAAGTCACCACTAACCCTGGTGACAACAAGACTTAGCTTTAACCACTTCCTCGATTGTTCCCGGAACGGTTAAAGTCACTTAACCGCAAACCGTGCAGTTCCACCAATAATATAATGAATAACTCCACAATACAAGTAACGTCGTAAAATCATTCCTAAAACTAATAGTATTTACATGCGTTTTAATGCAGTACCTGATCCGCAAGCATTTATGCATATTTCGGGAATATCCCTACTAATGTTATAAATGCGACAGTGAGCATGACAGTGTATGTCGTAGGATAATCGGAAAGATCGAGGGAGGAAGGAGGATTGATGTCAGGCAGGCGGCCGGTCATAAAACCATAAGCCAAAACCTCTAAGAACAACATGGATTTACGAAATACATGTTGTGCCGACCCCACCTAGTGTGGGATAAGGGCAGGAAGAAGAAGAATCGGAAAGATCGAATCTTTGCGATAATCCTAGGACGATTGCAAAGCATATTTGGAACCTAAGACAGATTTTTGTAATCATACACGCTATTTTCAGGATCATTGCAAAAAAATCCAGACTCTGGGCTGATAAAGTAATGGAAAAACCCAATAACGTTTACCCGACCTGGGGATCGAACTCCGGACCCCATGCTCAGCAATCGCGCTTGCGACCACTAGACCAACTCGGTAGGCCAAAATATTTGTTGTGAAAAAATTTAACACGTGATCTTTCGCACAAAAGGTTGACCACTCCGCCTCTGCAGTATTTGGGTTGTCATTTATAATGACAGGTAAATACAGCTACTTGTTTAACCTACGCGACCTGTTTCGACATAGCGGCAAGCCAGAGATCGAGAGAAACGCCAAAGGTAATACGAATAATATAATGTCAACAGAATATTACTGAGGTCACAGAGGTCTTCATAAACACGTAAGTTAATGAGTTGAAAAGTCGTTAAAGTCTGCGGTTTGCAGGAAGGCGGTGACAAGTTTAGAGTCTATTGATCGTAAACTCGATGCATATTTTAAAATATATTGTTTCGCCAATTTTTCTTTTTTCTCGTAAAAAGTGACTTTATTAATGAAACATTAACTAACGTTTGCTTAAGAGTTCCCAGTATAGAATTCAGTGATGGGCCGAATAAGGGTTTCACCGAATACGAATAATCGTCCGAATGTTCGGTTAAAAGTTTACCGAACCGAACATTCGGCCGAATATTCGGCAGGATTTGGCGCGCTTTATCGTGCATAGCAAAAATTCAAATCCGTACTTGTCGAACGCAAAAATAGGCACGTGCATTTGTTTTTGTGTAAAAAATCGTTAAATTCAAATTCAAATTATTTATTTCAGACCTGAGTCCATAGTGTTAGTATTAACTTAATAACTAGTGTTAGTAATAAGGGGTTAAAACTCAGTAAATTGCCAAAAAAATAATAAAAAGAATGGAAGGAAGAGGTCGAATATTTGGTCATTTTTCTGTGAAACTGACGATAAATGATAAAACACACTTGATATGGATACAATTATGTAATTATACTACTTCATAAAAGCATAGAGGCAACTTTTTAACGCAAGATTATTCGGTACAATGTTCGGCTTTTTTGCCGAATAATCGGCCGAATACGAATGTTCGGTAAATCTGCCGAATATGCCGAATACCGAACATAAAACGAATATTCGGCCCATCCCTAATAGAATTCAGTGGCCACTTTTAAGTAATCGTTATTTAATGACCCCTTTAACCTTCTCGAGTGTGGCTGTTAGTGTTTTTTTTTGTATGATCCGTGCGTTTTGTTATTTAGCCATCAGCCCCTCCTTTTTACATAAAATTGAATAAGCTGATGAAAAAATATAACAGTTGGATATCATTTTGGGAACACACTTAATAGAATTTAGAGTACTACGTACACTTAAAAGTAAGTATTAAGATAACTAAGTAATTTCGTAAGAGACACTTCAAATCTTCACACATACTCGAATGTAGTTCACACGATACGTTTTGTCACAGATTAGATAATTCCAAATTCTATCACCCAACTCCGTGACAAAGATTACGGGTAGATGGGTAGGCTTGCGGCTACTTAACAATCTCGCCGATCATACGATATGCGAGGATAAACTGCGCTTGCCGCGGTCATTACGTTCGTTACACATCGAGACCCCTCCATGCCTCGGAGAGCACGTTAAACCGTCGGTCCCAAGTGTCATTAGAATACCTATGACAGTCGTTACAAGTAGTCAGAGGGCCGAAAGTCTGATTATTGGTCTAACCTTAGGATATCGTCATTGCCAAGTAACTGAGTTGTGGAGGTTTGATGGCAGTCGCTCCGTGTAAAATACTGGTATTCAGCCGCATCTGGTTAGACTGGAAGCTGACCCCAAGATAATTGGGAAAAGGCTAGGGGGAAGTCGCTTGCATTCTCCTCACTACTTCCCTAACTTTAGTAGTAGTAGAGCTTCTTCTGAAGAGTTCGTCCGGGGAGTACGACCACCATAACTGTTTCTACCGCCAAGCACTGCTGTGTTCCGATTTGAAGGGAAATCGCAATTGCCGTTGAAATTACAAGCACATGAGATTTTCCAACTTCGTCCCTAAAATTAGCATTGCATCAGCAATCCTCATGGTGTTCGTTGTCGGTATAAAGAGTGTAAACGAAATCATGTTAACCTTCAAATCTCTTGATATACCGCTGACATAGATTAACCTTGCAAGGAATAAGTTTGGTATGAATAAAAAAAAAATTACAAGAAATAAACATTTGTGTTCTTACCGTGAGGCATTTTAACGCCCCGAGCGAATTACGCCGCGGCTATCGCTCGTCGCGCGGTCATTTAACCCGGGGCGCTAAAATGCCTCACGTTAGGAAGACAATGTTTAAATCTTGTACTTTTTTTGTATCCAAAAGTATCCCGTGCATGGTTAATCTATGTCAGCGGTATATCACGAGGTTTGAAGGAATTACATGAGTTCGTTTACTCCTTGTATAGGCAACGATAACCACTTCCCATCAGGGGGACGTCGGCTTGTTTGCCAACAAATCCCTTAAAAAACCTTTTAAGTTTAACGGTTTTGCCTTGCAGTTCTTACCCATGCACATACAGGGCCAAGTACTTCGGGAACCCAGGTACTCTCCCAGAGATCGTCAGCAACATCAAGGGTGTGCTGGCCTTTTTCGAGGAGTTAGGGTGGATTGAGTGACTACACTTACCACCCGTGACGCAAAATACGCGCTCAGACGTGGAGTTGCGGACACTAGCCCGTTATACCTTATACCCATACAGCATCAGGATTTTAGGATTGAAGGTTGAAATTATTATATAACATAGCATAACATCACGCCTTGTATTCCCCGAAGGGTTCGGCAGAGGTGTTTTAGTACACCCTCGGTTCGCCACTAATGTTTAAGTCCCATGTAATAAGGGACGAGACGCCATTAACCGGGCACAAATCCAGACTCCAGGCTGCTACTGAGAAATTCCTAAAGGAAAAACCCAATAACACTTTATCCGACCTGGGGATCGAACCCAACAACAAATGCTCAGCAGTCACGCTTGCGACCACTAAACCAACAAGGCAGTCAATTATTATATTTTATGTAATGTTGTATTGTCATGGGAATTGAATTTGTGTGCGAAGTTTCAAGAGAATTAGTTTAGCATTAGTAGTTGAAAAATCTGTCGCAAGATTTGAATCAAACAAACAAAATGTTATCGGTAACTCGTAACACTGGACAATGTTGACATAGGAGGGTAACCGTCAAGATTAATCAACGTACCCGAAGTTATAAAAACACTGGTCATTCCACGGAGCAGAGGATTCCACGTCGAACAGCTGAAGAAGTCTGACCTTTTATATCTGGTTTGCTTGTCCTCATTTTCTGATCTTGTGTTAATTATTATAATATTGTGATATATTGTGAACTAGCTTCTGTAACTAATCACTAACCTAATTAAAAGTACTCTCAGTGGTGGAGAGTCTATGTTGGTCTCATTTACTTTATTTACCATGCTCCCAATCCTGACATACTGATATTAGCTATAACTGTACAGATAAATTCACCCTTCGTATGTCTTTTATACAAATATATAAAGTGAAGCTAATTAAAACCGTTTAAAAACTTGTTTCTTAGATATGTGTTATCAATGATGTTGTTTGGATATTGTAGGTCATTACCCAGACTCATTTATTGAGATTCCTTCCGCCTTCATCGTTTAATCCTTCATTTCTGTTAGTTATACTTATAACCCTTGTCATGCTGACGTCATTGTCTCCAGTGTCGCATTATTCTTCCCTATCTTTTTCCGGTTGTGTTACTATTGTTTTGGTCCATCCACAGACTGATCTACCAACGCTTCGGTGAAAAGTTGAACAGTTCCAATTAATTAATTACAACATAACATCACGCCTCTTTTTCCTCGAAAGGTATGACAGAGGTGTACAGTAACACCCTCATTTTGCCGTTATGTTTAAGTCCCGTGTAATAGGGGGCGAGCCTATTATCATCAACCGGGCACAAATCGAAACTCCGGGCTGCCATTGAAGAATGTCACACGGAAAAACCCAATAACACTTTACGCGACGTGGGGATCGAACCCAGGACCTCACGATCAGTAGTCGCTGTAGACGCTCATAAATACAAAGACACGGAACCACCAACGAGACAGTTAAAAACTAGTATTTGATACCTTTAGTAGCTGGAAGATAAAAATGTATTAAGACCCTGTATTTTTTTTATCTTTCTTTAGTGCATAATAAACTGTGAATAAATGAGAAATAAACTACACAAAAATGAGAAAATATTATGACTTTTTTAATTCCAGAATACAGAAACCGCTTAATTTACAACTCGATTCGATTCTCGAATAATTTAGATAATCGCGTATTTTATAACCACTAAATATTCAAAAGTGCTTTATTAACAAAAAATAAACATGGCAGCCCTAATCTGAGGTAATAAACGGCAAATAAAACAGCTGACAGGCGTCGCGCGTAAAATTTTAATGTCTTCTTTACACTACAAGAAGATAGGAACAAAAGGTTCACTTCATACAATACAATGATAAGCTCAGAAAACGGATAGACATATAACCAAAAAGATACAAAAATATTGGTAAAATTCGTGCAATTAGTGACTTTTTTTATATATGTATACGTTGCCCCACGATGACACAAATTTTCACACGCACAAACATCCAGACCCGGAACAGCTATCTGTAGGCCATACAAATATTTGTTCCGTACGGGAATCGAACTCCCAACCCGTAACGCAGAAGCCGATCGCTCAGCCACTGCACCAAACTTGTTTGATTCAAAACTGTCATTTTGTTTGTTGAACTGTTTATTTATAATTACAAGTCCGTTGGCATTCACCGCTAGATACTTAGTCAGGATAACAGGAATATAGCAACATTCTCCTGCAATAAGGAATGAGGGGCTCGCGGCTAATTAATAATCGCGTGGATCATACAATCTGCGATGTTAAGCTGCGCTTGCCGCGGTCAGTCTGTCGGACCGTTCGTCATAAATCTGGATCCTCCGTGCCTCGTAGAGCATGTTAAACCTTCAACACCGTCATTCCTAGGTGTCATACGAGTACCTGTAACAGTCATTACGGGTAGTCAGAAACACGAAAGTCTGACAATCGGTCTAACCTTAGCATATTTGCCCAATAACTGGGATGCGTAGGTAAGAGCGCAGCCGCACGCTTCAAAAAAAGTATTGTGTACGTTCTTTTTCGCGCCTTCTTAAGAACCGGCCTTCTGACCCTTTTCATTTTAGGTAAACTTTCTAAGGTTTCCGTTATCGATACTCGGTCTCGATTATAGGTATCGAATTGCGACCAGTTAACGAGTAAAATTATATTCGACACTGGCCGGCGGTGTCGCGTGACGGGAATTAGAAAAAATATAATCTGTAATGTATACTTGTTGTGTACTGTTTTGTGGGTTGCGCTGAGGGTATAAGCGACAAGCGATTAGTTAGATCAGAAATTGCTTGGTTGATTGGAAAAAAATATAGGAAGATGTTATAAAAACAAGAAACAGTCGTTACTTTGTGAAAATCTTTGACATAATTATAATATATGACTAAACACACGCCAAACACCTCAGTATTGTAATTGTATATTTGGAATATTTTTTACATACATAGTATAAAACGAAGTCGCTCCCGCTGTCTGTACGCTTAGATCTTTTAAACTACGTAACGGATTTTAATGCAGTTTTCAGCAATAAATAGAGTGATTCAAGAGGAAGGTTTATATGCCTCATATTAGTACATTGCACCCGTGTGAATCCGGGGTGGGTCGCTAGTATATTATATTTCTCTTTCGTTTATAATTATGTGGTGCAACAAATGCTGAGTTGGTGATCTTTTCGTTATGCTTATGTCTGTCAGTACAATAGTGTTGATTCCTTGTTATTTTTGTTTTTTTTTGTTCTGTAAAATGTGATTTACTATACTGAATAAATGTTTATCTATTCTATTCGATGAACTCTCGTACGGATAACTATAACCACGATTAGGATGATCAAAGAAAGCCCACGAAAAGGTAGTCGTAACTACTTATGTTTCTTTTTTCATATTTAAACATTTTTTTTACCATAAACAACCTTAAAACTACTAGGTAGTTACTGATAGGTTCCATTTTGAAATTTCATCAGTCAGTTATTTGGGCTAAATAAGTGTCATCAGCGGGAAATTAAAACCCGCCCCGTGGGTACCAGTGTTACGCATTAGCTAAAACTTATTAACTCTACAGTTGACAATACTTGACATAATATTAGGTACGAGTATTTGTTGATCGCAATAATCTTTTCACTTGCACCATACATTTTTCCTATGAGCAGTTTGGACACGGTATCAGGTGTTTGATGAGTTCCACCAAATTGTAGTTGCGTCTTATTTATTTTTTGTAGAAAGGAAATTTTCTTGGATCAGTTTCTGTCAATACGGTAGTGCAAAAAAGTTATTTCACGGCTTAACATAGATTAGAATGCCTTTTTGGTCTAGTGATCGCAAGCGCGACTGCTGAGCATGGGGTAAAGTGTTATTGGGTATTTCCATTAGGAATTTCTCAGTAGCAGCCCGGAGTCTGGATATGTGCCCGGTTAATGGCAATAGGCTCTCCCCCTATTACATGGGACTTAAACATAACTGGTGAAACGAGGGAGTACCAAAACACCTCTGCTGAACTCTTCGATGATAACAAGGCGTGATGTTATGTAAGTAACATGGATCAACATTGAAATAAAGAATATTTTTGGATAAAACGACTATAAATACATATTATACATTTTGAGGTACATACTTATAAGGTAAATCTAACTTTAGGATATCGGCATTGCCCAGTTACCGGATTGTGGAGGTCTGATGGCAGTCGCTTCATATAAAATACTTGTATTCAGATGTGTAGCTGACCCCAAAATAATTGGGAAAGACGAGGAGAAAGAGGTACAAAAAGGTGCTTACTTTTGTTCACCAATTTTAGTGTACATGATAATCAATGTTTCTTATTAGTGTCAATAACTACATTAAAATCTTACTTGAATAACATGTACCTAAGTTTTCAAATCCCTAATACATTTTATAAGTCAAACACAATATTATAATTCTATCTCAAGTGATATAACAAAACAAAATAACTCGTCTCCATCAACCCTTCATACAACAACCCTAAATTAATACCCCATAATAACAACCAAACAGAACCTTAACCCTTCAACCGCAAACAGCGAATCGGTTACTTTTCCAATCAATAACAAAAGAAAACTTTGGAAGAGCCCACACCTGACCCTCCAATCCAAATAACAAAGCGGACAGCGGGTTAAAAGATTAAAACCGGTTAAAAGCAGTTAAAACCGCTTAAAACTGGTCAGAACCGGGTCTAAATCAATGACGTCGGGCGTGTAACAATGCACGGCGTGACCGCAGCGACATTCGTCCCTCGTTCACGTAACATTTATTGGAAAAGTTCCACTTTAAAATTATGTGCCAAGTTATGAGCGAAAAGATTATTGTATTATTTACTGTTAATCTGTATTAAAATATTAATTTATTTACAATTTATTGTTGAATGGAGGATATTATCTTCATGTTCTTAAGGCGGAACCTGGCAATATCCGGAATTTATAACACAAGAAGAAGGACATCATTTAGATATGAATGGTGTCATTCATATGTCACTCCTGTGTATAAATAGATAATCCCATAATTTCTAAGTAGGTAGTGTCGTAAAGTCACGTGAATTAAAAGAACGCTTCAAGAGAATAGCTTGAAACTTTAAACTCAAAACTGTACCACATAGGAACAGTATTCGCTTCATCGGACAAAAAAACTTAAAAAAGGTCTTCGTTAAAAATAGCTATTGATACCGACTTCACAGTTGAATGTGTCCCAAAAATACCTAAACTCTTTCTTTAAAGTTCTCCACTCCGCTTATAACTGGGACCAGCTCCAGAAAATGCAAGGAATGCATCTCGTCTAGAGTAAAGTCCGAACATATAATTTGACCGCTACCAGCATTGAATGGTGCCCCCGTCATTATTTACTACTGAGACGAGATGTCAGTCCAATATATGGGAAAATAGTTCAACCCTATGTGGGTGAAAAATCTTATGGTATTTTGATGTGAAACATTTAATGCGGCGGGTGTGATAGCGACTGTTGCGTGGCGACGCTCGTGATGGCAGACACACGACGGCAGACCTTCGTAACTCGTCGGCTCTCTTCGGTTAGATACGGACAGATTTTTTTGTACAAGATGAGTTTCCGTGTTTACACACATTTGCACACACACATTGTGTTAAAGAACGGATTTACATCCGTCCCCTCACACTTTAGATCCAGTTGAAAACCAGCGTCAGGCACTAGTTGTCTGGCATTTTTGCTGAACTGGGCCTTTTTGGCGCAGCCGTGAGGCAACTTTCCTACAATTTTTTTTTCTACTTTATGTTTTGTGTACCTTTTAGGCTGTGCTAAATAAATGTATTTTCTTTCTTTCTTTCTGTTTCACGTATACCAGGCGCCTCGCGACGGCTTAAATTTTTTATGTATTAAGTTAGGATTGTCAAGCTGAAATACTGTCCTTAAAATTTGATGTATCCACAATTTCACTACCCTAAGAGATACAATGCAAAATGGAAGGAGATGGCAGCACTACCGTAAGACCTCATCAAAGCCAATCAGAACGAGTTGAATCATTTATTAATTATCAACTAGCGGCTCGTCCCGGCTTCGCACGGGTGGACATTTTTCCCGTTTTTGCAACATTTTTCATTTATGCTCCGCTCCTATTACTCGTAGCGTGATGTTATATAGCCTATAACCTTCCTCGATAAATGGACTATCCAACACAAAAATATTTTTTCAATTCCAACCAGCAGTTCCTGAGATTAGCGCGTTCAAACAAACAAACAAACTCTTCAGCTTTATAATATTAGTATAGATAATGTCAAACACATTTTAACCAATGCTTGGGGCTTGCAGTAGTGGCGCCATTTGTATCCCAGTTGTTCGTCTTATTCCGAGTACCTTCCAAAATGAAAATTCTTCAGTTTTGACGCACATATCTCGCAGAATGTTTTACAATTATTAATAGTTAGCACATAAGCTTCTCATAAGGCTAATGATGATGATGATAGCCTAGTGGCGTGACCGTCGGACTGCCAAGTCATAGGTCTCGAGTTCGAACTCAAAGTACGCAGCCCTGACTTTTCGGATTCCTGTGCGTATTATATAATTATCACTTGCTTAAAAACGGTGAAGAAAAACATCATGAGAAAACCGGCATGCCAGAGAGATATATCTCGACGGTATGTGAAGCCAAGTCAGAGGCCCATGGGCGGCATAAATTCTGACACCAGGTTAGTCACTAACCACATGAAAACAAGAATGATGATGATGAACTAAATCCATGGAAAATTGTATTATTCATCTGTTATTCGAAACCCCTGCGCTATAAAAAATGAAACTCGAAAATTAATTTCGAAAAAAAATCTTTGAAGTGTGCTAAGTTAAATAATAAGAAATAATGAGTTCCCACGTTAATTAAAGTACTTTCACTGCGAAACTTCTATCAAGCGAGATCTGGAAGATTTTATTCCGTTGTGCGAACTTTTTAATTAAGACACCTTGCGTAGGGGATAAGTTTAATCAGTAGACTTTCTCATAGGTATGTGAGAACTTAGTTCGATACTGAACAGTGTTTTCTACATCTCCTTTGTTGGGTGTTGGAGATTTTATCTATTTTCATCTTTGACGGCTTCTTTGTTAATACATACATACATAAACTCACGCCTTTTTCCCATGGAGGTAGGCAGAAACTATAGAACGCCACATGCTACGACCCTTACATACTTCTTTCGCTTCATCCACATTCGTACATCTTGTCATACACGCACGCCGGTTGAGACTACGCACCTTAACTTTGTGAATAACATCACCAATAATATCGATGTATGTCCTTCTAGGACGTCCTCTACCTGCGTTTCCATTGACATCCGCTTAATCAATGCCTATTATTAATCTCCGTTCACTCATTCTCTCAACATGACCAAACCACCTTAGCATACTTCTTTAAATTTTTGTCACTACATCATCTTTTAAACCGCAACTTTGTCTAATCTCATCGTTAATACGTATAACTATAGACTTCTTTTTATTTATTTACGTGGGAACATCCTCCTGGATACCCTCCTAGCCTTTTCAAAAGTATGTTTTGGGAGGATGCAGCTGAATATCAGTATTTAACACGAAGCGACTGCCATCAGACCTCCGCCACCCAGTTATTGGGCAAAGTCGATATGTTAAGGTTAAACCGATTGTTAGACTTTCGGGCTTCTGACTACCCGTAATGACTGTAATAAGAATTCATATAACACCCGGGACCGACTGTTGAACGTGCTCACAGAGGCATGGAGGGATCTCGATGTGTAACAAACGGTCCCACATCAATGGGCAAATCTCATGTTCCGCGCGTTGTTTCTTAGCCATGAGCCGCTAAAACCAACCAATAACGCTCTCTAAATTATAAGAATCGATAATAAGCCTACAAATATCGCAAGTCTCTGACCCATTTCCCCGCCTGCAACTTCGCTGCATAATAAGTACCCGGTACCTTACATTTTGCCTTCCTCCCAAATCATCGGGGAAATTAAGACCCAAGTCCCAACCTCGTGCATCTTTAAACTATTTGAGCCCGCACAGTGTCGATAATTCACTAAGAACAAAGTCGTTACAATGCACCGTATTCTAGTTGGAAAACAGCCAAAGATGTTCTCACAGGGCGGTAATCACGGGAACGATATT
Organism: Amphipyra berbera; assembly: GCA_910594945.2. Lineage (NCBI taxonomy): Eukaryota > Metazoa > Arthropoda > Insecta > Lepidoptera > Noctuidae > Amphipyra > Amphipyra berbera. Next base: position 19,089,018 of record OU343129.1, on the reverse strand, counting down.
AAAACGGCGTCGTCCGGTTTAATTCCGGACAATATACGTTTCCCGGACATCATAATCTGTAGTGCAATCGTAAAATTTGTGCAATTCTACGTCAAGCACTAATGGTTCAACATCCTGGTTGTAATGTATTAATACGTCTTAGGGATGATTTCCACCAAACTGCTAGCATCGCTTCGGATCGGAATGGATTTTACAATCTTTAAAAGATGTTAAATCGTGTACACAGTATTTAAAGTCTATATTACCAAGCCGCGCACAGCAGCTTAACCGCGGACGTCTTCCGCGACACGCAATCGTTGCCGAAAGTATGCTGCGACGCGCGATCGGCTCCGTTCGCCTGCCGTCGTATCCGATCGGATCCTTACGGCTGTCAACACGGTAGGAATGAAACTATTTGACTAGGCGCAGGAACGGATACGTTCGCAAGCGACTGTACGGAGTCGATCGTATGCGTCGACATCCTGACGGACGCATACGTCTGTCATCGCATCCATTCGTATCCTTTCCGATCCGATGCGATGCGAGCCGTTTGGCGGAAATCATCCCTTAGGATGATTTATGGTTATGGTAGCCCGTGCACCATAGACTAAATAATAGTAACCATAGATTATTTTATTTTTTTTGTGTGTTTGGGTTACCGTGTTGTTTAATATAATAGGTTTAAATATAAGTGTTAATTTTTAAGAAACATTATATTTTTAATTTTAAGGATCCGTATGCGTCCGCGTGGGCGGAAAATAAATACTTTTTCTTTCTTTCTTTCTTTCTTTCCTTACGGTCGTACTACTGCGATATTATAGTTTTATTGCTTTTGGTTTATTGATGTTGGTAAATGAAATGTTTTGGATGAAGTATCTTACATAATTATAATCGCTGTCGTATAAGCAAGCAAATGTTGTATTAGTTACATCCTTAAAAGATCCATCTCCATCCAAACCTTCCCTGAAAAAAGAAGAGGCATCCCAAATAACCGCGATCAAAAAGGTTAAAACATTTTTCTATGGACAGCCACCCACGCAGCCACCATTTTTTTTTAGGTTGATTCTCCCGTTGTATCTATACAAGGTTAGTCGGAAAGGGGGTAGTAAGCCGAAAGGGTGTTTAAGTACACATAATAATGGATAACTTTAGTTCTACAACTTTCCTCAAAAGTCAATAGTTCAATGATTTCATAAAAAATACGCTGAATTATATCTATCCTCAGCTATGATCAGACGTATTTACATTTTACGTCATATTTGGGGTCACGGATTAGAAGCTCAATTTTCTGAATTCATAACTAGAGCAGGGATGAAGAATTTTCGAAAAAACTAAAATAAAAACAGTTTTTTCATGACAATAAATATAATCGAATTTTTAAATTTTAACACTTTCTTTAAAACAATCATCAGTGATACATTAAGTAGCCCGCGGCTTAGTAGCCCCTTTCCGACTAACCTTGTATATGGATAGACTACACTTAAACAAACAAAAAATGTCAGTCAGCACTACGTTGCCGAGATATTTAGTGAGAACAATGAAAATCATTAAAAAAAATGAACTAATTATGTGTTTATATGCGTAATTAGTTCATTTTTAATTATTTTCATAATTCTCGTATTTTTCTCTTTGCCTCCAAATATCTCGACAACGTGAAACTTTAGAGCACAATATTGCCGACATTTTTGCTTTGTTTATGTGTTCTCTGCCCATGTATACCACAAAAAAAGTGAGACGTAACTTGAAAAAAAAATTACCGCGTGGTGACTATGCAACAAAGGTTGTATCCCCTTTTTAACCCCCGAAGCAAAAAGAGGGGTGTTATAAGTTTGACCGCTATGTGTGTCTGTCTGTCTGTGTGTGTCTGTCTGTGGCACCGTAGCTCTTAAACGGGTGAACCGATTTGAGTGCGGTTTTTTAATACATTGATATTTCCAAACATTATAAGTAGCATTGAAAAAAGAACTCTAAATCTAAAATCTGGGAAAAGATAATAATTATAATAAAGAGAATCTTAATGTTTTAATATTATTTATCAGTACCTGGATGACCGAGCTTAGCTCGGTTTTTTTTGGGTAAATCTTTTGTAAATGTAAATCTTTTGGTAAAGTTTTTTGGAAAGAAAAAAAAGGGAATAAATGGTATAAAAAGAAGAAAATAAACTTTAAATTTAATCGATCCCATCAATTAGTTACATTTTACAACTAATTTATTTAAACAATATAAAAGTTTGTCGCGAGACATACAATTTTATAAAGTACATAGGTACATTTTTCTTAGAATTACATACATACTACATTTATTACTTATTGTACATACATATTGTATTCTTGTTTATTTAGTATCTCGCAACAGGCTTTTATATTATTAAACTAAATTAGTTGTATAATGTAATAAATTGATGGGATAGATTTAATTTAAAGTGTATTTTCTTCTTTTTAGATCATATAAGCTGGTTTTTAAAAATGTTTTTTTTACTATTAATTTATTCTTTATTTTTAGTAGGTATATCATACGGTCTTTCATAATTGAACGCGTATACAACATTTCATGTCTGTGCTGCTAACCATTGAGGAGTTCCCTAGTCAGGACCCAACCCTGAGTGCGGCAACCATGTCACGGTAAAACTTAAAACCAGCTTTTATAATAAAACGCGTACACAAAATTTCGTGCCTGTGCTGCTAAATATTGAGGAGTTCCCTAGTCAGGACCCAACCCAACAATCGTCTGGACTCGAACCGGGTGGGATCGCCCGATTTCTCAACTGAGCTATCATAACTTTGTAGATAGTGGCGTAATTTACCTTCGTATTCTAATGATATTGTTGCAGTTTTTCATTGCCTAAAAACCCGGATAAAACGACGTTTTTTAAAAATGAAACCTAGCTAGATCGATTTATCGCCCCCGAAACCCCTTGCATATTAAATTTCATGAAAATCGTTGGAGCCGTTTCTGAGATTCAGATTATATATATACAAGAATTGCTCGTTTAAAGGTATTAGATAGATCTACGACCGCTTCATAAACATACTTATTCAAAATTCGAATCCAGTCTTAATAATTAAAAAATATATCCAGCGGTCCGCCTCGCAAGAGAAAAATCGGAGGAAAAATCTTCCATCGTCGGCCTCAATACCCGCTAAGCACTTCACTTCGACACGAACTTCCCAAATCAATTAAAAATTAATTAAATGGTCTTGTTAGCGTCCTAGTTCGCAGTTTTGGCACTCATCGTGAATTCATACCACACCTGGCGGTATTTCCTGCTGCCATAGTAGGTTATATTTTATGTATCGGGAAAAATATTAGGGAGCTGGGAAATTGCAAGTGGGATTATATGCCTTTTAGAGGTATTGGATATTAAGGATGAATCTAGAACGTTCGGTATACCAGCTGTATCTTCTACATAACACCGCGCCTGTATTTCCCGCAGGGTTGGGCAGAGGTGTATAGTTACACCCTCATTTCGCCGTTATGTTTAAGTCCCACGTAAATGGAGGGGAGCCTATTGCCATCAACCGGGCACCAATCTAAACTCCGGGCTGCTACTGAGGAATTCCACACGGAAGAAAAACCCAATAACACTTTGCCTGACCTGGGGATCGAACCCAGGACCTCCCGATCAGCAGTCGCGCTTGCCACCACTAGACCAACGAAACAGTTTGGCATTTTTTGTAGGATTTATTACAAAAAAGAAAAACTACCCACTTGTACCATATTACAAGAAGAAACCTCATTTTTCTCAAACACTGTACATAAACGTCCGCGCTACCTCCATATTTATCATTTGAATGGCGTTCCGTACACATGGGGACAACTAAACTGCTATACGTGCACGTAATGGCGCCACTAGCCTCTGTAATGGCACGCAAGTGTACTGCTGCTTAGATTTTCCGCGCATAGTTTTATTGGCCTTTATAAAAATATGGCTGTAATTCAGTGATGTAGTGTATGAAATTTTTTGGGTTTTTCTGTAAAAGATAAACAACAGAATCTTGTAGGGGTAAATCTATTATTACAGTTATAGCTAATATCGGTCTGTCAGGATTGCGAGCATGGTAAATAAAGTAAATGAATCCAACATAAACTCTCCACCACTGAGAGTACTTATATTTGGGTTAGGGGTTAGTTGCAGAAGCTAGTTATAATTTATACAATTTATACAAGATCAGAAAATAAGGACAAGCTAATCAGATATAAAAGGTCAAACTTCTTCGGCTGTTCGACATAGAATTCCTCTGCTCCGTCGAATGACCACTGTTTTTATAACGTCGGATACGATGATTCATCTTGAGGACTACCCTCCTTTATTAACATTGTCCAGTATTACCAGCTACCGACAACAATTCCTAATATTACAGGTAGGTTATGTACAAGGGTAGTCCAACAACCAGTTAGGACAGGTCTACTCAAACCTGGCTATGGCACTTTCCTCAAAACCCCATTTCAGGCGTCGCCCTACATTGTTACACTCGCATAGTTTTTATACCACAATGTCTGGACTTTCAAACAGCCCTTGATCTCGGAGTTTGTTTCGGCTTTTCTGCTCAAAGCTAGTCAGATTGAAAAGGCCGGCGCCATCTTGTCTTAAAAAATAAGGTGGTATAGATATTCGCAGTTTAACGCGAATATGCCGTTTGCCTATTCTTTGAATGCTATGTGTAACCATGCATTTTTTTTATGTATTACATAACATAACATCACGCCCTATATTCCCCGAATGGTTGGGCAGAGACCCTCGGTTCACCAGTTATGTTGAAGTCCCATGTAATAGGGGTGAGCCTATTGCCATTAAACGGACACAAATCCAGACTCCGGGCTCTACTGAAAAATTCCTAATGGAAAAACCTAATAAAACTTTGCCCGACCTGGTTGGTCCAGCAGTCGCACTTGCGACCACTAGACCAACAAGGCAGTATTTTATGTATTAAGCTTGTCATAACCGTACGCAACGATTATTGGTAGAGGGATAGAATATAATTATTATTATTAGCAAAAGACTTTAGATGGCAAAATAATCCAATGTATTATTCAATTATAAACTTTCAGTCAAAGAGAACAACGATCGTACCTCTAAAAACTTTTTAATCGATCGTCTCTTACCATTTTATGCATGACAACACACAACACTGTTTTGCTTTTACCACAGATAATATAATACTTTTACTTAATAATCTGTGGATGCTCTCAAACCGCTTGTTAGCATACCGCGGGGACTTAGTTCGTAAGAATGTAACGTTGACTTTTGCTAGTTGCATTTCGTGCATAGTTTTTGCACAAAATGTTGTGCAGAATAATGTTGTGCAGAATTATATTTAAGCTCTAGTCTAGAATGTGCTAAGTCCTTTGTGAAAACAGTGTGAATTAGTGATATTATTATGCAATGTAGAAGCTTTTTAGTTTTCTGAACAAGTTATTTTGTTCATATGATAACGTATCGTGTATTACTGTTCAGTTCAACATAAGTTCTTGTGTTGAAATTATTACTAAACTAGCGGCCCGTCCCGGTTTCGCACGGGTGGACATTTTTCCCGTTTTTGCAAAACTTTTCATTTATGCGCCGCTCCTATTAGTCGTAGCGTGATGTTATATAGCCTATAATCTTCCTCGATAAATGGACTATCCAACACAAAAATATTTTTTTCAATTCCAACCAGTAGTTCCTGAGATTAGCGCGTTCAAACAAACAAACTCTTCAGCTTTATAATATTAGTATAGACTACATTTGTTAGAACTACTGAGAGTTCGTCATTTTATTTCGATGGGTGAAGCCTAACCTCACATAATATGACTTAAAATAAAAACAGCTGATGCTTGCTGATGGTAGATAGATTTGAGCGTATTTTTTATGAAATCTTTGAACAGCTATTTCTCTAGAACTGTTGATCTTTGGGGAAAATTTTAGAACGAAAGTTATTCATTACTATGAACGCTTTTATCCTTTGGGATTAGTACCCGCTTTCCGACTAAGGGCCAGTGCAGATCTAGCGAGGCGCATAGTAGTGGATTTTTCACTGCCATTGACTTTTCACCATTATTGACTTCGATATAATTTAAATGCTAGTTTATTAGTTTCATTGAAAATCACCTTTCGCCTCTAGTCGCTTCGATGCTCTCGGGGACTGATAGTTGTGTTAATTGATTAATTGAATTTCGATATCATTTAAACGTTATCAAAGTCGAGAATGGTTTGGTAGTGGAAAATGCTCTGCGCTGCCCCTCGTCAGATCTGCATCGGCCCTAACACTGTATATTATATTGTCTAGCAGTTGAGAAGTAAAAGTAATAAAATATTTGCTTCTAGTATTAGGTTATCATGCGCAGATATAATAGCCATGAATTATTATTAAAAACCGGCCAGGTGCGGCCTTTTTTTTTTTTTTTTTTTTTCACGTGAGGAAATCCTCATGGACTATCCCCCGTCCGGGGAAGACGGGGGGGTGTGCCAGACTCTTACTGGCTAAAACCACCACGGTGTCCCTCCTTCTGACCTAAGGCCGGGGTCACGGGATTCGCTGTTGCATGCACCGCGACCCCGGCAGGTCTCGGTCCACCAGCTTCTTCTGGTGGACCTCTCCTGTGGTGGGGCAGTTGCTCCCCTGCCCCACATCCTTCCGAGAGGCGCGCGCAGGACACGACGCGCCATCCTCCCTGGGCCCGTTACTGGTCGGGCGACGGGTTCCCCAACCCGCCGCCCGCAGGCCACTGGCCAGGTGCGGCCTACCGCAACTCTACTCTACGCTAGTCATGAGTTCCATACCACCATTGGGTTTAGACTTTTTATTATTTTTAATATTTATCATGTTAGTGGCCATAGTACCACACATTGTCTGAAAATTTCATCTAGCTACCTATTACGGTTAAAAAGATACAGTTTTATGACTGACAGACGGTCGGACGGTATGCGTAGGCTTCGTAATCTATACTAATATTATAAAGAGGAAAGATTAGTATTTTTGTATGTAACGACTAAACTTAAAAACGACTGGACCGATTTTAAAAAATCTTTTGCCGTTAGAAAGCTACGTTATCCAGTGATAACGCCTAGCCTAGTGATATAGCCTATATTACTCAGTCGTAACATAGGCTATATTTATTACTGGAATAAAACTTCTTACGTGGGCGGAGCCGTGAGGACACAGCTAGTATATTATATAGTGGTAATAAGGCTCCATACTCAAGGGTACCTAAAAACTATTATAAGCTCTAAATAATAGGTAGGCTTGTTACACAAAAACCAAATTATTCCCATTAATTTCCAACTTTAAAATTGGTTTCCCTCTCTGGCATTGCGACGAGAAAATCCACGTTCCTTAGCGAGAACATTTTTGCTATCAATCATCTTGAATTGAACTCCTAAAAGTTTGGAGTCCTCGATTTCATAAAGTTTACAGATCGATGGGAATTGGTAACTGTTACTTTCGGCGCCGATGGGAACCCTTTTATTGTCTGATGGATTTAATACTTTAATTGATGGCTGACACAACTTTTTGGACATTTTGAAGTGGTGATGTAATAATTTATTAAATATAAGAGTTATGCATTTTGGTCATAGGAAACTTCGGTAGAGGACGTCCTAGAAGGACATACATCGTTGTTATTGGTGATGTTCTTCACAAAGGACAAGTGCGTAGTACTCTCAACCGGCGTGCCTGTATGACAAGATGTATGAATGTGGATGAAGTGAAAGGAGTATGTAGGTAAGGGTCGTAGCATGTGGCGTTCTATAGTTTCTGTCTACCCCCATGGGAAAAAGGCATGAGTTTATTTATGTATGTATGCTTTTTGTAAAGGACTGTACTTAGTTGTAGATTGTAGTAAACTACTTGTGAGCGTCTCCTGGCTTAATACTAACCGAGCGGATCATACCATTAGTGAAGTTAAGCTGCGCTTGCCGCGGTCAGTCCGTGGATGTGTGACCGTTTGTTACACATCGAGACCCCTACGTGCCTGGGAGTTGCACGTTAAACAGTCGTTATGGGAATTCAGGAGCCCGAAAGTCTGACAACCGGTCGAACCTTAGGATATCGGCATTGCCCAGTAACTGGGTTGTGCAGGTCTGATGGCAGTCGCTCCGTGTAAAATACTTATTCAGACGCATCTGGTTGGACTGGAAGCTGACCCCAACATAGTTAGGAAAAAGCTAAGCAGAAAAATCTTCTTTTCGTGTGGTTAGTAACTAACCTGGTGTCAGAGTTTATGCTGCCCATGGACCTCTGACTTGGCTTCATATGCCGTCGAGAAATATCTCTCAGGCATGCCGTTCTCTGACGATGTTTTCCTTCACCGTTTTTAAACAAGTGATAAATATACAATACGCACATGAATCCGAAAAGTCAGAGGTGCTTGCCTTGGGTTCGAACTCGATATGACTTGGCAGTCCGACGGTCACACCACTAAGCAGAAAGTGATAATTATGCTATGCTTATATGGTACAGCATAGCTATTCAGCAACCCCCCACCGCACAGTACCACACCCAGTCGACTCCACGGTCATTACTATGCATTCCTATGAGTTACGGCGTCCGTACAAACTCGTGACGTATTCAATGTACTGTGAATAATAAATTAACATCTACGTTTATCTTAATGTCTCTATTTCCTTGCCAACTTGTAGACTACGTGGGGAGGATGCTTCGTTAAATTTAGATGTTGTAGTTCTATGGTTTTAAAGTGTGATTTGTGTAGCATAAACAACGACATTGTTTTAATACAACATAGAGTAGCATGAAGTAGGTTTACAAGACAGGCTTTTATTTTTTACTGACTAGTTAGATGCATTAGATGCATTCTATAAAGCGTTTGTCTTGATATGGGCATGTGTGAGGAGGGATGAAACACATGTGACTAAGAGAGTGATGAATATGAATGTTGATGGATGGAGGGGGAGAAGGAGACCTAAGAAAAGATGGATGGATTGTGTGAGGGAGGATGTGAAAGATAAGGGAGTATATGATAATGAGACGGCTGTTATGGAAGAGTGGAAGAGAAAAAGATATTGCGCCGACCACAAGTAACTTGGGACCAGGGCAGGAAGATGATGATGGTTAGATGCATTCTAAGGCTAAGGTCACACTAGCGTTATTTAGCGCTAACTGAGCACTCAAAATCACTCCTTTTATCACAACATAATATCACGCTTTGTATTCCCTATAGGTTTCGGCAGAAGTGGTTTTAGTACACCCTCGTTTGTTTGCTATGTTTAAGTCCCATGTAATAGGGGACGAGCCTATTGCCATTAACCGGCCACAAATCCAGACTACGGGCTGCTACTGAGAAATTTCTAATGGAAAAATCCAATAACACTTTGCCCGACCTGGGGATCGAACCTAAGACCCTATGCTCAGCAGTCGTGCTTGCGGCAACTAGACCAACAAGGCAGTCACGAGTAGGTCCGACGCAAAATTCACTTACATTAACGTTAGTAAAGGATGATTTCCACCAAACGGCTCGCATCGCATCGGATCGGAACGGATTTACGATCTTTAAACGATATTAAATCGTATATACAGTATTTAAAATCTATATTACCAAGCCGCGCACAGCAGCTTAACCGCGGACGTCTTCCGCGACACGCGATCGTAGCCGAAAGTATGCTGCGACGCGCGATCGGCTCCGTTCGCGTGTCGTCGTATCCGATCGGATGATTTTGGCTGCAAACACGGTAGGAATGAAACGGATACGTTCGCAAGCGACGGTAAGGAGCCGATCGTATCTGTCGACATCCTGCCGGACGCGATCGGCTGTCGCCGCATCCGTTCGTATCCTTTCCGATCCGATGCGATGCGAGCCGTTTGGTGGAAATCATCCCTTAGAGAGAAAAACTCAAATTTCCTCACTAAAGAGAATTTATTTACTTATACCAAACTTTTCTCTTACTAATAAATCTAGCTTCCGAACTTCTGGAAACCAAGACTGACTGAAATATTAATTTCCACGAATACCCAGCATTACAAGAACAGCCATAATTAACTGAAAACAGAGCAGTGACCGCTTGAAACACTCAAACCTGTAGTTAGTAACGTTTAAACCATACTTACAGAGTTTCCGACATCAAATAAAAATATGTAATAAACCCCTTTTTATTTCACCGTAAATGAGATCCGGGGCCCGCCTCGCTGACGGGGGATTATGGGGGGCCTACTACATATTCTAGGGAGCACGTCGCCTGGGAGCTGGTTGGGTGTGTTTTTTTTTTGTTCTGGGAAGCCTTGCGAAGCAAATACAGTCAGGATAATGATAAGCTAAGCCATATAGTAACCTTGTCTAAGGCCGGGGCCGCACTCGTAAGGCGACAGAGACGCGGCGGCAACGCGAAAAAATAGGTGGCCGCATTGCAAAAGCGAGAAACCAGCGAAACGCCGCTACGTCGTTTAATGGGTGACCGCACCTCTTCGCTCAAATATGTCGCGCTCTTTCGCACGAACGCCGCGAGGCAGTGCGGCCGCTCAGGTACATCACCGCATATTCTGTTGCAAATCGTGACAAATCGCCGTCGCACCGCTGCAGCTGCTTGTCGTACGGAATTCAAGTGTCGTCGCGAGTCGCTGAATAATTTTATTTAATGCGGACACGCTCATTACTTGTAGAACATTTGAAATTTCTTTACGATATGAACAAATAAATTTCGCTTGTCGTTTCTCCAGTGCGACCACGGACATATTAATATGTTTATATGAGTTTGTTTTTACGAAATCACTGTCGCGTCGCTGTCGCCGTACCAGTGCGGCCCCGGCCTTATAGATTCGCTTATGTCTTGGGGCTTAAGGATACTAGGTGAATGAGTATAAAATTAAAAGGAGAAGATCAAGGACGGGTTGTTTCAGGAATAGTTGGCTTTGGTAATAATATCGACTTCATCATCATTGGACTGCCTTGTTGGTCTAGTGGTCGCAAGCGCGACTGCTGAGCATGGGGTCCTGGGTTTGATTCCCAGGTCGGACAAAGTGTTATTGGGTTTTTCCATCAGAAATTTCTCAGTAGCAGCCTGGTCTCTAGATGTATGCCCGTTAATGCCAATAGGCTCGCCCCCTATTACATGGGTCTTTAAACATAACTGGCGAAACGAGGGTGTACTAAAAACACCTCTGCCGAACCCTTCGGGGAATACAAGGCGTGATGTTATGTTATGTTCATCATCATTCAGAGGTTGCATTAGCCACTGCTGAGCATAAGCCATCTTTCTTCTAAGCTAACCATTTTCTTTATATCTTCAACCAATCTCGTTCTTTGTTAATTGGTTGATAGGTTATAAAGTCAACCACATGGCAGCTTGACAGTATTGACACTGACACATGTGAAACGTCAAACGTCAAGGCGGATGCACACGTAGGCACACTTTAAATATTCACTTATTTACATACAAATATCTATGCAATTCATTAATTTATTTATTTAATTTATGTAATTTATTTATTAATTTTTGTATTTGCACGTGGCTGCCCGTGGCTTCACTAGAGGACCCATCCGAAAACCAGCGCTGCTATACTTTGGTGTAGCAGCATTATGCTGAGATGGGCTCCTTTTTTTGTCTCGTAGAGGCATATAACTTTTGTATTTTGTTGATTTTTTATTTTATGTTTGTATGTCTGTAACGAGACTCAAATAAATTATTTTCTTTCTTTCTTTCTAACTGACCGCTGGACGTTGAATACCCTTTTTAACCGACTTAAGCCAAAATACTCAAACGCTACTCAATTTTAAGTTGCCGTTAAGTCTAGTGCTGTCACTGTCACTCTAAGGCGAAATGACAGAGACAGCACGAAATTAACGGTAACTTAAAATTGAGTAGTGTTTGAGTATTTGGCCATTCAAATAACAAAGGAAGAGGTTCTCATTTGGGCCGTGTTATGCAAAAATGTGTCAATCCACAAAAATATGAATTTTGTGTTAACATCATCTAGTTCTTAGGTAGGTCTAAACTCAACGCTTGGAAAAAATACCCAAAACTGTACCAAATTTAATAGAGCGTCTATCAAATAAAACTTAATGAAGTTAGCATTTTTTTAAGCGTTGGGTAGACCTAACAGAGTAACTAGATGGCGTTAACACAGAGTCCATATTTTTGTGGGTTGACACATTATTGCATACCACAGCTCAATTCAACCTATGTTTTTGTTGTTTTTCTTTTCTCATGCTCAGCTATAAGTCACACGAAGAGTCTCGCGAGATTCGACAAACTAGTGACTTGAACACTTAGTAGCGGCCCATAAAAAGTGCAACGTTGCTTGATGGGCTGAATCTTTTTGCTTCCATCGTAAAGGTGATTTAGTGCAGAAATTAATAAGAAACCGCTTTTGAGATTGATTAGGAGTGAAAATTACAAGTTCTTGTTATGTTTCGACAGTTTTTGTTGGTACTTGTAATGGTATAGGCGGGGACCAAGTCTCGATGTGTGATGGGTGTAAAACATGTAATGATCATTGCAAGTTGATGGGTGTCTTGTTAATCTGGGACGAAAGTAAATCACGGAACTAAGTTAAACGACCCACAGTATTTAGAATGAAAGAAAGAAAGAAAAGTTGTTTATTTGCGCCAACATGACGCACAACAAAATAAAATCTATACTAATATTATAAAGCTAAAGAGTTTGTTTGTTTGTTCGTTTGAACGCGCTAATCTCAGAAACTACTAGTAGGAATTGAAAAATTATTTTTGTGTTGGATAGTCCATTTATCGAGAAAGGTTATAAGCTATATAACATCACGCTACGACCAATAGGAGCGGAGCATAAATGAAAAATATTGAAAAAACGGGAAAAATGTCCACCTGTGCGAAGCCGGGATGGGCCGCTAGTAAAATTATAAAACAAAACCAAAAAGAAACTATTGAGAAAAATATGCGTCACATCCGCGCAAAACGGCCATCGCTCAGCCTAATGCTGTGTCCCACCCACGTGCCAAACGGAGCCACAGCGCTGGTTTTCAGCGACAGCCGGCGTTGACATGATGACGTCCACCAGTGCAGCAAGTAAAAAGATATAAATAAAACTCAATTTAAGAAAAACAAATAAAATACGCATTATATAAGGAACAATCTGAAACTGTATGATAGATTATAATATTACTAGCGACCCGCCTCGGCTTCGCACGGGTGCAATGTAGATACTAATGTGGGGCATATAAACCTTCCTCTTGAATCACTCTATCTATTGCTGAAAACTGCATTAAAATCCGTTTCGTAGTTTAAAAGACCTAAGCGTACAGACAGCGGGAGCGACTTTGTTTTATAATATGTAAAGATAATATTTGAATATAGCAACATGTTCATTTTCATCCACGGGTGACTATACTTAAGTACGACCGACGCACCTTTTTTTTATAGTTGGAAAATCCTCACGGTTGTCCCTCGCCCGTGGAAGGCGAGGGGGTCTGCCGGACTCTTACCGGCTAAAACCCAACAGTGTTTCTCCTACTGACCGTTCGGCCGGGGTTGCGGGATTCGCAAAAGCGTGCACTGCTACCCCGGCAGGTCCGGCGCACCCTGGGCAGTCAGCCCTGCGATCACGCTGATTGACTATTCTTTTCACTACAGTATGAGCTATTCTCGTAGGTATACCTCGTGCCGACACAAGAGATGAAGATCGTAATATCAGCTTGTAAGCCAGACAGTCTAGGTATTAGCCAGTGGTAACTGGGTTGCGGAGGTCCAATGGTAGTCGCTCCTTGTAAAATACTGGTATTCAGCCACATTTTGTTATACTGGATGCCGACCATAACATAGTTTTTATACAGGCATTGTAAAGTCCCTGATAACTGAATTCCAATTAACCTCGTGGTTCTCAAATAGCCCCATTTTACCGGTACCTATTACTTCTAAAACCGACACAATGGGTGTTACAATCTAAACAATTATCGCGTAAAATGAAGTTACTCACACCTAGGTGTTACACTCACTTGACCCGCTTGAGAATCAAAGGATCCTCCACAATAGAAGAATATCCACAATTTACGAGCATTTCTCACCGCTTCCTGTATCGAGTGCTTTGAAAATAAGTGCTTTTGTTTCGGTTTGTACATTCAATCTGCGGTTTTTCCTTTGATTTTTAGTTACTGACTATTTATTATGTTTTGTTTTGCGGTTTGATGAGACTTAAGGGGCCGGTAAACGATGAATATTTTACGGCAATTGTGTAGCCGGCAATACCCAGCAACTACTTACTATGCTGGTAGCATATTGCTAGCAATAAGCAATGTGTAGCTCAATGAATAACGGTAATTAATTGCAGTCTATTGTCGCCAAGCGGCAGCCATATTCGGCAACACACGACCATACCAGCAATACTGTGACAATTGCCGGGTAACTTGTCAATGTTGTCCTAATATTGACTAGTAATATGACCATATTGACCTAACATTGCCGGCCCTATTTGCCAGTCACACATTGCCGTAAATTGTTGATATCAGCCCCTTTAAAGCCATTTCGCACTGGCGATTAGTTGCTAGTTGTTGACATAAAAGTATATAAAAAAATAAAGTATATTTAATCGGCTATATTTGAAAGCGGAAGCCATATTTGAATTTGTGTATAGTAGGATCACATCTGCTTGTCCAATTTATAGGGATACTCATGTAGGACCACTTTTGTAGAAGAAGGAAATAAACTGTCGTCCAACGAAAATGAAACATTATTATAATGTTAGTTCTCTCTAACCTTTTCTCAACTATATTGGGGTCAGCTTCCAGTCTAACCAGATGCAGCTGAATACCAGTATTTTACACGAAGCGACTGCCATCAGACCTCCGCAACCCAGTTACTGGGCAATGCCGATATCCTAAAGTTAGAGACCGGTTGTCAGACTTTTGGTCTTCTGACTGGGTCTCGATGTGTAACGAATCACCCATCCACGGACTGACCGCGGCTAGCGCAGTTTAACTTTGCAAATCGTATAATCCGCGCGGTAGTTAATAAGCCACGATCCCGTCATATACAGAAGATAGGTAATAACATACATATCATAACATAACATCACGCCTCTATTCCCTGAAGAGTTGGGCAGAGGTGTATAGTAACACCCTTATTTCGCCATTATTTTGAAGTCCCTTGTAATAAGGGGCGAGCCTATTGCCATCAACCGGACACAAATCCAAACTCCGGGCAACTACTGAGGCGTTCCACACGGAAAACCCCAATAACACTTTGCCCGACCTGGGGATTGAACTCAGGACCTCGTGATCAGCAGTCGCGATTGCCAACACTACACCAACGATAGGTCATAAACATCATTATTTTGTACTAGCGGCCCGTCCCGGCTTCGCACAGGTGGACATTTTTCCCGTTTTTGCAACATTTTTCACTTATGCTCCGCTCCTATTGGTCGTAGCGTGATGTTATATAGCTTATAACCTTTCTCGATAAATGGACTATCCAACACAAAAATATTTTTTCAATTCCAACCAGTAGTTCCTGAGATTAGCGCGTTCAAACAAACTAACTCTTCAGCTTTATAATATTAGTATAGATTCGCAAAATAGCCAGCTACTTACAAAAAATTTAAACTAATACACCACAACTATGTAATAATAATGTAAGTCTAACTTTTACTGCAGTGTATTTACGGAGCTAAGCGATTTTTCCTAAAGTTTTATACTGGCCAGCGTAACATGAGGAGTACATACTGAAAGCAAAGACGTAATAAAAATTGGAAACACACGGCCATATTTTACTGAGACCGAAACGCTATGCACCAAAAGACATGCTACTGTTTGTGAAAAGCGCGAAAACTCAAGGTGTATACAACATCCAGCTCGTGAGAGACTCGTGGCTTTACTAACCGCGCGGATCATACGATTTGCGAGGTTAAGCTGCGCTTGCCGCCGTTAGTCCATGGATGGGTGACCATTCGTTACACATCGAGACCCCTCCGTGCCTCGGAGAGCATATTAAACAGTCGGTCCCGGGTGTCATACGAATACCTATCGTTATACCTGTCGTTACGGGAAATGTTAAAAGCCAAGTCAAGAACTCCACAACCTCATCCCACCGGCCCCTTTCTACCATCGGACATCTAGACGCACTGCAATTTACCATCCTTACTTAGTTGCCATTCCACCAATTCGCACTAAGCGCTTCCAAACATCCTTCATAATGCGCACTGCAAAAGAGTGGAACTCACTACCTGCGTCTGTGTTCCCGAACGCATTCAACCTGAATCTCTTCAAAGTTAGAGTTAACAGGCTTCTTCTGGGTAAGCTCACTCCATCGTAGACTGTCTCTGTCTCCTCTGACCTAGACTAGAGTCAAGAGAAAATCCATTTCAAATTTAAAAAAAAAAACTGTTTCAGAAGTCGGTGCATTCAATTTGGTTCAGCATGGATTAGCAGTTTAGCACCGACTCCTGAAATTGTTAAATTTATAATATGGTAATTATATTCTTTATTGTATTCTTTTTTTCGTGTTTTTGAAGTCGGTTTTATTTTTGTTAAAATGTGTTCAATTTCTATCGCTGCATTTTATTCTATAAATTCAAATCATTAGCGGTCCCTTCTTAATTTCCAGCCCGTATGTCTCCCACACAGTTGGCGCAGAACTTATTGGAGTGTTTTCCTTTAAATTTAGGGCACAGAACGTGACCTACAGGGGACGTTTGTAGACGAATTACGAGCTAAGTTTACAGGCCGCCCGGAATATAGCCGAGTTAGAAGGTATAATGTGACGCAGTGGGAAACTTGGAACCATTGCTTGCTCGTTTGTGATTTGTTGGGTCCCAAAGGGGTTTACCGATTTTGGGTGTTCTAATATGTTTTGCAAGATCGGTTTTGTGCTTGTGAATATGTGAATAGAGTGTATAATGGCCAAATTCTAGAACGGTACTCAATTTTAAAGATTCATGATGTCTCTGTCACGTTTAGGTGAAGTGATAGTGACAGCACGATACCTAACGGCAATTTATTTAAGTAGCGTTTGAGAATTTGGCCATAAGGTTGTATTTTTTTTAAATTACGTTGCCCCACACTAAGATTTCTCCTGTATCGTGGGTGCGTTTACAGACACAAATCTTCACATGCACAAACATCCAGACCCAAAACAACTATCTGTAGGCCATACAAATATTTGTTCCGTGCGGGAATCGAACCCACGACCTAGACAAAATCAAACTGGTTGCTATTTTAATTGTATAATTTATTTTTATAAAGCCATTTATTTTAGATTCTATGAGTAAGTACCTAAACTCACACACTGACCTATTTACTTTTAAATTTTTGGGAAAACGTATACTTTTGCAATGTTTGTAAATATGTGAGCACCATGTATCTATCACATAATTAATTTGTCATTGTTTCATTATTTTTTTACCTTTTGTGGTATAGTAATTTTATTCTAGGTGCATCGTCTTCACATAATTATAATTGTATAATTAATGTACCTATAAAAAATATTGTAAGACATTTTAAAAGAGTAACGGTGGAGTTTCTTGCCCATTCTTCTCCATACGAAACTACCTTTTGGAAGGACTAGAATCAATTCTATTTTCTTTGTAACTTTAACGTTCAAAAGTGCCTTTTATGTGCCTAATTGAAATAAATACTTTGACTTTGACCCGTAGCGCAGAAGCCGACTGCTCAGCCACTGCACCAAACAATGTTTTAATCACACTCTGTTCATCAATCAATAATCCCTTCCACCGTTTATTGTAGCATTCATTGGGGGATCTATGTGCAGAAGTGGATAATCTAAGACACTACTGGCTTATGGCGAAGGAAACTATTGTGAGGAAACCCTGACTTAATCGTCTGAATCACCAACACGCACGGTGAATAAGCGTGGTGAAGAATGCTGGTTCATTTACCTTAACAGCTGGTATTATCGACAATAGTCATAAAAAAACCATCGTGGGACGCCTAGCAAATGTGAAACACCGAAAAAATTTAGTAAAAAAAATACTGGCCGAATCAAACCGAAGAGAGCCGACGAGTTCCGAAGGTCTGCCGTCGTGTATCTGCCATCACGAGCGTCGCCACGCAACAGCCACACATGTTTCACATTAAAAGATTTTTAACTCCCGACAAAAAAGAGTGGTATTATAAGTTTGAAGCCTATTTCTGTCTGTTTGGCATCGTAACACCCAAATAGATGAACCGATTTCAATGCGTTTTTCTTATTTGAAAGCTGGTTTTATACCAAATCTTTTAGAATAAATTGACACAATAATATTTTTCAACTCTCGTAAATAAATCACGTTGCTTGTTATTCAGTTACTAGCTAGTTAACTAAGCTGAGAACTTTACAGATCGCTCATATGTTTATAATAGTTGGAAAGTTAGGTGTTAGGTCTAAGTGGTGTATATTAGGAATGTTTGGTAACTTCTAATAGTACTCAAGGGGCTGTTATTCAAATTATGTTTTGAGATTTAATATACAGGGTGACTGGTAATTTAATATACAGGGTGACTGGTAATTCGATCTATTTCTTGAAAAGGGTTATCTATACAAGAGATTATTGGCAACAAATTAACCCCATCAACTGTGGGTCGAAAATGAGCGGTTTCCGAGATATCGGGGTTATAAGATGCCAAGTGTCAAACATTTTTTTTCCAAAAATTCGTAACGGTTTTTGAAAAAATTGCAATTAAAAAAACCGGCCAAGTGCGAGTCGGACTCGCGCACGAAGGGTTTATCTATAAAAACGGCAAAAAAATCACGTTTGTTGTATGGGTGCCCCCCTTAAATATTTGTTTTATTCAGTTTTTTAGTATTTGTTGTTATAGCGGCAACAGAAATAGATCATCTGTGAAAATTTCAACTGTCTAACTATCACGGTTCATGAGATACAGCCTGGTGACAGACGGACGGACGGACGGACGGACAGCTGAGTCTTTATAATACAGTCCCGTTTTACCCTTTGGATACGGAACCCTAAAAA
This sequence comes from Amphipyra berbera, assembly GCA_910594945.2. Taxonomy (NCBI): domain Eukaryota; kingdom Metazoa; phylum Arthropoda; class Insecta; order Lepidoptera; family Noctuidae; genus Amphipyra; species Amphipyra berbera. The sequence goes on along the minus strand of OU343129.1, from coordinate 19,070,177 downwards.
TAAGTTAATGGTGGTCAATTTGTTGTTAATGATTTCTAGTATAACACCTTTCAACGAATAAGTCGAATTACCAGGCAGCCTGTAGTAGACCGACAGTCTTTGGTGTGTTAAGCGTTTCGTATTGTCTTATGGTAAAATAAAAATCTAAGCCTTCTTGGTCTAGTGGACACAAGCGTGAACGTTGAGCATGGGGGCCTAGGGTTCGATCCCCAGGTCGGGCAAAGTGATATTGGGTTTTTCTATTAGGAATTTCTCAGTACCAGCGTCTGGATTTGTGCCCGGTAAATGGCAATAGGCTCGTCCCGTATTACATGGGACCTAAACGACGAAACGAGGGTGTACTAATAACACCTCTGCCTGAACCCTTCGGGGAATACAGGCGTGATGGTATGCTATTATGTTATGTAGCCTTCTTTTCGTCAGCCTCACCTGCCAGCAGCCTGCTACTACCATAATGAGCCCATTATTGTCCCACTGCTGGGCACGGGCCTCTTCTCAAAATAACTGTGAAGTTTCGCCAGTAAATATAAAAGACATACAACAGAATCTTGTAGGGGTGCATCTATCATTACAGTTATAGCTAATATCGGTATGTCAGGATTGTGAGGATAGTAAATAAAGTAAACGAAACTAACATAGACTCTCCACCACGGAGAGTGCTTTTAATTAGGTTAGTGATTAGTTACAGAAGCTAGTTCACAACATATCACAACATAATAATTAACACAAGATCAGAAAATGAGGACAAGCAAACCAGATATAAAAGGTCAAACTTCTTCAGTTGTTCGACGTGGAATCCTCTGCTCCGTCGAATGACCAGTGTTTTTATAACTTCGGGTACGTTGACTCATCTTGACGGTTACCCTCCTATGTCAACATTGTCCAGTGTTACCCGCTACCGATAACATAAATTCGATGTAACCCTTTAAAATGTTAATTTAATTTCCTTTAAAACGCAATAACATTACCAGCAAGCAAGTAGTTTAAGTCCGTGTAGCATTATAAACTTGTATACTTAGTTTACACTTAACACTAACTTAGTGAAGCTTACGTCGTGTAGTGGCGATTTACATAGACGTGACCTAAACTGTACTAACCAATTTAACTTTAAGGAAATATTGCTATGTATATAAGGAAATATTGATATGTAGTACCAAGGATCGAAGGACCAGTTACTGTCTATACAACCTTATTTTTTGTTTACTCGAAAAGGTATTATTGTACTTTATTCATTAACTTACATACTAATTACATTTTTAAATATTTCTATAAAAAATATTTAAAAAAAAATTAAAAATATAAAAAATAGTAGCCCACCGGCATCAGGAACAGGATCCAAGCTTTATTGTACTCCGTTTATTCATTGTATATACATATTTCTTTACATTTTTAAATATTTCTATAAAAAATATAAAAAAAACATTTAAAAATATAATAAATAGTAGCCCACCGGCATCGGGAACAGGGTCCAAGCTACCGGTGGTCAGGGCCTCAGAGAGAGGAACTTCCTGACAATACGTGCCGTGTCCAGAAGTACCGCTTTCTGTATCAGGCCCTTGACCCAGCTGCCCAACGAGAGCCTCGTCAGATATTGGTCGAGGCTCTTGGCTATTAAGCCATTGGCCGTAACGACTATCGGCACAATGACTGCTGAGTCAACTTCCCACATGTCGACAACCTCGTGTGCCAAGTCTTGATACTTAATTTCTTTATCTTTCTCGGCTTTCACAAGGTTCTCGTCATGTGGGACAGTGATATCAACAATCATTGTGAGACGCTCTGATCGATCTATCACCACTATGTCAGACTTAATGGCGACAATAGTCTTGTCGGTGATGATAGATCGATCCCAGTACAATGTGATATGACCATTCTCGAGAACTGGGTCGGGCACATATTTGTAGTATGGTACTTCTGCGTCCACAAGGTTGTATTTCAGAGCAAGTTGCTGGTGGATAATCCTAGCCACTAGGTTGTCTCTGTGCAAATACTCGCCGTTAGCAAGACGAGAACAACCAGAAATAATATGTCGAATGGATTCACCGGGACAGTGACATGCCCGACAGATGTCAACCGTGCCGTACTTCACTTCCTTCGTCCTTTATTGTACTCATTATTATTGTACTCATCAGTATGAATAACTTTTAAGGTCTATCCATACTTATCAGAGCCATGTCATGGCTGGGACCGGGCCGGAGATCACCATCGCATTCATTTTGTACTGAAGCAAGAGCTCCGTCGCTTCCGGGTTGGTCACTGACGCTAACTGACCAGCACTGACCGACTGAGGTCTTGCTTCGGTAGAGCTTTACTATGGGACCAACACTGAACTGTTCCATACACATTTTGTCGAGTTACGTGAACACAAATGTAAGGAACAGCTGTATTTTTTTCGCGATTTCGGGGTTGTTCCCATAGTAAAAGTTGTTCATAATGATGAGTAAAATTACCCCTTTCGGGTTTAGGATATACAAAAAATACGGTTGTATACTATATCTACAAACATAATAAAACTCTAAACTTTCCATTTCTGTCAATCTGTACATTGAAGATATTTATAAAAACAATCATAAAGGGGATGTGGGAATAAGTAATAAAAAGCATTAATAAGATTTTTGTCTGTTTGTTTGTGCACGCATCACGTTAAAACTACCAAAGTCTTCTTCTTTTCGTGTGGTTAGTGACTAACCTGGTGTCAGATCTTATACCGGCCCTCGACCTCTGACTTGGCTTCACATGCCGTCGAGAAATATCTCTCAGGCGGTTTCCTCACGATGCTTTCCTTCACCGTTTTTAAGCAACTGAAAATTATACAATACGCACATGAATCCGAAAAGTCAGAGGTGCGTGCCTTGGGTTCTCGAGACCTATGACTTGGCAGTCCGACGGTCACACCACTAGGCTATCACTGCTGTTACTACCAAAAGAAGATTTGGTGCCCTTTACTTGGCGAGCAACAAAAACCAAAAATATACTAAAAATACTTCTCTTCCTCGTTAACGCCAAACACAAACTCCTCACCAATTGTAATTCTAGTCACAGTCCAAAGAAAAACCACCCAAACATTTCTTGTCTGGCCAAACAGAATAGCATTTACAAATTTGTCCACGACCGACATGGAATTATTCTGGGAATCTTAATAAATTGGGAGCAATTTTAGGTAAATGAGTTCCGCCCTGCGACGGTGGAATCGGAAAGGGCGGGTACCCTTCGCCTTTAATTTGGATTAGGGTCTGAGCACAGTAGAAGTTATGTTTTTATACATAACATAATATCACGCCTGTATTCCCTGAAGCTTTGGGCAGAGGTGTATAGTCACACCCTTATTTCGCCGTTATTATTAAGTCCCATGTATAATCCAAACTCCAGGCAGCTACTGAGGAATTCCATACAAAAAAACTAAATAACACTTTGCCCGACCTGGGGATCGAACCCAGGATCTCACGACCAGCAGTCGCGCTTGCCACCACTAGATCAACGAGGCAGTTCTGATTTTTATTATCATGTTATTTGTTGGAATCCAGAAGGAAGTTGGAGCTGGAATAAGATTCTTCATCTCTCATTCTATTCTAGCTCATACGAGAATAGCATAGCGTGGTGCGAAAATTAGCTAGTCAGCAAGGTAGGTACTCAGTAGCGAGGCTAACTGCCCAGGGTGCGCCGGACGTACTTAACTCTCGACACTGGAGGCTCTTTTCAAGAAAAGATTGTATCTGAAAAGCAACTCTATAGAGCAACTATAAATCTCCTATCACAACGCCAGAAGATTAAAAAATAATCCAAAAATACTGTGGCGACATCTACCACGCCACAAGACGCAGCACGACGATTGTCTGACTACAGCGACAATAATGACAACTTACAAATATGACGTCACAGAATCCTGCATCGCGATATCAAGATTTCACACGCAGATACTGTATATATACAACTTTCCAACATTATCCGTTGGGTCCCTGATCCACCATGCTCACGCTCACGTCTTTTCTGACTCCGCAGTTACACCGATAATTCAGCCCTCATCAAGCTGTTTCCCGCCCAGTCCTCTCGCCAGCAACGCCCTAAGCCAAGGTCCGAGTCCCGTTAGGGGTCGCCCTTAGTGCTGTTGTTGCTAGCTAGTCATGATGGTAGTAGTAGTAATAGTAGTTAGCTTATTGATTGGAAACCCTTCAGGTCTCGCCAATATCTGTCCGGTTAAGTAGAAACGGTCCGAAGACCATCTACAAGCAGTCGAATAGAAAAAAAAATTAACATGGGATAATTCCGATAATTACGAATTTCTAATAATTCAGGAAATATTTTTTGCTCTGGTAACGTAATAATACTAGAATGTGTAATGCAATATAATGTAATGTTGCCAGAGCAAAAAATATTGTCTGGTTTAGTAGGAATTCGTAATTTTCGGAATAGTTCCATGTTCATAATTGAACTAAAGCACTATAAATACAACTTCCCAACATCAACGGTTGAGCATAGTCAGGTTACGTAGAAAAGGTCCGCAAGACCATCTACAATAGTCGAATAGGAAAAAAAAAAAAAAAACAACGGTTGAGCAGTGGCCCACTAGACATAAGACCCGCCTGGTCGGAAGATCCTTTTCGTTGGAGGAACACCACACCTCTTTCCTCCATACCACTAAAGCAAAGAATGCCTTTCTGAACGCATCTTAATCCTTTAATTCGGTTTAATAAACGTTTGATGAGGCCTGTAGATTTTCGCATGCCGCCACCAACATTCTGAGCAATACAATATGTATGAATCTATAAAATTTCTCCCGATAAACGTGGAATGGTTGCTGGTTTTACCTTTTTAATACCATAAAAAGATAGGTATCGGATTTGATTTAAACGGTACAGAATTGAGCATACAATATTGTATTTGTTTTAGTAGATAATCAATGCTGGTAGTAAATACGTATCGTTGTTTAGATTACATAGATTTGATACTTACTTACAGTGCGGCCATCGAGAGAATGCGTTCTTGATAGATAGCGTTTCATACATATACCTATACAACGTGTTACATAATTCCCCATGAAAAATGTAAATAATCAAGTAGTATTTTATGGGTGTTGTGATTTACCTCTCAGAGGAAATTAGGTAAGAATGTAAATAACTTTCTGGGTAGTCGACTCTTTAGTTTTATGTTTTCAGGGTTGCGTTTCAATGGTGATTATCCAAATTCTTTTTTTTTGGTCTTACAACGATTTTCAAATATTGTCAATAGACTCTTTACATGAAACCTTTTAACTCTCTTTCGGCTTTAGGGGTATTTTTGTAACACGTTGTATAACGTGAACCGTTACACATCGAAACCCCTCCGTGCTTCGGAGAGCACGTTAAACCATCAGTCCCAAGTATCAAAAGAATACCTATGACAATCGTTACATAGTCAGAAGCCCGAAAGACTGACAACCGGCCTAACCTTAGGATATCGGCATTACCCTGTAACTGGGTAGAGGAGGTCTGATGGCAGTCGCTTCGTGTAAAATACTGGTATTCAGACGCATCTGATTATACTGGAAGCTGACCCCGTAGTTGGGGTAAGGCTAGGCAGAACTTCTTCTTTTCGTGTGGTTAGTGACTAATCTGGTGTCAGAGTTTTTATGCCGCCCATGGGCCTCTGACTTGGCTTCACATGCCGTCGAGAAATATCTCTCAGGCATGCCGGTTTCCTCACGATGTTTTCCTTCACCGTTTTTAAGCAAGTGATAATTATACAATACGCACATGAATCCGAAAAGTCAGAGATGCGTGCCTTGGGTTCGAACTCGAGACCTATGACTTGGCAGTTCGACGGTCACACCACTAGGCTATCACAAAACGCAGAACGACATTTCACCTGAACGCGAGAAACCAAACCATCAGTCTCAGTTTCTTAACTCTTCTGCCCCACGGTAACTCTTCTATAAAACAGAAGTAATACGTAATGAGAACCCTTGCTTGGCGATCACGTAGCAAAGAAATAAGCCCCAACAACATTAAAACTTGAGTATAACACGTGTACAGGTACATTAGACAAACATAATTAGACATATAGAAAAATTACTAAATCATCCTTAAGTTAAGGGAGTAAGGGTTAAAATTGAATGGCATATAGTGTGGAAAAACGCAACGCCATTGTTATGCGTTTCAGGCAAGTCTTGGGATTGTGACATACGATCCTTTAGAATGGCGAGTAAAATGCTCAGGTGTAACTTTAAATAAAATTAAACTATTCGTTATTTTCAAGATCGTCAAATCTTTTAACAACGTACTCCACAAAGAGTACCAATAAATAGCAACATGCGATTAGCGCCTTAGCTATTCCCCAAATAGCACCGATCAACATTTTAATCGCGTCACTTGGGGGCTTGGTTCGTAGTTTTTTTTTTTTTCTCTTGTAGCACTACCGTGAAGAATTTCTAGTGACGAGTGTTTTTTTTTAGAATTTTATATAAAATAAGTATATCGCTAAAAGTTAGCAGTACCTACGTTTATTGATCATATACATTTTTCTTAAGTTAACTTTTTAGTTCAAGATAGAGTTCTTGTAGAGTATAGCTTTTGCATTCAAAACCATTTTTTTTACAAGTTTTTATTTAACTTACAATGTGTGTGTGTTAGTTAGTTTGTTTGTTTAGGTCAAATATTGCAACTTACATACGTACGTAAATAAACAAGAATACAATATTATGTAACTTGATCATGACACAAGTAATTCAAGATTTTTTTTTAGGTATTTCATAAAATAAATTTACGGGTAAATCTCGCGACATATCATATTATATAAATCATATAAATTGTATAATGTAATAAATGGATGAGTTTGATTTAATTTAAACTTTATTTTCTTCTTTTTTAGAGCATTTAAATAAAAGCTTGTTTTTAAAATGTTTTTTTTACTATTAATTTTAAAGTCAGCCAACAAGCTCTTCATCCTACCGGCCGGTAAATCTCGCCAAGACACGCCTAATTTGGCTTTATGAGTGTGGCTTAAGGCGAGCCTCCGAGTAATGTACGAGTAAACTAACCTTCCATAGCAATATACATACGTTACAGTTTACGAGACCGTGCCACCAAGACGGATATACGGGTACCGCTGTATTTTTCTGTTAAATTTAATCTATAACAAGAAAATAACATAAAGACAATATTTCGAATAAGTTTGTTCTGCCTTTTCCCAACTATGTTGGGGTCCGTTTTCAGTCTAACCGGATGCGGCTGAATACCAGTATTTTACTCGGAGCGTCTGCCATCAGTTACTGGGCAATACCGATATTCTAAGCATAGACCGGTTGTCAGATTTTCGGGCTTCTGACTTCCCGTAACGAAAGTCATACGTATTCGTATGACACCCGGGACCGATAAGTTAACGTGCTCTCCGAGGCACGGAGGAATCTCGATGTGTAACGAAAGGTCATCCATCCACGAACTGGCCGCGGTAAGCGCAGCTTAACCTCGCAAATTGTATAATCCGCGTGGTTGGTACCTTATTAGCCATGAACCCCTCCACGAGTATTTCGAATAAGTAACACAATGAAAACTAGAGTTATCGTTCTATGTATATTTTAAAAGGTCTAGTTGTCTATACAGAGTGAACTCGTATTTGACGTATTCCCTTTAAGTCGTGTTAGTGTGTCTTATATGCAACAAATTAGCACCCCATGTACCCTAGCCGAAAGTCAGTAGATTTCAAGAATATTCAAATTTTGTAGTTTTTTGAAAAATACCCAATATTCGTTATTGCATACTAGCTGCCCGGACAGACTTCGTTCTGTCAAAAGTTATTGGCATGTAGTGGGAAAAGAAAAGTGTTGTTTTTACTATTTTCCACGCAATTTTTATGTTTTTTCTCTCCATAAGAACCTTCCTTGTGCCTTAAGGAATATATTAACAAAAAAAATGCCGAATTGGTTGAGCCGTTCTCAAGTTTTGCGCTTAGCAACACATTTGGCGATTCATTTTTATTTATATAGATTATTTACATAGTGTCAAATTGAATGGCTTTGATTTCCATATTAAAGGAAAACGTCGAATACGAGTTCACCCTGTCTGTTAGTTTTGACGAACAAAAATGTTTACATTGACAAACAGCAACCAGGATTGTCTTTTCGAATTTATGTGTGGATCAGATGTTTATCATTTGCGTTAACGGTGAAGGAAACCCGCATACACGAGCTGTCTTCAAAAAAAATCTCGATGGTTTGTGTAGTCCACCATCCGGACCACGCCAGCGTGGTGGACTAATAGCCGATTCCCATGATTTACCGAACGTTATTGGTTTAAATTAAGATTTTTATTTCTTTACCAATAATGAAGAAAAGAGGGGATAGCTTTGCATAGTAGACCCTCCCATACTTTAGTAGCTATCACAGGTAAAATTAACTAACGAGTATATTTATATGCCCCAGTTTGGCAATAAAAAAGCTACCACTGGTTAGCAAAACGATTTGTTTTTGACCATAGACACCGAGCATAAGGTCTGAAACTTTCTCATTCTGAGAAAAGGCCCGTGCCCAGCTGTGGGACAGTAATCTGTTGATTATGGTAGAAATGTAGGAGTTTTTAAATTATTATGTACCTATATAAAATTCCAGTATCGAATTTATTCTACTTCCTAAACTTTGGTTTACAAATATAACTTTAATTATGTTATTTAATATCTGCACATGAAGGTCTTTAGTTACATTCCATAGAACAATGACGTAATTACAAAAAAAGTCGAAATTGACATTTTGATGTCACTTTCACTTTCTCGTTTTGAAAGTTCTGTCTAAAGAAAAACGACAGAATTGTTCATAACAGTAGTTTTCGATAGAGGGCGTGAATGTCGTTGGAGAATCGGCTCAGTTTTTGCAATATTACGGAGAAATATCGGCAGATAAGACCCTTCTCCTGAAAAATTGCGAAAATGTAATTACGTCATTGTTCTGTTGGATGAGCGATATAATCAAGACACAAATTCAGTAATATTGCTTACGACACACACCCACGCAAATCAGTATGACGTGAATGAATAAACCTAACTCACACTGACACGCTCATGTAAAACAATATTCACAACAATTAAAACACTACACATATGTAATAAGGCGTTATCTATCTTCGCGGTGACAGCATATACACCGTACGTCGTCGGTGACACTGACATGTAGGGTGACAACATGGGACCGCGTCTCGGATTATATCAATTTTGTTACTGTCTCCGTAAATGCTAGATGGGGATCAGGTGTGTAAGAAACTAAATGATATAAAATTTATGATGACACATGCTTAAGTAGCTGTAGTGCGATGTAACCTTGGGGCCACATTGGCGTGATTCGCACGAATGTTCGCGTTATCGCGACAACACGCCAGAAATGATCGTATAACAGTTTTTTTTTAATATGCAACTGCCGTTTCTACGTCACCGGGCAGTTATTGGCGAGACCTGAAGGGTCTCCAATCAATGGGGACGAGAGTAAAATACTTAACCTAAGCTAACTACTATTACTACTACTAACAGCATGACTAGCTAGCAACAACAGCACTAGGGCGACCCCAAGGGGGACTCGGACCTCGGCTTAGAGTGTTGCTTGCGAGAGGACTGGGAGGGAGACAGCTTGATGGGGGCTGTATTAACGGTACGAGATCGTGTAACAGTGTCACAGTTTAGCCATTTCATACAGTTGTCCATAGGCGTATTGAGGATGGGGCAGATGGGCAGCTTACCTCACCCTGGTACTGGAAAGAATAGGTAAATGGTCCAGATTCAGCCAACTTGCCACCCATATCCACAGAACAATTACCCAAAATAGGCAAACCAATGCCCGACTCCGTCTATACTTATTTGGATCTTAAAAATAAGGTTATGGGGCATAATTGCTCCATTATCCTATTCTGCACTTCCAGATTTATTGAAGACATATATTTACTGTCACTGAATTTGCCCCACTCTAGACAAAATCTTGGCTAGGCCCACGGTTGTCCATTGCGGGGACGTCATCTCCCGAGCTGCCTTCAAATCTGTCACGTCATCTCCCGAATTCCTTAAAAAACTGTCATTGCCAAACTCTTGATGAACCACTGTATGGAATAGATTAGTCACGCTGTGACAGTGTGGCGCCAACATGAGAAACTCACCTCGTTCTCGACTGTCAACTTGAAACCTATCGTGACATAATGTGGATAAAAACTATGCACTATTGGTTATGCTGTCGACGGTGCGTAAGTAACTTTATTATCCACTAGGTGACTAGCTATTGCCCACGGTTTCCATAAAATTCATACTTCAGTAACGTAAACGTATGCTGCGTCCAGACCTGCCGAATGCGCCGCTCGCGAGCCGCTTGCGAACTGCGCGCGTGCTGCTCGCGTGCAGTTACAGCGTACGTTTGGTGCGCCGCTCTAGTGCAACTCCGGCCAGGCTCGAGTGGGGCTCGCGCGCCGCTCGTGCGCACATAGCTTCTTTCGCGTTTGAACTATGAGCCTCAGTTGTGAATTTGCTTCCGAAGATGTCGGACTATACGACTGCCGTTAGCATAATTGCTGCAGCATCAGCTATTTTATTACTGACAAAAACTAAAAGGAAAAATCGAAGACGTTGGTGGCAGGTTCCACGAGCGGCACGCGCGCACCACCTGCGCCGCTCGCGTACGGCGCGTAGCTTGCGCGCGAGTGGCGCGCGGACTGCGCGCGAGCTTCGTACGAACATGAAATGCACGCGCGCAGTTCGCGAGCAGCGCATTCGCGGCGCGTTCGTCAGGTCTGGACGCACCATAACGTTAATGTAAGTGAATTTAGAATCGGAAATACTCGTTTCGCACATACTATTTAATTAAATTGAAAACTTTATTCATATCTATGTCTGATACAATTTGTGCATATCACAAAAAAAAACCATAATGTTACAGGACAGTTGTATTTTCGATTCAAAATTCATTCATATTTTATGTTTACGTCACTAACGTCACAACTTTCGTACTAAGCCTAGTTCTTATTTGACGACCTTACACAATATATATATATGATGAAAATAGGATAATATACAAGGTTAGTCAGAAAGGGGGTACTAAGCCGCGGGCCACTTTAATGTATCACTGATGATTGTTTTAAAGAAAGTGTAAAAATTTCACAATTCGATAAAAGAAAAACCATGCAAACTGATGTTTATTTTAGTTTTTACAAAAATTCTTCATCCGTGTTTTAGTTATGAATTCAGAAAATGAAGCTTCTAATTCGTGACCCCAAATATGACCTAAAATGTAAACACACGATCATATCTGAGGATAGATAGAATTTAGCGTATTTTTATGAAATCTTTGAACAGCTATTTCTCTTAAACTAATTACTTTTGGGGAAAGTTGTAGAACAAAAGTTATCCATTACTATTGGTACTTTAATACCTTTTCGGCTTAGTACCCCCTTTCTGACTAACCTTGTATATTATCCTATTTTCATCATAAAAATTTAGACAGTCATGCAAAACCAGACAGCCACAAAAAAAATAATAAACTGTTCATAGCACTGAATATTTCAGTCCGTCTGTATCGGAACGTGTTTTTTTCAGTCCATCGGAGCTTTGTTCCAATGTAGACTAATACCTACTCGATAAAAACAATAGACTTTCATAGTAATACATTTTTTATTGTAACTGGTCCGAATGTTTCCATTTTTCATTATAAATGGCGGTGTTTGGTTGTGTGTTTGTTTTGTTATTTTGTGACCAGTTATTGGATTGTGTTATAGTGTATAGTGCGGCCGTTACAATTTGGTATAAAAGGTAAACAAACCTTTGATCGTATAATTATTTAATGCATAACTATGGTTTTGATATTTTTCCTGAACATGTAATTCTATTTATTTGACATATGCTCTATTTGTATCTGTCTAAGGATCGATTTGTCAATTGTCAGATGACTTTAATATAAGGAATAAATATGGCGGGTTGACATGTTTTCTATACAAAAGCTGTCAAACCGCCATATTTATTCCTCAGATAAAAGTTATTAGAGTTAGGCTCGATTTTACCAATGTCGGATAGCGTTTATCCAAGGAATAAGTTAGATGTTTTGACAGAATTTATATACAAAATCTGTCAAGTCGTCAAATTTATTCCTAAGATAAAAGTTATGCGACGTTGCTGAAATCCACACCGAAAAGTGATTTTTCAACCACCGGATAACTTATCTGAGAAATAAGTTGGCTATTTTGACAGATTTTCTACATAAAAGCTGTCAAAGCGTGTTATTTATCCCTCAGATAAACGTTATCTGACGAATGAAAAATCTGCCCTTTAAATGATGAAAAATCAGACCAAAATTGTAATAATTTTAACATAAATAATTTTACTAATATTCTATTTCAAATTCTTGTTGTAAATCATTTTTTGCATGTCAGTTAAGGCAAAATATGTGGAACTGAATTATTGAGACTGAATCATTCTGTCTGTACCCATATTTTTTGCGAAATAAATAAATCTAAAATTAATTTTCATTAAAGATTACAAACACACATTTTTAAACGTTTGAAGAATAAAGAGTGGTTAATCCTATTCATGGTGCAGGGACAGAATACATTGAAGAACTTGAGAGAGGCATTTGCCCAGCAGTGGGACAACATAGTCTTGACATAAAAAGATGTCCATTCCGGAAGATACACGGTGCATCTTTAATGGTTCAGTTAAATAACAAACTTCAGACTAACTCAGAAAATTTTAAATAAAAATCAAAGTAGAAATACAAGCTCTCTTTTAACATTTTGATGTAACAAAAGAGCTCTATCTTTATTTAAACAATTAAAAATAAATGCAACTCTAAGCTGCAGTTCTTTGCATTCAGCAAACGTATTCCATCGAGTCTCTACTCTCTACAAAGACTCTACTTTGTCACTGTCGTTTGCTCTACATCTCATTTACAGTGTCTCTACAATTATAGAGACGGGAAGCTCTCTGTTTAATATGCAAATTAAAATTGTAGAGCTTATGATGTTGAGAATTTTCTTGTTATATTTTTTTTCGTGGAAACGTAGAGTGGTCTTGTGGGAATTAAAAGAAAATAGTTTTTTTTTAATAAAAACTGAAATGGTTGTTATAAAGAAGTGAAGATAATTATTATAAGTTCATTAAAAATACAACGTATAGTCCAGCCGTTTTAGTATTGTACAAGAGGTAAACAAAAAATACTCGTGAAACATTCAAGCGCTAAAACCACTAGCAAATTTTCTTACGCAAGTTGACTTGCGCAACCGCCTTTGAACTCGTGGGTAGACGCATCTACAGCAAGTCAACTTTTGCAAGTTTTACGATCTAAGCGAGCGATGGAGCGCAATAACTTGCACAAAAAAACTTGGTAACAGATTTGGTGCTATAAACAATTTTAGAAAACGTTAACACTTATTATTTAATTATATTTGTTTACTTTACTTTAACACGAAAAAAGTATGGCGTGTAAACATTACACATAGAGACTTCTCCGTGCCCCTGAGAGCTCCTTAAAGGTCAAAGCACACATATCAACTCGGAAAGGGATCGTCACCGTATGAACTCGAGCCGTTCAGTATTCTTTGTATGAAACTCCCTACTGCAACGCACACTAATCGGAATCGTAACGTAATCGCCTCGCCTCGGGACAAGCTCACAAACCGCGGTGCGGTACGTGGTCAACTTGGTTCCTGCGCTTACGGCTCGTCGTCCCCGCGCTTACGTCTCTCCGCCGTAGCCGAGTCGACCTATCGGAGCTGCTGATCCGCTTTGGTTACGTGCTTACGTTAGGTTGACGCCTGTTTGACGGCGAGGCGAAAGGCGTTACGGTGATGATCCCTTTCCGAGTTGATATGTGTGCTTGACCATAAACCGTCGATCTCGTGTGTCATAAGAATACCTATGACAGTCGCTAGGAGTAGTCTGAAGTCCGAAAATCTAACAACCGCTCTAACCTTAGGATATCGGCATTGCCCAGTAACTGGGTGGCGGAAGTCTAATGGCAGTCGCTCCGTGTAAAATACTGGTATTCAGCTGCATCTGGTTAGACTGGAAGCTGACCCCAACATAGTTGGGAAAATGCTAGGAGGAAGAAGAATGGCGTGTAAACGCAAAACGGTGTTCAGCACAGCAGCAGCCTCTGTAAAACCGGAACTGTAATGTAGGTATATTTATCTATCTAATACTTTTAAACAAGCAATTCTTGTATATATAGGTATATAATCTGAATCTCGGAAACAACGATTTTCATGAAATTTAGTAGGCAGGGGGTTTCGGGGGCGATAAATCGATCTAGCTAGGTTTCATTTTTAGAAGACTTCGATTTACAAAAAAAAAACCGAGCGAAGCTTGGTCATCCAGGTACTATTAATAATTAATATAAACAAGTGGGTAGAACAAAATATGAGTTAAGTCACGTAATGGCTAAGCATTGTACAGCAGTCGGCGAATACACTAGTTTCTAATAAGGCGTGTTTTACTTCCTCTCTCATATTCAACAGTGGCGACGAGGATGGGATGTACAGAATAATCAAGCTAAGACAACAGCCTTCACAGTTATTTCTTTTTGTCCCCTTTTTAAATCATCTTAAGACGTAGATTTCTCTTCATCTTAACCTTTTTTATACCCTTCCAGTGTATTTCCTCTTCAAACCCTATTTTATTAAATAATTTAACACTCCCTTACTTCTTTTTTCTTTTCGTGTGGTTAGTGACTAACCTGGTGTCATGAGTTTATGCCGCCCATAGGCCTCTGACTTGGCTTCACGTGCCGTCGAGAAATATCTCTCAGGCATGCTGGTTTCCTCACGACATTTTCCTTCACCTACATGAAACTGAAAAGTCAGAAGTGCGTACCTTGGGTTCGAACTCGAGACCTATGATTTGGCAGTCCGACGGTCACACCACAAGGCTATCACTGCTACCACTGAGCTGATGTCGTTCAAAGGGATGCCGCCCATGGGCCTCTGACTTGGCTTCATATGCCGTCGAGAAACATCTCTCAACCATGCCGGTTGCCTCACGATGTTTTCCTTCACCGTCTTTAAGCAAGTGATAATTATACAATACGCACATGAATCCGAAAAGTCCGAGGTGCGTGCCTTGGGTTCGATCTCGAGACCTATGACTTGGCAGTCCGACGGTCACACCACTAGGCTATCACTGCTATACCTTCACTTTATTTGCTTTACCTGTTATTCCTTTACTAAAATCTTCCTAATACCGACACAATTTAATCCACCTCACGAACGAGCACCAAAACCCATTGCCTCTCCCATTATTCTCTACAAATTGCCCGTAACAAAATCCTTTTGAATCCAGGTAAAAATCATAAGAGGTCGAGTCGCGTCGCTTCCAGTAAATTATGACATCTAATTACGTAAGCATTGTCGAATTTCAACGCTGCATTTAATTTTATTTGTGCCTATTCGGGGTGGGTGCTAATTATAGGCGACAGCGGAAATTAACTGGACTTATAATGGTCCATTTCCACCAAACGGGAAAATACTCGTGCACTTTTTTGATATCACTGAATAAACAACTGTATCAGTATTCCCTTTAAGTATAAAATCCGACGCAAGCAAAGTTAGCACGAGAATTTTTACGTTTGGCAGAAACGGACCCTAAATCTGCACACTGGATACACTACGGTAGGCAGAAGATATAAGTACAAGCCAACGACAGGTCGACATATTTGCGTTACCTCATAACGTATTTAGAAATGAATTAGTTAATATACTTAAAGCCTAACAATTTAGTATACCTACTGTTAAAATTAGCCCTTTCTTTCATCCATACTGTATGTAAGTAAATAATACTAATAGTAATATGTGGAAACGTTGTTGATTGTACGTTGATCTACTTTATTGTATACCTAGATGCAAGACAAAATGTACAATTGTTTGTTTTCCCTAATAAAATAAATAAATAAATAGACATGGCAATCGGGTATGAGATGAGTCGTGGAGGGGAGGACGCCCCGCACACCCACACAGCGCCCGCGACATCTGAGTCTCAGCACTGCACGAGTCCGCATCGACCGCGTTTATCGATTTCGATCTCGCTCACGTTGTTGCTTGTAGTAGTGTATTGAAAATGAAAAGAAAATTGCCATGTCGACATGTCGTTGACTGAAGGTAGTCAACTAACTAAATTCGTATTTGATCAGAATTGTGTGCTCACTGAGAGGATAGGTCTTTGCCATTGCTTTTGTGAGCATGTCTTGCGCACAATATCCATGACGATTTTCTGCGTAGTACGAGTACATAAATATTCATTGTTTACCAGGATATTTACCGGACGGACTGTCTTGCTGTGTATACCTGAAAGTCCGCATCTGCGGATACCGGACTGTCTTGCTGTGTGTGCTTAAAAATCTGCATCTGTACCGAAATCGTATATGCTTAGTTTGCTGACGGAATTAAGGCTTTAGTAATCAAGCAAAGCTATTGTGGTTTATAACCACAAATACTATTTGGAAGCTTTACGCTGCCTGTTTACTGGAGCGGAGAGGAGCGGAGCGGTACGAAGCTAACCAATAGAATTTTTAATTCTTTATATATTTAATTCACGTCTCTGCTCTGTAAATATTGTGCATTTCTGTTGGTTAGTTCCGCACCGCTTCGCTCCTCTCGGCTCCAGTGGACAGGCAGCCTTAAAGATGCCATAATTTTAATCAAAATTGATTTAAAAGACCGTATTTTTAGGAAAATTAAATTCAATTATTGTACCCTTCAAAGAGACTGTCTTTTTTTTTCTTTTTTTTCTTAAAAACGTTGCCCCACACTAGAATTTCTCCTGTATCGTGAGTGCGTTTACAGACACAAATCTTCACATGCACAAACATCTAGACCCGGAACAACTATCTGTAGGCCATACAAATATTTGCTCCGTGCGGGAATCGAACCCACGACCCGTAGCGCAGAAGCCGATCACTATCATTTTTAACACACTCTTCAAAGCCCGCTCCTTTCACTTGTACCACGCGTCAAATGTCATTTAATTTTACACGAGAGCATTGGAGTGTGCGCTGATAAATTCGTCCTCTCACCTCGCCTTGCGATAATGTCAGTTTGGCGACCAAATTAATTTTAAATATACCCCTGCTATTGTCGTTTAATTAAAACACGGACATCGCACAAGAGCCCAAGTTTAATTATGTTGACGAAATAATTAAGGCCTTAATCACGTTTTTATCGTGTTATTTGTGATAAAGATTTGGGTGACAGTTCAAAAGTATTGTTGTGTTTGTTGTTTATCCCTTGAAGGTATTGGTAAAGATGGCGACCACACTACGAAAATCTACTGAAAATCGGTACAATCGGCCTTGATTATTTACTTTGGAATTCTGTCTCTGTGTATAATGTACCTAATCTCTGAGGCACGGAGGGGTCTCGATGTGTAACGAAAGGTCTCCCATCCACAGACTGACCGCGGCAAGCGCAGCTTAACCTCACAAATTGTACGATCTGCGCGGTTGGTAATTAGCCAAGGGCCGCTCACTATACACTAAACTATGTAAGTAACTATGATATATAAAGATTAAGGAACAACCTAGTGGAGCCGAACGTTGATCTATCGCCACCGAATCAAAGTCGAACCGTTCATTCGGACAGTTTTCGTTTACAAAATCTGTCAAATTGTGTCAACACAACAAATAAAACATGTTGTTGTGTTATTGAGTTTTTCCGTGTGAAATTCCTCAGTAGCAGCCCAGAGCTTGGATTTGTGCCCGGTTGTCTGATTACATGGAACTTAAACATAACGGCGAAATGAGGGTGTTACTAAACACCTCTGCCCAACCCTTCGGGGAATACAGGCGTGATGTTATGTTATGTAAAACCAAACATTTTGACGGTGACGAATTTGAATCGTTTGCGGTTTGGCAACAGTTGAGTTAGTACGATTGGTCCTTAGCTATTTAACACTAGATTACAAACAAAGCGGACCCAACCAAAGATTCAAGTTCTACAATGAACAGAACTAAAGCCCAAGCAAACTATTTAATCGAAAACAGCAAACATTCCCAAGCGATTTCCACTATATTGTACTGAGACTCCTATTCAACACAATACAATTAACAAAAAAAAAACGAAAACTATTCAATTCTTTAACAAAGAAAGGTAACTAATCGCCCCCGGTAGACTAAGTTAAAACTACTCCAGCTAAAGAGTTCAACTTAATAAAGCTGGTTAAGACGAATAGGGGCAGAGTAAGGGGGGTGGGGAGAGGTCGCGCCAAAAACAAGCGCTTTGCGAAGCACCTGGGACATAGTGATAATGAAACTAATTTACTAGATTTAGCCTTTCCCCGGGGATGGGAGCGCGGAAAAAATGCGGAGAAGGTATTTCAATCAGTCTGCTTCAAGCAGAAACGTTTGAAATTTTTGTGTTACTTAAAGGATGATTCCCACCAAACGGCTCGCATCGCATCGGATCGGAAAGGATACGAACGGATACGGCGACAGCCGATCGTGTCTGGCAGGATGTCGACGTATACGATCGGCTCCGTACCGTTGCTTGCGAACGTATCCGTTTCTGCGCCAAGTCAAATAGTTTCATTTCTACCGTGTTGGATACGACGACAGGCGAACGGAACCGATCGCGCGTCGCAGTATAGTTTCGGCTACGCCCGCGGTCAAGCTGCTGTGCACGGATTGGTAATATAGACTTTAAATACTGTGTACACGATTTAATATCGTTTAAAGATTGTAAAATCCGTTCCAATCCGATGCGATGCGAGCCGTTTGGTGGAAATCATCCTTAAGGGTATGCTCAAACCAACGCGTACAGCTTGCGCCCGCAGTGGCGTATACGATTGCGATCCTGCAACTGTACTTGTAGCGACATGTTGAAACCAAACGCGTCGTATAGGGCTAGCACGAATGCTGTCGAATTACTAACGTAAACTTAACGTTTTTGAATCAGAAATACTCGTTTCATATTATTTAATTAAACTGAAAACTTTATTCATATCTATGTATGATACAAATTGTGCATGTCGGAAAAAAATAAACCAAAATGTTATAGGACAGTTGTATTTTCGATTCAAAATTCGCTTTCATTGGCGATACGTTTACAATACTATAGGTATACGTCAAACGTTCGTGCTAGGCCTACAGTTTAGTTTGAACACGTCGCTACTAGTACAGTTGCAGTATCTGATCGCAATTGCCACTACGGCCGCAAGCCGAACGCGTTAGTTTGAGCGTACCTTTAGTGGAAAATGTTGTATTGTCTTTTAGCTAAAACTTTGTACTGAAAACATGACAGACTAAACAATACTCTTGGAAAAATATATACTGCAACGCAAATGAATAGAATGGATCATGCTATATTAATGAACTACCACTGTAATGGCTCAGAGGAAACTTTTTATTTAGATTTTAAAAAATGCACATTAGAAACGATTGAATAATTATGGTTAATATCGTGCTGTCACTGTCACGATGCCTTAAAGTGACAGTGACAGCACGAAACTTAACGCCAACATAAAAGTGAAAAGAGATTGAGTATTTGGCTATGATTAAAAAAAAAAGTTTTTGTACTGAATTCTTAAAGCAAAGTGAATGTTTTTACCATCAAAAGTATGTTTACTTATCCAACTTTTTAATGACCGGACTATAGTACATATTGAATATTTTATAGAATGTAGTATAGTGCCATAGGTTACTTACGAACATGGGAAAATTCTGAATTTATATATAATATTTTTTGCTCTGGTAACGTAATAATGCCAGAATGTGTAATGTAATGTTGTCAGAGCAAAAAATATTGCCTGGTTTAGTTGTAATTCGTAATTATGGGAATATTCCCATGTTCGTAGTTATCCTAAAGCACTATATCGGGTGTAAAAATACTCTTAATGAAGCCGAGAGCCACGTATTCTTCCCAACATTACGAACCGATTGGTTACGGAGATATTCAAGGTCAATGTCACCATATTTTTAAGCGTTTTTCACGAAAACTAAGTTTAAATGTTATTATTAAACATTCTTCTATACAAACATCATCAACATTTTCAAAATGTAGGCAAAGTCTGCTGCGCGCGCGCTTACATTGCGCGCTACAATTAAAAGCTGTTTTTTAATACCATAAAATAAAAGTCGGTTCCCAGCAATTATTTTTGCTGTATGTTACTTAGTTTGATGTACAGTATGCGTAGACTTCGGCTTCGTTAAGGCTATTTCTACACCCAGTATATCGAAAAATAACACGAAGAATCAGAAAACGGTTTCACGAACATTCGTATATGAAGGTTTCACTAAAGTCGCTCGGGGTCCCGTTGGATTAAATTTTCTTAGCCGATGAATGCAGCTGCGATATCGCTCAAACTGCATTATTAAACTCGGCGCCATTATACAGAGTGGGTTATTCTACAATTTTTATACTAAGTAATGAATTTCATTATCTACCTTGACGATTCTCTTTTTGTTTGAGTTTTCTTTATGAATTTGAAGTTGGTGGAAGTTTGATTGTTTGGACTGAATAGATATAAGGTTCTTGATAAAATCGTCTGGAATAATTTATAGTTAGTAATTTTATTGTCCGTAAATAAGTTCGTGGAGATTAAGAATATCGCCTCCGTCTACGGGCAGGTGAGTAGTAAGAGGTGACGAACTAAAATGGCAATAGGCTCACCACCTATTTATTTCATGGGACTTAATACCAGAGGCGAAACGTCGGTGCAGGTCCGTCCGACTGTTCTGTAATAGGAGAACACCTCTATCTACCCCTTCGGGGATTATGTATGTAATTTTACTGTTTTGAATATAATATATTTATATGGTAAATCCAGTAGTTGTGAATAACTCACTGCTGTTGGTGTAGACTTTCCAGAGAATCGTAGAGAAATATTTAATGTTAGTGCTGAAATCCTGTATTTATTCCTGTATCTGAAAAATATTCTGTAGGATAATTATTTAGTAAGATTCAATGTTCACATAATTATTATGGTTGATATCGCTCTGCCTAGTCGTTTTCCCAACTATGTTGGGGACAGCTTCCAGGCTAACCAGATGCGGGGAATATCAATATTTTACACGGAGTAACTACCATCAGATCTCCGCAACCCAGTTACCGGGCAATGCCGATATCCTAAGTTTAGACCGGTTGTAAGACTTTCGGGCTTCCGACTACCTGTAACGGCATTGAGGGTCTCGGTGTGTAACGAATGGTCACCCATCCACGGACTGACCGCGGCAAGCGCATTTTAACCTTGCAAATCATATGATCCGCGCGGTTGTTAATTATTATAGTGTAGTATGCAACATTTTATTTAAAAAAACTTTATATTCACAGTTACGCTTCCACAAGCAGACATGAATGTCTTTTTTTCAAAAGCATTATATTATTTTGATTGGACTACAAATAATTTCACGCATCCTGAAAACGCCATCATCTGAATTAAAATACACCGCGACACAACCTCAGTACATAATTTAAAGTTAAAAATGCTCAATAAAATATTCTCCGCTCATTACCACCTGTCCATCAACCGTGATGAATTAACAAGTATACACTGCCCAATTATTCGGGCACGCAGTGTAATGTAAGCAAAAACAATTTGTTGACTGTACGCGCGCCCGCAACTAAAGTTTACCGAAACAGGCGACGTATTGCAGCGTACACGTCAGTGCAAATAAAAGTGCACAGTGCGGGCGGCTAGTTAAAATTTCACGAGTCGGTCTAACGGTTGGACGCACTGTTATTCCGAATTCGAATTTTGTGCCGTTTTCGAACACCATTTTTTGAATATTTCAATGCGATTTTTTTGAGTCTGTAGATTTATTTGTGTCACTTTTGTTTCGATGTTCAGGTTCCGAAATTAGCATATTTTCTGTAGGATACTTGTATAATTTAAATATTCCTCATCGTACGCTGGGAATAGACGCGTGTTGTGAGATCCAACAAAACTCAGCACGCTTGGTAGTAGGATCTATACCAGGGGTGGCCAACCAGTCGATCGAGATCGACCGGTCGATCGCGGCTCTTAATCCAGTCGATCATGGCAAAGCAAAGAAAAATATAAGTTTAATGAAGAGGTACTAATTATTATGTAATTGGTAGATCGCACAGTCTACTCAGTAAACAGTAGATCTTGGGTCGAATCAAGTTGACCAACCCTGATCTATACGGTCCGCCTGGCTAGCTACCACCCTCACATTAAAGTCCGGCGCCAAGCAGTTTACTATGTTCCGTCTTGTGTATGAGAGCCAGACGGGTATAGGGGAATCCTTCTATACCTCTGTTCCTTGGATTCGTGTGCTCTATCTTAGACCCTATCTGCAGTTACCATCAGGTGAGACTAGGACCAAAGGCGATCAACTCAAGAATTAAAAAAAAGTACAAAATATCTGCGTATAATATAATTTATCAAGGTAAATTACGTGCCAAGCTAGACCCCAATCCTTTTATTAAGGCAAAATCTGCCAACTAGCCCGGAAAAAGCTACAAAAACAACATTAATAATACACTAGCTGTTCTACGGCGGCTGTGCCCGCGTAAATAATTTTACTACAGCGCCACCTATCGGATCTCGGCATAACTACGAACCATAGTCTCAACAAAAAAAAATACGGTGTAAATATGACCTCAATCGGTAAATTCAAATCAAATCAAAAGTCTTTATTTCACATAAACCAATACAGGTGCTTATGAAAAGTCCAATTTAGATGCACGGTTCCAATTAGTCGTTTCCTATGGAGAAAAGCCGGCAAGAAACTCCATGGTTACTCTTTTAAAAATAATATCTTTAACAATTTCAGAGTACAATGATTTAGGATGGTGAGAGAACAATGTAGTCCTGACCGTAGACCAATAAGTAATGTAGTACAAAAATTTACAAATAAAATAGAATAAAACCTATATGAATAACAGTAATTTACAAATTTATAGAGGCAGGTCCACAAAGTTCTCACATTTAGAAAAGTGATAAGGAAGCTATACTATATAAAACAATTGACATAATTAAATGTCATCAAAACTTAGCTAAAAATCATTGTAAAATAAGATAAAGATATCTTGAGAGGAATAATACAAATAAAATAATAAAAAATAAATAATCATAATTGAGGATAGTTAATAGACATACACTGATGTTGTTAATGGGGTTCCAGGGAAGCCACATGTGCAAGAACTAATGCCAAACATCCCTGTCATCAACGTAGTCCTTAGTCTTGTAGTATGCTTTTTGAGTGAGGACACGTTTAATATGGGTTTTGAATTTTCCCTCTGTAAGATCTGTTACAGATTTCGGCAGCTTATTATAAAAACGTACGCCATTACCTAAAAATGACTTACTAGTTTTACTTAATCTAAATTTAAGTACCACAATTTTATGTTTATGCCGTGTGTTTTTATTATGAAAATCACTCCTAACATTAAACAAATGCAATTTTTTTCTAACATACAATATATTTTCCAAGATGTAGAGTGACGGCAAAGTTAGTATGCTAATATCTTTAAACACGTTTCTAAGGGACTCGGGGGAACTCAGGTTATATATAAATCGCACGGATTGCTCTCATTTGTAAAATAAAAACCGAATCAACAGTCAGTCAGCTGCTGAGCCTCACAACAGAATGCCGTAGGACATAATGCTGTGGAAATACGCGAAGTACACTAACCTAGCGGTAGCCACATCAGTCAGCTGCCTAATCTTCGTAACTGCATATGCAGCAGAACTTAACCTCGCCGACAGAGCAGTAATATGAGCACCCCACTGCAATTTAGAGTCTATAGTTATACCTAAGAATACGATTTCATTAATTGTATTAAGTTTTTTGCCATCGAGCATTAAATTTAAACCTACATGGGGTACATTTGGTAGTGAAAATTTAAGGCATTTTGTTTTATTTGCATTGAGTAATAGATTATTGGCTGTAAACCATTTAGAAAGAACAGTTAGGCTCTCATTGACATGTAAAACGTCCCTATCTTTTCTATCTATTTTAAAAATTAGGGAAGTGTCATCAACAAATAAAACCACATCAGATAAATTGGACATCATATAAGGGAGATCATTTATATAAACTAGAAATAGAAAAGGCCCAAGAATTGAACCCTGAGGCACGCCCATCTTAACCAGAGACCCAGACGATATAGCACCATTGACGCCCACTCTTTGCTGTCTATTTGATAGATAGGAAAAAACGAGGTCAGCAGCGCGTCCACGAATTCCGTAGTGGTGTAATTTACAGATAAGTGTGTTGTGGTCAACGCAGTCAAAAGTCTTTCTCAAGTTATGGAGTGACCAAGGGAATTAGGGTTTCATTATTATAACATAACATAACATCCCGCCTTATACTCCCCGAAGGGTTCGGCAGATGTGTTTTTTTACTACACCCTCGTTTCGCCAGTTATGTTTAAGTCTCGTGTAATAGGGGGCGAACCTATTGCCATCAACCGGGCACAAATCCAAACTCCGAGCTGCTACTGAGGATTTCTACACGGAAAAACTCAATAACAACTTTGCCCAACCTGGGCATCGAACCCAGGACCGCACGATCAGCAGTCGCGCTTGCCACCACTAGACTAACGAGGCAGTTTACAGTGAAGCAATATTTATGATAGGTACATTTTTCGCGCACCATTTCTCTTACATTGTTCCTACCCACACTTCGTACATGTACTTTAATTCTCACCCCACAACAAAAATAGATCTAATCAAAATTCCGAATGAAACTACAATTCAGACATTAATATTAACAAACATTTGGCCAAATTAAATTAACAAACATTATTTGGTCATATTAAATTCTTCACATTTCCCCAATTTACATGACAATGATATCAGTAGAATTTATTATGTATTATTGTATACGAAACCAGTGGTCCGTCACAGGCCGAGTGCACACCATACAGATTTATTTGTGTTTAAACAATACATAGCCGAAACAAAGGTTTGGGACATCGATTGTCTCATCTGCCATTCAGTTATTGAGTACTTCCCTTATATTGCAAATAAATTCCGGTGTATAATATTTTCAAAGGGTTTTCATTAATTTTCAGGGTGTTGATAAATCAATACAGCCACACCATTTTCACTTGGCTGGCTGAACTTTTGTTATAGGTATCACGTTTCAATGACAAGTACAGTAGGGAAATAAATAGATTCGTCAGTTTTCAAATTCATTCCTTTCCCACATCGCGGGCACATGTTACCTTTTCAAACTGTTGAACGGAACAGACCAATGCATGAAAAATTATGTTTAGTTATTTGGTAGCAAAGATAAAAATTGTCTTTTGCCTCCATATGCTGTAGTAGTGCCATATAATGTCTTTGATTTGATTTAAGGAGTTTTGTTGTAAAAACCATTACATCAGTCAATTCAATGATTAAATAAATTGAAATTAATAGTGGTTGTCATCATATTTGTCACCATTATAATTTTTAATACCTTGTCAAAAAATACTTGTATTTTCATTTCTATAATGTTGGCAATACGTTGTCGGTAAAATAGGTTGTTTCTTGCATTGTGCAAGCAAAAATAAACCTTAAGGTGTATAACATTTTTGTTCCCCTACTGTGCTACGACATAAGTTAAGCGCTTCGGCAATCATCGTGTTTCTGAATTTGTACGAATTATGCGATCTGCTTAATCTATCCTTGTGTCTCTTTAATATCTACCTATAATATTATAAAGCTGAAGAGTTTGTTTGTTTGAAGGCGCTAATCTCAGGAAGTACTGATTTGAATTGAAAAATTATTTTTGTGTTGGATAGTCCATTTATCGAGGAAGGTCATAGGCTATATAACATCACGCTATGACCAATAGGAGCGGAGCATAAATGAAAAAGTTGCAAAAACGGGAAAAATGTCCACCCGTGCGAAGCCGGGATGGGCCGCCTGGTCATATATACAAGGGCTCTTACTGGCGTTGCCATTCGTCTGGGTTTCCTCAAATTTGTCCTAGTTTCTAGTGTCCTAGAAGTGTCCTTGTGAAATGTGGACGCCCGTCGCGTTGTCCGTATCGTTCATTTTCTATTCTAGTAATTAGTTTCATTTAGCACACACACACGTGCAGTTGAAGTGTAGTTGACTTGGGTACGAAAATTTATATTTTGGCTATTTTATTACATAAAAAATTTAATTTTCTCATTTTTTTTAAATTTCAAGGGAATCCGGGGAAGAATCCCGAGTTAGACCAAATGTCGGGGCCTTTTGAAATCGTAGTCCGGTTTCGGCAGTATAGGTGATGCGGCCCTAGCTCTTACAGATAAGAAGCACTTTTCCAATGACACGACAGGAGTATAAGCAGCCGTCGACACGCCAGCGTCTGGGTTCCACGGCAGATCAAAGACGCTGGCGTGTCGACGCTCGTCCGTAGGTCGAGCACTTAATAGACCACATAATACATACGGCAACATTAAACTTATGTCGGAGTACTGTATGATAACATAACATCATAACATCAAGCCCTGTATTCCCCGAAGGGTTCGGCAGAGGTGTTTTTAGTACACCCTCGTTTCGCTATGTTCAAATCCCATGTAATAGGAAGCGAGTCTATTGCCATTAACTGGGCACAAATCCAGACTCCTGAGGAATTCCTAATGGAAAAACCCAATAATACTTTGCCCGACCTGAGGATGAAACCCAGAACCCCATGTTCAGCAGTCGCGCTTGCGACAACTAGACCAACAAGGCAGTCAACTGTATGTTCTTATCCTATCTTATCGATCTTACCACATAATTAAAATATTCCTATCTAACATTTCACTGAATGATTGATGTTAAATCAATCAGTATAAACTAATTCCACCTGATGATACCACCTTATCTCCTGCTCACCCATCAAGGAATCAGTCCATAAAGATAAGCAGCCCTACTAACCCAAAAGACACACACACATTTCATTTCCGATTTACTAAAAAATCAAAAGCGATAACAAAGTTAATTTCACTTACATTTCGTAATCTACACCGTTCTATTGTTCAGCCGTCAGTGTATGACAGGCGATGGACATAAAGCATCGCGATAACGTCACTCACAATAACCAGGGGTAAACAAAGCCGGGTAGACGTTTTGTAAATTTTCCCGCTTCCGCGACTCCGATGGGAAGATTAAAAATCTTTTGTTTGTTCTATAAGGGAATAAATATTATTAAATTTTGATAAATTTTCAAACATATTTTGTGCAAACAGTATGGTGTATTTCTATTCCTTTTTGAAGGAAAATATTAAAAAGCATATAGTTATTATGTGCTCAGTATCTAAACAAGGATTATCTTCTGGTACGTGGTGCGTTCAAAACAAAACCTAGCTAAAGTCCCGAATCAATTTGAAAAATGAAACGTAAATAATATTTTGGAGATATACAAGGTTAGTCGTAAAGGGGGTACTAAGCCGAAAGGGTGTTAAAGTATCCATAATAATGGATAACTTTTCTTCTACGACTTTCCCCAAAAGTCAATAGTTCAAGTGAAATAGCTGTTCAAATATTTCATAAAAAATACGCTTAATTCTATCTATCCTCAGCTAAGATCAGACGTGTTTACATTTTACGTCATATTTGGGGTCACGGATTAGAAACGCCATTTTCTGAATTCATAACTAAAACAGGAATGAAGAATTTCAGAAAAAAAAAAAAAAAACATTTCATGGAAAAAAAAAATCGATTTTTTTATTTTTTTGCGACTAACCTTGTATAATAAAAAAATAAGTAATTATAAAAAATGTGTTTTAATGAAAAAAGCACAAACAGAATTTTCGTTTGATTAAAATAATAGGTACCAGTACATTAACTTTTAATAACAGTTGTAGTTAAAAAATAGTCAAAAAGATTGATTATCCTTTTTCTCAAATTGGTTCGGGCCAGACTATAGATCTGGATAAAGAGATTTATGGAAAATACACGTAAAATAAGAATCTTTCCTTGAATTTTCCTTCCTTGTGGTCAACAGAAGATTTTTTGAATGATGATAAAAATAAGCATAAAACGAAAAACCTACTAAGAACACTTAAATTTAATCGAATTCCATAACAAACATACATACATACATAAACTCACGCCTTTTTCCCATGGGGGTAGGCAGAAACTATAGAACGCCACATGCTACGACTCTTACATACCCCTTTCGCTTCATCCACATTTATACATCTTGTCTTACACGCACGCCGGTTGAGAGTACTACGCACCTGACCTTTGTGAAGAACATCACCAATAACATCGATGTATGTCCTTCTAGGACGTCCTCTACCGGCCTTCCCATTAACATCCGCCTTATAAATTTCTTTTGTTAATCCATAACAAAATACCGAAATTTTACCATATTTCCTCTGGGCCACGGAACCGCGTAGCAAATAACATGCAATCCTAATCGGCTGTAAGCGTAACAAGCGTTTATTGCCTTAAACGGTAATTTATGTCGCGACCACAACCAACTTTCACCTGTGACGCAGATCAAAGAATGGTACAGATAGGTCAGTTATAAAAATATCTGAAAAATTGCTACGAGTACCTTCACATACTCATACTCACTCCAAGGGGTTCGTAGCTAATTACCAACCGCGCGGATAATATGATTTCCAAGGTTAAGCTGCGCTTGCCGCGGTCAGTCCATGGATGGGTGACCGTTCGTTACACATCGAGACTCCGTACCTCGGAGAGCACGTTAAACAGTCGGTCCCGGGTATCATACGAATACCTATGTCTGTCGTTACGGGAAGTCAGAAGCCCGAAAGTCTGACAACCAGTCTAACCTTAGGATATCGGCATTGCCCAGTAAATGGGTTGCGGAGGTCTCATGGCAGTCGCTCCTTGTAAAATACTGATACTCAGCTGCATCTGGTTAGACTGGAAGCTGACTCCAACATAGTAGGGAAAAGGCTAGGCAGAACTCATACTCACTCCAAGTCATATTAGCCAAATACTCAACTTTAAGTTTAAGAGCTACTCAATTTTAAGTTGTTGTTAAGAGGCCGCTCCCGTTTCACAACCGTCTGTCTCGCTCTAACTTTAAGCCTTTTTTAATGATTTAATGAGGGTTTAGGTGATACTGAAAAATATAATCAATAGAATTTCAGTGTATCCACCTTCTGACTGTCATCACAAATATAGGTATTTAAACAATAGTTTTATTGCCATTCATGATTTATATAGAAAACACAAAAGACATCTGTTTTTTTCTCCTCCTCTTTCTAGGCAACAAATCAAGACGAAAATATGTTTCAAATATAATTATAATGTTATCCTGAAGAATGCTGATTGAATATATTTTTCAATATCGCCTAAAATCTGTTTAAATCTTTAACAAAGGTTTAAAGTTAGAGCGAGACGGCTGTGAAATGGGAGCGGACTCTTAAGACTCGTGCTGTCACTGTCACTTTAAGGCGAAGTGACCGTGACAGCACGAAATTAACGGCAACTAAAATTGAGTAGCGTTTGAGTATTCAGCCAGAAGACCCGTATTAATGAACATCTCTCATTTAACATTCCCCTTTAGTGTCGTTTTGATATGACCTAAAGCCGTCGCAGGACGCCTGGCAGAGGCGAAACATCATAAATCATATTGTAAAAAAAAAAATTGGTCGAATGAAACCGAAGAGAGCCGACGAGTTACAAAAGTCTGCCATCGCAAGCGTCGCTACGCAACAGCCGTCCTCACACCTGTATAGAAGAATAACGTGTTTCATATAAAAAAAACTTGTGAAATGTATGAAATTCTACTATATGGTAGCTCCTCTTGGGAAATCTCTCAAATGATAGCTATTTATTAATACCGGCCTAAGAGCTCACACAATAAGCCAATCTTACCTATAAAGACAATTTTCACTTCCGTGACGCGTCTGTTTTTTTACTCTTTGGCAGAAATCTTACAGGAGCGCGCAAGCCATCGACGCGGCTGCGAAGAGATTGATGCTTTAATTTCGGTAATGGCTGCTTATTAGAAGAGGGGTGTTATGGGAACGGGAGATACACGGTGTTCGGATGTTAGCCATGTTTGTAGGGTTAAATCGAAATAATGTTTACTTATATTCTCTCGTTAAACAACCGTAAACTCAAGAAACGTACGTACCAGAATTTTAGATAAACGGTTGTTTAACGAGAAGTTAATGTTAGTGAACACCAACCTAAGTAGGTAAATAGAATAGAATAAATTTATTTGCATAGAATGTAGGTATAAAGGTAGGGTTGCCATCTCTAAAATTTGGCAACCAGGACAAGACGCGTGAAAACCCCGGATTGTAGAGCCCAGAACCCAGACATTTCAACAGGTTTTTTTAAACATAGTAGGGGGCACGGTGAAACGGTGATCGTGGCGTGCGGGCACAGTGCGTGTGTCGCGGGCAGCCCAAGACTTTACATTTTTATACCCGGACTACAAATGAAGCCCCGCCCGGACGCTCCCCCGATGCCCTCTAAACTAGGACAAATCCGGGGAAACCCGGACGGATGGCAACCCCATATACAGGTGAGTTGTTACAACGAAGTTTGGTTCCAAGTACATTCTACCATTTGGCATGCAAAAACGTTGTACTTATAACTAAAACAATGTAGGTGACTCTAAATATACATTTTTGGTATGTTATATTTATTAGTATGTATGTACCAACAAGACTATTTGAACACCATTGTATTTTTCGTTCCCCGTAATCGGTGTGGGGTAATCCGAGCAGTGCGCATACACTGAGTGCTGCGGAATCCCCCACAATATTCATAGGTATACCTACAGTAATACTATACGGTTTAGTGATGTGCAGTATTTGTCGATATCCGGGGAGATGCTGATTGAACGATTTCCCAGAAGTCTATCAAAATGATGAAGTTATGTGTACATAAATTCTACGATCTAAACTACTATACCAAATACTTACCTATATATACCATACTAGCTTCAGCCTGCAGCTCTCCCCGATCCACCGTGCTCACCCGCCGCAGCCGCGGAGCCGGTCGTCCCTTCTGACTCCGCGCAGTCACACCGTTGTTAATGCAGCCCTCATCAAGCTGTCGTATCCCTCCCAGCCCTCTCACATCCAACACCCTAAGAGGTTCGAGTCCCCCCTTGGGGACACCCTTAGAGGTGTTGCTGCTATAATAGTCATGATGTTACAGTAGTTACCGTAGTTAGCTAGGTTAGTTTAGATATTGGTTCGGAGACCCTTCTGGTCTCGCCAATAATAGCCCGGTTACGTAGAAAAGGTCCGCAAAACCATCTACAAGAGTCGATCAGGAAAAAAAAAGAATAAGCCTGCAGCTCCGCTTGCGTGGAAAGAATTTTGAAAAATCCTTCGTTAGTGGATACCTACATTATAAAAGGTACTGTCAAAATTTCAAGTTCCTAACCCCAGCGGTTGGCTGCGTCTTTATAGATCAGTCAATCAGTCAGTTTCTCCTTTTACATAACACAACATCACGCCTGTATTAGTAACAGTCTCATTTCGCCGTTATGTTTCAGCCCCGTGTAATAGGGATCGACCATATTGCCATCGACCGGGCACAAATCCAGACTCCAGGCTGCTACTGAAGAATTCCACACGGAAAAACCCCAATAACACTTTGCCCGACCTGGGGATCGAACCCAGGACCTCACGATCAGCAGTCGCACAACTAGACCAACGAGGCAGTTTTTCCTTTTATATATACAAATATAAGATATCTACATAATTATTTCTCATTTATGTATTCATATAATTACATTTAAAATTGTAGTCAACTAATGGCCAGGGCTCCAGAGAAAAGAACCTCCTCATAATACGAGCCGTATCCAGGAGTAGAACTTTCTGTTTCATGCTCTTAATCCAGCCGCCTAACGAGAGCTTCTTATGGTGTCCTTCGAGGCTCTTGGCTATAATATTTTTATAATCTTTACCTGGATGTTATTATCTGTTATTCCTCCTAACCTTTTCCCAACTACCTATATATTGGGGTCAGCTTCCAGTCTAACCAGATGCGGCTGAATGCCAGTATTTTACACGGAGCGACTGCCATCAGACCTCCGCAACCCAGTTACTGGGTAATGCTAAGGTTAGACCGGTTGTCAGACTTTCGGGCTTATGACTTCCCGTAACGACTTTCATAAGTATTCGTATGACACCCGGGACCGACTGTTTAATGTGCTCTCCAAGGCTCGGAGGATGTCACTAATTTATATTAGATTATTAACCTATTGAAAGCCTAAACCAAAAAAAATATTGATTGTTAAAAATATTTAGGTACATATCAACGCTCGGCAGTGAAAACCTCGTAAATCAAATTTTCTTCAAAAGTGTTTTATTTGTTCTTTAGATTGATAAACTCGTCATACACGTACTAGACCAACAAATTTTCAATTCAAATACTTCTAAGCTATCTATGACGTACGATGACAAACTTGTATTAACATTTTATCGGCCATTTTGTTTTCCGGAGACAGTTCTTTCTATCTCTTTAAAAAAAAATTTTACACATACGTGGTTTTCACTGCCGACCGACGATATGGGAAATATTGAGACTTCATAGACTACCCAGTCTTTTACCCAAGTTGTCTTCAAAGATGTCTAAGATATTCTACTTCAGACTCATATTTTTGTACCTTTGACCAACAGTGGACGACGTAAAGCTAATAAAATAGTCAGATTCACCTACGGATGCATCTTTTGAAAGAATAAAACTGAGGAAACCTGATTTCCCCGTGGACGGTCAGACGGATACGATATCGTATTAAATACCTATCTCTAGCATTTATTTAGAGACTAGACTCACATGCAGGTACTGTGAAATCCATCACAATATACTGGTACACAGGTATTCCGGCGGACTGTAATCCTAGACGCGTGGTTTAGTGATGTGCACTGATTGTCGATAGTCTGGTTAGAAACTTAACATTGGCTATTATTTTCGTGCACGTATATTTTGAGGGGCTCGTGACTAATTACCAACCTCTAAGCTGCGCTAGCCGCGGTCATTCTGTGGATGGGTGACCATTCGTTACACATCGAGACTCCTCCGTGCCACGGAGAGCAAGTTAAACAGTCGGTACCGAGTGTCATGAATACCTATGACAGTCGTTACGGGAAGTCAGAAGCCCGAAAGTCTGACAACCAGTCTAACCTTAGGATATCGGCATTGCTCTGTAACTGGGTTGCGGTGGTCTGATGGCAGTTGCTCCGTGTAAAATACTGGTACTCAGCCGCATCTGGTTAGACTGGAAGCTGACCCCAACATATAGGTAGTTGGGAAAAGGTTAGGAGGAATAACAGATAATAACATCCAGGCAAAGATTATAATAATATTATAGCCAAGAGCCTCGAAGGACACCATAAGAAGCTCTCGTTAGGCGGCTGGATTAAGAGCATGAAACAGAAAGCTCTACTCCTGGACACGGCTCGTATTGTGAGGAGGTTCCTTTCTCTGGAGCCCTGGCCATTAGTTGACTACAATTTTAAATGTAATTATATGAATACATAAATGAGAAATAATTATGTAGATATCTTAATTATCTTATATCTATAGCAATACACGAATATCGGTATTCCTTTTAACGTAAGGCCACGTGATAAATACAAGCCATTTATGGATGACAATTGATTACTAGAATACCAATTGTATTATTGAATCGAACCTTGAGATCATCATTATTATTATTAATAACAGTCTCGAGAAGAAGATGAGCCTACTCAAAGCTCGAAATATCGAATCCCTTATAGTCGCCTTTTGAGATACCCTTTTAGAGTTGACTCACATCTGTCAACACGGAATCGCGCTTTTTAATGCTCTATCTTTTCTGACGCTCAAAAGCGAGAAAGACAGCGTGAGACGGCACGCAATAGCACGAGACAGCGCAGAGCATTTTTCACTGCCAAACCATTATCGACTTTGCTAGCGTTTAAATAATATTGAAAATCACCTTTCGCCTTTATTCGCTTCGATCATCTCGGCGTCTCAGGGACTGTAGTTGTGTTAATCGATTTTCGACATTATTTAAATTCAACGTCGATAATTGTTTGGCAGTCAAAATTGCTTTGCGCTGCGCTTGGCTAGATCTGCCCCGGCCCTAAATGACGTTCCTGAGCGACAGAAAAGGATAGACCATGAAAAGATGCGATTCCGTGCTGACGGATATGGATCAACCATTACACGTCTTCACGGAAGCAAAGCGTCGAAAGTTTCATTACCGAAACAACGGAAGTGGTCGTAGGCGAGTCGGTTATAAATTGTGCAAAAAATAAAACATCGATACGCCGCCCAACACTAGGAGAATCGATAATGCATCGAATTTCCCGAAGGGCTCGAAAGGAAGGCAAATCGACAAAGATGGATCTAATCTAAGACGACTCGGAAACCTAATCTTTATATTGGTTTTCATATTGTTATTAGTTATAGGATTAGCTTTTATGTCTAGAAAATTATGAATGTGGGGGTTGTAATAGGAAATCAAAGCGTATTGCGTGCGTTTACACTAAGTGAACTGCCTCGTCGATCTAGTGGTCGCAAGGGCGACTGCTGAGCATAGGGTCTTGGGTTCGATCCCCAGGTCGGGCAGTATTATTGGGTTTTTCCGTGTACAATTCCTCAGTACCAGCCCGGAATTTGGATTTGTGACTGGTTGGTGGTAATAGGCTCGCCCCCTATTACATAGGATTTAAACATAAAGGTTAAATGAGGGTGTTACTATACACCTCTGCTCAATCCTTCGGGGAATACAGGCGTGATATTATGTTATGTTAGTGATAAAAATGTTTAAATAAAGACGTTTAATTTTTTTAATTTTCCCTCAATTTTTGTTAATACTTACATCTTAAGGTGAGTACAGACATCGCGAGGCATGCACTGGCTTGTTACGCATGCCTCAGAGGTTCGCCATGCATGTCTCAGCCTGTGTAGACGGAGTAGCTCACTATGAACATTCGCCGCACATTCGCGGCGCATGCCTCACGATGTCTGTACGCACCTGTACATTGTGTTTTGAATGTGTACGTAAATACATATTGGAAAAACCTCCACAAAAATGTATGTTACAAAATGGTTTCAATGGATTTTCTTCTCAAGATAAAAAACAAAATCAAGAAAATGTGTCTATTTTTGTAAGTTTATATCCCACCAAAAACATTCTGTAAAAAACTAGCCAAGTCTCGATGGAGCTGCTTGTTTATCTCTAAAAAGTAATGAAATCTAGACAAAGTCGTGCCAAGTCTAAGGTTCCTTACTGCGATTTCTTTATTATTATAGTTAATGTTGTGTGACTTGGCCGTTGAACATTCTTTATACGTTACTGGGTACAAGTCAACGGGACAGGTACAGACTAGGCTATCAATGATTTGAAGTCCGTCTGTACTGGAAAAAAAAATGTATACTGTTTGTTTTAGGCTCGCCTATACATAAGTATTATTGAAATACGCAGCTTTATTAAGCCTACAATTGACTGGTTATTGAATCAACGTTTTCCAAGTGGCAATTTTCCATCGTCAATAGGTAGCGGTTCTGGTGACAGATTGGTGCAATGGTGTCATGGAGCACCTGGTTTTGTACCCTTGTGTACCCGTCAACGGCCAAGTCACACAACATTAACTATAATAATAAAGAAATCGCAGTAAGGAACCTTAGACTTGGCACGACTTTGTCTAGATTTCATTACTTTTTAGAGATAAACAAGCAGCTCCATCGAGACTTGGCTAGTTTTTTACAGAATGTTTCTGGTGGGATTTCACTTCTTTTTGTAGAAACGTGGGCATATTGATTTATGTTATTAGATTTTCTTATTTGACACAGTTTTTTTCTTTTTAGGAGTAGTTTTTTTATTATTACAAATCTTTCAAGACTTTTCCTTTAATTTTATTTATATGCGTATTAAAAGCAGAAGGGGAGGCATTCGCCCACCAGTGGGACGCTATAGGCTAGATTAAATTAGATTAGAAGATGTGTCCCACTACGCTGGATTTTTGCAATGACAGTCGATTTTTTTATGTACCAATAGTAGAAGGGGGTATTACCATATCTCTAATACAGCTGAGACCAGCTGAGGGTTCTTCATCAGATACTTCAGACCTTCGATTTTTGACATCAAATGAAGCGGCCTACCAAGTTGAATATTTTTTGTAAAGGCGGTATGTCGATCTCTAATAGTTTGGTTGGGCTCTTGTGTTTTCTAATCAGGGTCACCAGGTACTCCAGATCTTCGATTATCCTAGTTTTTATAGTTTTCCCTTTATGTGACCATTAAACCCTAACTTTGTACCAAATTTCAGCTCTCTAAGTTTATGGGAAGTACTAGGTCTATTCTGATGATTATGAGTGAGTGAGTGTCATAAATGCGAAACTTTGCTTTCGCTTAACTTCGGAACTAAATGACCTACAGACTTGAAATTTTGGATTTTAAGTATGTGATTATAGCTTACTGGATGACGAAAATGTCTACGTTCTGGTCTTATCCAGAGGTTCTCAAATAGGGTCCTGAAAATGCGGCGAAATGGTTCCAGTAAAGGATGGTACGGCAGTGTTTGCTTCGCGCTCGACTTGGCGGGGGCACTGCCGTGCCCCCCGATAAGTAACAAGAGCTTTGAACAGTTATTAAACATTAATGGGTGTCTCTTCTTTACATAGTATAAAACAAAGTCGTGCCCGCTGTCTGTACGCTTAGATCTTTTAAACTACGCAACGGATTTTAATGCAGTCTCCAGCAATAGATAGAGTGATTCAAGAGGAAGGTTTATATGCCCCACATTAGTATCTACATGGCGCCCGTGCGAAACCGGGGCGGGTCACTAGTATTAAATAAATGAATGCTGAATAAATTAGTTTTATTTATTTCTTATAAGTGCATCTAACGAGTCATAACATAAGCCTGATATAATTCTTCCATATAACTGATCCAGCCAATCTCTTAATTCATATCCATACTAAAACCCAATACTGTACAAAGCTACCAACATACCCTTACATACATACACGTACAAACAGACAGCCAGATGCAATCTCCTTCAAAGCGATATAGGTTTAATATAAGATCCAGATTCGATGCCCGTTCTAATCTTGTTTCACGGTACTCTATACCAGATGTATCGTAAGCTTGTTCTTTTGGAATTGTTATTGACTATCTTTGTATGGGTTATGTAGTTAGATGTACTAGTTCGCCCACACTTTGCTAATGATGGAAATGCATAGCAAGAGCTCTATAGGGCTGCTATCATTTAGATTTCGATGGTTGCCACAAACGCCGCTATCAAATGCCCGGTTCCTATAAACAAAAACGAATCGTTTTGCTTACAAACGGTAGCATTTTTTATCTTTGTAAGTAGACTCATAAGCTAATTTTAGCTGTGATAGCTACTTCCATATGGGAGGGTCTACTATGCAAAGCTGAGTCATACATTTTAACCAGTGACGCCCCGTAAATTATAGGAATCGGCCATAAGACGACACGTTTGGTACAGTGGCTGAGCGATTGGTTTCTGCGCTACGAGTCGAGGGTTCGATTCCCGCATGGAACAAGTATTTGTATGGCCTACAGATAGTTGTTCCGGGTGTGGACGTTGTGCATGTGAAGATTTGTGTCTGTAAACGCACCCACGATACAGGAGAAATACGAGTGTAGGGCAAAGTTTTTTATAAGAAGAAGAAACTCCTACGTGCAGAGAGCACATTTAACCGCATTTATAGTTTTCTTACCTAACTTTACGATATCGGTACCATACAGTGATTGGTCTGTAGAGGTCAGGTGGCCGTCGCTAGGTATAAAATAATAATATTCAGTCAAATCTAGTAAGTCTAGCAGCCATGCCCAACCCAACAAAGTTGGGAAAAGGCTAAGTTAATGACAATGGAATATTGCATCTAGTGGTGGCAAGCGCGACTGCTGATCGTGAGATACTGGTTTCGATCACCAGGTCGGACAAAGTGTTACTGGGTTTTTCCGTGTAAAATTCCTCAATAGCAGCTCGGAGTTTGGATTTGTGCCCAGTTAATGGCAATACGCTCGCCCCCTATTATATGGGACTTAAACATAACACTTCTGCCCAACCCTTCGGGGAATACAGGCGTGATGTTATGTTATGAATATTGCATATGGTCCGACAATTTAAATATTATACAAAAGGTAAACAAACATTTGATCGCGAGAGATTCATTTTACTTAAAAATACACATAAAAAAAAATACAGAAATAGTGTTAAGATTTACTAAAAATGTGTAAGTATGTAGCAAAATGAATATTTCACGATCAATGCTCTGTTTACATTTTATACAAAACTAGCTGTGTCCTCACGGCTCCGCCCGTAGCCTATGTTAGGTACTCAGTGATAATGTAGCTTTCTAACGGCAAAATATTTTTTGAAATCGGTCCAGTAGTTTTTACGTTTATTCGTTACATACAAAAATACAAACCTTTACTCTTTATAATATTAGTATAGATATAGATTATAATGGCCGGACTATAGCTATTTCGTTTGTATGTTATGCGGGTCACTCACATTCGCACGAATACGCGAACCCACAAGTGTGGGACTGACATTCGCAATGACTATGTGAACATTTTCCATACAAAACGGAAAACATTCGTACAATGTACGAATGTTTGCGCGCATGTGAGTGACCGGGTCAAGTTTCTTCTGTCTCTTTCCTTCTGCCTCGCTTTTTCCCAACTATGTTGGGGTCAGCTTCTAGTCTAACCAGATGCGGCTGAATATCAGTATTTTACACGGAGCGACTGCCATCAGACCTCTGCAACCCAGTTACTAGGCAATTCCGATATCATAAGGTTAGGCTGGTTGTCAGACTTTCAGGCTTCTGACTTCCCGTAACGACTGTCATAGGTATTCGTGTGATACCCGGGACAAACTAAGTTTCTTCTGTCTCTGACTTAGCTAAATCCTAGCTGTACCCAGTAGCCGCAGTCTGTCAACACAAGCTCTGTGAAGATAAGCAGAAACTCCATACCACTCGGATGCTGTGTAATTTAGCTCCGGAAGGTTGACCGTGTGTCATCATTAATCAAAGTTACGTATGGCCGTCAGTAAACACGTTACGCTATTGTTTTATGAGGACATTAATGTCCACAACTGAATGTGCGTCGTGGAAGTGTTCATAATATTATGTTGCAGGTTCGATTCGTATATTGAAACAGTGTTTGGATGACAAACTCCAGGTGTGATGCTGAGGGTTTTTTTCTTTTTAAGGTTCTGTACCCAAAGGGTAAAACGGGACCCTATTACTAAGACTCCGCTGTCAGTCCGTCCGTCCGTCCGTCTGTCACCAGGCTGTATCTCATCAACCGTGATAGTTAGACAATTGAAATTTTCATAGGTGATGTATTTCTGTTGCCGCTATAACAACAAATACTAAAAAACAGTAAAATAAATATTTAAGGTGGCTTCCATACAACAGACATGACTTTTTTGCCGTTTTTATAGATAATGGTACGGAACTCTTCGTGCGCGAGTCCGACTCGCACTTGGCCGGTTTTTTTTCGTGCGGTAAGTGAGTAACCTGGTTTCAGAGTGTATGCTGCCCATAGGCCTCTGAGTTGGCTTCACATGCCGTCGAGAAATATCTCTCAGGCATGCCTGTTTCCTCACAAGGTTTTCCTTCGCCGTTTTTAAGCATGTGATTGTACAATACGCACATGAATCCGAAAAGTCAGAGGTGTGTGCCTTGGGTTCGAACTTGGCAGTCCGACGGTCACACCACTAGGCTACCACTGCTATAAGAACACAGACTGTTACGGGGTGTCCTGCGTAACCAACAAACGCGACGCGATCAAGACAACGGCATTCCCTACTAGCGGCCTATGTAACTAGACGCGACGTAACGAGTATTTGTTCCATGTCGTGTCGCGTCGCATCGCATCGCGTCGCGTTTGTCGCTAATGCAGGACACTCCGTTAGAGCACCATGACCCATGACCCCAACACACCTTGACATCCAAACACAAGTTCTATAGGTAAATCAAACTATAACTTGTCAAAAACTTGGACAGGACAAGCATTTTATTGATTCAAGCAGTGTGTGCTCACCTCGCGTCCATTAGGCAAATGGATCGAACGGCGCCCGCTCAGATTTACATTGCAAATGTAACGTCAAAGGCCTATATACCGTTGTTAGTATTTTTCAATTCACTCGCAAGTTTTAGGAAGAGCAGATGGTATGGAAGGGTTGTACGGTGGGGACCAGCTATTGAATAAATAAAACAAATCAGTCTGGCCCTGTCAAAATGAGAAACAATTTTTGATATTAGATTGGCTGACATTAGTATCTTGTCAAAGGAGGGGTTTGTGACTAATTACAAACCGCGCCGCGGTCAGTCTGCAGATAGGTGACCGTTCGTTACACATCGAGACTCGTCCATACTTCGGAGAGAACGTAGAACAATATGTCCCGGGTGTCATATGAATACCTATGATGTTACGGGAAGTCAGATGCCCGAAAGTCTGATTACCGGTCTAACCTAAAAATATCGGCATTGCCCAGTTACTGGGTTGCGGAAGTCTGACGTCAGTGGTTCCGTGTAAAATACTGGTATTCAGCCGCATCTGGTTAGACTGTAAGTTGAACCCAACATAGTTGGGGAAAAGCTCGGCAGAAGTAGGTCTGTCTCTCTGTTTTTACGTTGAAGAGGGCCTAACTGCTGAAGGGATGAAGTTTAGTAGAAAGACAATGAAAAATGGCAAAGACCAACACGCAAACAAAGTCACGGATACAACTAGTTATAAACTCAACATCTTCTATTCTTCCTAAACAAAACACTTGTACAATTAACTAGCATTCAACCACAAAACGTACTTATAACCCTAATCCATTAGCAATACGTGGCTCAACTTGACC
Organism: Amphipyra berbera; assembly: GCA_910594945.2. Taxonomy (NCBI): domain Eukaryota; kingdom Metazoa; phylum Arthropoda; class Insecta; order Lepidoptera; family Noctuidae; genus Amphipyra; species Amphipyra berbera. The sequence continues at coordinate 19,029,504 of OU343129.1, read as the reverse complement.
CGAACAGGAGGCAAACGTTCACTTGCTGGCGAATGCAACCCACTCGCAGATCATAAAAATAACGACGATATGACATGGGTGCAATCGACCCTAGTTGTTATGCGATTCTCCATTGTTTTAAGGAGATATTTTCCCTGTGTTCTGCGTAAACAAGATTTCTTCCTCTTAGCCTTTCCCAATTATCTTGGGATCAGCTTCCAGTCTAACCAGATGAAAGAAAGAAAAGAAAGAAAGAAAATTCATTTATTCAGCCAAGAACACTGACAGCATAAATAAAATAAACAAACAAAGAAAGAACAATATAATAGGAATTAAACACAAATTTTATGCTGTCGAGCATGTCCATGCCGAAAAGGTTACCAACTCAGCATATGCTAGGCGTCAAAACACCCAGCGCTGATTTTCAGCTGGCACCCCCGCAGTGACACACGGATGGAGGTAGTTAATTTTAAATATATATTCTATTATACTTGAATGGATAAAAGTGTTTTATAATGTGTCAATAAACTACAAAAATATAATAAAAAATAAAAACTACTTTTAATATAATTTGTGACAGCTAATCAAAAATATGGCAATTGAAATAGCATATTATATAGATATAGATGCGGCTGAATACCAGTATTTAACACGGAGCGACTGCCATCAGACCTCCGCAGCCCAGTAACTGGGCAATGCCGATATCTAAAGGTTAGAACGGTTGTCAGGCTCTCGGGCTTTTGACTTCCGTAAGGACTATCATAGGTATTCGTATGACATCCGAGGCCGACTGTTTAACGTGCTCTCCGAGGCACTGTGGGATCTCGATGTGTAATGAACGGTCACACATCCACAGACTGACCGTTGACAGCGAATCGTATGATCCGCACGGTTGGTAATTGGCCACGAGCCCCTTCTCCTAAACAATGATGATTTGTGACTATTAATTCTTGTGCGGCATCAATCAACAAAACACAACACACTAAATTAGGTACCTAAAAACCTATTTCTACGTGCGGTCAGGGACACGAATTATTTAGCAAATTAAGACACTACATAAAGTTTAACTGCCTCGTTGGTCTAGTGGTGGCAAGTGCGACTGTTGATCGAGAGATCCTGGGTTCGATCCCCAGGTCGGGCAAAGTGTTATTGGGTTTTTCCGTGTGGAATTCCTCGGAAGCAACGCGGAGTTTGGATTTGCGCCCGGTTGCTGGCAATAGACTCGCCCCCTATTACATGGGACTTAAACATGACGGCGAAATGAGGGTGTTATTATACACCTCTGCCCAACCCTTCGGGGAATACAGGCGTGATGTTATATTAGGTTATGAAATTTTACCGTTTTTATATACCCATTCCATACGACTGAAAACTACTTTTTTTCTATTAGACTGTTTGTAGATGTTCTTGCGGACCGTTTCTACGTAACCGGACAGTTATTGGTAAGACCTGAAGGGTCTCCAACAAATGGGGACAAGTAAAATACTTAGCCTAAACTAACTACTACTACTAACATCATGACTACTGATAACGATTGACAACTGTGATTTTAATATACGGACAATTTAAGTCGGCTGTCAATTTGCTAAACAATCCCTTTCCTTGACTGTACATTTTGGGCATATTGAGGCGACCAGTGGTGTCCTCTCTGGTTTTTGAGATCCAATGCCCAACTGAAACCTTATTACATTCCTATTTTACAAATTGAAACTTGTTTTAAAATAAAAATACTACGGGAAACTTGTGGAGATGGTGGGAAATTTTTACAGACAATTTTAGAAATATTTATATTGTAGTTGTGTATTGGAAAAATGGGTGTGCATGCTTTGATGGTAGAAACGGGTCTGTTCGCTTTGTATTAGAAAAATACAGATGAACTTAAGGGAACGTACCCATACTACGTGATCCGTTCAGGGGGGAGGGGGGTCTTCAAAATACCACGCTTGGTCACAGGGGCGGGGAGGGGGGTCTTAGGTTTTCGTCACGTAGTCAATATCCTGTAGGGAAATCTCGAGCTTTTTCGAGCTATATTCAAATACGGCGCGCAGAATTTAGCGCTTTTTGAACTCACAGGGGACAACACTGTCGCACATACGAGTCAAATATTATTCTTTTAACTTTTTATTTGCAATAAAATATTTAAAACCATATTTATGAATTACTACGTGAAAACTAGAGGGGGAGGGGGGGTATTGGCATATACTACGAATTGTCACCGAGGGGGGAGGGGGGGGGGAGTAAAAATAGTAAAAAGTGGGTCACGTAGTATGGGTACGTTCCCTAATTTTATTATTTTTAGAGTGTCGGTAGCAATCTAAATTGAGTCGGCCCAGAACATAGTTACGAGTTTAGTATTATCAGTAGTGTCCATTAGTTCCTGTGAAGTGTAGATATCAGGGCACGCAGGGCATGATGTTAGGTGTCCCATCGTTTGTGAAACAACACCACATTTACACTCCAAGCTGGAACCGTCTATGAATCTCCACCTGAGCAGGCTTTCCAATGATTAATATTTTTCTATTTTTTTTAACCGGCTTGCAAAAAAGGAGGAGGTTCTCAATTCGTCTGTATGTTTTTTTTTTTTATTGTTTGTTACCTCATAACTCCGCCATTTATAAACAGATATAGATAAAAAAAATTTGAAAGGATATACTTCCAGATTGGTCCCATTTAAATTTGGTGAAGATCTGATGAAGAACTTCGGAGATAGACAATAGAACTCCTCAATGACGAACAGTACGCATAATGTGATGATGTGATTATGTTACGAGCAGCGTCTGTCCAACCATATTTAAGTTAAGGCCACTAAAACGAAAAAAATAAAAAAACATTTTAACAAAAATAAAACCGACTTCAAAAAAACGATGAAAAGAATAAAATAATTACCATATTATAAAGTTAATAGTTTCAGAAGTCGGTGCCTTCGATTTGGTTCAGCGTGGATTACCACCGACTTCTAAAACTGTTAATTTTATAATATGGTAATTATTTTATTCTTTTCATCGTTTTATTGAAGTCGGTTTTATTTTGTTAAAATGTTTTTTATTATCATTTTTAAAGAGCCGAGCCACATTTGCCGGGAGATACGTCGGCAATCTTCCGCCGGCACACATAATTCCATATAAACGTGTCACACCGTAGGTACACGAGTAAATTACGCAACGGAAGATCGGCGACGTATCTTCCGTCAGATGTGGCTTGGCCGAAAATGATAGTCGTTATACCAACTACAACTTTACTGACAACCTTGCTGAAATTTTTCAACTGTCACAGTAAGAGACTAACCACACTTATATTAGTATCAATTAGCATTTATCTCATAGAAAATGGGCATTATCTGTGAACATACGCATGCTTTTACCTTGTTCTCTAGGGGACAAAATCTGTTCCCTGACCTGACGCGAAACATTGAGCTTCAAGAGCGGGTGCAGGTGTGTGCCAGCGAATTGTTCCACGACATTTTGTCCCCGGGACATTCACGTAGATGTCCCGCGTCAAGTCCCTTGGCATTTTGCTCAATTTGTCCCTTAGTGAATCAATTCAGATTTCGCAACCGTCAGCATGCTCACGCACGCTAACGTGTTATTATAAAGAGAAAAACAAAGAAGACAATTTAAAACTAAAATAAACATAACACAACATCACGCCTTGTATTCCTTGAAGGTTTTGTCAGTCATGTTTAAGTCCCATGTAATAGGAGGCGAGACTATTGCCATTAACCGGGCACAAATCCAGACTCCGGTTTTCCTAATGGAAAAACCCAATAACACTTTGCCCGATCTGGGGATCGAACCCAGGACCTCACGGTCAACAGTCGCACTTAAACTAAAGTAAAATAATAATTATACTTTACTTTAACCATGAAATTAAATTCTTTGAAAGAATTTATTTCAAAGAATTTAATTTCCAAGCACAATATGAACAGTAAATAAATTCCGTCCCGTTAAAACACGAAAACCGCAGTGTTACCACAACATAAAACGAAACCACATCATAGACAAACCTTCTATTTCAAAATAACAGCCTTTTCTTTCGTCTTTTATTAATCAACTCACGCAAACAACAAATTAGTTCAATGATAAAATAAATCTAACATTGAAAGGAAAATAAGAAAAGAATAAACAAAGGAAATACGAAATTTTCAAAAGGCCATTCCAAACGTTACCCTACATTGTTAGACTCGCATAGTTTTTATACCACAATGACTTTAAAAGAGACCTTAATCTCTGAGTTTGTTTCGGCTTTTCTTCTCAGAGCTAGTCAGATACAAAATGTCGCCGCCATCAGTCTTAAAAAAAACATTACATTGACTTGTAAAAGTGTCTGTAACAGATTTATTTACAGAAATAAAAATCATGTATTATTTTATCAGAAAACTAGCGAAATTCCCGCTAAAAATAAGAAAGAAAGAAAGAAAGAAAATTATTTATTTTGGACTCACACAGGCAGTTACAGAAACAAAAACAATATTAAAAAAAATAAAGAATAAGAATTTAGACTACCTGCACGAGGCCAAAAAGGGCTCCTATCTCAGCATAATGTTGCGACAATAAATAAATAATAACAATAATAAACTATACGCGCCGTTCTGTTAGATGCACTGCTCACGCAGGCCACTAATGCCGGTTCCTATGAGCAAAAGCGTGGCGTCTTGCTTACGCCACGTGTATTTTTCTACGGAACGTACGGTGCAATAGTTCCTATAAAAAAAATTGACACCTACTTTTACTGGCTCATGCCACTGACGGATGGGAGGGTCACATTTACGCTCCGTATGCAAATTGCGTGGGATTACCTCTATGTATAGTTCCTAATAAAAATTTAAATTGTTATAGAGCTGTCAATGACGTCATCTTCGGATAAATTGTTTACCGGTCAATTTGAAACATAAACTTTTAATATAGAAGGCATATCGCTGGGTATTTTCACGACACGATGTTCGACGCAATGCAACGCACTGCGCTGCCCAGCTAGGACGAAAGGTTACGTTACATAAAAAGTATAACATTTAAATTTTGTTTCAGTTTTTTGTTATATACAGCTGTTATATAACAAGTGTTAATTATAACATAATGTTTCAGTTTGAGTTGATTATCGTTTAAATTATGTCAATCTGAGCTAGCCCAGGAGCAGCTAACATTAACAACAAACCTAACTAATACAAGGTTAATCCAGTACCCATAATAATGAAAAACTTGTGTTCGAAGACTTTCCCCAAAAATCAATAGATGAAGAGAAATAGCTGTTCAAAGATTTCATAAACAATACTCTAAAATCTATCCATCATCAGCTATCATCAGCTGTATTTGCATTTTAGGTCATATTTGGGGTTACGGATTAAAAGCTCCATTTTCTGAACTCGTTACTAAAGCAGAGATGAAGAGTTGTAGAAAAAAATATTTTGCATGAACATAAAAATAATCGCATTAAGTTTATAAATTTTAACACTTGCTTTAAAACAGTCATCAATGATACTTTAGGTGGGCCGTGGAATAACACCCTCTTTCCGATTAACCTTGTATACCAAAAAAAACATGCGCTGATTAGAGAACTTCCTCCCTTTTTGAAGTCGGTTAGTACATTATTTTATACTGCAACATATTAAAATACAGACATTAAACTATATCGTATAAACACCAGGGGAGCAGAAATAATGAGGGACATTACTGAACTTGCATCATGTACCTACCCGTACAACGTCGCCATGTGGCTTGTGTCATAATAGCAGGGTGTGTTGCAGACACTAATGTCTTATAAGACAGGGGTTTTATAAGATACATTTTAATAAGTTAGTCTAGTTGTGGCAAGCGCGACTGCTGATCGTGAGGTCCTGGGTTCGATCCCAAGGTCGTGCCAATTGTTATTGGGATTTTCCATTAGGAATTTCTCAGTAGCAGCCTGGAGTCTGGATTTGCCCGCTTAATGGCAATACGCTCGCCCTCTGCTACATGGGACTTAATCATAAGTGGCGAAACGAGGGTGTACTAAAAACACCTCTGCCGAATCCTTTGGGGAATACAAGGCGTTATGTTATGTTATGTTTTAATATAATATTATAAAGAGGAAAGATTTGTATTTTTGTATGTAACGAATAAACTTAAGAACTACTGGACCGATTTCAAAAATTCTTTTGCCGTTAGAAAGCTACATTATCACTGAGTAATATAGGCTACGGGCGGAGCCGTAAGGACACAGCTAGTGTTTTAATAAGTCTGTGAATATACAGATGTATGTTTCATACTTGCACCTAATAAATGTTCTTCCACATCTTGCCTAAAGATTATACTGGCTGGCAATGATCATTTTTTTTAAGTATTGTTTTTACACAGTTTCACTACACAAATTTTACTTTGAATTATGAACAGTTTGATAGAACACGCAGCACGTCAACGTCACACGTTGATTGCAACGAGACTGACTCGAGTACGCCGACTTCGGCGTTGTATTAATTGTCGCATTTTACTAGTACGCCGCCGGCATAGTTGGAGCATAGCGGAGACCAATAATTAATCTAAAGTTTTAATAAATTTCTAAACTTCTGTAGTACGACCCAGTAGGTATGTTATATGTATACTTTTCAACACACTTGCTCGTGAAGTCGCTTTTATCGCACCGCTTTCAGGTTCATAATGCAGCTTATTACACACGCATGTTTTTTACTTTACATTACCGCACTAGTACATTTTACTTTACATTCTTTTTTAAATCTTAGCATAGCGTTTTTATGTCAAAAAATTGTAAACTTTTTTTAGAATAAATAAACTGTGTTGATTAAAATATGATAATAAACATTTCATATCATTAAATATGTTTGTGTTCTAAACACAAAATTATTCAGTGTTTTTTTTTAAATATTAGGTCGTTTACCCTTTGGTCTTTCACCTGTGCGCGCATAGCTAAAACGGCCACAGTCACGGCGTGTGAAAAAAGAAATCCACGCGCTTTTTTTCATAAATACTTATTAAAATAACGAACTTAGCTTGTTAGTATCATAATGTAGGTACTATTATTGTATTACATACCTAAAGTCTGATTGTTTCCTTGCAAGTGTGTTAAAAAACGTCGTCTGAAACGCGAGCGCATTGATCATTACACTCTCGGCTCCTTTATCACGCTTGTCTGTGGCTCGCGCGCATACTACCGCCACGAGTGTAATGACCAACATAGGACACATGTCGCTCATTTAGTGCAACAAAGACGTAATTACGTTTTTTTTTTAATAAGTTAAATATGTCAAAATGTGCGGATCTTTTTACATCGTGAGAAACATCTCCTGTAAAACTTCTAAAAGTGTAATTATGCCATTATTGCACAAAATAAGCGATGTATCATAATGTACTATTAAAAAAAATAGAAGCATCAACATAGATAGTAAGATTTCCCATACAACACCACCGTTATACCTACCTATAGGTAGGTATCCATATACGAGAACAATGTAAATACATGTAGGTGCAACATTGTTATTTTATTCACCCCAAGAGTTTCTACTCGCGAATAAAGAAGTATAAAGAAATGGGCGATCGTTTCCGTTTTAATAATAGATGGGAAGGCTCTTAGTAATCGTGTTATGTTATGCAGTTAAGGGGAGATTTCTCTTAGCAATTTTACTGAAAAGAAAATTTAATTAGAATATTAAGGAGCTACACACACCGAACGCGGTGTGGCACAACTGCAGCTGCTAAATTATGTATGCATTTATATGAGACTAGCTATGTCCTCATGGCTCCGCCCGTAGCCTATGTTACTCAGTGTTAATTTAGCTTTCTAACGGCAAAAGAGTTTTTGAAATCGGTCCAGTAGTTTTTAAGTTTATTCGTTACATACAAAAATACAAATCTTTCCTCTTTATAATATTAGTATAGAAGTAAAGATAATACTTTGTGAAAAAGTTTAATGGTTTTGCCACGCATGGCTCAGTCTACGTGGACGGGGGAGGGGGGGGGGGGCTCACTATAAGCTCACAGTGAGCCACTCCGTCCACACAACCGAAGACAACAAGAAAAGAAAAACATGAGCTACACCGAACGCGGCGCAGTGCGGGGAATATGAACTGTAGGTAGGTACTTTAAAAGCGGCAGCCGCTGACCGCACCCCGCCGCACTCCGTTTGGTGTGTGGAGCTCCTAAGAGGAATTCTTCAATGCAAGAAAAACATTATTAAAATCTGCCTGTACCTATCCCACTGCAGGGCAAATATCTTTTCTCATACAAAGAACTAACGAGCATCGATCACCATGTTCACTAAAGATTAGCGATTCTGGACGTTAAGTTCAGGTTTCTTCACGATATTTTTCTTAACCGTGTGTCAGCGTACAAACATTGCGAGGCATGCGCCGTCGAATGGTTCGCCATGCATGCCTTCGGTTGTGTGGACGGAGTGGCTGAGCACTTGCCGCTTACCCCCCCGTCCACGCAAACTGAGCCATGCGTGGCAAAACCATTCGCTGCACATGCCTCGCGATCCCACTTTAGATAAACTTTTTCACAAAGTATTATCTTTACTTCTATACTAATATTATAAAGAGGAAAGATTTGTATTTTTGTATGTAACGAATAAACTTAAAAACTACTGGACCGATTTCAAAAATTCCTTTGCCGTTTGAAAGCTACATTATAACTGAATAACATAGGCTACGGGCGGAGCCGTGAGGACACAGCTAGTTAGATATAAAAACTAAATTGACAAAAAAATGCTCACTAATTCTCCAACAAAACACAACAATACAAGCTTAATTCAATTAGATATTTTAATAAAATACTCGTCTATCTATATGTGGATAACAACAGATAATGATTATCTAATGAAACTATCATTAATATACATCGTTATGGTCAAAGTTGCTATTGAATTGATAGGAATTGGACATCATTAGTGTCACGTAATTGGGACAAATGTTGTTCATCGACGTCATGTCGTGATCTTTAATTTTGTATGATGTCAAGTTTATAATCAATCTGTGTTGCTGTAGAGTTAAGATAATGTAATATTTATTTATTTAAAAATTAATCCTTGTAACTACCTCGTTAGTCTAGTGGTGGGAAACGCGACTTCTGATCCTGAGGTCCTGAGTTCTATCCCCATGTCTGACAATGTGTTATTAGGTTTTTCCGTGTGGAATTCCTCAGTAGCAGCCCGGAGTTTGGATTTGTGCTCGGTTGATGGCAATAGGCTCGCTCTTTATTACATGGGACTTAAACATAACGGCGAAATGAGGGTGTTAATATACACCTCTGCCCAACCCTTCGGGAAATTCAGGTGTTATGATTGTGATTGTGATGATGTGTATGTGTGTGATTAAAAGTGGTGGACCGCACCGGATTAATCAAGAATAGTTGACTCCAGTATAACTTGGGAAAGGCTGGGATGATGACGAGTAGTCGACTCTTCCACCCAAATAAACTTACTCATTTCCCATACTTGTCATAAAATCATCATCTTCCTGCCCTGGTCCCAAGTTACTTGGGGTCGGCGCAATATGTTTTTCTCTTCCACTCTTCCCTGTCAGCCGTCTCATTATCATTTACTCCCTTATCTTTCATATCCTCCCTCACACAATCCATCCATCTTTTCTTAGGTCTCCCTCTCCCCCTCCATCCATCAACATTCATATTCATCACTCTCTTAGTCACATGTGTTTCATCCCTCCTCATCACATGCCCATACCAAGACAAACGCTTTCCTTTCAACTTCTCTGTCACTGGTGCCACTTTCAAACTCCCTCTAATATACTTATTTCTTACTTTATCCATCCGCGTCACTCCACACATCCATCTCAACATTCTCATCTCCGCTACGTGTAATCTTCTTTCATCCGTCTTCTTCACGGCCCAACACTCTGATCCGTACAGGACGACAGGTCTTATAATGGATTAGTAGGTTGTGAGAGTTCATACTTGTCATAAAATGCTAGTAAATAATACATAACATCAACGCGACCAAGTAAAGAAAAAAGTCATATTGAAGTTAACCAAATATTCTCCGAGGAGTAAAAAAAACGTATTTTGACAAACATGTTGCAAATAGTTTACTGTTTCCGACTTACCATCATAGTAAGGCGATGAACTAATACATTATACATCAACACAATATCCTGTCTCCCTACAAAGCGTCAAGCGTGAAGATAATTGAGCACATTATCCTCTGTTGAGCGTCATATCAGTGACGTCATACCAGATTAATTACTTGCTTCAACGGACAAGTCTATAGCAGTGGCCAGATTATCTAGTGATGTGTATAGACTTTGGTTTAGGTTAGCGTAGATTTCTAACAACGAAACAATTGCTTGGCAGCCCACCAAATACACTAGCAAGACTTCTGCAACCGACTTTCAAGGTGTGTACACACCTGCAAGTCGACTTCTGCAAGTTTTACAACCTTACGGCGGGTTGGCAGACTACACACGCTATCGAAAACTTTATGCCCTGGTTTTTAGCCGGTAAGAGTCCGGCAGACCCCCTCGCTTACCCCGGGCGAGGGACATCCATGAGGATTTTACCAAGATAAAAAAAAAAGTTGTGCAGGTTTCCCCACGATGTTTTTCTTCACCGCAAGTAACAATCAAAGTCTGATCCGCACATGAATTCGAAAATTCAGAGGTACAGGTCGGAATCGAACTCAGACCCTTCTGCATGGAAGGCAAACGTACAACCGCTAAGCTATCACTGCTTTTTTCATGACTGTTGTTCTGCCTAATCTTTTCCCAACTATGTTGGGGTCAGCTTCCAGTCTAACCAGATGCGGCTGAATACCGGTATTTTACACTGAGCGACTGTCATTAAACATCCGCAATCCAATAACTGGGCAATGCCGATACCCTAAGGTTAGACCAGTTGTCAGACTTTCGGGCTTCTGACTTCCCGTTACGACTGTCGTAGGTATTCGTATGACACCCGGGACCGACTGTTTAACGTACCTAATCTCCGAGCTACGGAGGGATCTCGATGTGTAACGAACGCGCGCGTTTGTGAATTTCCCACAACCCCATTAAAAAAACAGCGAGTAGATAATAAAAATATATTATTAAAGACACATGATGTAACTGTAAACAAATACACGACAAACTTATTAACATAAATCAAAGTCAATTTGTAAAGAATTAAATAATTTATAAGATTCCTTTTGAATTTTATATTATTTATGGGCTTCACATGCCGTCGAGAAATATCTCTTAGACATGCTGGTTTCCTCACGATGTTTTTCTTCACCGTTTTTAAGCAAATCTAATTCCTTTAAACGAGCAATTCTTGTATATATATATATATATATATATATATAATCTGAATCTCGGAAACGGCTCCAACGATTTTCATGAAATTTAGCATGCAGGGGGTTTCGGGGGCGATAAATCGATCTAGCTAGGTTTCATTTTTAGAAAACGTCGTTTTATCCGTGTTTTCAGTCAGTGAAAAACTGATACAGTACCTACCATTAGAATACGTAGGTAAATCTCGCCACTATGTATAAGGTTATAAAAGCTCAGGTGGGAAATCGGCCGGTCCCGAAACCAGAACACCCCGGTTCGAGTCCAGATGATTTTTTTTTTTCAAGTTCCTTCTTTTTCCCTTTTTTTTCTTTCCAAAAAACACGATTTACCAAAAAAACCGAGCTAAGCTCCGTCATCCAGGTACTGATGATTATACGATGAAACGACAGAGGTGCGTGCCTTGGGTTCGAACCCGAGACCTATGACTTAGCAGTCTGACGGTCACACCACTAGGCTTTCCAACAAACCACCCTTTCATCTTCAATCCCACCCATGTACCATTATAAAATATATACCACATTAGACCCTTATTGTCTCGCACATCCGTGGGGCGCTCACAATGCCCCTGATATTGACATTCCATGCCTGCAATACCACTATTGTGTGCCTAATGACAAGCCCGTGAAATCTGTGCAATGATTTATTGATTTTCTGATATACTGATAGTAGTATCGATTAGGAATAATCGCTCTGTTTAGGCGAGGAAGTGATAATGGCGGGGAAAGTTAGCTCTGAACATAGTTTAATAAATAGTACTAATATACAGGGTGTAAACGAAATCATGTAATTCCTTCAAACCTCGTGATGTACTGCTGACATTGATTAACCCTGCACGGGATACTTTAGGATTAAATAAAAGAAATATTACAAAAAGTAAACAAATGTGTTCTTAACGTGAGGCATTTTAGCGCCCCGAGCGAATTCCACGGCTATCGCTCACCGCGCGGTCGTTTAACTCGGGGTGCCAAAATGTCTCACGTTAAGAACACATGTTTACTTCTTGTAATTTTTTTTATTGATTTCAAAATTATCCCGTGCAGGGTTAATCTTTGTCAGCGGTACATGACGAGGTGTGAAGGAATTACATGATTACGTTTACAGCCTATAGAAGCACTAATAGCCTAGCGGTTGAACGCTTGCCTTCCATGCTCTGGATCTGAGTTCGTTTCCGGCCCGTACCTCTGACTTTTCGAATTCATGTGCGCATCAGTATTTGACTATCACTTGCGTTAACGGTGAAGGAAAAAAACATCGTAAGGAAACCTGCACACCTAACAGGGCTCCATAAAGTTCTCGATGGTGTGTAGTCCGCCAACCAGCACTAGGACAGCGTGGTGGACTAAGGCCTAAATCCTTCTCATTCTGAGACGAGGCCCGTGCCCAGCAGTAGAACAGTAATGGGCTAATTATCTTATGTGTATTATGTAACTAGCGGCCCGTCTCGGCTTCGCACGGGTGGACATTTTTCCCGTTTTTGCAACATTTTTCATTTATGCTCCGCTCCTATTGGTTGTAGCGTGATGTTATATAGCCTATAACCTTCCTCGATAAATGGACTATCCAACACAAAAATATTTTTTGAATTCCAACCAGTAGTTCCTGAGATTAGCGCGTTCAAACAAACAAACTCTTCAGCTTTATAATATTAGTATATTGGTAGACATAGAAACCCTAGCCTAGAAGTTTAAGGAGGTTCAGGCCGCGCTGGCATCACAGTTCAGTCAGTCTTACAATCCATACAGTTGCACAACGCCTACATGGGTAGTGGCATCGTCATCAAAGGCTTTGTCCAACTGTATGGATTGTAAAACTGTGGCTAAACTATATTGCCTGAGCGGGTTGCGCCTCCGTATACTTCTAGGCTCACGAGGTGTCCTGCGTAAGTGACAAACGCGACGCGGTGCGACGCGACGCAAGACGACGTGGAACAAATACGCATTAAGTCGCGTATCGCTACATAGGCCGCTAGTAGAGAATGCCGTTGTCTTGATCGCGTGTCGCGTTCGTCGCTTACGCAGAACACCCCGTCACTCTTGGACTAACGCGTCAAATATCTAAGAAAAAATATGCTCTATGCATGGGAAATTGAACCTTAGTGTGAGATGAGAAGACTTCGATTTGGTTGTGTACTACATTTTAGAGGAATTAGCCCTGCTCAAACTCCCTTCAAGCAAATGAGTAAATCAAATCCTAATGAGCATGAGAACTTGACATTTTATTACCTGACCCATCAAATTATTTACCGCAAGCATAGTTTTATATATTATGAGCTACTTAATAATAAAACAAGCATCTCAAAATAATGATCCGACCATCGTAAAAATATGACTACAAAACATTTTTACGACGGAATTCCATTTTTATAGCATTTTTAGAACAACTCATCATTTCTCCCATAAACTTGCTTTAATAGATTCATGAAATACCAAGTTTGTGAACCGTGCTAGAGTTTTTTTTATTACTCATTTGACTGCTTATATAGTTCACGACGAAACATTTTATTTTTTTAAAGTTTAAAATTCAAATAGAGTCATTAAGAAGGATTGTTGATTCATTTTGGTGGTTTGTTATGACAGTGAGAAAATTAAATTCTTATTAAAACGTGTTTAGAAATATACAATAACAATATTTAGTGTTAATTCCGACAAACTGTCTATCTGTCTGTTCTAACATAACATCACGCTTGTATTCCCCAAAGGGTTATGCAGAGGTGTATAGTAACACCCTCTTTTCGCCGTTATGTTTAAGTCCCATGTAATAGCGGGCGAACCTATTGCCATCAGCCGGGCACAGATCCAAACTCCTGCTTGCTACTAAGTAATTCCACACGGAAATACCCAGGACCCAAGACCACATGATCAGCAATAAGGTTTGAGCTACGCAATGACTGACGCATGCGTGCCTACAGTTAGGACAGGTCAACTCAAACCTGCTATGGCACTTTCCTAAAAACGCCATTCCAGACGTTGCCCTACATTGTTACACTCGTATTAGTTTCCATACCACAATGTCTGGACTTTAAAAGAGACCTTGATCTCTGAGTTTGTTTTGACTATTCTTCTCAGAGCTAGTCAGACAGAAAATGCCGGCGCCATCTAGTCTTAAAAAAAACATTACATTGACTTGTAAAAGTGTCTGTAACAGATTTATTTACAGAAATAAAAATCATGGAACGGCTTATGTATGGAAGTGAATGTTGGTCGTGGCAGAAAAGGCATGAAAGTAGAATAAATGCCGTGGAAATGCGTTCCTTGCGAAGTATGTGCGGTGTAACTTTGAATGATAGATTGAGAAACGATGAGATTAGACAAAGTTGCGGTTTAAAAGATGAGGTAGTGACAAAAATTGAAAGGAGTATGATTAGGTGGTTTGGTCATGTTGAGAGAATGAGTGAACGGCGATTAACAAAAGGAATTTATAAGGCGGATGTCAATGGAAACGCCGGTAGAGGACGTCCTAGAAGGACATATATCGATGTTATTGGTGATGTTCTTCACAAAGGTCAGGTGCGTTGTACTCTCAACCGGCGTGCGTGTATGACAAGATGTATGAATGTGGATAAAGCGAAAGGGGTATGTAAGGGTCGTAGCGTGTGGCGTTCTACAGTTGCTGCCTACCCCCATGGGAAAAAGGCGTGAGTTTATGTATGTATGTATGTAAAAATCATTTATCATTATCATTTAGCAATCGTGCTTGCCACCACTACCACCACTAGACCAACGATGCAATTCGAAACTATTACTACGTAGTACGTACTATACCTTAAACAAACGACAATCAATATAGAACGAAGAACTATCAGAAGCAGTAATTTGGAACGAACACAACATTAACTCGATATTAAGTTGAACGTTAGTTCGACAAACTCCATGGCGGGCGCATTGCGGGGTGACAAATCATGGAAGCTTGAGTAACTCCTATGAAGCCGGCAATGGAAGACAAAGTTTAGCAAATGCAAATGCGTCGCAACTTTGTGGTGATTAAGGGGGGCGTGAGGGTGTTACTACGTTTGCTATTATACTGAAGACTGGAGCTGTACATTATGAAAGTTACTTATATGTAAATAACCGTATGTGTGTATGTGTGAGGATTGCCTGAAGAAACAGGTCCTATCGGGGCTATTAAGAGTTGATACAGTATACATAGATATGACCATCAGTGAAAAAAAAACACTTTTAAATCAGGATTTCAAGATTGTAGGTTAAAATAAGTATAATGTTGTATTGTCATGGGAATTAAATTTGTGTGCAATGTTTCAGGAGAATCGATTAAGCAGAAGTACCTAGTTAAAAAATCTGTCGCAATATTTGAAAACTGACTTCTTCCTCTTAGCCTTTCCTATGTTGGCGTCAGCTTCCAGTCTAACCAGGTGCAGCTGAATACTAGTATTTTACACGGAGCGACTGCTATCAGACTTCCGCAACCCAGTTCTGCAGGGCAATACCTATATCCTAAGGTTAGACCTGTTGTCAGACTTTCGGGCTTCTGACTACCCGTATAACGACATGTTGGTAGTTGGTATAGTATTTATATAGAAATAATCGAAAAAATGTGAATGTAACGGTTTTATTTACTCCTAATATTACTCCTGCAGCATCAGGATTTGAGAATTGAAGGTTGAAATGAGTATAATGTTGTATTGTCATGAGAATTGAATTTGTGTGCGATGTTTCAGGAGCATCGGTCAAGCAGAAGTAGTTCAAAAATCCGTCGCAAGATTTGAACACAAACGAACAAATATACGAAGTGATGATATTTAAATCGCTTAACAATGATCATCAGAGAGGCAGAGGAGTAAGGCGTCATGCTGGCAAGCGGTCCCACAATATGCAATGAACATATCGCATTGATCGTACGAACGTGCGAACAAACGTACCTAATATTAATCTTTGTTGAAGTTCGGACTATCAGTTCGCACGACAGCTTGCCAATCGGGACTACGCCTTACTATTTCAATTAATTATTATAGCAGTAGTGATAGCCTAGCGGTTGCACGTTTGCCTTCCATGCAGGAGGCTCTGAGTTCGATCCCGGCCCGTACCTCTGACTTTTCGAATTCATGTGCGGATCAAAATTTGATTATCACTAGCGCTAATGGTGAAGGAAAAACATCGTGTGGAAACTTTCACACCTGAAAGGGCTTCAAAAAGTTCTCAATTATATGTGCAGTCTGCCAACCCGCACCAGACCAGCGTGGTGGACTAAGACCGAAACCCTTCTCATTCTGAGAAGAGGCCTGTGCTCAGCAGTGGGACAGTAATGGGTTGATTATGTTATGCAACTATGTCATTATTGTTAAGCTGTAAGTTAAGTTATCTTTACATAGTATAAAACAAAGTCGCTCCCGCTGTCTGTACGGTTAGATCTTTTAAACTACGCAACGGATTTTAATGCAGTTTTCGGCAATAGATAGAGTGATTCAAGAGAAAGGTTTATATGCCTCAAATTAGTATCTTTAATGCACCCGTGCGAAGCCGGGGCGGGTCGCTAGTTTATGATAAAAACCTTTTCATTCTATTTATAACCCAGGCCAAATACTCAAATGCTACTCAATTTTAAGTTGCCGTTAAGACTCGTGCTGTCTCTGCCACTTCGCCTTAAACTGACAGTGACAGCACGAGACTTACCGGCGACTTAACGTCGCTTAAGTTCTAACACCGCGTAACTCGAAAAATAGTAGTTTTGAGTTACGCACGACATTTATAGGGAATCAAAAAACGTATCGTTTGACCAATCACAATCAATAGTTAGATCTAATAGCAACACGTTATTTCAAAAACAAAATCCACCGCTTATGTAATATTTTCTCCATCAAGCTATGTAAACAGCTAAAACAGCGCGTAAGTCAGGTGAGTTCGATACTGGATCGTGTCGCAAAAGTGCTCCGTCGAAAAAACCAAAATAAAATAGAATATTGTAGATTAAAAACAATTATATAAGTAGAAACATTTCTATTTTATGCTCTCCTGAAAAGTTAACTATTTTGAGTTACGCGGTGTTAGAACTTAAGCGACGTTAAGAGGAAACGCGGGCTGCAAAATATTAATAATTTGAATAGGTTTTTACGATCTATTTCCGTCCCACCCCTCCCGCAAACCTTGCCAATTGAGCGCGAAAGAGACACCTGCATTTCGGACTGATTTCTCCTGTGCAATATTAGCGAAATCGTACTTTTGTATTTCCCTGTTTCCTTCTTCAAATCTAGATCGATTTTAATATTTTTTTCTGTAATAATTTAAGAAAGCCTTTGGTTATGTCTGTATGTTTTTCTGTTATTTTTTATATTCATCAAATTTGTTTGCCAGATGTTTGAAAACGGTGGTGAAACCGGTAGATTATTGTAAAATTTAAACGTTTCTAGTTCTTTTAATAATTAATTTATTGACAAAAACAAAACATAGGGACATATTGGTGGTAGATATATATCATAATTATGGTTAAAAATATTTGCTCTAGTGACATTATCCAAGGGGGAAACTGAGGAATACGTTTGTATGGACTAAATGCCGACCGTATTACCTCTTAAGCGTATTGCGTATTTGGCCATTCATATTATACATGTAGTTTCGTTTTCATCGTAAACTTACGTCTGTACAAGAACATAGTACAAGTTATGTACTGTGTTTAACAGGAACTTCTAACACTTATGAATACGCCTTCTAAAGTTACTGTGGCAGACAGGCGTGAAGACGAGGCGTAGTGTAAACTTGAAAGAGAAAACAATATTCCAAATAGTTTTGTGAAACATTTTGTACGAATTAATATAGCGTCTTTACCATGGAAATCGAAATTGTCAATTTTACAGAAGAATAAAAATACTTTCGTGATTAAAGTTATTGAAAAAGGGAAATTGACTGCCTTGTTAGTCAAGTGGTCGCTAGCGCCACTACTGAACATGGGGTCCTGGGTTCGATCCCCAGATCGGGCAAAGTGATATTGGGTTTTTTCCATTAGGAATGTCTCGGTAGCGGCTTGGAGTCTAGGTTTGTGCCCGGTTAATGGCAATAGGCTCGCCCCCTATTACATGGGACTTAAACATAACTGGCGAAACGAGGGTTTACGAAATCACCTCTGCCGAACCATTCGGGGATTACAAGGCGTGATGTTATGTTTATGAAAAAGGGAACAATTCTACAAAACAAAATGTTGTCATATCTGGAATTAATCACATCCGCCAAACTGTCAAAATGTTTGGTTTTGTCTTTTCTGTCAAACATTTTGACAATTTTAGTAAATGAACAAGGTCTGAATGTTCGGTAGGATGTGGAATGTTTGCGTTTTTATTTAAGTAAACCTTACCCCTCTCTAAGAATTATCCTGTATCGTGGGTGCGTTTACAGACACAAATCTTCACATGCACAAACGCCCCAGACCCGCACAACTATCCGTAGGCCATACAAATATTTGTTCCGTACGGGAATCGAACTTTGGTAACAATTATTTTAGTAGAACATTATTGGCCACCAGTGAGGGGCTAATTATCAACCGCGCGGATCATACGATTTGCGAGGTTAAGCTGCGCTTGCCGCGGTCAGTCTGTGAATGGTTGACCGTTCGTTATACATCAAGGCCGGTTCGTACCTCAGAGAGCACTTTAAACAGTCGGTCCCAGGTGTTATACGAATACCTATGGCAGTCGTTATGGAAAGGCAGACGCCCGAAAGTCTGACAACCGGTCTAATCTCAGAATATCGGCATTGCCCAGTAACTGGGTTGCGGAGGTATGATGGCAGTCGCTCCGTGTAAAATACTGCTATTCAGCCGCATCTGGATAGACTGGAAGCTGACCCCAACATAGTTGGGAAAAGGCTAGGCAGAACAGATTATTAGTCACCAGTTTACATATGTATTTACTAAATCTTAACCTTTTTAAAAATAATGCATAAGCTGGAAACAAACTATATTTTGCCCTTTTTCCAACCCAACCAAGCCTTCTAAAGCACCCTTCAGACACACAAGAATGCAAGTAAATAAGAATTAATATCGGCAGCGTCGATCACTCGTCTCGCCGTCGCCTGGCTTTCAATGAAAATATTCAAGTTATATCCGTGAGGGCATCCCTTTTCGCGTCACCGAGACACGCAGGCTCCTACTACGGGAATTCGATACTCGATGTCGAGCGTCGAGCTCTTGTAGTAAAGTGGTTTTGATGTGACGCTGACGATAAGAGGGAGAAAAAACCATTCGGATATTTTATGCTTTTAACGAACAGTTTTTCATTGAAGTGCATCGGTTCTGATCAAAACTGTGTAGCCAGTAAAATCTATACTAATATTATAAAGCTGAAGAGTTTGTTTGTTTATTTGAACGCGCTAATCTCAGGAACTACTGCTTGGAATTGAAAAAATATTTTTGTGTTGGATAGTCCATTTCCCGAGAAAGGTTATAGGCTATATATAACATCACGCTACAACCAATAGGAGCTGAGCATAAATGAAAAACGTTGCAAAAGCGGAAAAAATGTCGACCGGTGCGAAGCGGGACCGGCCATAATTCCCCATGAAAAATGTAAATAATCAAGTAGTCTGTTATGGTTGTTGTCATTTACCTCTCAAAGGAAATTAGGTTAGAATTTAAATAACTTTCTGGATAGTCTATTCTTTAGTTTTATGTTTTCAGGGTTGCGATACAATGATGATTATTTTGTTTTATCCATAATCTTTTTTTGGATCACACTGCGGTTTTCAAATATTGTCAATAGACTCTTTATAAGGGACCTTTTAACCCCCTTTCGGCTTTAGGGGTATTTTTGTAACACGTTGTATATGATTCAAACTTTAGAATCGCGCCATAACGCGACATGTGGAAGATTGACTCAGGAGTCATCGTGCCGATAGTCGCTACGGCCAGTGGCTTAATAGCCAAGAGCCTCGACCAATATCTGATGAGGCTCTCGTTGGGCGGCTGGGTTAAGGACCTGATACTGAAAACGGTACTTCTGGACACGGCGCGTATTGTTAGGAAGTTACCCTCTCTGAGGCCCTGACCACCAGTAGCCTGGAGCCTCTTCCCGTTGCCGATGGGCCACTATTTTATTTTTCCTTAATGTATATTTTTTATATCTAATTATATCTATACTAATATTATAAAGCTGAAGAGTTTGTTTGTTTGAACGCGCTAATCTCAGGAACTACTGGTTGGAATGGAAAAAATATTTTTGTGTTCGAGGAAGGTTATAGGCTATATAACATCACGCTACGACCAATAGGAGCGGGAGCATAAATGAAAAATGTTGCAAAAACGGGAAAAAAGTCTACCCGTGCGAAGCCGGGACGGTAAAAAAACAAAGAAAAATACTTACCATAAACAATATTTCATAGATATACTGATTCAGAATATCAACAACTTCGTATCCCATCATCGAGTTTCATAATAGTGTCGCGCGTTCACAAGACCTTCAAGCAATACGATGTAAATTGAAAATCTCTATATTCGCAGATCAAACGATCCAAGCTCTTTGTGGATTTTCCATAAGAGCGTACATTTCGATGCCAGTAACAATATTTGGGTATAATATTCGAGATATTATCGCTTTGTAAAGGTTTCCGATTTATTTCTACTTTAGCTTGTTGTGGGAATCGATTTGGAAATAATGGTTTTGGCTTTAAATTGTGAATCAATCAATACTGAAACAAACGAATTGAAACACTCAGGGAGTTGATTATACACTATTTATTTATGTCAATAATTGGATAGAGTTTTGGCTTATACTCTTGTGTACAGACAGATTTTACCATAAAATGAGCTTCCCAGACTATACAAGGTTAGTCGGAAAGGGGGTAGGTACTAAGCCGAGAGGGTGTTAAAGTACCCATAATAACGGATAACTTTTATTCTACAACTTTCCCCAAAACTCGATAGTTTAAGAGAAATAACTTTTCAAAGATTTCGTAAATAAAATGCTAAAATCTATCTGTCCATAGCTATGATCAGCTGTTTTTACAATTTAGGTAATATTTTGGGTCACGGATTAGAAAATTAATTTTCTGAATTCATAACTAAAGCAGGTACCTATGTTTTTTTTTTTTTTGAAAAAACTAAAATAAAAATCTTTTTGCATGCAAATAAAAATTATCGTATTTTGTAATTTTAACACTTGCTTTAAAATAGTCATCAGTGATACTTTACGTGACCCGCGGCTTAGTACCCCTTTTCCGACTAACCTTGTATAATCATAATCCCATAATCCTTAATCAGGTGATATGGCGATGGTATGCCGGTTGTGACGTCACCATCAAACAACTGCAGGCTCGACGTAATAAGTTTGACGCATCTTCCAGTCGCGGTTGGGCTGGCATATGGCGATGCGTTACAGTACATTAAAGCGAGCGTTTGATAAAATACAAAAACTTTAACTTCAATTAGACGATTATATCCAGGATAAGAACGCTTGGAAACATGCTGGTCCAGCTCCATAGGACAATCTAGAGTCTAGACAAAATCAAACTGGTTGTTATTTTAATTGTATAATTTATTTTTTTAAAGCCATTTATTTTAGCTTCTATGAGTAAAAACTAAACCTAAACTCACACACTGACCTATTACTTTTAAATTTTTGGGAAAACGTATACATTTGCAATGTTTGTAAATATGTGAGCACCATGTATCTATCACATAATTAATATGTCATTGTTTCTTTTTTTTTACCTTTTGTGGTATAGTAATTTTATGCTAGGTGCATCGTCTTCACATATAATTGTATAATTAATGTACCTGTACAAAATATTGTAAGATATTTTAAAAGAGTAACGGTGGAGTTTCTTGCCCATTCTTCTCCATACGAAACTACCTTTTGGAAGGGGCGACTAGAATCAATTCTATTTTCTTTGTAACTTTAATGTTCAAAAGTGCCTTTTATGTGCCTAATTGAAATAAATACTTTGACTTTGACTTTCAAATCAAAGAACTTTGTATCGTTCTGCCTAACTTTTTTCCCAAATATGTTGAGGTCAGCTTCCAGTCTAACCAGTTACAGCCTAATGGTGTGACCGTCAGACTACCAAGTCATAGGTCTCGAGTTCGAATCCAAGGTACGCACCTCTGCCTTTTCGGATTCATGTGCGTATTGTACAACTATCACTTGCTTAAAAACGGTGAAGAAAAACATCATGAGGAAACCGGCATGCCTGAGAGGTATTTCTCGATGGCATGTGAAGCCAAGTCAGAGGCCTGTGGGCGGCACAAACTCTGACGCCAGGTTAGTCACTAACCACACGAAAAGAGGGAGTCTAATCAGATGCGGCTAAATACCAGTATAGTAGACGGAGCGACTGCCATCAGACCTCCATAATCTAGTTACAGATCAATGTCGATACCCTAAGGTTAGACCGGTTGTCAAAGTTTCGGGCTTTTGACTTCCCGTAACGACTGTCATAGGTATTCGTATGACACCCGGCACCGACTATTTAAGTGTGTGTTTGTGTGTTTAAGGTCCCATACTGGGATTTCTCTTGTGTCGTGGGTTCATTTACAGACACATATCTTCACATGCACCAACACCCAGACCCGAAACAACTATTTGTAGGCCGTACAAATATTTGTTCTGGGCGGGAATCGAACCCACGACCCGTAGTGCAGAAGCCAATCGCTCAGCCACTGCACCAAACGTGTCATCAACATATTTATGTTTTGCTTGACGCCCTAATGCCCGTCATTGTGGACTTTACAAGCTAATAATTATAAGATTAAAGTTACAATTATTTTCAATATACAAAATAAAATACACATAACATCACGCCTGTATTCCCCGAAGAGTTGGGCAGAGGTGTATAGTAACACCCTCATTTCGCCGTTATGTTTAAGTCCCATGGGCGAGACTATTGCCATCAGCCGGGCACTAATAACTCCGGGCTGCTACTGAAGAATTCCACTCGGAAAAACCCAATAACACTTTGCCCGATCTGGGGATCGCACTCAGAACTTCACGATCAGCAGTCGCGCTTGCCACCACTAGACCAACGAGGCAGTTCAAAATAATTTTTATTTAGTTTTAGTGTTTAAAATTTTATTTCTTTTGTTGTTCAAAACAAATGCTCTTGTTTAATGTCGTTGTAAATTGAAAAAGCGATATACAGCTATAAGTAGTCTACAGCCATAATATTAGATTAAACAAAAGACAATATGGTCACCGGAAAGCCAATACTAAATAATATAATAAAATAAAATACGAAATCCCAACTAACCGACGTAGAAAAAAAATCCAATCCAACGATAAAATACATAACTCATTTTAACCAAAATGGCGCTTAAGTAGTATTGGCTTTCCGGTGATGATATGTATAATTATGCTGATGGTGTATTTTTACTAATAAATAAATAAAATAAAACAAATCAGAATGTCAATATCCACAAACAATGTATCACCTTTCAAAACAAACTGACAAGCGATCCAATTAAACTTCTATTCAGTGCGAATATTCTCAATTGTTTTATCCAAATCGCAAACGCCAGTTCAACAAGAATAATTATCGCAAATAATATAATATTTTTGTATAAAACTCTGTGTTGCTGTTGACAGATTGTTAAGCTGTGTGATACGGACACGATCGCAAAAAAAATGGAAACGGGTACCTTATTTACCAATCAGCATTCACTGGGGCGATTGATTGAATGAAGCGCGTAAAACAAATACACACGACTTTGTACCACGGTACTACTTCAGCTATGAGACTTTCGCTTGTATCATTTCCATTGCTGGTTCAATACTGACGCTCCTTTTTCATTCACTAACAAAATCATCCATGTATACAGTGTTAGGCGATGTAAAAGTTGTGTTAGATTTACGTTTATTTTTTTAATAAAAGTATCGATGTTGTTGGAAGCTATTAAACTTGCATAGGACGTTACTAGTTTGCAATAGTAATTTAAAGTTGTGATCGGGACAAAAAAATAAAAGTGCAATATTGGTCGCAGATCGAATCGTCAACTCGATGACGATGGAACGTTTTTTTTTGAGAGTTTGTTTCGAGTTCGCAATAACGTTTTCATTCGGGTGATATCGATGCGGCTACGTGTATCGATATTCTCTTTTCCGAGATTTCTGTTTGCATGCAAACAGAAAACAATGCGCATAGTACGTTTATTGTATTATATTTGATATAACTTTATCCCAGATTTATAATAGACTAGTTGTGTCCTCACGGCTCCGCCGGCGTAAGAAGTTTTATTCCAGTAATAAATCTCCTATGTTACTCAGTGATAATGTAGCTTTCTAACGGCTAAAGAATTTTTGAAATCGGTCCAGTAGTTTTTAAGTTTATTCGTTACATACAAAATACAAATGAGTACATATAAAAATACAAATGAGTAGAAGACCGAAAATTTCTGGTTGTATACGAAGCGACTCTCGTCTTCCCTTTGAACGACATCAGCTCAGTGGTAGCAGTGATAGCCTTGTGGTGTGACCGTCGGACTGCCAAATCATAGGTCTCGAGTTCGAACCCAAGGTACGCACTTCTGACTTTTCAGTTTCATGTAGGTGAATGAAAATGTCGTGCGGAAACCAGCATGCCTGAGAGATATTTCTCGACAGCATGTGAAGCCACAAGTCAGAGGTCCATGGGCGGCATAAACTCTGACACCAGGTTAGTCACTAACCACACGAAAAGAAGAAGAAGGAGCTCGATAGTATCAGATTATTGCATAGTGCAAGTTGGAATTGTTGGTGGTATGGTTTTAAAACGTTTGAATAATTCAATTGTATCAGGAATACTTGCTTATTAAGACCAGCCAAAGACCACATCACAGTATTTACTATATAAACCTAAAAAGAATCAACTAGTATCTAAGTACTTACAACAGTATGAAGACACAGCTTTCACTACAATGGTAGCCATACATCAGGCGCTACAACTTCATTCAACTGGTTCCACCAGAGTGCAAATAACACCCACAGTGCATTAAGTGACTGTCGCGATTCAGATATAGTGACGTTCGGTGCAGTTTTATGAAACCCGGGATACAAGATGTGACCGGATTTTATAAAACTATCAACACCATCCTAAAATTAGAAATAACAGTCATGAATGAAGGCCGAATAGAGTATGCATTATCAGTCTGAAAAAATAAAAAAATAAATGTGGAATGAGATTATGTAGTGAAATTCATTTAAATTTGAAGCCTGCTTTGTTAGTCTAATGGTCGCAAGCGCGACTGCATAGCATGGAGTCCTAGGTTCGATCCCAGGTCGGGCAGTGTTATTGGGTTTTTAAATTCGGAATTTCTCAGTAACAGCCCGGAGTATGGATTTGTGCCCCGTTAATGGCAATAGGCTCTCCCCCTATTATATCGGACTTAAACATAATTGGCAAAACGAGGGTATAATAAAAACACCTCTGCCGAACCCTATGCGGACTACAAGGCGTGATGTTATGTATTCATTTGAACTTTAACGTTCAATGGACCTTCCTCAAATCTTAAAACTTTTTTGAAGCTCCAAAAATCAACCTCACCTTCAGGCAGTCCAACTAGGGTCTAAAGATCGGGATCCACCCAACCCCAAAAGAGCTAGGGTCAACGTACTAAACCCTCACTTTAGCATTAGACAGTTGTTCTGCCTAGCCTTTTCCTATGTTGGGGTCAGCTTCCAGCCTAACCAGATGCGGCTGAATACCAGTTACAAGAAGCGACTGCCATCAGACCTCCGCAACCCAGTTACAGGACAATGCCGATTACTAAGGTTAAACCAGTTGTCAGACTTCTGGGCTTCTGACTTCCCGTAACGACTGGAAAAGTGTTATTATAATCCCACATCGAACAAAAATTCATCATCTGCAACTAAAAGAAGACGTGGCCGAAAAGACCAAACTTAACCTTACAAAATCAAAAGATAAAAAGAACATAATCGAATTGTAACTTGCACTCTCAGTAAGAATCAATTCCTAACGAAACGTGCAATGTTTACGTATGGAAGAGAATCAACTCCAGAATCACATGAGCGAGCCCTATGACCTAGTTTAAAACCTTGTTAAAACTTACTATGTATGTCTTCGTCTGATCCCAAAATTGCGACCCAGAAAACGCGGGACGCTCCAAATTCCGGATACCTGACATCACTAGTAGGTATGTAGATATTATGATTCACAATAAGGGGCGGGACAGACATTATCATGTTAATTCGAAATGTAAAGTGTGATCAATTATAATGTCGCTTTTAATATTTTAGTAAAGGACGCTCTACGGTTGCCTCTAGATGATACTAAGAAATCATGGTAGATAACTCAATAAGTTATAATAATTATGTCATAGTAGTTAGCAGTATAATAGCTTAGCAGTGATAGCCCAGTGGTGTGACCGTCGGACTGCCAAGTCGTAGGTCTCGAGTCGAACCCAAGGCACGCACCTCTGACTTTTCAGATTCATGTGCGTATTGTATAATTATCACGTGCTTAAAAATGGTGAAGGAAAACATCGTGAGGTGGCATACCTGAGAGATATTTCTCGACGGTATGTGAAGCCAAGATAGAGGCTCATGGGCGGATAAACTCTGACACCAGGTTAGTCACTAACTACACGAAAAGAAGAAGATGTGGCATTGACATTGTTTGGAGTTTAGATTTGCGTGTTTTTTCAGTGATAAGGAATCTAACACGTTAAAGTACTGAATTATTGACAGACAAGAGGTGAAAAGTTTGAATCGGAGTAGATATTCGTATGACCTACAGCTTAGACTTATTTGTATCGTGTGTTCATGCCTACATCAAGTTTTTTATATGCGAGCAATTTACAAATCAAAAATATACTCAAGGTACTATCCTGACTAACTGCCTCGTTGATCTAGTGGTGGCAAGCGCGACTGCTGATCATGAGGTACTGGGTTCGATCTCCAGATCAGGCAAAGTGTTATAGAGTTTTTCCGTGTGGAATTCCTCAATAGCAGCCCGGTGCTTGGATTTGTGCCCGGTTGATGGCAATAGGCTCGCCCCTTATTACATGGGACTTTAAACATAACAGCGAAATGAGGGTGTTACTATACATCTCTGCCCAACCTTTTGGGGAATAAAAATGTGATGATGATGTTATGTATCATCCAACAGGATTATAAACGCAAAATATACGTTACTTCAAAGCAGATAATCTGACATTAACACCTCTCTACGTCTCCAAAAAAGGAACGCAAAAATAATCTCTAAAACAGAAATCAAATTAAAGCCGCTATTACGTCTAAACCAAACTTTTTAACGGCGTCTAAGGCGATTTTTCCACGTACTAAGTAAGCTAAGAAGAGTCAGAAGTGACATTTCTCTTTGTCCCCGAGGACCAGCTGTCCCAACAAAGGGATTAAATTAAACGTATAAAAAGATAAAAACAAAAGAAACCCGTAAAAAGATGTGTTGTGCAAAAAGCGAGACAAAAGGGGACCTGAGTTGTTTCAACAATGAGCTCCTGAATCTTGATTGCGTTGTCTTGTTGGATTTGTAAAGTGCTTAATTAGATAATGATTAATAATTAGATGCTTTAACTGAATAAAAGACTGGAAAAGTTCACGTTTGTTTTAGATATGTAGTTTTGACACATCGCCTAGGGGGCTAGTGTCTAATTAGGTACCAACCACGCGTTAAGCTGCGCTTGCCGCGGCCAGTCCGTGGATGGGTGACCGTACGTCCCCTCCGTGCCTCGGAGAGCACGTTAAACCGTCGGTCCCGGGTGTCATACTAATACATATGACAGTCGTTACGGGTAGTCAGAAACCCGATATCTGACAACCGTGTCTACCAACCGCGCGTTAAGCTGCGCTTGCCGCGCTCAGTCCGTAGACGGGTAACCGTTCGTCCCCTCCGTGCCTCAGAGAGCACGTTAAGCCGTCGGTCCCGAGTGTCATACCTATGACAGTCGTTACGGGTAATCAGAAGCCCGAAAGTCTGATAAACGGTCTAGAGTATCGGCATTGCCCAGTAACTGGGTTGCTGAGGTCTGATGGCAGTCGCTCCGGGTAAAATACTCAGCCGCATTCGGAATGGTATTCGCTTGATTATACATATTTCATCCACTGCAGAATTGGGGTGTATTAAAATATCCTCCACGACTGATGATATTTAAGTACGTCCGCCGCACCCTGGGCAGTCAGCTCCGCTACGAATCTAGCTGACTGGATAATCTTTCCACCACGGCATAGGGTATTCTCGTACCGCCCACTAATCTATACTAATTACTATAAAGCTGAAGAGTTTGTTTGCTTGTTTGTTTGAACGCGCTAATCTCAGGAACTACTGGTTGGAATTGAAAAAATGTTTTTGTGTTGGATAGTCCATTTATCGAGGAAGGTTATAGGCTATATAATATCACGCTACGTCCAATAGGAGCGGAGCATAAATGAAAAATATTGCAAAAACGGGAAAAATGACCATATTATAATATGTAAATGTGAAAGTTTGTAAAGGTATACAAACATTGTAACATGTTTGGATATTTGTTATTCAATCACGCATAAACGGCTGAACGGATTTGAATGTATTTTGGCACACAGATATACCATGTTCTCCTAGATTAACACATCACATACTTTTAACCAACAACGTTGAAATCAATAGACACGCTATCTGGTATAAGCAACATGCGCCAAATGCATTGACGCAATAAGGTTCAAACTACCACTACACAGCTGTCAAGTTCTATGGCACTGTGGTTCCAGAACCACAACTCGTTGATACCATGTTGTTCTTCTAAACAGCACCTCTACTACGAAAGTACATATCGACGCTCGGCAGTGAAAACCTCGTAAAACAAATTTTCTTCAAAAGCGTTTTATTCGTTCTGTAGATTGATAAACTAGTCATACACGTACTAAGTAGTTCAACAAACTTTCAATTCAAATACTTCTAAGCTATCTATGACGTACGATGACAAACTTGTATTAATATTTGATTGGCCGTTTTTTTTCAGGAGACAGTATTTTATACGTAAGTATTGCAAAAAAATAATTTTACCACGCGGCTTTCACTGCCGACTGTCGATATTTATATCAATGCTATTAACCGAGTACCTAAAACAGTTCTCCTAGGATGCGAATGAAACCGCAAGCAACACCTACTATCTTTTTCTACTCTCCGCCTAGTACAGCCAGCTCAATTAAAGTACTTTTCAAACTCCTGATTCACGATATGAAACTCATTAAATACGTATCGTGAACTTTGAGTCTTACTGTAATATTATAGTTACGGAATAAACCTTTGTATTTCTTGTCAAGCGATGCGGTATAGGAAACACTATTTCCTTAACAACATACCTACAGGGTGTAAACGAAATCATGTAATTCCTTCAAACCTCGTGATGTAGAACTGCTGATATAGATTAACCCTGTAAGGGACACTTATGGATTCAATAAAAAAAAAATTACAAGAAGTAAACATGTGTTCTTAACGTGAGGCATTTTAGCGCTCCGAGTTAAATGACCGCGCGGCGAGCGAGTGGCGCGCGGTCGGCAGCAACCGCTTGTAGCGGTCCGTGTATGGTGGGTCCGGCAGCTCTAAGCAGTCGACCGCACGGCGAAACTCGACCGCAGAGCGACTGCACCGACCGCTCAGGAACTGCTCGAGCGGTCCGTGTATTGCGGATATGAATTTAGTATGGAAACTGCAGATCGCCGTGCGGCGACCGCATCTTGCAGTTGGTCTCGACTGCAACATGCGGTCCGTCTATGGCCAGCCTTAGCCGCGAAATTAGCTTGGGGCGCTAAAATGCCTCATGTTAAGAACAGGTGTTTACTTCTTGTATTTTTTTTATTGAATCCAATATTATCCCGTTCAGGATTAATCTATGTCAGCAGTACATCACGAGGTTTGAAGGAATTACATGATTTCTTTACACTCTATATAGTCGTCGGCACGTAACTTGGCAAGAGTAGACAAGAAAACTCCTCTCCTTTCTTTCTTTTAAACAGACATGTACCTATAAAAATAAATTATGGCAATAATCGTTGAATTATGACAAGCAATAAAAGTGACCGTTTTTTGTTGCACTAAGTGTACATGCGCGAACTTACTCCCACTACACCAAAACCATGCCAAGTAACAGGTAGTTCACACAGAAACTGTTCACAGGATCCATTTTTAGCGGATCCATTTTTATTTTGGTGATGGCGCCTGTAGTTGTATGAGCTAGTTCACATACACGACAGTATTCCGAATCCAGTAAAAAATACTGGATCCGTTATTTTTATCGTATCCTGCCTGCCAGATGCGAGGCAGCTGCCATTTGTTTAACTGATGCGTCGGTACAGATGTGAACAACACATCCAGTACCGACGGATCCGCTGTGTGAGGGCTCTTGCGTACCAGCCATTATACCCAATACCTACTAAAAAACATACATACCGGTCAAAATCTTCACCCTCCGTTTTGCTTCGCTGTAGTCGGGTAAAAGTTAGAATCACAAGTGCATTTGAATAAAGTCTGTGGAATCATTGTCAATTTTCAAAAAAACTTATTTCTCGTCTTTATCCTAACGTTTTTGCGTGTTGATAGCTCCCCTCTGTGGTGTAAGTTTGTACATCAATCACCAGCTAACTATTACATTCTTCATAGATACGTTGGTTCTGCCTAGCCTTTTCCCAACAATGTTGGGGTCAGCTTCCAGTCTAACCAGTACTTTACACGGAGCGACTGCCATTCAGACGTCCGCAATCCAGTTAATGGGCAAAGCCGATATCTTAGACCGGTTATCAGATTCTTCATAAACAACATAACATCACGCCTTGTTCTCCCCGAAGGTTACGGCAGAGATGTTTAGTACACCCTCATTTCGCCAGTTATGTTTAAGTCCCATGTTATATGGGGTGAGCCTATTGCCATCAACCGATCACGAATCTAAACTCCGGGCTGCTACAGAGAAATTCCTAATGGAAAACCCAATAACACTTTGCCCCACCTGAGGATCGAACCCAGGACCTCACGATCAGCAGTCGCGCTTGCCGCTGCTAGACCAACTAGGCAGAAATCATACCATAAATAATGCTTGCACAATTTAAAGTTCCTTATTTAATATAACAATAGTGGTAACCTTCTGGTGTGACCGTCAGACTGCCAAATCATAGGTCTCGAGTTCAAACCTAAGGCACGCACCTCTGACTTTTCGGATTCATTTGCGCATTATATAATTATCACTTGCTTAAAAACAGTGAAG
The DNA here is from genome assembly GCA_910594945.2 of Amphipyra berbera. Taxonomy (NCBI): domain Eukaryota; kingdom Metazoa; phylum Arthropoda; class Insecta; order Lepidoptera; family Noctuidae; genus Amphipyra; species Amphipyra berbera. The sequence goes on along the minus strand of OU343129.1, from coordinate 18,998,141 downwards.
AAAAACATCGTGACGAAGCCGGCATGCCTGAGAGATTTTTCTCGACGGCATGTGAAGCCAAGTCAGAGGCCCATGGGCGGCGTAAACTCTGACACCAGTCACTAACCACACAAAAAGAAGAAGAATATAACAGTTGTTTTTTTCGACCACCCTTGAAAGAAACTGCGTCATCGCTCTGGTGGTACTGTTCATACCTTAGAACTAGTCTACATACCTGCAAATATTATTCTAGAGTTCTAAAAGCCTGTAGTTTCCAACAGCAAACCGCTTCCCGCTTCCGCTATCCACAAGACCGCCACCTAAAACTAAAGACGTGAGAGTTGAAAGATTAATTACCGGATAGCAGACGCTCCTTTGAGATATAAAGACTCCTTTATAAGATGTTTCCCGAGGTCTTCAGGTTTCTACGACAGAACTTTAATTTATTGTGGGATGTATTGTTGTAAGACACTGCAGATTCTTGGATAGAAAGAAATAATAGGTGTTGAAAATATATATCGTCACCGGAAAGCCAATAGGTTCTACTTAAGCGCAATTTTTGGCCAAAATGAGTTATATATCTCGTTGGATTGGATTTAAAAAATGCAATCCAATGATATATATAACTCATTTTGGGCAAAAATGGCGCTTAAGTAGTATTGGCTTTCCGGTGACGATATATTTTTACATAGTATAAAACAAAGTCGCTCCCGCTGTCTGTACGCTTAGATCTTTTAAATTACGCAACGGATTTTGATGCAGTTTCCGGCAATAGATAAAGTAATTCAAGAGGAAGGTTTATATGCCCCACATTAGTATCTACATTGCACCCGTGCGAAGCAGGGGCGGATCGCTAATATACAAGGTTAGTCAGAAAGAGGTACTAAGCCGTGGGCCACTTAATGTATCACTGATGATTGTTTTAAAGAAAGTGTTAAAATTTCAAAATACGATTTAAAAAATATCATGAAAAATTAATTTTATTTTAGTTTTTTTCAAAAATTCTCCATCCCTGCTTTAGTTGCGAATTCAGAAAATAAAGCTTCTAATCTGTGACCCCAAATATGACCTAAAATGCATACACAACTGATCATAGCTGAGGATAGATAGAATTTGGCGTATTTTTTATGAAATCTTTAAAAAGCTATTTCTCTCAAACTATCGAGTTTTGGGGAAAATTGTAGAACGAAAGTTATCCATTATTATGGGTACTTTAACACCCTTTCGGTTTAGTACCCCCCGAGCAATGAATCCGGGTCACCACCATAAACCTTAATATCTTGCAAAACAATGTTTAAATTTTTTACATTGTTTTATCTTGGTGACCCAGATTCATTGCTCCCGGGTGTATATTGAATAAGCAGTACTACATAATACAAACATAACATCACGCGTGTATTCCCCGAAGGGTTGGGCAGAGATGTATTGTAACACCCTCATTTTTCCATTATTAAATAAGTCCCATATGATAGGCGGCGAGCCTATTGCCATCAACTGGGCACAAATCCAAACTCCGGGCTGCTGCTGCGGATTTCCACACGGAAAAACCAAATAACACTTTGCCTGACCTGGGGATCGAACCCAGGAGATCACGATCAGCAGTCGCGCTTGCCACCACTAGACCAACGAGGCATTAGTTACTCGTAAACTGGTACCTTCAGGCTGCTAAACTAATACCGTTTTACTGCTAATCTTGTACCGTCTTACTGCTTGATGTTGCAAAGAATATTAATTGAAAGTTCATGATAGAGTTATATACAGGGTGTAAAAATAGCCTTAACGAAGCCGAAGTCTATGCATAATGTACATAAAACTAAGTAACATACAGCAAAAATAATTCTTATTCTTTATTGTACACAAAAAAATAATATAGTATAATACAGTTTTGTTGGTAAATTCATGTACAAAGGCGAACTTAACTCAAAAATGAGTTTTCTAACAGCAAACCTTAGAGCGATAGAGAAATAATTGCTGGGAAACGACTTTTATTTTTTGGTATTAAAAAACGGTTTTTAATTGTAGCGCCCAATTGAAGCGCGCGCGCAGTAGACTGTGCCTACTTTTCACAAATATTGATAATGTTTGTATAGAAGAATGTTTAGTAATATCTAACATTTAAACTTAGTTTACGTGAAAAACGTACAAAAATATGGTGACTTTGACCTTCAATATCTCCATAACCAGTCGGTTCCCAGGTATAGCCCTATACCAAAAAATCTTCGTAATGATGGGAAGAATACGTAGCTTTCGGCATCGTTAAGGGTATTTTTACAACGGATATGTATGATTCAGATGTTTAAAATTCTTAAAATAGAGCTGCATTTTCTATCAAATATTCAAATTCATTTAGTTTTTGCCAAATACTCAAAATTCAACCTACCAACTACAGCACTCTCTAAAAAAAACTTCCGCCTCTAAAAACTCGAGCCCCCAATTTTTCCAGCACTAACAAACAGTAAATCCGCAGTAAACCGCATTTCACCCGTGTAACCGGACCGATCCAGTTCGCGCCGCCCCGGTCCGGCCCGAACCAGTTCAAACCAGCTGTAACACAATAAAGGGCAATTGCGCGCGCGATTCGTGTCACGTCGGACGAGCCAGTCCAGACTTTGAATAGAAATTAGGCCATTGCGACACTGAAATACAGGAAATAGAGATTGCTGGCTGAATTGCTTTTTGTCTCGCGCTGTTTGCTTTTAAGATTGTAATCTAGTTGATAAAAAGATAATTAGGGTTGTTGAAGCGATTTGTTGATATTGTTATTGGCTGTTTTGTTCGTTTATTGGACTTATACTGCATAGTTAATGAGGGTTGAAGAGTTCCAGATGCCAGATAAACTGATGCCGTAGTCTATTGATTATCCACTATACTGGATTTGGTGCTCATCGCCGCGCCGTGGCAACCGAATATTAATTTGATATTTTATAAAATTTATTTTTCAAGTATTTATTCAATTTTTAGATTTCTTATTATAAAGTGAGTGGATCGAGGAACTTCAAGTACACCCCCCAACAAGAACATAGTCTACTTAGTTGGCGGTAATAAGATTGACAAGCTTATCATTTTGGGACCCAGTACATAATATCAGCAAGCACATTGGGTCACCCGCACGATGCCGCAGCGAGTATTTCCAAGGAGGGTTGATGTCAGGCAGGCGGCCGATCATAAAACAATAAGCCAAAACCTCTAACAACATGGATTTATGAAATACATGTTGTGCCGACCCTACCTAGTGTGGGATAATAGCAGGAAGAAGAAGAAGAAGGTATTCGTCTTCGTTTGACAAGTACCGTCATGTTATTAATTAAGCTTGCTTGGATTCGATGCTTCAAGTTTTTGACCTACTGAAGAAAGGTCTGTCACAAAAAAGTGTTAATCAAGCAGATTGTTATTTGCCTCGTTGGTCTAGTGGTGGCAAGTACGACTGCTGATCGTGAGGTCCTGGGTTCGATATCCAGACCGGGCAAAGTGTTATTGTGTTTTTCTATGTGGAATTGCTCAGTAGCAGCCCGGAGGTTGGATTTGTGCCCGGTTGATGGCAATAGGCTCGCCAGCTATTACATGAGACAAACATAACGGCGAAATGAGAGTGTTACTATACACCTCTGCCTAATCCTTCGAGGAATACAGGCGTGATGTTATGTATTGTTATTTGGTTTACAATCGAAACAATCTTGAATGTTCTGCCTAGCTTTTTTCCCAACTATGTTGGGGTCAGCTTCCAGTGTAACCAGATGCGGCTGAATACCAGTATTTTACATGAAGCGACTGCCATCAGACCTCTGCAACCCGGTTACCGGGTAATGCCGATATCCTGAGGTTAGATCAGTTGTCAGACTTTCGGGCTTCTGACTTTCCGTAACGACTGTCATAGGTATTCGTATGACACCCGGGACCGACGGTTTAACGTGCTCTCCAAGGCACGGAGGGGATGTGCAACGAAGGGTCACCCATCAATCGACTAACCTCGCAAATCGTATGATAAGCGCGGTTGGTAATAAGCCATGAGCCCCACCGAAACATTCCCATCGAAACAGTCTTGAATCCATGTTTTAAATCTTTTCCTCTATCTATCTCATTCAAAACTATTTACTCCATAAACTAAAAATCTCCTTCAAAGCGACAACTACACCCCACTTCATATTTTACTTCATTCCCGCATAAAATAAATCTACAAACTTTATTTATTTCTGCACACTCCGAGCTCCTTCACCGATCATTCTGGAACCGACTTCAAAGTCGGGAAACACGGCAACGTAAACATCGCATTGGAAATCGGAGAGTTAGATATAAACACGGTTAAGTATAGTTCTGGGAAGGAAAAATTTAAAATAGGTCGCCGGCTACAGTTTCGGTCCCCGGCGGCGCCTTCAGAACGTGGAACGTCAAATATTTTGGAAGAAGAATTTTCTTGACGGCAAAACGTAAAATATATTTCATAAACACCACGCCTGTGTTCCCCGAAGGGTTGGACAGAGGTGTATAGTAACAACCTCAATTCGCCGTAAGTCTCACGTAATAGGGAGTGAACCTATTGCCATCAACCGGACACGAACGTAAACTCCGGGCTACTACTGAGGAATTTCACATGGATAAACCCAGTAACACTTTGCTCGACTTGGGGATCGAACCCAGGACCTCACGACTCGTTACTAACTCAACAACAACAACTCGTAACTGCCTCATTGATCTAGTGGTAAAATATTTTTCAAGTATTTGGAAACGCTTGGGTTGGAGGAAGAAAGTTTGAAAGGTACTTCTAAGGTCCATCCATACTTGTAGCCACCGTTGATAATGGCACTGTTTTAAAGAACGCTACAAATAAAGATTTAGTAAGGATATATCAGCCAAAATATGGTTAGTTGAAATATGATGTGATGTAATCATTCGATGCTCCAAACTGAGTACACCTATCATAGATACTTGGATATTATCAGCGTACAGGCTAAAATTATTTGCCCATATCACCTTATTTCGTGGTCATCTTTGAGCCTAACTTTTTTATATCCTTGTAAAATCCTCATGGATGTCCCTCGCCCGGGGAAGGCGAAGGGGTCTGTCGGACTCTTACCAGCTAAAAACCAACGGTGTTCCTCCTCCTGACCGTTCGGCCGGGGTAGCGGGAAAAGTAAAAGCATGCACCGCAACCCTTTGATGTTTCATCCATCATCTAAGACCATATTAAAAGCATCCGCAGTTCACACACAATTGGTGCTAATTCTGTTCTGCGCAAACTTAACTTAGACTATTGCCATCTTTTTTACTCTAATAAAATAAGAAAGAGACGGACATAAATAAGAGCAGTCAAATTTAACTGATCTAAATATTTCCATACAAATATAGGCGACACGTCGGCACGTCTCGACTAAAGACGCGGTGACATTCAAGGCGTAAATTAGTTTGACATTTCTAACTTAAGGCTTGAGATAGTTTCTCCAAGCGACTCTCATGCTATCTCTGTTTTCATCGTAGAAAAAGACAAAGACAGAAAGAGCCTTAATTTCTTATTTAACAACGTCATTTTCTCACGCTGTCTGTTAGTAAAAGATAGCAATTCTTTTCTGTCTTTAATTTCGGTTTAGTTGGTGAATAAAAGAATCGGCGCCATCGGTGTCGATTCTATTGCACGTTTTGACAGTACTAAACTAGACTAAACGCAACTGTCACTTTCTTTTTCTATTGAAATAGAAAGAGACAAACACCCTTAGTTTAGTTTAGACCTGTCAAAGTGCGTAACAAAATAGACACCATTATCAGTGTTTCCATTTCTTCCTCCAAAGATTGCCACCTCCAACTCTTTGTACTCCTTCCCCATCTCACGTTTCCATTCCGCTTATCTGCCTCAGATATCCGAACGCATTTCTTCTTTTGCATTGCTTGCTTATTTTTATTCGCTTCGTTCTGTTTGTTGGCTTATCGCGGTCTAATGAAGTCTTTCTTTTAATCGTTAGAAGGTATCATTGAGATTTTTTAATGTATGTACTAGTAAATAGAGGATGGAAACGCTGTGTCAATAGGCCATTATTTCGGATTTTTTACAGATATTTAAAACTAGGTTGCCTAATGAACGAAATTATACTAAAATATTTTTTTTAATAGATATTAATTGTTGCATGTTCCGCCATACATTTTGCACAAAAGACGATTTTTTTCGATTATTCTGTGACTATACAAGATATTTTAAAAAGAATAACGGGTATCAAAAGTTGTGTCCTTATACACGGTCCCTATACCTAAACAAAAACGAATCATTTTGCTTACCGATGGTAGAACGTTTTATTGCTAAACTGGGTATATAAATAGTCTTGTAAGCTAATTTTACCCGTGATAGCTACTTCCATATGAGAGGGTCTACTATGCAAAGCCATGAGGTTTTTTTCTTCATTATTGGTAAAGATACAAGAATCTCAACTTTAACCAATACCGTTCCGTTAATTATAGGAATCGGCCATTACTGCATTAACCGGCACAAATATTTATCTAAACTAATATTATAAAGAGGAAAGATTTGTATTTTTGTAACGAATAAACTTAAAAACTACTGGACCGATTTCATTTCAAGTTCGTTTGCCGTTAGATAGCTACATTATCACTGAGTAACATAGGCTATATTTATTACTGGAATAAAACTTCTTACGCGGGCGGTGCCACAAGGACACAGTTAGTTAGAAATAAAGACGCAGTGCTTAGCAAGAAGCATGATGCAGGGCGTAAAGTGGACAATTCAAAATGATGGCAATGCATTAGAGGGTTTATAAAGACGCGTTGTAGTTATATTAAATAACAGTGTGAGGTGGAAAACGCGACGGAGTGCGGATCCCGCGTCTCTATTAACGAGATCTTGGTATAATAATATGCTACGCCGGGTATTCTCTTGACAGCTAGCTCACGTGATTGGCTCAAGAATACGTCATCGCTGTACGTTCTACCACGCCTAGCACTATGTGTAAATAAATTACCTGAGCAAAATGCATGTTTTCACTCACTTGTTTCTGCCTCGTTGGTCTTGTGGTGGCAAGCGCGACTGCTAATCGTGAGGTCCTGGGTTCGATCCCCAGGTCGGGCAAAGTGTTATTGGGTTTTTCTGTGTGGAATTCCTCAGTAGCAGCACGGAGTTTGGATTTGAGCCCAGTTGATGGCAATAGGCTCGCCCTCTATTACATGGGACTTAAACATAACGGAGAAATGAGGGTTTTACTATTCACCTGTCTTACTCTTCACGGAATACAGGCGTGATATTTGTTGTTTATATTTTACACCCATATTCTAAGACATTCCTCCAAAATTTACTCGACTCATACTCGACTCAGGACAGCCTCTATTCTTGTATTCTTAGTCGCAATTTCGATTGAACTTTGCGGTTCCTCGACTGAGGGTTCTTAGAATATGAGAGTTAGTTTCTATAAAAAAGGAATTTTGAAATAGTAATACAGTTTCATACAGTTTACTTTTTTATCTAAATATATGAGTAACACGAGTTAGCAAATTGGCTAGTTAGCAATTTGCTTTATATTCATTATGAAATAAAAATCTCCTTAATTGTACTGAATCAATCAATGGCAACACTGATCGTGACACAGTCCTGGACCATGGTGGGAAGAGAATATTGTCGCAGAACGTAACTTGGCAAGAGTAGAGAAGAGAATTCCTCACCTTTCAATATTCTATGTTTAAAAATAAATTATGGCACTAACCATAGAATAATGACAAGCAATAAGTGACCATTTTTTTGTTGCACTAAGTGTACATGCACAAACTTACTCCCACTACACCAAAACCTAGCCAAGTTACGTGCCGGCGACTGTACCTATTATGAAAATGTTTGTTTTATTAATTAACAAGTAAATCTTAGAGTTAAATAACCGCGCGGCGAGCGATAGCAGCGCAATTCGCTCAGGGCTTAAAATGCATCACGTTAAAAACACATGTTTACTTCTTGTATTTTGTTTTATATTGAATCCAAAAGTATCCCGTGCAGGATTAATCTATGTCAGCAGTACATCACGAGGTTTGAAGGAATTACAATATGATTTCGTTTACACCCTGTATAGCGAGCTTAATTAATAACATGACAGTACTTGTCAACAAAAATCAAACGAAGACTAATACCTAATTCGAAATTTAAATCTTCGTTTCCAAATTTAAAACGCGTCCTGTCAGTTTTGTTATTCCAAACATTACCATTACAAAACTTTTACCGTTGCGTTACAGTAATATAAATCCCTGCCACTCATGCTTACTGCCGAAGACTACCTAAGTGGATTAAAGAGCATTAACGTCGGATCAATAAGGTCCCCAGTTCGATTCCCGCTCGCTACCGGTTCTTTTGGAATTACCGGTTTGTTCGGGATTTACTTATCTAGGAGTTTCTAGTTTGCCTGCTATGAAATTGACATGTTTATTTTTAGTAGTTTAGAGCGGGAATTATTGGGGATCGAGATTTCAAGATTAAAATGAATTTGGGTTTAACATTTTGGGGGTATTACAGTATCTTGTCATACTTAATAAGTGTTACATGCTTATATTTTGTGTAATTTTATGTTGGACTAGCGGCCCGTCCCGGCTTCGCACGGGTGGACATTTTTCCCGTTTTTGCAACATTTTTCATTTATGCTCCGCTCCTATTGGTTGTAGCGTAATTTTATATAGCCTATAACCTTTCTCGATAAATGGACTATCCAACACAAAAATATTTTTTCAATTCCAACCAGTAGTTCCTGAGATTAGCGCGTTCAAACAAACAAACTCTTCAGCTTTATAATATTAGTACAGATTAACCTGTGTTTTGAATACTGTTCTGCCTATCCTTTTCCCAACTATATTGGGGTCAGCTTCCAGTCTAACCAGATGCTCCTGAATACCAATATTTTATACAGAGTGATTGCCATCAGACCTCCGCAACCCAGTTACAAGGCAATGCCGATATCCTAAGGTTAGACCAGTTGTCAGATTTTCGGGCTTCTGACTCCCCGTAACGACTGTCGTAGGTATTCGTATGACACCCAGGACCGACAATTTAACGTGCTCTCCGAGGCAGGGGAGGAGTTTCGATGTGTTGTGGGCCCATATCTAGGACTTTTCGAATTCATGTGCGGATCAGAATTTGGTATCACTTGCGTTAACGGTGAAGGAAAACCATCGTGAGGAAACCTGCACACCTGAGAGGGCTCCATAAAGTTATCAATGGTGTGTGTAGTCTGCCAACCTGCACCAGGCCAGCGTGGTGGACTAAGGCCTAAATGCCTAAACCCTTCTCATTCTGAGAAGAGGCCCGTGCCGTGCTTGGGACAGCAATGGGCTCATCATGTTATGTTTACTGTTATGAAAATGTATTAAATGTGTCTTCCACTTTTCTTTGACGCTAGTAACCGATCGATACTACCAAGTGGATCACATATCCCGACTTTTCTATACTTTTAACTCGACACGGAACAATTCAAAATAAATCTAGAAAACAACTCTAAAATATTCAATAAACTGAATAACAGTTGTAACAAAACGGTACCTATTCGGAATCCGTAAAACCACAAGCTTTACATTCTGGATCCAACACACTATGAATTATTGAATGGGTTCAATCGCGTATATGACAATGTGAACAGACAGACGGACACATAATTAGCAAATGGGTTTGACTATAGATACGGCTCGTGGTGGTACATTCGCAGAGGCTCGTGTTTAGGAGATATTTTCGAACTGATATGAATGAATCGGAAGCTGCAAGCTGGGAATGTTTGTTGTGGTATCCTTTGAGTTCGTTCAATATTCGGGCATACAACGAATAGTACATTTGCTGGATTCCTATAAACAAAAACCAATCGTTTTGCTTACCAATGGTAGAGTTTTTGATTGACAAACTGAGCATTTTGGAAATAGACTCGTAAGTTAATTTTACCTGTGATAGCTACTTCCATATAAGAGGGTCTACTATGCAAAGGTATGAGGTATTTGCTTAATTATTGGTAAAGATACAAGAGTCTCAATTTTAACCTATAATTATAACGCTCCGTAAATTATAGGAATCGGCCATTTATTTATAAACTACGACCGGATATAAAATACATACAACAGAATCGTGTAGGGGTGAATCTATCATTACAGTTATAGCTAATATCGGTATGTCAGGATTGGGAGCATGGTAAATAAAGTAAATTAAACCAACATAGACTCTCCACCACTGAGAGTAATTTTAATTGGGTTAGTGATTAGTTACAGAAGCTAGTTCACAATATAATAATTTATACAATTTACACAAGATCAGAAAATAAGGACAAGCTAATCAGATACAAAAGGTCAGACTTTTTCGGCTGTTCGACATGGAACCTCTGCTCCGTCGAATGACCAGTGTTTTTATAACTTCGGGTACGTTGATTCATCTTGACGATTACCCTCCTTTATCAACATTGTCCAGTGTTACCAGCTACCGATAACACGGACAAAATTATAATTAAAATAATATTATTTTGTTACACTCCTCAAATCGAAGAAAAGTTTTAATAACTTAAAAATACTTTTCTACGTAGACGATTTTAAATATACTTTCATACCTAAGTGTCAATATTTCATGTTATTTATCATTTATCTCTTCCCAATTCAGATAAGAGAATTTTCAAAATTCTGTTAACTCCGTATTTCAATACTTATAAAATTAAGTTTCATAACATAACAACATACCATCACGCCTATATTCCCCGAAGGGTTGGGCAGAGGTGTATAGTAACAGCATTTCGCCGTTACGTTTAAGTCCCATGTAATAGAGGGCGAGCCTAATGCCATCAACCGAGCACGAATCCAAACTCCGATTTGCTATTGAGGAATTCCTCACGGAAAAACCCAATAAAACTTTGCCCGACCTGGGGATTGAACCCAGAACTTCACGATCAGCAGTCTCGCTTGCCACCACAAGACCAACGAGGCAGTTAAATTTCATTTAAGTAAAATTTTCTATTTTTAATATTTACGGAACTTTCCTTTCAGGTTTCCCTGTATATATAGTCACCCTGTATATCATTCAAATACAACTACCAAACTATCCACAACATAACTTCTCATAACCATTCCTAAATAACCTTTATTTACGCAAGACCATTCCAACCATATATTTTTAAAAGCCGAATCCTATTTATTTATAATCTAATCCTAGCCAGCCAGTCTGCCATCAATAATTCATACAGCTATGTGAATTATAGCCACGACGATCTTCGCGGATTTCCTCTCGCTTTCTCACAAATCCTTCGCCTTCCCGCTATTGTGAGAAAATACTGTTACTTTCGCAGACCATTGTTGAAGCTTCATACTTGCAAATGAATGGAAGGATGCTTGAATATGCGCATAGGTATCGCCGTGATTTCTTATAATGAAAAAATGAGTTAGAATTTATGAAAGAAATATATTATACAGGGTTTTACGCAGAGGTTTACACCCTGTATATGTAATTCTAAGCTGGGAACAAAAACTGCGAAATTTAAAATAAAATATATCCTCGACGTTTTGTTCACAAGCTGTTTTTTAACAACTATTTTTTTCTAATGTCATCAGAGCAATCTTGTAAAAAAAAACTCTATTTTCGGCGACCTTCACCTTGACCAGTTTTAATGAAGACTAATTCAGAATTTATTAAACAAATAAATACATTTTTATTTCATAAGAAATTACACATACAATTACAAAGCAAATTACAATTGGAGACTCAATTACAAGACTAACAGTACATCGTAACTTGATTTGGGAACCTCTGCATCCGAACTAGGTGGTAACCTGTATCTCGGAATACAGTCCATCCCCTTTAAAAAATTATACAATTTAGAAGCCATTATTAATCCATTATAATGTAAAATTGCTACTGTGTGTTTAGGGGGGGGGCTTTGGTTTTACATAGAATATGTGCAAGCATTGGTGTGTGATGTACTCGTATGTGTCTGGTGTATGAGGGTGTGTTGTGTGTTGTGTGGTGTGTGTGTTTATGTGAGAGTAGTAAGTGTGCGATCGACTTTGTGTCCGTAACTACCAATATTGTGTTAAACTAATTGGGTATATCAAATATTATATAATATGTGGTCAAAATTAAAACGATTAACAGAGAAATCGGTTAATCTATACATATAATAAATCTGTGGAGTTGGCGTGTCTGTACATAGCAAATATTTTGAAAAAACCTGGTTGGGGTGTTAAACGATAACCAATAGAACCCATTTTTAACATTTTTGGAATTTTTGTCTGTTTATCTGTTTGTTTGTTCAAGCATCACGTAAAAGCAACTGATCCAATGTTGTTGACTTTTATAAACAAATATTGTGCTTATCTCCATGTAACATATCGTTTTTGTTTCATCGCAATTAAAAGATATGCGAATTTTAAGTGCCCTAGAAGAAGTTAGCATGTATTCGTTTATACCATTTCATTTCAATAGATGGCGTTATGTGTATCAAATCACGTTGTGAGGAAATATATTACAACGAATAAATCCACAAATTACCTAATATTAATTGTTGAATTGGTCAGTCTACGGAAGGTCTATTGAAATGCTATCCTCATGAAGAAGCTAAGCTTTGATAAAAAAAATCGAAGATATTGTTATTTAGAATCTATTAGGTACCTATCTATCTGAATATCAGTGGAAGAGAAATACACTCAATTTCATAAGTGAGTGTATTCTAAATTGTTAATTGTGCAAGGCAATACGATAGATTAATTTGAAATACTCATAATATATTTTATTAATATTATCATAAATCTGTAGACTTGCCGTGTTTGAAAATTGAAAATATTTTTAAAATAATAGTGGGGATGGTTAAAAGATAAGAAAAAAAAACCATTTCGATCATTTTTGGACTTTGTGTCTGTTTGTCGGTTTGTTTGACTCAGTGTGATTGACTTTTATAGACAATATTGTGCGTATCTCGGAGTAACATTTAGTTTCTGTTTCATCCTAATCGGTTCGCTCAATCTAAAGTTATTAGAATTTAAAGTCATTAAGAAAAAAATTAGCATCATTTGTTGTAGCATAATTGCTCAATAGATGGCGTTGCGTGTGTAATAAATTACGTAATCTATTTTCCGTTCAGTTTTAAACGTGTAGGTACAGTTTCCGGTTAGCTTATGTTATGAAGCTGCTTCTCGCACGATTAGCTCTATGTGGCTCTCTCCCGTGTACCTAAGCAACCTGAGCTATCTTTATGCACAAATCCCTTTTTAACCGACTTCCAAAAAGGAGGAGGTTACTATGTTCGTCTGTATGTGTTTTTTTTTTGTGTATATTCATCGATATTTTCACCAATTGTGAACCGATTTTGATGATTATTTTTTTAATAGATAGGGTATACTTCGAAGTTGGTCCCATTTAAATTTGGTGAAGATCTGATGAAGAACTTCAGAGATAGACAATGGAACTCCTCAATGACGAACAGTACGCATATTGTGATGATGTGATTATGTTACGAGCAGCGTCTTTAGTAGGTCCAACCAAGTTTTAATTAAGGCCACTAAAATGAAAAAAATAAAATCTTTTTTACAAAAAATTTAAACAGACTTCAAAAAAGAATAAAATAATTACCATATAAAATTAACAGTTTCAGAAGTCGGTGCCTTCAATTTGGTTCAGCGTGGATCAGCACCGACTTCTGAAACTGTTAATTTTATATGGTCATTATTTTATTCTTTTTTGAAGTCGGTTTAATTTTTTTGTAAAAAAGTTTTTATTTTATATATCGTTGGTAAATCCTCATGGATGTCCCTCGCCCGGGGAAGGCGAGGGGGTCTGCCGGACTCTTACCGGCTAAAAACCAACGGTGTACCTCCTTCTAACCTAAGGCCGGGGTCACGGGATTCGCTATTACATGCACCGTAACCCCGGCATGTCTTGGCCCACCAGCTTCTTCTGGTGGACTTCTCCAGTGGTGGGGCAATTTGTCCCCTACCCCACTTCCTTCTGAGAGGCATCCATCCTCCCGGGCCTGTTACTAGTCGGGTGACGGGTCCCTAACCCGCCGCCCGCAGGCCACTCACTAGGCTCGCCGGAGATCATCACGCGCCCTCCGGCGCTCGGTGCGTCTAGCGCGAGAAGGGAGGGAGGAAGACGCCTCCCTCTCCCTCTCCGCTACCTCCTTGGTGACCATCACTTCCCCGCAAAAGGAAGCGACGGCCTCCCACGCACTTTCGCTCCCTACCATGGACAGAACCACAGCCGGAAGCGAGAGGTCTCACCCATTGCCGCAACCAGGTCACGGCGCTGCGCTGTCCACGCAGCGCACACTTGCAGCGTGTGCTGCGCCGTGTGACAGTCCACACAGTGGTGACACCCAGGTGTCTGCTCCCGGCCTATACGACACAGGCACTTCCCGAAACAGCCATGTCCCCAGAGTACCTGCGTCAGCCGGAAGCTGAGGGCGCCATGATGCCTCTCCAGCCACATGCACACATCCCTGGTGTTTCTACTGCTAACATTTTTCACTAGGAAACCTTATTATAATGGACCTGACTACTGATAGAAATACAACATATTTTGTTTAGTAAAAATTCTAATTTTCTAATATAACAACTAAACATCTACTCAGCCTAAACCGTTGGTAAAAACATAAAGCACCCGAAGCTATGTGAGGTTTCCGTTTTTTTATGTATTTTTTCATAGTTGTTAGAACAAACAAAGATTTTTTAAATCCACCTAATCTATACCTACATAATAATAATTTCAGTTAAGCAAGTAATGTTGTTCTACGACTTCTACGCATACGAAGTTGCGGGCACAGCTAGTCGTAAGTAATTTGGAATACGAAGACAATAAAAAAACAAATTTACAATGCAACTGTATTTGTCAAAATCAAGCTTTTATCTTCTGGCTCCGTCATCATACCAGCTCCATGGTACCATATTATTACATTGTCACCGAAGTTACATAGGTATGCCAAATTTCAGCTCAATCGGACGCCAGCAAGTACTTGAAAAGTAGATCACAAATTTTGAACCCGAATACAAACAGAGCCTCGACCAACATCTGATGAGGCTCTCGTTGGGCGGCTGGCAAGGGCTTGATATAGAAAGCGGTACTTCTGGACACGGCGCGTATTGTTAGGAAGTTCCTCTCTGGCCACTGGTAGCTTGGACTATGTTCCCAATGCCGATGGGCTACTATTTTTTATTAAATGTTTTTTTAATTTTTATAGAAATTAAAAATAGCGGCTTCGCGCGGGTGGACATTTTTCCCGTTTTTGCAACATTTTTCATTTATGTTCCGCTCCTATTGGTCGTAGCGTGATGTTATTTAGCCTATAACCTTCCTCGATAAATGGACTATCCAACACAAAAATAATTTTTCAATACCAACCAGTACTTCCTGAGATCAGCGCGTTCAAACAAACAAACGAACTCTTCAGCTTTATAACGTTAGTATAGATGTAATTTCTAAGTTAATGAATAAACTTAATAACAATGAACTATTCTCAAATACCCCACGAGAAAAGAAAAAATACTTATATCTAAAAAGCAATGAATCCAATAAAAACAATCACCACTCTAACCAACAAGAACGCACGTTCGGCACGCGTCCTTGGCACTACACACTTCACACAAGGGTAGCACTTCCCTATTACCGCCTATACAACCTTAAACGCACTAAGATAAAATAATTCCACACCTTAATGGCAATAGGTCCTCCGTAAGACCGTTTTCACGCCTTATAATGGTACCTCGCGGCGTAATCCCGGCAGGACTTGGGATAACACCTTTAAGGTGCCCGTAAATATTTAACACGACATGCTTTTCTATACATTTATAATAATGCGAAGGTCGAAGGAAACTGGGCATGTACGAGTGAATAAGTGATCGCTGTCTGATGTATTTAGGTACCTTTTTTTCGTTACCTCCCCTCTCTGCGTGAACGGAATTATCTACTGAATAAGTCCATTCCGATTTCAGAGTTCATGATTTATTGATAAGAGTCTATGGTTCATTGTGTGTTTTTATGTTGACTGCTGTAAAAGTCTTAGTTTCTTCAACAATTTATTCTGTGGATTTCGAAAAAGGTGACTTAAAAAATATACCACGGGGTATACAGCCATTTCTTATTTGATAAATCAATTTAGCCTCGATAAAAAAATCCTGGGTTTGATCCCCAGGTCGGGCAAAGTGTTAATAAGGTTTTTTCGTGTGGAATTCCTAAGTAGCAGCCCGGAGTTTGGATTTGTGCCCAGTTGATGGCAAAAGGCTCGCCCCTGTTACATGGGACTTAAACATAACGGCGAAATGCGGGTGTTACTATACACCTCTGCTCAACCCTTCGGGGAATACAGACGTGATGTTAGAAAGTCAGTAATTCGACTTTCTAAAATAACTTTACAAACTGTTTTTGACCGACTTTATAAGATAGGTATAGTCTGTTCTGCCTAGCCTTTTCCCAACAATGTTGAGGTCAGCTGCCAGTCAAACCAGATGTGGCTGAATACCAGTATGTATTTACACGGAGCGCCTCTGGCCTGATGGCAGTCGCTCCGTCCCAGTTACTGGGTAATGCCGATATTCTAAGGTTAGATCGGTTGTCGGACTTTCGAGCTTCTGACTTCCCGTAACGACAGTCATAGATATTCGTATGATACAGACTATTTAACCTGCTCTCTTAGGCTTGGAGGGGCTTCGATGTGCAACGAACGTGACATCCATGCGGTTGGTCTAAGATAGGTGTAGTATCTTCAGAAAAAAAAGACAACACAAAACAAATTCATAAAATTAATTCCGCAATTTAACAATTATTCCTTATCATATTATTCCTACCACATTTCTATCGTATGTACCATTGACTTTCATAACTTGTATAACAGGGATTTTACGCGAGACTTCTCCACTTAGCTCCTGATACTGATAATCCAAGTGACCACCATCAGATTTAGTGTCTCTCAGCAAATTAGGAACTTCATAAGAATCCAGCGTGTCTTTAAATTGGAGGTTATTTAGGTAAATTGATTGTAGTTGTGAACTTGCTTTTCGTTGTGACTGAGTTTCGACTTGTGGTTGTGCTCGTGCTCGTGCTTGTGCATGTGCTTCTGCTTGTACTTCTTCTTGTGCTCGTGCTTCTTTTTGCACACGTGCATCTTTTTGCGCTCGTGCTTCTTTTTGCGCCCGTGCTTCTTTTTGCGCTCGTGCTTCTTTTTGCGTTCGTGCTTCTTTTTGCTCGCTTGATTCTTTTTGCGCTCGTGCTTCTTTTTGCTCCCTTGCATCTTTTTGCGGTCGTGCTTCTTTTTGCGCTCGTGCTCCTATTTGCGCTCGTGCTTCTTTTTGCGCTCGTGCTTCTTTTTGCGCCCGTGCTTCTTCTTGTGCTCGTGCTTTTGCTTGTGCTCGTACTTGTGCTCGTAATTGTGCCTGTACTTGTTCTTGTGCTATTGCTTGTGCTTGTAATTGTGCTAGGGCCTGTGCTTGTGCTTGTGCCTGTGCATGTGCTTGGGCCTTTTTTAGGATTTCCAGTTGTGCTTGCGCCTGAGAGATTTCTAATGCTTGCAGTTGCAACTTCAGCAGCAGCTGTGTTTGTAATTTTGGAGGAGTTATCTGCTTCGGAGCTGAAGCCCTAGAAAACAATGAAAGTGAAAATTAAAGATAACATGATTGTTATCGGTAACTGGTAACACTGGACCATGTTGCCATAGGAGGGTAACCGTCAAGATTAATCAACGTACCCGAAGTTACAAAAACAGTGGTCATTCGACGGAGCAGAGGATTCCATGTCGAACAGCTGAAGAAGTCTGACCTTTTATATCAGATTTGCTTGTCCTCATTTTCTGATCTTGTGTCAATTATTTATTATATTGTGAACTAACTTCTGTAACTAATCACTAACCTAATTAAAAGGACTCTCAGTGGCGGAGAGTCTATGTTGGTTTAATTTACTTTATTACCATGCTCCCAATCCTGACATACTGATATTAGCTATAACTGTAATGATAGATTCACCCCAACAAGATTCTGTTGTATATTTTTATAAACATAGTAAATTTATCTCCGAACAGATTCAGATGAATAGTTAGGGTAAGGTAGATAGGGTAGGAAGAGTTAAGTAGGTAGGGTAGGTAGGTAGGGTAGGTAGGTAGGTTATGCAGGTAGTGTAGGTAGGTAGGGTAGGTAGGAAGGGTAGCTAGGTGCACCGTAGAAGTAGTGCTACCCGTGCGAAGCCGGGTCGGGTAAAGCTTGTAATATACATATAAATGGTATCTAATGCGGCCAACCACTTCTCCACCAGTTGGTTTTGCCGCCACGCCTGTGTTTAATGTGATGGCGGTAGCTAGCCAGGAGGACCGGGTGGATCCTACCACCAAGCGTGCTTGGTTTTGTTGAATCTTACAACACGCGTCTATTCCCAGCGTATGGTGAGGAAGTTTTATATTCTCGCCCATCCTCATAAGGGGTGAAATTATGAGTTTTGGGCTGACTACCAATCTGTCATAAGTATTCTGCAATTTACTTGTAGCGATGTGTTGAAATCGTGTCCTGTTTGTTTTGAACACGTCACTAAACATATGGTTTGAACACGTCACTAAACATTTGGTTTGAACACGTCACTAAACATTTGGTTTGAACACGTCACTAAACATTTGGTTTGAACACGTCACTAAACATATGGTTTGAACACGTCACTAAACATTTGGTTTGAACACGTCACTAAACATTTGGTTTGAACACGTCGCTACAAGTACAGTTGCTGAACGCGTTGGTTTGAGTGGTCCATGTGCGGTTACGAGCTACGGAATGTAAGCAAATAACGTACCTACCTTAGTGTTCGACGTTCTTTAGAACCGAGCGTATTTTTCGGATTTCTCATTTCCTTCACATAATGTTCTGCTGCTTTCGAAGCAAAATCCTTAGCCAGCGTTTTTATGTAGTCGTCGGACAAAACGTTATATAATGTATTTCTAATTTGTGCCAGACTTAGTTTAAAAAGAACCGGCTTATTTAGGTGAAGCATCTGGGCTGATATACAGCAAAATGTTAAAAAAATAGGAATGTTTTTTAACATATTTTTTTTACTATAGGTACTACAATTACCATGTTACTTTCATTGTATCAAAGCAATACAATGAGAATTTGAATTTTATTGTTCCATAAAATCATGATTGATTTAATTTTTGATCGAACAATTTGTTTTATATTTCTTTCAATAAATAAATGTCGGTTATTTTTATAAAGTACACACAGTGTACCTACGGTACATTCTTTAAAAAAATGAGTATTTTAAATATAGATTTTTTACAACAATGTAGTGTGAGCATTTCTTCAACGAATTATGTAGTTTCAGCGTGTATAAAATATTTTGCTATTTTTTTTTTTATAAAAACTTTGCCCCACACTAGGATTTCTCCTGTATCGTGGGTGCGTTTACAGACACAAATCTTCACATGCACAAACACCCAGACCCGGAACAACTATCTGTTGGCCATACAAATATTTGTTCCGTGCGGGAATCGAACCCACGACCCGCAGCGCAGAAGCCAATCGCTTAGCCACTGCACCAAACGTGTCGTCAAAATCGTATCGTGTCGTCGTATTATTGTCATATTTATTATTATTTTTCACATACACTCGGGAGCAATGAATCCGGGTCACCAATATAAACCTTAATATCTCGGAAAATATTGTCAAACATTGTTTAACATTTTTAACATTGTTTTGTTAATGTTGGTGACCCGGATTCATTACTCTCGAGTGTATTTAGAATTAGAATCGATGGCCCTACTTCAATCTTTTAACGTGTTCCGTTCAGCCGATCAGTTTGTATACCCATTGCTAATATAGCCTTTTACAGAAAATGCAGTTTTATTTTCTTGACGTGGTCGCGTTTGACCCTAGTCTCACCTAATGGTAAGCGCATACATGGTCTAACATGGAACACACGAATCCAAGGAACAGAGATATAGAGGGATTCCCCTATAGCCCTCTGGCTCTCACATACACTCAACGGAACACAGTAATCTGCTTGGCGCCGGACTTTAATGTGAGGGTGGTAGCTAGCCAGGCGGACCGTATAGATCCTACCACCAAGCGTGCTGGGTTTTGTTGAATCTTACAACACGCGTCTATTCCCAGCGTGCGGTAAAGAAGTTTTATATTCTAACCCGTCCCCGCACGGGGTAAAAAGTATTTCAAGTTAGTCAGTACCTAGTTTTTCCATACTTATGTATCTGCCTTCTTAATGTAGACACTTTTTTTTCTTTCGTTGGATAATACTCATAGATGTCCCTCGCCCGGGGAAGGCGAGGGGGTCTGCCGGACTCTAAACCGGCTAAAAACCAACGGTGTTCCTCCTCCTGACCGTTCCACCGGGGTCGCGGGATTCGCAAAAGCATGCACCGCAACCCCGGTAGTCAATGTAGACACTGCCCGGAAACGCCTTCTGTTTTCCAAAGGCCTATAGTAAACTGATATACGCTTGGTAAGTGGTCAAGTAATCAATTCTAAGTTTATCACTCCAGTCGAAGTCGTCGTAACACCTACTGATCAATACAGTCCTCATGATCCATAGCTTCCCTCTTCAATTATTCACAGCGACCCGGCTGCCTCAGTTAGAGTTGCATTATTAACCGCGACCCTATACTGAATCGACAGTTATAATGCTGTAAGTTATTAACGTCATTCATTTCCGTTGTGATTTGAGGTAATTTTGTGTGAATGTTGTTGCTGTGTTTAAATTGAACGTCCGTCTGCGAGGTCTACACACATGATGATGTAACTTGTTCTTCAAGCCCTGTTCTGTATACAGAGTGTAAAAATAGCCTTAACAAAGCCGAAGTCTACGCATAAAAGTAATAATATATACGAAATTGATTTATATATGTAACACTAAGAATATTGCATAGCTAAATGGTAAATAAAGGTGCAAATATATATTATTATGATGTCTCTTCTAATGTATATTGTATAATTTAATAATAAGGCAAAGGCCAGTTAGTATTGTAAAAAAAAAGTTGTTTTTTTTTTCTTTTTGTTTCCTCTATGTTCTTTAATAATTTGTACGCCATAGAGGCTAAACATGACTGTCATTATATTTTTTTTGTAACATCTTGCATGCATATGTATGTATACTCATGTTTCAACAAATAAAACCATCTTTATCTTTACTGTACATAAAACTAAGTAAAATACAGCAAAAATAATTGCTGGGAAACGACTTATATTTTTTGGTATTAAAAAACAACTTTTTATTGTAGCGCGCAAAGGAAGCGAGAGCGCAGCAGAATGTGCGTACATTTCATAAATGTTGATAATGTTTGTATAGAAGAATGTTTAGTAACAACATTTAAACTCAGTTTTCATGAAAAACATACAAAAATATGGTGACTTTGACCTTCAATATTTCCATAACCAGTCAGTTCCCAGGTATGGCCCGATACCAAAAAATCATCGTAATGATGGGAAGAATACGTGGCTCTCGGCTTCGTAAAGGGTATTTATCACCCGATATACAACGTGTATCAGAAATGCGTATCATGTTTTTTTAAATGCTTTTTTGTTTTTTAAATTGTCGCAGCATTATGCTGATACAGCAGCCTTTTTTGACCCACTGCAGGTTGTTTTAATTTCTGTTGTCTTTTATTTTGTATGTTTTATCTTCTATAACTGCCTGTGCGGGTCTCAAATATTGTTTTTTCTTTCTTTTTTCTTCTTTTTTTTATATTGGATGGTTTTGCTCTTGACTCTAATCTAGGTCAGAGATGTCAGAAACAAAGTCTACGATGGAGTGAGCTTGCCCAGAAGAAGCCTGACCACTCTAACTTTGAAAAGATTCAGGAACACAGACGCAGGTAGTGAGTTCCACTCTTTTGCCGTGCGCATTATGAAGGATGTTTGGAAGCGCTTAGTGCGAATTGGTGGAATGGCAACTAGGTATGGATGGTAACTTGCAATGCTTCTTTCTTTCTATTCAGCCACATCAAATTACACTGGAAGCCAACTCCAAAGTTGAGGAAAGACCACGCCAAGGACAATATCGCATCCGATATCCTTATACAATCTAAACACAAAGTGCGCCCCGTTTCAAATAACTACTTACATATTGAAACAATGTATGTAATCACCAGGAAATAACTCTGTAGGATAAACATCTTTTATTTTTATTAGTCGTTATACGGAAAATCTGTTACAAAGTAAAAAATGGCGGCGGTAGAATAAAATGTTTATGCATCTTGGAAGAGGATAATATAACGTGTTATTAGGGTTATAGTTAGTGGTTAAGTACCACTGGAAAGCAGTGATAGCTTAGTGGTGTGACCATCGGACTGTCAAGTCATAGGTCTCGAGTTGGCACCTCTGACTTTTCGGATTCATGTGCGTATTGTATAATTATCACTTACTTAAAAACGGTGAAGGAAAACATCGTGAGGAAACCGGCATGCCTGAGAGATATTTCTCGACGGCATGTGAAGGCAAGTCAGAGACCCATGGGCGGCATAAACTCTGACACCAGGTTTGTCACTAACCACAGCACAATAAGAAGACTGGAAACTTAACATTACGTCCAGTATTTTTCATTAAAAGTTGCTGCCAACAGGAATCTAAATATAACATACCATCACGCCTTGTATTCCCCGAAGAGTTTGGCAGAGTTGTTTTTAGTACACCCTCGTTTCGCCAGTTATATTCAAGTCCCATGTAAGGGGGCGAGCCTATTGCCATTAACCGGGCACAAATCCAGACTCCGGGCTGCTACTGAGAAATTCCTAATGGAAAAACCCAATAACACTTTGCCCGACCAGGAAAACAGATTTTTTTCCAGATCGAACCGAGGACCTCATGATCAGCAGTCGCGCTTTCCACCACTAGACTAACGAGGCAGTTAGCGTATCGTCCAATATCTTTCATTAAACGGTACCCACAGAAATCTAAATTGTTCTGCCTAGCTTTTCCCCAACTATGTTGGGGTCAGCTTCCAGTCTAACCAGATGCGGCTGAATACCAGTATTTTACACGGAGCGACTGCCATCAGACCTCCGCAACCTGATATCCTGTCCCGACATCCCGATATCCTGGGCAATGTTGATATCCTAAGGTTAGACCAGTTGTCAGAGAATACCCGTAACGTCTGTCATAGGTATTCGTATGACATTCGGGACCTACGGTTTAACGTACCCTCCGAGGCACGGAGGGGTCTGGATGTGTAACGAATGTTAACCCATCCACGAATTGACTGCGGCAAGCGTAGCTTAACCTTTTAAGCGCGTGGCTAAATATCAATTGCCGTGCCCCTCGCGCGACTACGAATCGATAAAATAATACCTACAATAAATATATTAAGCTTTTTCAATACTTAGAGCTATGAAACAATTTTAAGTAATTGTTGTAAATCATATCACTATTGAATGATCGTTTTAGTTGTACCACGCAGTTCATAGAACGAAAATAGAACAAAAAAACCATCCATGTTCTCTGTCGCAGAAATACGACGCGCGCGGTAGGGGCACGCAAATATTTGTCGCAGAAATGAGACTCAAGCCGTTAAAAGGCCTTGCAAATCGTATTATCGGCGCAGTTGTTAATTAGCCTATATTGTCGACACGGTTTAGCACAAATATGAGTAGCATGGTCGTCCACGAGACACCGCGACATGAGGTGTGTCATGTCTAATTCATTATGAAAATTAAACCGCGCGCGTCCGCCGGCTAGTTCAAATGGCGTCGTCATCGAGAACTCGGCGTGTGAAAAGTACATCACTGCTTATCTCTTTGACGGTTTCAGGATCCCGGCAGACTAGGTTACCCTTTTAGGTTATAAAATGCGATTAATGGCCGATTCCTATAATTACGGAGCGTTATAATCTATACCTACTTCTGTACTAATATTATAAAGAGGAAAGATTAGTATTTTTGGTTTTTTATAATTTTGTATGTAACGAATAAACGTAAAAGCTCCGGACCGATTTCAAAAATTATTTTGCCGTTAGAAAGCTACATTATCACTGAGTAACATACCTAGGCTACGGGCGGAGCCGTGAGGACACAGCTAGTTATTGGTTAAAATTGAAACTCTTGTATCTTTACCAATAATGAAGCAAAGACCTCATAGCTTTGTAGACCATATGGAAGTAGCTATTAGAGGTAATATTCGCTAACGATTCTATTTATATGCCCAGTTTAGCAATGAAATTCTACCAGTGGTAAGCAAAACGATCCGTTTTTAACCGACTTCCAAAAAAAGAGGAGGTTCTCAAAACGTCTGTTTTTTTTTATATTTGTTACCTGACTACACCCTCATTTATGAACCGATTTGGAAAATTATTGTTTTGTTTAAAAGAGTATTCTTTCAAAATGGTCCCATTTAAATTTAGTGAAGATTTTATGAATAACTTCGGAGATAGACAATGGAACTCCTCAATGACTAACAGTACGCATAATGTGATGATGTGATTATGTTACGAGCAGCGTCTTTAGTAGGTCCAACGATGTTTTAATTAAGGCCACTAAAATGAAAAAAATAAATAACAGATTCAGAAGTCGGTGCTTTTAATTTGGTTCAGCGTGGATTAGCACCAACTTCTAAATCTGTTACTTTTATAATATGGTAATCATTTTATGCTTTTTTTTCGTTTTTTTTAAGTCGGTTTTATTTTTTGTTTATAGGAACGGGGCATATGGAGATATACCAATGAGAGGGGCAGCACCACAGTCATCCAAATATTAAGACAATATTTAAGGGTCTCGTGGCTACTTAACAACCGCGCGGATCAAGGTTAAGCTGCGCTTGCTGCGGTCAGTCCGTGTATGGGTGACCACTCATTACACATCGAGACCCCTCCGTGCCTCAGAGAGTACATTAAATCGGCCGTCCCGGGTTTCATATGAATACCTATGGTAGTCGTTACGGGTAGTCAGAAGCCCGAAAGTCTGTCAACCAGTTTAACCTTATGGTATCAACATTGCCCAGTAGGTAACTGGGTTGCGAAGGTTTGATGGCAGCCGCTTCGTGTAAAATACTGGTATTCGCCCTCATTTCTCCATTATGTTTAAGTATCATGTAACAGGGGGCGAGCCTATTGCCGTTAACCGGGCACAAGGCTAAACTCCGGGATGCTACTGAGAAACTCCACATGGAAAAACCCAATAACACTCTGCCCTACCTGGGGATCGAATCCAGGACCTCACAATCAGCAATTGCGCTTACCACCACTAGGGCAATGAGGCAGTTACTACTAGTTATTATAGGCTACTTCTCCCGGGGACTGGATGTAAAGGCTACGCCGGTTTCCCAGTCCCCCTCCAGTCAGACGACGCGGGAATGCCGCTGGGTTATTTTAGTGGGTATACCGGGCTTGCCCGGGGAGTCCCACATAACCCCCCATTCCCCCAAATGGGCGGGTATGCGTAATAGCATTTTTTCCCAGCGCAAACAAAAAAAAAAAAAAAAAAAAGGCTACTTCTCCCGATAAACGCCATCCACGCGGGCGTCTTCTAGTATTTAAATATTTCCCATTCATCCATCTATCCACAAGCCGTCTCACAACCTCGCCCAACCCGTTACCACAGTAAAAGTATATTAGCTTAACGCGTCAATTTTCTAATTCGGCTATAAAGAGATGTCAATAAAGAGTATAGGCTGTAAATAAGCTATATAAAGGAGCAACAAGGACGCATGGAATTTGATTCGGCTATCACTGGAGCAATAAAAGGTTATGCGTTGCCCGTAACATGCACCACGTAATTCGATAGTGTGTGCTAATGTACTGTGTACGTTGAGTCGCACGATACGGTATACAATGATCTTGCATGAAACCTACTAGGTTATGTGGTATAAGCAAGAGTTATAGCAGTGATATAACAGTGGTGTGACCATCGGACTGCCAAGTCATAGGACTCGAGTTCGAACCCAAGGCACGCACCTCTGACTTTTCGGATCCATGTGCGTATTGCATAATTATCACTTGCTTAAAAAACGGTGAAGGAAAACATCGTGAGGAAACCATGCCTGAGAGATATTTATCGACGGCGTGTGAAGCCAAGTCAGAGGCCCATGGGTGGCATAAACTCTGACACCAGGTTAGTCACTAACCACACGAAAAGAAGAAGCAAGAGTTTAGTAGTAGTAGAGCTTCTTTGTTAAAGTTTTAATATAAAACTTCGTCACCGCACAAAACAAAACCCAGCACGCTTGGTGGTAGGATCGATCCACCTGGCTGACTACCACCCTCACATTAAAGTCTGCCGCCAAGCATTTTACTGTGTTCTGTCGTATGTGAGAGCCAGAAGGGTATAGGGGAATCCCTCTAAGTCTCAATTCCTTGGATGCATGTGTTCCATCTTTGTCCCTCTGCGCTTACCACCAGGTGAGACTAGAGTCAAACGTGACCTAGTTAAAAAAGTACTACTACCATATCGGTTTCTGCCGCCAAACAGCGTTGCTGTATTCTGGTTTCAATAGTCCCGATGAAATTACAGGCACATGAGACTTTACAACTTTGTTTCTAAGGTTGGCAATACGTCATTATTATCGCCGTGCCTCTGACGAGCGATCGATGGCGTTACCACTCTGCTTGCGAGCTAAAGGACATTGCCAATCTACGTATGGAAGTTGGACCAAGTGCTGCCCAGAATGAAAACATAGTGCATTTTGTTCCTCAGGCCAACACTAACCAGTAAACCGAAGCGCTCCAAAATCTGTCCGAGGAGTCAAGAGAAAAAAGTGTTTCATTGTGAATTATTTATATGCAAAAAAGAACTTAATAATTATTTTCAGTGTATCTGTGAGCACATTACACAATGCCCGCCGCCGCCCGGCATACCGTCCTCGCCTGCAAGGCCCGTCGCGACATCCCACCGCCGCCGCCGTCCCTGATCCACCGTGCTCACCCGCCGCAGCCGCGGAGCCGGTCGTCTTTTCTGACTCCGCTGTCATACCGTTAATTCAGCCCTCATCAAGCCGTCTCCCTCCCAATCCTCCCGCCACCAACGCCCTAAGCCGAGGTCCGAGTCCCATTAGGGGTTGCCTTTAGTGCTGTTGTTGCTAGTAGTCATGATGTTAGTAGTAGTAGTAGTTGTTAGCTTAGGTTAAGTATTTTACTCTCGTCCCCATTGGTTAGAGACCCTTCAGGTCTCGCCAATAACTGCCTGAAAGAAAGAAACGGTCCGCAAGACCACCAAACAAGCAGTCCGAACCGCCGTAGAAGTCTGACCTTTATTGTCTGACTAGCTAGTCCTTCTTATATTCTGATCTTGTGTGAATTATATTGTGACTGGACTCATTTTAATAACAACTAACCCAAATGCAAGTACCTACTCTCAGTGGTGGAGAGTCTATGTTGGCTTATTTACCAAATACCCGCTTTGTCTTGTGATAAGCAGACACAAGTCTGAACTGTAATGCTGTACTCATTTTTATCCAATTCTATAAGCGGTGTGTCTGCGACATATACAATAATGGCATAGCGCAAGCGAGACACACAATAGCAGGTTTTTGAGTTTGGCGTGCTACGAGACAAGATGTGGATGTGGGTTTATATATTTTGGAGAGAAAAACATCTCATTAACATGATTTAATGAAAATTAATTATTAACAACAAAACTTGTTTTTATTTGGTTTTCAGGGGCCAATTTTTTTAATTATATTTTTTTTTAGTTTATGATAATGCTACGATACCACTGGAGCTACATTCACTCCTGGGCAGCATTTGGTCCAGACCCTGTCAATGTCCTTTGACAGCTTTTATTTATGTCCGTCTCTTTCTTACTTTATCAGAGTGAAAGAGATGACAATAGTCTGAATTAAGTTTAGTTTGAACACAACTAAATCGGCACCAATACCGCGACACAACGCACACGTACGGAGCACCGTCAATCCAAGCGACGTCGTTGCCACGTCGTAGTGCTAATAAAAGTTAATGAGCCACCCAATCGCAGGGACCGCAGGACATGTGTCTACACTGGCCGACACAGATCGCCACCAGTGATAACATCCGACACGCTATTTTAGCACTTATCAAGAGGAAATAGAGGTTGATTTTGAGTGTGTAAATTGGTGATCGTATCGAGTATGCGTTTTTTTTGGGAATTTAATGAGTGATAATGAAGTGGTTAGCAATATTTTTGTTTTTGTTTTTATTGGACTCTGGAAAAGTTATTTTGATACGAATGTTAAAGGAAATAGAGTTGATTTTGGGTTGTGTTGTTGAGGGATTGGTATCTAAGTATTTGCTGTTTTTAAGAGAGTTTCGTTATAATTAAGGGATATATACTTTAAAGATATATTTTAAAGGTGAGATAAAGGAGAAAGAGATAAAGGAGAAGATATACTTTAAAGGTGAAAGTACACTTGAGAGATACCGCACGGTATCGCGTCGCTGAAGTGCATTTTGGCACACTCAAATTCATGGAAATAATTGTTACAAGCGATGCCGCTCAGCTGTTATTCCGCGCCGCGCCCCTCCAGTGCGTTTTCCCCTTTATTCAATCTTTCATTTATTTAACTTAAAAAAAGTTCTCGTTCTCGTGCACAGTGTGCCAATCCGCTCCATGACAGTTAGTGCACTAAGGCCTAAACCCTTCCCATTCTGAGAAAAGGCCCACGCCCTGCAGTGGGACTTTAATGTGCTGATTATGCTTCACTTACCTGAATAGGAAGTATAGCATGTTGTTGCTCCAACATCACTGTTGGAGCCCTTATGCAAATCCAATCCGGATCCGAGAAAATACTGACCGGCTGCAAATAATGAATTTCGGATCGAATATACTGCTTTGGGTTGGCTGCTGTGGGCCCGTATAGCACAAGACTGGAGCCCCGAGACAGCGAGACGGGGTCGCGGCAGACCGCGGACAAGATGGCGGGACGAGTTGGATGCCTTTAATGATAATTGGCATGAAGCTACACAGAATCGCGAGAGATGGAAGGAATGGAGGGAGGCCTTTGCCCAACAGTGGGACAGTACAGGCTAATTATAATAATAATATACTGCTTGATACAAATAGTACTGCAGCTTATACGGATCGTAATTTCTCGGATTTGGATTGGACGCAGTACACAACTGCTTGAAAAAGCTCTTTACCCAGACTCCACATAACATCACGCCATATTCCCTGAAGGGCTAGGCAGAGGTGTATTAGTAACACCTTCGTTTCGCCAGTTATGTTTGTCCCATGTAATAGGGGGCGAGCCTGTTGCCATTAACCGGGCACAAATCCAGACTCCGGACTGCTACTGAGAAATTCCTAATGGAAAAACCCAATATCACTTTGCCCGTCTTGGGGATTGACCAAGTCCCTATGCTCAGCAGTCACGCTTGCGATCACTAGACCAACAAGGCAGTCCCAGACTCCAGACTGCTCCATTTATAAGTTGTAGCTATTATATAGCACCTGGAACAGTCTTGCGTCTTGAAACTCGAATAATAACATAGTCGAAAGCGTTCAAGCGTCACTCCTCTGGAAGTGACGTTCAGTCCAGAATAAATTTCAATATGGCATCTAAATTTCTTGGGTTACCATAGTTACTGTGCAAAGTTTAAGTTCGTTCTGCCTAGCTCATTCCCAACCATGTTGGGGTCAGCTTCCAGTCTAACCAGATGTGGTTGTATACCAGTATTTTACACGGAACAACCGCCATCAGATCTCCGCAACCCAGTTACTAGGTGATGTCGATATGAGGTTCCCGTAACGAACGACTGTCATATGTATTTGTATGACACCCGAGACCGACTGTTTAACGTGCTCTCTGAGGCGCGGAAATGTCTCGATGTGTAAGGAAGGAATGGTCACCCATCCACGGACTGACCGCGGCAAGCGCAGCTTAACTTCGAGCCCCTCGAAAAGTAATCAAAGGCAAAGTTCAAGTAGTGTTGGGAATATTAACTTTTTTTTTTATTTGACTGCTTGTAGATGGTCTTGCAGACCGTTTCTACGTAAGCGGGCCGTTATTGGCGAGACCTGAAGAGTCGCCAACCAATGGGGACGACAATAAAATATTTAACTTAGACTAACTACAACTACTAGCCACAACAGCACTAAGGGCGACCCCTAATGGGACTCGGACCTCGGCTTAGGGCGTTGCTGGCGAGAGGACCGGGAGGGAGACAGCTTGATGAGGGCTTAATTTACGGTGTGACTGCGGAGTCAGGAAGGATGACCGGCACCGCGGCGGCGGCGGCGAGTGAGCACGGTGGATCGTGGACTCGGTCAGTCAGTTTCTCCTTTTATATACAAGGTTAGTCGGAAAGGGGTACTAAGCCGAAAGGGTGTTAAAGTACATATAATAAGGGATAACTTTTGTTCTACAACTTTCCCCAAAACTCGATAGTTTAAGAGAAATAGCTTTTCAAATATTTCGTAAAAAATATGCTAAAATCTATCTGTCTATAGCTGGGTCATTATACAGAATGTCATTTTCAGAATTACAAAAATAAAAATCGGGATCTTGAGGGTTTTTGCGATTCATTTATTGCCAAATATAATCAAAAATCATATACGCTACAGAACACAAATATTAAATTATATTTATTATGTAAATTTCGAGAAAAACCATTTTTAGTGTTCACAGGATTGACTCATGTGTTCACTGAAATGATCAAAGTTATAATTAAATAATAACTAAAACAGATACATTAAATTTAATACAAGTAACATAACTAAATCTGTCAATTCCGTGAACATGGTCGTTTATGGGCGAATTGTAAATTTGTGAGTATAATTTGCGTAAGCAGTTAGTTAATTTAGCCGAAACAAGCTTTTATACGTGCATTTAAAGATTCAATCTCCGCAAATTTCAAAAGTACCGTAAATTCCGTGAAATCAGTCAATTCCGTTAACAATGAGTTCACGATAGTGACGATCACGGGATTGACGAAACGTATCTAAAGTCAAAGCACATCGTGGTTTTACAAGTTACTTGTCAATTTATAACCTCAACCAATATTAGACCTCATGGCGTAAATTATGAGCAATGATGGCAAACTAAATACATAATTACTTACCTATATTTACCCTTAACCGAATTGACGCAACAAATTTGACAAAATTCGTATATTACTTTAATTTTTGCAATTAAACTCCGCACAGCATTTCACTTCTGGTTGGTAATCTAACTCAACTGACTTGACAGTTCAAGCAGTGTTACTAATAAAGAATAGTAATAGTTTAGTAGATTTAATATTTTTTTATGCGGAAATAGTAGTTCACCGAAATGATGTAAATTTTGATAACGGTGGTATAACAGCTACAAATTACAATTTAATCGAAGAAAAAAATATTGTTATGAATTTTTATATACATTGGAAAGCATATAAACAATTTTTAATCTTTTGTTTTGATAAATTCTGTTAGATACAATTTTATTTTAGTTTTTGTGACAGAACATGTAATCATAACAGTTCACGGAGTATGATACCGACATCTATTTTGCAATATTTTTGGAATTTATAAATAAATAATGATTTATATTGTTATGTTTTCGAAAATAAGTCACAATAATGAAATTAATTGGATAGTATCCTTTTTGAACTAACTTATAAATTGTTTAAGATGACAAAATAACAGATTTTCTGGTACTTGGTAAAATGACCCAGCTATGATCAGCTGTGTTTACTTTTTAGGTCACATTTGGGGTCATGGATTAGAAACGTAATTTTCTGAATTCATAACTAAAGCAGGTATGATTTTGTTTTTTTAAAAACATAAGTAAATATCTTTTTGCATGCAAATAAAAATTATCGAATTTTGAAAATTTAACACTTGCTTTAAAATAGTCATCAGTGATACTTTAAGTGGCCCGCGGCTTAGTGCCCCTTTTCCGACTAACCTTGTATACAGATATGTGCATTTAACCATATAAGTATGTATTGCAATCATCACAGTCCAGTGGTTAGACCAAAACCCAAAACAATTTCTGCAACAAGCTGTTTTCCCACTTTGGACTGAATTTAAACACTAACACTTCGTAGGCTTAAAATTACGTGCAAACCGAGTCCAAACGACTTCCCACATCCCTACAACCCCCGCATGCCGGGTGCGTTCTGTCGCGCATACAGACGCACGGCTCGTCGCCTCTCGCTTCCAAATTCAAACGGTTGACGTTCCAAATTGGAATTGTTTTTCATTTTTCGACTGTTAAGCGGCCGTTGTCTGCGGCCAGTGATTTCGAGTTCGAATAGCGCAACGGGATTAAAATTGGTACTTTGGAATTTTTGGGTTCTCGATTTTTTGGTTTTAAAGTTCAATTTAGGTTCAACTGTGTTTGGTATGTTCAATCTAGCAATACTGGAAAAAGAATACGATGTAACGTGGTGGCGTTGGTTTTGCAATCTGGCACCCTTCCGTGGACCGTTTTGCACTATTGATATACTTGTTGGTAGATATAGGAACCAAAGCGTATTATGTTGACAACTATTGTACATTTGCTCATACCGTATGGATTATCTAACGTTCCTAAGTGTGTAAAATTAGTTTTCTGATGGTATTTCACCCGTTGTGTTCCATTTTCAATGTCCAGTTTTTGTAGCAGTGATAGCTTAGTGGTGTGGCCGTCAGACTGCCAAGTCATAGGTCTCGAGTTCGAACCTAATGCACGGACCTCTGTCTTTTCGGATTCATGTGCGTTTTATATAATTATCACTTGCTAAAAAACGGTGAAGGAAAACATCGTGAGGAAGGCATGTCTGAGAGATATTTCTCAACGGCATGTGAAGCCAAGACAGAAGACATGGGTGGCATAAACTCTGACACCAGGTTAGTCACTAACCACATGAAAAGAAGAAGAATGTCCAGTTTTTTAATGTAGTCCTTTGTCGTCATGTCAAGTAATAACAAAAGCTTAGACTTTGAATATATCAATATAAAATTTTAACATTTGGTCGTACCGAAGCAAACATTTTCATTAAAAGAAAAATGAATGTACATTTTCTCGTTCAAATCGCAAAAACCTTGTTTCATTTTTATTACAACTGAAAATATTTCTTATTATAAAATTCGCCAAATCTAATAAAAGATAGACGTCAAAAACCTCGGAGCATTCGAATTACAAAATTAAATTCCAAATTTAATTTTATAATGCTTTCATAGAACATTTAACGCGTACCGCGAAGGGTGCGTCAGTACTTATGAGAAGAAATAAAAGAATTAAATTTTTATTTTTATGATTGCCGAGAGACCGTCCTTCATTTGCAGTGTTAACTACCTTTTTTATTATAGTTTTAATAAATCCACAATCGTATATTAAAAACAAAAATTTTAAACATTTAACATACCTATATTTTTAAATGAATCTGAAGTAGGCAGCTATTAACAAGTACTGATAGACTAGCGGTTGAGCGCGTGCCTTCCATGCAAGAGGGCTCCATAAAGTTCTCAATGGTGTGTGTAGTCTGCCAACCCGCACCAGGCCGTCGTGGTGGACTAAGGCCTAAACCCCCCTCTTTTTGAGACGAGCCCGTGCCCAGCAGTGCGACAGTAATGAAAAAGTAATATTTATGAATGTATATAAGTATGTTTCTAAATGAATCCCAGAATAAATACTAATATTAGGTGATCACTGAAAATCAGCGCTGTGTCTGTGGCCCACGCCATAGCACAGCATTATGCTGAGTGGTCACCTTTTTGTCACAGTTGTCTTTTATTTTAATATTATTTATATACTATCATGTTTTGTGTTAAAGTGTATCTGTGACAAATACATGTTTTTTCTTTCTTTCTTTCTTTCTAATAAGATGTTGGTACTTCTTTATTACTTTATAATTTCTCTACCCGCCCGCCCAAGGACAATGTCAACCCACACTAAGAAAATTATAATAACTTATTCCAATATATTCATGACGTTCTCATCTTTCTTATTCAGTGATGATAATGAAGCAACGGACAAAAAGTTTCGCAAAACCTAATTGATTCCCCGTCATTTGTCTCCCCTACTTGGGGTATGGTACAAGTTATAAGAGACAGCGGATGTAGCATGAAATAAGTAGTCTTATTATTACCACTTCAAACTAAAATTAAAAAGAACTTACTAACTCATTCCAAATGCTGTTAGGATAAGACATTTTATAATGGAGCGCTGTTTGACGTCAACTTTTAATTCACCCGATTGTTTTTCTGACACTACACTACTCCCGCGTAACGCAGTTCCAAAAGGTCCTATTCTAACGGCATTTGGAACAGATAACACGTTTCCATATAGTGTTTTTTTTCAAATTACCTTCACATAGAAAATCAGACATAAACCTAAGGGCCAAGCTACATCTGACGGAAGATACGTCGCCGATCTTCCGTCGCGGAATTTACTCGAGAAATTTTAGAAACGCATCTTCGGTCAAATGTTTACGATGTGAGATGTTTATATAGAATTATGTGTACCGGCGGAAGATCGGCCGCGTATATTCCGTTAGATGTGGCTTGGCCCCAAAACCTTCCATACAAACGAAAAACAGATTTTTAAAAATCTTTTTTATCTTCTATTTCCAAGAGGCGAATAAGCTCTAGTATTCATTTCAATAGGTTAATCGAAGGGTTTATCCTATGAATGCTCAAACTGTTTGGCCTAGTTTCTTTAATGGATGGTGATCATGATGTCGTTAGCCAATTCTTGCACCTTTTTAAAATCGATCTCCCACCATTCCCGCACTTGCGCATCCCTTGCACCACTCCCATCTTTCAGAACGGAAGAAAAATGCTCCTCCTTGCGTTAAAGACATAAGAAAGCACTCAGTACACGGCGTTAAGTTATTAATGGCTGAATATAAAACTTGATGATCAACTGCCTTTCATTCTTGAGAAAACTTCCGAGTTCGCCACTTGTAATAAACGAAATATTTTTAATAAAAAAATATTAAAACTTTTTTTTGGAGGAAGGAAGAATACCAGTGTCGGTTGTTGTTAAAAAGGCGAAGAAGGGTCCCGAAGAAAATATTTTAGAGGGTTGTTCTTTCTTTCTTTTAAAAAAAAAATTACCCCACACTAGGATTTCTCCTGTACCGTGGGTGCGTTTACAGACACAAATCTTCACATGAACAAACGCCCAGACCCGGAACAACTATTTGTAGAACATACAAATATTTGATCCGTGCAGCAATCGAAGCCACGACCCGTAGGGCAGAAGCCTATCGCTCAGCCACTGCACCAAACGTGTCGTCAAAAAACAAATCGTTTCGTTCTTCTTCTTCTTCTTTTCGTGTGGTTAGAGACTAACCTGGTGTCAGAGTTTATACCACCCATGGGCCTCTGACTTGGCTTCATATGCCGTCGAGAAATATCTCTCAGGCATGCCGGTTTCCTCACGATGTTTTCCTTCACCGTTTTTAAGCAAGTGATGATTATACAATACACACATGAATCCGAAAGGTCAAAGGTGTGTGGCTTGGGTTCGAACTCGAGACCATTGTCTTGGCAGTCTGGCGGTCACACCACAAGCCTATTATTGCTGTGTTTTCGTTTGTGTCGTTTGATTAATAAATTCCGTATGCTATCTAGTTTAGGCAAACTCCATTCTAAATAGAAGTGCGCTGATCAAACTATGAAGACAAAAGCGGGTTTTGTTCGCGCGAATCCATTTGAGCGTGAAACGTTGCATCTGGAAAAGCTATAAGAGAATCAGCTGGCAGCTAGTATCCATAGAGTTTGGTGCCGACTCTGCTCCATACCTACTATTCGGAACCGGATATCTAGTTGACATTAACCACGGAGATGACGGACATAGTTTCTTGAACCGAATCTCATGCTATCTCTATTTTCATTGTTTCATTTTTATCTTTCTCTAGAAAAACAGTCTCTTAAATAAATAAATAAATACCATATTGACTTATGCGTGGTTCCTGTCGGCAAAACGAATTGTTTTGCTTACCAATGGTAGCATTTTTTGTAGCCAAATTGGATAATTTTAAGAAAACTTGTAAGCTATTTTTCCCTGTTATAACTAATAACGTATGGAAGGGTCTTACTATGCAAAGCTGTGAGGATTTTGCTTAATTTTGGTCAAGATACAAAAGGTAAACTTTAACTAATAACGCTTGGTTAATCATACGAATCGGCTATTAGACATTTGAATCTGAAATGCGATCCGTAATCTCTTGTCAGGAACCGATAATACCTATATGTATATTTTGTACAAGGGTAGGGTAATTTAATTTATTTAATGATAACTTCAGTGTTCTGGATAGGTACCTATTAATTGGAAGTCTTTTTAAACGGTTTTAATTAGCTTCACTATATCATATCATATTTGTTTGTTTGTTTGATTCAAATTTTACAACAGATTTTTCAACTACCTACTTCTGCTTAACCGATTCTCCTGAAACTTCGCACACAAATTCAATTCCCATGACAATACAACATTATATAATTTTTAACCTTTAACCCTCAAATCCTACTGCTGTGCCTGTCAATGCCTACTCAAATGCTACACCCCTTTTTTATCGTTGGTAAATCCTCATGGATGTCCCACGCCCGGAAAAGGCGAGGGCGTCTGCCGGACTCTTACAGGCTAAAAACCAACGGTGTCCCTCCTTCTAACCTAAGGCCGGGGTCACGGGATTTGCTATTGCATGCACCGCAACCCCGGCAGGTCTTGGTCCACCAACTTCTGGTGGACCTCTCCAGTGGTGGGGCAATTTCTCCCCTGCCCCACTTCCTTCGGAAAGGTGCACGCGGGACACGGCGCGCCATCCTCCCGGGCCTGGTCGGGCGACGGGTTGATGCTACACCCCTGCGAGATAAAACCATTTAACTTATAAGTTTTCTTAAGAGATTAATATAAAAATATTTTCATAAAATCCCTCAATATTATTTCCATTTTATAAATGGTTGCATTAACATCAAAAAGTCCCTATAGAAACTAAAGGTTCCATTATAGGAAATTAAAAATATACCCTAAGAAGGAATTCCCTTTGGACTCCCCCCATGACGTCACAGCACATTATTGACGAACAAAAGAGAATCGCGGCTGACGTAACACGTCACTGGCATTCACAACCAACAGACACTCTCTGACAATTCCAAAATTAGAATAATTTGCAATTTCAACTTTATAACATTGAGATAAGGTTCATGTCGTCGAGCTGCGCTGTGAGATACGGGATATAAATAGAAAAATAGGGATAATCGATTGTATTGAGATCTTAGATGCCTGCTATAGTTAGGTGAAGGAACTTTATGGGGATAAGTGAATGGGATGGGAAGTAATAAGAAATTAGAAGAATTTCTTTTCAGTATACAGTATAATTAAATTAAAGACACACAATAGATATACAGATTTGAGGGGCTCGTGGCTACCGACTATGCAGATCATAATATTTACATTATAAGCTGCGCTTGCAGTGGTCGGTCCGTGGACGGGTGACCATTCAGTAACACATCGAGACCCCTCCCTGCTTCGAAGAGCACGCTAAGCAATCGGTCCCGGGTGTCATATGAATACTTATAACAGTCGTTACGGGATGCCAGATTCCCTGAAAATCTGACAACCGGTCTAATCTTAGGATATCGTCATTGCCTAGTTCTGGTACTGGGTTGCGGAGTTCTGATGGCAGTCGCTCCATGTAAAATACTGGTGTTCAGCCGCATTTAGTTAGACTGGAAGCTGACCCCAACATAGTTGAGAAAAGGCTTGGTAGAACGAATAGCTATAGAGATTTATTTAGATTTTATTCATTTATGTCGCCAATAATATGGGTACAGACATATGGATACAGATTCCCAATAATTTGTTTCCACATATTTTACCTTAGGTGAAAATGAATTGAAAATAGAATATTAGTAAAATTACTTATTGTTAAAATTATTAAAATTAAGCCTAGAATTATTACAATTATAGTACAGAGAAACTATGAGGCATTGTTGCGCGTAAACCCCAATAATGTGTGTGGTTGGTAGAAGGTATAACATAAACATAATCATCCCATTACGGTCCCATTGCTGGGAACGGGTCTCTTCTCAGAATGTGAAGGGTTTAGGGCTTTGTCCACTACGCTGGCCTGGTGCATGTTGACGGACTACACACAGCATCGAGAAGACTTTTTTTTGAAGCTATGTATCCTGCACAATTTAAAACTCCAGACTGCTTCGTACACCTCCATTACACAAAAACCTAATAACACTTAGCAAGACCTTGGAATCTAAGCCAAAGCCTCACGCATGAGACCAATAAAGCAGTTCCAATATCCTTCCCTCCTCCTAAGTGCGAACACTCTAATAAATACAAATAGGTAAATCAGTATGCGGTGAATAATTCGCAGTGCTTCTACTTTTTTTTTCTTTTTAATAAAAACGTTGCCCCACACTAGGATTTCTCCTGTATCGTGACACTCCATGCTCGTGTTCTATGATACTCCATACTTCACAGATTATACAGCAATGATAGCCTAATGGTGTGAGCGTCGGATTGCCAAGTTACAGATCTCTAGTTTGAACCCAAGGCACGCACCTCTGACTATTCGGATTCATGAGCGTATTGTATAATTATCACTTGAAAACGGTGAAGGAAAACTTGTCAGGAAACCAGCGTGCCTGAGAGATATTTCTCGACGGCATGTGAAGCCAAGTCAGAGGCTCATGGGCGGCATCAACTCTGATACCAGGTTAGTCACTAACCACATGAAAAGAAGACAGATTATACGTTAATAAAACGCAAGGCAGTGCGCGCTAGCCCAAACTCCATTCATCCGTGAAACCGGCTGAATACACCAAAGATTCTTCACCAAACACTTGAATCTTCCAAAATCTTCCAATATGTTAATAGGTTTACGAACACAGTACTTAAAATGTTCGGGAGTTCGCTGAGCGTTTCCAAATCATCGGATTTCGTTCCAAGTTCGTCTTAAGTACAGAAACTTTACACTTAAACTGTCTACAGATGATTTTCTTTTCATATAATGTTTAAGAGGTATTTTGGAAGATAGGACGATTTTGGCGAAGTAGATTACTGAGAAGAAAAGTTCTGAAAGGGTATTATTTGAATTTTCAGTAAGTATATACAGGGTGTAAATCTATACTAATATTATAAAGCTGAAGAGTTTGTTTGTTTTTTTGTTTGAACGCGCTAATCTCAGGAACTACTGGTTAGAATTGAAAAAATATTTTTGTGTTGAATAGTCCTTTTATCGAGGAAGGTTATAGGCTATATAACATCACGCTACGACCAATAGGAGGGGAGCATAAATGAAAAATGTTGCAAAAACGGGAAAAATGTCCACCTGTGCGAAGCCGGGACGGGCCGCTAGTGAAATCATATAATTCCTTCAAACCTCGTGATGTACTGCTGACAAAGATTGACCCTGCACGGGATACCTTTGGATTCAATAAAAAAATATCCAAAAAGTAAACACGCGTTCTTAACGTGAGGCATTTTAGCGCCCCTAACGAATTGTGCGGCTATCGCTCGCCGCGTGGTCATTTAACTCGGGGCGCTAAAATGCTTCACGTTAAGAACACATGTTTACTTCTTGTAATTTGTTTTTTATTGAATCCAAAAGTAGGTACCTACCCACCCTTTTAGGGTTTACCTATGTCAGCAGTATATCAAGAGGTTTGAAGGAATTACATGATTTCGTTTACACCCTGTATATAGATGAAACTTCACATTATTTCGTTCCAGTATTTACGAAGCTGTGACCAATTAGCAGCCGCGCGGATCTTGCGATTTACGAGGTTAAGCTGCGATTGTGGTTGGTCCATGAATGGACCGTTCGTTACACATCTGACACTTCCGTGCTTCGGAGAGCACATTAAACCGTCGGTCCCGGGTAGTATAAAAATACCTATGACAGTCGTCACGCATTGTCAGAATGTATAGGTTAACTGGTAGAGAATGCCTCATGGTATTAAGTCCTTCTGTGTACCATGATTGTGCATTAATAGTACATTACTGCCGCGGTCTGTAATGACTGCGTTGCTGGGAGCGATGATAAAGGCCGAAAGCGCAGCGTAACGCAGCTCCAAGCCAACACAGCGCGGTCAGCAAGGACTGCAATGATGACCAAGCTTAAAGGCCGAAAGCGTAGCTAAGCTAAGCTTGAGGCCATTATAGCGTAGCCAGTAACGCAGTCATTGCGGACCAAGGCTTGTATAGTGCTTTACTCAAAAATGTTTGTAATTTAATTAAAATTAGCTGAGTACCTATAGTAAGACGAAAAAATTAAAAATTGCTGTACCTATACTGCCAAATTCTGAATAAAATCTTTTTGCATCGGACTATTTTTGAAACAAAACTCTGCAAAATTTCTAGTATTAGTTTACCGGCGTTCTTGTCCTCGGTCCACGGTACGGAGAAATTAACCAGAAAAATCTTATCATCCTCACTGGTTAATTTTGAAGTACCGTGCTTGACCGATGCTGTGAACGCCTGGAAAATGGCTTGTCCCAATACGGTGTTGCCCGTCAATCCATCTTCCCAGAGACAGTGGGACGAGCCGCTTTGCAGTTTGACACGGAAAAACCTTTTGAATACGTCTGTCAATACCGCCGAGCGTGCTCGTCTTTTGGCTGTGGGCGAATGGGAGTCGGGACTTTGGCTTCAGGCACTTCCGTCATCCAACATAGGCACTATGTTGGATGACGTAAGTTTCCGTTTCGCCACTTGCCTGCGCTTGGGCGCTCCGTGTGTTGCTCCTCATCGGTGTCATTGTGGTGAAGCAGTCGACAGCCTCGGACACCATGGTCTGTCTTGCTCCAGGAGTGCAGGTCGCATAGCACGGCACGCCAATATTAACGACATTATCCGTCGTGCTCTTGCCACCGCCGGCGTGCCAGCTGTACTAGAACCGAATGGTTTGGCACGTGACGACAGGAAGAGACCAGATGGCGTGTCGCTATTGCCATGGAAGATGGGTAGGCCTTTGGTATGGGACGCAACTTGTGTCGACACCCTTGCTCCATCCCATCTTCCTAGCTCGGCGGGCTGTGCTGGCGCTGCCGCTGCGGCCGCGGAGGCCCTCAAACGGCGCAAATATAGTAACCTCATTGGTTGCTATGACTTTGAGCCGTTTGGGGTCGAAACGCTCGGGCCATGGGGTCCGAGTACACATCTTTTCTTTAAAGAAATTGCCCAAAGGTTGGTCGACGCTTCGCGTGACCAGAGGGCTGGCTTATTCTTTGGCCAAAGAATAAGCGTTGCCATCCAGCGTGGCAATGCTGCCAGTCTTCTGGGCACGCTTCCGGATGATGGTGATGAGGAGGAATATTTTGACGCCTAAGTGATTTTTTTTTAATAATTTGTATTTAATAATTTTGTATATAGGTAGTTAGTTTTGACTTTAGATTTGTATGTTTGTAGTTTAGTTTTATATTGTATATATTAGGTTAAAATGTAAATGATAATTGTGTAAATAAAGTTGTCATTCAGTTAAAAATAAAAAATAAAACTCGACAATAATGAATTTTCAAAGGAAATTGCTGGTGACTTAAACTCACCAGCAATGAATTTCCATACAATTTTGCTGGCGCCTATTCAAGTAGCTCGGAAAAGTCGACTTTGCTCAAAGAACGTTGTCAAAATAATGACTACATTACAAGCATTTTTGAGTAAAAGTATAGTTTTCTTATTAGCCTATATATTATCCCACTGCTGAGCAACGTCCTCCCCTTTTGCCTTCCAAGACTCTCTATTTTGTGCCGTTTCTAACCAAGCCAGTCCCGCAAACAAGTCTAGATCGTCACGCCACCTACGCTGCGGCCGACATGA
The DNA here is from genome assembly GCA_910594945.2 of Amphipyra berbera. Taxonomy (NCBI): domain Eukaryota; kingdom Metazoa; phylum Arthropoda; class Insecta; order Lepidoptera; family Noctuidae; genus Amphipyra; species Amphipyra berbera. Next base: position 18,956,564 of record OU343129.1, on the reverse strand, counting down.
CGACGATGTCCTCCTTCAGGCGTCCAGTTAGTGACGATCTTTGCCCATCTATCCGGGTGCATTCGAGCGACATGACCGGCCCACTCGCACTTAAGCATGGCTGTCTTTTCTCCAACATCTGCTGCTTGAGTTATGGAGCGCAGGGTGGTGTTTCTAAAACAATCGGTTACTTTAACACCCATGATACTAAGCTCCATTGCTCGTTACAATTCTTGAGTTTGGACTTTTGTTTTTCGGTCTTCTTCATCTTCTTTTCGTGTGGTTAGTAGCTAACCTGGTGTCTGAGTTTTTATGCCGCCCGTGGGCCTCTGACTTGGCTTCACATGCCGTTGAGACATATCTCTCAGGCATGCCGGTTTCCTCACGATGTTTTCCTTCACCGTTTTTAAGCAAGTGATAATTATATAAAACGCACATGAATCCGAAAAGTCAGAAGTGCGTGCCTTGGGTTCGAACTCGAGACCTATGACTTGGTAGTCCGACGGTCACACCACTAGGCTATCACTGCTACTGCTGCTGTTTTCGGTAAGACCAAGTTTGAGCAACGTAGGTTAGGACGGAATCTTCTTTACATAGTATAAAACAAAGTCGCTCCCGATGTCTGAACGCCTAAATCTTTTAAACTACGCAACGGATTTTAATGCAGTTTTCAGCAATAGATAGAGTGATTCAAGAGAAAGGTTTATATGCATCAGTATCTACATTGCACCCGTGCAAAGCCGGGGCGGGTCGCTAGTATAGGATATTTTAAAAAACATAGGCTTTAGAACTCTAGTCATAGGATAAAGTGTACAGTAACTTGTTGCGTTCAGTTTAATATCGCACCTGGCTGGTTGCTTATTGAGTGCTCGAGTTGCGCGCTCGCCTGACAAATTGCCTGTGTCGCTCGAACGTGACGTCATACTGTAATAAAGTCCTGTCCTGACGGATTATAAGCTCCTTTATTTAGATGGAGATTATGTTTTTTTAGGATGTGATGACAGTATTGTGATGTATACATATACAAACCTTAATTTCGTCGCTGCGCCTGCAAAATCCGCTGTGTATTTATTTTTTAGAAAATCGGTCTTCGATGCTATTTTAGGTGTAATACTTCTCAAGCCACGTGCACCTGTAAAATCCGTTTTCTAATCATTTATTTTGCTATCTTCTTAACCAAATAAATTATTAGAAAACGGATTTTACAGGTGCACGTGGCTTGAGAAGTATTATAAAATAGCATCAATGATAGATTTTAAAAAAAAAATATAGGATTTTGCAGGCGCAGCAACGATTTGTAACGTCATGTCGCTCTAAGACGAAATAAAGAATTTTCGATTCGATCCTTTAGGCTAAGCAATGATAGCCTACCGGTTGCAGTAGCTCGTCTTCTATGCAGGGAAGTCAAACTTTGATCACAGCCCGCACCTCTGACTTTCGAATTCATGTGCAGATCAGAATTTGATTATCACTTGCGTTAACAGTGAAAGAAAATATCGTAAGGAAACCTGCACACCTGATAGCGCTCCAGAAAGTTGTCGAGGTCTGTGTAGTCCACCAATCCGCACCAGGCCAGCATGGTAGGCTAAGGTCTAAACCCTTCTCATTCTGATAAGAGGTCCGTACCCAGCAGTGTGGCAGCTACATCACATAACATCACGCCTATATTCTCCAAGGGGTTAGGCTAAGGTGTATAATAACACCCTCATTTCGCCGTTATGTTTAAGTCCCCATGTAATAGGGGACGAGCCTATTACCATCAACCGGGCACAGATCCAAACTCCGGGCTGCTACTAAGGAATTCCACACAGAAAAACCCAATAACACTTTGCCCGACCTGAGGATCGAACCCAGGACCTCACGGTCAGCAGTCACGCTTGCCACCCCTAGACCAACGAGGCAGTTTTGGGCTGACTATTATTGATAAATAAGTCTTAACATTTTTACCATCTGTAAAACTTCTTCGATAACCACGGCAACAAAATTATATGGATTACAAAGTCCTCATAAAGTTCTTATAAATTAATTCCTTGTACCAATAATCACTCTTTTAAATTTTATTCGGACCCCTTCTCACTCTTTGAAGAGGTCCCCGGTTTTAATTGCTTCGTCTAAAAAATAAAAGGAATATCCGCTCATGCTTACAAGTGCGGTACTACTGATAGCGGACAGCGTGCAGCGATAGAAAGATTATCAGCGGAGCGTTTTTCTGAGCGTTTTCGGTAGGTAGCTGGAATTACATATTGAACGAACTAAAGCGAGCGTATTTCACGTAGTTTGCACGCTTTTGCACAAATCTATAAATTATTTATTTTCGTACACTTTGCAAGTAGTAAAGCTTATGAGTGTTTATGAGTCTATATACCTGTGACTGCAGATAGCACACAATATCTACTGTTCGACCAACTCATCTGTGAAATGGCAAATTGATGAAACACATTAACAGTTTAATTCAGTTACCAGGATGACAAATATCCATTTTTGCATGCATTGTGCTATTACAATAATGCTCGAAAATGATAATATCTCAACAATCGGGAAAAAAAATTACTCCAATATGTGTAGTCGGCCTTATCAATGCCTGTCTTATCAAAACGTCCCGTATCTGAAAATAAACCATAATTTTCTTATGAATTACGAGTGCAGTGTACGGAAACAGCTATCAGAGCTACCAAGTCATCTGTAAAGTGGCAGAAAATGAGACATAATATAAAGTATGTGTCATATCAGATTAGATATCCCTCATAATTGATCATTATTCATAGAATGGCGAACAGACGGAAGCTCTTCAATTCACAAATAACTTTGCCATACTTAGTGTAATGTTTTTACGTTACATCTAATTAGCGTTTTTTTTATGTATTATACCATAGAGCTAGTCTTATGCCGTGGCAAGTCACTTATAACAAGAATTCGGACAAGACTAGCTTAGTATGGTCGGTTGATTATATGAAGTAACGTCTCCTAATTACTATGTCGCAGCAGTCCACAAGCTTACCTTATTTTGGGTAATTGCAGCACACCACAATTACTGACCAAGTTGACTGGATAACATAACATAACATCACGCCTTATATTCCCCGAAGGGTTCGGCAGAGGTGATTTTTTTAGTAGGTACACCCTCGTTTTGCCAGTTATATTTTAGTTCCATGTAATAGGAAGCGAGCCTATTGCCAATAACCGGGTACAAATCCAGACTCTGAGCTGCTACTGAGACATTCCTAATGGAAAAACCCAATAACACGAGCTGCAGCTGAGCTTCGATCTGGGGATCGAACCCAGAACCCCATGCTCAACAGTCGCACTTGCGACCACTACACCAACAAGGTTGACCGGATCTACCATATTTATTGAAGCTTTAGTGCAATTTGCCACCCTCATAAGTACCCCCGTTATTACGATGACGATATTCGTCGACAAAACGCTATAATATATTCGATATTTTCTTGATCTCCCGCTTTCAGTGGGACCTCGCTTTATTCTGTAGATAATGATGCTTCGGCTGCACCCTAACGACCTTTATATTATTTAGAGCGACCCTTTCCTTGTTTAATTAATTAAAGAGAAACGCGTTTTTAATTTTGACTTACTCCCTCTCTTGGAAAGTAGGTTATCTCGAGATTGAGTGGTATCATAGGTTAATGATTATATTGATTTCTGTGGTTTTTTTTTGGTGTGACCGTCGGACTGCTAAGTCATAGGTCTCGAGTTCGAACCCAAGGCACGCACCTCTGAGTTTTCGGATTCATGTGCGTATTGTATAATTATCACTTGCTTAAAAACGGTGAAGGAAAATATTGTGAGGAAACTGGCATGCCTGAGAGATATTTCTCGACGGCATGTGAAGCCAAGTCAGAAGGCCATGGACGGCATAAACTCCGACACCAGGTTAGTCACTAACCACACGAAAAGAAGAAGAAGACTGCACTTTATGCTTTTGTTTTTTGTGTTCAATTTAATTTTTATCTGATAATCTACAGTGTTATAGTCATAAAGTTCTCTAGTCCACGATAACAATTTCCCAGAGGACCACAATACAAATATGAACAAGAAAGCCACAACAGAACAGTCAGTTCTCACTATTCAACGGTAAATACTTCCCGTAAATACTCGATTTTGAGAGCTTCCCTACAAACGCGTCTCTGGATATATTTAAAGGGTTGGCCCGGCCCGGGAATTCGGGGAATCCCGCCGGGATCGCGGACGATGCAACTTATTCCGGGAAAATACGAGGGAACTGAAATATAAGTAGGTAGTGGTGTAAGTTTGGTGAGAATTATTTGATACTAGCGACCCGCCCCGGCTTCGCACGGGTGCAATGGAGATAATAATGTGGGGCATATAAACCTTCCTCTTGAATCACTCTATCTATTGCTGAAAACTGCATTCAAATCCGTTGCGCAGTTTAAAAGATCTTAGCGTACAGACAGCGGGAGCGACTTTGTTTTATACTATGTAAAGTTTACCGTAGCAGTGAGGTAAATAATCCTTTATATATATTAGAACTGCCAATTTCCTCGTTGGTGTAGTGGTGGCAAACGCAACTGCTGATCGTGAGATCGTGGTTGCAATCCCCAGGTCAGGCAAAGTTTTATTGGGTTTTTCCGTGTGGAAACCCGGAGTTTGGATTTGTGCCCGGTTGATGGCAATAGGCTCGCCCACTGTATTGTTTTCACCTGCTTCTTAAATAACGGGTGTCCTGCGTAAGCGACAAACGCGATGCGGTGCGACGCGACGCGACACGACGTGGAACAAATACGAGTTACGTCGCGTCTCGCTACATAGGCCGCTAGTAGGGAATGCCGTTGTCTGGATCGCGTTGGATCGCGACTGCCCTTAAGTGAAGTCAAAAGCGACAAGCTACGTCTCAACATATGTTTTGTTTTCTGTGTATAATACAATATTTTAAAAACGAAATCTTAAATTTACAAAAAGCAAATTTTTGCCATCTTTTAAATTATAAGAAGACTATCAAAACTACATCATAATCTCCAAATAACGTAACATCACGCCTTGTATTCCCCGAAGGGTTCGGCAGAGGTGATTTTTAGTACACCCTCGTTTCGCCAGTAATGCTTAAGTCCCATTTAATCGGGGGCGAGCCTATTGCCACTAACCGTGTACAAATCCAGACTCCGGACTGCTGAGAAATTCCTAATGGTAAAACCCAATAACACTTTGCTCGACCGGTGGATTGAACCCAGGACCCCATGCTTAGCAGTCGCGCTTGCCACCACTAAACCAACGAAGCAGTCAATATAAACCCGGGTACAGACTTACGAAATTTAACATGCAATGTAACACGCAATGAAAGAATTTGCCGACCACATTGTCGCAATGTATCATGCAATGTTACAGAATTCCCATAGTGTGGACGCCTTGCGCGCACGAACCGTGCACACTACGCGTGCGTATTACGTACCTTTCATGTTACATTGCATGTTACGTTACAGCAGTCTGTGCCCGCTTTAATGTGTATAATACAATCCTTCAAATTATAAACTCTACTACTACGACTATAAAAACTACATCATAATCTTCAAATAACTATATTCAAATCTGTCCAATATCATCCAAGTAACACACACACACACACACACACACAATCTATAGGTATCACTTATGAGGCACCCGAGTACCGACTACCCAGATAATATCGCGCACTGGACCGACTCATCCGCTTCCAATTTTGATGCATCGTGCACTGCACAGCCTCCCTACGGATTTCCTACACACACATGAGTAATCTTATGTCTGAATCGTATGAAATTGGTCTGGAGTTAACGTTGGCTTAAAGACTTCATGGTTGGCGGATTATAGGAGGGTTTTTTTTTTATTTCTGTAACGAACGTAATGTATGAATTCAGATCTGACTGGGTGGTGATTGATGTGGCTAAATATTGAGTGAAATAGATACCAATAGTTTGTCAAATGGTGTGAAAACAAGCTTGTGGTATTTTTGTTCCAATTATCTACGTAACGTTTTTCTAGGGTTCCGTACCCAAAGGGTAAAACGGGACCCTATTACTAAGACCCCGCTGTCCGTCCGTCTGTCACCAGGCTGTATCTCATGAACCGTGATAGACAGTTGAAATTTTCACAGATAATGTATTTCTGTTGCCGCTATAACAACAAATACTAAAAAACAGAATAAAATAAATATTTAAGGGGGCTCCCATACAACAGACATGATTTTTTGCCGTTTTTATAAATAATGGTGCGGAACCCTTCGTGTGCGAGTCCGACTCGCACTTGGCCGGTTTTTTTTTGTTCTTGAGTTGGTCAATTTTGGCCCTAATCTCACCTGATGGTTAGCGCAGACAGGGAGATGCAGCACACGAATCCAAGGAACAAAGATATAGAAGGATTCCCCTATACCTCTCTGGCTCTCACATACACACGACGGAACACAGTAAACTGCTTGGGGCCGGACTTTAATGTGAGGGTGGTAGCTAGCCAGGCGGACCATAAACATACTATCACCAAGCGTGCTGGGTGCAGGGTAGTTCTGGGAAGTGATCATTGCGTTCGCCTCACGCGCGTCTTCGCCTTCGTCTTCGTCTTCGCCCGTGCTTGCAGAAACAGGCACGGTCGAGATAGAACTGACTTAGATGGGACGCAAAGCAGGTCGCAAACGACTGGTACCAACTTTATTTGTATAATATCCACCAGAAATGTCCAGGAAAGCAAAATTGTGACATCACTCATATACCCAAAACACACACACACAAACAAACAAACACAGCTTGCAGCACAGACGCCAATGATCCATTTACGGCTCACGACACAGTCCGCACAATACCGGCATCGCTTAAGACGTAAACACGGACAAAGAGACCTTACCCCCTAACACTGGACGACATCGATCTGTTTGTCCCTTAATTTCATCCCTACATAATCTGGTACAGTGGGGAAAGGAGATAGGTGTGTAGGCAACATATTATACACTCTAACAGAGTTATTTGTATCCAGAGTTCTCATTTTCTGTTATTGCTAATGCATGTCTTAATTGTGTATAAAGAGATATAACGTTGGTTTATGAAGCAGTGATAGCCTAGTGGTTGAACGCTTCTATGCAGGAGGGTCTGAGTTCAATCCAGCCGGTACCTCTGTCTTTTCGAATTCAATACGGATCAATTTTTGATTATCACTTGCATTAACAGTGATGGATAAGTATTGTGAGGAAACCTGTACACCTGAGAGGGCTCCGTAACGTTCTCGATTGTGTGTGATTAAGTTCTCAACTAAAGCCTAAACCTAGAAGAGACCCGTGCCCAGCAGTGAGACCGTAATGGGCTGATTATGTTATTTTGATGATTTATAACTGTTGTGTACCCTTTCACAGTGTAAGACATCGATATGTTTGTCCCATAATTACATCCTCACGAAATCTTTACTATGGACTATTGTCTATTTATATGAGATAAGTATCACGCAACTAATTAAATCTGCATTTGCACAGAGTTGTACTAATTGGCTCGCCTGAGCGTGTCTTATGCATAAAAAATAAACACACGATATCAATGACAGTTGTCTGCTCAGTGTTCGTTCATTATTCGCCTGCTAACTTAACTATTTTGCCATGTGTACTTTAAATTCATCCCTACATAATCTCGCACGTTTAACTAAATTTTGATGATGTAAGATCTGTTTTCGAAATGCTTGAAGGACGCCTTGAAAGCGTTCGCTCAATGAGATAGAGAAGCAGTTGTAAATGGTTTCCAAATTAATCCATTTTGCGTGTATGCCTCTTGTACCGATGAGTGTTTATCGGGATGGACGTACAGACGAAATACTAAACTGCATTTCATTATTCGTTGTGTTACTGCTGCAACTGATATATAATCATCGTTGCATCAATCTTGTAACCCCTCTTTTACGGTATTTTTGAAATAAATTACTTGGTCTAAACACTTAATGATCATGTGTAAAATAATTCAAACAAGTGCTTTAAAGATGTAGATGTTTAAAACACATTTGCCGTTTAAAGTATGCATATTTGTAATAGGTACATGTTTTATACGTAGGTTAGGGGGGTTAGCAGTAGAACTAAAGATGCATTTAAGATAATTGAAAATTGATCGTGTTTGAGCGCTCTTTCATTACCATCACCGTCTTTTACAAAGAAATTGATACTGCTAGGTTCTAAAACGCAAGAATAATAAAGTAGTATTTTAAGTATCAACCGCTAGGCTATTACTGCCTACGCTTGGCATCCATACAGGAGGGTTTGAGTTCGATCCCGAGCATCTCACTTTTTGAATTCATGTGCGGATCAGAATTTGATTAACACTTGCGTTAACGGTGATGGAAAAACATCGTGAGGAAACCTGCACACCTGAGAGGGCTCCATAAAGTTCTTGATGGTGTGTGTAGTCTGTCAACCCGCACCAGGCCTGCGTGGTGGCTGCGCCTAAACCCTTCTCATTCTAAGAAGAGGCTCGTGCCGCGGGACAGTAAAGGGCTGATTATTTTACATTATATATGTTTCGAAACCCAAATAAGTCGAATAGAAGCTTATTATAGAGCTTTAACAAAACAAAAAAGGATTTTTTTAAATACAGCAACACTAACTTTAATCCCGTAACCCAAAATTACTTCCACCATTTTGCGAAATGAAAAAAAAAGCAACTAAAATTACAACGACCGGCTTTCCATTCCACTAACACTAGAACAGAGGCTTTGTACCGTTTCATTATTACCCACAATGCCTATTCAACAAGCATAATACGAAAAACAAAGTGTTGCCATGTATAAATAAAAAAAAAACCCGAGCACCCACTACGAGCAATTTCATTCTCTCTGTAGTGAAATAAAAAATCTGGGTCACGTGGAAGGGTTGCAGGTACAGGTTAGTGTACCGTGTAGGAGCTATAGTAGACTAGATGTGTCAATTTAAATTAGACATGGATCGGTACGCGTATTCGTAATACTGAAAATATTGGTCCGATTTCCAATACCAGGTTTTGAAACTATTTATTTTAATAACTACCGTGATACTTAGCGCCGAATTCGCTTTAGATAACATAACATAACGCCTGTATTTCCTGAAGTGTTGGGCAGAGGTGTATAGTAACACCCTCATTTCGCTGTTGTGTTTAAGTCTCATGTAATATGGGGTGAGCCTATTGCCATCAACCGGGCACAAATACAAACTCCGGGCTGCTACTGAGGAATTCCACACGGAAAAACCCAATAACACTTTGCACGACCTGGGGATCGTTATTATGATTAGAAATTAGTGTACAATTTTGAAGGTAATTTAAATTGTAGTCAAGAAAGAACAGTACAATACAATCGTTTTTTTAGGTAATTTTTCCCATCACTATTATTACTCCTGTATCGTGGGTACGTTTACAGTCACAAACATCACATGCACAAACACTCAGACCCGAAACAATTATCCAATATGCCAAACAAATACTTGTTCCATGCGGAAATCGAGCCCACAACCTGCGCAGAAGCCAAGCCCTCAGCCAACTGCTCCGTATCCATAAACACTAACAACAAGAACTTAAATTACTGCCGTCCCCGACTGCAATTATGTACAGATCAACAACTGCGTTCTAAACTGTACAATCCAGTAATTACACCTTCTTTACCTCTTCGTTCTGTTGAAGTACACGTTACAGTCTTAACGAAGCTGTATCCATCTACTTCTGAACTGACGTCCTTCATTAATTCCGTCGTTATCAGTAGTATGAACTTTAACGACTGATCAGTATAGGCTACCTGTTACTTGTAGATAACATAACATCACGCCTGTATTCCCCAAAGGGTTGGGCAGAGGTGTATAGGAACACACTCATTTTGTCATGTTTCATTCCCATGTAATAGGGGGGGAACCAATTGCCATCAACCGGGCACAAATCCAAACTCCGGGCTGCTACTGAGGAATTCCACATGGAAAAACCCAATAACACTTTGCCCGACCTTTTTTTCTTTTTTTTTTTTCGTTGGAAAGTCCTCATGGATGTCCCTCGTCCGGGGAAGGCGAGGGGGTCTGCCGGACTCTTACCGGCTAAAAACCAACGGTGCTCCTTCTCCTGACCGTTCGGCCGGGGTCGCGGGATTCGCAAAGCATGCACCGCAACCCCGGCAGGTCCCGGTCCGCCAACCCTCGGCGGACCTCTCCTCTGTGGGGCCTTGCCCCACATCCTCCCTGAGAAGCGCGCACGGAACACAGCGCGCCGCCTTCTCGGGCCTGTTACTGGTCGGGCGGCGGGTCACTTTGCCCGACCTGGGGATCGAACCCAGGCCTTCACGATCAGCAGTCGCGCTTGCCACCCCTAGACCAACGAGGCAGTTAGTACTTGTAGATACTGCTGCAATAATCAGTTTATTGCAACGCATCAGGACCTACTTTGCTTAACCGAAATAACTTACTAAGTCCTTGAAGTAGCTAGAACCCATAAAGCGCTTACGATAGGTTTCTTAATCCAGTAAGATCGAGCATTTGGTTTAGCTTCCGCTTCTAGTTAAAAATTTATGGTCGTAGGTACCTATCTACTACAAAAGTTTGAGGGGCTCGTGGCTCTTACCAACCGCACGGATCATACGATTTGCGAGGTTAAGCTGCTCTAGTCGCGGTTAGTCTGTGGATGGTTGACCATTCGTTACATATCGAGACCCCTCCGTGCCTCGGAAAGCACGTTAAACAGTCGGTCCCGGGTGTCATACGAATACCTATGACAGTGTTTACGGGAAGTCACAAGCCCAAAAATCTGACAACCGGTCTAACCTTAAGATATCGGCATCGCCCTGTAACTAGGTTGCAGAGGTCTGATGGCAGTCGCTCCGTGTAAAATACTAGTATTCAGCCATATCTGGTTAGACTGGAAGCCGACCTCAACATAGTTGGGAAAAGGCTAGGCAGAACAGAACAAGTACTACTTACAAACGTTTAGACACTTGGTTTTCTTCTTCTTATATTATTGATGGTACGGTATTCAAATTAGTTTGGCCCAGTAGGTGGCCACGCAAATTGCGCATACTTGATAAAATCGTACCTAACGCCAACTCCGTACTTAAAAAATGTGTTTAGACTTTGTTTAATCTAAACAGCAGCTATCAAACATTTGTATAATTATCACTTGCTTAAAAACGGTGAAAGAAAACATCGTGAGGAAAGCAGCATGCCTGAGAGATATTTCTCGACAGCATGTGAAGCCAAGTCAGAGGCCCATGGGCGGCATAAACTCAGACACCAGGTTAGTCACTAACCACACAAAAAAAAGAAGAAACTATCAAACATGTTGTGGTAAGAAGTAGGTCTTTGCTGCACACTGTGATTGGTGTTCTTGGACCTGGTTTTCCTTAGCAGCCTCTTTCGATACTCCTGAGAAAATACAGTGGCCTATTCCCAGCCAATACCACTATTTCCACAGCTTATTTTTGCCACATTCAGTGAACCAGATATCCGCGTATCATGTATATAGGCTAGCTGAGGACGACGCATTCTGATGCAGCGTCACGGCCTTGCACAAGCTCGCAAATCTACATCTTGTTATAACTTACTTTGCTTAGTACTTTGCTCTTAGCTGCATAAATCTGCACAGCAAGATAAAAAGATTGTAGTGTATGCATTTTTTAAATATTTTTGTAGGTAAAGACTGGCAGGATAGTTTCTCAAAGCGAGACTGGTTCCGTCCTTGTCTTTCTTGACGATGAAAATAGAGATAGCATGAGACTCACTTCGAGGAACTATCTCCGTGTAAATAAGCCTTTAGGATAGGTATTCTATGTATCTTAATTTCATATCGAGTTAGGTACTAATGCAGGAAAGGTTGTTTTAGCGGCGGTCACCGTTTCACGACAAGACAGTCACGTCGTCTTGTTCTGCCTTGCCTTTTCCCAACTATGCTGGGGTCAGCTTGCAGTCTAACCAGATGCGGCTGAATACCAGTATTTTATTTGGAGTGTCTCCCATCAGACCTCCGCAACCCAGTTACTGGACAATGCCGATATCCTTAGGTTAGACCGGTTGACAGGCTTTCGAGCTTCTGACTATTCGTAACGAGTATTATAGGTATTCGTATGACACCCAGGACCGACCGAGGTACGGAGGGGTGTAACAAACGGTCACCCATTCACAGATTGACCGCGGTAAGCGCAGCTTAACCTCGCAAATCGTATGATGCGCACGGTTGGTAATTAGCCTCGACCGTAAGCGTGGCTAAGTCGTCATATACGACACTTATTGGAAGAGACAGAATACTCTATTACTTTTCCGAAACCAGACGATCACTTCAGAATTTTTGAATTTTACATCTAATTGGTGCAAATCATTCAAACATTGCTTTACTAATAACTAGCGACCCGCCCCGGCTACGCACGGGTGCAATGTAGATACTAATGTGGGGCATATAAACCTTCCTCTTGAATCACTCTATCTACTGCTGAAAACTGCAATAAAATCCGGTGCGTAATTTAAAAGATCTAAGTGTACAGACAGCGGGAGCGACTTTGTTTTATACTATGTAACTAGCGACCCGCCCCGGCTTCGCACGAGTGCAATGTAGATACTAATGTGGGGCATATAGACCTTCCTCTTAAATCACTATATCTACTGCTGAAAACTGTATTAAAATCTGTTCCATAGTTTAAAAGATCTAAGCGTACAGACAGCGGGAGCGACTTTGTTTTATACTATGTAAGATACCACTCACCTATACTCTTTTGAATGCGCTATAAACGTTTGTGTGATTCATCATACTTTTTTGACGGCTATTCACGTCACTGAAGGCCCATGCACATTTTCGTTTGACATCTATAGCCGTTGGTTGGGTTCAAAATCTATACTAATATTATAAAACTGAAGAGTTTGTTTGTTTGTTTGTTTGAACGCGCTAATCTCAGGAACTGCGGGTTGGAATTGAAAAATTCTTGTTGGGTTGGATAGTCCATTTATCAAGAAAAGTTATAGGCTATATATATAACATCACGCAACGACCAGAGCAGAGCATAAATGAAAAAAGTTGCAAAAACGGGAAAAATGTCCATGTTAATATACCTAACATTAGACGAGTAAGAACCACTTTAGCATGTAAATTATTGTTTTTTAGTTTTACAATTTACTTAAGAGATATCTCTAAAACAAACAACAAAAAATAAAAAGAAAACATAATTTTTGCAGTATCAGTATCAAAAATACACGATATCAATACAGCCTTTTTATATATAGGTAGTACTAGCGGACCCGGAAGACGTCGCCCTGCCCGGAAAAGCAGCGCCACCTTCCGGGTCCAATTATGTTGCCAAACCAACCAAAAACCTATTGAAATATAAACACAATATTTCATCCAAATCGGTCCAGCCTTTTAGAAGGAATTAGGTGACCAACACACATATATACAGAAGAATTATATACAATATGTAACATAATTAACGCACATCCTGAAAGTAGTTTGTTCAGAATAGTTTACTGAATCGATTTCTATCATTTTTAATATAGGTAATTTTTTATCCCAAAAATAATTAAAACTACGGAAACTAGTCACATTACCTCTGTACAGTCAAAACAAACTGAAATGGACCGTAAATCAAGGCAAAAAGACTTTTAAAGTGCATTTTTATTTGTATTAATACAAGTTCCGTCATTCAATACAAAATAAAGAAAAATAAACCTTATTTCAAGAACGTTAATTTAGTAAATAACAATGCATATACATGTTAAACTAAAATGTCAGTGTATTTGTTATGATTATAACATAATATTCTAATTGGGGTGTTTTAGGGTGTGCGTTAGTTACATTACATACTGTATATTTAGATAATTAAAAAAAAACATTTTCAAGTAGTTTCACGTAGAGATTTAAGCTTTTAATCAAAACGTATAAACACGTCAAGCACGAAACAGTTAAACACTACGCAGTATCATATTTCACGAGTACCGCATAAATCTTATTGGAATTTAATATAAAGACTATGGCGGCCATAAATCCGCCCTTAACTTATTTATAAGTTAAACCCCCGCGGTTCAATGAGAGCTGTACATCATGGCTGAAAAGCCTTTGAAAACCGAAGGTATTGTTGCGACGGTTTAATTTGGGGAAACATGCGGTTTTGAGGTTAGTTATGTGGTTAAATTACAGATAATATTATATCTATATTCTGTCTATCCTTTTCCCAAGTATGGGTCAACTTCCAGTATCACCAGATGCTGCTAAATACCAGTATTTTACACGGAGCGACTGCCATCAGACCTCCGCAACCCAGTTACTGAGCAGTGCTGATATTCTAAGGTTAGACCGGTTGTCAGACTTTCTGGCTTCTGACTATCCGTAAAACTGTCATAGGTTTTTTATGACACCCGAGACCGACTGTTTAACGTGCTCTCCGAGACACGGAGAGGTCTCTAGTTGTAACGAATGGTCACCCATCCACGGACTGACCGCGGCAAGTGTAGCTTAACCTTGCAAATCATATGGTCAGTGCGGTTGTTAATTAGCCACGAGCCCCTATCATCCTACAAGATCAGCTGCACAATGTAAACAAGTAAGAAATCAACAATGTCTCCAAACCCTGAATAAAATAGCTTGAACTGTGTTCGCTTTTACATACTGTGTCATAACGCACCTTTAGAATTATAGAGACCTATTTCAAAATTTTAAGATTTTAAGTTTGACTCATAAAATGACGTTTAATAACCATCTTAATCGACTCTTATTAAAAGTAATGATATAAAATTAAAATCACATGATATGACTTTAATTTTATATCATCACTTTTAATAAGAGTCGATGAAGATGGTTATTAAACGTCATTTTATGAGACAAACTTAAAATCTTAAAATTTTGAAATAGGTCTCTATAATTCTAAAGGTGCGATAAGTGGATAGCGTGGATGGTGACAAAAAGTGTACGATTGTATTACAGTTAATATACCCATCAACCAGCTACAAGGCTTGCTTACCTACCTACTTTATTATTACTTGAACACAAAACGACAAATAAAAAGATACTTGATAATGAAAAAAAACATATTTCCATCTCATTTCATGACATTTTTAAATCAACTACCAATCATTTTCTTCAGCCACTCAAAAACACCACAATGAGCCACGATGGTGCTTCAATTGTCAAATAAAAACAAATGGCCGTCGAGGACTCAAACAAAGACGCTACGTGCCATTAACAGGGGATGGAGATAGGCTACAGTTTTCAATATCATCCCCTAAACGGCGATGACAGACTGAGGGGATGACCCTCGCCGGTCATTAGCTGCGTTCACCATCACCGGACATGGTAAGTTTGTTGCAAGATGTAGGCGAGGAGCTAGGGTGGTATCTTTCTTATTTACGTATTGATGCGTTATAATGGAAAGTGACACCCAAAAGATACGATAGGAAAATCGTGTAAGGTGATAAAACATGTGCTTGTTGTAGTATTGCTCTTCATCAATAAAAAATCTGGGTTTAAACGGTTTTACGGTCCAAATCTCGACTGTGTTGCTATAATGCCTACACTTTATGTATTATTGGATATCGAATTTAAGCCAAAAAATAAAGTTTTCAGTAAGGTAAGTGATGCACCAAAAAAATAATAGCAAAAAATACATTATAAATTCATGATCATTTATTAATCACATAAGTATGTATAATAATACAATTGTATAACTACACAATATGCAAAAATGCAGCACCTTTTTATAGAATATACCTACTTCCCAGTCCAGTAACATCTAATATGAAATTTTAAAACACTATAAACGTAAAATCATAAAACAAAATATCTGTCAGTACGTCTCCTAGACAACAATGCATCGCCTAAGCTCTTCCCCACCCTCGCATGATTTGAGTTTAATATCCTCGTTGAGTGCTGCATTCTTTCGTAGGGGAAATGGGCCCGCAGTAGGGTTCCGCCCGACAGTGTCGGGGCAATCTTTGACTGGCTGTCAAATACGGCTTGTCAAATATACGGTGAGTGTTTGTTTTTTGGTGTTCGGTAAAATGAGATGGGTACTGTGACGATGGCATTGCGCTAAAATTTTGATAGTATTTTTTTAAACGACGTCCGCCATTTTTGTTTTTTTTGTAATTTTTTTCTCGCTGCTTTAGTTTACTTTGCGTGACTATTGCCCGGTTCCTAAAACCAAAAACGAATCGTTTTGCTTACGGATGGTAGCATTTTTTATTGCAAAACTGAGCATGATTATAAATAGACTCGTAAGCTAATTTTACGCGTGATAGCTACTATCGTTGGGAGGGTCTACTATGCAAAGCTATGGGGTCTTTGCTTCATTATTGATGCAAGAGTTTTAATTTTAACCAATAAAGCTCGGTAAATCAAAGGAATCGGTCATATGAAAGACTTATAGGTACCTGCTATCTTATAACATTATAATATCAGCTTCAAACGACACATTTATCATGATAATACAAACATTGTATTCAACTAAATCCAAAATAAATTTTTGGTATTTACAAAACTTTGCCACTAGGATTACTCCTGTATCGTGGGTACGTTTACAGAAACGAAAAACACACAACACAATGCACAAACACCTAGACTCAGAATAATCTGTAGGCTATATATACTAGTACTGGTTCCGTGCGCGAATTGAACCCACGAACCGCGTTTGCATTTACAATTTGACAGGTCCAGTTGGGATGATGTTCAGCTGTCATGTTGATAGTGGTTTACGTGCTTTTTACTACACCCACCGAGTACCAAGACTGTCTGTCTTATTCCTACCTTTATTGTGATACTAGCGACCCGCCCCGGCTTCGCACGGATGCAACGTAGATACTAATGTAGGGCATATAAACCTTCCTCTTGAATCACTCTATCTACTGCTCAAAACTGCATTAAAATCCGTTGCGTAGTTTAAAAGATCTAAGCGTACAGACAGCGGGTGCGATTTTGTTTTATACCTACTACGTAAAGAAGAAGTGTCTAATATTATCGTTATTCACAAAATACAAAGAGAAAATCTCCCCTATTTTCTCAAATTTCCACTTCACTAAGGAAATCACAGTAACGAATGTGATTACGATGCAACTGCACTACTAGTTTCGACTTAGTCACAGCGCAGTGGGGTGTCTCGATGCCTCTAATAGGCCGTGACGTCATAAATTGTGATGCGATGTGCATGACGTCACTGTTTAGACCGCCCACGATTGTAGATAATGTTTTGGATTTTTTATGGTAATATTTTTGAAAAATGTTTTTTTTTAAATTGTGTCTGCTTTTTAGCATCGTAGTTTATTTTTTATGGCGGATCTAGCAGACTCCCTCTGCTCAGCTTATCAGAAGCCTCTACCAGACATATGCTACTAGACAATGAGGTACCTATGTGTAGTCGCCTGGCTGAACAAGTCTGATGGTATCGCACTATTAATAGAAAGCTGATAAATATTACAAGGTTAGTCGGAAAGGGGGTACTAAGCCGAAAGGGTGTTAAAGTACTCATAATAAGAGATAACTTTTGTTCTACAACTTTCCCCAAAACTCGATAGTTTAAGAGAAATACCTTTTAAAAGATTTCGTAAAAAATATGCTAAAATCTATCTGTCCATAGCTATGATCAGCTGTGTTTACAATTTAGGTCATATTTGGGGTCAAGGATTAGAAACTTAATTTTCTGAATTCATAACTAAAGCAGGTAAGATTTTTTTTTGAAAAAACTAAAATATAAATCTTTTTGCCTGCAAATAAAAATTATCGTATTTAGAAATTTTAACACTTGCTTTAAAACAGTCATCAGTGATACTTTAAGTGGCCCGCGGCTTAGTACCCCCTTTCCGACTAACCTTGTACATAGGTATCTGAAAAACTCAAGATAGGTACATACGTAGCTAAAAAAGTATCAATACCAATCAATGCTTACAAAATTGCAGTTTTCTATGAGAAATTATGAATAGGGTAGTTGACTACTATTAAAAATGTACAATAATTTAGTATTATTTTAAAGAAAGTATAGATACAAATTGATACGTGAAAAAATAAATAAAGTCGATGAAAAAATAGAGGAGCTACACGCTTGCGAAATTTGTGGAGGGGGCATTATCTGTCCTTGTAGCGCGAAACGGATATTGTACGGAGTGGTGTCAAATAATTATGAAGTTTGCAAGGTATGACGTCATTTTGGCGTCATGTTGTCTCTGTCTAGTGAGCAATTTTCAATCGTTTATAACTTGGGCATTTTATTAAATATTTCAGTAGTTTTTTCACTGTTGCCTATCATTTTTGTAATAGTTTCGAAATTTGTAATAAAAAAATTATAGTCACATACCCTATTGCTAACAAGATTCCAAACTCCCTGACACATTACTTAAAAAAAACATTTTACGATGGAGCTGACTTGAACAGACTTAATAATGTTTAAAAATAACAAAACAATTAAGAATAAAAAAAAAAACGTCTGAAAATTGTATTCAACCAAACTTGACCCCGATGTTCTATTCTGCCAAGCATTTTTTCCCAACTATGTCCACCCAAATGCGGCTGAATACCAGTATTTTATACGGAGCGACTGCCATCATTCTTCCGCAACCCAGTTACAGGGCAATGCCGATACCCTTAAGTTAGAACGGTTGTCAGATTTTCGGGCTGCTGACTGCCCGTAACGACTGTCATAGGTATTCGTATGAAACCTGGGACCGACTATCATATAGACTATCTGAAAACAACCATAATAATCAGTCCATTACTGTCCTACTGCTCAGTACGAGCCTCTTCTCAAAATAAGAAGGGTTTTGGTACTTTAGGCCTTAGTCCACCACACTAGCTCGCTACGCATTAGCAGACTGCACACACCATAGAGAACTTTTTAACACCTCTCATTTCCATGTTTCCTAGAAAAGAAACAAAGATATAATAGTATTTTCAAAACCATCAACTATCTAAAAACAAGAATAACAACTAAATCACATTTCCACCGAACCTTGTTTATACCTACGTCATCCCCCATCGTTGCAATTTATACCGTCACGCGCTATTAGTGCAGCCAAGCGGACCCCCGACATAGCGGTATGCACCCAACTTCTCGCAGTTTTCGAAGGGAGATAGAAATTCAGCTTTAGATTTGGTTGTTGCTGTTGTTTTGACAATGGTTTTCAGAGATATTTTTTGTACAATACATTATTGTCTGCCGTGGTGGGTACTAAGAGCTAAGTATTTTTAACCGACTTCCAAAAAAGGAGGAGGTTCTCAATTCGTCTGTATGTTTTTTTTCTTTTTAATGTTTGTTACCTCGTATCTCCGCCATTTATAAACCGATTTAGATTTAAAAAAAAATTTTAAAGGATATACTTCCAGATTGGTCCCATTTAAATTTGGTGAAGATCTGATGAAGAACTTCGGAGATAGACAATAGAACTCCTCAATGACGAACAGTACGCATAATGTGATTATGTTACGAGCAGCGTCTTTAGTAGGTCCAACCATATTTTATTTAAGATCACTAAAACAAAAAAAAAAAAATACATTTTAACAAAAATAAAACCGACTTCAAAAAAACGATGAAAAGAATAAAATAATTACCATATTATAAAATTAAGTTTCAGAAGTCGGTGCCTTCAATTTGGTTCAGCGTGGATTAGCACCGACTCCTAAAACTGTTAATTTTATAATATGGTAATTATTTTATTCTTTACATCGTTTTTTTGAAGTCGGTTTTATATATAACACTAGCTGTGTCCTCACGGCTCCGCCCGTAGCCTATGTTACTCAGTGATAATGTAGCTTTCTAACGGCAAAAGAATTTTTGAAATCGGTCCAGTAGTTTTTAAGTTTATTCGTTACATACAAAAATACAAATCTTTCCTCTTTATGATATTAGTATAGATATAGATTAGACAAATAAGCAGCATTTTGGCAAGGAAATGTATAGAAATAAGCAACATATTTACATCCAGCAGGGATTCAACACAGTATTATGCTTTTATGGACCTTAACGGTCAATCAAGATGAGCTGTATAATTAATTCTTCTTGAAGAAATGGTTCAAAAGATATTCGTGCCTTGGTGGGTTATGTTAAATGAAATGGAGTATAAGCTATCTGCCCAATAAAGCTGTAGGTACTCCATAGCGAATAATGACGGGTTCTATCCTTTTCTTTCATTAAGGGGTTTTCAACGCAGTCTTCCCTGATTCCTGATTGTTGTTGGTGACAGGCATAGCGAGACAGCATAAAACTGGCAGCTGTTTTGTGAATGTATGGCGGTAATGTTGTAGCTGCGCTGTTATACAGGGTGGCCGGAATATTGACGTCCAAAAATAAAATTTAGGTCCCTCGTATTGTGGGGTATCCGAATCACCCCCATGTATGTTCCGCGACTTTTCATAGTTTTCGAGTTATGAATTTTTTTCTGATTTTTTGAGAATTATCGACCTGACCAATCTAAAATAATTAAAAAAAAAGTACAAGACTTTGTCGAGATTTTTTTTTTGCAACTAAATCTTCATGAGTAGTACTTTTATGCATAAAATAATCAGCTTCGTAACTGTGATGAAAGTTATGAAAAAGTTGGTCTAAAGTGAAAAAATTACGTTCGGTAAATTTATTACTTTATTTCACATTATCATCTGAGTTTTATTCAAAACCACTTCTTACTAAAAAAAAATCTTACTAACCTCTGAAACTATTTGTTGGTTAGTTTTCAGTATTCTTATCATTAATTAACCTTAGCAACGAGAAAATAGGCAAAAAAAATTGTATTCGTCAGATGGTTAATTTTAAGAATTTTCTACCTCGCAGTTTTTGAAGGCCGATTTAAGTCAAAGTAGCCCCATTAAGTACTATTTTTTTATGATTATGTAAGCTGAGAGTCTGGCGCATTCTTGAAGCCTACTTAGGAACCATGAAGTCACCTGTTTAATTTTTTTATTTAAAGTTGAAAATTTAAGTCATAATTTACCGAACGTAATTTTTTCACTTTAGACCAACTTTTTCATAACTTTCATCACAGTTACGAAGCTGATTATTTTATGCACAAAATTACAACCCATGAAGATTCAGTTGCAAAAAAAAATCTCGACAGTCTTGTACTTTTTTTTTTAAACTTTTTTAGATTGGTCAGGTCGATCATTCTCAAAAAATCAGAAAAAAATTCATAACTCGAAAACTATGAAAAGTCGCGGAACATACATGGGGGTGATTCGGATACCCCACGATACGAGGGACCTAAATTTTATTTTTGGACGTCAATGTTCCGGCCACCCTGTATAACCGCTCCATGAAGTCAGTTAAATCAGGGAGCTAAAATTCCTCACGTTAAGAATTCCTTTTTTAATTAGTTTTTTGTTGAAATCAAAATAATTCCGTGCAGGGTCAATCGAATTGAATACACCTACGAATTCGAATACATTCTGTATATATATTAACTATATATACAAGCCGAATGTAAAAAATTAGACAGGTATCTGCTAACTCCACTCTCTTTATAAGCAAGGGTTGTGGAAACCACTTCATCATAACAATAGCTGATATCTACGACCTTAATCGACAACAATATTTATCATTATAACTAGTCGTATATAGGTAATGGATATAGGTATATCAATATCATCCTAAGTTTCAAACCAAATAAACATCAAACGCACATCACTCTACCAGGCAAACATAACTTACAGCAGTTATCAACTATCAAAACACGAACAGAACATCCACCACGTATCGAAACATTAATTAAACATCAATATTTATCCGCGGCAATTACACCTAACGTGTTAGCAACAAACAATAAACGCCAAGTTCGTTAATGAGTTCGTTAACATTAATTAAGGCACCTTTGCTTCTAATTACTCGTGTGTACATGATGGAGGATTATTTGCTGTCAAATTTGGAGAAAGTAGGTGAGTTTTGGGAAGTGGGACGGACGAACAAGTGAGTGAGATTGCAGAGATGCTGTTTTGTGTGGAACCGTATTCTCGTCTGTACTAATTTTTTTGAAGAATGGTATAAAATCTTATTTATTATACTGTAGGGGAACGAGATATTGTGTTCCGCCTACGAAAAGGGAGGATCCTCCTACCAGGCGGAGTCTTGTGCCTGGCGGGCCACTGCCCAACGGTTGATGTTGGGAACTTGTATATATAATATCTGCGTGTCAAACTCTGATATCGCGATGCAGGATAGTTCGCATGTGGCGTGATAGATGCCGCCACATCACTCCCCCCAAGACCGGAGGTCGATTGTAGTGATGAGTCAGCAAGTCGTTGTATGTTGAGATGCTTGCCTGTGCCAGGTGAGGGTTCCAGTGAGTCGGAACCGGATGCCGCGTCGTTCAAGGTGAGTCGGAACTGTGAGCGGTGAGTGGCTGGCTGCTGGCGTCGACCAGGAGAGATGTGCCTCTGCTAGTTGACCGGTCGAATTTGCAGCGTGCTGTGCCATGTTGCTGAAGAGGGCTGAAGGTGTAACCAGGCTTGCGCGTTCGCTGCAGGCTAATGGTGACAAGATGAAGCCGAGGGTGCTGGCTGGCTGTGAGACTGCTGCTTGCTTGAATGCAGAGTGATGAGGGAATGTTGCTGCCGAACTTCATGGGCTGCGAAGGTTGCGTTCGTAATCGTCACCAGTGTGGAAACACTGTCTGTGACGATCACGTCGGGACCTTCGCAGCCCATGAAGTTGTGGCGGCATCTATCGCGCCACAATACCATAAACCCGAAAAGGGGGCATTGTACTCATCATTTATGAACAACTTTTACTATGGTACAGTCAGCAACAAAAGTACGTTAAAAATGCAGTGTTTTAAATCATAACTGAACACAATAATATTCTAATTTAATCGGAACACATGTAACAATAAAATAACACAAACTCTTAACTATTATATGAAAATATTCTGAAAAGCAGCGTATCGAATAATTTTGTGTCTTTTAGATGTTATGTAAAAGTACTTTCGTTGTTGACCGTACCAACACTGAAATCGCGAAATAAATATCAGCTGTTCATATATTCTAACATAACATAACATCACACCTTGTATTTCCTGAAGGGTTCGGCAGAGGTGTTTTTTTTAGTTATAGTACACCCCTGTTTCGCCAGTTATGTTTAAGTCCCATGTAATAGGGGGCGAGCCTATTGCCATTAACCGGGCACAAATTCAAACACCGGGCTGCCACTAAGAAATTCCTAATGGCAAAACCCAATAACCCTTTACCTGACCTGAGGATCGAACCAAGGATCTCACGATCAGCAGTCGCATTTGCCACCACTAGACCAACGAGGTAGACATATATTTTATCGAGTTATAAATGTATGGAACAGATAATTTTACTTCGCGATTTCAAGTTTTGTCCTTTAGTAAAAGTTGTTCATAATAATGAATACAATAACCCCTTCTCGGGTATATGGTATACATAAAATACGGTTGCATATTCTAGCCCGTATAAGTTTTATTTCTTACATAACGATAGTAGTTAAGTTCATGATGGCTCCAGTGGTTACATACATAAACTCACGCCTTTTTCCCATGGGTGCAGGCAGAAACTATAGACTGCCGGGGTTGCGGTGCATGCTTTTGCGAATCCCGCGACCCCGGCCGAACGATCAGGAGGAGGAACACCGTTGGTTTTTAGCCGGTAAGAGTCCAGCAGACCCCCTCGCCTTCCTCGGGCGAGGGACATCGATGAGAATTTTCCAACAATAAAAAAAAGACAGAAACTATAGAACCCCACATGCTACGATCCTTTCATTCTCCTTTCGCTTCATCTACATTCATACATCTTGTCATACACGAACGCTGGTTGAGATTCTACGCACCTGTCTTTTGTGAAGAACAACATGTAGAAGAACAAGAACAATATTGATGTATCCTTCTAGGGCGTCCTCTAGCGGCGTTTCCATTGACATCTGCCTTATAAATTCCTTTTGTTAATCGCCGTTCACTCAGTCTCTCAACATCGCTACATCTTTTATAACAGTTCAAAGCTTCTTGAAATTTCACTACAGTAGTTATTATTAAAAGATTTAAAACTAAGAGTATCCAACGTGAACCATTATTTGCTAAAGTCTTTACCCTCGAAGGCGATAGTAGTTTAATAAAAGATTTAACTCTATTAGACTATGCTAACACGAAGCAAGACAAATCGAGCGAGGATATTGTTGCATAAAACGAAGGCTCTATTCTCAAGTGTGTCCAAATAAAGGTGAATAGAATAACATAACATCACGCCTGTATTCCCCGAAAGGTTGGACAGAGGTGTTTAGTAACACCCTCATTTCGCCATTATGTTTGAGTCCCATGTAATAGGGGGCGAGCCTATTGCTTCAACCTGGCACAAATCCAAACTCCATGGTGCTTCTGAGTACTTCCACATGGAAAAATCCAATAACGCTATGTCCGACCTGGGGATCGTACCCAGGACCTCACGATCGGCAGGCGCGCTTACCACCACTAGACCAACGATGCAATATAATACTTCATTTGCACATAGTGTAGTAACATAATAGATGGATAGGTCATTCATTATAACAATGCTAGATACATTTTGTCGCTTTACGACATGCAAATTTTTGAATACATTAATATCAGCTATCTTAAATCAGCGAATATTTTAGACACAGCATGCTTTAATTCAAAGACCCAAAAGATTGGAGATAAAAAGAATAGCAGGGACATTATTCAAAAATTTTAACCAATATCAGTAGTCAAAGATATTAAAGAAAGCCATAGTACCAACTGATAATCATCAAATGCTGAGTTGCTGACTTTTTCGATATGACTAAACACAATTGTGTAATAACACAATTTGAAAATACATTGTAAATAGTTTGATTCCTTTTTTTTTCTTTGTGCTGTCAAATGTGTCGTTTATTGAATAAAACATATTTAAAGATAGTTAGCCAAAAACAGTAACTAATGAAAATAATCAAATACAGTCGCCAAAGAATGCAGCCAAAGTCTAGCCTGAGACAGTAGCCATAAAAAGTATTTATAAAAGTAGTCTAAGATAACAAGCAAACACAAAAGCCATAAAAATAGACAAAGGCAGTCAAGAAGAAACTAACACAATACCATCCACCACGAACATTGAAAAACCAAAAGAGGAACTGCACAAAACGAGCATCAAACGTAATACCGAAACCTAATCTTCGGAAGTACCTGTAGATCTACGAAGTGGCTTAAAAATCCAACATTTTCCAAGACTTCTTTGTTCAAGTCGAAACAAGTTAAGGCGTCCAATGCACATCGATTTCTAGTTTAAAATTGTTCGTCGGGAAGTTCTTTCCAATTGTGTTGGTCTGTTTGACTGTTGGTCTTGTACGATGATTTTTAGTGGCCACTCCTTTATTTATTAGGTACATTAATGGGCTATTGTGTTTGTGATTTGGTTCTGTTTTCTGTTTAATGGATGGGTTTTGACCAAAGACATGTAGAATTGTAGAATTTAGTTTTGATAAATTGGGTTTGAAGCTGTGAAGC
Source organism: Amphipyra berbera (assembly GCA_910594945.2). Lineage (NCBI taxonomy): Eukaryota > Metazoa > Arthropoda > Insecta > Lepidoptera > Noctuidae > Amphipyra > Amphipyra berbera. Next base: position 18,931,216 of record OU343129.1, on the reverse strand, counting down.
GTGACGCCTGATACGGCAACTACTTAGGAACATAATGATAAAAATAAAAAAACGATTTATCATATAGAAAGTACCAACTGACCATCAAATACTATGCTAATCGTGTCATAAAAACAGTTGTAAATATGTAATAAAACATAGAAGAAAAGAAAAATGGAATATCAAGAAAACCGACTGACTATCTTAAGATTATTTCAGCAGTCTCCCTTTCGAAACAGACGCCCCTTACCAGACTACTTTCTCAAAATTGTACAATTATGATAATGAAGGATTGAGAAAAAGGAATTTTAAGTTCCCCACCCCTTTCGGCAACAAAGAACGACAATGACGCTGATTCCCTTGTACACTAACTAAACAAACATGAGAGAAACGCTATCTTTTACTAACAGACAGCGCGAGAAAAGGACGGTGATAGATAAGAACTAAGAGATATCAAACTAGTTTACGCCTCGAACTTCACCGTGTTTTTAATCGACACATTCTGGCGTGTCGTCTAAATTTGTATGGAATTTTTAGTTCAACTTTGACAGCTCTTATTTACGCTCGTCTTCTTCTTATTATATAAGAGTGAAAAAGATGGCAATATCTTAAATTAAACTTAGTTTGCGCACAACTGAATCGGCACCAATATTCTTCTTCTTCTTTTCGTGTGGTTAGTGACTAACCTGGTGTCAGAGTTTATGCCGCCCATGGGCCTCTGACTTGGCTTCACATGCCGTCGAGAAATATCTCTCAGGCAAGCCGGTTTCCTCACAATGTTTTCCTTCACCGTTTTTAAGCAAGTGATGATAATACAATCCCACCAAAAACATTCTGTAAAAAACTAGCCAAGTCTCGATGGAGCTGCTTGTTTATCTCTAAAAAGTAATGAAATCTAGACAAAGTCGTGCCAAGTCTAAGGTTCCTTACTGCGATTTCTTTATTATTATAGTTAATGTTGTGTGACTTGGCCGTTGAAGGGTACACAAGGGGTGCAAAACCAGGTGCTCCATGACACCATTGCACCAATCTGTCGCCAGAACCGCTACCCATTGACGATGGAAAACTGCCACTTGGAAAACGTTGATTCAATAACCAGTCAATTGTAGGCTTGATAAAGCTATGTATTTCAATAATACTTATGTATAGGCGAGCCTAAAACAAACAGTATAATTTTTGTTTTCCAGTATAGACGGACTTCTAATCATTGATAGAAGTCCGTCTGTACCTGTCCCGTTGACTTGTACCCACTAACGTATAAAGAATGTTCAACGGCCAAGTCACACAACATTAACTATAATAATAAAGGAATCGCAGTAAGGAACCTTAGACTTGGCACGACTTTGTCTAGATTTCATTACTTTTTAGAGATAAACAAGCAGCTCCATCGAGACTTGGCTAGTTTTTTACTGAATGTTTTTGGTGGAATTTCACTTCTTATTGTGGAAACGTGGGCGGCATATTAATTTATTTTATTAGATTTTCTTATTTGACAGTTTTTTTTTTGTTTTTTTTTTCTTCAGACCTCCGATTTTTGACATCAAATGAAGCGGCCTACCAAGTTTAATATTTTTTGTAAAGGCGGTATGTCGATCTCTAATAGTTTGGTTGGGCTCTTGTGTTTTCTAATCAGGGTCACCAGGTACTCCAGATCTTCGATTATCCTAGTTTTTATAGTTTTCCCTTTATGTGGCCATTAAACCCTAACTCTGTACCAAATTTCAGCTCTCTGAGTTTATAGGAAGTACTAGTTCTATTCTGATGATCATGAGTGAGTGAGTGTCGTAAATGCGAAACTTTGCTTTCGCTTAACTTCGGAACTAAATGACCTACAGACTTGAAATTTTGGATTTTAAGTATGTGATTAATGACGAAAATTTCTACGTTCTGGTCTTATCCAGAGGTTCTCAAATAGGGGCCTGAAAATGCGGCGAAATGGTTCCAGTAAAGGATGGTACGGCAGTGTTTGCTTCGCGCTCGACTTGGCGGGGGCACTGCCGTGCCCCCCGATACGCACATGAATCCGAAAAGTGAGAGGCACGGACCAATATTCTAAGAAATACAGAACACAAATAGACACTGTCGGTCTGGTTGATCAAGACACCATATTTTACAATCAATGGCGTACAAAATCATTTATATTGTGTTATATATCTGTCGAAGCGATCACACCTGTTTGGTTTTGTTCCTGGTGCAATATTTATGTTTGTTTATTATGAATTTAGATATTTATAGACACAAATAATCGTAACAGTGGCTGCCAATAACAATAACTTTGAATAAGAACCGGTCTTGAAACGAATAGGGGCTTTTAAGGGCTCTGCCCACTACGCCGTACCATAGTGGGGCCGTAACCGTACCGACACAGGCAAAAAAATATAATTTGTATGGATTAGTATGAGACAACGGTGTCGATTCTGTAGCGCACTTTGATAAGACTAAACTAAACTAAAGGATGATTTCCACCAAACCGCTCGCATCGCATCGGATCGGAACGGATTTTACAATATTTAAACGATATTATATCGTGTACACAGTATTTAAAGTCTATATTACCACGCCGCGCACAGCAGCTTGACCGCGGGCATCTTCCGCGACACACAATCGTAGCCGAAAGTATGCTGCGACGCGCGATCGGATCCTTTCGGCTGTCGTCAAAAATTAGAAGATGTCGACACGGTAGGAATGAAACTATTTGACTAGGCGCAGAAACGGATACGTCTGCAAGCGACGGTACGGAGCCGATCGTATGCGTCGACACCCTGCCGGACGCGATCGGCTGTCGCCGCATCCGTTCGTATCCTTTCCGATCCGATTCGATGCGAGCCGTTTGGTGGAAATCATCCTTAAGGGTGTTTGTCTCTTTCTGTTTCTATAGAAAAAGAAAGTGACTGTTGCGTTTAGTCTAGTTTAGTAGTGTCAAAATGTGTAACGACAGGAAGCGACACCAATGCCCACTACACCGTTTCGTCACCGACCGACACCGTAGCGTGTCATGCTCGGACCCGAAATCCAGCGGTTGATACCCGTATAAAAAACTTTTTCTTCTTATTTATAACTTTACTGCTTTTTATTTTTTTCATTTTAGTGGCTTTAATTAAAACTTGGTTGGACCTACTAAAGACGCAGCTCGTAACATAATCACATCATCACAATATGCGTACTGTTCGTCATTGAGGAGTTACATTGTCTATCTCCGAAGTTCTTCATCAGATCTTCACCAAATTTAAATGGGACCAACTTCGAAGTATACCCTATCCATTAAAAAAAGAATCATTAACATCGGTTCACAATTGGCGAAAATATCGACGAACATATACAAAAAAAAAACAGACTAACATAGTAACCTCCTCCTTTTTGGAAGTCGGTTAAAAATGCGGTTGATCCGTTGCAGACGTTGCACTATGCATAGTAGTCAACGGAGTACTTTTTGCCATGCATGACACATTCCTATTACGGTCCTAGTATGATACGTTATAATGGGCAGACTCCTTTAATAATAATATTATACGGTATACAAATTATAGATTAGCTTTTATCTGTACTAATATTATAAAGCCGAAGAGTTTGTTTGTTTCTTTGTTTGAACGCGCTAATCTCAGGAACTTCTGGTTGGAATTGAAAAAATATTTTTGTGTTGGATAGTCCATTTATCGAGGAAGGTTATAGGCTATATAACATCACGCTACAATCAATAGGGGCGGAGCATAAATGAAAAATGTTGCGAAAACGGGAAAAATTTCCACCCGTGCGAAGCCGGGAAGGGCCGCTATTCTTGGATATTGTTAAAGGCGCGATAAGCATTGATATTCTGAAAAGTGAAATGGTAAACACAACCAAGCATCCCCCTCCAGATTCGGCGTGCACTTTATGACGTCATAATATTTGAAGTTGTTGTTACAGTTTTACGTCACACATGCAGACGCTCACTTAATGAGAAGTGGCTATAACAGACGAAACTTCTACAGTGGCCTATAAAGATAACTTTGTTAAAAGTAAGTACCTTTGAACCCCAGCCATAGGCGTATTCAGGGTGGGGAAGGGGGCGCTTACCCCACCCTGGCAGAGGAAAGAATAGGTAAACGGTCTAGATTCAGTCAACTTGCCACCCATGTCCACGGAACAATTACTCAAAATAGGCAGACCAATACCCGACTCCATCTATACTTATTTAACATAACATCACATCACGCCTTGTATTCCCCGAAGAGTTTGGCAGAGGTGTTTTAGTACACCCTCGTTTCGCCGTTATGTTTAAGTTCCATGTAATAGGGGGCGAGCCTATTGCCATTAACCGGGCACAAGTCTAGACTCCGGGCTGCTACTGAGAAATTCCTAATGGAATAACCCAATAACACTTTGCCCGATCTGGGATCGAAACCAGGACCCCATACTCAGCAGTCACGCTTGCGACCACTAGACCAAGAAGGCAGACAAGGCAGTTATTTGGACCTCAAAAATAAGGTTATGGGGCAAAATTGCCACGTAATCCCATTCTGCACTTCCATATTTATTGAAAAGACAAATATTTACTGTCTGACTGAGTTTGCTCCACCCTGGACAAAATCCTGGCTATGCTTATGACCCCAGATATGCTTGAATACTATGATAACTTTGGCAAAAACAATTTGCACCTAATCAAAATTCAACGAGTATTATCTCGAAATAACCCCTGATTGTCGCCATTTAAACCGTCAAGGGATGGCATAGAACCTGCTCATTATATTTAAAAGCCACACCATTATCAACCGTTACTACACCTCTCGTCTTCCACCCCAAACAGGTCTAAAATCCCCCCCCCCCCTAAACGTCTATTTCAAGAATCTCCTCCTAAACCACATGTACACTTAGCTTAACGTGCAAGTTAGTCGCTAACTTGCACCAAACTTGTTCCAACTTGTATCTGTTGTGCAAGTTACAGTAGATGCCAACTGCGCTTTTACAGATTAAGATAAAAGGCACTTGGAATCAAATGTTGGACGTACGTGTTGTGGAGTTACTGGTTTGAGATATACTGAATTTGCTTGCGAAACTTCGGTACTCAACATTTGTTTTTCTCGCTTATAAAACTACTTTTTGGGGTTCCATATCGAAAACGTAAAAAAACCCTTATGATACAACTTCGTCTATCTGTCTGTCACAGCTGCTTATTTCAAAAACTTCTAATGCTGCCGACTTGAAATTTGGAATAGCTTTAAATAATGCTTACCCACCCGTCTTACCCATCAATACCACCCATCATATTGCAAGTGAAAGAATCGAAAAAAAATATTTTATATTTATTGCAACTGCAGGGGCTGAAATGCGGTGTTGAAATTTTAAAGTAGGGTTACCAAGTCAAGTGGGGCATCATATGAAAGGGCTACATTTGATTTTATTTTTATTTTCATTAATGCCGCATAGTTTTAGACTTATGAGGAAAAATGTCTGAAAAAATACCAACCTCCCCCCTTATCTCCAAGTTTGCTGAGCGTAAAACCTGGAATAAATAGAGTTGATTGAGGCTTATTTAAATATTACAGGAAAAATAAAATAATGACCATAACTAGCTCATTTTTTTTAAATCAGCAAAAATGGTTACCTATATCGCAATCGTGCCTTTCCAAAAATAAGAAAACTTAATTTTGCTAATGGAATAAAATATTTCCTCCAACGGTACAAAACCTTCAGTGCGCGAGTACGACACGCATTTGGCCGGTATCTTTTTTTTTCAAAAGAAGCCAAGTACTCCTGCTGTAGTTCCAACATATTTATTAATACTGAAAACCTAGATACGATCAAAGCCTTTAGACCATCCACTCAAAAAAATATTACGATAAGCAACGTTCTTACAATAAAGAATCCTCAGTACTCCGAGAGTCTATTTGCAAGCCCCGCAAGGGTAAACACAAAACGAGATGAAGATAGGACTCCATTTCTTGGCAAAGGGTTTTTTGTCCTAAATACGTTCCGTCAAAGGGCCGGTGACAAACGGATTCCAGCCTGGGGCGCGGTTGTGGGCATAGGGAAACATACAGAACGCGTATTTGAGACAGGCACGCTCTCTCTCTTTGCTTAGCCTTGTCCCATTTCATTTGGGCAAACTCTCCTCGACATTTTCGCCAGAAGTCTGTTCTGGGTCATCTAGACATCTACTTGAGCTTTCATCAGGTTGTTGTTGATAACGGTCATCTGCGCTAAGGAAAGTCTTCTGCGCTTCTTTGGATCGGTGTTCATGCTCAAGACTTGTCTGGCCTTGTGATCTTCAGGTCTGCTCATAAAATCAGGCAGGCACGCTCGTACAATAAAATTAACCCTTTATGCCTATGTTTGCCTAGCTTGATGACGCATTGGTATTAGTTTTAAATGCCTTTTGAGGTACATCCGTTGACCAGCTTTGGACTTCAGTAATTTGATACTTGTATATACCCGTAACGACTGTCATAGGTATTCGTATGACAACTGGGACCGAGGGTTTACCCTGTTCTCTGAAGCACGGAGAGTCTCGACGTGTGGCAAGTTCAGCTCAACCTCACAGAATTCCTCCTCCATCCTATTAAAGTCCTCACATATTAAGACTAGTCACACATTAGTCGTTCTGTTTTACAACAGATATAATATCTAGACGTATGTATATAATTTTTGACCGCCTCTTTGGTCTAGTGGTGTCAAGCGCGATTGCTGATCGTGAGGTTCTGGGCTTGATCCCCAGGTCGGGCAAAGTGTTATTGGGGTTTTCCGAGTGGAATTCAGCAGCAGCGTGGTGTTTGGATTTGTGTCCGGTTGATGGGAATAGGCTCGCCCCCTATTACATGGAACTTTAACATAATGGCGAAATTAGGGTGTTACTATACACCTCTGCCCAACCCTTCGGGGAATACATACAATATTTATTATAAAAGATCAACCACGGTAACGCTCCAATTTCTGTCCCATATATTTCTCCACAAAATCCTCAAATATTCACGGCACTTTCGGTCAAGAATGGCATTCTGGCACTTTTCTTTGAACACTATTATTGCCACTAACGAAGTTTACCGCTCGTTCCGAAGGAAAATAGAGTCGGAATGCTTGGGAAAATTAAGGGAAAGATTTCCCATAATTTAGAACAAAGACGGGAAGGTAAACATAATATTCATCTTCTTATGTAAACGAGACAATTCATTACGAATGTTATGTATAGTACTTATGTATACCTACTGATGTATTAATTGGACTGCCTTGTTGGTCTAGTGGTCGCAAGCGCGACTGCTGAGCATGGGGTCGTGGGTTCGATCCCCAGGTCAGGCAAAGTTTTATTGGGTTTTTTCATTTGGAATTTTTCAGTACTCGTCAGCTCCTCGGTGTTTGAATTTGTGCCCGGTTAATGGCGATAAGCTCGCCCGCTATTACATGGGACTTAAACATAACTTTGCCGAACCTTTCGGGATTTACAAGGCGTGATGTCATGTTATGATGTATTAATAAGGCTGTAAACAGAAGTGCGATACACTTTGAGAGTGAGGATGTGTTCACTACAGTTTTTTTATTGGCCGATATTTGATTGAAGACCGTGTTTTAAAGATTATTAGAGGCAATATCAGGGCCTATTGTTATAATTATAAGCCTTGAAATAGAAGCATTTATTTGGCACCAAACACAGACACAAACAAACACAATTTTTTTTAATTCTTTAAAATAATGTACACATGACGACGAATCCAGCTATTACTATGACGACAAATACAACAATTCATCTATTCAATTAATATTGAATAGGTGAAACAATCGCAAATTTGTAAACGCAGTCTTCGTCGACCTAGCTTGCTTGTGTTGCCAAAGTACAAACAAACTATGCAAAAAAAAGTGTAACCTTTGAAGGAGCACAGCTATACAAGGTTAGTCGAAAAGGGGGTACTAAGCCGCGGGCCACTTAAAGTATCACTGATGAGTGATGACTATTTTAAAGCAAGCGTCAAAATTTCAAAATTCGATTAATTTTTTTTCCATGAAAAATTATTTTTATTTTAGTTTTTTCGAACATTCTTTATCCCTGCTTTAGTTATGAATTCAGAAAATGTGGTTTCTAATCCGTGACCCCAAATATGACCTAAAATGTAAACACAGCTGATCATAGCTGAGGATAGATAGAATTTAGGGTATTTTTTATGAAATCTTTGAACAGTTGTGGGCAAAGTTGTAGAACAAAAGTTATCCATTATTATGGGTACTTTAACACCCTTTCGGCTTAGTACCCCCTTTCCGACTAACCTTGTATAATAAATTGCCTTCTAATATAAAAAAATGTAAGCTCATTTGGTGGTTTTAACTCTCAACTTTCACAATATATAATTGAACATATTTCACCTTCCAATTGAAACTTGATTTAGTATTCGGCGACCATTAGAATTAGAATAAGTTTAGTATACTAAATGTTATTAATATTTTTATATAAGTGGCATTATTTGTCTTTTTGAAAATAAATTCTTTAGTCCTTTTTATATTGTCCAATATAATAATGCACTCAGGGTGCTGCTGGGGCTACCGTGGCGATGTAGTGCTTCTGGGATGTTTGCGGAGACACATATCGATGGTTTTGCTGCCATCATGCGAAAAAGGAGCGCCTCTTTATTAGCTCGTGTTCGCGGTAGCACCAACACTATTCTGAATGTGTTTGTGGATCGTTGGGAGACACCCATGATGCGGAGATGGATGCAACTCCACACTGATTTTACGTAAACAAATTGTTACTACTAACTGTTATTACTAACACATAATATGGATAACATTCTTGTCTGAAATAAATGATGATTATTATTATTACATTGCATATACTTTTTTGCAGGTATGTCTCATACGCAAAAGTACGAAAATGCATGCAAAATTTCGTCCGCCGACATCACACGGAATTTCCCGATAAGCAGATCGTAGACGAACGATAGAACGAGTAAAAAGTGAACTCAAATTACGCTCGGTGATCGGCTCTCGAGCGCTGTCCGCTCCCCGTAAGCTGCACCTAGTTAGCTAAGCTCAGATCAGTCTTTTTACAGTTAGCTCTCAGCTCGCTGTTATTACTTACAAGCTTAGCTTTGGGTTCGTAAGGAGCGTTCTAGAAGAGAAGCCTATAGCACTGGGTGGATTAGCGCTGATAATTATAATGAAAATGATGATAGTGTAATAAATGTCCGGCTGATTGGTAGCGTCGTACGTCGGGTTGGTTAGCTCCCTAATATAAGGTTTGAGCTACACGAAGGCTGATGCATGCGTGCCGTCAGTTAGGACAGGTCAACCCAAACCTGCTATAGCACTTTCCTGAAAAGAATATTCCAGACGTTGTTACACTCGCATAGTTTTTATACCACAATGTCTGGACTTCAAAAAGAGACCTTGATCTCTGGGTTTGTTTCGGCTTTTCTTCTCAGAGCTAGTCAGATAGGAAATGCCGACGCCATCTAGTCTTAAAAAAACATTACATTGACTTGTAAAAGTGTCTGTAACCGGTTTATTTACAGAAATAAAAATCATTTATAAAAAATAACTTAATTCACAAATATTAGTATTTGTTGTACGGTCAGGGAAACGAATTGTTTAGCAAATTAAGACTACATAATTTGGTCGTAATTATACCCATTCTATACGACTTCTTCTTTTCGTGTGGTTAGTGACTAACTTGGTGTCAGAGTTTTTGCCTCCCATGGGCCTCACTGACTTGGCTTCACATGCCGACGAAAAATATCTCTCAGGCATGCCGGTTTCCTCACGGTGTTTTCCTTCACCGAAAAATCAGAGGTGCGTGCCTTGGATTCGAACTCGAGACCTATGAACTGGCAATCCGACGGTCACACCAGTAGGATATCACTGCTATTCCATATTCCATACGACTAATAACCAATGACAACTGTGATTTTAATTTACGAACAATTTAAACTGGCTGTCAATTTGCTAAACTATCCCTTTCTATGACTACATCATGCGGTTTTAGACAGTACATAAAAACATGTAATATTACGAAGTTTTGAGTGAACTGTTGTTGTCCTTGTTAGGTTGCTAAGCAACCTGTTAAGGAGATGGTTTGCTATAGTCTGCGCGCAAGTGCTAGTCACCTCCTGAGGTATAAGAGCGGCAGGAGGGGGGTGCGCAACAATAGACGCGCTCTGTCAGTTTGCTTTGTCTTGTCTACCGCGCGCACCCCCCTCCTGCCGCTCCCATACCTCAGGAGGTGACTAGCACTTGCGCGCGGACTATACCCTAGGTTACACAGACTCGATTGCGGTGCATGCTTTTGCGAATCCCGCGACCCCGACCGAACGGTCAGGAGAAGGAACACCGTTGGTTTTTAACCGGTAAGAGTCCGGCAGACCCCCTTGCCTTCCCCGGACGAGGGACATCCATGAGGACTTTCCAACGATAAAAATAAAAGGTTACACAGACTCGCCAAATCTGATCACAGCCTAATGAAATAACAGTACACCAAAATTATTTCTATCAACAAAAAGACTTCTACCAAATTTTAGCAGAATAAAGCTAAAATATTTTCGTATAAAATTAATTCAAATTCATATAATTCACACTGGATCCCTCGCAAATGTTAATAGCGTAATTAAAAGGACTTTTTAGCCATGATTCACAGTTACACATGCACGATAAAAACAGAGATATATCATTACTCGGAAAAGGATGGGGTGGGGGTTTTGTGTGTGACTAAATAGTCATTTTGGTATGCTTATTATGAACATATGCCTTCGTATAGAACATGCATTAACGAATTTGTTTTAGCGAAATTAAAATTTCGGTAGGGGTATTGTAGGTAAGTATTGTACAGTAGGTACGGGCGAAATAACTTAGGGCCGGCGCAGATCTGGCAAAGTGCAGAGCAAGCATTTTTCACTGTCAAACCATTACCGACTTTGTTAGTATTTAAATTCGTTTTTAACCGACTTCCAAAAAAGGAGAAGGTTCTCAATTCAACTGTATGTTTTTTTTTGTGTTTGTTACCTCACTACGCCGTCACTTATGAACCGATTTTGAAAATTATTGTTTTATATACAAGATTAGGTATTCTTTCAAAGTAGTCCCATTTAAATTTGGTGAAGATCTGATGAAGAACTTCGGAGATAGACAATAGAACTCCTAAATGACGAACAGTACGCATAATGTGATGATGTAATTATGTTATGAGCAGCGTCTTTAGTAGGTCCAACCATGTTTTAATTAAGGCCACTAAAAAGAAAAAAATAAAAAACATTTTTAACAAAAATAAAACCGACTTCAAAAAAACGAAAAAGAGAACTCTGAAATTGTTAACCCAACTATGTTCGGATCAGCTTCCAGTCTAACGATGCGAGTGAATACCAGTATCTTACACAGCGCCACTGCCATCAGAGTTCCGCAACCCACTTACTGGGCAATGCCGATATCCTAAGGTAAGACCGGTTGTCAGATTTTCGGACTTCTGACTTCCCGTAACGACTGTCATAGGCATTCGTATGACACCCGGGACCGAGTGTTTATCGTGCTCTCCGAGGCACGGAGAAGTCTCGATAAGTAACGAACGGTCACCCATCCACAGACTGACCGCGGCAAGCGCAGCTTGATCTCGCAAATCATATGATCCACGCGGTTGGTAACTAGCTTCAAGCCCATCAAATTACATTAAATTTGTTATTAAAAAAAACTTTAATAAAAGACAAACTACATTTTAAATCATCTAATCAGACCGATCAGACTGGCTCAGACTACGCCAATGGACTGAAACGTCACTTAAAGTTTGGCTAACTCCACTAATATTAAATCCTAGTTCTAAACTGTGATAATACTAACTGGTGTGAAGTTTGCCAATACCCGTCAGGATTGGAAACTGTAGGAATAGTGTTGGAAGTATTAATATCAAGACTATTGGTATTGAATATTCATTAATCTCTACGTCTGTGTGTTTTATTTTCATCTACGAGTCAAATAATTCTTACTATTATAAATGCAAAAGTAACTCTGCCTATCTGTTTGTTACCTCAACACGATTAAACTACTGAACCGATTTTGATGAAACTTGATACAGAGAAGTCTGGAACCCGGAGAAGGAAGGCTAATATATATATATAATAGGATAATATATTAGGGGGCGAGCCTATTGCCATCAACCGGGCACAAATCCAGACTCCGGGCTGCTACTGAGAAAATTCTAATGGAAATACCCAATAACACTTTGCCCGACTTGGGGATCGAACCCAGGACCCCATGCTCAGCGGTCGCGCTTTTCACCACTAGACCAACAAGGCAGTTGAATTTATTTCCTACCCAGCTAGACACTGCCATTATTCTGCCACAAACGTTAATAATTTATTTGACGTCTTTTTGGTATAATGTCTTATAAACCATTAACAGCAGTAATAGCCTAGTGGTGTGACCGTCGGATTTCCAAGTTCGAACCCCAGGTACGCACCTGTGCCTTTTCGGATTCATGTGCGTATTGTATAATTATCACTTACTTTAAAATGGTGAAGGAAAACATCGTGAGGTGGCATACCTGAGAGATATTTCTTGTCAGCACGTGAAGCCAAGTCAGAGGCCCATGGGCGGCATAAACTCTGACACCAAGTTATTCACTAACCATACTAAAAGAAGAAGAACCACGTTATCAATTTAAGTCTCAAATTGATATTATATACTCACGATTACATTGCCAAGTATAATATCACGGCGTTTACGACAATTTACTCATGACTTTATGAGCGACACGTGTCGAAGTTGAGATCGCTTCTGTAGAAGTAAACTTAATTCGTCATTCACTACTAGTTTCTGGGAACAATGCATGTGGTACAAAGAACGAGCTAGAGCGGGTTTAAAGTCTACAATGTATTACATAATAATTCCTCAAGGAAAATGTAAATAATCAAGTAGTCTTTTATGGTTGTTGTCATTTACCTCTCAGAGGAAATTAGGTAAGAATGTAAATAACTTTCTGGGTAGTCTACTCTTTAGTTTTACGTTTTCAGGGTTGCGTTTCAATGATGATTATTTTGTTTTATCCAAATTCTTTTTTTTTGTGTCATACTACGGTTTACAACTATTGCCAATAAGCTCTTTACAAGGGACCTTTTAACCCCCTTTCGGCTTTAGGGGTATTTTTGTAACACGTTGTATAGTAAGTAGTTGATGAAACAGGAATAGCCTTGCGTGAATGAAAACATTGTGAGAGAACAGGCACAATGTATAAATATTCTGCCTAGCCTTTCCCTAACTATGTTAGGGTCAGCTTTCAGTCTAACCAGATGCGACTGAATACCAGTATTTTACACGGAGCGACTGCTATCAGACCTCCACCACCCAGTTACTGGGCAATGCCGATATTCTAAAGTTAAACCGGTTGTCAGACTTTCGGGCTTCTGACTTCCCGTAACGACTGTTATAGGTATTCGTATGACACCCGAGACCGACTATTTAACGTGCTCTCCGAAGCACAGAGGGGTCTCGATGTGTAACGAACGGTCACCTATTCACAGACTGACCCCGGCAAGTGCAGCTTAACCTCGCAAATCATGTGATCCGCGCTGTTGGTATTAGCCATGAAGGGTTAGCCGTAGTCCACCACGCTGGCTTGATGCGGGTTAACGGACTACACATACCATCAAAAACTATTTGGAACCCCCTCAGGTGTGTAGGTTTCTTCACGATGTTTTCCTACACCATTAGTGCAAGCGATAATCATTTTCTAATCCGCACCTGGGAGCCTACTCCGAAAAACGAATTTTGTAACAATGACGAACATCGAACTTATAAATATACGATCAAAGTATTGTCAAACAACGAACCACTAGATGTCAATTAACATTTGGGAGTAGGGTGAACCAAAGACAAAATATCAAATAGCGAAATTGAATCGATCGTCGGATCCAAAACACTTTCGTGGTTGGAAAACGTGCGATCCGTCAGCCGAAACTTGGTAGACCGATTTTCGCAGGCCACGTGAATTTTAAAAATCAGTCCGGATTCTAACTCAGACCTTTCTGTAGCGAAGGCAAACGTTCAACCGCTAGGTTATCACTGCTATTTATCTCATATAGCTGTGTCCTCACGGCTCCGCCCGCGTACGAAGTTTTATTCCATTAATAAATATAGCCTATGTTACTCAGTGATAATGTAGCTTTCTAACGGCAAAAGAATTTTTGAAATCTGTCCAGTAGTCTTGAAAATTTATTCGTTACATACAAAAATACAAAACTTTCCTCTTTATAATATTAGTATAGAGTATAGATTAATTCAGGCAAATGATACCTAAGATTCTATTGCTTTTAGCTTGGGCTTACCTAAGAAGAAACATATAAACCCATGTCGCGTAAAAAGTCGTCGCAAATATTCTTACAGTTCGTAAATTTTATGACGTTTTATGGCGCACAAACACACGTACACACACACATTTTATATACGGACGTATACCTACAGTACGTAACACAACGAAAAACAAACCTTGAAACTGGTTGATGGGTAGGTAAAGTATAGCACAATCATACACTTTTTATCACTATCCACGCTGTTCACCAATTTTGATTTTTCAGATTTTTCATAACCTCTTTCAGTTTTATAGTCAGTTAACATAACTAACATTATCCTACACGGTCAACTACACAATGTAAACAAGTAAGAAATTAACAATTTCTCAAAATCCTGAACATCATAGCTTGATCTATGTCCCCGTTTTCATACTGTGTGATAAGTGGATACGATTGTATTACACTTAATCTACTCGTCAACCAGTTACAAGATTTACTCTTCGTTGTGTTACGTACTGTATATACAACGAATTATTGAATTAACAGTGATAGCCTAGTGGTGTGACCTTCGGAGCTTCAAGTCATAGGTCTCGAGTTCGAACCCAAGGCACGCACCTCTGACTTTTCAGATTCATGTGCGTATTGCATAATTATCACTTGCTTAAAAACGGTGAAGGAAAACATCGTGAGGAAACCGGCATGCCTGAGAGATATTTCTCGACGGCATGTGAAGCCAAGTCAGAGGCCCATGGGTGGCATAAACTCTGACACCAGGTTAGTCACTATCCACACGAAAAGAAGAAGATTGAAATAACGCAAAACCTGAATGTAGTTTGTTCAGTATCAAGAATAGAATCGATTGAACAAATTTTTTATGTATAGACATTATTTTTCAAAAAAATATTTTTTACATTTTCATTACTCATTTATCGCAAATCACGCGACCGTTTACCTAGACTAAAACTCAATACGTAGGTAAGTAAGGGGCAGTCAGCGGGACGAGGCGGGGTAGACGTCCGATCAAAACAATTAGACCAGAAAATTCGAGACAGAATTATCCGGTCAACAAAAAATACAAATATCTTCTACAACAATTGACGAAAATAAATAAATTATATCTAGATCAATTGATTAGAATAAAAAAGAGTTGGGGTGTCTGAGGATTTGCGTTATTTAAATAACACCTTGTATATTGAGTGTATACAGGGTGTAAACGAAATGATGTGATTCTTTCAAACCTCGTGATGTACTGCTGACATAGATTAATCGTGCACGGGATAGTTTTGAATCCAATTAAAAATAATTTAGAAGAAGTATACATGTGTTTTTAAGGTGATGCATTTTAGCGCCTCGAATTGCGCAGGTATCGCTTGCCACCCGGTCATTTAAATCGGGGTACTAAAATGCCCCACGTTAAGAATACATGTTTACTTCATATATTTTTTTATTTTTTACATCACGAGGTTTGACGGAAATACATGATTTCGTTTACACCCTGTATATATTGAGTGTATATGTTGCAGTCAAAACTCTTAACCAGTCAAAAGTACTATTGACTAGCAAAATCAGTCAAAAGTACTTTTGACTGAATAGGTTGGTCAAAAGTGGTTTTGACTGAAAATTATTGGTTATTAGTACTTTTGACTGCAAATTTGCGGTTAAAACTACTTTTGACTGACGCTCTTCGTCAAAAGTAGTTTTAACTACAATAAAGCATCAGTCAAAAGCATTATTAACTCGTTAGGTGTCAATAAAATAGATATTTATTAAATGTGAAATCGTTTATTACGAAAAATTTGGCATTACAATCAATACAAAGAAAACATATTATACTTAAAAAGTTTATATGTGCGTTTGTCGTTATTTTTATCGACCACCTTAACTTTTTAAGAGTTTTGACTGATACGACCAGTCAAAACCACTTTTGACGGAATCACTTAGTCAAAACTTACTTTTAACCAGCTCCATTGGGCAAAAGTACTTTTAACTGTTATTTTAGTCAAAAGTATTATTGACTAAAGCATACGGTCAAAAGTACTTTTGACTGATTTTGCTAGTCAATAGTATTTTTGACTGGTTAAGAGTTTTGACTGCAACATATATATTTTTATATACAGGGTAGATCTAAAATTCATGTCAAGACGTTATCCGTTGGCAGTCAGTCATGTGTTTTATTACATCAGTTGACATTTACACCGTAAAATATGGGTATGGGGTTATAAACGGGTGTTAACGTCTGCATAGTAATAAAATCGTGACGAAGCAGTGTAGTATCTAATAATTTTCCATTATTTTCTGTTGATCATAAAATATTTTTTGAAGTTAATGTATTATGAGTCGAAATATATCAAGGATATTATTTTTTGTGTGGATTTTATTAGTTTTAAATATCAGTATACAGTGTAACCCTGGATAATGTGCACAAATGAAAATGGATGAAAGTAGACCACAACTTATCGACAAAAAAATGGAAAAAAAAATATATCGATGTTTTAGTTTTTTTATTAATAAAAATGAATAACTTTTATTCATTGCATATATTTCGTTTAAATGAAAACAATACTGATGGCAAAGAGTTGATGTTACATAGCAAATAAAAAGCAACCCTTAAAAACCAGTCATCTAGTTAAAAAACGCGTTTCGTGGAAGAAATTTTAATTTTTTTATGATTTTTTTAATACAATTTTTATAAAAATAAAACACATAGGTATATTTTTTTCTTTTGTTTTTGTCGATAAGTTTTGGTCTAGTTTCACCCATTTTTATTTGTGCACATTATCCAGGAACACACTGTATATTGTGTCTTCTCTGAACTTAAGCAGCTGACTCTATACAGGCTCTGTACCAGCACATTTCCTCGATACTCTACCACTAATCTTTTAAAGTACAACTAATATTGTAACCTATCTTTGAAGTACATAATCCATTACTTATAACATTAGACATAAGTGACCCGCCAAGGCATGTATATCTCTTGAACCTCTTGAACCAGTTCTTTAAGTACAGTTTCAGCTCATCTTGATTGACCATTAAGTTTCATAAAAACATATTTACTGTGTTGAATCCCTGCTGTAAGCAAACACAATGTTTATTCCTATTTTCCTTGCTAAAATGGATTTTATTAATAAATCTAGAAAAATAAAACACCATATCGAACTGCCTCGTTGGTCTAATCGTGAGGTCTTGGGTTCGATCTCCAGGTCGGGCAAACCGTTATTAGGTTTTTCCGTGTGGAATTCCTCAGTAGCAGCCCGTAGTTTGGATTTGTGCCTGGTTGATGGCAAGGTTCGCCCCGTATTACATGGGACTTAAACATAACGGCGAAATGAGGATATTATTATACACCTCTACCCAACCCTTCGGGGAATACAGGCGTGATGTTATGTTCATTGCTAAAAAAAATGGGTTTTATTACAAAAATCAAGATATATAAAACCCATTTCTTAATATATTTTTGCCGTGTAGTACTAGTTTTCATCACATAATTAAAGCCAGATTGGCAACACAATCTGAAGTTTTATACCTTATACAAACTCAATTTATCATGGCCACGATATTACACGTCAGTTGGACAAAAGGTACCCAGTAATTATCCTTTCCACGGCGTAAATTAAAACAACCCAGTTAATAACTTCACCGCGGAATATTAAAACAAGCAATGTAAAGAAATTATAAAATATTTTTATTTTTACATGACAGCGAACCGACCTGTCTTCGTGTTTTACCTTATAGCGTAGTCTTTTTAAATATGGAATACTAGGTATCTCGTATCTCCAACCGTGGGTCGAACAAAGTTTTCAACGAAAGATGCGACAATTTTGCTTATATTTTGTTCTGTCTGGCTTTTTCCCAACTATGTTGGAATCAGCTTCCATCTAACCAGATGCGGCTTAATACCAGTATTTTACACGGAGCGACTGCTACCAGACCTCCACAACCCGATATCCTAAGGTTAGAACAATTGTCAGAATTTAGGGCTTCTAAGTTCCCGTAACGACTGTTATAGGTGTTCGTATGACACCCGGGACCGACTGTTTAACATGCTCTCCGACGAGATCTTCGTGTTTTTACCTTATAGCACAATCTATGGAAATATGGAATACTAGGGTAACCCGTACCTCCAACCGTAGGCCGTCCAAAGTATTCAACGCAAGATGCAACTATTTTGCCTGGACAAAATAATCTATACATAACTTATAATTACTTGTCCTGACTGACTGACTGATTCATCAATGCAGAGCCTAAACCACTGAAGCTGGAAACATGAAATTTGGACAGTAGGTTCCTTTGGTGACGTAGGCATCCACTAAGAAACGATTTTTGGAAATTCTACCCCTAAGAGGGTAAAATATGGAATGGAAGTGTGTATGAAAATTTACGCGGACGAAGTCGCAGGCTAAGTGCTAGTCTTGTCATAATCATCACACCTAATATTAGCTGTTCCCAAAAAAAACATTAATTGCATTAGGAGTCCGTCACTTGCTAAATACGAATTGTGGAAAGTGTTGAGATGTTCATCTGCCGACATGAGCCAATATTTTTTTAAACATTTCAGATTGTAAAACATAACATAACATCACATCTCTGTTCCCCGAAGGGTTGAGCAGAGGTGTATAGTAACACCCTCATTTCGCCGTGACGTTTAAGTCCCAAACAATAGGGGGCCAGCCTTGCCATCAACCGGGCACAAATCCAAACTCCAGACTGCTACTGAAGAATTACACTCGGAAAAACCCCAGACCGAACCCAGGACCTCACGATCAGCAGTAGCGCTTGCCATCACTAGACCAATGAGGCAGTTAACGTATTTCTTCCAATACTAATATACCGAACAAGAAACACAAACCAGAATGGACAAACTCCATACATTCAAATACGTACAATCCCGTTTAATATAGCATACAGCGACAAACGACCAAAATAAAAACGCCCTTTTTATACCGAATAAGCGTTACCATAAAAAAGGTTTTCAGTGAGCAAGTGAATCATAATTTATGAATTCCGGTGTCCGGGTAGGCCCGGAACGCTAGAGATTTACGCGGGGTCATTGTGTCGACGGATACGATACGCATCGCTTAGAAAAAGATAGATAGACAAGGGTGGTTAATTTCTATGGTCGAAAGTGTATTTTTGGGAATTTTCCTTGTGGGTTTGAAAATTTCGGTCATACTTAAGTTTGAGCAGTTTTAAAAGATGAGTTTGCGGTGGTTAACTTTTAATTCTAGAAAAATTGAATAGTTCATGTCTTACTGTCTTTAACTTATTGATACACCCACATAAAGCTGGTTACGGTACGATTCTTTTTACCTATTGTGGTATAGTAGTTTTATTCTAGGTGCATCGTCTTCACATATAATTGTATAATTAATGTACCTGTACAAAATATTGTAAGACATTTTAAAAGAGTAACGGTGGAGTTTCTTGCCCATTCTTCTCCATACGAAACTACCTTTTGGAAGGGGCGACTAGAATCAATTCTATTTTTTTTGTAAATTTTAACGTTCAAAAGTGCCTTTTATGTGCCTAATTGAAATAAATACTTTGACTTTGGTATTATTAGGTCGTCGCTGCGCCTGTAAAATCCGCTACGTATTTTATTTTTTTGAAAATTGATGTTTGATGCTATTTTATAATACTTCTCAAGCTATGTGATAGTAGATTTATTATGAAATAAGGGACACCCATTTACCGGACACGGAAGATTACTGAATAGAAAATCTCATTTCAACTTTGCCTGTTCCTAAAAGTCACGTTGAAGACCTAACGTTTGTCAGGTCATACAAGAGGTTTTTTATTTTTTATTGAGTAGTTTCGTCTTTTGATTACGTTCCAACAGGGAAGTCCAATAGCCTGAATGGATTCATTGATCGATAGAACATAATTTACGTAGGTACCTAACATTTTTAAAGCAATGTTCAGCCACATAGCGGTCTTAGTTCGATACCTCTGACTTTTTGAATTCATGTGCGGATCAGAATTTGATTATTACTTGCGGTACAGTGAAGGAATAACATCGTGAGGAAACCTGCACACCTGAGAAGGCTCGTTAAAGTTCTCGATGGTTGTGTGATCTAGGGGTAATCTGTGGTAGTCTGCCAACCAGCACCAGGCCAGCGTGGTGGACTAAGGCCCTTCTCATTCTGAAAAGAGGCCCGAGCTCAGCAATGGGACAGTATTAGGCTTATTATGTTATACGTTATGTTCAACCAACTAAGTCTTTTTTTTTATATAAGATAATCCCATTGCCTAGTCTAACCGAGTCATAACTTGGTATAAGTTAACAAAATGCGTTTTTAAGATTAATCTTTTAACACATCTAAACCTTCCACGCTCTGTCACAGTCGTTAATGAAACATAAGGGGTGTGCAACATCCCCCTAACATCCCTGGCCCGCTGCTCATCCTCGGCGGGGGATAGCGTAAATACAGATATAGCTCGCTAATCGTAGTGCTAAGCTCGCCTATAATCACTCATTCAAAAACAAACCTTATCGTTTTCGGAATAAGGTGGTATTTAGGAATTTGTTGGTTAATCCGTTAATTAATATTTTATTGAGCTAAAATTCTCCAATAGTAGGTATAAATTACATTATTATTGCGATTTTAATGGTTATCGTTATATTTTTATGTGGTAAATCGGTATGGTTTTATTGAAATGGAGTAGGCTAAGCCACAGTACATACCTATAGGTACAGTGAGGGAAATAATTAGGATGATTTAAGTAAGGAGTTTTGTTGTAAAAACCATAACATCAATCAATTAAATGATTAAGTCATCATATCACCATTATAATTTTTAGTACCCTGTCAAAAAAATATTTTATTTTCATTTCTATAATGTTGGCAATACGTAGTCGTTAAAATAAAATAGGTTGTTTCTTGCACTGTGCAAGCAAAAATAGACCTTAAAGTATATAACATTTAGTATTGTGTACTTAGTATTGACTTTAGTATTGAGTACATTAACAAAATCGTAGCGAAGCAAAATCTGTACATTAAATATTTTTGAATAAACACAATTCCTACGTGTACTAGGAACTATACTGATGCCGAAACAGAAGTTTGTAGAATTTCTGTCTGTCTGTATGTTTGGGCTTCACGCCAATATTACTGAACAGATTTAGTTGAAATTTGGCAAAAACTATCCTCGTGACATCACGTCTGTATTCCCTAAAGGATTGGGCAGGGGTGTATAGTAACACCCTCATTTCACCGTTGTGTTTAAGTCCATGTAATAAGGAACGAGCTTATTGCCGTCAAACGGACAAATCAAAACTCCGGGCTGCTACTGAAGAATCCCACACGGAAAAACCCAACAACTGGGGATCGAACCCAGGACCTCACGATGAGCATTCAATCTTGCTACCACTAGACCACCGAGGCAAGTAATACCAGGCCTCGTGTATATCAGCCCTTATATGTATTCTTATAATATTTATCCCTAAAAACAAGAGCCTTTAACATCAACCCACCAACACGAAACAAGAGCTCTTCACGAGCAGATATTTTTTTAAACACAACCCTGAGTGATATTACACAGTGCGCACAATGCTTGTCTGAAATGACAGGCCATTTCGCCGTGTGACAACCCTAGACGTTTCCTCTATGTGAGCGTACGGTGTGCGTGCATTCAAGGTTGTGGAAAAGAGATTTCTTTTTTTCGGAATAAATGTTCGGTACGGTATATTATAGTAATAGTAGAACTCGGAACTCGAAAGAATAGGAAAACATCGTGAGGAAATTTTGCCCGAGAGATATTTCTCGACGGCATGTGAAGCCAAGTCAGAGGCCCATGGGCGGCATAAACTCTGACACCAGGTTAGTGACTAATCACACAAAAAGAAGAAGTACACTCCTTGTGAAAGAGCTCGTCCGGGGAAGTACAAAGTTGCGGAGCGCATTGAAACTGGTATATATCGGGTGTAAAAATATCCTTAACGATGCCGAGAGCCACGTATTCTTCCCATCATTACGAAGATTTTTTGTTATTGGGCCATACCTGGGAACCGACTGATTATGGAGATATTGAAGGTCAAACTTACCATATTTTTGAAAGTTTTTCGCGAAAACTAATTTTAAATGATATTAATAAACATTCTTGTATGACAAACATTATCAACATTTTTGAAATGTAGGCACAGTCTGCTGCGCGCGCGCTTACATTGCGCGCTACAATTAAAAGCTGTTTTTAATACCGAAAAATAAAAGTCGTTTCCCAGCAATTATTTTTGCTGTATTTTACTTAGTTTTATGTAGAGTATGCGTAGACTTCGGCTTCGTTAAGGGTATTTTTACACCATGTATACTTTAAAAATGAATCCCCATTTCCCTTGGTCACGCCATAACTTGAGAACGACTTTACCGATTGAGGTCATATTAACACATTATATTTGTTTTGTCGAAACGATGGTTCGTAGCTGGGATTCGATAGGTGGCGCTGTAATCAAATTATTTACGTGGGTACAGCCGCAGGAGAACAGCTACCAGACGTATAAAACTCAAAATGGCGGCTGTGCCACATAGGTTCTGTCCCCTTTGTGCTACAAGTAGTTAATGAGTTTAGTAGTGGAGCTTTTTGTGCAAGAGTTCGGAAATTACTACCACCGTAACTATTTCTGTTGCCAAACAGCATTGCTGTTTCAAGGGTATGAGTGCCGGTGAAATTACAGACACATGTGACTTTTCAACTTTGTCTCAAAAGGCTCATTTACACGGTGCAAGTTTCATGAAGCAAGTCTCATGCTATCTTTGTCTTTCTCTCCGACAAAAACAGAGATAGCTGGAGACTTGCTTCAAGCAACTTGCACCGTGTAAATGAGCCTTAAGATTGGCGACGCACCAGCAATCCTGTTGGTGATGTCGGTGCGTATAGGCGGTAACCACTTACCATCGAGAACTTTATGGAGCCCTTTCAGATGTGCAGGTTTCCTCACGACGTTTTCCTTCACCGTTAACGCAAGTGACAATAAAATTCTGATAAGCACATGAATTCGAAAACCAAAAGTGCGGGCCGGTCAACCTCGGCCCGCACTCGATAACTCAGATACTCCTACATGGTAGGTAAGCATTTAACCACTAAACTATCATGGATTTAAGAACCTCTGCTATCACAGTGTAATTGTTTTTTGCTAAAATTAGTTTTAAAAATTTTACAATGCGACCGCCGAGAGAATACCTTCAAAGTCAAAGTCAAAGTATTTATTAGAGTGATTTTTGGTGATACAGTAGGTCTTACAATTAGGTTATGTTTACTCAAAAAACTACCCATTAGGACATACACTATTTAACAAGATAAGAACTTAAAATTACCCATTAGGACATACACTATTTAACAAGATAAGAACTTAAAACCGATATTACATACAAATTAACAAAAAATTCAATATATAAAATACAATCAATTTTTATAAGAAATATTTAGAATACATTTAATTTATTATAATAAATATTCAGAACACAATTAATAAGTCAAGTTTTTGAATTTTCTAGCATAAATACATAATTATCATTTAGTTTATTACATTTTGTCAAGAAGGAATTCGTCAATGGTTACGTCGTCCTTCCTGACACCTTTAAATTTAGCGGTAACCTATTTTAGTTGAATGTACTTTCACGTTATAATATGAAACACGACCTCTCAGGAACACATTCTCTCGGCGGCTGCACTGTGCTAGTATTTAATATCGGAAAAGTCCATTTCTTTGAAGCCATTCTACGTTAGAAATACAGCTGGTACTCAACATATGAACGAGTCTTTCCTTCAAAGGTAAAAGCACTTGTCGCACGACAGCGACAATGGATAGGGGACCGTGACAAAAGAGTGGCCTCGCCGATACACTGGCAACGGGGCGACATACAAGTTTATATAGGAGTATTTTAGAATAATATAAAACAGTCTTATTAGTAGCTATTCTACGATATTGCATTTTACTGTTTGGCTGATTTGAGTTCTTTTTTTTGTGACCTACGCAAATGTCCGGCTGATTGGTAGCGTCGTGCGGCAGTCGGGTTGTTGAGCTACACGGTGACTGATGCATGCGTGCCGTCAGTTAGGACAGGTCAACTCAAACCTGCTACGGCACTTTCCTAAAAAGGCCATTCCAGACGTACCAGGTGTACTCACATCGTTTTTACACCACAATGTCTGGACTTTAAAAGAGACCTTGAGTTTGTTTCGGCTTTTCTTCTCAGAGCTAGCCAGATAGGAAATGCCGACGCCATCTAGTCTTAAAAAGAAACATTACATTGACTTGTAAAAGTGTCTGTAACAGATTTATTTACAGAAATAAAAATCCTTTATCATTTATATAACTATAGACTGCTGATCGTGAGGGCCTGGTTTCGATCCACAGGTCGGGCAGTGTTATTCGATTTTTCCTTTACGAATTTCTCAGTAGCAGCCCGGCGTCTGGATTTGTGCCCCGTTAATGTCAATAGGCTCGCCCCCTATGAGACTTAAACATAACTGGCGAAATGAGGATGTTATTATAGACCTCTGCCTAACCCTTTGGGGAATACAGGCGTGATGTTAAATCTAAAAAAAAAAACCTAATCCAAATGAAAATTTCATCCCAGAAAAACATGTCTCAAGAAAACTCCAATCAACTTCTTCAGTTTTAAATCCACATTTGTATTCTGCAGTTCATATTTCAGCAAATATTTGGATGCAGCGCACACCATCTTTATTGGAAATAAAAACTGGACGTGACGTCACAAGAACACCTGTCACATGCAAAATGAGAAGAATATTTAGTGAGATTTTTTTTTCAAATTACATGAGCTTACTATGTGGAATTTCTTGAGAAAGCTACGATTTGAAGATGGAAGTAGTTTGATGAGAACGTTTACATATAAATTGCTAGTTCAGTGTGTACAACATTTCTAACTAAATTTTTGGAAGATATAATAAAATATATTTCAAATATTCCAAGAATCTTCGACCTTTTAACTTGTGTGAACTCTAAGGCAATCATGTTTTTTTTTTTGTTCAATCATTATTATTTTCGTTGCCTTTTCAGACGGCTCGGCAATCATAAAAATACTCAGAACGAATAGTAGTGAATTCGTTTAATGTGTTTACATGATTGTTAACTTAATTATTGAAGTTAAAAGCCTTTTTAATTTATTTCAGCACAGGTAACCAAGAGTACCGTACATCTATCTGGGCCAATTAGTCTCCTTCAAGGCGAGACAAGAAAAAGAAATTGCTAGACGCAAAGAAAACGCCTGGAAGAGCTATTGGTCCATGAAAGACTTAAGAAAGGGTAATCTCCCTCGCACACTCAATGAAAAGGTCTTGGACGTATGTATTCTGCCTATCCTCACCTACGGTGCTCAGACTTGGTCTTTGACAAAACATCAGAAGTCAGCACTCGGGGTACTGTGCTCCAAAACTCAGATCGACGACGTCGGTCAGAAAGCCGCAAGCTTAAAATGGAACTGGGCTGGTCATTTCTGCCGCATGTCGGACGAGCTGTAGGCAAACTCATCACTGAGTGGAGCCTACACAACATCAGATGACCCAGAAGGAGATGGCGGGATGAACTAGAGAGTTATTGGAAGGACTGGCGTCGGAAAACCTTAAACCGAGAGGAGTTGAAGGAGGGTAGGGAGGCCTTTGCCCTGCAGTGGGGTGATCACGGCTGAATAAAACAAAAATAATAAATCATGAACCCAATGAACAAACAAAAATAAACAAGTTCCGAGAAAAGATTCTTGTGAATCAAATTTCAATAACATGTAAGCACAAGAGTTTTCTGATCCCTTTATATCTCATATTAATCTTAACTATCTCATTGGTCTAGTGATGGCAAGCGCGACTGCTGATCGTGAGGTCCTGGGTACGAACCCCAGGTCGGGCTAACTGTTATTAGGTTTTTCCATGTGGAATTCCTCGGTAGCAGTCCAGAGATTGGATTTGTAACCAGTTGATGGCAATAGGCTCGCCCCCTATTACATGGGACTTAAACATAACGGCGAAATGAGGGTGTTACTGTACACCTCTGGCCAACGCTTCGAGGAATACAGGCGTGATGTTATGTTATTTTTTTTTTTTTACGTTGCCCCACACTAGGATTTCTCCTGTGTCGTGGGTGCGTTTACAGACACAAATCTTCACACACACAAACATCCAGACCCGGAACAATTATCTGTAGGCCATATAAATATTTGTTCCGTGCGGGAATCGAACCCACGACCCGTAGCGCAGAAGCCGATCGCTCAGCCACTGCACCAAACGTGTTGTCATGTGTCGTTTCTCCTGTGTCGTCGTAATGTTAATCTAAATCGCCTGATGCAATAACCACGCCAGTTAGCAATTTTTTTATCCCAAAACCGCACAGCTTATGAAATATCTAATTCACCCAGCTTAAAACCATTTAATATATGTAATATGACGACACATAATAGACAACTAAGATTCTCCTCAAACTCGTAAGCTCATAAGACTTGAACTAAGTTAGCTAAGCATCGCTAAAGGACACGCCACACGACACACGTGGGCCATCGGGACTAATGAAAGGTCACTTAAGCTTACACTAGCTGAATTAACATGAGCTTAGCTTAATTACTGTTCTGGACTGTTGGCTTGGTTTACGAATAATAAATAAAATTGGACGGCGATTTCGCCGGAGAATACTTTAGTAGATACTAACGACCCGCCCCGGCTTCGCACGGGTGCAATGTAGATACTAATGTGGGGCATATAAACCTTTCTCTTGAATCACTCTATCTATTGCTGAAAATTGCATTTAAATCTGTTGCGTAGTTTAAAAGATCTAAGCGTACAGACAGCGGGAGCAACTTTGTTTTATACTATGTAAAGACTAGCGGCCCGTCCCGGCTTCGTACGGGTGGTCATTTTCCCCGTTTTTGCAACATTTTTAATTTATGCTCCGCTCCTATTGGACGTAGCGTGATGTTATATAGCCTATAACCTTCCTCGATAAATGGACTATCCAACCCAAAAATAATTTTTCAATTCCAACAAGTAGTTCCTGAGATTAGCGCGTTCAAACAAACTCTTCAGCTTCATAATATTAGTATAGATACGAATTTATGAAAACGTTTTGAATCGTAATTAAATGTCTCCCAACGTCAGTCTAGCTATGGAAAGGAGAGTAAAAAACAAATATATGGCTTTGATAACATAAAATCACGCCTGTATTCCCCAAAGGGTTAGGCAGAGATGTATAGTATCACCCTCATTTCGCCGTTACGTTTAAGTCCCATGTAATAGGGGGCGAGCTTATTGCCATCAACCAGGCTCAAATTCCGAGCTGCTACCGAAGTACTCACGTTGCCTGACCCGGGGTTCGAGCCCAGTACCTCACGATCAGTAGTCACACTTGCCACCACAGCCACGAGGCAGTAAAAAAATTAATACAATTATAAACAATTTAAACTCCAAACACCACGTGCAGTCCACAGTCATTAAGCCATACTTCATTCTCTGTCCATCCCATTCCGTCAAGAATTCAACCGAGAGGGTTGTAACGCTATAAGAGATTTGCGGAATTAAATTTGAGTACCACCTCGGTACTTTCGCACAGACCGCTTCCCTTTTCGGTAATTAAAACGAGATCAGGGTAGCCTCGTGTTTTTCTTTTTTCTTTTTTTTTCTTTTCCCTGCACTAGAGAGCTGCAATAAAGATAAATTATGGTTTTTAATTTTGTTGGCTTGGTCGGTTAATGACAAGGTTTTGGGACATCTTCGGACGTTTATTTTTGAATAAGCTGTGGTCGTATTATGAAGATGAATTTCATTTTGGTATTTTGGTCAGCCTGTGTTAAATTATGGAGGTTTTACTGAGCATAGACTTGTTTTGGTTCATTTTACATCAAGATAACATAACATAACATCACGCCTTGTAATCCCCGAAGAGTTGGGCAGAGGTGTTTTTAGTACTACTTTTTATTTTTTTATTTATTACTAGGCCTGCGTTTGGCTGCCATCCCGCCTGATGTTAAGCGATGATGCGGTCTACGATGGAGCACGCTTGCCCAGAAGAAACCGATTCACTCGTAGCTTGAAGACACCCAGATTGTAACTGTCGGGGAACTCAGGCAGTGCATTCCACTGTTTGGCGGTTTTCACAATGAAAGTGGAATCAAAACGCTTCGTTCGGGTTTTTGGTATATCAACCATGAACCGATGGCGCTTTTTCGTGCTTCTGGCCGAAAACCCTTGTTCCGCCAGTTATGTTTAAATCCCATGTAATAGGGGGCGAGCCTATTGTCATTAACCGGGCACAAATCCAGACTCCGGGCTGCTACTGAGAAATTGCTAATGGAAAAAACCCAATAATACTTTGTCCGACCTGGGGATCGAACCCAGTACCCCATGCTCAGCAGTCGCGCTTGCGACCTCTAGACCAACAAGGCAGTCACAAATCAAAATTATGATGTATAATCAACCAACCGCACGGATCTTGCCGCGGTCAGTCTGTAAATGGGTGACAGTGTCGTTACACATTGAGACCCCCTCTTACCTTGGAGAGCGTCTTAAACAGTCGGTCCCGGGTGTCATACGAATAACTATGACAGTCGTTACATAGTCAGAAGCCCGAAAGTCTAACAACCGGTGTAACCTTAAGATATCGATATTGCCCGGTAATTCGGTTGCGGAGGTCTGATGGCATTCGCTCCGTGTACAATACTGATATTCAGCCGCATCTGGTTAGACTAGAAGCTGATCCCAACATAGTTGGGAAAAGGCTAGGCAGAACATTAAGATGTATAATCAGTAATCGGCTTCTCTTCTAATCTTCTTTTCATGTGGTTAGTGATTAATCACATATACATATACTCGGCATCGGCATATACTCTGACACCAGGTTAACCTGGTGTCAGAGTATATGCCGCCCATGGGCCTCTGACTTGGCTTCACATACCTTCGAGAAATATCTCTCAGGCATGCCGGTTTCCTCACAATGTTTTCCTTCACCGTTTTTAAGCAAGTGATAATTATACAATACGCACATGAATCCGAAAACTCAGAGGTGCGTGCCTTTGGGTTCGAACTCGAGACCTAATGACTTGGCAGTCCGACGGTCACACAACTAGGCTATCTATCTTCTAATAAAATCTAGTGTTAATATACTCTTTGCTTTCGTATTTCTTCCTATTAATGTCATATTAAATCAAAGAAGAAGAAGAAAGAAAGAAAAGTTATTTATTCGCGCCAACATCACGCACAAAATAAAATAAAAGTATACAAAACTGAAAAGAAACTTGGGGAAAAATATGCGTCACATCCGCGCAAAACGGCCATCGCTCAGCATAATGCTGTGTCTCACGTGCGAGACAGCCACAGCGCTGGTTTTCAGCGACAGCCGGCGTTGACATGATGACGTCCACCGGTGCAGCAAGTAGAAAGATATAAATAAACTCAATATATGATAATAGATAAATACGTATTAAATATAATCATGTAAAACTGTATGATATATAATATTTAAATATAGCAACATTTCGTGGCGTCGACATAGCCGCTCACGCAGACTTTACGCAGCTAGAATTTTGTGCACGCTGAATAAAACCATAGCCTCAAACCTTTAAATATAAAATTTAAATTCGCCTCCAACTAGCGCAATCAACAAGCAACTGATACCTGATACACTCAATTCGAACTTCACGGCATAGTTTCGAACTCTATCAAAAATCCGCTTCGATTTTTTTGGTACAAAAAAAATCAGAGTCCTGGTACACAGAAGAAGTAAATAAAAATTCAGAGGACTACACTATTGCGGGTGCTTTTAAAACATGCCATGTCATACCAGCCAGTAGTTTTAAAAATACCATCGATATATTCACAGACACACGTCGATGAAACTCGGTGTATCCGAACAAAAAAATAAAAGACGACAAATTTAAAAGCAGTCCGATATTCGGTTGGCAGTGTTTAGAAATAGGTTTAGGTTTAAATCATTTATTCTCAAAAACACAATAGCCACTTACATGAGAATATTATAACAAAAAAATATTTAGTAAACTTATTGGTAACCGTCACCGAAACAGTAATGTTTTGTAGATATGAGCAAAACTCATTCAGAAGTTCCAATCCCAACTATCGTAATTACATGAAAAGGAATTAGTCGGGATTATTTTCAAATATATGTTTGGACAGCTAGGACTTGAAGCTGCTGAATGAGCTAACATTTATTACGTAAGAGGGTAGATTATTAAATTAAATTATATTATTTAATTAAATAGTTGTGCTCCTTTGTAGGTGATACTCTTTTTGGCATAATTGGTACGTATTTTTGGCAAGACAAGTAAGCTTGGTCGGCGGAGCCTGCGTTTAGATATTTATTATTATTATTATTTATTCTTTATTGTACACAAGAAAAATTACAGCAATAAAACTACAAGTCTACCTATTTAATAAAACTACAATTTAGTGAAGTTATGTACAAAGGCGAGCTTAACTCAAAAATGAGTTTTCTACCAGCAAACCTTTGAGTGATAGAGAGAGATTGATTATGTGGTTGAAGGCAAATTCCAGTGTACAATTGTCTTATTTATTTCTACTTATTTATGCTATAAAATACCTAAATAAATATATAATAAGAATAATATATACACTGGCCTGCAAAAATAAGTATCACACTTTTAAAATTTCAATTTTTTCTAAACTGTAGAAGTTAGAGATTTAAAATAAAAAACGTTTTATAGAAATTTTTATCAGCTTTCTTTGAAACTATAAACAAAGTTAAACTCTTTTTTGAGTCCTTTTTGTTTCGAAAATATATCTTGTGTACTTAAAAAGTTATTGCAATTTTAAAAGTGTGATACTTATTTTTGCAGGCCAGTGTACATATATACATAAATATATATAAACCATATTTGAGATTTTTATTTTGTCCAGAATTTTTTAAATCAAATACAAGTAAGAATTTACTACTATATATATATAGCTGATTAACAGTCATAAATTTTGTTTCTTCAAAAATTTTGTGGGTTGGTGTCAAGTACGGGTAGCGAAATAGTATTTTTATGATCTTGTTTTGTATTCTTTGCAATTCCTGTAACTTCGTTTTGCCAGCGCTTCCCCAAATTTCTATGAGATAAATAAACTAGATAAATAAACTTACTTCAGCTGTATAGGGTAGCTTTGTTTCACAATCGTAAAGTGTAATATCCCTTCCAAATGCGGTAGGATAGAACCTTTTGGAACTGCGTTACGCGACTGTGATTACGTGTAGTATCAGAAAATAATAAAGTAAATGTAGTGAGAAGGATTGAGAAAAGTATGTTAAGATGGTTTGGTCTTGTAGAGAAGATGGATGAAAGGAGATTAACGAAACAAGTGTACAAGGCTAGTGTGGAACGTACCACGAACAAATCGCGGACGTTCTCAAAAAAGGCCAGGTTGGTAGCACCCTAAACCGACGAACATGCATGAGAAGGTTAATGAATGTAGAGGAAGCGAAAAGGGTGTGTCAGGAACGTAGCAGGTGGAAATCTATAGACTCTCCTCAATGGGACACGGGCGTGAATTTGACGTTAAGTTGACGTCAAACTGCGCTCCATACTAAAAAGTCCTATCCTAACAGCATGTGGAACGAGTAGTACCTATATTTCTTTGTTTGTGTGAACCTTACGCAATATAGTAGGTACTGCCATTAATTCTGAGTTCCGCAGTTACCTACTCAATTCTCGATCAATAACAGAAACAATTTATTTGGCACAAAACATCCAAATACACAGAAACAATATTTAATTTAACAAAAATGTAAAAATACAAATCTTAGTAATAGTATTAAAGTTTGTTGCTGTGTGTCTAAGAGCTGTGCAAAATAGATCCAGTACAATCATAAACCCTAACATCCACTTACCGACTGTTTTAAAATCTCCACCAATAGCATCTGACTATGGGTAGATGGGATAAACATATTATATGCCTATGTAAAGAACGGATTGCTGCACTATCCATAGTCACAATAACATAAATAAATAAATAATAATATAATTTATTCTCGTAAGTTGAGTCGGATCCGTAAATCCGTCAGTCGGCAGATATTATTTCTCCTGGCTGTACATGTCCAATACATGGCACTTTATTAAAATATACCATGGAAGTTCACGGCTATCCTCTGGCACTACTTTATCACTCGTTCTACATTGGAATACAAACTAACAAATATCGCCAGAAGCACAAAGCAAAGTTTAAAAAAAAACAATCAATTTTCGTTCTTTATATTCTACTAGCTTTTACCCGCAGCTTCGCTCACGTGGAATTAACATGATGTTTTTCCAGGACCAAAAGTAGCCTATGTTACTCTCCATCCTTTCAACTAATTCTACGCCGAAAATCAAGTCGATTGGTTGCTTATTTAGGGAGTGAAGGAAGGACAAACAAACAAACAAACACTTTCGCATTTATAATATTATATATATAATACATAGTATGGATTTATAAACATTTAAAAACAGAACACTGCTGTTAAATAACGTGGGTATATGGTACCTACCGCGTGTCTATATGCGGTTATTGCACGCGAATCCACGATGCTGTCGCGAGTGATTTTTATATGAATTTTCCGAACCCGCCACCGCCGCCGTGTCAAGCTCGCGGTTGAAAATACCACAGCGTAGTGAAGTGACGGCGTTCGCGACATGGTGCCTGCGAAATTGTGTGGAAGTTTGTTGAAAAATAATAATAGAACATTTTGTTTTTTTTTTGACTGTAAAATATGCATATGTCGCACAAGTTGATTTAAACGGAAGCAATAGTACCTACTTAAACGGATTAAGTCATTGTTGTATTAGTCATGTATTACTATGAGCAGATTTTAAACCTCTTTTTACATACGTACATAAGCTCACGCCTTTTTCCCATGGAGGTAGGCAGAAACTATAGAACGCCACATGCTACGATCCTTATATACTCCTTTCGCTTCATCTACATTCATAAACCTTGTCATACACACACGAGGACAGGTGCGTAGTACTCTTCTTTTTACATAGGTACCTAACTGGTTATGTAAAAAGATAATTTTACCTTTAAGTACCCTCTTTATTAATACAGAGTCTTAAAACTACTCATAAATCTATGTTGTCGTTCCTTTTAAAGTTTGGCAAATCGAAAAAACACTACATAACAAACAAAATACCACTGGTGTATGATGCAGCGGGCTGTTATCCGCAACTCAATGACAAAGCGCGTATTTTGCGTGAAAATGCCACTGACAACACTCAGAGCAACATAATATATACTATATAATATCCATATACACAATACATTCTCTATAATATATAATATGAACACATTTCATCAGCCACGGTATGTGTTTTTGAGGAAAAACTTGGGAATTTTGTGAATTACCGCGCTCCGCATCAGCTGGCGTGCGTTCCTCGTAATATGTATGTTGAGCGTTTGTCAAAATATCATTCCTTTTTCTTCTTATCCTTTTACTTGTGATAATAAGTAGACATTATTTGCAAATATTTTCGTGCATTAGGTATAATAAATATGAGGAAAGGAGGCAGAAAATGTGACATGTAACCATTTGAACGCCATCACGGGTATAGATGTAAAACCAAAATTTGCTCGGGTCAGCGACGTCAATAGCCGTAAACATAGTACTATGAATTTGTAGCGTGGCGTGGAGGGACGTGCCTATACGTCTATAGCGTGGCCAGTTCAAAAGATTAAAAATGTCCTACAAATAATATGCTCTGAAATTATATTTAATCCCGAAATTTGCATTAACCACCTGATTCCGTCGATGACAGCATCTACTTAATATCTCCACCATCATCGTCATCTTCACTTAAAATCAGGGGACACCTTCAATCATAATAATTATGGCAGTACAGTTTTTGAATTTCACAGCAAGATATTATCGACGCATTACAAACACAACATAACATCACGCCTGTATTCCCCGAAGGGTTGGGCAGAAGTATATAGTAACACCCTCATGTCACCGTTATGTTTAATTTCCATTTACTATGGAGCGAGCCTATTCAACCGGCACAAATCCAAACTCCAGGCTACTACTGAGAAACTCCACACGGAAAAACCCAATAACACTTTGCCCGAACTGGGGATCGAACCCAAGATCTCATGATGAGAAGTTGCGCTTGCCACTATTAGACCAATGAGGCAGTGCATTACAAACGTTTACAGCAATAGTAACCCTCCAGTATAGATCATTATCCATACAGTTTCAAGAAAGCTTAGCACATCTAGCAAAAAGCATAACTAAAGAAAACAAAATACCCCAATCATTAACCCGTCTTACCACAGATTTAAAATTAAATAGATGCCGCAAGTTTGTCTATGAAAACAAGCGTGCCATATTTTTTGTTTGAACTATCTAAGTAACAAGCGCAATTTCTGCTTAGAAGTCAACATTG
Organism: Amphipyra berbera; assembly: GCA_910594945.2. Classification (NCBI taxonomy): domain Eukaryota; kingdom Metazoa; phylum Arthropoda; class Insecta; order Lepidoptera; family Noctuidae; genus Amphipyra; species Amphipyra berbera. The sequence goes on along the minus strand of OU343129.1, from coordinate 18,896,650 downwards.
CGCATGTTTCGCACACGTTAGATGTTCACGCACACCCATCCTGCAACCATTCGCGATTGCACAAACGGAAACCAGAGCTAGACAGATAGGAAAAACCGACGCCATTTGGTCTTAAAAAATGACATTGACTTGTAAAAGTGTCTGTAACAGATTTATTTATAGCAATAAAAATAGTTTATCCAGAGGGAACTGAAACAGCAGCGTAAAAAGTAGGATAAAAGCTCCTGCTCGTAGCACGCAAAGCAGGTCAACTTGCGTTATCCATTGAACTCTATATCTATGGTTTTTATTTCACAAAACCCTTACAAGAACTACCATTTTAAGAACCGTGTATACCAAAAGATAAATTATCCTTGTGATAACCCTAACGAGTCGCATAGCGTCGTCTTAATCACCGCTGCACTTTTCAACATAGATTGATGACGTTTTGATTTATCGTCGCGGCGGCAGGGTTAATGGGGTGAATCTGTCAGATAAAGATGCAACTGTTGGTAATGAACAATAATGAACATGTTCTCGAGTTCCGCGACGTTGTTGGTAAGACGACTTGTTTAGCAATTAACTTTTATGATCCATGCTAGAATGAATACTTATTGATCTATACTTCTATACTAATATTATAAAGAGGAAAGATTTGTATTTTTGTATGTAACGAATAAACTTAAAAACTACGAGACCGATTTCAAAAATTCTTTTGCCGTTAGAAAGCTGCATTATCCCTGAATAACATAGGCTATATTTATTATTGGAATAAAACTTCTTACGCGGGCGGAGTCGTGAGACACAGCTAGTAATGAGTAATATTGGTGTTTTGCGTCTGATTCTTTTTTGGGTTGTAAGGGGATAATTCATTTAATGTAACCTACACACGATCTGATCGAGACTGATTGACGAGGCTTTGATGTGTTAAAAATAGCAAGAGACACCAATCTAATGTCAGCATAGATCTTCTTATTTTCGTGTGGTTAGTGACTAACCTGGGTCAGAGTTTATGCCGCCCATGGGCCTCTAACTTGGCTTCACGGTTTCGGTTTCCTCAAGATGTTTTCCTTCACCGTTTTTAAGCAAGTGATAATTATACAATACGCACATGAATACGAAAAGTCAGAGGTGCGTGCCTTGGGCTCGAACTCGAGACCTATTACTTGGCAGTCCGACGGTCACACTACTATGCTATCACTACTATATCTACCTATATATAATTATAGTTGACTATAATGAACCATAACTTGCACAACGTTAAACAATTACAGTATTAGGCTGAGACCACATATGAGCCACTAAACTGTTCGAGACATAGTTGATCGCCATGTGTTTTAAGCTTTTTAAGCTGCAGGCCATACACCAAGCGGTAACTACAGCTATAAGCAAATAGCGATCAACTGTGTCTCGGGCAACTCAGTGGCCCGTGTGTAGTCAGCCTTCCGTCATAACATAACATATTAGCCCATTACTGTCCCACTGCTGGGCACGGGCCTTTCCTCAAAATGAGAAGGGTTTAGGCCTTAGTCCATCACGCTGGCCTGGTGCGGGTTGGCAGACTACGTACACCATCGAGAACTTATTTTTTATGGAACCCTCACCGTTAACGCAAGTGATAATCAAATTCTGATCCGCACATGAATACCAAAAGTCAGAGGTACGGGCCGGGTTCGAACTCAGACCCTCCTGCATGGAAGGCAAGCGTTCAACCGCTAGGCTATCAAATCTGCGTCACTCTCGTCATACAAAAAAATATAGTTTCTCTAAAAACGCTATTAATTTCATCTTTCCGTTGTCCTCTAATGATTCATGAACAATTTCCTTGAAGCGAAATGAACTGCCTCGAAGATCAAGGGTTATAAAAATCATCCCCAAAACATAGGGGTGTGGTCTATCAATCAGCTTACTCACCACGTTTCCATGATTATAAACCACCCTATAACTTACCCCTAAAATGACGCATGCAAATTCACCCCCTATATATTTTTATTGAAGGAAACTTTTTGATGGATCGGCGTTTTAGCGTTGGTTGGATAATAGAAAGCTTTTTAAGTCAAATCAGTGTTATATCTGTCGGATTGTCTGTTTTGTGCATTAGCAATTTCTTGGCTAATAAAAAGTTGTTTATAATGTTTTCTTTTTTCATCTTCAACTAAGCTAACAACTATGCATGCCATCTATCTACCAGGCGTAGACAGGATTTTGTCCAGGGCGGGGCAAAGTCAGTCAGACAGTAAATATTTGTCTTTTCAATAAATCTGGAAGTGCAGAATGGGATTACGGGGCAATTTTACCCCCTACCCTTATTTTGGAAGGCCAAATAAGTATAGACGGAGTCGGGCATTGGTTTGTCTATTTTGGGTAACTGTCCTGTGGATATGCGTGGAATACCTGAATCTAGACCATTTACCTATTCATTCCTGTGTCTGGGTGGGGTAAGCGCCCCCTGCCCCACCCTGAAAACGCCTATGCCATCTACATAACATACATACATTCATAATCAGCCCATAATTGCTGTCCCACTGCAGGGCACGGGCCTCTTCTCAGAATAAGAAGGGTTTAGGCCTTAGTCCACCACGCTGGCCTGGTGCGGGTTGGCGGGCTACACACACTATCGAGAACCTTATGGAACCCTCTCAGGTGTGCAGGTTTCCTCACGATGTTTTCATTCGTTGCTAACGCAAGTGATAATAATCAACTTATGATACGCACATGACCCATCCAAATCGCGCTGTCTCTTTCACCTGAGTTGCTGATTGTGCGAATGTAATAAAGACATGATGTGATAGGTCGGAGTGTGAAGTTTTTGACCGTACTAGGCGTCGATTCTTAACAATAGTTCAACTGATACAAATAATCAACACGTTCGCCAAAAATATCGTACAATATAAAGTCTCATATATACAGATTTTCCGGAGTACTAAAAAAAAGCCGAATTCTGATAAATGTAGCTCTGGGGCCTGGGTTTTAAAATGTCGCCTCGACACAAGAGTCCTTGGTTTTAAAATGTCACCTGGAAACAACTATTTCTGACGTCAAATCGACATGACACACACACTCGCACCATTATTTTAATCCATACATTACCACTATGTAACAAGGGGCTCGTGGCTAATTACCAACCGCGCGGATCATACGATTTGCGAGGTTAAGCTACGCTTGTCGCGGTCAGTCCGTGGATAGGTGACCCTTCGTTACATATCGTGACCCTCCGTGCCTCAGAGAGCACGTTAAACAGTCGGTCCCGGGTGTCATACGAATACCTATGACAGTCGTTACGGGTAGTCAGAAGCCCGAAAAGTCTGACAACTGTTCTAACCTTAGGATATCGGCATTGCCCAGTAACTGGGTTGCGGAGGTCTGATGGCAGTCGCTCCGTGTAAAATATTGGTATTCAGCTGCATCTGGTTAGACTGGAAGCTGACCCTAACATAGTTGGGAAAAAGAACATTACCTACCCCTAAGTAACATTACACACATAACATGTTTACCATTACACAAAACCACATAATTAAAGCCTACCGTAACTATAACTATTTATACCTTCCAAAACTACGTAAAATAATTGCTAAAAGGCTTCATAAAGTGCATATCACGTAACACGAGGTTCATGAATGTTAACCGTCTGTATAAAGGGTTATCACTCGACAACCGGACCCTAATGGTTACATTTTGTGTTACAGAAGTCCAGTATATCTTGATACTTCACGGCGGCGCTACTAGCAAAGACTAAGGTGTCAACTATACACGGTTATTTCAAATTAATTGACGGAATTTCATAAGATTACTAGGTATCATCCGGGGTTGCGGTGCATGCTTTTGCGAATCCCGCGACCCCGGCCGAACGGTCAGGAGGAGGAACACCGTTGGTTTTTAGCCGGTAAGAGTCCGGCAGACCCCCTCGACTTCCCTGGGCGAGGGACATCCATGAGGATTTTCCAACGAGAAAAAAAAAGATATCATTAATATAACACATTCAAACAATTAAAACGCTATGCTTTAGTTAATTATACAGGGTGTAAACGAAATTATGTAATTCCTTCAAACCTCGTGATGTACTGCTGACATAGATTAACCCTGCACATTAGGATGCAATAAAAAAAATACAAGAAGTAAACTTGTGTTCTTAAGGTGGGGCATTTTAGCGCCCTGAGTTAAATGATGCCCTACAATCGATATCCGCACAATTCGCTCGAGGCGCTAAAATGCCTCACGTTGAGAACACATGTTTACTTACTGCAAATTATTTTTTATTGAATCCAAAAGTATCCCTTGCAGCTTTAATCTATGTCAGCAGTACATCACGAGGTTTGAAGGAATTACAGGATTTCATTTACACCCTGTATAACAAGATAAGTAACTAATACAGTAGCGAAGAACGCACACGTAGTATCATCTTATCTAATTAACTAAAGTTTAGGTATTTTTATTGGAAGTTGGCCGCTCTCCCTATCCTCTGCGGCCGAAAAGTGGTAGGCGGCGGGGCCACTAACCTGACCCGTCGCAGGGGGACCGGGGGTGCCCGGACACGGGGTAGTCTGGCGCCCATGTACTTGTTTGGACCCCGGGGTGGTCACGGCGTACCATGTGTTCTGGTGCGCCGGTGATGTGGGGTGCCCCCCGCGCCTCTCAGGAGGTCGTGGGGTGGGGCCCTACAGTGGAGAGGTCCACCAGCAATTGGTGGACCAAGACCTGCCGGGGTTGCGGTGCATGCCATAGCGAATCCCGCGACCCCGGCCTTAGGTCAGAAGGAGGGACACCGTGGTGGTTTTAGCCGGTAAGAGTCCGGCACACCCCCCGTCTTCCCCAGACGGGGGATAGTCCATGAGGATTTCCCCACGATAAAAAAAAGGTATTTTTATTGGAATATGTCCTATACCTAGCAGTTCTGTGAAGTTTGATTAGTTAATTTGAAGTATAAACATGTAAAATTCAGTATATTTAAATTTAGTTCTCTATTTCACCGCGTGCCAAAATATACTGGTTATTCTGTTAGTAATCGCGTGCTAATATGGTGATTAAAATAATTGTGGGGTGACGGCGTCGTATTGTTTTAAATAGAGCTCGAAATTGTCGCTCATATTTGTTTCAAATTGTTATGGGGGTAGTTAGTTGAGGTGACGAGTGACGAGTGGTGAGCTTTATGGTGGTTTAATATACCTTGTTAGACGTAGTAGCTAAGTATTGTTCAGTTCTGAGTAAATGTGCGTGTTGTATTACAAATGGAATCGACGACTTCAGTTTCTACCTTGAGAGATCAAGTTTACCAAGCAGCTACATAGATGTAATAATAAAAATCTTTAGTAATCTTATTTACACGTTGCTACGTTTTTTTTATGTTTTACAATACGATATAATTGTGCCATTATCCTCTAAAGAATATTAGCTGTGGCATGGCCAACATTCAATATAAGCATAAAAATCAGTCAATCCCATTGCTGAGCACGTGACTCTTCTCAGAATGAAAAGGGTTTAGGCCTTCGGCTGCCTGTCCACTGGGGCGGAGAGGAGCGGAGTGGAGCGATGTGGAGCTAACTAATAGAAATGCACAATATTCATAGAGCAGAGCGGAGACGTGAATTGTATGCAGTTCTATTGGTTAGCGCCACACCGCTCCGGTCCTCTCCGCTCCAGTGGATAGGCAACCTCAGTTCACCACACTGGCCCGATGCCCGCTGCCGAACTTCACACACTTTCGAGAACTTATTTTTGGACCTCTCTTGGATTGCAACTGTCCTTGCGATGTTGTCCTTCACCATTAACGCAAGTGATAAACAAATTCTGATCCGCACATGAATTTGAAATGTCAAAGGTGCGGGCCGAAATCGAACCTAGACCCCCCTGCATGGAAGGTAAGCGTTCAACCGCTACGCTATCACTGCTCTCACCACATTCAACAGTAAATTTTTAATAAATTATTATGCGTAGGTAACTCTCATAATGTCCATCATCCTACCAGACTAGCAAGTACCATTGGGTCGGTTTCCACTCCAGTTCAAGCTGGATAATATTTCACTCGGAGCGACTGCCATCTGACCTCCGCATTCCAACTAGTGGGAGCTACCTAAGTCCAGCATTCGTGACTGTGTGTGTGACCTATAGAACATTTTCACACCAAATCCTAATTTACAATTCAAAATAACTAATGTCACCGTCGCTATTTAAATCAGGAACAACGAAAAAACACCGTACCCATATGTTACTTTTGTAACATTTTTTTAACACACTATATTTTTATTCGGTGAGGAGAAAGTATGGGGTATTCGGTTCAATGTCAAATGTTTGACCATAAGTATTCGTTAGTGTCGGATGTATGGTTAAGTGACCATGAATCAATGGTTCGATTGGATACCAAATTAGGATTACCCGGTATCGATGTTCGGGTGTTGCGGTGATTGTATGAAATTCGAGTATTGGTAATGTAGCCGGGCTATGTTACCTCTGGATAAAAATAGGATTCATAATCTATTCACACAAGCCATAAAATTTATATTATACGCCGGAATTTTTACAAAATTAAATAAACCGTTACCGTAACATCAAAATTACTATTACAGACAGATATAGTCATACTTTTCGGAGATCAGTCAAAATCTAGCTTTATTATGAAAGGTACTAGATACTATCAATAAGCATCGGTTTTTGTGTACCGATACATCAAAAACGTGTTAAACAAACACATCCATTTTACAGTTCCAGACAAATACCTGTCCAGCATAAGCCCATATAACATTATTAGAAACAATAAACTATGTCGAAATTCATACAATATCCAGTAACATAGCCCAGAGAAAGTCCCTTCCTTTTACGGCGTTGCTTTCTCGGGAGTATTTTGCCCCATAATAGTACAAGAGGATACAATTATAGGCACCTGATGAACGCCATTGTAATTTTGTTCTTAATAATGATTTTATACTCTGTGCTCTTGTAATATCATGTTCCGGACATGTTATGATGCCTATTATGGATTTAATTTGGGTGTTTTTGTATGGGATTTTGTGGATGAAAATGTATGTGTTGTGTTGAAATTATTTGAGCGGTTGATTCTTATGTTCGGTAGGTTTATGTCCCTTATATTGTAGGAGATAACGTTGTTTGTTGTCCGGGGCCATGACAAAAGTCTAGCACAAGATGGGCACCACCCGGTACTTTCCACCGGAGATCCCGGAACCCCTCTCTTTGTGCTGAGGACGACCATCGTATGACTTGAGGTACCATTAGATACGTGGTGGTCCACTAATATTCTAAAAATATATGAGTATATCCACTGACTCCATTGAATCCATTATTTGGTCTAGTAGTCGCAATTTAGGAATTTCTCAGTAGCAGACCGGAGTCTAAATTTGTGCCCGGTTAATGGCAATAGGCTCGTCCTCTATTGTATGGGACTTGACGAAACGACGGTGCACTAACACCTCTGCCGAACCCTTCGGGGAATACAAGTCGTGATGTTATGTGTCCATAGAATAAGTAGGTCCTCATATAATAAGATCTATTTATGGATATATTTGGAATACAGGATTTCTCAACTATGTATGAGATAATGCTTTACTACAACATACTTGACATATTAAATACATTTAATTATTAGACACAAATCTCTCTCTATAATTTGTTCAATTTAAAACTATATTTACATCTATAATAGCGGGTATACAGATCACCTGTTTGGCTATAATAGTAGCAATAACTTGTACAATAATAACTTAGCTTGCCAAAGAACATACCTGGAACTTACGTCAATGGTTATCAGAAGGTGTGCCCGCTACCGAAAACCTGAAATGAAAATACGTAAACACATTCAAATACCTATTATTCCACAGTCGCAAACTTCCCTTTATAATTGACTGTTACAAGTTAACAACGAATTCCCAAAACATTCCCTCACGAGGTATCGAACCGTGGGCCTAATAAATGAATACAAAATACCACCGAATTGGCTAACAACTTAAACGTCCCTCTCTTAATAAAATTACTTCGTTCGAACAACAAATTTTGTACAAAATCATCGAACTTTCGACCAAACTTAATACATACAACAAGCTGTTGCGTTCGGAAAATTCAATTTGTAAACAAGTTACCATCTCGTTAAAATTCTTCTGATGTAATAAGGTAGGTTCGCTTTCGTAGGCATTTGTTGAATTTAGATCTTGGGTGGTTACCGGCGAAACTCGTACATTCTTGGCGGAGTCTCGCACGATAATAACGTTCAGAAATTGGTTTTTGAGATGCTAATAGATTTTCTTTGCGTTTTGTTGTGTACGATGTTGCTTTTTGCGTTATATGAGGTAATGGCTTTCGAATTTTTGTCGCCTTTTTGCGATAATATGAGATTGGAAAGAGATTGCATCAGTGGTTTGGTACGCTTGTTATAAGTTAGCGAATGATTTTGGGTCATTGATGTTTTGTTACGCTAAACTGTTGTTATAATTCATTTGGAATCTGTATTATATGTAATATTATATTAAAACACATTAGAAATCTATATGGTATATTACTTTAAACATGTTTATAAAAACCTTAGTATTAATAATTATTACGAATACAAGCACGGTCTCTGGTACAAACCACAGAGTACTTAGTCAACTGAATTACCCACAGATAACTATATGCTATAGAATCAGATATTTAAATTGTATGTACTTCAACTGGTCTTTAAAAAAAAGTTCTTTTGCAAAACATTGAAATATTTTCTGAACTGCCTCGTTGGTCTAGTGGTGGCAAGCGCGACTGCCGATCGTGGATCCTGGGTTCGATGCCCAGGTCGGGCAAAGTGTTATTGGCTTTTTCTGTGTGAAATTCCTCAGTAGCAGCCTGAAGTTTGGATTTGTGCCCTGGAATAGGCTGGCCCCCTATTACATGGAACTTAAACATAACGGCGAAATGAGGGTGTTACTTTACACCTCTGCACAACCCTTCAGTGAATACAGGCGTGATGTTATGCCTACAAAGCATAAATTGGTCTTAAAAAAATTAACTTTTACAAAACATTGAAATATATTCTACCTACAGCTTCTGTACAAGCATGAAAGTTATTAAAAAACTGCTTCTTTGGTAGCTGACAAGATTCTTGAACCATGTTCAATAATAAATATGTGAACTTTAGCCCGCCGCCATATTATTAGTTGTACAACAAATCATACTTATGTAAATTGAACATAAGTAATAGAGATTTACATAATTTACTGTCCGGCCAATTACACTGAGTAACGGGCGCTGTGTGATTTACACAAATTATCATCTATCTATAAATGTATGTGTTGAGTTTATATATTGTTTTGTGTTAAGTGAAAATTATTGTGTACTTAGGAAATTGTCGGAAACTTATGGGGAAAGGAAAATTGTTGTTGAAGGTGTAAATTAGAAAACGTGTTTTCGCGTGATTATTTCATAGTTTCTGGTTTGCTAACAGAGTGAATAATTCAAGCTATCTGTTAGAAAGAGCAATGGCACTAGTACGATAGGATTGTCCTGTCTACGCAGTTCGTGGTGCTCTTGTACTCGTTTACAGGAGGTACTCGGCTTTTGTGAAATTGCGTTCATTACTGCTACCTCTTAAAGTTGAATCGAAAAGATCCGAGCAAAATCCTAGTATATTCTATTTCACTGTGACATAATAACATTATATGCAGATATACAATTAAATCACTAGGATTTTGACAAAATGTCGGATTTTCCTACCTTACTGCGACATAATAACTTTTAACTAAATGTCGGATTTTCCTACCTTACTGCGACATAATAACTTTTTACTAAATGTCGGATTTTCCTACCTTACTGTGACACAATAACTTAAGCCGACACAAACATAATTAATCAACTAGTTGTCTAACAAATTGTCAGATTTTTCTAACTTACTGTGACATAATAACTTATGCACTCGCACTGAAAACTAAAAGAAAAAAAGCTATGAACACATATACTGGCCTGCAAAAATAAGTATCACACTTTTAAAATTGCAATAACTTTTTAGGTACACAAGATATATTTTCGAAACAAAAAGGACTCAAAAAAGAGTTTAACTTTGTTACTATAGTTTCAAAGAAAGCTGATAAAAATTGCTATAAAACGTTTTTTATTTTAAATCTCTAACTTCTATAGTTTAGAAAAAATGGAAATTTTAAAAGTGTGATACTTATTTTTGCAGGCCAGTGTATATTATCCTCTCCACACCGCATTGTAAAGCAGTAAGAAACAGCAGAAAAGCAGAATCAATGGCACAATACATCCTCCCTTTATTTATACCAAAGGTTGCGGCCGCCGGTATAAATTCACCAGAGGTAAGTTTCAGTGGTAGTAAACAGTTGGAACAATAAAAATAAATTAGCTGTTTCGTAAGTGCTTGTGCTAATGAAATGGTGAAAAAATGGGAAATACTTTTTGGTGGGGCTGGGGTGAGACGAATAATGGTATGGGCTATAGTGTATCTATAGCACCGGTCGGCAATGTGCGGACTGCGGTCCGGTTCAGACAGAAAAATGGACCGGCAACAAAAACTATTACACTAAACAACGACGTTGAAATAAATAGACACGTAGACAACGTGTGCTAAATGAATTGAAGCAGTAAGGTCCAAACTACCGCTAAACAGCTGTCATGTTCAAAGGCACTGTGGTTGTGGAACCACAATCGTTGATACCATGGTGTTCTTCTAAACACCGCATTTAATACGTAAGTACATCAATGACAATAAAATTCAAGTTTAATAAATTATTTTTAAAAATGAACTGTAAATTATTAATTATACCGCGTAACATAGTCACAGTCTAGCCATTCCATATTACAGTCGTCCATCACGGTGACGTCATCTCCCGAGCTGCCTTTACAAACTGTCAATGTCAAACTGTCGATGAACAATTATTATATGTAGTAGGTTACATTATGACAAAGTTATAATGTTATCGGTAGCTGGTAACACTGGACAATGTTGATAAAGGAGGATAATCGTCAAAATGGATCAACGTAGGTATCCAAAGTTATAAAAACACGGAGCAAGGGATTCCATGTTAAACAGCTGAAGAAGTCTGACCTTTTATATCTGACTAGCGGCCCGTCCCGGCTTCGTACGGGTGTAAATTTTTCCCGTTTTTGCAACATTTTTTCATTTATGCTCCGCTCAAATTGGTCGAAGCCTGATGTTAAGTAGCCTATAACCTTCCACAATAAATGGACTATCCAACACAAAAAGACTTTTTCAATTCCAATCAGTAGTTCCTGAGATAAGCGCGTTCAAACAAATAAACAAACAAACTCTTCAGCTTTGTAATATTGGTATAAATTTGCTTGTCCTTATTTTCTGATCTTGTGTAAATTATTATGTGATATATTGTGAACTAGCTTCTGTAACTAACCCCTAACCCAAATATAAGTACTCTGAGTAGTGGAGAGTGTTATGTTGGTTTCATTTACTTTATTTACCATGCTCCCAATCCTGATATATCGATATTAGCTATAACTGTAATGTTAGATTCACCCCTACAAGATTCTGTTGTATGTATTTTACAATAGCGTTATAACTTTGACGACACGTTTGGTGCAGTGGCTAAGCGATTGGCTTCTGCGCTGCGGGTTGTGGGTTCGATTCCCGCACGGAACAAATATTTGTATGGCCTACAGATAGTTGTTCCGGGTCTGGGTGTTTGTGCATGTGAAGATTTGTGTCTGTAAACGCACCCACGATACAGGAGAAATCCTAGTGTGGGGCAACGTTTTTTAATAAAAAATAAATAAAAAAAAACTAATTAGTGTCTAGTGGCTAAGGAATGGTGCCAATTTTACATTGTTTTGCAGACAGATTGATGATGGCATCAGTGTACACGTATAGGGCCTTTGGGCCTAGCCCAAACATTTGACGTATCTAAGTATCGTAAACGTATCGCTAATGTAAGCGAATTTCAAATAAAAAATACAACTGTCCTATAATATTTTGGTTTGTTGTTTTGCGATATGCACAATTTGTATCACACATAGATATAAATAAAGTTTATTTCAATTAAGTATTGCCCGCACCAGGCCAGCGTGACGGACTAAGGCCTAAACCCTTCTCATTCTGAGGCCCCTGCCCAGCAGTGGGACAGTAATGAGCAGTATGTGCGAAACGAGTATTTCCAATTCAAAATTCACTCGCATTAACTTTACGTTTATGTTACTAACATCACACTCGTGCTAGGCCTTTTTTATGGATGTCCCTCGCCCAGGGTAGGCGAGGGGGTCTGCCGGACTCTTATCGGCTAAAAACCCACGGTGTTCCTCCTTCTGACCGTCGGCCGGGGTCGCGGGATTCGCGTAAGCATGCACCGCAACCCCAGCAGGTCTCGGTCCATTAACTACTGGTGGACCTCTCCTCTGTGGGGCCCCACGACCTCTTAAGAGGCGCGGGGAACACCCCACATCACCGGCGCACCAGAACACATATCACGCCGTGACCACCCCGGGGATCAAACAAGCACATGGGCGCCAGACTACCCCGTGTTTGGGCACCCTTGGTTCCCCTGCGACGAGTCCTACTGGTATTATTCTGAAATCACTTCGGAACAATAACAGATTCAAAGGTCTCTTTTTACAAATTGATACGTTCGTACATATAATTTTATTTCTTTCTCCAAACCACTAACATTACGGTACTCCTACGGTAAAATTTTCCGCAAATATAATCTCCCCATTGATACTTATAATACAGTGGCAAAAAAGTTAAAACCTCTTTAGAATCGTAAAGGCGCATTCACACGCACGCAGCGGTAATCAGCGCACGCATTGTGGAGAGTCGACCGCAGTTGTAAAGGATGCTTCAGACAAGAGCACTCGAACATCTGTCGCGCGGTGTCGTGAGGGCTCAGTTTAAACGGTAGGAGGAGGATTTTTGTATTACGTGGTAAGAGTATGTGGAGGAAAGGTTTTAAGCGATTTTTTTATGGAATATTAATACTTTATTTTATAGCATGGTCGTCAGTCAAGCATAGGGCCGGGAATAATGTCGGTTGATGTCATAAGAGGCGTCTAACGAGACTAGTTTTAGGAGCGTCAACATCAGCATCCATAATATTTAATTTAATTAATTAATTTTCTGACTGCCTCGTTGGTCTAGTGGTGGCAAGCTCGACTGCTGATCGTGAGATCCTGGGTTCGATCCCTAGGTCGGGCAAAGCTTTGTTAGGTTTTTTCTTGTGGAATTCCTCAGTAGCAGCCTGGAGTCTGATTTTTGTGTCCGGTTGATGGCAATAGGCTCGTCCCCTGTTACATGGGACTTAAACATGACAGTGAAATGAGGGTGTTATACAGCTCTGCCCAACCCTTCGCGGAATACAGGCGTGATTTTATGCTTTAATTAATTTTCTTTATTTATAAGGCGGATGTCAATGGAAACGCCGCTAGAGGACGCCCTAGAATGATATACATCGATGTTATTGGTGATGTTCTTCACAAAAGACAGGTGCGTAGTGTCAACCGGCGTGAGTGTATGACAAGATTTATGAATGTGGATGAAGCGAAAGGAGTGTGTAGCATGTGGCGTTCTATAGTTTCTGCCTCCCATGGGAAAAAGCCGTGAGTTTATGTAGGTATGTATATTTAATTTTCTTTATCAAAAACTGTTATCAAACTATTTTCGGTAATGACATAGTCTTGTACTTGCTAATCGGATCTTGGCTAGACTCCATAAGCTAACCGAAACTGGATACTTGTTTCCAGAAAATGCAATATTTTTTGAACGTTTTTAATTATAATCTCTGATTAAAAACCATAATGACTCACAATGGGAAAATATAAAAATATATTAACCACAAATATATATTCTGCCGTGCATAAACGTACATCAGACCACAACCAAAGCCACAAGCCAGCAACCTCCATTAAAACCCCATAATCACCTACTCATTCATTTAAATTATCGTACATGCCGTGTTTACACTGCCTCTTTCGGCGAGTACAATCAGCGTAGTGCTGGCCCCACTAATCGGGCGAGTGAACGGAAGTAACATGGCTCGGTCATTTGGTCAAACAAAAAAGTAACACGTAGGTACATGACTGTGTCCAGTCGAGATAATTTACAATTGTTGTGATACGAAATTATGGAGTCGGTAATGTTTAATAGTTGTGTCAAATTAATGATCTTGTAACGGTTTTGTAGTAGTTCCTTTTTGTATAGGACATTAAAACAAATTGCTATAGAAACTGTTCCGTCTCGTATGCGATAGAAAACCTTATCACTCTTGTAAATAAAATTTTCTACGGCAAAAAATATTATGTTACAGGTAAATATTACAATTTATAACTTAAAATGTATCTAAACTTATTCACTATCCTAATGCGATTATATTTCAATGCAGGTTTTAAAACTGCTGTCCATTGGACTAACAATCTGATAGGATAGTTTTACAAAAATGAACTGGGCTGGTTTTGCTTCAATTATAAGTGTGAGCTTAGACAAATATTTCCAAAATAATAATATTATACTATACTGCCTCGGTGGTCTAGTGGTGGCAAGCGCGACTGCTGATCGTAAGGTCCTGGATTCGATCCCCAGGTCGGTCAAAGTGTTATTGGATTTTCGTGTGGAATTCCTCAGTAGCACCTGAGTTTGGATTTGTGCCCGGTTGATGGCAATAGGTTCGTCCCCTATTACATGGGACTAAACATAACGGCGAAATGAGGGTGTTACTATACACCTCTGCCAACCTTTCGGGGCATACAGGCGTGATGTTATGTTATGTATGTTATAATTTTATAAAAATATCATTTAGTAGCTCATGTCTAATATCAAGTGTAGCATGTGGTGTTCTTTAGTTTCTACCTACCCCTATGGGAAAAAGGCGTAAGTTTATGTCTGTATGTCTAATATCAAACAACAATCCATCTTGCAGATAACAATCTACATAACATTAAGCCAGCTAAATACCACGTCCATTATTTCTAACGTCCATTCTTGCTCAGATCGTGTGAATTAACCTCGTTTGTGCGACGGCACCTTATAAGGCGAGTGGAAAGCGCACTCGCCTTATTAAACGAGGCACAATGGTCGTCTAATGTACGGTCTATGTACAAAAATACACAAAAGGTACTCGTGGCCTAATTTGACGACAGGTAAATTCGATACGGAGACAAGTGTTGGTCTTATGAACTACTTACCTATGCTTAATTATGTCTTTTTTTTGGATCTTTGTTGCCTCCGATCTAAGGGGCCATTCAAGTATTACGTAAGCAGAAGTAATTTTCGACCCACCCCTCCCCCTTGACAGCAAAAGTAAGCAAAGCTTTTACCCCCCCCATCCTATGCTTACGTAAACATTGGTATATATTTTTTTAAACTGATTAGGTTTCTTTATTGTTATTCATGAGCAGCAATTTTTAAGTCTAGAAAAATAAGTAAATAAGGAAAAATTGCTGACGTAATCATCATCTAGACACCCCCATACCCCATGTCGTCAAAAATAAGCTAAGCAAAGACCCCCTCATCCCCCTTTCGTGCTTACGTAATACTTGAATGGCCCCTAAGCAGAATCTTAATATGAGAAAGTATCAATTCTCTGTGCCGATAACTTTGTTTCCTGGTGGCAGACTACTGACGCAGGCCTAAAAAGTCAGGCAAACATTTCTGGGCACTAATTACCTACAGCTTAAGCTCGAGGTCTGAGTTCGATTCCAGACCGCACCTCTGACGTTTCGAATTCATGGGCGGATCATAATTTAATTATCACTTGCGTTAACGGTGAAGCAAAATATAATGAGGAAACCTGCACACCTGAGAGGGCTCCATAAAGTTCTCGATAGTGTGTGTAGTCTACAACCCGCACCAGTCCAGATTGGCTAAGGCGTAAAAGCCTTGTCATTCTGAGAAGAGGCCCGTGCCCTGCAGTGGGACAATAATGGGCTGATTATGTTATGTTATGTTATAAGCTCTTTGCTATAACATAACAATATAATCAGCAGTGATAGCCTAGTAACCAATAACGCTCCGTAAATTGCCCAGTAACTGGGTTGCGGAGGTCTGATGGCAGTCGCTCCGTGTAAAATGCTGGTATTCAGCCGCATCTGGTTTAAATGGAAGTTGACGTCCACATAGTTGGGAAAAGGCTAGGCAGAACACAACCCTTGCCAATAATCGTTCTTCGTTGCTAAGCAGTGATAATGACCGTCGGACTGCTAAGTCATAGGTCTCGAATTCGAACCCAAGGCACGCACCTCTGACTTTTCGAATTCATGTGCGTATTGTATAATTAGCACATGCTTAAAAACGGTGAAGGAAAACATCGTGAGGAAACCGGATGCCTCAGAGGTATTTCTCGACGGCATGTGAAGCCAAGTCAGAGGCCCATGGGCAGCAAAAACTCTGACACCAGGTTAGTCACTAACCACACGAAAAGAAGCTCTTTGCTGACTACTCCGAGAAAACAAAGTTTTTTTTTTTTTTTTAATAAATAACGTTGCCCCACATTAGGATTTCTCCTGTATCGTGGGTGCGTTTACAGACACAAATCTTCACATGCACAAACACCCAGACCCGGAACAACTATCTGTAGGCCATACAAATATTTGTTCCGTGCGGGAATCGAAACCACGACCCGCAGCGCAGAAGCCAATCGCTTAGCCACTGCACCAAACGTGTCGTCAAAAAAGTCTACCTCCAAAGTATATTATTTTGGAAATATAGGCGCCATTTTATATAGCTTCTATACGTATCTAAGCTTAAGAGTTCTGAGAGGAATCCAATAAAAACTAGATGTGAAATATTATAGAAAGTTCTCCCTAAGAACGATGAAAACATAAATCACTGCCACACGGGGTAGGATCTAGTGGAAGCCCTGAGAACAGCTCGCTGGCGCCACCTAACGCGTTAAGAATTAATTGCTGACATCAATTCATGGAGCAAGCGTCTACAAAGGCTGATATTTGATCAAGATTCTTCGTCGCTAGGGCCTGATAAATGAAACTGGTTGTATACTTATTATCAAGCTTATGATTCTTGTACCCGTTACAATAGATGTGTGTATTCATTTTTGTTTTTAACCGACTTCCTAAAAAGGAGGAGGTTATCAATTCGGCTGTATTTTTTATTTTTTATATTTGTTACCTCACGGCACCGTCATTTATAAACCGATTTGGAAAATTATTTTTTTGTATGAAAGAGTATTCTTTCGAAGTGGTCCCATTGAAATTTGGTGAAATAAGACTAACTGTGTATGGTATCTGTTTGTGTTGAATATTTTTTTTGTCATGCACGTATTCGTTTATTGTGTAGTATGCTTTTTTAATTAATATTTGCTTGAGCTGGTTTATAAATGTCATATCTCGTTTGTTGCTTGTTTTAATTATTTACTCGCCTGTTTCAGCCCTCGTAGGTAGATATGGTAGCTATTATTCTTGTTTACTGAGGTTACACGACAATACACAGTCTCTAGCAAGCTTGATCACGTCCTTCTCGGTACTCAATCCAAAAACCAATATAACAACCACATAGACTCACACAGCAACTCCCCAAATTGAAACACCAATTTATTACACAAGCTCTTCACAAATAAACAAAGGCACCGCTCCCATACATCTTAATCCACTTAAATTCCTATTCAATTGCATGCATTCCCGAATTATGGCGAATCACGACATCTCGGGAGAAATGAGACGAGCAGTAATCGAATTGTGGACCCCTTATAGAATGAAATAGTTTCATGTTGCCACAGCACAAAAGCTAGATTGAAAAGTAATGTATTTTCTTGGAAAACTCTGTTTGTGGGTAAGCGACTTTGGCCTTTATTCGTGGGGTGTAGAGTTGGGTTTTGAAATAATTCATTTGAAATTTTGTTGGAGACACTCATTAATAATGGGAGAAATCTTGAATAAATGCATTTTTAATACTTTTGTTAAAAATTATGCATTTTTCATAGCCTGCGAAAATATTTATGGAAGCTCAAACGACAATGGTTTTGCCCATAATTTTAATTGAAGATAAGTCGCTTACCGCTGTTATAACCATGAAGTTATAAGTAAAAACCGGCCAAGTGCGAGTCGGACTCACGCGTGAAGGGTTCCGTACCATTATCTATAAAAACGGCAAAAAAATCACGTTTGTTGTATGGGAGCCCCCCTTAATTTATTTATTTTAATTACATTATTTATTTTTAAAGTAAATATATAACTTAATATTCTGTGAACCTACCTTTTGCCGTTATCAATATCGAGCAAAAACGAGCAAAAAAATCACGTTTGTTGTATGAGAGCCCCGTTAAATATTTATTTTATTCTATTTTTTAGTATTTGTTGTTATAGCGGCAACAGTAATACATCATTTGTGAAAATGTCAACTGTCTAACTATCACGGTTCATGAGATACAGCCTGGTGATAAACGGACAGACGGTCGGTCGGACGAACGGACGGACGGACAGCGGAGTCTTAGTAATAGAGTCCCGGTTTACCCTTTGGGTACGGAACCCTAAAAATGGAGACCACACTACAAACAACTACTGAAAGCTGAAACATTTGGGCTTTAATATTTACTTTAGAATTCTGTCTTTCTTTAGGGTATTCCCTATCGTCGGTCGGCAGTGAAAACCACGTATGTGTAAAATACAAATTTTAAAAGAGATAGATATAACTGTCACCTGAAAAAAAAATTGCCGATCAAATGTTAATACAAGTTCGTCATCGTACGTCATAGATAGCTTAGAAGTAATTGGATTAAAAGTTTGTTGAACTAGTACGTGTATGACGAGTTTGTCAATCTAAAGAACAATTAAACGCTTTTGAAGAAAATTTGATTTAAGATATTTTCTCTGCCGAGCGTCGCTATTTAGAAAGAAATAGATTTGTTTTTTTTTCAATTTTGCATATTACTCATTTGTACAAACAAATAAAACATCCAAAATGGACGGATGGATGACTGTAACATAGGTTTTTCCTAGCATGGAGACCATTGTTTTTTTTTTGTACCAGGCTATTTTCCACGCTTAAATTAAGTGTCACTATGTATCTGTGTAACATTTTATGTCAATAAATATTATTATTCTATCTTTTTCTAGTAGGGTATTTAGAAAGAGACATCATTTTTCAAAGGTTATTTTTTTCGACTTAGGTATTTGTAGCGTGCTCTCTATTTTTAACTATACGTTCATGGTGATAAACAAATGCATGCCAACCATGGAATGCAACGTATAAAACGCAAAACCCTTTCCACATTTTTAATGGAACAGCTCATTTTCCCCCCACTTACCTTTGCAAAAGCGCGCCAAAAAATCACAAATGTCAGTGCTTTGCGTTCCAGTGGTTTATAGTGCATCGTAAATGTGCGAGCGGGCGCGTTCCAACGCCATACTTGACAAACATGCCATGAGATTTATGACAGGGCTGCCACCAGCATACGTGAAAAAAGATGGGGAAATTTTAAAATTCACATTTTTATTGTTTTAAAGGCTTTTATTAGGAACGTGGCCGTTAATGGTTTAATGCATATGAATGAAGGGGTCTTAAGTAAATTGTGTTTACATAATTAAGATGTGATTTTTATGGACTGGTAACATTTAAATTTCCATTCGTATTTTACGACTTTTTTTAACCACACGTCGTCTGTGTTTGTTTCTGGACTGATTCTATATAAACACACTAGTCAGTCAGCTTTTCGTAATTCACTGCCGAATATAAGCGTCTCAATTGTTACGTAAGCAGAATTTTAGTAATTTTTGACCCACCCCTCCCCCTTGTTAGCAAAAGTAAGCAAAGCTTTTACCCCCCTTCCTATGCTTACGTAAACATTGATATATATTTTTTAAACTGATCAGGTTTCTTTATTGTTATTCATGAGCAACAGTTTTTAAGTCTAAAAAAATAAGTAAATAAATAAAAATTGCTGTCATAATCATCATCTAGACACCCCCGGTCCCCCATGTCATCAAAAATAAGCTAAGCAAAGACTCTCTCACCCCCCTTTCGTGCTTACGTAATACTTGAATTGCCCCTAATGCTCACAGCCATCCACGTACAAAATAGATGTTTTTTAAATCGCTATATTGAGTCGCGTCAGCCATTTTCTTCACGCTTGTTCATAAACAATCTATTAACAGATTACTAAATCTAGCCTTCCACATAATTCTTAGCAAAAACTTTTCGGCGACGACACGAAAATACCAATTGATTCGCGTGAGTTATCGCCAGCCCTGATTTATAGCGCTGGCGCAACCCTGCGCGCGACTCGCACAGTTTTGATATATGTGTTTTTAGGGTTGCTACTCAGAAATAGTATTAGTGCACGGTTTATTTATTTTATAGCTTTTAAGTGACGTTTACGCGCGTCGCACGGACAATACGCCAAGAAAAATTGGACGTAGTTAAGCGAAAAGGATTCAACCCACAAAATTATCGAAAATAAGTTATTTATACCAAAATACTCCTTAAACTTCTTAAGCCAAACTACACATAATAATATTTTAACAAGTAACATATTATACATTTTTCCCTTAATTACAATAAAACCAAGAAATTTAAATCAAAGAACCAATGAAGAAATACAGTCTAAACTTAAAAATTTAACATCTCATACCTGTGTGGGTTGGATCCTTTTCGCTTAACTACGTCCAATTGATTCTAGAAACAAGGAGTCTGTGTAAATTTATACTGAGTTTTATAGGGCTTTCATGTGTGAAGATGATTTTTACTGCGCATAGCGTCGAGGAAAGACATTGTAAGGCTTTGTAAGAAAAATAACAAGACTTCAAGTGTAAAATGTTACTATGTACTCTGCTTAGTTACAATTCTGTTTTCAACCAATAACTTACAGAATCAGCAATTTTACTACGTGCTATTCTTGAAATAAAAACATCATGAAATCCTGAAAATGCAATGGTCTACTTAGTACATAACATAACATCACGCCTGTATTCTTCAAAGGGTTGGGCAGAGGTGTATAGTAACACCCTCATTTCACCGCCATGTTTAAGTCCCATGCAATAGGAGGCGAGCCTATTGCCATCAACCGGGCACAAATCCAAAATCCGGGCTGCTACTGAGGAATTCCACACAGAAAAATCCAATATCATTTTTGCCTGACATTGGGGATCGAAACCAGGACCCCACGATCAGCAGTCGCGCTTAACACCGCTAGACCAATGAGGCGATTATATCTATGCGCTACGCTTGTTCTACTGTTTAACTTTAAGCATTTGTATGCATCATAATGGTCAAACACTCAAACGCTTATACAGGGTGTAAACGAAGTCATGTAATTCCTTCAAACCTCGTGATGTACTGCTGACATAGATTAACCAAGAACGGGATACGTTTGGAAACAACAAAAAAAAATACAAGAAGAAAACGTGTGTTCTTAACGTGAGGCATTTTAGCGCCCCGAGTTAAATGACCGAGCGGCGAACGATGGCCGCGCAATTTGCTCGGGACGCTAAAATGCCTCACATTAAGAACACATGTTTACGTCTTGTAATTTATTTTTTATTAAATCCAAAAGTATCTCGTGCAGGGTTAATCTATGTCAGCAGTACATCACGAGGTTTGAAGGAAATACATGATTTCGTTTACATCCTGTATTTATGTTGTCGTTAAATCTCGTGCTGTCACGATCTCTTTAAGGCGAAATGACAGTGACAGCACGAAATTAACCGCAACGTAAAACTGCGCAATATTTGACCATTAGACTATCTTCCGAGCTAAGTGTACGGATTCAAATACTGAGTCATCAATTATTTTTATTTGACCTACCTTTTAGTATCATGTCATGTGTAACGGTGTAATTTGATGGGGGGCTACCCGTAATTCATCGTCCTGCCCCAATTACAGGTTATCAGATAATAAATAATAACCCCTTTCTAATTTATCGTGTCAAACGCACACGAAACTCGTGCGTTTGTCACACAAGTCTTGCTGATGACGTGTGTAACAGAAAACCGATAACTCACTGTTCGGTAAAAACAATGGTTACCCCACAAGGTCGTGAACGCGGGGTTTGTTATCGAGAACTCGTGGTTACAGTATTGTGTGATGCGTGGCTTTTCCGAACTCAAGTCAAATTAAAAGTAGCGAAGAGGTGTATTTTATTGATTAAAAATGAGCCTTATATCTCTTTATTGACTATCTAGATGATTAAAGTGATCATATCTGGTGGATAATGAGTATCAGATGATCAGATAACACGGCATTCACTGGTTTCATGAAAATAGTAGTTTAAAGTAGCAGTGATAGCCTAGTGGTGTATCGGTCGGACTGCTAAGTCATAGGTCTGGAGTTCGAACCCAAGGCACGCATCTCTGACTTTTCGGATTCATGTGCGTATAGTATAATTATCACTTGCTTAAAATCGGTGAAGGAAAAAAACATCGTGAGGAAACCGGCATGCCTGACAGATATTTCTCGATGGCATGTGAAGCCAAGTCAGAGGCCCATGGGTGGCATGAACTCTGACACCAGGTTAGTCACTAACCACACAAAAAAGAAATGAAAGATGAAGATAGTGTAAAAAGATATTCCAGAGACGAGCGCGTTCATGGAGGCTAACTCTAAATCTGAACTCAGTGAAAATCTTGAGGCATTCCATTTAGCGCACCAATTTGAATAGCACCAATTCGAATTACACAAAAAAATATTGATTTGAAGTCCCTAACAATGGAATTAATTGCCGGTTCTTCTCTGTACTAAACGACAAATCAGAAACGTGCAAATAAATTCGAATTTTCATATTATGTGCCTGTTATGGTTTAAGTAAAGTATGGATTGAATACCAAAAAATCGCTAAATTACTTTTTTTTGTAAAAGAATCATTAATGAACTTCACGATTGACAAGCATATCATATTGGGCCCCAGTGCATAATATCAGCAAACACATAGGATCAACCGCGCGACGGCGCAACGAGTATTCCCAAGGACGGTTGATGTCAGGCAGACGGCCGGTCATAAAACAATAAGCCAAAACCTCTAACAACATGGATTTATGAAATACATGTTGTGCCGACCCCACCTAGCGTGGGATACGGGCAGGAAGAAGAAGAAGAATTAACTCCACGATCTTTACCCCTTTACCCCGAACTGACCCTAACAATTCAAAACCGTAGGATGATGAAGAATACTTACAGGCTAAAGCCGGATCTGCTGCGACAAAAATCTAACACAACAAACTAACAAAATTTGTTTAATAAACACTCAGACCATTTACAATACAGTACGCCACGCCCCAATTTTGTTAGAAAAACATGTTAGGAGCTATCATAGGCAGTGGCGTAACTATAGGGTGGCAGGGCGGGAAAAAAAATGCCACGGGGCCCGACACGGGGCCCCCGGCCAGTGGCGGATTTACCGGTAGGCTGAGTAGGCTGTAAATGCCTCCAAGATACAGGAGAAAAGGAAGAGTGAGGGGAACGTTTAAAAAAAAAGCTCGCCCTTCTTACGCTTGGTTACAACGTGACGATTTTTACTAGGGCCTCATCCAATGAATTTGCCACGGGCCTCTGATGATATAGTTACGCCACTGATCATAGGCACAGAAGTCAATCACATGTATGTACTTCACTTTTCATATCTACGCTCGGCGTTCGCTCTATCTATGTATCTATCTCTCTCAAGCGCATGGCACTCGCGCTCGCACTCACTCGCACTCTAGTCCCAAACAGTCCGAGACATCGTGTCCGTGAGCAGTGTCTATGTGTGCGTTGCTCGAGCGCACTTGTATGTAGATTGACTTCTGTACCTATCTATTTTGTGTCATAGGTCCTATCTCCATTTCATCGCACACCAAAAGGAAATGATTAACGAGCGGCCATGACAGTTACGTCTTTAGAACAGTGTGATGCAACTTGATACTATTGATTGAAGACAAAGACGAACAAAGTACGGCTCAGTTCCATAACCCTTTGAGGAGTTACAGTTAATGGTGAGCTTCCTAAATGTCACTGTAGTGTCTTGGATTTTGTTGTACAAAAAGGTCTGATTCGTAACCTGACCTCTTTGCATCGCTCATGATTGAAAAGTTACTTGAATATGGAAATTTAAAATGTGTGTGATCCACCACGTGACCACTGTGCGACTAACCTACTCCATACAGTGGTTTAACGAGTTTAACATTAACAGTTCTTAAAGGCAGTTCAGGAGATGACGTAATAATTTTGAAGGGAGCTCTGGAGACGACGTTCCCGTGATGGACGAGTCTTCCTATGATTTACCGAGCGTTATCGGTTAAAATGAATAATAAATAAATAAGGGCTCGTAGCTAATTACCAACCGCATGGATCATACGATTTGCGAGGTTAAGCTGCGCATGCCGCGGTCTGCATGTGGATGGGTAACCGTTCGTTACAAATCGAGACCCCTCCGTGCCTCGGCGAGCACGTCAAATAGTTGGTCCCGGATGTGATACGAATAACTATGACAGTCGTTACGGGAAGTCAGAAGCCCGAAAGTCTGACAACCGGTCTAACCTTAGGATATAGGCATTGCCCAGTAACTGGGTTGCGGAGGTCTGATGGCAGTCGCTCCGTATAAAATACTCGTATTCAGCCGCATCTGGTTAGACTGGAAGCTGACCCCAACATAATTGGGAAAAGGCTAGGCAGAATATATCGGTTAAAATGAAGACTCATATTTTTCCAATAATGAAGCAAAGACCCCATAGCTTTGCATAGCAGACCCTACCAAGTTAGTAGCTATCACAGGTAAAATTAGTTTGGCAATGAAAAACGCTACCATTGGTAAGCAAAGCGATTCGTATTTGGCAATAAGAACCTGGCATATCGTCGGTCGGCAGTAAAAACCACGTATGAATAAAATACAAATGTTTAAAAGAGATAGAAATAACTGTCTCCTGGAAAAGAAATGGCCAATCAAAATTTGATTGGCCATTTCTTTTGCAGGAGACAGTTATTTCTATAACATTTAATGTTAATACAAGTTTGTCATCGTACGTCATAGATAGCTTAGAAGCATTTAAATTGAAACTTTGTGGAACTAGTACGTGTATGACGAGTTTATCAATCTAAAGAACAAATAAAACACTTTTGAAGAAATTTTTATTTACGAGGCCGAGCGTCGAGAGATGACTAGACTGTTACGTGGTTCACGTGGCGTTCTTTGAAGCATCATCTGCTTAATATATGCTTAATATCACAGTCCCATAAATTATAGGGACACTAAATAGTACCTATGTATTCCAATTCATTTACAAATACTTCACAAGCCAACCTGTGCACATTGTTTCGATTTTTTAGGCGTAATTTATTTTAGTCTAGATTTTTTTATAGATTAATTTTCTTTTTACACATTTGGCCACTATGTTACTAACTGCCTCGTTGGTCTGACTGCTGATCGCGAGGTCCTGGGTGCGATCCCCATGTCGGACAAAGTGTTATTGGGTTTTTCCGTGTGGAATTTCTCAGTAGCAGCCCAAAATTTTGATTTGTGCACGGTTAATGGCAATAGGCTCGCCCCTTATTACATGGGAATTAAACATAACGGCGAAATGAGGGTGTTACTCTGCCCAGCAAAGTCTATTCTAGGTTTAAGCGAGTATTTATTTACAATACCTACTCTCCTTAATACGTTAAGAATCGTGAGTCTTATAAAATGTGTGCAATAGGTTTACATAAAGGTCTTCTGTATATTTTGTAACTTGTTTTTCCAAGACGAAGTAAATCAAAATGTTACTTTATCACGCGACCCATCTACCACAACTGACATTTTGACCTATTTTCCCGTCTCCTCATTTTCCAATCGGTTTTTATGCTGATCTGTGCATTCTGTGCATACAATAGATGTATAGATATATTTTATCCAGTTATTTTTAACTTACTAAAAGGAGAATGCTTATAAACTGCGGTCGCACTGGTAAACGAACAGCGAAGCGACATCCAAATTTATTTATCTATACTAATATTATAAAGAGGAAAGATTTGTATTTTTGTATGTAACGAATAAACTTAAAAACTACTGGACCGATTTCCAAAATTCTTTTGCCGTTAGAAAGCTACATTATCACTGAGTAACAGGCTACGGGCGGAGCCGTGAGGACACAGCAAGTTTTTTTTTATAAAATAATCATTGCCCCTCATTAGGATTTCTCCTGTATCGACGCCTAGACCCGGACCTACTGTAGGCCGTACAAATATTTGTTCCATGCGGGAATTGAATCCACGACCCGTAACGCACAAGCCAATTGCTCAGCCACTGCACCAAACGTGTCGTGAATTACGGAATTATTTCACAGGACAACTTGACTGCCTTGTTGGTCTAGTGGTCGCAAACGCGACTGCTGAGCATGGGGCCTTGGGTTCGATCCCCAGGTCGGGTAAAATGATGTTGGATTTTTCTTTGTTAAGCTTTGCCGTGATTTTGACAACAAACAATACTTGTCTATGTTTTCCAACGAATTTGAATTGGCTGAAAATAAAAACTACATAATGCCAATTACAATAATCTTCAGTTCATTGACAATTCTTAGGCTGAATTGCACCAATTAACTATTACCGTAACCATACCAAAATTTCTGTCAAATCAGTACAAATTTGACATAAATATGGCAAGTTAACAGTTTTAGTTAGTTGGTGCAACTGAGCCTCAATAAGGGTACATGCCAAATCCTGTACCAATAAAAAGCCCACACAACAAAAAATTACTGGCCTGTATTATCGAACTGCATCTTACACATCACCCTGTACTATAAATCATGCACGCAACATAATACCGGCGGCGTGGCGACGTGATATATGTATGGCAACGGAGACGCCCCGCCGGGCGGCGCGGGCGGCGCACTGTGATTCACTAGTATGTCATTATTTGTAATTAGAACGGTTTTATATGACCTATTTATATTTCTAGAGGCCAGTATTTTTATTTTCCTCTTTTCCTTTTCCCTATTATCTTGGGGTCAGCTGCCAATCTAACCAGATGCAGTTGAATACCAGTACTTCACACGGAGCGACTGCTATCAAACCTCTGCAACCCAGTAACTGGGCAATGTCGATATCCTAAGGTTCGACAAGTAGTCAGACGGTGATAGGTAAGAACTAAGTTAGAGATGTCAAACTAGTTTACGCCAAGAACTTCACAGTATTTTTAGTCGACACGTTCTAACCTGTCGTCTGAATAAGTATGGAAATTTTAGTTCAACTAAATTTGACAGCTCTTATTAACAACCATCTCTTTTTTATTATATTCGAGTGAAAAAGATGGCAATAGTCTAAATTAAGTTTAGTTTGTGGACAACAGAATCGGCGCCAATATAGCCTTAAAAATAATAGAGCAAGATTGTATAACACAAGAACATGAGATGAAAAGGGTAGAACTAAATCAGACTTACAAAGTAAAAGCAAAAGTCTTGATAAATAAGATATGTATGACTTTATTCCTAAAGAAAACATATAAAGAAAACTCACTTAAAAGCTTAGGATTCTAAATCCATATAACTGATAACAGAATAAAAGAAAAACATTTTCATCAAATTCATAGTTTACTTGTTGAACAAACATTGATTTTATATAAATTGATTGTTTCTATTTAAAAACTAACAGCCTACCTGTCTTACCCACCTGGTTTTGCTCTACATTCAAGTAAATAAAAAGCTACACATATAAAACTATTCAAAACAATATTTAAATATTATATCATTCCTCTACCACAGATTCCGCGACTTGTACACGCCCCCTTTTAGAATTATACAGCGGATTCCTAAAAGCGGTGCCACCTCGTGAAGTGCCACTAATCACTGAATCTCTTCTCGTCAGACTCACCACACTGTCCGACCTCCTCTGGAACCTCGAAAATATATTCCCAGAACCATTCTGTGAGAAAATCGGGAACCTCAAATCCGGGATCTTATAATAGTAAACGTACAACGCTCCCAAAGTTAATATCACTGCGAAAAACATGGATACAAAAATTTTGCCGCCGAAACCCGACTTGTACAAAGGGCTGCCGCTTATCTGGGCAACCTTACGTCCTTTAACCCAATGGTCGTGGATAGCATAGCTAATAGAATTGATGATTTCCGCACTAGACCCTTCGTATTCACCTTTATCGACGACCACGAGCTGTATTCTTCTGTACGGAATTTCTGGAGAGAAACCAACGTAATAATCAACTTTATTTTTACCGTATTTAAAGACAGTATCCTCAACAAGCTCGTCGAAAGTTTTCATGTCAAATCTTTCATCCGCATCAAACAATATGTAGCCGCCGCAGATTTCGCAACAAAATCCAAGTGGCTTGATAGGATCCATACACGCGGTCTTCGGACAAAACTTCGTTGAACAATCAATTTCCATGACAAATTGTTGGCATGCACAGCCGAACTGCGAACAATGCATTGATTCACCGATTCTAACACTTGTACCCAAATAAATTTCACTAAAAATAAATTGTTGTTGATCGTCAGCTCTTTGACTCAGAATACGGTATATGAAATCGGAAGTTTTATAACTAAGGTCTCCAATTTTTAGGCCTTTGACAAATTGGGTTACTTTTGGTAGGGTCACGGTCAATTTGGTATCCTTTGGAAACTCTACCATATCATTGAAACATGGTACCCTGTCAGAGTCAGGAACAGCTTCGGTGAACTTTGGGGAGCTCCATACACCTGCTTGATTCCAGGACGAAGATACTTTATCTATGTAATAAGCATTCCCGTCTGTGCAGTTAGTATCTGCAGGATTACCACCAAAACTTAACAGGCCATCTAAAATCAATACGCCGTCTTCTGGCAAAATGAATCCACTAACTTCAGTGCCGGATGCAATTTTGATTGAACCAACAATCGTTTCGGGAAACACAACTGTTTCTTTAGAGCAGGGAACTCTTCTATCTTTGAAGTTTGCTGGTAACTTGAAGCTTGAGTTTGGAAGCCACTTGACAGTTGCGGCTGATATTAAACTTGTGCCGAAAATAGCGAGACAATGTAGGACCACAATTGGTGACATGTTGGGACAAACGTATGTTAATGAATGCCAATTTCGTTCGTTGGGAGTGTAATGTGACACTAAATGATGTCTGGTCGTTTATTATCTACTCTGTTTGATGTTCGTGACACATGCAATCACAAATCAACGTTATTAGAGTGCAGATGTACACTTTGAATCATGTTAATCAGCTAAATGAATTGTTGTTTAATTATGGGAATGATTTAGTTATGTTTTGTCGCAATGTCCGTTAGAATTTGCATTATTTTATTAAATATTTGCAAATGATTGTCATTTATATCCTGCCAATGTGTGCCTGTAGATAAATGTTCATAGTTGTCAAAAACAATATAGACTACGAAACGCCTATTGCGCCTTATTCTGGAAGAAAAGACAAACCTGTATATACAAGATTAGTCGGAAAGGGGGTACTAAGCCGCAGGCCACTTAAAGTATCACTGATGACTATTTTAAAGCAAGTATTAAAATTTCAAAATTCGATCATTTTTATTTGCATGAAATAACATTTTTATTTCATTTTATTTCAAAAAAAGAAAACATACCCGCTTTAGTTTTGAATTCAGAAAATTAAGTTTCTAATCCGTGACCCCAAATATGACCTAAATTGTAAACACAGCTGATCATAGCTATGGACAGATAGATTTTAGCATATTTATTACGAAATCTTTGAAAAGCTATTTCTCTTAAATTATCGAGTTTTGGGAAAAGTTGTAGAACAAAAGTTATCCATTATTATGGGTACTTTAACACCCTTTCGGCTTAGTACCCCCTTTCCGACTAACCTTGTATAAAAGAAGAAACTGACTGACTGACTGATCTATCAATGCACATCCTAAGCCGCTGGGGTTAGAAACTTGTTTTTTTTACAGTAGCTACCTTTTATAACGTAGACATCCACTGAGGAAGGATTTTTTAGAATTCCTACCTTAGGAGAGTGAAAAAAAAATCACGCAAGCGAAGCTGCAGGCAAAAGCTAGTAAGTGATAGTCCGCTTACGAAAGACGAATCAATGAGAAAAGACAAATTAAATGTTGACAAGTATCTACCCAAAACAACATTTAATACCGACAAAAAAATGCTGGTAAATATGATTTCATCCTTTCATTTTCGTTACATTTCTCGCTCCACAGAGTAGCGAAACAATCCATCACTTTACGCAAAAGAATCTCATTTAAATAACCGTTCTACATTACCACCGCGAACACAGAACCGTGACGAATTAGCCACGTTAATATCATAATATTTCCTCAAAAAAGAATACGTATAAACAAAAGATTAAGGGTAATCCTATCGCGTCGAGAAACCCAAGATCCAGGGATTACTGCCATCTTGAAGGAGTAATAAAAGTCATCGCCAGCCACGCACGACCATTATACTTGATACCTTATGATTTATCGCTAGATAACACTGGTAGGTGGTTAAATACAAACCATTAATGACTTAGAGGGGTTGGAAATTTAATAAGACGGCGCTCCCGTGCCAAGGAGCGTAGTTATGCAAATTTTATTGCAGGGAAGCATCAGGTGGAATGTACGGGTCGACGTTGCGGGTGTTTCTGTTGTGATTACAGCGGGTTTTGTGTTATGCCAGCTGTCTTGTTCATTTGTCGCCGATTTACTTGAAAATGTGTTTGCATTGCATACGGCGTCGTTTTGGACGGTATACTGTTACTTATGAAATAACTTCTGTGTTTTTTTTATGTATTGACCTTCGGCTATTTCGAAACATGAAACATTGTTTAGTAATAAACAATAAAAGAATGATAGCTGATTAAACATTTTAAGACCTCAGACTCCACACTAATGACGCCATCACCCATTTCTGATGGATATATAACCCAAAAAAAAACAACCATAAACTTATTTTACCCCTTAATTAACCAACCAATGTAGATAGAAGAAGAAAATGAATACAGTATGTACACTGGATCATTTCAAATTAAATTCAACTGAACCTATATTGCAATTCACTGCTGGACTTGATAAGACTTTATTTGCTAATGACAGATAATTCTTAAAAACTATCACAATTAAGTACTTAACTCTAGCACTATTTACTAAAATTAAATGTTCGGTTAAATTTACATATTTTCGTGGTCTATAAAATATCTCTAACTGCAGTGGACCTAATAGCAAATATCTCTAGCTGCTTCCACTGCCGTCTATCATTGACTACTTTTCTCAAGTTAGGTCCCGTTGGACTAAATATTTTCTATATCCATCGAAATATTCTGCCTAACCTTTTCACAACTATGTTAGAGTCAGCTTCCAGTCTAAACTGATGTGGCTGGATACCAGTGTTTTACACGGAACGACTGCCTTCAAACCTCCGCAACCCAGTTACTGGGCAATGCCGATATCCTAAGGTTAGACCCGTTGTCAGACTTTCGAGCTTCTGACTTCCCATAACGTCATAGGTATTCGTATGACACCCGGGACCGACTGTTTAACGTACTCTCCGAGGCACGGAGGTTCTCGATGTGTACCGAACGGTCACTCATCTTTGGATCCTCCCTTCACTCTCGATGAGCTGAAGCGAGCGGCCTCCTCGTTCAACCCTAAAAAAGCCCCCGGTTCCGACGGTCTAACGGCGGACATATGGGACCACACGATCCATGAAGACCCAGACCTGGTTCTGCGCTTGATGAACAAGTGCCTGGCGCATGAACACTTTCCGCGGTCCTGGAAGGAGGCAACGGTCGTCGTACTCCGCAAGCCCGCAAAGGAGGACTACACCACTCCAAAATCATACAGGCCGATTGGTCTATTGCCTGTACTCGGCAAGATATACGAGAAGATGCTGGTGGCCCGACTCAAGTTTTATCTGTTGCCCAGGATGAGTACTCGCCAGTACGGCTTCATGCCCCAGAGAAGCACCGAGGACTCCTTCTATGCACTGATGGGGCACATCCGTGGCAAAATCTCTGAGAAGAGGCTTGTCACGGTTGTGTCCTTGGACATCGAGGGAGCCTTCGATAGCGCATGGTGGCCAGCTATCAGGGTACGTCTGGCTGAGGAAAAGTGTCCTGTAAACTTGAGGCGGGTCATGGACAGCTACTTGTCCGAGAGAGTGGTGAAAGTCCGATATGGGGGAGTGGAGTGCGAGGCCAGGACCGAGAAAGGATGCGTTCAGGGGTCAATCGGTGGTTCCATACTATGGAACCTTCTGCTGGATCCTCTACTCAAGGGGCTGGAGAGTAGGGGGGTCCAATGTCAGGCGTTTGCGGACGACGTCGTCCTTGTGTTCGATGGGGGGACTGCACTTGAGGTCCAGAGGGATGCCAATGCCGCCCTCGAGTATGTCCGGGCGTGGGGTGCCGTGAATAAGCTGAAATTCGCACCGCACAAAACAAAAGCTATGCTCATTACGCGGAAGCTGAAACACGACAACCCATGCCTGAGGATGGGTGGAGTGGACATTGGCATGTCGGACGAAATCAAGCTGCTCGGTCTCACCATCGACCACAAGTTGACCTTTAACACCCACGTCGCAAACGTCTGCTCCCGAGCCATCGGGATTTATAAGCAGCTGTCGAGGGCCGCGAGGGTCAGCTGGGGGCTCCACCCGGATATAATTCGTTGTATCTATACAGCTGCGGTGGAGCCCATCGTCCTGTACGCGGCGAGTGCGTGGTCGCCGGCCGCGAATAAAGTCGGGGTGCAGAAGAAGCTGAACGCCGTCCAGAGGAGCTTCGCGCAGAAAATGTGCCGTGCCTACCGCACGGTCTCCCTGAACGCAGCGCTGGTGCTGACTGGGATTCTCCCTCTCGACCTCCGAATCCGAGAGGCGGCCTCACTATATGAGGCCAAGAAGGGGGTGTCCCATCCTGCGCTGGGGGACCGGGAGATCGAGCGAATGGCGTCGGCGCTAGAGGCACCACATCCGGCGGAGCAGAAGGACATTGAACTGCGACGCCTGGTAGACGAGGAACAATATAGTAACCACCGCGATTACGCGGTGCGTATCTTCACAGACGGCAGCAAGATCGAGGGTAAAGTTGGGGCCGCGCTGTCAGTGTGGACTGGCGAGGCCGAGACGAAGACCCGAAAGCTTGTCCTGCCGTCTTATAGCACCGTCTACCAGGCTGAGCTCCTTGCCCTCTGCGAAGCCACAAAAGAAGTCCTCCGAAGGTCTGAGACGGCGTTCGCTATCTACAGCGACTCCATGGCAGCCCTCCAAACAGTCGTGAACCCCGGAGCCCTCCATCCCCTAGCAGTGGAAACAAGAAACGCCATCCGCCGCAGCAACTGCCAGAACAAGAGCGTTTCCTTGTTCTGGATTAAAGCTCATGCGGGGCTGGAGGGTAACGAGAGAGCCGACTCGCTCGCGAAGGAGGCTGCCCTAAAATCGAAGCGTGCACCCGACTACGACAGATGCCCGGTTTCATTCGCCAAGCGACAGATCCGATTGGAAACGCTTGGTGAATGGAACCGGAGGTACTGTACGGGTGAAACGGCGGCTACCACCAAATTGTTTTTCCCGTGTGCAATCGCGGCGTACGGGACGGTGAGAAAAATAGAGATGACGAAGGAGCTGACCCAAGCCCTAACAGGGCACGGTGGGTTCTCCGAGTATTTGACTCGCTTCAAGTGCAAGGAGAATCCAGCGTGCGCCTGCGACCCCGACAAGCTGGAGACGGTCCTCCACCTCCTGACGGAGTGCCCTGTGTATGGCTCCCACAGGCTCAACCTGGAGATGAGAGTCGACGACCAGATCACTAAAAATAATTTAAGCTGGCTGTTAAGCAATAAAAGCACTAGAAATAAAATGATACAATACATTGTAAAAATAGTGAAGTCTGTAAACAAAAAGAATAAATAGAATAGAAGACAGAAATAAAGGAGAAATATAAATAAAGATACGGAAATAGGAATTAATCAATAAAAAATTAAAATTAAATAAAAGAAGAGACAGAAATAAGTAAGAAATATGTAGATAAATACAGACATGGAAATAGTACATACTAAATTTGGAAATAGAAATAGACGTTATAAATATAGATAAAATTGTACAGCAGATAATTAATTTGAAGTGAAAATACGCAGTCCAATGCAAGATCCCTGCGAAACAAGCATGGCAGAGGCTCACGCCGAGGCAGGAGTGTGGTTTTAGCCGGTAAGAGTCCGGCACTGCCCAGACTGGCTCGGAAATGAGCTAGTGTGGGCGTCCATGAGGATTTCCCACTCCTGCCCAAAAAAAAAAAAAAACGGTCACTCATCAACGAACCCCTTCAATCTATTTTCATCATACATTCATACATCTTGTCATACCCGCACGCCGGTTGAGAGTACTACGCACCTGTCCTTTGTAGAATGTGTATAAGACGGATATCAATGGAAACGCCGGTAGAGGACGTCCTAGAAGGACATACATCGATGTTATTGGTGATGTCCATTATACTGGAATATAAAATTCTGACTTCCACACTGTAACCGCAGCGTCCCCACGCAAAATATCGGGCCGTATATTCCACCAGTGCTTTACCGATCGTAACAAGCCGCCGAAACGCACAATATGCTAGATGGGTAGATAACAAGGACCTCTAAGTGTTTGGGTTTTACGTTCGCGTATAAAACTGCTACTAGCATTCAGAGCGTTTACGAAGGGTGGTATAGAACCTTATTGTGGACGTGTTCGGCTTTAATATTTGAAGTCGTAAAAGGTTTTTTGAGTATTGTGGTGATGTGAAGGTCAAGGTTGGGTGGTAGATAAGGTTTTGGGATTTGGTAGAGGATATTTTGGTTATTAACAACACCCTATTCTAAGACGTTCCTCCAAAACTTACACGACTCATACTCGACTCGGAACGGCCTCGAAACCACCTTCAAAATTGTATTCTTAGTCGCAATTTCGAGTGAACTTCGAGGTTCCTCGAGAAGTCATTATAATTAGAATTATCTGCATCGCGCAAATAACGCCGCGACAAATAGTTGTAAGGATTATCGTAAGCATATCCTATAAAGTCTTCAAAATTCATTTTAGTTACATACGAACTTTGATATTTCCTTCCTTAAGGTAGGTTCCGAGGTACCTTGAGTTTGACAGATGATTCCTTACCTCGACTCAGGAAAAATCTCGAGTCGAGGACGTTTATGTCAAGTCGAGGTGGAGTCGAGTTGACTAAGTTTTGGAGGAACGTCTTAGAATATGGGTGTAAAAGTCTGTTTGGGTCGTGTCCCGGTATGGGTCGTATAAACTGGGTGTGACGTTTTAGGGATAGGGTTCTTTTTTGTGTTTTCTAATAATTTCTTAGAATTTCAGGTAGATAAAGTAGTACTTAGACTTTTAAACTGCCTCGTTGGTCTAGTGGTTACAAGCGCGACTGCTGATCGTGAGGTCCTGGGTTCGATCCCCAGGTCGGGCGAAGTGTTATTGGGTTTTGCCGTTTGGAATTTCTTAGCCTGGAGTTTGGATTTGAGCCTGGTTGGTGGCAATAGGCTCGCCCTCTATATACAGTTGTTATGTATGTTTTTAGACATTTTTGTTTTGTGATATCACAGGAAAAACCTCTTCCATATTGTGAATGTCATTTAAATAATATTTTACGATGAAACGAAACTTGCTCTAAAAACAAATAATTAATTTGAAAAATAAAACTCATTGACTCAGTCGACCATAATTAAAAATCTCCACTGTTAATAAAACATCCACCTTGAACAAATCACATAAAAGTAACACTAATAACCCTTTTATAACTAAAACATAATTTAAATTGAAACGATAGTACCCCCGGGAACTATAACCGCCCATCACAACACAAAAACACAAAATCTATCTACCCATTCCACGCAAAACCATTTTACATCAACCTCTATGAAACCACTCTCACCTCTATTACTTGTGGTTTAAGAGCTATAGTTGCGTCAACTTTATGTGTATCATCAGCAAATTTGCTAGCAGCGTATCAGTTTCTTACAAACATTTTGAGTTTTTTCTCTGTTTGAATAGTGAACATGAAAGCTTTAGGGCCAAGCCACACAGATGGGTGCTTCGCTTAGTGCTTAGAGCTACGCTGTGTGCTAGATGACATATCCTAGCGAACCGACGCACGGATTACTACCGCCATGGCCATACTAACGCTTTAGTAATTTATACCCAGTTCCTATAAACTCGTAGCTATTTAACAACCACGCGGATCATATGATTTGCAAGGTTAAGCTGCGCTTGCCGTGGTCAGTCCGTGGATGGGTGAGCATTCGTTACACATCGACACCCCTTCGTACCTTGGAGAGCACGTTAAACCATCGGTCCCGGGTGCCATACGAATACCTATGACAGTCGCTACGGGAAGTCAGAAGCCCGAAAGTTGGAGAACCGGTCTAACCTTAGGATATCGGCATGGCTCAGTAACTGGGTTGCGGAGGTCTGATGGCAGTCGCTCCGTGTAAAAAATTGATATTTAGCCGCATCTGGTTAGACTGGAAGCTGATCCCAACATAATTGGGAAAAGGCTAGGCAGAATAATTATCCAATTCCTATAAACAAATCGAATTTTTTCGCTTACCAATCGTAGCATTATTTATTGCCAAAACGGGTAGGTATATAATCTAATTTTACCTGTGATAGATACTTCCATACGGGAGGGTTTACTATGCAAAGTTATGAGGTCTTTGCTTCATTATATAAATAAATAAATAAATTATTGGTAAAGATACAAGAGTCTCAATTTTAACCAATAACGCTCCGTAAATTGCCCAGTAACTGGGTTGCGGAGGTCTGATGGCAGTCGTTCCGTGTAAAATGCTGGTATTCAGCCGCATCTGGTTTAAATGGAAGCTGACCTCCACATAGTTCGGAAAAGGCTAGGCAGAACACAAACAACCCTTGCCAATAATCGTTCTTCGTTGCTAAAAGCAGTGATAGTGACCGTCGGACTGCCAAGTCGTAGGTCACGAGTTCGAGCCCAAGGCACGCACCTCTGACTTTTCGGATTCATGTGCATATTGTATAATTATCACGTGCTTAAAAACGGTGAAGGAAAACATCGTGAGGAAACCAGCATGCCTGAGGGATATTTTTCGACGGCATGTGAAGCCAAGTCAGAGGCCTATGGGCGGCATAAGCTCTGACACCAGGTTAGTCACTAACCACACGAAAAGAAGAATAAATCGTTGTGTAAAGTTATGACAAGCTTATATACATCAAAAAATGTATGATTACATTGACGTTTAATAGCGTCAGCAATACGCATAGCACCTAGTTCAGCATTCCTCACTGCGCTTCGAGCCACGCTTACAAGCGAAGCTCCCGCAAGTGTGACTTGGGCCTTAGAAATAGACAATTAAGAGCGTGTACCGAAAGATACTGAGCAATAGTGAGTCGCCAAGTGAATGGACGCATAGCACCTAGTTCAGCATTCCTCACTGCGCTTCGAGCCACGCTTACAAGCAAAGCTCCCGCACGTGTGACTTGGGCCTTAGAAATAGACAATTAAGAGCGTGTACCGAAAGATACTGAGCAATAGTGAGTCGCCAAGTGAATGGACGCATAGCACCTAGTTCAGCATTCCTCACTGCGCTTCGAGCCACGCTTACAAGCGAAGCTCCCGCACGTGTGACTTGGGCCTTAGAAATAGACAATTAAGAGCGTGTACCGAAAGATACTGAGCAATAGTGAGTCGCCAAGTGAATGGACGCATAGCACCTAGTTCAGCATTCCTCACTGCGCTTCGAGCCACGCTTACAAGCAAAGCTCCCGCACGTGTGACTTGGGCCTTAGAAATAGACAATTAAGAGCGTGTACCGAAAGATACTGAGCAATAGTGAGTCGCCAAGTGAATGGACGCATAGCACCTAGTTCAGCATTCCTCACTGCGCTTCGAGCCACGCTTACAAGCGAAGCTCCCGCACGTGTGTCTTGGGCCTTAGAAATAGACAATTAAGAGCGTGTACCGAAAGATACTGAGCAATAGTGAGTCGCCAAGTGAATGGACGCATAGCACCTAGTTCAGCATTCCTCACTGCGCTTCGAGCCACGCTTACAAGCGAAGCTCCCGCACGTGTGACTTGGGCCTTAGAAATAGACAATTAAGAGCGTGTACCGAAAGATACTGAGCAATAGTGAGTCGCCAAGTGAATGGACGCATAGCACCTAGTTCAGCATTCCTCACTGCGCTTCGAGCCACGCTTACAAGCGAAGCTCCCGCACGTGTGACTTGGGCCTTAGAAATAGACAATTAAGAGCGTGTACCGAAAGATACTGCAAACAAAGTTCGGTGCAAATTGTTTGATTCAGTCTATTTTGCTCCCAAAGGCCCGCATGGCACATCTGTCGTTACAATTCACAAACAACACAGTTTTAACGAAGGACGTTTTTCCTGATACGACCCGACAAAACCGTTTACTCATTCATAATATCGTGTCGTTTTGTGAGTTAACGGTTCATAGAAAATATATCGACGCTTGGCAGTGAAAACTTCGTAAATAAAATTGTCTTCAAAAGCGTTTTATTTGTTCTTTAGATTGATAAACTCGTAATACATGTAGGTACTACACTGGCCTGCAAAAATAAGTATCACACTTTTAAAATTTCAATTTTTTCTAAACTATAGAAGTTAGAGGTTTAAAATAAAAAACGTTTTATAGCAATTTTTATCAGCTTTCTTTGAAACTATAGTAACAAAGTTAAACTCTTTTTTGAGTCCTTTTTGTTTCGAAAATATATCTTGTGTACTTAAAAAGTTATTGCAATTTTAAAAGTGTGATACTTATTTTTGCAGGCCAGTGTAGTTCAACAAACTTTCAATTCAAATAGTTCTAAGCTATCTATGACGTACGATGAGAAACTTGTATTAACATCTGATCGGCCATTTTTTTTTCAAGAGACCGTTTTTTCTATCTCTTCTAAAAAAATGTATTTTACACATACGTGGTTTTCATTGTCGATCGTCAATATGGGGTTCGGAGTCGTCACTAAAATAACGTTATGGAAACGTCAAACCAGACCTATTACGTTGCAGTAACCGTAATTGTATAAAAATATTACCTAGGATATTAGAATAAGATGAGAGAGTAGCTCGTGGCTAATTACCAACCTCGCGGATCATACGATTTGCGAGGTTAAGCTGCGCTTGTACCGGTCAGTCCGTGGATAGGTCACCGTTCGTTACACATCGAGACTCCTCCGTGCCTTGGAAAGTACGTTAAACTGTCGGTCCCGGGTGTCATACGAATACCTATGATAGTCGTTACGGAAGTCAGAAGCCCGAAAGTCTGAAAACTGGTCTAACCGTAGTATATCGGCACTGCCCAGTAACTACGTTGAGGAGGTCTGATGGCAGTCGCTACGTGTAAAATACGGATATTCAGCCGCGTCTGGTTAGACTGGAAGCTAACCTCAACATAGTTGGAAAAAGGCTAGGCAGAACAGAAAATATTGAAGCTCAGAACTCGGTGAAGTCGTCACTACAATAACGTTATGGAAACTTCAAATCAGACCTATAACGTTGCGGCACTGTAGTTACATAAAAATATTACCTGGGATATTAGAATCTACTTAATAAATCTCTAACTGTCAAACTTACTGACAACACACAACTTAAACCGGTGGGTCTAGAAACATAATAAAAAAACAAATAACAAATTCTAATAAAATAAAAAACAGACAACTGATTCCATAGTGTTATCACAATATTAGTAACAGAACAACTTACAACCTATATTCATGAGCTAAAAGGAAAACAAAATAATAATAAACACAGAAACTTATATCAGTGTCGATTCACTAATTCACACCTCTCACATGCAAATCAATGAAACGTCTGAGGACGGCTGAGTCCAGTCTGTATGCTATCATCTTCAAGATTCTAATGCGGAACATAGCGACTTACAAAGTCGGGTTTTTTAATTTTTTAAATTAACTCTTTTTATGGAAGTTAAAAATATGGAAATTGGTGCTTAAACTTCTATATAACGTAGGTGAGCACTAAGAAAGGATTTTTGAAAATTCATCCTCTAAGGGGGTTAAATAGAGGTTGTGATGGGAAATCCCATACATAACCGAGTATAAGAGCAGCTGAAGAATTCCTTTTTGAATTGGCCTGCTCAACTTAAATCCTCTCTAAGAAATACCAGCTTACCCCCAGGCCTCAATTAGGCAATACCCACAACTTCCCAACACAAAAGGCTTATATCTCACCATAAAACACACTTGACTCATAATTTATTCGACTTCACTCAATACACGCTATAAAATCTATTCACTCGCTAAAAGGTTCCGTATTGACCATGGAATGGTAAGAATGGAGTGCTCACACGTATAGATGTACCAACTTCATTCAACTATTATTCATTCATTCACTTATTATTCAGTTATTCAGATACTGCCTCGTTGGCCTAGGGTGGCAAGTGCGACTGCTGGTCGTGAGGTCTTGGGTTCGATCCTCAGGTCGGGCAAAGTGTTATTGGATTTAAAGTGTTATTGATTCCTCAGTAGCAGCCTGGAGTTTGGATTTGTGCCCGGTTGATAGCAATAGGCTCGCCCCCTACTACAAGGGACTTAAACATATCGGTGAAATGAGGGTGTTACTATATACCTCTAAATACAGGTGCGCTCATATTACTTCTATAGCGTGGCGTTCAAAAAGTTAACACTCCACTTCTTCATAATCCGTGGTAATGATAGAAAGTAATAAAATAATCTCTATATTGTCGTTTTCTTATGGCAATGTTTATGATATAATTGGCTATTAGACACGTATTTAGTTTATTGCTATGGCTATTGACATAATATGGCGACTGGGTATTTTTATTAGGGCCCGTTACACTGTTAATAACTCCTCTAATAAACAGTATTGTAGGCTTCTGTATAATTAAACTAATACGGCGATAAAATGATCGGTTATTGGTGATAGGATATTTACACCAGCTTTCAACTGTGACCCTTGAGGGCCGAGCCACATCTCGATGGCAGCAAAGTAAAAGAAGATATCTACAAAATCGCAATTTTACAGAAGAGCACATTTAGTAAAAAACAGACGTCATTTTGCTGCGATATTTCTTATGGTGCGCCCAGACCTGACGAACGCGCCGCGAATGCACCGC
The DNA here is from genome assembly GCA_910594945.2 of Amphipyra berbera. Classification (NCBI taxonomy): domain Eukaryota; kingdom Metazoa; phylum Arthropoda; class Insecta; order Lepidoptera; family Noctuidae; genus Amphipyra; species Amphipyra berbera. The sequence goes on along the minus strand of OU343129.1, from coordinate 18,855,739 downwards.
TCGCGAACTGCTAGCGAGCCGCTCACACGCCGCTCGCGAGCTGCGCGCGTGCATTTCATGTTCGTACAAAAGCTCGCGTGCCGTCCGCGCGCCGCTCGTGCGCAGCTCGCGAGCGGGTCGCGAGCGGCGCATTAGCGGCGCGTTCGTCAGGTCTGGACGCACCATTAACGCAAGTGATAATCAAATTATTACCTTTTAATATTCGTTCTGCCTAGCTTTTTCGCAACTATCTTGGGGTCAGCTTCCAGTCTAACCAAATGTGGCCGAATACCAGTATTTTACACGGAGCGACTGCCATCAGACCTCCGCAACCCAGTTACTGGGCAATGCCTATATATACTGGGCAATCCTAAGGTTAGACAGACTTTCGGGCTTCTGACTACTCGTAACGAGTGTCATAGGTATTCGTATGACACCCGCGGGACCGACGGTTACGGTCTATTACCTTTCAATATAACATGTATAATTTTCAAAACAATACATTCAATAGTTTTGCTCAAACAAAATACTTATAGAAGTATGAGAATAAGGTCGAGTAGCTCCCTTATTCTTTTACAACGAAACGCAATATTTTCTTCTACCTACCAGATGAAAATCAAACAATCCTCCAATAGCTCTTATCTGAGGGGACTAGTTTTTAGAATTGACCTTTGTGTGGTGGCCCATTGTTGTTCGCCTATAGAAATAATCATTCCCCTGTGCTAAAGAAATGTATCAATAGATTTGTTATAGTACTGTTACAGAGAATTGGCTTGCTAGAGCAAAGAAAATATTATAAAAAATTAAATGTAATTATTTTTATGATATTATCAGTCTCATGATGTTTATTTATCAATCTTAAACAGGCTGTAAATGAAATCATGTAATTCCTTCAAACCTCGTGATGTACTGCTGACATAGATTAACACAGCACGGGATAATTTTGGATTGTTTTTTTTTACACGTAGTTAACATTGTGTTCTTAACGTAAGGCATTTTAGCGCCTCGGGCGAATTACACGGCTATCGCTCGCCACGCGGGACGCTAAAATGCCTCACGTAAAAACATATGTTTACTTCTTGTAATTATTTTTTTATTGAATCCAAAAGTAGGTATGCCGTGCAGAGTTAATCTATGTTAGCAATAAACCACTAGGTTTGAAGGAATTACATGATTTCGTTTACACCCTGTAGCGATACTAATTGATAGTTCAATCACTTCCTACATCATCAATAGTAAGAGTTTTATGGCCAAATACTCAAACGCTACTCAATTTTAAGTTGCCATTAATTTCGTTCTGTCACTGTCACTTCGCCTTAAAAAGACAGAGACAGCACGAAACTTAACGACAACTCAAAATTAAGTAGCGTTTTGAGTATTTCGATATTAGTGAACACAATATTTGGCTGGGTCATAATAGAATGTGGTAAAACCTTTAATCTTAAATAAATTGACTGCCTTGTTGGTCTAGTGGACGCAAGCGCGACTGCTGAGCATGGGGTCCTGGGTTCCATTAGGAATTTCTCAGTAGCAGCTCGGAGTCTGAATTTGTTCCCGGTTAATGGCAATAGACTCGCCCCCTATTACATAGGACTTAATGGCGAAACGAGGGTGTTACTAAAACACCTCTGCCGAACCCTTCAGGGAATACAAGGCGTGATGTTATATGGTTAAATAAAAATTCGAACACATTTTGTTAATCTCAAGGAGACGACTTAATAATTCATTCACCTCAGCAAAATAAAGTACTAAACGTTTTCAAAATATTACAAGTCCAAAACAAACTTTTATTTTTATCATTCAACAGTGCTCAACGACCAATCCGCCATCTTGCTACCAACACTGAAGCCGCAATGAGTGGACCATCAACAAAAGAATCAATTTATCACGACAGCGCGCTGAAAGGTCAACCTATCGGCTCAGGGGAGACAGGTGCTATCGATTGGGGCCTCCACCTTACTAGGGGAATTAAAAAGTTAATCTTTATAAAGTCGGTGAAGAGTTTTGTTTGGATAAATGCATAACTATCAATCGAGATGGAATACGGAATAATAATATGATAGTTGTAGAGAACAAAGCATTTAGAAAAAATATGTTAACAACTATTGTATTCTCAGAATGAGAAGAGTTTAGGACTTAGTTGACCATGCTACAGGGCAGTGTTGCCAGCAGACCAGCAGTGCGGGGTGGAGGACTACACACACCACCGAAACCTTTTTGGTGTGTTGACACAAGATGTGTTCACCTTATAAAACAAGTAATTGAAGTGATAACCAAATTCTATATTTAGAATTGGTTTACACCAGTTACGTCACAATGGGTTCAGTTGAAAACCAGCGTCAGGCACTAGTGGTCAGGCATTTATGCTGAACTGAACCTATTTGGCGCAGCCGCTAGACACACAGCTACTTTATTTTGTTATTTTTTTTGTGTGTTTTCTCTCTTATGATTTTTTGTCTGAGTGTCTGACTGCTTTCGTGCCAAATAAATTTCTTTTTTTCTTTTAACTGAATTCAAAATTCGGAGTTTCGGGTAGGGATCGAACTCAGACCAAGCTTGTATGGAAGCCAACCACTCCACCGCTAGGTTATCACATACGACGTACATACTCACACCTATAAAAGCTATTGTCTTTAAATATTCTACGCGGCCTGATCCGATTCAGTATTTTTATATGTATATGAATCGCGAAAGGTTAATAACATTTCTAACGTCTATAATCCCCGAAGGGATAAGCAGAGGTGTTCTCCTTTTACAACATTTTGCCTCTTGTATTTAGTCCCATGTAATACACCTATTAGGACACCCCCTATTGCCATTTTTGGGCATAATTATAGTGCCAGGACATGACAACTTAACCAGCCCATTACTGTCCCACTGCTAGGCAAGGGCCTCTTCTCAGAATGAGAAGGGTTTAAACTTTAAGCCGTAGTCCATCACGCTGACCTGGTGCGGGTTGGTCGACTACACACACCATTGAGAACTTTATGGAGCCCTTTCAGGTGTGCAGGTTTCCTCACGATGATTTTTCCTTCACCGTTAACGCAAGTGATAATCAAATGATCCGCATATGAGTTCTAAATGTCACAGGTGCGGGCCGGGATTGAACTCAGACCCTCCTGCATGGAAAGCAAGCGATCAACTCCTAGGCTATCACTGCTATTACTGCCAGGACATGCTTCACCAAAAATACCTTTCATCATTATATTACATTCATTACCTACATCCAAAACTCAACTCTTCAGTATTTCCCGATCATAACTCTCCGTAATCATACGAACAGACACAGCAGTAAACCAATTAGCCGCAAATAGGATTTGAAATGTGGCGCCCTGAACCAAATAGCGGCCGCCGGTAATAAATTCAGGCTCCCTGCAAAATATTAGACAATTCTGGGAACATTAATCTTCGCTACACATGTAGCGTTTTAAGCGAATTCCTCTGCGGATTATATTTAGCTTAGCGCTTGCCAAGTGCTAAGATATGGGAGAGTTTGGTGAGATGTGAAAATAAAGGGTGTTTTTTATCGTTCTGACATATAGTTTGTTTTCGTATGTCGACCTGAAGATGTATGATGTTGAATATAGCCATAAACCAAATAAAAGAAGATACAATAATCAAATATTGGCACTAATCGGGCGATAATTTAGATGTTTTGTAAACTTTTCTCCGCTCTGTCGTCGGCTCCTGTATCGTGGGTGCGTTTGCAACCACAAATCTCACGTGCGCAAACACCGAGAACTGGAACAATTATCTGTAGGTCAATTACTTATGCTAGAACAATAAGCTTATTAGAACATCCAGAAATGATGCTATCATCACACCAATCCTAACGCATAATCATACTTCTTAAACCTTCTTCACAGTTGTACAAAGAATTCATAAATTATACAAGGTTAGTCGGAAAGGGGTACTAAGCCGAAAGGGTGTTAGAGTACCCATAAGAATGGATAACTTTTCTTCTACAACTTTCCCAAAAGTCAATAGTTTAAGAGAAATAGCTGTTAAAAGTTGTCATAAAAATTACGCTAAATTCTATCTATCCTCAGCTATGATCAGCTGCGTTTACATTTTAGGTCATATTTGGCTTCACGGATTACAAGCTCCATTTTTTGAATTCGTAATTAAAGTAGGGATGAAGAAATTTTGAAAAAACTATGATAAAAAATATTTTGCACTGATTTTTTTTGTCGAATTTTGATACTTTTAATACTTCCTTTAAAACAATCATCAGTGATACACTAAGTGGCCCGTGGCTTAGTACCTCTTTTCCGACTAACCTTGTATAAAGAAAAGACATCAGCATAAATATGAAAGACAGCACCAAAAGCTCAAATAAAAAACAAAAAAGGACAGAAACGAATAAGTAAATCCACATCAAAACACTCAAAAGAAACCAACATAAAGTTGGACCAAAAATCGAACATCGTAGTCAAACTTTAACATACCCGGATAAATCCGAAACGGGATGGTCCCAACATGGCGGGGACAACTTCTAAATCATATAAAAATAGTTCTGTAAGAATTGTGACACTTTGTGGACTACTTGAACGGGTATACAGAACGTAGTTCGGAGCTTGGAGACGATAAATCTTTTCAATGTATGACGTCAATGTAAGGTTTGCATAATATTTATATCAGACTTGCTTAAGAACTTGTTTTAGCTAGAAGTTGATTTCGTGATGGTCGTGTTGCTTTTCAGAAGACTACACTTCTAATGTTCAACTAACTCGACTCTGATTATTTTATCGTCATGGACGTGAACGCTGTTAAAGTCAAGCTTGGTATTTGGGATACAGCGGGACAGGAGCGATACAGAACATTGACATCAAGTTTTTACAGAGAAGCTCATGGTGCTTACTATATTAGTTTACGATGTGTCAGAACCAAAGTCCCTAGCAAAACTGAATGAGTGGATCAAGGAACTTCAAGTATACTCCACCAAGAAGAACATAGTCTGCTTAATTATTGTCAATAAGATTGACAAGCATATCAATTTGGGACCCAGTGCATAATATCAGTAAGCACATTGGGTCACCCGCGCGACGGCGCAACGAGTATTCCCAAGGAGGGTTGATGTCAGGCAGGCGGCCGGTCATAAAACAATAAGCCAAAACCTCTCACAACATGGATTTATAAAATACATGTTGTGCCGACCCCACCTTGTGTGGGATAAGGGCAGGGACAAGAAGAAGAGTCGACTCTGATTTTTGTCACTGATCAAATATTGATTCCACTGACCAAACATTAACTTTGCTGATCAATTAATCAGTTCCCTTTTTATTATTATGGAAATAGTTAACAAAATATTCTCCTCGTAAGAAAGTGAAATCTCCGAATGGACTTCAGTTAAGTTATTCACATAACATAACATCACGCCTGTATTCCCCGAAGGGTTGAGCAGAGCACTCTCGTTTTGCCGTTATGTTTAAGTCCCATGTAATAGCGGGCGAACCTATTGCCATCAACCGGGCACAAATCCTAACTCCGGGCTGCTACTGAGGATTTCCACACGGAAAAACGCAACAACGCTGCCTGACCTGGGGATCGAACCCAAGACCTCACAATCAGCAGTCTCGCTTGCCACCACACTAACGAGACACTCCCTTTTATTCTAAAGGAAATACTATAGAAAATATTCTCTTCGTAAGAAAATGAAATCTCCGAATGGATTTCATGGTTATTCATCAGAGTCATAGTAACGTATTGGTTTTATAAGACCAGTTATTTACAACACTAAAGTCTACGATCTCGCAGTTCATTAATTCATTACGTATAAACATTACAGTTAACCCATTTCTCCTATTTGCATCTTACAACTAGCACTTAATAAGACGACCTCATTTACATTTGTCAATACGAATACATTACTTATGCGTTAGATTAATTACTGTTAGGCCGAAAAAGCATTGGCGGTTGCCTCGCTTAGCGCCTAGTGTCTAAACCAGTGATACCCAAAGTGGTCTATATCGGTCCCCGGGGTGGTCACGGCGTACCATGTGTTCTGGTGCGCCGGTGATGTGGGGTGCCCCCCGCGCCTCTCAGGAGGTCAGGAGGTCGTGGGGTGAGGCCCTACAGTGGAGAGGTCCACCAGCAATTGGTGGACCAAGACCTGCCGGGGTTGCGGTGCATGCAATAGCAAATCCCGCGACCCCGGCCTTAGGTCAGAAGGAGGGACGCCGTGGTGGTTTTAGCCAGTAAAAGTCCGGCACCCCCCGGAGATGTAAACACGACAGTGGATCTCATTTAAGCAGGTCATGACTTTAATCTTGACTTTCCATTAATGGAATAACCCACATACACAGATGATTTGTTGCTTAATTTTTACCTGAAAATGTAACAAACAGACCGATGACGATAGTACTGTTGTAAAAAACTTAACGTGTGTTTTTTTATTGTTTTTTCGCTCTACACCTCATTACAGTTAGAAATCATTCAAAAACACATTTGAAGTTGATGAATTTGCAAAAAAACAATATTAACTAAGCAGGGGGCGGTCTACCCAAAACTGCAAAACTTGACAAGTGGGCTGCGAGACAAAAAAGTTTGAGGACCTCTGGTCTAAACGAAAGAAGAAACATAACATAACTTAACATCACGCCTGTACCTATTCCCCGGAGGGTTGACAGAGGTGTATAGTAATACCCTAATTTCGCTGTTATATTTAAATCCCATGTAATACGGGGCAAGCCTGTAAATCTGATTGTCCAGAACTAGTGTCTCAGGTAGTGCGTCTTTTTATACCTTTCGTGCCTACATACCAGCTTAGACCACGTAGCCACCCATTATTGGCTGTGCCAGAATCACGCACTGTGTCGCATGCTAACTCCACACTCGTTCGTGCGCTTACAATGCTAAATGCTCTCCTGACTTCAGCACCGGAGTGCGATTTGTTTGCGACGAGATGGATAGATGTGTGTCGTGAATGTTTAAGTTTTTGTGAGATGATGGATGACAGATAAATGTTATTATTTTATTCCTAAGGTGTTTATGTTTCTTTTTTTATGTTTTTAATACTTTGTTTTGGTGTATTTTTATTATATTTTATAATTGTTTATATTTTATATGTACAACGCATTAGTGTTAACTGTAATGTTGTCCATGTTATATTTGAAATAAATAAAGCCTATTGCCATCTACCGGGCAAAAATCCAAACTCCGAGCTGCTACTGAGGAATTCCACACGGAAAAAACCCAATAACAAGAACCTAAAGAAGAAACGTATGTACGTATTCGTGAACGGCATCACTACGCGCTTGGTGTCTTTGCTACCGAACTGCTGTAAATGGAACTCGCTAAACTAAGCGCCTGCGGTGAGTTGTCACCCTTACAACGTGCAGTCGTCTGCTCTAAGTGCTTCTCAAAATCCAACTTCACCAACATCTGTCGCCTGTCCAACTAAGCTCAATCATCATTCTTCGGATGGTGAAATAATCATCTAACTTCTTCATCATCATTTATCTTAGACACTCAAAGCCTAGCAGCAACTTCACAGGCACCAGCGGATTGGATCTACATGCTGGCTTGGATTGCCGGCGATCTCGGCACAAAAAAGTTTGGGTTTGCTGAATTTTGATATTAGGATGCGGATTGGAGATTAATCTTTGGATAGGGTCGAATCTCCGATTGATTTCAATCTTAGTTAAGGGATATGTTATTAGGTTTGGGTGTTAGCGAAGGGTTGTTGGACATTTTCTCTTTCTAGGGAGAGATCTATGTCCAGACTGCTAGGACTGCTATTAACTATTTCGATCACCAGATTCACCACGGGACTGTTATACACTCGGTTGATGTGATTAGGATTTAATAACGTTAATATGAGAATTATTCGCAAATTCAATAAAAGTATACGATCCTCTAAGATCGACACAGTTGACAGTTCCTTCAATTTTTTTTCTAGCCTCTGTATTATCCCACTGCTGAGCAAAGGCCTCTCCTTTTACCTTCCAAACCTCTCTATTTTGTGTCGTTTCTAACCATGCTAGCTCCGCAAACACGTCTAGATAATTTATTCAAATATATATTCAAATATTTACAAATTTAAAAAAAACTATGAGGTACAGGACCTACTTCCATGAATTATAGGGTACCAAAATACATTCAAGCAGTACACAATAAATCAAGCTCTCGTAACTTATCTCCATAGCTTCACCCCGTCAGGGCCCGTCAACCTTTTAACAAAACACAAACAACCAAAGATTAAAATAGAATAAATTATTAACTCTTGTCTTAACATCGAAAAATTATTATACGGAACAGAGATGTTACTCGGCTGCATTTAATACAGAATAACACGACACAATGCAATTCCAACTTTATAATCAAACTACTAAAGTTTAAAACGTCTGTATTCGAACAATTCATTATCGTCTCCTTAATTGTAACAGCAACAGCGTTTAGTTTCGTTTGTTTTGCGATTTCGTACGTGTTTGTGTGTATAGGAAAATGGAACTTAGTGTTTGATTATTAAAGTTGAATTTAGTTTAAACGAGTTAAGTTGGACGGTAATGCAGTTTTCGGCCGCCCGCTGAGCGCAGTCGAGGCGATCATAACAAATCATCAAGTTGTTACTTAAGGCACAGACACATTGTGTAGAACGTATAAAATATTATTATTATTTATTTCTTCCTTCATTATTTCGTCGTTGTAGACCGTTTATATGTAACTGGGCAGTTATTGGCGAGGCCTGAAGCGTCTCCAGCCAGTGGGACCGAAGTAAAATACTCAACCTAAACTGACGACTACTCTAACATCATGACTACTAGTAAGAACAGCACTACAAGTGGCCCCTAATGGGACTCGGACCTCGGCTTAGAGCGTTGTTGATAGGAGAACTGGGAGGGAGACAACTTAGGGCTGAACTAACGGTGTGACTGCAGAGTCTGAAGAGACGACCGGCTCCGCGGCGGTGGGTGAGCATGGTGGATTATGAAGTATAAAATAAAGTTTTGTAAAGGGTATTGATAAGAACTGTCTTGGTGGCCTGAGGTTACGCAAACGAAGCGCAGGGCTATACTGATATACAGGGTGTAAACGAAGTCATGTAATTCCTTCAAACCTCGTGATGTACTGCTGACATAGATTAACCCAGCACGGGACACTTTTGGATTCGATAAAAAAAGAATTACAAGAAGTAAACATTTTGTGTTCTTAACATGAGGCATTTTAGCGCCCCAAGCGAATACCACGGCTATCGCTCGCTGCGCGGTCATTTAACTCGAGGCGCTAAAATGCCTCACGTTAAGAACACATGTTTACTTGTTGTAATTTTGTTTTTATTGAATCCAAACGTATCCAAGCTTCGTGTGACACTTTCTGTGTGGCGTCTTCCATACATTGTCATAGTAATACGCACGCCAACAGCACGCAATCAACACGCGACGTGAATATCACACCCAGCCACGCTCTCTGTTTGACCAAATCATTAACCTCAGAGATCAGTTATAAATATCTGTCATATATTATGTATAGACAGCTTTTTAGTACTCAATTGTTTTATTATAAACTTTATAATATTTGCACAGTGCACAAGCCTTTAAGCAAACGCTGCACACTACTATACCGCGCCGCTAATGTATCGGTACCCGCTCGGCTTAAATTGTTCGCCGCGTGGGGCGACACAAATAATTTAATAGCTTTACAAAGAACATTATAGGAGACGGTGACGTCATTATGTGAATCTCAAGTTTATTGGTTGATGGTTTGATGCCGGTTTATACGCGAATGGTTTATGTACATCTCTAGTTGAGTCAGCATAAAAATATGTTTGTCTTACTTAATAAATACGCAGTAATAGCTTACGTACATCTCTAGTTGAGTCAGCATATAAATACTCAATTCTCAATCATTTATTGCATTCCACAATGTATATGCTTAGGTGGTAAGTAAACATTTGTTGTAACAATCGTGGACCCTGTCGGGCACAGCAAAAGAAAAATATTAACGAAGAGGACTTATTTATGAATGAAAACTAATATAATGTAAGTAAAAGGACATGTTATGAAATGGGCTTAAAATAATTTTATTTTTGAACAGCTTACATGTGCGGTTTTTCTAATAGGGAAAACTGTCTAGGACGTGCTTACAAAAACATTTTTTTTTAAAAAGCACCATTATTTAATTAAAAAACATTTAAAATCCTGATATTTTTTTTGTTAAAAAACTAATAAACTGACAAAAAACTTAGAAATAAAAATGATATATATCATTTTTGAAAGCATAATATTTATCCTAATATTAAAATAATATTAAACGGCTTAAATTTAAATAAAATTAATGAATTAACTTAATGGTTTGGATGTATGGCATTGATTCCCTTGTCTCAATAGAATAAAATAAAATATTTACTGTACCATATGTACAGTCAGCAAGGTTGTCACTTGTCATTGTCAGTAATGTCATCAATGTCTAATCATGTCAAAGTTGTCGCACAAAATCGCTAGGTATCTATTGTTGTAAAAAGCCAGATCAAATAAAAAAAAAACTCAAAACAATGGTACATAGTCAAAAACACAGGAACCACAGTCACAATAACAGACAACAGTTGAATAAGTTGAATTGAATTTGACTTTTTGACAATGACTGACGTTGACAATGACAATAAATGTCATCCAATAGAAGTGTTACCAGAATTAATAATTATGGGTTAACAACTGTGGGTTGCAACTTTATTTTTTAATTCTAATTATTTAAATAAAAAAAAAACAATAGAAGGGTGCTTTTAAAAAAAATAAAAAATATATACCGATGCTCCATATTTTATGTACTTTCATAAAAAAAATATCTCTTCTCTGTTCACAGCCAAAGCCCAGCTTCCATACAAAAATATAACATGTCCTTTAAGATAACATTTTAGTAATTATTAATTTAATCAAAAAAAAATATTATTCATTTACATTATTACGTCAGTTCTATGGATTTGTCAATCAAATATTCAATATGTTTGTCTTACTTAATAATACGGAGTGACTAAGCCAGTAGCAGTCCGACCGAGGGTCGTAAGGCATCATGACCCCCTCCCAAAATACGTACACGTCAAATTGACAAACCTAAAATAGACAATTTACAAAAACAATGTTTGTGCAATAAATTCTAATCTTACTGTTTAATATGGCAAGCGTGACTGACGGTCGTGAGGCCCTGGGTTCGATTCCCACGTCAGGCAAAATGTTATTGCGTTTATCCATTTGAAACTTCTCAGTAACTGCCCGGAGTCTAGATTTGAACCCGGTTAATGGCAATAGGCTCGCCATATTACATGGGACTTTAACATAACTGGCGAAACGAGTGCAAAAACACCTCTGCTGAACCCTTCGGGGAATACGAGGCGTGATGTTATGTTATGTGGTAGCTAGATGACTAACATCGACCGCATCATATTGTTCCCACTGTTACGTGTAAAAATCTTTACTGACCCGTGGAAAAAGAACCATGACGGCCCCATACACATAGGGATCCTCTCACACATACCAATAAATCTTCTACACCATGGCGCCCATAATTTCATGGTTATGCTTGGCATTAGCGGATTGCAGTAACGTGTGTGCTCCCATCTTATTTATGGCGTTAAGCGTTCATGTTACGATTATGCGTACACAGTAAATAATAACGTAACGTTTAATGTTACGTTTGGAATTTGCTGTGTTTTACGTGTAGATAATGTTTTGAAATGTTTGTATGTTTTTGGAAATTTATACGAGTTGGGCGGCTGAGTGGTTGGTTTTTTGCTTTGTTTGTGTTAGGTTAAGCACGTATCTAGTATTTATACAAGGTTTTTCGCTTCCGGCCGTTGTTCTGTCCATGGTCGGGAGCGAGACTGCGTGGGAAGCCATCGCCTCCTTTTGCGAGGGGGTGATGGCGACCAAGGAGGTAGCGGAGAGGGAGAGGGAGGCCGCTTCTTCTCTCCCTTCTCGCGCTAGACGCACCGGGCGCCGGAGGGCGCGTGACGATCTCCGGCCACCCTAGTGAGTGGCTTGCGGGCGGCGGGTTGGGGAACCCGTCGCCCGACCAGTAACGGGCCCAGGGAGGATGGCGCGTCGTGTCCTGCGCGCGCCTCTCGGAAGGATGTGGGGCAGGGGAGCAACTGCCCCACCACAGTAGAGGTCCACCAGAAGAAGCTGGTGGACCGAGACCTGCCGGGGTCGCGGTGCATGCAACAGCGAATCCCGTGACCCTGGCCTTAGGTCAGCAAGAGGGACACCGTGGTGGTAGTCCATGAGGATATCCCCACGAAAAAAAAAAAAAAAAAAAGGTTACTCGGAAAGGGGGTACTAAGCCGCGGGCCTTAACGCATCACTGATGGTTGTTTCAAAGAAAGTGTAAAAATTTCATAATTCGTTAAAAAAATCCAAGCAAAATGATTTTTTTATTTTAGTTTTTTCAAAAATTAATTATTCATCCCTGCTTTAGTTACGAATCCAGAAAATGAAGCTTCTAATCCGTGACCCCAAATATGACCTAAAATGTAAACACAGCTGATAGCCCACGATAGATAGAATTTAGCGTATTTTTTATGAAATCTTTGAACAGCTATTTCTCTTAAACTAATGACTTTTGGGGAAAGTTGTGGAAAAAAAGTTATCCATTATTATGGGTACTTTAACACCTTTTCGGCTTAGTACCCCCTTTCCGACTAACCTTGTATGGTCTGGAGATGGTAGTTGTGAATCTATTCTTTGTTAATACATGTGAGTTTGGTCATTAAGACAACTACGATACTAGATATAATGCAGAATGTAAACGAAATCGTAATTCCTTCAAACCTCGTGATGTACTGCTGACATAGATTAACCCTGAAAGGGATAGTTTTGCATTCAATAAAAAATAAATTACAAGAAGTAAACATTGTTCTTTGAGGCATTTTAGCGCCCCGAGTTAAATGACCGCGCGGCGAGCGATACCGTGCAATTCGCTCGGGGCGCTCAAATGCCTCATGTTAAGAACACACATGTTTATTACTCGTATTTTTTTATCGCGTCCAAAATTATCCCGTGCAGGGCTAATCTATGTCAGCAGTACATCACGAGGTTTGAATAAATTACATGATTTCGTTTACACCCTGTATATTATTATCCTAGTTTCCAACATGAAGTATACAGGGTTACATCAAATTAACTGGCAAAACTTCTTTGGATTACTAGATATCGTTAATAGAACCCATTATGAAATAAAATACTTAAACTTTAGTTAGTAAGATAACAAATACTAGACTAATAATAGAGTAACAAAGAGTGCGCACCAATGAAATCTAAATAATAAAATAATATTTAGATTTCTATGGCGCGCACGTAGTAGGTAGGTATATTGTTTTCTAATTAACTGAAGTTTAAGTATTTTTTTATTTGAATGTGTTCTATTGATGATAATTCGTAACCCTGTGAAACATCATCATCATCTCCTTGCCCTTATCCCAAACTAGGTGGGATCGGCACAACATTATTTCATAAATCCATGTTGTTAGAAGTTTTGGCCGGCCGCCTGCCTGACATCAACCCTCCTTGGGAATACTCGTCGCACCGTCGCGCTGGTGACCCAATGTACTTGCTGATATTATGCACTGGGTCCCAAAATGGTATGCTTGTCAATCTTATTGCCGATAACTAAGCAGACTATGATCTTCTTGGTGGAGTATACTTGAAGTTCCTCGATCCACTCATTCCGTGGTCACTGAAGTTTAAGTATTTTTTTATTTGAATAATTACGTTCTATTAATGATACCTAGTTCCCCTTGAAGTTTCGCCGGTTAATGTGAAGTAACCCTGTATAAAAATAAAAATATTGTTTTTTTTGTGAAGTAACCCTGTATAAAAATAAAAATATTGTTTTTTTTTTGTTGAATATTCAACTTTACATTGGCCGATAGTTTAGAAAGAGTCTTAATTGATAGGTAGACACAAGGGAGTGCACGCATTTGTCAATTAATATCCCGTTAGGAAAAAACTTCTTGCTCATTACCCTTGTAATGTATCGGTAATGACACTCACGGGAATATTATTCGAACTTCGCCTCGCTGATTAACCAAAATAATATATATTTCTACACAATCATATAATATAGTAAGTATATGCCCTGTTGGACTAGTGGTGGCAAGCGCGACTGCTGATCATGAGGTCCTGGGTTCGATCCCCAGGTCAGGCAAAGTGTAATTGGGTTTTTCCGTGTGGAATTGTTCAGTAGCAGCTCGAAGTTTGGATTTGTACTCGGTTGATGGCAATAGTCTCGCCCCCTATTACATAGAACTTAAACATATAGGCGAAATGAGAGTATTACTATACACTTCTGCCTAACCCTTCGGGGCGTGGTGGCGTGGTGTTGTGTTGTGATATGTTATACAGGGTGTCCCTGGAAGTATGGATCAAATCGAATAGGGGCGTGGGCAAGATCACTTCCAAACTTTTTAACCCTGAGAATGTTGGTGCAATTTTGTAACTTTTTCCCATAAAAATCGCTCGAAAATTGAGTATAACTTTTGCCAGACCGAAGACTTTGCAGTAACTGTCTTTTTATTATTAAACACATGTTTTCTAGCTACGTATAGGTATTACCAAAAGAAAGGCCCACTCTTCTACAACGTTCTAAAAAAAATAGCCCTGATAGTTTTTTTTATGATTTTTTTTCATTGAGCACTATGCGAAGTGATGAAAAAAAACAAAAATTGTTCATAACTTTTGAACCGTAAAAAATTGTACCAACATTCTCGGGATATAAAAGTTTGGAAATGACCTTGTCTACACTCCTATTCGATTTGATCCATACTTCCAGGGACACCCTGTATATAATATTTACTATTAAACCGCCGGTCCCAAGTGTCATACGAATACCTATGACAGTCGTTACGGGTAGTCAGTAGCCCTAAAGTTTGACAATCGGTCTAACCTTAGGATATCGGCTTTGCCCAGTAACTAAGTTGCAGAGGTGTAATGGCAGTCGTTCTGTGTATAAAGTACTGGTATTCAGCTACATCTGGTTAGACTGAAAGGAGAATCTAGCATAGTTGGGAAAAGGTTAGAAAATTCAATTGACAATTCCGTTTTCATTTTTAGTATTTTTTTCAAATTACGTTTCTGGGTACTTGTAAATAAAGGTCACGAGTTCGTGACATCAAACAGCGCCTGTGCCCGACAACACGTAAAACAATAATCAACGAAAACCAAAAGGTCCTATAATTATCAAACAACAAACGAAAGTACCCATTATCCCGTACTAATCCCCTCATCCCTAATGAGGGAAAAATAATTTAATTACCACGTTTTCACTCGCAAACGCGAGAGCTACTCGAAAACGTGAAGAGATTTCGAGTTCCGTACGAAAAAGCAATTTCAATAATGAACCTCAAGGACGTCAACACCCACTTTGAGATGACCTATCTATTATTATTCTGTGTTCGGATTTCGGGCTCAAGTTATACTAGTTGTCTGCTCATAGTTCACGTCCACTTTAAAATGACCTATCTGCTGTTATTCTGTGTTCGGTTTTGAAGGTCAAATTATGCTAGTTTTTCAGCTTATGTTTCGTGCTTTGTAAGTGCTAAGATTTTTCATGTTGGCAATCTGTTAAATGCGTTGAAGTGGCCTTTGTTGGGTGTTTACGTAATTTATTTTGGGAACGATTTCTTGGACAGGTGTCGTGCTCTTGTGTTGGGCTGTTCAAAATCCTATTGTTGTCGTTAAAAGCTTTTAATGATAAAGACAGACTTAGATAGAAAGGAAATCGCTTAAATTGTTTGTTATCGCTTTTTTTTCTGGGTATGTAGGCTTTGTTGACTTTCCTCTCTGTTTATATTTTATAATTTCTGGTTTGTACACCTGCCTACCGAGCACTATATTGTTCATATAATACGCACATAAATCCGAAAAGTCAAAGGTGCGTGCCTTGTGTTCGAACTCGAGACCTGACTTATCGGTCCGACGGTCACACCACTAGGCTATCACTGGTGTTCTAGTCCAAATGAACATTTATCTTATACTAGCTGCCCGGACAGACTTCGTTCTGTCAAAAATAATTGGCCTGTAGTGGGAAAAGAAAAGTTGTTTTTACCATTTTCCACGCAATTTTTATGTTTTTTCTGTCCATAAGAACCTTTTGTGCCTTAAGGAATATATTTAAAAAAAATAGCCGAACTGGTCGAGCCGTTCTCAAGTTTTGCGCTTAGCAACACATTTGGCGATTCATTTTTATTTATATAAATCAGTGTGTGTATTCTATCGCCACACATCTAACTATTGTGTGGCGATAGAACTAACACAATAGCAATTTATAATGCACACTTTTGTACTGTAGCGATTTAGATGAAGAGTGGGGCGCCTCTTTGTAGATTGAACTAGCTGTACACTTCGGTGGCAGGAGGTAAATTCTGTCTGTATCAGCCCTGAAATGTTGTTTTGCGAGTATCTGGACACACCCTTATACCACAAATATCGATGGATATTCAACAGCGGTGATAGCCTAGTGGTTTAAGGCTTGCCTACCATGTAGGAGGGTCTGAGTTCGATCCCAGCCCATACCCCTGACTTTTCGAATGCGCGGATAAGAATTTGATTATCACTTGCGTTAACGGTGAAGGTAAAACATCGTGAGGAACCCTGCACACCTGATAGGGCTCCATAAAGTTCTTGATGGTGTCTGTAGTTTGCCAACCAGCAACAGACCAGCGTGGTGGACTAAGTCCTAAACCCTGCTCATTCTGAGAAGAGGGCCGTGCCCAGCAGTGGGACAGTAACCGGCTGATTATGTTATGTAAGCGTAGGTGGTTTGATCATTAACAACAATATTAGAAAAAAGGATTTTTTAAGTTTATATATAGTTTCAGTGGAATCGCTGGTAGAGGACGTCCTAGAAGGACATACTTACATCAATGTTATTGGTGATGTTCTTCACAAAGGACAGGTGCGTAGTACTCTCAACCGGCGCGGCGGCGTGCGCGTATGACACAATGTATGAATGTGGACGAAGCTAAAGGAGTATGTAAGGATCGTAGCAAGCGGCGTTTTATAGTGTCTAACTACCCCGATCGGAAAAAGGCGTGAGGTTATGCATTTATGTAATTGACGACAAAATTTTGACGACACGTTTGGTGCAGTGGCTGAGCGAGCGGCTTCTGCGCTACGGGTTGTGGGTTCGACTCCCGCACGGAACAAATATTTGTATGGCCTACAGATAGTTGTTCCGGGTCTGGATGTTTGTGCATGTGAATATTTGTGTCTGTAAACGCACCCACGATACAGGAGAAATCCTAGTGTGGGGGTAATGTTTTTTTATAAAAAAAAAAATGTTGGTGAACACCAACCCTAAGTACTCTAACCACTAGTTCATAATTAAAAAGCTTTTCTAATCGACTTGGAGTGCATCTTCAGAATTAGAAGGTGCAGCGCGACGATTTTCCAATTAAGCTGTAACCGATACAATTATATTTTGAATACAAATGAAATTACACCTTAAAATTGAGTTAGATAAGGCTCAAAATTGCGGCTTACGTTTTGTGTTACATAGGGTATCGAGTCACTAGAAGAGACATTTTTATGGACATTGAATGGAAATTAAAACCAATGATTTTAAAATAAGTGTCATTGTTGTTTTGCACGATAAAATCCACTTTCTTTAATCTAAGATTCCCACAGCGTGTTTTTATTGCAAAGCCAATATACAGGGTGTAAACGAAATCATGTAATTTCTTTAAACCTCGTGATGTACTGCTGACATAGATTAACCGTGCAAGGGATACTTTTGGATACAATAAAAAAAATTACAAGAAGTAAACATGTGTTCTTAACGTGAGGTATTTTAGCGCCCCGAGTTAAATGACCGCGCGGCGAGCGATAGCCGCGCAATTTGCTCAGGGCGCTAAAATACCTCACGTTAAAAACACATGTTTACTTCTTGTAATTTTATTTTTATTGAATCCAAAAGTATCCCGTGCAGTGTTAATCTATATCATCAGTGCATCACGAGGTTTGAAGGAATTATATGATTTAATTTACACCCTGTATAGCAAAAACATAAATAGCCCATTACTGCCCCACAGCTGGGCATGGACCTCTTCTCATAATAAGAAGGGTTTACAGCCAAACCCATTCTCAATGTGAGAAGAGGCCTAAACTTTGGCCGAAATAGTGGAAGTACTTAAAGGCTTTGTCAAACAGAACGCGTTATTATCGCGAGTCAGGGCGCTAACCTAACGCGACGCTATGACGCCGAGCTGTGTTGTACTGCGATGGTGATGTACCGCCAAACAGAGCAAAGGCGCTGCGTAATGCTAGCGCTGGCGCTCTGTTTGGCGGTACATCACCATCGCAGTACAACACAGCTCGGCGTCATAGCGTCGCGTTAGGTTAGCGCCCTGACACGCGATAATAACGCGTTCTGTTTGACAAAGCCTTAACATACATATCATCTCGCCTGTATTCCCCAAAGGGTTGGGCGGAGGTGTACAGTAACACCCTCATTTCACCGTTAAGTTTGAGTCCCATGTCATAGAGGGCGAGCCTATTGCCATCAACCGGGCATAAATCCACACTCCGGGCTGCTACACTAAACACTTTGCCTGACCTGGGGATCGAACTCGGGTACTCACGATCAGCAGTCGCGCTTGCCACCATTAGACCAACGAGGCAGTTGGAAATACTTTCCGAACGTACTCATGTACAAGGAACTCCACTACCAAGGATCTTTGCCGATTCCAGTTCTCTCTACATCCACACTAGTGCTCCAAGTTACTTTTCACGCGAACCAATTAGGGGAAGAATTGATGGCCAATAAACGATGGAGTGTTCCGAACAGCACGACGAAACGGGAAACAATTTCCACCAATTTCCATTTCCATCCCGCGTTTGGGAACAAAAAGTTAGGTGGGTTTATTTTGAACAAAAACGGATCCCTAATAGAATAGTGGACGTATAAAAACGTCATGTGTTTTAATTGGCATTTTTCTGTGAAGTTTTTAGTCGACGCTAGTTAACATAACATCACGCGGTGTATTCCCCGAAAGGTTCGGCAGAGGTGTTTATAGTACATCCTCGTTTCGCCAGTTATGTTTAAGTCCCATGTAATAAGGAGCGACCCTATTGCCATTAACTGGGCACAAACTCCAGACTCCGGGCTGCTACTGAGAAATTCATAATGGAAAAACTGAATAACATATTGCCCGACCTGGGGATCGAACCCAGGATCCCATGCTCAGCAGTCGCGCTTGCGATCACTAAACCAACAAGGCAATCAATGCTAGTTATTTAGCGTTAATGACTCTGATCAACTAATAATGTCTAAAAATTAGAAAATATCTCATTAAGCATCAAGACAGTTGCACCCTTTCTCTTTTCCTCTCTATTCTTAACCCTATTTCTTTTCAAAGTCTTCTGAGTTATGTACCGATCGATGCTAGTATTTTTTGATACACATTGAAATAATTTGTTGAGTAATAAAATTTTTAGGTACTTACAAAAGCCGAAACAATAAAAACATTTTTTAACTTTATACATTACTAGCTATTGACCGCGGTTTCACCCGCATCACAGAAAAACTACTTGTTGTACCCGGATAAAAGTATCCTATGTGTTAAACCAGGACATAGTCTATATGTGTGCCAAATTTTATCCAAATTTGTTCAGCCGTTTATGCGTGATTGAGTAACAAGCATCCATACATACAAACTTTCGCGTTTATAAATATTAGTAAGGATAAGGAAGTAAGGATTTACATATTTTATTAAATAAAATAAACATTGTAAAATAAGATTTTGTCTATAATAGGTAGATGAGTACATCATTTTGTGGGATTATCCTGCGCTGTTCCCTTTTCACCCCCTCTAACCCTCACCTGACAATGCCTTCCCAAAATCAAAGCAAACACTAAAAAACACTCAAGATCAACGCAGCATACAAAGTGCCTACCTGCACATATTTCAACCCCGTCGGGGACGAAACTCGTTACGTCTCAGTTAAATCAAGGCAACCCCGCCAAATTCAGGAGGTCATAAATTGACACAATTGTTCCCTGCGGCTTGGCTTCGCAAGTTATTAGCATAAATACCCGCTTACTAAGCTAAACGGGACATGACGCCAAGTGATGACTCCCTCCGTCTTGTGAGGAAAATATTGTTTAACTTGGGAAGTTGAAGAGATATTTGGACTGGTTCGGGGAGAATTGAATGTGTAAAATGTTCGTTTTGGGGATTATTAAACGGTTATAAAAAAAACCGCTCACTCGCGAGTCATATACGCGCACACAGGGTTCCACACCAACGAATTAAGTATTTATTTTTATCTATAGAGTAGGCGACAGCATCGCTACTAACGCGCGTTAGTCGGATTTGCAACGCGCTACAGAAGCGATGCCAACGCGCTACTAACGCGCTACAGCATCGTAACTGTATCGATGCAAACGTGCGACCGTGTCGGACTACATCGGGGAGAGTACGGAGGGAGGGTGGCGCATGAGTGGAGAACCGAGCTTTGTGCCGTTACTGAATCGCGTTTGCATCGCGACTGAGAATCGTGGTGTGGGCGAGGACAAACAGCTAGCGACCGCATCGCGACTGTATCGATGCGAACGCGCGACAGCATCGCTACTGCATCGCTACAAAAAGTCGCCGTGGGCGAGTGGCCTAAGCTAAGCCAAATTTAAAAGTGATCTGTATTACTATTTTTAAAATACAGCCGATACAAAAATAGTTCATCAAAAGTAGAAATGCTGAAATATAAATTTTTTTAGAGAACTCTTGTATAGAGACAGAGACCCCATTGTGATTTAGTTTTCTGATGATATTCGAAATATACCACAAATCTGCCTTACCTCTCTGCATTCGTAGTTGGTAAAAGTTGAAAATTATCATAGTTTGAAGTTTGCAACGTAGGAAAAAGTTTCAATTCTAGTGCACTTTCTGTAACAAGCTAGGAATTTTTCATCTACCGAGAAAATTGCATCTCATTACGTAGCTCCCGAGAGTATTACCTACCAAATTTTTCATTCTTTCATTTCTTGCGTCGATTTTGACTCATTTTAACTACTTTTATTTTTCATACTTTGATGTATAATAATGATATATCGTACAGTCATTGTTGAACTATAGTCCGGTCATTTGAATCTTCTTTACATAGTATAAAACAAAGTCGCTCCCGCTGTCTGTCTGTCCCTATGTATGCTTAGATCTTTAAAACTACGCAACGGATTTTGATGCGGGTTTTTTTAATAAATAGAGTGATTCAAGAGGAAGGTTTATATGCCCCAAATTAGTATCTACATTGCACCCGTGCGAAGCCAGGGCGGGTCGCTAGTACTGTATAAAACGTTAACAAACCTATGATAGTTAAGCATACAGAGCCATTTAGAGAAACACATTTTTATACAATAGAAGAAAAGTAAAATGTATGTGTCGTGATCAAAGCTGTGTTTACGTGTTATACTAAATTTTAATGGCCGGACTATAGGGTGTACAGTACATGTCGAGACACTTCTGCCCTTCAGAATAAAGGCTTTACGTGAAGTGAATCAGCACATAGAAACTATAGTTTAGTCTTGTATTATATATATACCTATATGTAAGTATTATGTCTATGTATGGTGAGTAGTATATATTTTGCAGCAGTACACCATGGACTACCCCCTCTATCTTATTCATTGACTTCCTGTTCATCCAAAGGTTGTCTGGTAGATATCGCTATCAGCGATAAGACCGCCATTGTACCCTTTAATGTTTGTTATTGTATAAGAGCTGTGTTACAATTTTGGTGTACAATAAAGTATATTCTATTCTATTCTATTCTATTCTACATTAACAAACATAGAAGATAAAAATATCTGTGTATGCACCACTCGCCCCGCAACATTCACCCCAGATTACCTAAGTGTACTCTCTCGCCCCCAATTGTGAATAGATTAAAAGTACAGTCAGAAACATTACGCTTTTGAAAGTTATGATTAATATTTTGGTCTGAAAACCTCGCTGAATCTTTGTCTATATTAAAAACTAGCTGTGTCCTCACGGCTCCGCCCGTAGCCTTTGTTATTCAGTGATAATGTAGCTTTCTAACGGCAAAATATTTTTTGAAATCGGCCAGTAGCTTTTAAGTTTATTCGTTACATACAAAAATACAAATCTTTCCTCTTTATAATATTATAGTATAGATAAAATAGAACGATAAAGAATTAAAAAAGATGCTTTAGAATTAAAAAAAAAATAATTTGGAATCTAAACAGGTACAGTCACGTGCAATAATATGTATACACATAGCGAAATAAAAAAAGCGATTTCTTTCTAAAATATCTATTAGAAATATGTAGTATTCATTAGTATTATGTTCTACAAATACATAGGTATCATGGTTTCGAATATTTCTTAATTACAAACTATTTTCTAAAAGTAATTCGCTTTTTAAGTTCGCTATGTGTATACATATTATTACACGTGACTGGACACGGATCTTTTCAATGTTTGATTGATATTCAAAATTATTTATACAATCAGTGAATTCAGCATAATGAAAATAATTTCAATATAAACTGCCTCGTTGGTCTAGTGGTGGCAAGCGCGACTGCTGATCGTGAGGTCCTGGGTTCCATCCCCAGTAGCAGCCCAGAGTTTGGATTTGAGCCCGTTTGATGACAATAGGTTCGCCCTTATTACATGGGACTTAAACATAACGGCGAAATGAGGGTGTTACTATACACCTCTGCCCAACCCTTCGGGGAATACAAGCGTGATGTTATGTTATGTGTGTAATTTCAATATAAACAAAACAGTGATTATTTTGTCATAAGAAAAGAAAAGATTTTACTTTACAAAATATTTTCATCAAAATCATAGCAGATTTTTACACTTGTACGAAAAATCCCATAAAACTCGTATGTAAAAAGGCAAAAGTAATTCATATTAGGGTGGCGTACGTTTTATTCCAGCGTCCGGCTCGCGGCGGAATCCGGAATATATCCGGTAAGCCGGCCCCTGATTACTCAGCGATATTTAAAGCTGATTTGATCGCTTAAGCGGATCCATTGCGGGGCGGCCATTGTCTCGTCAGCGTCTGGCAAAGTCTTCAGTATGGGTGTATTAAATGTTTAAGGAGAAGTCGTAAAGGTAAGTTTTGAAGGTACAGTTGATAAGGAAAGAAAATGTAGTTTGAATATAAAGAAACTTAATAAGATTCGATTTACCGAGCGTCATTAGTTGAAATTAAAACTCTTCCATCTTTACTAATAATGAAACGAAGCAAAGACCCCATAGCGTTGCATAGTAGACCCTCTTATACCTTAAAAGCTATCTATCTATACTAATATTATAAAGAGGAAAGATTTGTATTTTTGTATGTAACGAATAAACTTAAAAACTACTGGACCGATTTCAAAAATTCTTTTGCCGTTAGAAAGCTACATTATCACTGAGTAACATAGGCTACGGGCGGAGCCGTGAGGACACAGCTAGTCACACATAAAATTAGCTTACGAATCTATTTATATGCCCAGTTTGGTAATAAAAAATGCTACCATTTGTAAGCAAAACGATTCGTTTTTGGCTATAAGAACCGGGCATCAGAGGACATCTCTTATCAGCGAATTGTTCACTCCTATTTAATATCGAATAAACATTGATATTTTATACAAAAAGAAGTAGATCTATATGTCACTGACGCTGACGTGCTAAAAGTGACGATTCAATACGCCAATTAGCAGGTCTTGCTGATAGCTATCTCTTTCACTCTCGTACCTTTTCCGTATCTTAGTCTTACTTATTAGAGATACTAGTGAAAATAATGCAGTATCGAATTTTAAACGCCATACCTACTCTATAAACGTAACATCCATCAGTAAGATGTAGGTATGCATACTATAGTATACAGAATGTTAAAAAAACTAACTCTAAGAATTATATGGGGTTATTCGGTATTAAAAATTGAACAAATATCTTGGAACAACTTTTCGAAATTCGCGTGTCTTTTTTATTACTTGCCCTACAAATAGAATATAAAAATTTAACAACCTGTATAATGTCATTGGGAGTATCTAAGTAGTTTTATTTGTTTAATCTTATGTGTGCAGTGATGCATAGCTTCGCCCTTGCCTGATATTATTTCTAAGGACATTCACACGAAAAAATATGGAAAACTATTTTACTGAAGAGAAGACGTCATAAAATAAAAACATATAGTTCAAAAAACTAAAAAACATGCTTTTACCATGCACTAAAAATGATAACTGAAGAGTTCCACTATCCACCTCCTGGCTTCATCATCAAATCAGCTCCAAGATACCAAATTATAGTATTGTCATCCGAACTAGATATACATACAAAGTTTCATTTCGATACGACAATTAGAAGTAGGTTAAAATTGACTTCCAAGATTTGATTACATTGTTAGTTAGTTATAAGTGAAGCTAATATAACATAACATCACACCTGTATTCCCCGAAGGGTTGAGCAGAGGTGTAACACCCACATTTCGACGTTATGTTTAAGTCCCATGTAATAAGGAGCGAGCCTATTGCCATCAACCGGGCACAAATCCAAACTCCGGGCTACTACTAAGGAATTCCACACGGAAAAACCCAATAACACTTTGCCCGTCCTGGGGATAGAACCCAGGACCTCACGATCAGCAGTCGCGCTTGCCACCACTTGATCAACGAGGCAGTAATGCTAATATAAAGCGTGTAAAAATTGCTTTTAAATGTATGCCTTTGTGCAATATGCTACATTATATAATGTGTCCCTGGATAATGTGCACAAATGAAAATGGGTGAAACAAGACCACAATTTATCGACAAAAAAATAGAAAAAAATCACATAAGTTTTTTATTTTTGTAAAAATAGTATTCAAAATATATCAAAAATATAAAATTTTCTTCAAAGAACCGCGATTTTTTAACTTGATGACTGGTTGTTGAGAGTTGCTTTTATTTTCTATGCAAGTGTAACTCTTTGCCATCATTATTATTTTCATTTAAACGAAAAACATGCAATGAATAAAAGTTATTCATTTTATTAATAAAAAACGAAAACTTCGAAATACATTTTTTCATTTTTTTTGTCGATAAATTGTGTATAGTTTCACCCATTTTCATTTGTGCACATAATCCAGGGACACACTCTATAAAGCGTGTAATAATTGGTTTATAATGTATGTCTTTGTGTAATATGCTACGTTATACAATACCATACATTGACACAGTGAACAAATCATACCACCTTCAACGTAATGCCCTCAAACCTACATACGTATGCCTACCTCCGGTACTCTTTCCGTACCGTCATCACAGCTCCGCTCATTTCCTGCGCCTATCTCTCCTGCCACCTGCTCGTCTACACGCAAAACACCCATATTTTCCTATCAATACCTCTTTCTTGACTACGCACAAAATGGAAACTCAACCTTAACACTTATATGGAAGGTTGAAATTCTAATGGGAGGTACGACGAACCATGAAAATTTATGGTATTAGTTACATATGAAGCGGAATGAGTTTTTGCATGTAGAAGTATAGTTTGGTGTGTTCTCATTAGCCAGGAAGACGTAAATTCACGTTTATTGTTATTTATTTGCACTAAATTTTCTTCCTAACCGTGCTTGCTCCAAAATTTCGTGGCCCTGCGTAACGGTCCTAAGCTCGTTAAAAACGAACCCTTACAATTCATCCGACCAAATTATGGCCATCCGGCCATAGCAGTGAACGTCGGACTGCCAAGTTATAGGTCTCGAATTCAAACCCAAGACACGCACCTCTGACTTTTCGGATTCATGTGCGTATTCTATAATTATCACTTGCTTAAAAGAACGGTGGAGGAAAACATTCTGAGGAAACCGGCTTGCCTGAGAGATATTTCTCGACGACATGTGAAGCCAAGTCAGAGGCCCATGGGCGGCGTAAACTCTGACACCAGGTTAGTCACTAACCACACGAAAAGAAGAAGATGGCCATTTTTCCTGACTTTATGCGGACCCACGGAATAATAGAAACTTCTTTCTCTATTCGTGTGCGGACCTATAGTCATCTTACTTTACCAACCCTGGCTTAAAAGAGCCTTCACGAGTGACGATACTAACGTACCTACGTCCGGAGCACCCTGGGCAGTCAGCCCCGCTACCAACCTTGCTGACTAGCTAATCTTTTCATCACAGCATAAGCTATTCTGTACAGGGTGTAAAAATACCCTTAACGAAGCCGAAGTCTGCGCATGCAGTAGTTAAAACTAAGTAACATACAGCAAAAATAATTGCTGAGAAAATACTTTTAATTTTTGGTATTAAAAAACAGCTTGTAATTGTAGCGCGCAATAGAAGCGCGCGCGCAGCAGACTGTGCTTACATTTAAACAATGTTTGTATAGTTGAATGTTTAGTAATAACATTTAAACTTCATTTTCGTGAAAAACGTACAAAAATATAGTGAGTTTGACCTTCAATATCTCCATAACCAGTCGGTTCCCAAGTATGGCCTAATAACAAAAAATCTTCGTAATGATGGGAAGAATACGTGGCTCTCGGTTTCGTTAAGGGTATTTTTACACCCGATACAGCTCGTGCCGACACAAGAGAAGAAGTACCAACAGCATTTTTTTTTATCTTTGGAAAATCCTCATGGATGTCCCTCGACCGGGGAAGGCGAGGGGATCTGTAGGACTCTTACCGGTTAAAAACCAACGGTGTCCCTCCTTCTGACCTAAGGCCGGGGTCACGGGATTCGCTATTGCATGCACGCCAACCCCGGAAGTACCAAACCTTAAGAAACACGATTTTCACAGAATAAGGTTACGTTACTGTCCACCCATCCGATACAACCTTCTAATTCTCCCCTCACCATTACACCTAACTACCGAAGTCTATTTACAAACACTAAACACAACTGGCACTAATTATAAACGGCCGAGACATAACAGATGACGTCATTACACGTAATAAATCGTCAAACAGCGCAGTGCACACTGCATAGCGTCATAATCGACTGGCCGCGTGACACCGGATACTGCGTAGGGATGGGAAGATAGTACTGCCTAGCACTAAATGTACAGAATAAGTTTAAAATTAGTAATTCTACAATAACGTGCTACTAGTATAAACTGCCTGGTTGGTCTAGTGGTGGCAAGAGCGACTGCTGATCGTGAGGTCCTGGGTTCGATCCCCAGGTCGGGCAGAGTGTTATTGGGTTTTTCCGTGTGGAATTCCTCAGTAGCAGCCAAGAGTTTGGATCTGTGCCCGATTGATGGCAATAGGCTGGCCCCCTATTACATGGGACCCTTCTGGGAATACAGGCGTGATGTTATGTTAGTATAAATTATGTCGAGGAGCTCCTGTCTAATTACCTACAGTGCGGATCATACGATTTTTGAGGTTAAGCTGCGCTTGCTGCGGTCAGTACATGGATGGGTGACCGTTCGTTACACAGACCCCTCCGTGCCTCGGAGAGCACGTTAAACAGTCGATCTCGGGTGTCATACGAATACCTACGACAGCCGTTACGGGAAGTAAGACCGAAAAGTCTAAGTTACTCGTATTACTAGGCCGGTAATACTTTTCTTTCTCTTTCTTTTAAAAAAACGTTGCCCCACACTAGGATTTCTCCTGTATCGTGGGTGCGTTTACAAACACAAATCTTCACACGCACAAACATCCAGACCCGGAACAACTATCTGTAGGCCATACAAATATTTATTCCGTGCGGGAATCGAACCCACGACCCGTAACGCAGAAGCCGATCGCTCAGCCACTGCACCAAACGTGTCGTCGTTTTTAGTGGTTAGTTTAGTTTAGTGACGTCACTAGCGTAAAGTGAATACATCACAAAGTAGAGTGATGCTGTTATCGATCTGAAGTGTTGAACATTAAAATAATGGTCGCGTTTCGTCCACGTCCGCGGGAATTGTCGACTTGCCCGCACTAAAGTTACTAGAGGTATTCAACATTTTCTGACAACTATGTTAACTGCATACGTCATCATCACAATCAGCTCATTACTGTCCCACTGCTGGGCACGGGCCTCTTCTCAGAATGAAAAGGACTTAGGCTTTAATCCACCACGCTAGCCTGGTGTGGGTTGGCAGACTGCACACACCATCGAGAACTTTATGGGGTCCTCTCAGGTGTACAGGTTTCCTCACGATGTTTTTCCTTCACCGTTAACGCAAGTGATAAGTAATCAAATGATGATCTGCACATGAATTCGTAAAGTCAAAGGTACGGGCTGGGGTCGAACTTAGACCCTCCAGCATGGAAGGCAACCGTTCAACCGCTAAGCTATCACTGCTACTACATACATTCTACCGTTATTTACCTATAATTTAAATGGCCGGACTATAAATCTAATATTTGTTAAATTTCATTCTATTGATATTGCAGTATTCGTATTTTAGTTCAACTGGTTCGTTGGTCTAGTGGTGGTAAGAGCGACTTCTGATCGTAAGGTCCTGGGTTCGACCCCCAGGTCTGGAAAAGTGTTATTGGGTTTTTCCGTCTCGAATTCCTCAGTAGCAGCCCGAAGGTTCGCCCCCTATTTCATTGGACTTAAACATAACGGTGTTACTATACACCTCTGCCCAACCCTTTGGGAAATATAGGCGTGATGTTAAGTTATATTATGATATTTCAGTTAGTGCTACTGCCGATCCATCAGATCTCACATCTTAATCTTCTTTTGCGATAAGAAACTCCACTATAGATTAAGATGATGAAGTTATAAGCAGTCTATTGTTAGTACTAAATATTCCAAACAATGTTATTAAACTGTAAACTCCTTCAGCCGGTAGTATTATACTAAGTTTGTGCCTGAAACGTCTCACTTCAAACTGTAATACTTAAGATGCACCAAACGTTGCGAGCCCCTGTCTTAAGAGTTTTGTATGCAGCGCAGTAACAGCCGACATTACGTGGAGAACTAACTTAATTCTTCTTACACTTTCTTATTTGATTAAGACTAATACGAGTATGACCCCACAGTAAGAAGCTATTTTTAACCGACTTCCAAAAAAGGAGGAGGTTCTCAATTCATCTGTATGTTTTTTTTTTTTTTTATGTTTGTTACCTCATGACTCCGCCATTTATAAACCGATTTAGATTTTTTTTTTATTTGAAAGGATATACTTCCAGATTGGTTCCATTTAAATTTGGTGAAGATCTGATTAAGAACTTCGGAGATAGACAATAGAACTCCTCAATGACGAACAGTACGCATAATGTGATGATGTGATTGTGTTACGAGCAGCGTCTTTAGTAGGTCCAACCATATTTTATAATAAAGGCCACTAAAACGAAAAAAATAAAAAACATTTTAACAAAACTAAAACCGACTTCAAAAAAACGATGAAAAGAATAAAATAATTACCATATTATAAAATTAACAGTTTCAGAAGTCGGTGCCTTCAATTTGGTTCAGCGTGGATTAGCACCGACTTCCAAAACTGTTAATTTTATAATATGGTAATTATTTTATTCTTTTCATCGTTTTTTTGAAGTCGGTTTTATTTTTGTTATGGTAAAAAAACTTCGAAGTTAAACGGTTTTATCGGTTTTATCTTTTTGACAGCCTCGTTGGTCTAGTGGTCGCAAGCGTGACTGCTGAGCATAGGGTCCTGGGTTCGATCCCCAGGTCGGGCAAAGTGATATTGGGTTTTTCCATTCCATTTCTCAGTAGCAGCCCGGAGTCTGGATTTGTGCCTGGTTAATGGCAATAGGCTCGCCGCCTATTACATGGGACGTAAAGATAACTGGCGAAACGAGGGTGTTACTAAAACACCTCTGCCTAACCCTTCGGGGAATACAAGGCGTGATGTTATATTATGTACCCGTAGTAGTACCCCTGTAGCGTAAAGTTTTGAGAATTGAAGGTTGAAATTATTATAATGTTGTATTGTCATGGGAATTGAATTTGTGTGCGAAGTTTCAGGAGAATCGGTTAAGCAGAACTAGTTGAAAAATCTGTCGCAAGATTTTGGAACAAACAATCAAATATATGAAGTAAAGCTAATTAAAACATAACATCACGCCTGTATTCCCCGAAGGGTTGGGCAGAGATGTATAGTAAAACCCTCATTTCGCCGTTATTTTTAAGTCCAATGTGATAGGGAGCGAGCCTATTGCCATCCACTGGACACAAATCCAAACTCCGGGCCGCTACTGAAGAATTACACACGGAAAAATCCACTAACACCTTGCCTACTTAGCTAATTAAAACATTTTAATAATAATAAAAACAGAATAAAAATATTACTTATCATTCGTTCCATACGTCATAATTCCGCCATGTTTGTGTACACGTCACAGGAGGTGACGTGACGTCATTACTCAACGAGCCACCATTGCACAGACACGCACAATCCAAAGCGGAATGTTAGCCATATTACATTTTCTGATTATCACTTTTCAAAATTGGAACTTCATACCAACAAATGTCAGAATATTACGTCATTATGGGATATTCGTCTGCTGTATGTTATCGATAGCTGGTAACGCTGGACAATGTTGACATAGGAGGGTAATCGTCAATATGAATCAACGTACCCGAAGTTATAAAAACACTGGTCATTCGACGGATCAGGGGATTCCATGTCGAACAGCCGAAGAAGTCTGACATTTTATATTTGGTTTACTTGTCCTCATTTTCTGATCCTGTGTTAATTATTATATTGTGAACTAGCTTCTGTAATTAATCACTAACCTAATTAAAAGTACTCTCAGTGGTGGACAGTCTATGTTAATTTCATTTACGTTATTTACCATGCTCCCAATACTGACATACTGATATTAGCTATAACTGTAATGATAGATTCATCCCTGCAAGATTCTGTTGTATGTCATTTATACGTATACAATAGAAGCGAACGAAAATTACCACACAGTGCATGGAGCATACATACTAAGAAAGAAATGGCGGAATGAGCTGAATAGATTGAGTAAGGACTGGAAGTCAAAGAGAAAGA
Organism: Amphipyra berbera; assembly: GCA_910594945.2. Classification (NCBI taxonomy): domain Eukaryota; kingdom Metazoa; phylum Arthropoda; class Insecta; order Lepidoptera; family Noctuidae; genus Amphipyra; species Amphipyra berbera. The sequence goes on along the minus strand of OU343129.1, from coordinate 18,824,869 downwards.
CATTTGCCTTGCAGTGGAATGAGACAGACCAACAGTACCAGTAGGTTACATCATCATCATCATAATCTGCCCATTACTATCCCACTACTGGGCACAGGCCTCCTCTCATAATGAAAAGAATTAAGGCCTTAGTCCACCACGCTAGTCTGATGCGGGTTGGCAAACTACGCACACCATCGAGAACTTTATGGAGCCCTCAGGTGTGCAGGTTTCCTCACGATGTTTTCTTTCATCGTTAACGCAAGTGACAATCAAATTTAGATCCGAACATGAATGAAAAAGACAGAGATGCGGGCCGGAATCAAAAATGACATTACATCATAATTAAAGATTGTATGTATGTGTCTGCGTGGACTTCCAGTCTAACCAGATACGGCTGAATGTCATCTTATGGGAAACATCTTGCTCTTTATTTTGGTGACATTATTTTCTATTTTTTTTTTATCGTTTACCATCGTTCAATGGTGACGTCAGGCAGGTGACGTGACGCATCGTCATTACTCAGCGACGCGGCACCGTTCGCGCGCGATATTTCAAATGTGACCTCAAGCGTGGAGATTTTGAGAGGTCACGGTATATGCTTTCCTTTCCTGTTTTCGCTGTTTTTCCGTGAAATATTGCGGAATTGCTTCTGCCAAGTTTTATTCTACAAATACTGGCAAACTAAACAGAACTTTGTGAAAATTAACTCGAAATTTTATATTTCCTAGTGGCTGAACGCTTACCTTCCACTCAGATAGGTGTGAGTACAATCCCGGCCCACACCTCTGACTTTTTGAATTCACATTCAGATCAGAATTGGAGTAGGTATAAATTGCGTTGACGGTGAAGGAAAACATCGTGATGAAACCTGCATACCTGAGAGGGCTCCAAAAATTTCTCAGTGGTGTGTAGTCCGCCAACCGCAGCAGGTCAGCGTGGTGGACTAAGGCCTAAACCCTTCTCATTCTGAGAAGAAGCCCGTCCCCAGCAGTAGAACAGTATAGGCTGATTATTATTATAAAAACTTTTTTTTATTCGTTTCATGGGTTGCGAGCGTCCACCTCTTAACTCAAACCTGCTATGACACTTTCCTCAAAAGGCCATTCCAGACGTTGCCCTACATTGTTATACTCGCATTGTTTTTATACCATAATATCTGGACTTTAAAAGCGACCTTGATCTCTGAGTTTGTTTCGGCTTTTCTTCTTAGAGCAAGTTAGATAGGAAATGCCGACGCCATCTAGTCTTAAAAAAACATTACATTGACATGTAAAAGTGTGTGTAACAGATTTATTTACAGAAATAAAAATCATTTATCTTAACCGTATTTCTATTGACACTTCCAATTTGATAGTTCAAAAAACTTAAGATAGGATACACCATCTTAATACCATAAGATCACAATCCCACCAAAAATCCTTCACTAATAAGCTATCCAACGACGTAGTAACGAAACAATAAATTAAAGTTAGATAAAAATCATTTTGAAACAAAAGAGTGACAATGGCCATCGCGTCCAATTAAAAGTAAGGAGATGGCCGCTCTTTATCTGTGTTGATCATCATCACGCGAGTTGCCCGGTGGTCTGCGTGGGAGGACCATTTTATTTATAGCTTCAAGAAGCTTAGCCTAGCCGCCTGGAGCAAGACTGTACTCGCAAGGACCAAAGAAAGAAGTCTTCGTTAGATATGAAATATAAATTGGAACTATGAACTATACTTTGGTGCAGTAGCTGAGCGATCGGCTTCTGCGCTACGGGTCGAGTTCGATTCCCGCACAGAACAAATATTTGTATGGCCTACAGATAGTTGGTGTGGGTCTGGATGTTTGTGTGTGTGAAGATTTGTGTTTGTAAACGCAGCTACGATACAGGAGAAATCCTAGTGTGGGGCAATGTTTTTTTCTCACAAAGAAAAGAAAGAAAAAGAAAGTTGTGTCGTACGGTAGGTACTTGTTGTTACGAAAAGAATCGGTTACAATTATAACTTAAAAAAATCATAAAATAATCAACAATTGTTACTCCGAGAACCAATTCAGTACAAACGTACTTCCCATTAATGTAAAATCAATCAAACTTAACCAATAACAATAATAGAAAGTTTCGTGTAAAAACAACATTGTAATATCAGCGGTAAGTTTAATATCAAATCGAGGATTGATAGCTAAACATCTGTCGGGCTCTAATTGCCTAAGTTTCCAACAGTTTTGACTGTAGATAGCGGTGGTAGGGTTAACAGTTGCTTAATTGCGATTTGTGATTTTAAGGGGCATTTCATAGGATTATTTGTTTTCTTATAATTATTTAATTTAATTATTTGAGTACATATTGCAACTTTGAATATATGACAAATAAAAATAAATCGCCGTCCCCGGAGAATATAATGGCATTCGCAAAAACACAACTTTTCATCTTTGACGACTGCTTGCCAGTTACTAAAACATTAGAGCTTTTACGTTTCTACTAATGTTTAGTAACTGGCAAGCAGTCGTCAAAATCGGTTTTTATTTTATTCTGAAAATTTGTGTTTTTGCGAATGCCATTATATTCTCCGGGGACGGCGAAATGTAATTCTTAATAAAGCATCTTAGGGACCTACTTCATATACCCAAATAAAAAATATCCTATGTATAATTGAGTAACAAACATACATCCATCCATCAGCCAAATTCTTTAATAGTAACAATCTTACGAAATACGTTTTGATCGTATTGACATGAAAGTATTTAGGTGGCATCAACTTCGTATTTACAATACCAATCAAGTATCAGTAATGTTTAGTATAAGAATCCTACTTAAAGCATTAAAAGGACACCGGTAGTAAGACCTATTATGTCATGAGTATTTAACAAACCAAAAATCTCCCCCAAGGATCGTTGCAATGACAGATTCAGAAGATAATGATATTAGCATTAGGATTTTTATTAATATTTTTCTATTGGACTTCTTTTAGGTGGTCTTTGCGGGCCTTTTCTACGTAGGTAACTGGGCAGTTATCGGCTAGACCTGAAGGGTCTCCAACCAATTTTATTTTGAATGCGACTGCCATTCTTCAGGCGCCTCTTTCAACACTTACAACAAGCGGTGGCACTATATCATACAATCCAAAAGATACCAATGGATGACAAACGACGACAACCCACAATCGCCGAAATCCTACAATCCAAAAGATACCAACGGATGACATACGACGACAACCCACAACCGCCCAAGGCAACCGTTCACTTCGACCGAATAGGATAATGTCGAATTCAAGTACTTATTCCTTATACAAATATCTTATAACAAAAGACTACATAAATTATAAAACCACCAACCCTGGCATTGCTACAAATGTGGCGAGCGATCGCCCGAGGCGCGCGGGCAACCGAGCGCTTCGCACGGATTTAGTAGGTACCTACGTAAAACATGAATTGATGATGTCGACAAGCTTTTGGGGGTTATTGGTATCTATATTAGAACATTTTATCTGGGATATAATTTGGTTATTTTCTTTTATGTTTTTACGGAAGTCGAAATTTATGGTAAAAAAGATGAAGATAAAGAAACATTTATTTAGACACAACACAAAGAGACACAACAGATAAAAAGTATGATATCTAGGTATACTAATATTATAAAAAGGAAAGATTTGTATTTTTGTATGTAACGAATAAACTTAAAAACCGACTTCAACCGATTTCGGACCGATTTCAAAAATTCTTTTGCCGTTAGAAAGCTACATTATCACCGAGTAACATAGGCTACGGGCGGAGCCGTGAGGACACAGCTGGTAAAAAATAAAAATAAAGGTTTTGAGTATGTGTCACACGGCTGTACCATAAGGTGTCCAGATCAGCTTAATTTCAAGCACTATAAGTAGTTGACGCTGGTGGATGATGATGAGGCATTTAGGGACAATATTTGTTGTATGTAGCTATTAATGACGGACCTATTGGCATTTTCCGAGCACAATTATAGAGGCATCGATTTAGCGTACCAATTCGAATCACAACAATAGTAATAGGAATAGGAATACTATTGGTGTGATTTTAAATCTCCCACCTGGACATCAGTTGCCTTGGCTAACCTGGAAGTCTTTAAACAGACTCCGGACCCAGATTGGTCGAAGCAAGGAAAACATGCTCAGGTGGAGATTCATAGACGATTACAGCTTAGAGTGTAAATGTGGTGCTGTTCCACAAACTATGGGACATCTGAGGTCATGCCCTGCGTGCCCAGATACCTGCACTTTACAGGAACTAATGGACGCTACTGATAACGCTAAACTCATAGCTAAGTTCTGGGCAGACTCAATGTATGCCAACGACACGCTAAGAAGAAGAAGAAGGTGTGATTTGAATTGGTGCTATTCAAATTGATGCGCTAAATGGAATGCCTCCAATCATGGTGCCAGGTTCATCGCCTCTTACGATTCGCTAGTCCAGTGACAGACAAGAATTATATTCTCAATCTGTCCCCTCGGACTAAGGATAAGAAAAGATAAATAAGGAACTTAATAGAACAACAAATTTATATCTAAACTAGCAGCCCGTCCCGGCTTCGCACGGGTGGACATTTTTCCCGTTTTTGCAACATTTTTCATTTATACTCTGCTCCTATTGGTCGTAGCGTGATGTTATAGCCTATAATCTTCCTCGATAAATGGACTATCCAACACAAAAATAATTTTTCAATTCCAAGATTTGTCCGCCACGGACTATGGATAAGAAAAGATAAATAAGGAACTTTATAGAACAACAGATTTATATCTAAATGAACTGCTAAACTCGTAACTGCAATCTTTCTCCGTTCCCCTATCCATACACTGATAAACAGCCGAAAAACAATGTTCATTTAGGTGAAACTTAATCAAAACTTTGTCATAGTCTATTGCAGCAACAAATAGTACAGAAGCTAGCTACAACTCGGATAAGCGGCATTTGATGGGTTAACTTTCCGAAGCAAAGTGTATCTTTTTGCGGTAGACGCAATAAAATGCAACGATTACTACGTCTGTAGGAAGATATATTTTTATTATTGTTTCATTGGTGCACACAAGTTGGGGAATCGATAAAAGTATAATGTGCTAACTGTTGTATTTTCGGTGGAGTTGCACGAATGTATGTGTACGCTCCCAGTTTGCACACATGCAAATTGCTTTGCAGTTGAAATGCAAACGACACTCGAATGGGAACTGGATTTTCTGTGAATTTTATTTTACGATCAGGAGCTTCAATTTTTGAATCGTCGCATAATGTCGACAGAATCGCCTCTGCTTTCCGATGAAATCTAAAATCAAGACTATCCATGCACCGGTTTCGAAAAAGAAGATCGATAAAATATATGACGCCAAACATCACATCAATGTGATTGGTTGAGGAGCTCGTGACTTATTAACAACCACGCGGATCATACGATTTGCAAGGTTAAGCTGGTCTTGCTGCAGTGAGTCCATGGATGGGTGACCATCCGTTACACATCGAGGCCCCTCCGTGTCTCAGAGAGCACTTTAAGCCGTCGGTCCGGGTGTCATACGAATACCTATGACAGTCGTTATGGGTAGTCAGAAGCTCAAAAGTCTCACTACTGGTCTAACCTTAGGATATCGGCATTGCCACAGTAACTGGGTTGCGGCAGTCTGATGGCAGTCGCTCCGTGTAAAATAGGTACTGGTATTCAGCCGCATCTGATAGACTGGAAGCTGACCCCAACATAGTTGAGAAAAGGCTAGGCAGAACAGTCTTTTAGAAAACAGAAGTATGTCTTGTCGTTTATTTTAGAAAACAGAGTCTTGTCGTTTACAAAGGGTTTTATCAAAGATATTATGTGAATTTTAATTACCTACAATAGTCTCATCTGAATATTCTGATTGATGAATAAAGTTATATTATTATAATTATACTTTTTAATTTTGCCTTTAGCTTACAAAGTACGACAAAATAAATAATACAAAACATTAATATTAAAATTACAGCTACTATTAAAATTAAATTTTATTTGTGCCGTTCCATCCCATTTTATCCCGAGAGACCGGCACATTACTCGCAAATCATTTACGAATAAAACGTCCCGGGTTGAAATAATATGACACGTTGTACGACTGCTATTGTCAAGGGGCACATTCCGGGATTGCCCGGGCGTGTCCCAACACTCTTTTGTGGATTGTCTCTGTTCAACATCAACGTCACAAATATTTTATTTTATAAATTGCATTGTTGTTTAATTGATTTATTTTTGTTTGTTTTTAATAGTTTCCGGTGTTTTGTTGCTATGTTAATTAATTGCAGATTAAGGCTGGACGTCCACCAGAGCTGTGCGAGGAAAATGTGCAGTGCGAAAATGTGTAGCGAGGATGTGAAACGGTGTGATCCTTTCCACCAGAGCTGTGCGAGGAATGGGTAATGTGTAATGCGTAATGTGTTAATGTGTAAATGAGTGGTGCGAGGATAGGTAGCGGACTCTTTTCGAATATGAGGGTGGTGTGGCGGGAGCGGTACACATTCCTTGCAACACATGCCTCGCTCGCATTTCTTGCTTGTTTTGTATGAACAAAAACCTCGCGCCGCTAAGCCCATATCCACCAGAGCCGCGCAGAGCGAAGCTAGGTAAATGAAGTGATTGTATTGGTGCTTACAAAACACATTTCTCGCTACGCAGCTTAGCACAGCTCTGGTGGATGCTCAGCCTAATGCGGTAGTCTGGTAATTATCGTATAATGATATTACAGTATCATTGTACTTTTAAATGGCTATCAATTATCGGACATTGCAAATCGGATATAATTATCGATATTCAGACGCATTTGGTTACACTCGGAGCTTGATGATACAGCCATTATAGTAATTATCTTGGTTTACCCATGTTTGTGTTATACCTTCATCTCTTTCCTCTATCACTTGAATATTGGACCATTTATTTTCTAAAGCACCAACTGCGTATCAGCTCTTAGGGCCAAGCCACATCTGACGGAAGATACGTCGCCGATCTTCCGTTGCGTAATTTACTCAAGGAATTTTAGTTGAGATGTTTATCTGGAATTATGTGTACCAGCGGAAGATAGGCGACATATCTTCCGTCAGATACTTATTTATGGCTTGGCCCTAAGGCATGTAGTACTTAAACAAAAAAGCGACAGGTGCTTAGTATACCTATAGCCACGTGTAATAATATGTATATACATCGCAAACTTAAAAAATAATTTCCTATAGCGAATACATACCTACATTGTAATTAAGAAATATTCGAAATTATAATTCGTATATATTTTTAGAAACAAATAATATTCGTGTGTAATATTTCGTAATTCTCATAAATATTTTGGAAGTAAATCGCTTTTTAACCGACTTTCAAATAATTAACTTTTTAACAAAAAAAAACCTCCTGAGAATTGAGAACCTCCTCCTTTTTGGAAGTCGGTTAAAAAGGAGGAGGTTCTCAATTCGACTATATGTTTTTTTTTTTGTATGTTTTTCCGCGATATCTTTGCTAATTGTGAATCGATTACAATGATTATTTTTTGTCTGAAAGAATATTCTTTCGAAGTGGTGCCATTTAAATTTGGTGAAGATCTGATGAAGAACTTCGGAGATAGACAATTGGAAGTCGGTTTTATTTTTGTTAAAAAGTGATTATTATAAATTTCGCTATTTGTATACATTTACACGTGACCGTACTTTACAACCGGCGCACGTGTATGACAAGATGTATAAGCGTGGACGAAGCGAAAGGAATATGTAAGGATAGCATCTGGCGATCTGAATCTGAATGATTCCCAAGGAGGGTTGATGTCAGGCAAGCGGCCGGTCATAAAATAATAAGCCAAAACCTATAACAACATGGATTTATGAAATACATATTGTGCCGATCCCATCTAGTGTGGGATAAGGGCAGGAAGAAGAAGAAGAAGAGCATGTGGCGATCTGTAGTTTCTGCTAACCCCTATAATAATAATAATCATCATTTATTTCAGACAAGAATCTTATCCATATTATGTGTTAATAATAACAGTTAGTAGTAACAATTTGAGAAAAAGGCGTGAGTTTATGTAGGTATGTGGTAAACAGAACTGCTCAATACCACTTCGCCTTTCCATATCCTAAATATTAAATATGCTTTTAGATGGATATCTAAAAGCATATTATTTATCTCTAAATACTATCCTTACATTATCAAACTATTAGGTCAGACCAAATGGATTTCAATGCGGTCCCACCTCATAACCCAAGGAGCTTCCTTGTACATAAATTATTAACACAACAAAAGGGACACCGTGTATAAATTAATAATTAACATCCGGGATTCACGTGTGGATAATCCCGGGAACGCGGTAATTCACGAACTATGTCGAAGCGAGTAAACTGCCAGATTAGACCGCTTACTATGTCGGATACTGTTTGTGGTAGCGAGACTACGTTAAACGGAGATTGAGGGACAAAATAAATATCATAATTAAATCGACGGTCCCTACGTATACTATCGAAACTACAAAATCTCAGTTTTTATTTTATCTGCTTAAAATCTGTGAAATTATGTTACCTTAAAGGTTATAAAATAATAAATTTTTATGGAACCAAATGGCAACTATTCCGCATCAAACTAAAGAAGAATCACGTAAATCGGATCATAAATCTCAGCGTAATCGGTGTACATACATATTAAAATAAAAACTGAGATTTTGTAGTTTCGATAGTATACCGTCGAAATATTACAAATCGAATATAATTTATTTTGCACTCACATCTTATATCCAATAATAGTCGAAAGTACAGGTGCATAGCACTCTCAACCGGCGTGCGTGTTAGACAAGATGTATGAATAAGGATGAAGCGAAAGGAGTATGTGATGGTCGTAGCATGTGGCGTTCTATAGTTTCTACCTACCCTCATGGGGAAAAGGCGTGAGTTTATGTATGTTAAACATAAACATAACATCACGCCTTGTATTCCCCGGTGGGTTCGGCAGAGGTGTTTTAGTAACACCCTCGTTTCGCCAGTTATGTTTAAGTCCCATGTAATAGGGGGCGAGCCTATTGCCATTAACCGGGCACAAATCCAGACTCCGGGCTGCTACTGAGAAACTCCTAATGGAAAAACCCAATAACACTACCCGACCTGGGGATCGAACCCAGGACCCCATGCTCAGCAGTCGCGCTTGCGACCACTAGACCAACAAGGCAGTCTTTATGTATGTATGTATCTTATATCCATTCCATATAACATTAGACAAAATCGCCCACCGATTCACGAATATACCTTTTCAACAATTTCTTCAAGTTGACTGTTAAGGTTCATAAAAGCTACTATTTGACATCCCTGCTGGAAGCAAACATGTTGATTACTTCTATACATTTCCTTGCTAAAGTGGGTCTTAATTTGTGTGTTACAGTAACAAGAGTATAGTGTATTGCACTGATATCATTATAATGCGTAAACATAGAAACAAAAGCATCACCAGTGCAAGAGAGCTAACAATCACCAACGTGACTTCAGCAGTTTTCTCAACATGGTGAGTACGAGCAGCACCTTCCTTTCTGGCAGAAAATGAATGCAATGTTCAGTAGCGAATGGCAATAAACAAAGCAGAAAAAGCATTTGCCCATTTTTAAAATCATCAACAATTCGCTCTGTCATATTTTGACATTTTACGTCACCAAAAACTGTCAAAATGTTTGACAACAATAACAAAACTAAACGTTTTGACAGTTTTCATTTACGAAAACTGTCAAAACTGTAGAATTGGAACATAGGGCCCGCCATATTTATTTAAAAATTAATGCGAATATCATGTACCTCCAATAACAAATCCACATGGACACTCAACACTGCTACAAATACTACTTATAGGCAAACTCTCAAACGGTCCCCAACATCGGCGCCGTATGGCTACAGTCCACGGGTTTGTCACAGGCAGACGGCCGGGACAATGAATTGAGGCCCTTTGTGAGCCACTGAGCGGTGGCCGCCTCTCTCGATAAATCAAAACCATTATACGCCGAATTGAACGTACATCTACGCCAGACGTGGTGTCACCGTTATTGCGTTTTTGTTTATGGTGTGCACAATTGCAGATACTTATAAATAATTTGTCAAAGTTCACAATAGGGGTATTTTTTAAGTAGTTCTAAAAAAGACACCAGTTGGCGCCACTGCAAATGTAGACTTATTAAAACTTTGTTCTGTCCAGTCAGAAACAGAACTCGCTGAATGAACACAATCAAATTACAATATTAGGTATATTGTTATTTAATTAGCTTTACAAATCATAAATTACTGGCTAATGTATTAGACATTGATATTTTGGTTGAATATTTGACATTGATAGGTCTACATAACAACAGCGCCATTTAATGCTACCGTTGGATCAGAATCTGTCAGTTTTTAATAAATTTAATTTTGTCTATGTAACTTGTACTTATTTTCCATCATAATTAGTATATTACCGGACTCTGTTCGCATATTTCGATTTCGCATATAAATTTCCCTGTCTTAGCTGGACCGCTGCAAGGCTGGTCCGCAAGGACTACAAAAAAAATACGATAAACATATCTATGTCAGTCTCCGTGTAGAAAAATCGTGAAGGCATAACTACTAATATGCATTACAGTAATTTTTTTGTTAATTTACTAAGAATTGTTTCCAAAAGCGGGCTATGTAGACAAGTTATTAAAAATAAATTCATAACTCCACCTGATATAGTTGTATCGTCTGTACTAATAGAGACATTCCATTTCCTTCCATTCTCCTCAGAACAAAGCCATCAGCTATTTAGCGAAACGTCCGGCGAGTGTCACGACTCGCATTTTTTCCTTTTATTCTCGTCAAAAGAATAATTAGGTCGGTTAATTTCATTAATGAGCCCATTGTGAGACTCTGAGTCTCCTCCGACGCCATATTTGATTTGTGACGAATTCAATTTGTTTCAAAAGTTAACGTCACAGAAAAATGACAGTGACTTTTAAAGATTTACCGCGGCCATATTGCGAAATATTTGGGAGATTTTGTAGATAAAAAAATATTTTGTTGGGGAATTAGAGGTGATTAATAATAATAATTAGATGATATTGGATGGTTTCATATACCGAACATAAAAAATATGCTAACTTGGATGTAACTTGGCTGAAACAAATGTAGAATTTTTAAGTGTGTGTCGAGCAAAGAGTGGCATAAAATGGATATAATTATGTCAACGCCTCATCTTAACAGGAAGTGCGTACCGCGCCGCCTGCTATTTCAATTGCCATATTTTTGATTAGCTGTCACAAATTATATTAAAAGTAGTTTTTATTTTTTATTATATTTTTGTAGTTTATTGACACATTATAAAACACTTTTATCCATTCAAGTATAATAGAATATATATTTAAAATTAACTACCTCCATCCGTGTGTCACTGCGGGGGTGCCAGCTGAAAATCAGCGCTGGGTGTTTTGACGCCTAGCATATGCTGAGTTGGTAACCTTTTCGGCATGGACATGCTCGACAGCATAAAATTTGTGTTTAATTCTTATTGTATTGTTCTTTCTTTGTTTATTTTATTTATACTGTCAGTGTTCTTGGCTGAATAAATAAATTTTCTTTCTTTCTTTCTTTCTAAGTTATTGAATAAAGCTCCTCTGCGTTTCACTTACTTCAGATTTACGTAATTATTTGTTGGAACTTACAAAGAAATTGATACTGATGTCTATAGCTCTTATAGCCTAAAAAATTACAACAGACTCGAATGATAATTTAAATTGCTTCCAGAATATTCCGTCACTTATATCCCGCTCCCAACAGTATTCATCGCTCCCGACCATCGCTGTCAAATAATGCTCTGCAATTTCTAACATTTTAATAATAATATATTTTAGGTTAAACCAAGGAATATTTCGCAGTCACCCAGCGTGACGGGCAGGCGTATTCTGTTGAAATATTACGCTTCAAACACAAAGGAAAAACATATTTTTTTCCTCTGGCAACAAAATGTAAGCTCCGTGTTATAATTTTTCACAGGGGACCTTTGGAGACAGTGATTTTTTTATAAATGGAACACGTCGCTTTTATTTTAGAATAGAGCTTATTTTTGAATATTTCTTGGCGATTCTGTGGTTTACGTAAATAAATATGTTCTTATTAAGTTTATCGTCTTTGATTCTGTAAATAATTGTAGGTTTTACAAGAATTTTAACTAGGAAATGAGTTAGGCTAGATAGATTTAATTTCAATTTAATCTCATATAATCAGCCTACTACTGTCCTACTGCTTGGCACAGGCCTCTTTTCAGTACGAGATGAATTTAGGCCTTAGTCCACCACGCTGGCTTGGTGCGGGTTGGCGGACTACACACGCTATCGAGAACTTAATGGAGCCCACTCAGGTGTGCAGGTTTTCCTTCACCGTTAACGCAAGTGATAATCAAGAACGATTTTAATTAAGTCTAAAACTTGATCTAAGATCTACTAGTTTCCAATCTCTTGAAGATGTGGTAAGTCGGTTATCAAAAAAGTCAGACTGGCTTACAAACAGCAGCTTGGATCTTTAAAATCCGAGTGAGGTAACAAAGAAACTCCCTCCACCTTTCTTCCATTCGCTTTGGGAACAGAATACGATCACAATCGGTAAGATTGAAGCCGTTTTAAGTTAAACTACTTCTCGAAGATCAGCGGTGTTATAAATTTGATGCAATCGAGATGATTCAATTCGAGATAATGTCCGTTACGCCAAAAGTTTGGGGCGACTTTGTCGTTGAGTGTCTAGTGGTGGGCGAAGACCTTTGTAGAATTATCGTACTTCTACGATAACTAGAGATAATAAAGGTTGAAGATACCTGCACCTTTTAAGGCTGATGTTAATAATTATAGGTCTCGTGCCTCGTTGGTCTAGTGGTGGCGCGCCTACTGATCCTGGATATATCCTGAGATCCTGGGTTCGATCCCCAGGTCGTGAAGTGCTATTGGGTTTTTCCGTGTGGAATTCCTCAGTAGCAGTCCGGAGTCTGGATTTTTGCCCGGTTAATGGCGATAGGCTCGCCCCCTATTCTTCTTCTCCTGCCCTTATCCCACACTAAATGGGGTCAGCACAACATGTACCTATTTCATAAATACATGTTGTTAGAGGTTTTGGCTTATTGTTTCATGACCGGCCGCCTGCCTGACATTAACCCTCCTGGGGAATATTCGTTGCGCCATCGCACGGATGACCCAATCTGCTTGCTGATATTATGCACTGGGTCCAAAACTGATATGCTTGTCAATCTTATTGCCGACAACTAAGCAGACTATGTTCTTCTTGGTGGAGTATTCTTGAAGTTCCTCTACACTCATTCGGTTTTGCTAGGGAATTTGGTTCTGACAGGCTCGCCCCTTATTACATGGAACTTAAACATAACTGGCGAAATGCAGGTGTTACTATACACCTCTACTCAACCGTTCGGGGAATACAAGGCGTGATGTTATGTTTATGTAGATACACAACCAACCTTTTGTTATGACGGCATTCGAAATGCAAATATATCTCAGATGTACATGGAGGTAGGTAATCGAAAGCCAATCAGTATTAATAACAATAGTCAATTAATTAATGATCTAAACAATCCATCAGGTGATTACTATCGGTTCGTATAATTTACAGCTATTGGTCAACTGACATGAAGGAGTACATTAATTACACATATAAATTCTGTTAATTAATTATAACGACTGAGTGAAATTAATCATTATTAGTGTGTGTATGTTTAGACTTCTGTGAACGCAACTCTATTTGCAAATAAAAAAAGTAAGCCGTCGCGGGACGACAGTCACATGCGAAACATCCGAAATTCATTTTGTAAAGAATAAACTAGCCGAATTAAATCGAAGAGAGCCGACGAGTTACGAAGGTCTGCCGTCGTGTGTCTGCCATCGCGAGCGTCGCCACGCAACAGCCGCTCTCACACCCGTACTGCCGCATTAGATGATTCACATCAAAAACTCGACATCATAATATTTTCTTATCTGTATAGTTTCCCAAGAAGATTTGGTGAAATCGACTTTTGGGATAACTCTTTTTTCTTAGATTGTTCTTCTGTCTATCATCTTAGCAGGTTTTAAGAACATGTTTTTATTCTAGAGATTGTTGCAGTATTGTGGATACACCATAGGTACAACGAATGTCATACAAATACAAGACAGTAGTTACGGGTAATCAGAAGCCGGTAAGTCTGACAACCGGTCTTACATATCGGCATTTCCCAGTAACTGGGTTGCGGAGGTCTGATGGCAGTCGCTCGGTGTAAAATACTGGTATTCAGCCGCATCTGGTTAAACTGGAAGCTGACCCCTACACGATTGGGTAAAAGCTAGGCAAAACGAACAAACATTATTTACTTTTACTTCTTCTAGTACAGAAATAAATAAGATCTATTTGTATTCACATAATTTATCTATACTAATATTATAAAGAGGAAAGAATTTATATTTTTGTATGTAACGAATAAACTTAAAAACTACTGGACCGATTTCAAAAATTCTTTCCCGTTATAAAGCTACATTATCACTGAGTAACATAGGCTATATTTATTACTGGAATAAAACTTCTTACGCGGGCGGAGCCGTGAGGACACAGCTAGTAATATATAAAAATCTAAAAAGGTACCCATTTAACGTCTGCAGCGTCAAGTCGAGCTTCTTAAAGCTAGAGTCTATCAAATATTCTTATTGTTCCCTCGTCTCTGTCCAACGCCCCGGAGACGTGTGAATGGAGACCCTCGCTTCAGACTACCTAACATAACTTCTAATGGCACAATGATTCACTCCAGCCACACTTCAATGTATATATCTAGGGATGTCTAGAGGTTATCTGGCGCTAGAGTGCGAACCCAGTTCAGGTGTCCCCTAGCCATTTCAGCATGACCCCCCCTGCCCCGTCAGTGCTTTGTGTAGCAGCCATTATATGTGGCCTGTGTGTAGTATAAGTTTGAGCCGACTGCTGATTATACAGTGTGTAAACGAAATCATGTAATTCCTTCAAACCTCGTGATGTACTGCTGACGTAGATTAACCCCGTACGGGATAATTTGGATACAATAAAAAAGAAATTACAAGAAGTAAACATTTGTGTTCTTAACGTGAGGCATTTTAGCGCCCCGGGCGAATTGCGCGGTATCGTTCGCTGCGCGGTCATTTAACTCGGGGTGCTAAAATGCCTCACTTTAAAAACATATGTTTACTTATTGTATATTTTTTTTAAGGAATCGAAAATTGTCTCGTGCACGTTTAATCTATGTCAGCAGCATCACGAGGTTTGAAGGAATTACATGATTTCGTTTACACCCTGTATTTATTCTCAGGCCTCGGTGCCCTCGAAGCCTCAGCATCCACCTTCAAAGGCCGACGCCAGGGTGCCCTACGCCCCTTGGACACCCGGGTAAAGACAGCCCTGTATATATATACAGGGCTGTCTTTAGGATATCCTAACCACCATTCTAGTAACGCAATCTGATCTCTAACTAAACTAACCTTACCAGTCAGTTCACAAAACACCGTCAAAAAATCTTACAATGTTCATTTTGCCACTTTGTTAAGACAGGTCAATATAACACCTATAACATCAAAACGGCTATAAATACCTTTCTTTAGAGTTCAAGTCAAGATCGGAAGCATTCGGTAGCTTCGTCCATCAAGGCGTCTCATTGTTCCCTCGTCATCGCTAAGTGGGCATGACGCCTGGCCGCTATCACGGCGCGAAGTGACGGCGACGTGAGAATGCCTGTCTCACCGGAATGCAGATATACGCTCACATTGTTGAGATGAACAGGATGTGAGGGTATTGTTAAATAATGAGGAGTATTTTATGTTTTACGGATGCAAGTAGGTATGTTGTATTATACCACAGTGTCTGGACTTTAAAAGAGGCCTTGATCTCTGGGTTTGTTTCGGCTTTTCCTCTCAGAGCTAGTCAGACAGGAAATGCCGGCGCCATCTAGTCTTAAAAGAAACAAGAGAGAATTTGTAAGAGATTTATTTACAGAAATAAAAATAACTTATCATTTAGTGGTGCTTTAGATATTTCGCGTTTATAAAACTTAATTTATCAAAACCCAAGTGTTATTGGGTATTTTCGTGTGGAATTCCTCAGTAGCAGCCCGGAGTTTAGATTTGTGCCCGGTTGATGGCAATAGGCTCTTCACCCCCTATTACATTGGGCTTAAACATAGCGGCGAAATGAGGGTGTTAGCATACACCTCTGCCTAACTCTTCGGGGAATACAGGCGTCATGTTATGTTATCAAAACCTTGGAAAACGCGGATAAATGAAGTGTGCAGCACCCCTAGTAGATAGTACGTGTTTGCAAATTACTAAAACGGCTATCGAACTGTGCTAGAACTCTACTAGTTACCTCTATTCAACATGTGCACCCCTAGAGTACGAGTTTACCAATTCTTTCTTTCTTTTTCGTGTGGCTAGTGACTAACCTGGTGTCAGAGTTTGTGACATTCGTCGAATCCCGTCAATGTTGGCCAGTTATGAGTTTGACATTTGAAAAAGCTGGTACTAGTGTGCTTAAATTCAAAGGCGACTCGCAAGTATGAAAACGTAAGGAGCCTTTAGATTTTTACCACACCCTTCAGAAAACTTGCATCTAAGTAATCCATTTTAGACCACCAATAAACCGCCCAATAGTCCAGACACTTTAATGTAAAAAAAATCTAAATATAAATATAGATGTAACCTGAATTTAAAACACATTGCACCCTCAGATATAAACAAGTGTCGTGAATATAAACCGTCTTAAATGACTGCGGATTCTTTAAGAACAGGGCTTGCCAACCCGTGGTAGACGAGTTAGTAAACGAGAGAAAATACTATAATATAATAATACTAGCGACCCGCCCCGGCTTCGTACGGGTGCAATGTAGATACTAGTGTGCGGCATATAAACTTTCCTCTTGAATCACTCTATCTATTGCTGAAATCTGCATTAAAATCCGTTGCGTAGTTTAAAAAATCTAAGCGTACAGACAGCGGGAGCGACTTTGTTTTATACTATGTAAAGATTATAGTGATAGGCTGGCTATAGAGTTCCAATTTTGAACTGCAATCAATGAACATAACATAACATCACGCCTGTACTCCCCGAAGGGTTGGGCAGAGGTGTATTGTAACACCCTCATTTTGCCGTTATGTTTAACTCCCATGTAAAAGGGGGCGAGCCTATTGCCAACAACCGGCACAAATCCAAACTCGGGCTGCTACTGAGGAATTTCATATAGAAAAACCCAATAACACTTTGCGCGACCTGGGTATCGAACCCAGGATCTTAGGATCAGCAGTCGCACTTGCCACCACTAGACCAACGAGGCAGTTACAATCAAAGAAATATATTAATTTATACTTTTAACAATTCGATTGGCCAATCACTTGATCTTCTGCGTTAAAGAGTCGCGTGTACGATGCACGCACGATCGAATATTCTTCTTTTGCAGGGTCCATACCAAGCCCCCGCCAGCAACGCCCTAAGCCGAGGTCCGAGTCGCATTAGGAGTCGCCCTTAATGCTGTTGTTGCTAGTAGTCATGATGTTAGAGTAGTAGTTAGGTTAAGTAATTTACTTTGTCCCCTTCAGGTCTTGCCAACAACTGCCCAGTTATGTAGAAACGGTCCGCTAGGACCATCTAAAAGCAGTGTAATAGAAAATAAATAAAACACACCAAGCCAATGAAGGCCAATGAAAGCCAACAAAAGCCAACAAACGTTCGTCATTTGTTGAATTTGACAAAACTTTGTATAGAACGAATCCCATTTTATTCGGATTAAGCGGTATCAAACCTCGTTCGTTGTCCTTCGTTGACATTCGATGGCATGGTATCTAACATACCATTTAAGAAAAGCCGTTTTGCAGCACTGGATTACTCTAAGCTACCATGAATGGAGAAAAGAATATTTTCTTCGACATACTTTGAATTGCCTAACGTAGTTAATTTTCTAAACTTCTAGAATTATCACTTCAAATAAAAGCTTCAATCTTTGCAAGCAGCTTCTAAAAACTTCTACGTCGCTCAGATAAACTGCACACATTGCCTACTAAAAGAGAGTTTATGTATAAAAGTGTATTTGCAATGGCACCCAGGTTGTACAATAAAATACCTAAAAAAATTAAAGACTGTAACAACCTCAATGAATTTAAAAGCAGACTTAAACAATTATTGACTGACAAAGTGTATTATTCTGTTAGCGATTTTTTTAAGTGACAAATTATAATGTTGACATTTTTTTTTTATTAATTATATCTATTCGCATATTTGATTTAATTTACTTGTACCGACATTTTATTCTTCTGACATTTTGATATAATGTAATTTAATGAATTGTTGATTTTAATGTAATTTGATTTTTTGTTAACATTTTGTATGCTTAATAACGGCGGAACAGAGACAGTCTCTGAATTTTACATATTTTTCCACCTATTTTTTACTTATGTTCACAAAATAAATGATTTGATTTGATTTGAAAAATGTTTGCTATCCCTACTCTGAAGGTTGTTGAGGACATCATCAAATATACATTTAGGGGTATTAAGGCCGGGTCCATTACCGCACGCTCCGATGTCCGTCGTGTCCTTGAATATGTATGACGAAGGGACGCTTGGGTGGCAGTTAGAACAAGATTTGAAGGTCAAGTCGATTTTTTTATGAGAAGAGAAGTGTTGGAATCTGGTAAAGATAGTTGTTCTTTTTTTTCAGTTTTGTACTTTTGATAAAGGCTCGGATAATTACCCACCAACCAACGTGGATGGGTGACCGTTCATTACACATCGAAACCCCTCCGTGCCTCAGAGAGCACGTTAAACCGTCGGTCCCGGGTGTCATACGAATACCTGTGACAGTCGTTACGGGAAGTCAGAACACTGAAAGTCTGACAACCGATCTGACTTTAGAGTATCGGCATTGCCTAGTAACTGGGTTTCGGAGATCTGATGGCACTCGCTGCGTGTAAAATACTGGTATTCAGCCGCATCTGGTTCGCCTGGAGGCTGACCCCAACATAGTTGGGAAAAGGCTAGGCAGATGTAAAGATAGACTATAAAGCCGCGCTAGTAAAACAAATATCTGAATAAAGTATACTTCAGCACCCGCGGCTTAGTACCCCCTTTCCGACTAATAAGCACCCTTTGCCTAAAATAGAATACACGCAACACATAACGTTCAACCTTACTTAATAAAGTTCAATTTAAATCCCTATATTCCCTAATATCACCCGCGTATACAACAGCCAACACCAATGTTATTCAGGGCACATTTTTCCCTAATACCGCGGGCCGCCATTACCGTTCCAAATGAGCCGGGGACATCTTCAGCCGTATAATCGAATACGCTCTTGTTATGCCCTGCAAGGATCCCGGGCTTAAACAGTTAAATGGGATTAAGAGGGACACTCCCTGAAGGTTACGTCTAAATAGCGTGAGGTCACAAAACAGATAGGTACAGAAGTCAATCTACACACAAGTGCGCTCGAGCAACGCACACATAGACACTGCTCACGGACACGATATCTCGGACTGTTTGGGACTAGTGTGCGAATGAGTGCGAGCGCGAGTGCCATGAGAGAGATAGTTTTGACGACACGTTTGGTGTAGTGGCTGAGCGATTGGCTTCTACGCTGCGGGTCGTGGGTTCGATTCCCGCACGGAACAAATATTTGTATGGCCTACAGATAGTTGTTCCGGGTCTGGGTGTTTGTGTATGTGAAGATTTGTGTCTGTAAATGCACCCACGATACAGGAGAAATCCTAGTGTGCGGCAAATTAAAAAAAAAAAAAAAAAAAAAAAAAGATGTATAGATAGAGCGACCGCCTAACGTAGGTATGAAAAGTGAAGTACTTACAAGTGACTTCTGTACCTATCTGTTTTGTGGTGAGGTTTACTCGTGGTACTTTTGAATGTTCGTGTGGTTACGTAATGGAAGGAACGGTGATATGGAATCATCGTACTTCGAGCAGTTCGGTGTGTTATCGGGTTTTTCTGTTAGGAGTTTCTCAGTAGCAGCCCGGAGTTTAGATTTGTGCCCGGTTAATGGCAATAGAATCGCCACCTATTACATGGGGCTTGAACATGACTGGCGAAATGAGGGTGTAATAAAACACTTCTGTCGAACCCTTTGGGAAATACAGACGTGATATTTTTTTTTTAAATATTTTATTTTTTTGAGGATTTTATCCATAATGGCATGCCAGCCTCATCGTAACTTAAACAATCTAATCAACACTTAACATAATGAGTCACTAATGATGCACAAACAAATCACTTAGTAAGTTTGCGGTTTGAGATGTAGGTTGTGCTATAATATGTTTATGTATGGAGCAATATCATATTTACCGATTTTTATTGTACTCATTAGTGATTCTCTTTCCTTAATATTTCTAGTACATTCCATAAGTAAACGGTGAACATCCTCAACAGTCCCGCAAGTTTCTCAATTTGGAGAATCCACTTTCTTCATTAAAAAGCTTAATTTTCGAGATGGGTAATGACCAGAGCGTAATCGATGAACTAAAACAATATGAGATCTGCTCATTTCTTTATCATAAACCATGGTATCTGAGGAGGCTGACATTGTATAGTTTTATACCAGATACCTTTTTCTTTGCTTCGTTCATCGAAGTATTCTTTAAACTTATCATAACAAACGATATGTATGTAATATATCAAAATATGATCTCGTTCTAACCCCTTATTAGTGCCCTTTTTGAATCACAGTATGATGAATAAACCATATTGTTAAATTAAGTTTTTCAACCCGGCAAGTCTTGAGACTTGACAAAGGCGTGAGTTTATGTATGTATGTTGACATACATACATAAACTCACGCCTTTGTCCCATGGAGGTAGGCAGAAACTATAGAACCCCTAATGCTACGACCCTTACATACTCCTTTCGCTTCATGCTTTATTCAGTCTCAACATCTCCATTAAAAAGTTTTTGATACAAACCAAATCTGACGAAAGATTTCTTAACAATTCTTTTCCTTAAATTCAGATAGAACACAGTAGCCTAACATAAAAAAAGTTTGTATTTTATTGTTCAAGCCGCTGCAGCGCTGTTCCCAAACAAGTGGGTCAATAAGGGCGAAGGCGATCGCCCCCGAACTCCGCTGTTATTGTGTTTCTTAGCAAACTTACTGAACTGACTGGTTCTGTTTATTTTTAGTATTGGACATTGGAGTTTTTACGTGCTTATTGTCTTTGAAACGGGACGATGAAAGCAGCGATTTCTTTGGCGCGACTTTTATTTATCGAACAGCAAATGCTCTAGTTACAAATGACTGCTTCGTTGGTCTAGGGGTGGCAAGCACTACTGCTGATAGTGAGGTCCTGGGTTCGATCCCTAGGTCGGGCAGTGTTATTGGATATTTCCGTGTGGAATTCCTCAGTAGCAGCCCAGAGTTTGGATTTGAGGCTCGGTCTCTATTACATGGGAGTTAAAAATAACGGCGAGATGAGGGTGTTACAATACATCTCTGCCCTCCCCTTCGGGTAATACAGGCGTGATGTTATGTCTGCAGGACTCTTACCGGCTAAAAACCAACGGTGTTCCTCCTCTTGACCGTTCGGCCGGGGTCGCGGGATTCGCAAAGCATGCACCGCAACCCCGGCAGGTCCCGGTCCGCCAGCCGCTGGCGGACCTCTCCTCTGTGGGGCCTTGCCCCACATCCTCCTGAGAAGCGCGCACGGAACACTGCGCGCCGCCATCTCGGGCCTGTTACTGGTCGGGAGGCGGGTCATGCCCGGCCACCCTGCCATAGCAGTAACTGCAGAACGGTTCTGCAGATTATGAAAGTGGAGTGGCGTGTATTAAAAGAGCCTCCAGATACTAAAGTACGTCGCCGTGCTCGTGCCGACACAAGAGAAGTAATGTCAAATTACTATATCTAGTAGGGTAAAGCGTCGATAGATAGGTTATTGAATATGGCCGTAAGGGGCCATTCGACTATTACTTAAGCACGAAAAGGGGATGTGGGAGTCTTTGCTTAGCTTATTTTTGATGACATGGGGGACGGGGTTGCCTAAATGATGATTACGTCAGCAATTTTTATTTATTTGCATATTTTTCTAGACTTAAAAATTGCTGCTCATAAATAATAATAAAGAAACCTGATCACTTTAAAAAATATATATACCAATGTTTACGTAAGCATAGGAGGGGGTTTTTTTTATTTTTTTTTATTTGTTGCTTGGCCTGCGTTTGTCCGCCATCCCGCCTGATGTTAAGCAATGATGCGGTCTACGATGGAGCACGCTTGCCCAGAAGAAACCGATTCACTCGTTACTTGAAGACACCCAGATTGTAACTGTCGGGGAACACCCACTCGTGCAGCGGGTAAAATCTTTACTTACTTTTGCTGAGAAGGGGGAGGGGTGGTCAAAAATTACTAAAATTCTGCTTACGTAATACTTGAATGGCCCCTAACTCAAGTATGCCTGTAACACAAACAAAAAGAACAGATACAGCAGCTTCAGTATGACGCATACTTAACCAAAGATCTTAAATAGAGATGTGAAATTCTAATGCGTGTACAGTGAGAACAAAGAGTAACCCTCAAGAAACGAATACTAACATCCTTCTTTGCAGAACACACAGAATTACTCTCATCTATTGTCCTTTGTCGTAAAGCAATTCTTTGTGACGAGCGTACATTTGTGCACAAAATTTTAAACATAATTTGTGCTACAATGAACTCAATTAGCAATGTAAATAGGGGTCACCTCCACGAGGTACACCCTGATTGACAAGCTTCTGACTACTTATAGATGGTGGTGTGACCTTCCAGCCTGAATGCTCCAGTTGCCAAACAGAAGTGTCACCTGCGAAAGATCTGGTACTTTGTTCACCATTTTGCTTTTCCTTCTTAATATTTTCTTTATTTTTAAATGCCTATGCCAGTTCACTTGTTTGTTGTGTTCTTAAATGCCCATATATCTGCGAACATGAATTTTTATATAATGTGTTGCCTTGTGGTTATCTATACTTTTATACTATAATATTATAAAGAGGAAAGATTTGTATTTTTGTATGTAACGAATAAACTTAAAAACTACTGGACCGAGTTAACTCAGCGTAACAACCGTTTACGCTGAGTATGCAGTCGCCGCCAGCATACGTATTATAATGCAACTTAGCATTAGATCAGTTTCATGTTATTCAATATAATTGTTTGTTACTTTAGTTCAACCTAAGCCTTCAACTTAATATCTTGTTTTTATATAATTAAATTAATGTTTAATAAATAAATATTTTTTTAACTAAATTCCCGATCGCCGAAACATAACTGGCGCAGTCGGTAGGATCGCGACGCTCTAAGTTCGAATCCAACTCTTCGGCTTAAGAGTGACGGTTCTTAAATCGTTCCTTCGTGATCCGCAACGAACCTATCGTGCGGTCGGGCACCTGTATAGAAATAGGGATTCTCCGGAGCATTGGAGGAAGCTGTTGGCTGAGGCGAGACTCGACAGGAGATGCAGTGGCTGCTTCGGACCCTCGTTGCAGGAGCCGTCGTGCTCTACACAGCAGGAATCGTAACCCTTGACCCTGTAAATAATGAAAATGGTATCCTTCTCCTGAAACAAGGACAACTCCTTAAACAAGATAACTACTTTAGTCTCGCTTGCGTTTACAATATTAGTAACCTTCATTTTACATCCATTCAACTGATGTCTTTATATGCAAGCACTAAAGCAGCTGAGAGTGTAGTTTCTGGAGAGCTACATAAAACATATAGAGATCAAATAGACTATAGCTTAAATCTTATAGGTAAAAAGATTAAATTTTTAACTCCTCAGATTAGGAAAAGACGAGGACTCATAAATGGTTTAGGTACTGTCGTCAAATCTATAACCGGTAATCTCGATAATGACGATGCAGCAAAATTTGAAGAGGAAATCTTAAATATCAGGAATAGAATCAATAGGGTACAGGACTCGCAAAAAAGGTCCTTAATACTAGCACGAAATACAATAGATGAGTTTGGTAATCAGCTAAGTAAATTGAATAATAATCAGAAAAATTTGGCTAGTTTATTGCAGAATATTACCAGTAACTCTAATGACGTCACTAACCATTTACATTTCCTAGATATATACGTACAGATAGATTTTAGTTTACAGATAATCTTAGATAGGTTAATGTTGTTAGAAGATGCTATGACGTTTGCTCAACTTGGCACCATGCATCCTAGTATAATAAGCCCTCAGAATCTAATAGAGGAATTAATTAACTTAGATAAAATTTATTCATTTAGGCCAGTGGCTGATATTAGTCTGATTAATATACATAGGATAGAAAAATCTATTAAAGTTAAGGCTTATAGTACAGTACACTCTATAAATTTTATCCTTGAAATCCCATCAGTAGCCCCGATAACCTATGACCTAATTCATCTCTACTCCATTCCCAATAAGAATAACCTAACCATTATACCTAAATCCAAATACCTTGCACTTGGGAACGATGAGTACGCTTACCTGGAAGAAGACTGTCAACCGCTGTCCGATGACATCCGGCTTTGCAAAGTCCTGGACACTAGAAGAATCGAAGAAACTGAAGATTGTATACCATCTCTCATCCAGCATCGTCAAGCCAACTGTACACATGCGAAGATGAACCTAAGAAGAGGAAAAATTCAGAAGATTGGAGATAACAACTGGTTACTTGTTCTTAACGAAGATGAAATCGTCAAAACACAGTGCAATGCCAAGACCGACTACAAAAGGTTAACTGGGATTTATCTCGTTACATTAACGGAAGATTGTCAAATTAACGTCATGAATAAAACATTACGATCACATACAGACACGATCGTCATCAATGAGGTCATACCTTTACCGGAGCAATATCAAATCTTAGAAGAAACAGTTAAATATGAACTTCAACTAGAAGACATCTCGCTAGACAGCATCCATCAACTTATCAACAAGGCTAGCGACCTCTCTGTACCAGAAGACATCAGTTGGCCAATGATAATAGCTACTCCGAGTTGGACTTCGCTACTCCTCTACATCCTGTTGGTAGCAGCAGCATCCTGGAAGCTGTATCAATGGAAGACTACTAGGGGTCTGGAGGTCACCAAAGGCAGCGAGGACGCCGCCAGAAGCAAGAGTTGCTTCTCTCCTATGGTGGGAGGAGTTAACTCAGCGTAACAACCGTTTACGCTGAGTATGCAGTCGCCGCCAGCATACGTATTATAATGCAACTTAGCATTAGATCAGTTTCATGTTATTCAATATAATTGTTTGTTACTTTAGTTCAACCTAAGCCTTCAACTTAATATCTTGTTTTTATATAATTAAATTAATGTTTAATAAATAAATATTTTTTTAACTAAATTCCCGATCGCCGAAACATAACTACCGATTCCAAAATATTCTTTTGTCGTTAGAAAGCTACATTATCACTGAGTAACATAGGTTATATTTATATCTCAAAATGTTTAAAAAAAATGTCCACCCGTGTGAAGCCGGGACGGGCCGCTAGTCCTTTATAATATTTTCTTTATTTTTATTTGCCTATGCTTAGCTCTGGGCTAGTACACTTGTGTGTTTTATTCTCAAATGCCTATGTATCTGCGAACATATGAAGTTTTATATTATGTATGGCCTTGGTTGTAATAAAATAAATACCCCTCTAAATAACTTTTAAGTTAAACGGTTTTGTCTTGCAGTACCCCTGCAGCATCAGGATTTGAGGATTGAAGGTTGAAGTTACTACAATGTTGTATTGTCATAGGAGTTGAATTTGTGTGCGAAGTTTCAGGAGAATCGGTTAAGCAGAAGTAGTTGAAAAATCTGTCGCAAGATTTGAACTAAACAAACATACGATGTGAAGCTAATTAAAACTGTTTAAAAATAAAATAAATGCCTACTTGTTCCCCCTCGTAGAGCCCGTACATTCATCTATAAAAGTCCCAACAATATTCTAATCCAATCAAACAGTCCTTTGTCTAATCTTGAGCTTAAAAAGATAATTCTTTGAAACGAGCACAAACGCGCCACTTTAAACATCATTTGTGCTACAATGAATTCAATTAGCAAAGTAAACAGGGGGCGTTTTGTGTGAGCGTCCCTTTATGGGTCCTAATGTTGTTTACAGACGTACGACAGCGGCGGAGATTAAAATGTGTCTGTCTACCGCGAAAATATGAGAGTGCAGACATATGACGTACTAGCCGGTGCCCGCGGCTTCACTCGCATCCTAGAGGAACTACTTCGTGTATCCGGATGAAAAGTACCCTATGTGTTAATCCAGGACATGGTCTATCGGTGTGCCAAGTTTCATTCAAATCCGTTCAGCTGTTTATGCGTGAAAGAATAACAAACATCCATACATACAAACTTTCGCGTTTATAATATTCGTAAGGATGTATCAGAAGTATTATTAGATACATACTAAATACGTAGTACCCATGTAATAGGTACACTATTGGGCTACCTACGCTTCCGTTATAATAGGGTATGTGACCATAATTTTTTTATTAGAAATCTCGAAATTATTACAAAAATGATAGGCAATAGTGAAAAAACTACTGAAATATTTAATAAAATGCCCAAGATATAAATAATTGAAAATTGCTCACTAGACAGAGACAACATGACGCCACAATGACGTCACACCTTGCAAACTTCATAATTATTTAACACCACTCTGTACAATATCCGTTTCGCGCGACAAGGACAGAAAACGCACCCTCCACAAACTTCGCAAGCGTGTAGCTCCTCTATTTCTTCTTCGATTTTATTTATTATTTCACATATTAATTTGTATCTATACTTTCTTTAAAATAATACTAAATTGTTGTACATTTTTAATAGTAGTCAACTACCCTATTATAGATAGGCGACACGTTTGGCGCAGTGGTTCTTTTTTTTTTAATCTTTATTTATTTACAGGGTTTTTTCTATAAAGAATATGTTACCCCGATGATTGAATACAAAAATATTATAAACTAGCCCACCCGCAACCTTATACACATAATAATAATATGATAAAGTGTTCTAGCCTCATCCGATAATGGTGAGGCTAGAATGCTATTATAGAAGCCGACATTAGAGCTATTGATAAAAGCTTGACGTCTTTGGACTCCAACACGTACACACTCCGACAGGATGTGATGCACGTCTTCTATAACTCCACAGACAACGCAATTGGGTGAATCAACTTTGTGGCGCAGTGGTTAACGTGATTGGCTTTCTGCGGTACGTATCATGGGTTCGATTTCTGCACGGAACAAATATTTGTATGGCCTACATAGTTGTTCCAGGTCTGGCTATTTGTACATGTACATATTTGTGTCTGTAAACGCACCCACGAAACAGGAGTAATCCTAGTGCGAGGTAACGTTTTCATAATAAAAAAACCCAAAAACAGTGTAAATAATAACTACCGGTAATCCACTGGAATTAGATTTCCTCGGTTCGATCCCCAGGCCGGGCAGTGTTATTAGGTTTTTCCGTGTGGAATTCCTCAGTAGCCCGTAGTTTGGATTTGTGCCTGGTTGATGGCAATAAGCTCGCCCCCTATTACATGGGACTTAAACATAACGACGACGAATTGAAGGTGTTACTATACACCTGCCCAACCCTTCGGGAAATACAGGGCATAATGTTACGTATGTATGTAATCCTAATTAAATAAATTAATAAATAAAAGTGCTAAGTCCACTAGCAACTTAAATTGCGCAAGTTGTTGAAGCAAGTCCTTGCTTAGTTGATGAAACTTGCAGAAGTGGACTCGCTGCAGGTGTATTCACTCACAGTCCACAGTGAAAGTCGGTTGCAAAAGTCAACTTGTGCAATTTAACTTGTTACTGACTTTTGCAGCTTTAGAATTGGTAGAAGCGTATTGAAAATTGCCATAAAATTAGCAAATACTTAAACTTTGGATATAAACAGCACAAACACGATTTGTATTTAGCTAAGGGATCAGATTAAAGACGGTATGTTTTGCTCAAAGTAATGATACTTATTAACTGGCAATATACAGGGTGTTGCTAAACTTACGTAAATATCGTTGTAATTAAAAAAAAAGGATTGGTATCATCACTATAGGAAATGTTTATTATTAAAACTGAATGTTACCTATATTAAATGAAAATTGTGTGAAATATTTTTAGGCCAAATAAAAATTATGTAGGTATTATGATTTAAACGTTATAGCTTTTTAAAATAGATTATTTGCTATTAATACTAAATAACCGGCACCCCCTTTGCAGCTGTCAAAATCTGCGAGAAGTTTTTGCAAAAAAATTAATATACATTTTCTTTAAAAGACTATATTATACATTGTATAGGATGTAAAAAAACATAAAATAACATCACGCCTGTATGTTCCGAAGGGTTAGGCAGAGATACAACATAAGAGTAACTCAATCATTTCGCCGTTATGTTTAAGTCCCATGTAATAAGGGCGAGCCTACTGCCATCAACCGGGCACGAGTCCAAACTCCGAGCTGACCCTGAGAAAATAAAAAAAGAAAAAGAAATATTGAAAATAAATTTATTATTATTTACCAAGGACCAACCAGTTCAGTCAATAATATGGAAATTATTACAATTTCGAATTTACACGACGTAATACCTCGTCCCATTAGTTCACGACCTTTTACGTCTTAACAATTGGTTACTTGAGATCCACGAAGGCTGCGTAACGTATACTCCACACAATACACCAGAGATAAGTTTATTTTCGGATCATATTGGTTAGAAGAGTATCAATTTCAAAGAAAAGTCATTAATCATGATAGTGGATACGAGGAAAGTGCTCGTTATCAATCACACGGACAGCCAGAAAATATCTGCCGATTAATTGTTACGAGAGTCTGCAACGAGTATCATTATTTATTATGAGACAATGGTGTCGATTCCGTTGTGCACAAACTGAACTTAATTTATTTATATTTATACTATAAAAAAGACACTAGATAAATCGGCAAACTTCGCAAAAGCGATCACTTCCGAACTGGGTGCAACTTCAAGACAACGAATATTTATTAGTAGTGTGGTAAAAAAAATCTTTACGCTGACGCAATAAGTGTGAGTGGCGCGAAAATGAGCGACTGCCATTGGTTGTTCTATCAAGTTGTGTCGTACTAATAAGTCTAGTGTGAATGCAGCATAAGACGTGATGACGGTTATTTCAGCAATAATGACATACAAATAAAAATAAAGAATTTTATTTGTAATTTCGCTAAAATTCGCCAAAATCTAGTACAAAGCCGTGAAATAAAAAATAAATACCCTGTACATTCTTAACACGTCGCGAGGATAATCGCAAAATACCCAAACTTCGCAAGCGTATGTACGCAATATATCTGAAACAACTCAAAGAGTTCCCTGTGAGAACTTCGGCGCTTCTTCGCATATTCCACGCGTGTTTGAGTTCCAAAACTTTAGAGTTTCCGAGCCTGTTTACGTAAACGGATTTGGTATTTCTTATAAGTATGGGGAAATTATAGGTATGTGTGTTTCGTCACACCCTCGGGTTTCGCGAAGTGATTTGTACCTACTTCAAACGCGAGGACGGGTATGTTGTTGACTGCTCAGGAATTTCACTTTGAGATGAAAGTTGGAATCTAAAAGTGAAACGTGCAATTGTGTATTTTTTTTAACAGTTGTGTTTCTCCTGTGTTGGTTGGCCCACCGCCTAAGCCACCTTTTTATTTTTTTCTTTTTTCTTTGGAAAATCCTCATGGATGTCCCTCGCCTGGGGAAGGCGAGGATGTCTGCCGGACTCTTACCGACTAAAAACCAACGGTGTTCCTCCTTCTGACCGTTCGGCCGGGGTCACGGGATTCGCAAAAGCATGCACCGCAAACTATCCAACACCTAAGCCACCTAATTAAAGTGATATTACATCAGCCGAATTCCTGTAGAATTTCATACGACCATCAATCTTCATGTTCTGCGTAGCCTTTTCCCCACCATGTTGGGGTCACCTTCCAGTCTAACCAGATGCGGTTGAATACCAGTATTTTACACGGAGCGACTGCCATCAGTTACTGGGCAATACCGATATCCTAAAGTTATGCCAGGTGTCAAACTTTACTGCCGGGGTTGCGGTGCATTTGCGAATCCCGCGACACCGGCCGAACGGCCAGGAGGATGAACACCGTTGGTTTTTAGCCGGTAAGATTCCGGCAGACCCCCTCGCCTTCCCCAGGCGAGGGACACCTATGAGGATTTTCCAACGAGAAATAAAAGGTGTCAGACTTTTGGGTTTCTGACTACCCGTAACGACTGTCATAGGTATTCATATGACACCCGGGACCGACTGTTTAAAGTGCCCTCCGAGGCACTGAGGGGTTTCGATGTGTAACGAATGGTCACCCATCCACAGACTGACCGCGGCTAGCGCAGCTTAAACTCGCTTTAATTGTATTATCTTGAAGTTGTACGAAATTGTATGATCCACGCGGTTTGTAACTAGCCCCCACACCTTCAATCTACATATTTAAAAGAACATTACGACAAAAAGCAGCCATTTCATTGACACCAAAATCTTAAACATCGATACAAGGTTACTTCACATAACTATGTTTACCAAATCTTCCCCGCAAACGAACCCCGAACACTTCCTACCGTCTACACGCTTCCGAAGTTTCGTCCCCGTTATCAAGTTCCGTGGCCTACCCTGTTTGTTCACAGGTGCACCTTACGAACCCCGCGACACAACAAAACTCTTCGATGGCGTGTTTATTTACCTGAGTACGGAACTCGGAAGTGGGCTTTTTCCGAGTTATTTATATTTCGCCCGTATTATCAAAGTTTTGGAATTGAGAGTTTGTTTAGCGTTTTTTAGGGGTACCGTTGCTTTTTAAACGAACTACAAGCCTTTGTAGTATAATATACACCTCAGTTCTGTTAGTTCTGTTTTGCAGAAGTCGCTATTACACGTGTGGAGGAACGAGGTGTGGTGTGGCTCCAACGAAAAGGGAAAACCTCCTACCAGGTGAGTCTTGTGCCTGGCGGGCTACTGCCCAGCGGTTGTTTTTTTATTTCTATTCGACTGCTTGTAGATGGTCTTGCAGACTGTTTCTACGTAACCGGGCAGTTATTGGTGAGACCTGAAGGGTCTCCAACCAATCCCGACGAGAGTAAAATACTTAACCTAAACTAACTACTATTACTACTACTAACATCATGACTAGTTAGCAACAACAGCACTAAGAGCGTCCCCTAGGGGGGACTCAAACCTCGGCTTAGGGCGTTGTTGTCGAGAGGACTGGGAGGGAGACAGCTTGATGAGCGCTGAATTAACGGTGTGAGCCAACGGGTGATGTTGGGAACTTGTAAATATACTATCTGCGTGTCAAATCTTGATATCGCGATGCAGGATTTATGACATTTCATATGATTGTTGTCATTTTTTGTCGCTGTAGTCTACTAGACATTCTTCGACTGCGTAGTTTGCATGTGTTGTGATAGATGCCGCCACACACGTTTCGCTATAATAGTCGCTATTACCAGCTAGCACGTTCCTCAACAGACGTTGCCCTACATCGTTACACTCGCATAGTTTTTATACCACAATGCCTGGACTTTAAATGAGACCTTGATCTCTGAGTTTGTTTCGGCTTTTATTCTCAGAGCTAGTCATAAAGGAGACAACAGCGCCATCTAGTCTTAAAAAAATCTTACATTGACTTGTAAAAATGTCTGTAACAGATTTATTTACAGAAATAAAAATAATTTCGTCGCTTAAGTTCTAACACAGCGTAACTCTAAATTGTTAACTTTTCAGGAGAGCAAAAAATTTAAATTTTTCTACTTATCATATAATGGTTTTTAATCTACAATATTCTATTTTAGTTTGGTTTTTTCGACGGAGCACCTGCGCGACGTGATCCAGTATGGAACTCACGTGACTTACATGCTGTTTTAGCTGTTTACATAGCTTGATGGTAAAAATATTATAATAATAATTGTTTATTACCACAAAGTTCAAGTACATTGCACTGTATACAGATTAAAGATCTTAATTTAGCAATAAGTAGGTAAGTACAATAAGTTCAACCCTGTCCCCTAAACTAGGCTAGGCCTGTATCTTAGGGGGCAGTACCCGGCTATAGGGTATGCTTATATGATTCTATTGTGGCAGATGTGCCAGTGGACTGTGTCAAGTGGGTGCATTTTTTGATCTTGTGGTAAACTTTTAAAAATATGAGAGTGAGAAAGTGAAGAGTGAATTGTATTGTATAAAAGTAAATTTTTGATGATTGTGTAAGGAAGTGATATTAAGTACGCGGTGGATTTTATTTTTGAAACAACGCGTTGCTATTGGATCTAACCATTGATTGTGATTGGTCAAACGATGCGTTTTCGATTTCCTATCGAATGACGTGCATAACTCAAAACGGCTATTTTTCGAGTTACGCTGTGTTAGAACTTAAGCGACGATTTATCACTAATCAGGTCAGATGCTAGACCCAATCTCACA
Source organism: Amphipyra berbera (assembly GCA_910594945.2). Lineage (NCBI taxonomy): Eukaryota > Metazoa > Arthropoda > Insecta > Lepidoptera > Noctuidae > Amphipyra > Amphipyra berbera. Next base: position 18,792,472 of record OU343129.1, on the reverse strand, counting down.
ATAAATAGAATTATTGTCCTAACTCACAGGACGTCTGACATCTGACAGAACAACAACGACTAGCAAGCACGTAAGACCTAGGTACTGCACTATTTTGTATGTATCTGTACCTATTCTGATCAAAGACACAACCATATACTGCACCTGAAGAGAGAACTTCCACACAACATAACATCACGCCTTATATTCCCCGAAGGGTTCGGCAGAGGTGTTTTAGTACACCCTCGTTTCGCCAGTTATGTTTAAGTTCCATATAATAGGCGAGCTTATTGCCATTATTAGCATTGCATTATTTTTGATTAGCTGTCATAAATTAAAAGTAGTTTTTATCTTTTATTTTTTATTATATTTTTGTAGTTTATTGACACATTATAATAGAATATATATTTAAAATGTACTACCTCCATCCGTGTGTCACTGCGGGGGTGCCAGCTGAAAATCAGCGCTGGGTGTTTTGACGCCTAGCATATGCTGAGTTGGTGACCTTCTCGGCATGAATGTGTGTTTAATTCTTTTTATATAGTTTTTTCTTTGTTTATTTTATTTTATTTATGCTGTCAGTGTTCTTGGCTGAATAAATTAATTTTCTTTTTCTTTCTTTCCATTAACCGGGCACAAATCCAGACTCCGAGCTGCTACTGAGAAATTCCTAATAAGAAAACCCAATAACACTATGCCCGACCTGGGGATCGAACCCAGAACCAGCAAGGCAGTCACGGACAGTAACTTCCACACATTACATACTAAGCCGCTCTGTACGTATGTTTGTCACAATGCTAATCCCCTAACCGTCGACTACCCACCCAATCAACACTGCAATCAACTTAACATAATAACAACAATTACCACGCAATATTTCTCTGCCTTCGACAATGGAGTGGACATCGCCTGCGGTGCGTATTACCCACTCTCTATAAATATTGTGAATGCTGTCACCAGGAGCTAACTAGCAGCCGGTGACGTCACGCGAGCCCCGGGCGTCTACGCTGACGTATTGACTGGACACTCAAGGTGCTACCACATTGAAGTACCAAAAGCTTTAAATGTGTTATGGTCCAAATTAACTTTTGTACTACAGTCTTACTAGGCTGTCGATCTATTTATAAAATGCCGAATAATATACCCCTGGTATTGTACAGAAAACGGCATCATATTTACTTGGCAGTAAAAAAAGCCCGAAAGTCTGACAACCGGTCTAACCTTAGACTATCGGCATTGCCCAGTAAATGAGTTGCAAAGGTCTGATGGCCGCTCCGTGTAAAATACTGGTATTCAGCCGCATCTGGTTAGACTGGAAGTGGACCCCTACACAATTGGGTAAAAGCTAGGCAGATCGAGAAGTGTTTAAGTGTTAATTTTTAAGAAACATTATATTTTTAATTTTAAGTAGGTATCCGTATGCGTCCGCGTGGGCGGAAAATAAATACTTTTTCTTTCTTCTTTCTTTCTTTCTCTTTAGAAGGCATTATTTACTTTTACTTCTTCTTGTACAGGGATGGCGAACCAATGGCACGCGGCACAATATTTTGGGCACGTCACTGATCACAAAATTCATTATGAACTACGAAAAAAGTGTAAAGTAGATAAATAATATGACCCAATAATCCCCAATAATCACAAAGTCAAAATTATTTGATGGCACGTCTCTGACCTCATTAAACATTTCTTTAGAAAAATGGCACGTTGATATGTAAAAGTTCGCCATTCCTGTTCTAGTATTTCTATACACATGAGTAATCTCCTTTACAAACAAACACGCATATAATTCGTAAGCTGATTGTCACCAGGTAGCTGGCTGGCAGCCGACGAGAACACGCGAGCCTCGGGCGGCACTGTGACATATTTACGTGACAGTTACATTCCATAGGCTGGTTGGCTCGCAATTTGAAACGTGTTAAGAGCCTATTCACATTGAACACGGTAAATGTGATTTTTCTGAGCTTTCTAATTTCATCTATACAAATGTAATCTATAGGTATACTAATATTATAAAGCTGAAGAGTTTGTTTTTTTGTTTGAACGCGCTAATCTCAGGAACTACTGGTTGGAATTGGAAAATTATTTTTGTGTTGGATAGTTCATTTATCGAGAAAGGTTATAAGATATACTATAACATCACGCTACAACCAATAGGAGGGGTGCATAAATGGAAAATGTTGCAAAAACGGGGAAAATGTCTACCCGTGCGAAGCCGAGACGGGCCGCTAGTGTCATAATAACAGCTTTTTACTCTTTTTCTTTTCGTGTGGTTAGTGACTAACCTGGTGTCAGAGTAGGTATATGCCGCCCATGGGCCATGACTTGGCTTCACATGCCGTCGAGTCATATAGTCTCTCAAGCATGCTGGTTTTCCTCACGATGTTTTCCTTCACCGTTTTTAAGCAAGTGATAATATAATTGTACAATACGCACGTGAATCCGAAAAGACAGAGGTGCGTGCCTTGAGTTCGAACTCAAAAACTATGACTTTGCCGTCGGACGGTCACACTATTAGGCTATCACTGCTGTTTTGAGCTTTTTACTAAATGCATATGAAAGTATATAAGGTACTTATAACAAAAAAACAATATTAATTTTTAGTCTGTGTGTCTGTCTGTTCGTAGCGGCTAATCTCCGAAATGGTTGGACCGATTTTGACGGGACTTTCACTGGCAGATAGCTGATGTTATAGGGGGTAATTTAGGCTACTTTTATTTCAGAAAAAGAAAAATAATTAGGGTTCCGCGCAAAAAAATTAAAACCCATCCGACTGCTACGCAGACGAAGTCGTATACACAGCTGCTAGTAATGAATGTAACTAAAGTTGACGCCACACTTGCATCACAGTCAAATCAGTTTATAGCAAGTAACCGCTTTAAGTATTCTTCCTTCAAATCTTGGATTCACTAGGAAACAAAATGTTCCCCAACATACCGCGCAACATTGAGTCTACGTAAAGCCTCGTATCCACTAGGCAACATTTGACGCACGACGTGTTGCACAACATGTTGCTCAACGTGTTGAAAGTCAGCGCCGAACTTTTGTTTAGCAACGTTGTCTGTCTACACATGATTTCGCTCGCATCAGTCGTCGACAACATGTCGCCAGAGGAACTAGTGTTGATTTCAGCGGCGGTAGTTATAATTTTATCGAAAGATGCATCAAAAAGAAAAAATCCACGTTGGTGAGTTAGAAATGACTTACAAAATAAAATACCTAGTGGATACGAGGCTTAACGCTGCAACGTTGCACACTGCCCCACAAAGTTGCGCGCAACATTGTGCGTCATTTCTACAAAACGCGGGACATGTTGCAACCCTTCGCTTCGCTTCGCTTCGGGCGCAGGTGTGTGCGAACGACATATTCCGCGACATTGTCCCCGGGACATTCACGTAGATGTCCCGCGTTAAATCCCGCGGCATGTTGCTCCATTTGTCACTTAGTGAATCTAAGGCTTCATCCAACTTTATTAATTAAACGGGTACCACGCACACTTTCGACTATTCTTGCGAGAATCGACAGCAAGTGTATGTAATAAATGCTCAGCGATATGTAAAGACGTGACCACATAACTGGGAGACGGACACTACGTGGTCCGCACTTGTTTCTGTCACACCACCCAGCTAGGTTAAGGTGTCGTCCTGCTAATACGACTTATAAAAAAACAATTATTAGATATTTTTTCACATAAAATGTATACTACCCCCCTTACTAATAGCTGAATAAAGTTATGTCATAAATAATGTCAGTATAGCTATACATTTTTGCCAAGTTTTTTACCAACTACATAAGTATAGCACACGTAGATGTAAACTAAGATAACTCAAAAAAGGTCATTTTTCAGGGGACGAAAAAAACGTATGTCTGCAAATTTTGTTAGGGAAGTTATACAATTTAATTAGATTCTAGATTTTTGAGTTGTCTCAGGTGCGCGATATGTTGGGGTCAGCCTCCAGTCTAACCAGATACGGCTGAATTTTACACGGAGCGACTGCCATCAGACCTCCGCAACCCAGTTACTGGACAATGCCGATATCCTAAAGTTAGACCGGTTGACAGACTTTCGGGCTTCTGACTACCCGTAAGACTGTCATTGGTATTCGTATGACACTGGGGACCGACTGTTAAACGTGCTCACCGAAGCACGGACGGGTCTCGATGTGTAACGAACGGTCAACCATCCATGGACTGACCGTGGCAAACGCAGCTTAACCTCGCAAATTGTATGATCCGCGCGACTGGTAATTAGCCACGAGCCCCTCACATATTGATATATAAGCTTGTCATAACTTTGTTAGTAAGGGGGTTTATCTGTACCTGCTTCTCACCTGTTAGAAAGAAAAAAAAGTATAATTGCCTTTGCCTCTACTGAAGTCAACCAGATGAACACTACTACTCTTCTATTGGGTTCAATTATTATACGCCTTAAAGTAGTGGTTCTTAGCCTTTTAGTGATGAGGGACCATTTGACAAAAGTTCTGTCTTGCCACGGACCACTAACTGTTTGGAGCTAATATACAGTAAATGTAAATGAATAAGGGTTGTTCTAGCAATCAATTTTAAATAAAATACGCATACAATCATTCAAAGCCAACAGTATTTAAAAAATTTCGGATGGATTCGCGGACCACTTCAGGTACTTCCAGGGACCACCTGTGGTCCGCGGACCGCCGGTTAAGAACCACTGCCTTAAAGGAACATTTAGGGCCGGTTGTTTCAAACGATCAGTATAAGTATGTTACGTTAGTCAAATATTAACTACTAGCGACCCGCCCCGGCTTCGCACGGGTGCAATGTAGATACTAATGTGGGGTATATAAACCTTCTTCTTGAATCACTCTATCTATTAAAAAAACCGCATCAAAATCCGTTGCGTAGTTTTAAAGATCTAAGCATACATAGGTACAGACATACAGCGGGAGCGACTTTGTTTTATACTATCTAAAGATTACGTAGAATGTTTAACGTCCGTCAAACGCAGACCGTTGTATGTCTTTTGACGTATGTCAAGAACGACAAAGCGTGAAACAACACTTATTTTTATTTAACCATCGTTAACGCCATTTTAACTGTTACCCGTTAGTAATGTAGTCGTGAAACAACCGGCCCTTAGAGATGATCAATACTCGATATTAGACGGCAATAATTAATCGACATCGCTCGTATTCCAACGGGTTCTATTTCGATTATTTAAATCCTGCTACTAACTTCAAATAATCCATCCAAAAATAAATTGATATTTTACCAATTTTCTTACTTTTCAGAACTTCACCTTAAGCCTTTGGCCAGACTGCAAACGCGGGCGCGGTGCGGCGAGTTCAAACAGAAGAACTTCATTTGAGTGTCCATAGCGGGCAAGCGGGCGCGGGAAGCGGCGCGGGCTACTTGGCGCGGGGAGCGCGCGGGTAGCTCACGCCATAGGTCGTTCATACAAGTGGCCGCAGTGAGAGCGCGATCGGCAAGCGACAACCCGCGCGGGAGCGGGGGATCTCAAACTAGTTCGAGCTGACCACGCGCGTTGTTGTGATGGCGTCTTCAAAATTAAATGTTGAAGAATTAATAAGTGCTATTCAAGCACGATCTGCACTGTGGATGTCGAAACATCGTTTTTTAGTAAGAATGTTCCAGTAAAAATAAGTCTTCTTCATGCATATGATATTTTGACAAACACTGGACACGACAACGCTCAGAACGAAGCCACGCTCCACTACGGACAGGTAAATCGCGCGCGTTCCCACACCCGCGCCGCTCCCCGCACCGCGCTGCCAGTCTGGCCAAACACTAAATATAGAACCAATTCTGGACTAACGTTTCGACGTTGAAGAATATTTCTCTCTCTTCGATAGAACTTGCCAGTCTGTAAATGGTTCTTCATTTATTTTCACAAATTCCGGTTTGTTTTGTTGTACTAACTAATATGTTGTATCTTTGTTTTAATTTGAAGCTTCCGTCTGTATTTATAAACGACTTAAAATACGTGGCACTGTATTTATGTACTTTAATTCAATTAATTTTTTAACTGCCTCGTTGGTTTAGTGGTGGCAAGCGCGGCTACTGGTCGTGAGGTCCTGGGTTCGATACCCAGGTCAGAACTCCCCACACGGAAAGCAGTGATAGTCTAGTGGTGTGACTGCAAAGTCATAGGTCTCAAGTTTGAACCCAAGGCACGCAACTCTGACTTTACGGATTCATGTGCGTATTGTATAATTATCACCACCATTGCATGCATATCATTTTGTATTGTAATTCACACAATTTACAGCAAATAAATATATATTTATCTTTATCACTTGCAGGAAAACATCGTGACGAAACCGGCATGCCTGAGAGATATTTCTCGACGGCATATGAAGCCAAGTCAGAGGCTCATGGGCGGCATAAACTCTGACACCAGGTTAGTCACTAACCACACGAAAAGAAGAAGAAGAACCACACAGAAATTCCTCATTACAGACTACTACTGTCCTGCGAATACCGACGTCATCATTTCATTTCACACTTTAAAATCTTTTTTGTAGCTGCCTCAATTAAATATTTGACACTTCAATTTTACAATGCAATTTTTGCTAGACCCGTAATATTTTTGCAACGCAATATTTTTATAGCGACTATTATTTATTTTTAACGCCATCCTGCTGCGGCTCGCTTGTTACGAAATCATACATATTTGTCTCTGGGAGTGTATTATAAAAATGTTTTTCACTATATTACTTAATGGTAAATGCCTTGTTGGTCTAGTGGTAGCAAGCGCGAGTACTGATCGTGGGGTCCTGGATTCGATCCCCAGTTCGGGCAAAGTGTTATTGGGTTTTTCCGTGTGGAATTCCTCAGTAGCAGCCCAGAGTTTGGATTTGTGCCCGGTTGATGGCAATAGGCTCACCCCCTATTACATGGGACTTAAACATTACGGCGAAATGAAGGTGTTACTAGACACCTCTGGCCAACCCTTCGGGGAATATAGGCGTGATGTCATGACATGTTATATTTACGTAGTATAAGGCTGACCTGGGCTGACCGCACAAGATACAGTTGACCGCTATTTGTTTGTAAATAAATACCTACAGTAGGTAACCGTTTGGTGTGTGACCTTGCAGCTAAAAACATTTTTTACAAAAAAATTAAACCGACTTCAAAACAAGAATAAAATAATTACCATATAAAATTAACAGTTTCAGAAGTCGGTGTTGATCCACGCTGAACCAAATTGAAGGCACCGACTTCTGAAACTGTTAATTTTATATGGTAATTATTTTATTCTTGTTTTGAAGTCGGTTTAATTTTTTTTGTAAAAAATGTTTTATTTTTTTCATTTTAGTGGCCTTAATTAAAACTTGGTTGGACCTACTAAAGACGCTGCTCGTAACATAATCACATCATCACAATATGCGTACCTACTGTTCGTCATTGAGGAGTTCCATTGTCTATCTCCGAAGTTCTTCATCAAATCTTCACCAAATTTAAATGGGACCAACTTCGGAGTATACCCTATCCATTAAAAAAAGAATCATCAAAATCGGTTCACAATTGGCAAAAATATTGAAGAACATACACAAAAAAAAAATACATACAGACGAACATAGTAACCTCCTCCTTTTTGGAAGTCGGTTAAAAACAAATGACGATCAACTGTTTCTCGAGCAACTTATGGCCGATTCCTATAATTTACTGAGCGTTATTGGGATAAAATTGAGTCTCTTGTATCTTTACCAACCAAAGACCTCATACCTTTGCATAGTACACCCTCCCATATGGAAGTAGCTGTCACAGGTAAAATTAGCTTACGAGTCTATTTATATGTCTAGTATGGCAATTAAAAATGCTACCATTGGTAAGTAAAATTATACCTTTTTTTTATAAGAACCGGGTATTAGTGACCCATGTACGATCAGCTAACTCAACTTGAACTTGCATGTTATTTACTCGTTTTCACGTAAAAAGCATGGATCTCTGACCATGGAGCGGCCTAGTACAGCTTTGCAATAGACAGTCATCGTCACTAGCGAACTAAGACTGCGCAGCTACTACAAAGAAAGATGACCGCAAATATCCCGCAGCGCTATGAAAACCGACGTTTAATCCAGTCTAATCCAGAAAAATCTACAAAATCCTAAGTAGAAGTGTATCTGAATTGGACGTCAGTTCGGCAGGTGTAGAGGAGCGGGTAGTTTTAGAAAAATATCGCTCGCGTCACGCTGAGCTGTCACGTGCATGCTACGTGCTGCTGCTGCCAAGGGACACACTGCTGGGAGACCTGGCGAGCCAATGTGTTGGATTATTTATGTAAGTGAAGTTTTTATCCTTCGTAGATAATTAACTACCACGCGGATCATACAGTTTGTGAGGTAAAGCTGCGCTTGCCGCGATCAGTCCGTGGAATGGTGACCGTTTGTTACACATCAAGAACCCTCCGTGTCTAACGTTGTGTCCTGCATAAGCGACAAACGCGACGCGATGCGACGCGACACAACACGGAACAAATACACTTTACGTCGCGTCTCGGTCCATAGGCCGCCAGTAGGGAATACCGCTGTTTTGATCGCGTTCGTCACATCCGCCGCATCGCATCGCGTCGCGTTTGTCGCTTACGCAGGACACCCCGTCGTTATGGGTAGTCAGAAGCCCGAAAGTGTGACAATCGGTCTAACCTTAGGATATCGGCTTTACACGGGTTGCGGAGGTCTGATGGCAGTCGTTTTGTGTAAAATACTGGTATTCAACCGTATCTGGTTAGATGAACCTGACCCCAACATAGTTGGGAAAAGGTTAGGAGGAACAGAGAAGTTTCCATCCTTCTTCCAGAAATTTTAATAGCTAGACTATTCTCAAAACCAGCATCGTCGTCTGGTACAAGTCGTTTGTTTCTCATTTCAGTGGGTGGGTTTTAATTTTACCAGCAACTCAATTATTTTATGCCCCAAAGATTATCTTTAATTCTACAATCTCTGCCGTTAGTGTACAAATTAATATACAAATAAAATTCTTCACGTCTCTAACATTTATATGCGAGGTAACATAAAACATAACATCACGCCTGTATTCCCCGAAGGGTTAGATAGAAGTTATAGTAACACCCTAATTTCGCCGTTATGTTTAATTCCCATATAATAGGGGGCGAGCCATAGAATTCCATACGGAAAAACCTAATAACACTTTGCCCGACCTGGGGATCAAACCCAGGACCTCACGATCAGCAGTCGCGCTTGCCACCACTAGACCAACGAGGTAGTTAACATACGAGATGGCAATGAACATGCGAGATATTATACCATAAATGCGCTTTGTAAATACAAATAAATGCTACATAATACGAAATAATATCTTGGAGCGTGTTTTGCCACCCGTGTGTCCGGCGCAGACCGGCGCGTTTCCGACATCGGTCCGGCAGACAGTTTGACAAGCGTGTTTTTCACTCCACCGGCAGCGCTTAGGGGGATAACACACAGGGGGATGCAATTACGACGCATCTGCATCTAACAACATTGTCCCAAACGATTGCAAATGGGTTTCTGAAGTGGGCTTTAGTAGATTGCAATTCTTTTTCAATTTTCAGATCGATTTGGGAGTAAAAATGTTTTAGGTAGATGGTTAACCTAATAAGTGGAATGCTTCTATGTTAAATCTTCAGAGACTGACAATTGTAATAAGTAAATGGGTCCCACAATGTAGCAATTTAAACCCACGAGGTAAATTCTCCACACGAGTAGAACATCAGGAACAGTTGTAATATTGTCACGTACTTCACGGCAGTCTTCCTTAGTATTAATATAACCACCGTGTTTAGCAGACGAATGAAAAATTGTGTTCACCAGAACATAATGTTCTACCTAGCTTTTCCCAACTATGTTGGGGTCAGCTTCCAGTCTAACAAAGTGCGGCTGAATACTTACCAGTATTTTACACGATGCGACTACCATAAGACCTCCGCAATGCCGATATCCTAAGGTTAGACCAGTTGTCAGACTTTCGGGCTTCTGACTACCCGTAACGGCTATCATAGGTATTCGTATGACACCCGAAACCGACGGTCGTGCTCTCCGAGATAGAACAGAACATGAGAAATTGTCAAATTCGTAATACAAATGTTGCATCACATAATCTTTGCTCGTCTAAGAGAATCTACGGGATATTCATTCGCAAGCACAAATGCACAATATTCCAAGCAAGCATGCGCAAACCATGATCACATTTTACCAAAGGCGTAGCCAGGTACAGGCAAGGTGGGGCATCCGCCCCCCCAGGGTCTGGTTAAGGGCACCGTCAGAGTGCTCCCCAACCGAAGAGTAATTAATTTAAAGCAACATTGCATTTAGAATCATTCCGAAATTTATTCGCTTTGCATGTTTTACACTCGCTTTTATTCCATTAACTAGCGGCCCGTCCCGGCTTCGCACGGGTGGTCATTTTTCCCGTTTTTGTAACATTTTCATTTATGCTCCGCTCCTATTGGTCGTAGAGTGATGTTATATAGCCTATAACCTTCCTCGATAAATGGACTATCCAACTCAAAAATAATTTTTCAATTCCAACCAGTAGTTCCTGAGATTAGCGCGTTCAAACAAACAAACAAACTCTTCACCTTTATAATATTAGTATAGATAAACGATTGATTGCAGCATGAATATTATTAGTGTTCCCTTGCCTGCCCCCCTCCCCCCTGAACTAAATTCTGGCTACGCCCTTGCATTTTACGCATGTTCGCAACTGTTGTATGTTCTCGTCCTAAAACACCGCACACTACCGCCACCTGGTGGCCGCGGGCCGTGATTAGTTCGCGTCTGGCTTCAGATCAGATACCAGGTCCATCGTTTGTCAAAACGATGCAGTTTACAGTTCTATCCATTAGTCTGGTAGTAATGTCTGCGTTTTTGTCTGGAATGCTAAAGTTGGATTAGGAGTTCTTGAATTAATGTGTGATTAACATTGCTGAGTAGCTAAATGAGTTAATTTTTTAATGTAGAGATTATATGAGAATGAAAAGATAATTAATAAAAATGCATATTAGTTTTTATGTATCATGTTATTAGTAGTCTAAATTAATAATAGTGAAATAATTTCTTGTGACCACTCACTTATGTCAGTGAAGGAAAAACATCGTGAGAAAACATACACACCTGAGAGGACTCCATAAAGTTATCGACGGTGTGTGTAGCCCACCAACCCGCACCAGGCCAGCGTGGTGGACTAAGGCCTAAACCCTTCTCATACTGAGAAGAAACTCGTGCTCAGCAGTGGGACAGTAATGGGCTTGTTATGTTTATGTTATGTCCACTAGCAGCGAACAGTCGAAAAGTGGGATTCTCGTTCTCTGAAATATTTGTTTATATTCGATTTGACAATGATTTGGCATTTCTCCATACATTTTGAGCTCGATTGTTCTTTTTGCGTACCTTTTCACGCAGTGAGATATCTTGAAGGTGACCTCAAGGAAGTTTCAACGTCGAACACGCTACGAACGCGGCGACTCGTTTCTACAAGAGAATCTTATAACGAAGACCACACAGCTATCAAAAAGCGACGCAACCATAAAACCACCATTAGAAATTCCAGAAAAAAACTAAGTTTTCTACAAATCTGTAGAAATATCAGTTATTTCTCGGAATTCGAAAGTCGAAACATTCCGAGTTCTCGATGCTTTTATTCGAGAACTTTACGCGATCGCCTTTGCTCTAACGACCGACGCTTTAGAAGCAGTAATACGCCAACCATTCAGTTGGGGAGAATTTATTAATTCGTAACAAATGCTGGCTCTCTCCAATGCTGGATTATTTATATGTCTGCAATGCTGGACGACGTATATGTTGATGGTATAAAAGTTGTATAAGATTGGCAAAATGTCAACGAGCAGTTAGTGTCGTGTAGGGAGCTTTATATTTATTTTAGTGCCGATTTCCTATAGTAAACACTAGCTGCCCGTCCCGGCTTCGCACGGGTGGACATTTTCCCCGTTTTCGCAACATTTTTCATTTATGCTCCGCTCCTATTGGTTGTAGCGTGATGTTATATAGCCTATAACCTTCCTCGATAAATGGACTATCCAACACAAAAATATTTTTTCTATTCCAAGCAGTAGTTCCTGAGATTAGCGCGTTCAAACAAACAAACTCTTCAGCTTTATAATATTAGTATAGATTTAAAGCTAAAAAAACTTTAAAATATATACAAGCTTTTCTTGGATAACGTGCACTTATTGACGCATGTTTTTTAAGAATTCTAGAAGTGTTATGCATTCAAGTACTATAACATAACATCACGCCTGTATTCCCCGAAGGGTTGGGCAGAGGTGTATAGTAACTCCCTCATATTGCCGTTATGTTTAAGCGCGTCAGCTGATCGTGAGGCCCTGAGTTCGATCCCCAGGTCTGGCAAAGTGTTATTAAGGTTATTCCGTGTGGAATTCCTCAGTAACAGCCCGGAGTATGAATTTGTGCCCGGTTGATGGCAATAAGCTCGCCCCCTATTACATGGGACTGACACATAACGGCCAAATGAGAGTTATTATACACTTCTGCCCAACCCTTTGGGGAATACAGGCATGATGTTATGTTATGTTCTACTGTCTGTATTATCTTTAATAACCAAAGTGTTTCACTTTCATTCCATTTCTCCATTTCTGAACATAACCAAAGCGTGCTATGATACCGTCGCGTATGGCAGAGCACAGCAGCTACAGACTCTCATTATGCATAAACTTAAGCGAAGCACTTGAGAGCTCGTCTGTTTATACTTAATAATGTCTCAATTGTCTCCATACTGTACTTGGTCTTTAAGTTAAGAGTATGAGATGAAAAGTTTGTTGTCATAAGTAGTAACTTGATGTAAGCTTTTTATAGTTTTATGCTGTGAAGTAGATTCATAAGTGCAACTGAAGAACTAATGTTTGGTTGAGGATATAGTGAGATTCTTCTTCTTCCTGCCCTTATCTCACTCTTGGTGGGGTCGACAGAACATGTATTTTATAAATCCATGTTGTAGAGGTTTTGGCTTATTGTTTTATGACCGGCAGCATTTTTTTTTTTTTATCTTTGGAATATCCTCTTGGTTGTCCCTCGCCCGGGGAAGGCGAGGGGGTCTGCCGGACTCTTACCGGCTAAAAACCAACGGTGTTGTCTCCTGACCGTTCTGCTGGGTTCGTGGGTTTCGCAAAGCATGCACCGCAACCCCGGCAGATGACCGGCCGCCTGCCTGACATAAGATTGAGAATAATAAAAGGAATTAACGCGACGATTAAAGATTTTTATTATTGCCCATTTCTCCAACACATTAACTACTGTAAGGACAATTTCTTCATTCAACGTGTGGCGAATTTGTAGCTTTAAGGTTTGTTCAAACCAAGGCGTAATCAAACAGAACACGTTTGATTTGAATACGTCAATACAAGTACAATTGCAGTAGGTAACTGGTCGCCGCCGCGGCCTCCACCGTGAACGCCGATTGGACGCCTTGATTTGAGCTTACCTTTACTCACTGCAAATGCTGTCGGACATTAGGAATTGGACTGCACTCAAGTTGACCTGAATCTTTAGCTCCTTACTAAAGGAACACACGACTTTCCAAATCTCTTACAAAAAAATTGTCACGATAATAACAATGAATTGCAGCCAACGCGAAATAAATGAGTGTCATCGTCTTGATTGGCCACAATCAATCGCCGAAAGGAAACGTTTGAGAGGAGGTCGGGGCAAAAAATTAATGATGGGAAATCGGGGGGAGATAAGGAAAAGTGATCAGTCTCCGTTGGGGAGGCGCGGGTAATATTGATACTAAATTCAGCGGATAAGACACAGGAAAAGGGGAGGGTCGGGTACGCGTGCTTTGAAGTCAGTGGATTTAATGTAACTTTTTTAATGACTTCGGGTCTTATTTTGCTTTGTCCGCAAAAATGCCCGAATATGGTACACTTTTTATTAAAAAAAAAACTCACTGCCTCGTTGGTGTAGTGGTGGCAAGCGCACCTGCTGGTCTTGGGTTCGATCCCCCGGTCGGGCAAAGTGTTTCGGAATTACCCAGTAGCAGCCTGGAGTTTGGATTTGTGCCCTGTTGATGGCAAAAGGCTCGCCTTCTATTACATGGAACTTAAAGATAACGGCGAAATGAGGGTGTTACTATATACCTCTGCCCAACCCTTCGGGGAATACAGGCGAGAAATTATGTAATATGTTCTATTAAAATAATATTACTGGCTTCTATTCTCCGAGTTTTCTTACTTTTGTCTATATTACTTGTATTAAACCTCTCGCAGGTCTGCTGGAAAAAAAATATTTAATAGATAAGCAGTGTCTTTCGCTATTGTCCGAAGTACCTTTCCATGTACCTATATATTTTTGTTAAATGATTGAATCAAGCGTTACTTTGCGGAAATCCATGACCTACAAATTACAATAAAAATATTTAGTCTTAATTCCGCGAAAACAGTTGATCAAGCCTGAATGTAGTATGCAGCACCGCCCTCCCGCCCGCAAATATATGCAAATGCAGAAGGTGCGATTAATAACATGCAAAACACAAACAAATCAAACCGATACCGCACGTGTTTCGTCCCTCCACGGGGCATCCTCAGGAGATGTTCACTCAGCGACGTGTATTCGCGGAATTAACACTAAATATTTTTATTGTATATAGCTGTGTCCTCACGGCTCCGCCCGTAGCCTATGTTACTCAGTGATAATGTAGCTTTCTAACGGCAAAAGAATTTTTGAAATCGGTCCAGTAGTTTTTAAGTTTATTCGTTACATACAAAAATACAAATCTTTCCTCTTTATAATATTAGTGCTTATAGATTTGTAGGATATATTTTGTGTATAGGTACCTACATTTTTTTATTTTATTACTTCAATTACAATAGGCTGTTTGGTTATATTTCCTTTGCCAAGTGGTAGAATAAATAAACTCAAACGTTAACAAGGAAAAACGTTTAAAACGTAGCTAACATTTGGTGTAATTGGCTCGGAGCCAAAATTCCAAGAGTAGACTGCAGTATTTAGTTAAACTTTTCTCTTTAGCTTTCTAGGAAATGGTGTCAAAGTTGTGTTTAGTGTCTGAAACAGACCGGGTCCATAAAAAAGCAGAAATGTAGTAGGTACTTATCATCATAAACATATACATAACATTATAACAGTGATAGCCTAGTCATAGGTCTCGAGTTCGAACCCAAAGCACGCACCTCTGACTTTTCGTATTCATGTGCGTATTGTATAATTATCACTTACTTAAAAACGGTGAAGGAAAACATCGTGAGGAAACCGGCATGCCTGAGAGATATTTCTCGACGGCATGTGAAGCCAAGTCAGAGGCCCATGTGCGGCATAAACTCTGACACCAGGTCAGTCACTAACCACACGAAAAAGATCATCTTAAAGCAAAAATAGTCTATAATTTTCAATCGTCATCGTGACCTTCTCTCGTATCGGTACGAGGTATAAGAATAGCTCATGCCGTGATGAAAAGATTACCCAGTCAGCAAGGGTGGTAGCGAGGCTGACTGCCCAGGGTGCACCGGACGTACTTAAGTATCATCACTCGTGGAGGCTTTTTTCATTCACCCAAAGAAGAGGTCAAATTAAACTAGATGAAGGTACTAGATCAGAAGGCCAATTATACTAAAAAAAAGTTGCAAATCGCAAACGAACAGTCCGTCTGTCAGTCTGGTTTCGTTTACGAAAACTATCAAAATGTTCGGTATTTTTCAAAAAAAAGAAACGTTGATCAATCGCAAACAAGCCGAAGCGTTCATGCAGACAGTTTCCGTTTATAAACACTGTCAAATTATTTGACAAAAAAGGCAAAATCAAACATTTTGTCAGTATTTACAAACGAAAACTTTTGTTTTGTTGTTGTTTGTTTGCGTTTTTGCAACAATTTTGTTAAAAGAATTGACCAGCTGATACAGCAGTGATAGCCTAGTGGTGTGACCGTCGGACTGCCAAGTCATAGGTCTCGAGTTCAAACCCAAGGCTCGCAACTCTGACTTTTCAGATTCATGTGCGTATTATATAATTATCACTTGCTTAGAAACGGTGAAGGAAAACAACGTGAGGGAACCAACAAACAACGAATGGGAGGATGCCAGAGAGATATTTCTCGACGGCATGTGAAGCCAAGTCAGAGGCCAATGGGCGACATGAACTCTGACATCAGGTTAGTCACTAACCACACGTAAAGAAGAAGACCAGCTGATCTGTAACTAAACATACACAACAACATAACAATCAAAGCACAACACCTCTTAACAACATAATTAACAACTTTACTATCAGCCAAAGGCTTATACGTCCACATGAAACCTTCAATCTCTCCCATAAACGAGACCAGCACACGCATAAAATAGAAAAACAGCCCGCACCGGAAGATGGGCCCAAGATTAATTGTGACGTCAGCGGCGGAAGGGGGGACGGATGTGAGGAGGGGGGCAGACCGGACGTCCGGCTGACGCGGCGGGCTGTTTGCCACCGCTCCTAGGACAGCAAGAATGTGTGTGTTTGAATCACAGACATTCGAGCTTGTGATTATAATTTTAGAGACAAATATAATTTTGAAGAGGTTTGGAACAATAAATTACTTCTGTAAATAATTTATAAATTTATTTACCAACGGAACTGTATTATATATTATTATTTTGTGTACAATAAAGAATAAGAATAAGAATAAAGTAAATAAGGAGTATTTCTTTTAATTCGTATAGATCAGGGCTGGCCAACTTGATTCGACTCAAAATCTACTGTTTACTGAGTAGACTCTGTGCGATCTACCATTTACATAATCAGTACCTCTTCTTTCAACTTATTTATTTTTCTTTGCCTTACCTTGATCGACAGGATTAAGAGCCGCGATCGACTGGTTGGCCACCCCTGGTATTGATACATGCATGAATCAGTTGAGGAGCTCGTGGTTAATTACCAAGCGCGCAGATCATACGTTTGCGAGGTTAAGCTACGCTTTCCGCGGTCAGTTTGTGGATGGGTGACCGTTCGTTACACATCGAGACCCCTCCGAGCCTCGGCCGGGTGTCATACGAATACCTATGACAGTCTGACAACCGGTCCAACCTTAGGATATTGGCATTGCCCTGTAACCGGGTTGCGGAGGTCTGATGGCAGTCGCTCTGTGTAAAATATATCACACATGTCACACCTGGTCTATCACCTGAATATCACATCTGGTTAGACTGGATGCTGACCTCAACATAGTTGGGAAAGGGCTAGGCAGGACAACATGCATGAGTTAACGGATACAAAAAAAACAAAACTGCACAAAAACGTATATACCTGCGATTAATTAGCGTACCTATAGTAAAACCACGGCTTATTGAATATTCCAATCCTTACATATGCACAAGTTTATAATATTTTCTATTTAATACAAAAATATATATTCACACGACTGTTTTTGCTACTTCAATTTATTAACATACACAACTGTTTTTGCTTATTAAAATAATAAACTTAGATACTTAGTTCACGTAGTTACATATTCGCAAACTATGCTACGCATTCCGAAGCGCTGCAGAGATTGCGTAGCGCTGTGTAGCGTGATCGTAGCACATCGTAGCTAATTGGCTACATCGTAAATCAAGATGGTAGTGACACGCGCATACGTTTATTAATTCTTCTTACTAGAATAGTGTTTTCCTATTCTGTTGTCAGACTTCTGTTATTATTTGTACTTCACAAGATCTTGGCTATAAATTTTTGGTATCCCTCTGAGTATCGCTCTAGTTATTCAAGTCTCATAATATATTTTCCCGCGTCTTCTGAAGCTATCATACATAATCAGCCCATTACTGTCCCACTGCTGGGCACGGGCCTCTTCTAAGGCTTAAGCCTTAGTCCACTACACTGGCCTAGTGTGTGTTAGCAAACAACACACTATCGAGAACTTTTAGTTGCTCTCTCAGGTGTGCAGGTTTCCTCAGGATGTTACCTTCACCGTTAACGCAAGAGATAATCGAATTCTGATCTCCACATTAATTCTGAACGCGAACCACACAGCTACTGTGCCAATCGAGTCATTATAACACATTGGTAACTTTCTTCCCATAAATTCCTACTATTTCTATGCGCCAACGATAGCAAACTCTGGAAGTGCCATCAATCGTCCCAACGACTGCGACCGCTCAGTAATGATCCCGCCATTCAGACGAAACCAACAACAAAACTCATAAAAGCGGTGTACGTGTAACTCTCTACTTTAAAATTACAAACAGTCGGGCAAGTTTTAGAAACTCATCCCTGTACTGTGGACTAGGACGTACGGTGGCTAGATGTGTGTTGTGTTGAGCGTAGTTAGTTGTAAGTAGCCTTTTGCTAGCAGGCTTTAAGACATTTCTATTATTGCGATGTTTATTTTTTATTATTTGAAAAAAAAAAAATTGTATATGTACCTACTTATTTATTATTAGTGGTAGTCTATTTTTACAACTTTTAATTTTTAATATGTCATGGCTTACCAAAAAAAGTGGCATATCACGGCTCATCTTAAATCATCTTCTTCTTCTGTACATATAATAGGAGAAACTGACTGACTGATCTATCAACGCACAGCCTAAACTGCTGGGGTTAAATACTTGAAATTTTGACAGTAGGTATGTTTTATAACGTAGGTAACTAAGGACGAATTATTCAAACCTCCCCTAAAAAAAATCACGCTAACGGAACTGCGGGCAAAACCTAGTACCTAATAAAAATAGTTACTGTACTTAAGTATAACTTTCAGCGCATCATGGGTAGTCAGCCCCGCTACCGACCTTGCTGACCAGCCTGATCATTCCACGACAGCATGAGCTATTCTCACATTACTCTTGCTATAGACACACGGGTTACTGATTGTTGATTCAGTATTAGCAAAATCTAAGCACTAAGACTTTAATAAGTTAGTTCAACTTTAAATTGTTATTTCCTACTAATGTTCCGGTTTCTTTTTTATTCTTGACTTGGTCGCGTTTGGTCCTAGTCTCACCTGATGGTAAGCGCAGACAGGGTCTAAGATGGAGCTGACGAATCCAAGGAACAGAGATATACACTGGCCTGCAAAAATAAGTATCACACTTAAAATTTCAATTTTTTCTAAACTATAGAAGTTAGAGATTTAAAATAAAAAACGTTTTATAGCAGTTTTTATCAGCTTTTTTTGAAACTATAGTAAGAAAGTTAAACTCTTTTTTGAGTCCTTTTTGTTTCGAAAATATATCTTGTGTACCTAAAAAGTTATTGCAATTTTAAAAGTGTGATACTTATTTTTGCAGGCCAGTATAGATGAAATCCCCTATACCCCTCTGGCTCTTACATATACACGACGGAACACAGTAAACTGTTTGCCGCCGGACAAAACCGGATAAACTGGTCAAGTGGTCATTTAACATGATAAAACATTTTCTGGGAAATCACAGCACCACTTCCAGCGTCTGCCAGGGTAGCGGTGCATGCTTTTGCGAATCCCGCGACCCCGGCCGAACGGTCAGGAGAAGGAACACCGTTGGTTTTTAGCCAGTAAGAGTCCGGCAGACCCCCTCGCCTTCCCCGGCCGAAGGACATCCATGAGGATTTTCCAAAGATAAAAAAGCACCATTTCCAGCGTAAACTATCTACATCATTGTATTTAGCATTTGTAGCTCTTCGCGTGCAGAAGTGAAGTTTGTCGTGCTAGAATGAGACGGAAGATGAGCAAATAATGGCGTGTGTATATGAATTTTATTCATAAGTGTTTATAACACTTGTATTCATAATAATTGTGCACTTCCTTGCTAAGTTTACGCGCCAAACACTGCGGGCTTGTAGGAATAAATTGAAACTTTATAACAGACATGGAAAGTAACAGTTTTAAGTTAAATAGTTTTCACTTATTTGTTGTTCTAGATATTTATTTTGTTTCAACAAGAGTTTAATATAACATAACATCACGCCTGTATTCCCCGAAGGGTTGGGCAGAGGTGTATAGTAACACCCTTATTTCGCCGTTATATTTAAGTCTCATGTAGTATCATGTCATTATTATGAGTAACTTTCACTATAAGAACAAATCTGAAATATCGAAAAAAATACCTGCTTTTCATACAAAAATGTAATATTTACCCGATGAAAATGTATGAATGATATGGTGCGTCCAGACCTGACGAACGCGCCGCGAATGCGCCGCTCGCGCGCCGCTCGCGAGCTGCGCGCGAGCGGCGCGCAGAGCTTTGTACGAACATGAAATGCACGCGCGCAGCTCGCGAGCGGCACGCGAGCGGCGCGCGAGCGGCGCGCGAGCGGCGCGCGAGCTGCGCGCGAGCGGCGCATTCACGGCGCGTTCGTCAGGTCTGGACGCACCAATAGATTGAGAAATGATGAGATTAGATAAAGTTGCGGTTTAAAAGATGATGTAGTGACAACAATTTAAAGGAGTATGCTTAGGTGGTTTGGTCATGTTAAGAGAATGAGTGAACGGCGATTAACAAAAGGAATTTATAAGGCGGATGTCAATGGAAACGCCGGTAGAGGACGTCCTAGAAGGACATACATCGATGTTATTGGTGATGTTCTTCACAAAGGTCAGGTGCGTAGTACTCTCAACCGGCGTGCGTGTATGACAAGATGTATTAATGTGATTGAAGCGAAAGAAGTATGTAAGGGTCGTAGCATGTGGCGTTCTATAGTTTCTGCCTACCCCCATGGGAAAAGGCGTGAGTTTATGTATGTATGATAATGTATGAAACAGATGTATTTATTTTGCTACTTCGTAGTTGGTCCCATAGTGAAAGTTCTTTGTAATCATGAGTACTTTCACCTCCTGAAAGGTTAACAGTGAATTAAAAATCACCGTGTATAGATAGGGTGTTTTAATCTAAGTAAGTAGCCTCGTCCAAAGTGAACGCGTGGTCCCGCCTCGATCGTTGGATCCGAAACACTTTCATGGTTGGAAAACGTGCGATCTGTCACCCGAAACTTCGTAGTTCGATTTTCAGAGTAAGCTCCCATCGTGCCGGCGCGAAGACGCTGACGGGGTCGCCACAGTGGATCGCGAGTTATTGCAGTGAGTGAACAAGGGACTCACACAATTCATTAGTGCGTTTGGAGGTGTTAAATACACGAAACGGTGTGCATGATATAAAATAATTAATTAGAGAAATAAATGGAGGACTCTTAATTTTAAGGGATAGTATTTAAACGAGTGACTGTAAATTAAAGTTTTAAGTGACAAAAATAATTAATTTACGTTATAGTATTTCTAAGTGAGCGACTGACTGCGAGTGACAAGAAATCAACGGAACAGCAACTGACAAACACTAATT
This sequence comes from Amphipyra berbera, assembly GCA_910594945.2. Taxonomy (NCBI): domain Eukaryota; kingdom Metazoa; phylum Arthropoda; class Insecta; order Lepidoptera; family Noctuidae; genus Amphipyra; species Amphipyra berbera. The sequence goes on along the minus strand of OU343129.1, from coordinate 18,771,231 downwards.
TGAGTTACTTAAAATACAAAATGAGAAGCTTCATAATATTTGAGCGACCTAATATTTGCTTGAGTGTATTTGCAATATTTGCCTTTGCAAAAGAGGAAATCTGACGCTCGGCGGCCGCTGCCGCGGCACACTCGCTTCGCTCGCTCGCCTTCGCGCGTTGCGTGGTCGCAGTTCTAACCTAACCTAACCTAGGCGTTACGAATTTGACAAACTATTTATTGTCTAAAGATTGTTTGCTGTAAAAAGTACGTTATGTAAAACCTCAACTGGAAAAATCAATCGTCTTTATCTTAATATTGAAGTTGCCCTCTCTGTATTTCTAGTCGCTCACTTAGTAATTTAGTCGCACGGCTAGAATTTTAATATCTGTAATGGATTAATCACAACCCACTTTTTGTAAGCTCGTTCTGGATTTTATTATTAATCAATATTCGTCGTTAGTTAATTTTTCGGTAATTCATTATTACGCTGGTTAATTAGAATAATAGTCGGCCACAGATCGCTGGAGATTAATTTGTTTTTCGGAACCATTATTATTTCCCAATTTTAAGTAAATACACGAAATACTGAAACCGCATCCATTATCTCTACTACAGATTCAAAACTGGTAGAAAAGAGTAATATAATCCACAAAGCGTCCATAAATCCTAAACTCAGAAACAAATCTTTTCGCAAACCTAGTTTACCTATAAAATTAAAACACAGCGACAATAAAATGATCATATAGTTGGAATACTGAAACAAAATCGTTGATCGCAGTTATTTAAACGGGAAAAGTTTTATAATGCAGTATAAAAGTATGGGGTAAATTGAAAAACACACCATGAAAAACGAGATTCCATTGCGGCCCGTCTTCATTACCATTTATATGGGAGAACTTGCCCGGCTTGGTAACTTATAGGGAAACTTGCTAATACATAGATTATAAGCACTGAGGACTGTGCGATTTACATAATGCAGGCAAGAGTGTGTTTACCGGTAGGTTGAGGGATGTAAGATTGGATTTAATGATTAAAGAAGTTTTATTTTTATTTTTAACGTTAATCAAATTACGTCGTTCTTTAGACCAGTCTAAGCCACAAAAAATGGACAAAATTGCATTGCCGCTGGTCTATGAAAATAGTGCGGGAAGTCAGAAGCCTGAAAGTCTGAAACCGGTCTAACTTTAGGATATCGGCATTGCCCTGTAACTGGATTGCGGAGGTCTGATAGCAGTCGCTCCGTGTAAAATACCGGTATTTTTCACGGATATTGGAGATTGGAAGCTGACCCCAACATAGGCAGAACGAACAGTTAGCAACAACAACAAAATACACCACATTTAAGCCTTACCCAAAAACAGAAAATAGTCCAACAAAAGAGCAGTGAACTTGATGAATTACTTACAATCATTAAAGGGTTACAAATTGCTTTCAACAGCTAATTTATACAGTTTTAACTCGATATCAATGGGAGGTGCAAAACGCGATCATTCCTAGCAAGCACTTCGTTTATCAAGACCAGTGGTCCTCAAACTTTTTTGTCTTTTAGACCAATTGCCATGTTTTTTGGTTATGGGTAGACCCCCTTTTTTCGCAAGAAGGGAGGGAGGAATACGCCTCCCTCTCCCTCTCCGCTACCTCCTTGGTGACCATCACCTCCTCGCAAAAGGAAGCGACGGCCTCCTACGCGCTCTCGCTCCCCGCCATGGACAGAACCACAGCTGGAAAAGAGAGTTCACCACCCACTGCCTCCACCAGGTCACGGCGCTGCGCTGTCCACGCAGCGCTCACTTGCAGCGTGTGCTGCGCCGTGTCCTCCTGGCAGTCCACACAGTGGTGACATCCGGGCGTCTGCTCACGGCCTATACGACACAGATACTTCCTGAAACAGCCATGTCCCAAAAGTACCTGCGTCAGCCAGAAGCTGGGGGCGCCGTGATGCCTCTCCAGCCACTCCTCTATCACGGGTCTTACCGCCGCTATTGCGGCGTGCCCCTTGGGTAGACCCTTGCTTAACTAATATTGCATTTTTGCAAATTCATTTACTTCAAATGTGTTTTTGACTGATTTCTAACTGTAGTGAGGTGTAAAGCGAAAAAACCATAAAAAAACACATGTTAAGTTTTATACATATATTAAACCTACTTACAATAGTACTATCATCGTTGGTCTGTTTGTTACGTTTTCAGGTAAAAATTTGCAACAAATCATCTGTGTATGTGGGTTATTCCATTAACGGAAAGTCAAGATTAAAGTCACGACCTGCTTAAATGAGATCCACTATCGTGGCCGTTTACATCTCACGGACCCCCAATTATTTTTTTCACCCACATAGACCCCTTGTGGGTCGTCGTCGACCCCTGGGGGTCGATATAAACAACTTTGGGTATCACTGATCAAGACCAATGAGAATGCGAACACTGTCTCTATTCCAACCTTCTTCGCGTGCCACACGTAACATAGCGTGTCGTATCTACATAGCCACGGTTCCCAACTAACGTCACAGTGCACAATTTTGTGTTAATTTTGTTAGTGGAACGTTACACAGATGACACGGAAAGTTCTGTGTTTGGAATTTCAGTGTCAAGGAAGAATCGAAAGTAATACGGTGATGCACAATGCCTTAATATTTTTATTATTTTGTGATTTAGTAAGGGGATATAATGGAATGGGTATTTCGCGAAAGTATCAAAGGGTTGTTTATTTATGTTGATGGCTTTATAAATAAAAAATTTAAAAAATTATTACGGTCAATATTTTTTGGGCTCGATAGTGCAAAATATATGGAACTGCCCTCCATATTGTAATCACATAATATCATTAACATCACGCCTTGTTGTCCCCGAAGGGTTAGGCAGAGGTGTATAGTAACACCCTTATTGCGCCAGTTATGTTTAAGTCCCATGTAATAGGAGACGAGCATATTGCCATTAACCTGGCACAAATCCAGACTCTGAGCTACTACTGAGAAATTCCTAACGGAAAAACGCAGTAACAGTTTGCCCAACCTGGAGATCGAAACCAGGACCTCACGATCAGCAGTCGCGCTTGCCACTAGACCAACGAGGCAGTCAAGAGCAAATCTTAATATATATAATTCATCTGTACGTGTGTTTGTCACCTAACTCCTCCTAAACGGCTGGATCGATCTGGATGAAATTTTGTGTGTATATTTCAATGGGTTCCTGGATAGTTTGAAAACACAATTGGATCCGGTAGGTGGCGCTGAATATTAAATTTAAAATATCATATTTAATGTGGCGCTACTTTTCCGGGCAGGGCGACGTCTACCGGGTCCGCTAGTATTATAATAAAAATAGACATGTACAATGGGTTGTCTTATCGCATTAGGCGATTTCTGCCATACAACCTTAGGAAAAACGGAAAAACAAACTTCTAACATCATACAATTAGTGTTGACGCAACAATAACAAGTGAAGTTCAACAATTACACTACAGAGGGCGCGGTACGGGCACTGCTGACACTATAAATCGACACAAATTGACAAGTCTACGGACAACCGACCATGTTATGTGGAACCCTGCCAAGTTTTCAAGACACTACTTTAAAGTATTCAGTCTACATTTTTTAACACTCTCCCTGCCATAGCAACCGCCGGCAACCCCCAAAAAATTTTGTTCAGCAGGCCAAAGCACATTTTTAAAACTTTTATCACATTTTCCATAACAGCACGCCAGTAGTTGTAAAAACTATTTGAATTCAGTCAGGGCGGATCCCACGGCGTCCAGAAATATTTTTTTTTGTATCCCACGGCCTCTTGTAGTCATTTTGACTGTTAACTCACGGCGTTCACAAGCAGAATCTGGTGGGACCCGCCGGCGGCCTCCATAGCCTCCTGAACGGGATATGTATTATTTATATTGTCGGCAGGGAGAGTGTTAAAGATCGCAGCTGACTAGGTATTCTCTCTATGGCAGATTAGTCTGTAGACGACGAAATCTCGACCCGGAAAAATCATCTATACGTAATAGGCAATGATACTTATAAGTTACCTATAACATTCTTGTCAAAAGAGCATAATACTATTTTATTATACAGCCTCGTTGGTCTAGCGGTGGCAAGTGCAACTGCAGATCGTGAAGTCCTGGGTCCGATTACCAGGTCGGGCAAAGTGTTATTGGGTTTTTCGTGTGGAATTCCTCAGTAGCAGCCCGAACTATGGACTATGACAATAGGCTCGCCCCCTATTAGATATTGTCACTTAAACATAACGCCAAAATGAGGGTGTTACTAATACACCTCTGCCCTACTCTTCGGGAAATACAGGCGTGATGTTATGTACCTAAGTAGTATGCATTATTTATTCCGCGCTGACATCAACCTAGTGATCGTAACCCATAGCGCAGAAAGCCAAATTCTCAGCTGCTGTTTCTAATAGGTCATCAATATTTTCACGATTATGTTTTGTTGTCGTGAGTGCATACGTTGCTGTTGAAAATCAACTCTTAATGTGTAACATTAAAGTGCACTATAGAAATATTCCTTCTCCATAGCTAAAAGAATTACGGCACGTTGGTTGACTGTAAATAAAAGAATTAAAAAACCTAAGTCTTGCATTCTTATACACTCTCAACTTCTTGTAACCCAACTAAAAACCAAACGGCAGAGGAGAAAATGATCAGTTTCCGTCGAAAGGTCTCTTGTTAAAGCGCCATCTGGGAAGTAACAGTAGAACTGCCATAAACTTGCCAGAACAATGCGAGAGTTAACCCTCAACTGCAATGAGTCACACAAACCTGTCATCTTTAAGTATAGTTTAAAAGCTTGCCAATAGATGGCGTTGGTAACAACATTGTTACAATTAGGGTTTATTTTACTTTTTTCATCTGAATGTATTAAAATCGGTGGTCTAGTGATCACAATAATGCGGTCACCAAGAGTAACGTTTAGGCAATCACCAGGTCAAAGGCCGAGCAAATTGTTATTGAATTTTTCTATTAGGATATTCTCTAAGCAATCCAGTATAATACAATCGCCTTCTTCTAATTTTAATAATGTGGGAATTAATATGACCTACGTGACAGTAATAATGTGGGGTGAACAACGATACTCTCCAGCATGACCTTCACCTTACTGCAATATGATGGCAATATGTTATGAATAGCAAATAAGAGCGTGACATGTGCTATTTATACACTTTTAAAGGTTTTTTGTTTGAATATTCAGCTAATATGCATTTAACCTGTTAACTTAGCCTGTTAATGCAACAATAATTCATCTAAATATTTGATTCCATTAGTAGTGTTCTATGAAAAGTAGCAGGCAATTGACAAAAGTTGCTTGACAGAATAATAATTCTCATTCGATACACTAAGGCTTATATTAATAGACAACTCTCATTTTAGAGATCTTCCAACAGCAGCTACTATAAAGTAGAATTCTATACATTTGCCACCTTTCTGTACATCATTTTAGAACTACACTTAAGAGAGATCTCTCAAATGAGAGCCGTCTATTAATACGGGCTTACGGGTCTAAGTTGACGCAGATCATCGTTGCATTATTCGCAATGTAAGATTACGTTATAAACCCAAGAACACTCTGAATTCTGAGGGGGACGGCGCGTACGCAGTCCCCACTACCAAAAATAACGCGTCCGAGTTATCCACATTAGGGATAATCGCAGGGGTCAACCCAACCGCAGTGCAATGGGAAGGCCTCGCCCTGGGAGAACCGCCTTCATGATCACGGTATCTCCTACGCCAGGTAAGTATGATTTGACTACAAAATCGCGCGAGGGTCATTCAACGGCGGAGAATCTTAACACCGCGATTCAGTTTTATGACGAATCCGTACAACGCCATCTAGTTAAAAAATTGTGCGCTCAATCGTGTAGCGTCTCTGAAGAGAACTTGAACCAGATTTCCTACCCAAATAATATTAAACAGGTAGCAAGCAGGCGGTGCGCTACCTAAACTTGTATTGGTAAAATATAATTTTTGTTATTATATTTTACTGTATATTGCAGAAAAAGGTAAGGTAGCATTGTGAGGGTTGACAGGATAATTTAAAAAAGAGCAGTACCGTAAAACCTGGCAACTTTGCCCTTGAGGTATGACTTTGCCCAGCTGTGCATTTTTTTAAAAATTTGATGCATAGCAAATTTGTCTATAGTTAGGAGTATTCTTTTGCCTGTGGTAGAAAATTGATTATTTTTCTGACAATACCAAGTGACGTAATGTCACCTATGTTACTTCCGTTGGCTGTCAGGAACCATTAAAAGTTGGTATTGTTTTTAGCGGGCAAAAACCAGTCAAAAAACTTTATCAAAAAGTGATAGTTGCAGATACAGTAGGTAATTAATTTGTTTGCCACCGTTAATATGTATGAAATGAATAATATAGACTGGTATTTCACACAAAACATCTCATAAAATTGTAAAATATATTGATGGGCAAAGTCACATGCATGTTTTTTGAGCATGGTTGACGACATTGCCCACCAATTTTTTTTCCGTAGGGTTGTCACCTGTAATTTTTAAATTTATTATAATTTTAAGAGGTACCTATGCACAAACTAATAGAACGCTAAAAGAGAAAAACTTGTAAATGTTTTGGTGGCTTCTGATGAATAAGGTTGTCCAATGACCAAGTTGGACTAGAAAACGCTAGTTTTTAGCAAATTGGAAGAAAAGAAACCTGATGTTACATATTTAATGAAACAATTCCCAGCAATACATGTGTAGAACTATTTATAAATAGGCATTCATCGAATTTGTTAGTTCGAACAGTATCTGCAACTGGTGACTGTCTTCCGACATATTGTGTAGATGTTTAGTCACATATTTTGTCTTTTGGCTACCTTAAAGTTAGTAATGTATCATAGCAATATAACTTAACTGGCAATATACCGTATATCTTCATTTTGTATCCATTACATACTTATTGAATTTATGATTATCTCAATAGAAATATTCCACATCAAAAACTTTATCATTAAGTATTTAAATGTAGCATTTATTCAATGATGACAGCCCTTAGACATTGACCATTATGGTAAGAAAAATGTACTAGGAGGCTTTTTGACTTTGCCCACTCAATTTTGAAGGACAACGAATATGTTCATTCATCTCATAATTTGATACTATACTTTATGGCCCTGTATTTATATTCAGCCATTTTTAAAATAATGATACGGTTTATAGTATCTGAAATATTACAAGTTGGCAAAGTTGGCAAAAACCTGTGATTCTTTGCCCAACAATTATAATTGTGTTTTTTACACACACAAATTCATTTTTCTGGATATTTTCAATAATAAATATCGAGATATGAACATATAGTATTGTGTGGTACAAAAATAATATGAAATACATTAACGTTTTCGGAAATAACTCAACTAATGCAAAAATACTCTGATTTTTTGGGCAAAGTTGCCAGGTTTTACGGTAGTAGAAAATAACGTTTTCATAATTTTTTGGAAATTTCAATAAACAAAATTGTTCTGTTGTGTTTACTAACTATTTTTAACCGACTTCAAAAAGGAGGAGGTTCTATATTCGATAAGTTTTTTTTTATGTATGTACACCGATTACGCTGAGATTTATGATCCGATTTACGTGATTCTTCTTTAGTTTGATGCGGAATAGTTGCCATTTCGTCCCATAAAAATTTAAAATAGTTTGGCCCAGTAGTTTTCATTTTATGAACATTTTTATTTTTTTATGAACATTTTAGTTTACTTGGATGATGTAATTATTCTACCTGACGTAATCTAGAAAAATCCTACTGTAGTTTACAGAACAACTATTACAGACACTTCCTCTAACCTTTTCCCAATTATCTTGGGGTCAGCTATTACATATTATGCTATTACATACACTAAAAAGGAAAAAATAAAAAAAACTACGTTTAAAAAAACCGACTTCAAAAACTATAAAGTATAAAATAACTTAATATAAAATTAAGTTTCAGAAGTCGGTGCCTTCAATTTGGTTCAGCGTGGATTAGCACCGACTTCTGAAACTTAATTTTATATTAAGTTATTTTATACTTTTTAGTTTTTGAAGTCGGTTTTTTAAACGTAGTTTTTTTTATAATTTGTCGAATTTAGTTTTTTATTTGCACGCCTATTGTTGATACTACATACTGGCCTTCAGTATCTAGGAACTGAATGATATGGTAATGATGATTTACGTAATGGACTTCTAAAAATGAATGCCCAAGAAGCGTGTCAAATCAAATCTAATTAAAAGTGGCTGATAATTAGAATAATTACAGCGTCCCGCATAATATCCGAGATAAAAACTAATAATGAGTTAATTAAATACAGCAATTTGTAGTTTGTCCCCTTCGTGTTGGATAATGTATTGTATTTGTCGGTGACAGGATGAGTCTATCAAGGTGGAGCCCGGAAGGCGAGATGAAATAACTGTTTGCATACATTAATTAGAATACATAGATTGGATTACCCTTAGTTTAGTTTAGTTTACCTGGGCTGTATCCGCACTTAGCCTCTTGATTGGGCCATTGTGCGTGTTCCGTCTTACCTTCCTACTCCAACCAACCCAGGTCGTCCCAGAAGGTTAGCAGCCTTCTCAGGCTGCTACAGGCTTCCGGGAGCGATGCTGGTGATTGAAGAATCCGTGCCCGTTGTTCGGCCACACTCCTGCATTCCATAAGCACGTGCAGCGGCGTTTCTTCTGTCTCCATGCATCCTCTGCACAGGGGACTATCTGTTACACCTGTGGTGAATAGGTGCTTGTTTAGAGGACAGTGTCCTGTTAAGATTCCATGGATTACCCTTAACCCGGCATGTCTTTTATTTCTGTAAATAAATCTATTACAGACACTTTTACAAGTCAATGTAATGTTTGTTTTAAGACTAGATGGTGCCGGCATTTCCTATCTGATGCCGGCACCATCTAGTCTTAAAACAAACATACATATACCTAAACATATATATAAAATAAACAAACATACATATACATATACCGAAACAAACTCAGAGATCAAAGTCTCTTTTAAAGTCCAGACGTTGTGGTATAAAAACTATGTGAGTGTAACAATGTAGGGCAACGTCTGGAATGACCTTTTGAGGATAGTGCCATAGCAGGTTTGAGTTGACCTGTCCTAACTGACGGTACGCATGCATCAGCTATCATGTAGCCCCAACCTTTTTTTAGGGAGCTCAACAGCCCGATGTATGACATTACCAATCAGCCGGACATTAGCGAAGGTCCCAAAAAGTACTCAAAACTGCCAAACGGCATTAAACAGGCTTAGTACAATGCAAACACTAGGAAGGGAAAACATTATCATTTGCTTCTTTGTCCATATCGAGCCATATAGGCACAACGTGTTACAAAAATACCCCTAAAGCCGAAAGAGGGTTAAAAGGTCCCTTGTAAAGAGTCTATTGGCAATATTAGAAAAATGTAACACGACCTAAAAAAAAAGAATTTGGATAAAACGTAAAATAATCATCATTAAAACGCAACCCTGAAAACATAAAACTAAAGAGTAGACTACCCAGAAAGTTATTTACATTCTTACCTAATTCCCTCTGAGAGGTAAATGACAATAACCATAAAAGACTACTTGATTATTTACATTTTTCATGGGGAATTATGTAACACGTTGTAGAAACTTTCTCTGGATTTAGCCAAGGGATTCTGAGTGGCCGGCCCGTAACCAAAATACTTCCTACAGTCCCATACATTTGCCGAAAAAATTAAGTTAATTTAATACTTAAACATACATACATAAACTCACGCCTATTTCCCATGGGGGTAGGCAGAAACTATAGAACGCCACATGCTACGATCCTTACAGACCCCTTTCGCTTCATCCACATTCATACATCTTGTCATACACGCACGCCGGCTGAGAGTACTACGCACCTGACCTTTGTGAAGAACATCACCAATAACATCGATGTATGTCCTTCTAGGACGTCCTCTACCGGCGTTTCCATTGACATCCGCCTTATAAATTCCTTTTGTTAATCGCCGTTCACTCATTCTCTCAACATGACCAAACCACCTCAGCATACTCCTTTAAATTTTTGTCACTACATCATCTTTTAAACCGCAACTTTATCTAATCTCATCATTTCTCAATCTATCATTCAAAGTTACACCGCACATACAATTAAATCAATTAATTACGTAAACATACCGTCGCCTCTTACGAGGTGGTTGCTGCAGCTTCTCTACCTGCAGTTACTAAGTAATTCATAGGAGACACAAGTACCCCTTTTGTAATCCCGACCGACCCACTAGAGTTATTATTAAAATGTATCGTTAAAACAATTTGATAGAGGGTCATCGCTCACTCTTCTTGTGCTTCAGTTACTGCATCCGGTAAGATGATACTTACGTTCAATATTGGAGAATTTGTCTGTATGTGTCTGATTTTACACTATTCTAGCCTTTTTGTAAACATTTTCGGATAGTTTTTAAGTATAACCAAACACGGAGTCTGTATTTTTACCTCCACAATGTTGTTCTGTCTAGCTTTTTCCCAACTATGTTGGAGTCAGCTTCCAGTCTAACCAGATGCGGCTGAATACCAGTATTTTACACGGAGCGACTGCCACCAGACCTTCGCAGCGCAGTTACAGGGCAATGACGATATCCTAAGGTTAGACTTGTTACCAGACTTTCGGGCTTCTGGCTTCCCGTAACGACTGTCATAGGTATTTGTATGACACCCGGGACCGACTGTTTAACGTGCTCTACGAGACACGGAGGGATGATCTCCGATGTGTAACGAACGTTCAGTCTTCACGGGTAGTCAGAAGCCTGAAAGTCTGACAACAGGTCTAACCTTAGAATATCGACATTGCCCAGTAACTAGGTTGCGGATGTCTGATGGCAGTCGCACAATGTAAAATACTGGTATTCAGCCGCATCTGTTTAGACTGGAAACTGACTCCAACATAGTTGGAAAAAGGCTAGACAGAACAACATTGTGGAGGTAAAAATACAGACACCGTGTTTTGTTACACTTAAAAACTATCCGAAAATGTTTTCAAAAAGGCTAGGAAAAATATATATTGGTATTCAGCCGCATCTCGTTAGACTGGACGCTGACCGCAACATAGTTGGGAAAGGCTAAGCAAAAGGATTGGTTAATATTGTGTGCTTTATGTGGATTTATATTATACTGTTTTGTTATTGTTTTACAGTTTCGATTACGTTTAGTACCTACTTGAGAGAAATTAGTGTTATAGATTCGAGCGATGTGTCAATACACCGTTTTTGGCGTAATTAGTCGCAGACACGTGTGACGTAGTAGTGTGACGGGTGCGCGATAAGGGAGTATTACCTAAATATCACCTGTGCGACCAACTCCGGACAATCGAAGCGAACTAGTAATACCTAGGAATTAATTAATAACATAACATCACGTTTGTATTCCTCGAAGGGTTGGGCAGAGGTGATCCATGTAATAAGGGGAGAGCCTATTGACACCAACCCGGCACAAATCCAAACTCCGAGCTGCTACTGAGGAATTCCACACGGAAAACCCAATAACACCTTTCCCAACTTGGGGATCGAGCCCTCACGATCAGCAGTCGCGCTTACCATCACTAGACCAACAAGGCAGTAATTAATATATTCCAGTAATGAGATTCTGTTAAACGTATTATTGTTGTATTGGCTCGTATTATTTTCATCCCACCCACGATACAGGAGAAATCCTAGTGTGGGGCAACGTTTAAAAAAAAAGAAAAAACATTTCTCGCCAAAAAATTCAACTACATAGACTGTTTTTCCAGGACAAACGACACGGTGATTTTTTTTGACGACGCTGTTCGCTATATATTTCTATGAACCATTTACAACCCACGACACAATGCCGTGTCGCCCCGATTAGAAGACGGCCTACTTTTCTATCTTCATAGGTTCTAGAGTTTAGGCTGCATGAGCATGATCACTGCTTCACAAAGTCTTAAAAAGGTAAGTATAAATATTGGGCTACGAAAGGTCAGCAACACATGGTACTATCAGTGAAAAGATATGATATGTAGAACGTGAATATCCTAATAACTTTGAATGATAAAACTTATGCCAAGTTCAATAAGAAAACAAAAGATAATGATTTACTTGACATCGCAAAAAAATACTGATAATGAGTCACCTGTATTGGAGATTCATTATCATTTGTATTCAAATTATGTAAATGAAAAACCCTGAAAGGTTACAAAAAGCAGTGTTACTGTTTACCATAGCAGAAGAGGTGACACTTTTTCTCGTGTGGAAATCCTCTTAGGTCTTCGTCTAGGGAAGACGCATGGGTTCTTATCGATTAAAACCCCCCGGGGGCCATTCTCAGCACAAAGAATGGGACCTCATGTGGAACGTAGTGCCCTCTTTGGCACGTCCCGGAGAGACAGCGTTGTTTCCAAAGAGGGGTGACCGTGCCATCTCCAACCCTCTTGCCAGGCAAGGTAACAACGAGCATAACCTCATTACTCAACATAATACAACATCACGCCTGTATTCCCCGAAGGGATTGGCAGAGGCGTATAGGAACACCCTCATTTTGCCGTTATGTTTAAGTAATAGGGGCGAGCGTATTGCCATCAACCGGGCGCAAATCCAAACTCCGATCTGCTACTGAAGAATTCTACAAGGAAAAACCCAATAACACTTTGCCCGACCTCGGGATCGAAACGAGGACCTCACGAATAGCAGTCGCGCTTGCCACCACTAGACCGACGAGGCAGCATAGCCTCCTATATGAAAAAAGCTATGAATTACGTTAAGCTGAAATGATTGTCTGTCTGAGTTACAGATGTTCCTTCTCACCATGACTGGTCAAAACTGACTACGTTCCACCTCAAAAAAATTCCAACCAAAACAATCTAGATAGCGTTGTTTAGCAAAACAGAGCCGGCAGCGGTCACTATGCCGATGCATTATTCAATTAGACTGATAACACTTAAGATGATTACTGGTAATAAAATTGTAATGTCTTGTTTCCGAGACGAGCGCGTGGGCTTACGGACGCTGTGTGGTGTGACCCTACTGGGGAAAGTTTTGTAACTCTTATATGGATGATACCAACGGTATATACCTAATACAACGAAACCCCTCCTTTACACCTAAAAAAAAGTTGTAAACATAATTTCTGTAAAGGTTTTTTTAAAGAAATTACTTGGTCTTAACACTTAATGATCATGTGTAAAATATTTCAAACAAGTGCTTTAAGGATCTACATACATGTTTGTTACTTAAACTATGCATATTTGTAATATTTTTTTCGAAAAATATTCTGTTACATGTAGAATACATGTTTTATACCTAGGTGTAAACGAGGGGATAAGAGGTGTAGCTTCTTGAACAGACTCCAATCACCCTAGTAGATAGTATTCTAAAAGAGCTCGTAAATGATCTAATAAAATTACATCTTTCTTGCAATTATAGCCAAGATTTTTAACTGCCTCGTTGGCCTGACGGTGGTAAGCGCGACTGCTGATCGTAAGGTCCTGGGTTCGATCCCCAGGTCGGGCAAAGTGTTATGGGGTTTTTCCGTGTGGAATTCCTCAGTAGCAGCCCGGAGTTTGGATTCGTGCCCGGTTGATGTCAATAGACTAAACTCCTATTACATGGGACTTAAACATAACTGCGAAATGAGGGTGTTACTGCACACCTCTGCCCAACCCTTCGGGGAACACAAGCGTGATCTTATGTTATGTTATTTTTAACGCCGGTACTGTTGCTTCAATGATTAGTGCAATCAATTGCACAGTATATTTCAAAGGTTGCAGTAATAGCCTGTCGCCTGTCGACTATCAAAGCCCTGCTGACGATTGAGAAATAACGAAATAACATCAAACGTAATCTTAGACTGATGACGGGTAAGATGTGAATGGTGTTCTGTTCTACCTAGCCGTTTCCCAACTATGGTGGGGTCGGCTGCCAGTCTTACCAGATGCGGCTGAATACCAGTATTTTACACGGAGCCACTGCCATCAGACCTCCGCAACCCAGATACAGGGCAATGCTCCTAAGCAGGGCAATATCCTAAGGTACTTTCGGGCTTCTGGCTTCCTGTAACTACTGTCATAGGTATTCGTATGACACCCGGGACCGACTGTTTAACGTGCTCTCCGAGACACGGAGGGGGTGTAAATGGTGTCATCATCTTCCTGCCCTGGTCCCAAGTTACTTGGGGTCGGCGCAATATGTTTTTCTCTTCCACTCTTCCCTGTCAGCCGTCTCATTATCATTTACTCCCTTATCTTTCATATCCTCCCTCACACAATCCATCCATCTTTTCTTAGGTCTCCCTCTCCCCCTCCATCCATCAACATTCATATTCATCACTCTCTTAGTCACATGTGTTTCATCCCTCCTCAGCACATGCCCATACCAAGACAAACGCTTTCCTTTCAACTTTTCTGTCACTGGTGCCACTTTCAAACTTCCTCTAATATACTTATTTCTTACTTTATCCATTCGCGTCACTCCACACATCCATCTCAACATTCTCATCTCCGCTACGTGTAATCTTCTTTCATCCGCCTTCTTCACGGCTCAACACTCTGATCCGTACAGCACGACAGGTCTTATAATGGATTTGTAGATTTTGCCCTTCAGCTTGAGGGGGTGTAAATGGTGTATTGGGAAATATTTCAGGCCGGAGACAAGTAGCAGCGTAACCAGTGTGGAAGGATTGGATTTGGGGTTGGGCTCGCGAACATTATCTCTCATTTTAGGAGAAACCAAGTCAGGCAGTTCGATTTAATAAATTGCATGGTAGTGGGCTAACATACACTCGTAGATTTTGAACTTGTAGTCAGCTTATCGAGAGAGATGGGAGGATCCAAGATGACCTTTATTTGTTGAAGAACTCAGCTTATCAGTAAATAGAAAAATTACTGTTGTGTTCTTCTTTTCGTGTGGTTAGTGACTAACCTGGTGTCAGAGTTTATGCCGCCCATGGGCCTCTGACTTGGCTTCACATGTCGTCGAGAAATATCTCTCAGGCATGCCGGTTTCCTCACGATGTTTTCCTTCACCGTTTTTAAGCAAGTGATAATGATACAATACGCACATGAATCCGAAAAGTCAGAGGTGTGTGCCTTGGGTTCGAACTCGAGACCTATGACTTGGCAGTCCAACGGTCACACCACGAGGCTATCACAGCTGTTTAGCTGTTGTGGTATTAGTGTATGTGTCATAGGTAAACAACACATAACATTACATCACGCCTTGTATTCTCCGAAGGGTTCGGCAGAGGTGTTTTAGGACACCCTCGTTTCGCCAGTTCTGTTTAAGTCCCATGTAATAGACAGCGAGTCTATTGCCATTAACCGGGCACAAATTCAGACTCCGGGCTGCTACTGAGAAATTCCTAATAGAAAAACCCAATAACACTGCCCGACCTGAGGATCGAACCCAGGACCCCATGCTCAGCAGTCGCACTTGCGACCACTAGACCAACAAGGCAGTAACAAAAATATAGATAACAAAAAAAAACAATCCGGTGAATGGCTAACATTGCCATAGATTATAAACTTATACCAAATATCGACCCACGTACCTACTTAACTAATTAGTGCCATTCTAAGTTTGTAAACAGTTCTTCAGTACTATTCCAAGAAAATCTCAGTGCGACGGATATCGCCCATTTTATTTGTTCATAAGTCTCGTTTGGTAAAATTGGATGACACACTCCGTGCGTAATTCGCGCAAGAGTCAGGAGTTGCCTTTAACCCGTCAATGCGAGGCGTAATATTATTTTTCTGTCAATGGCGCAATCGACCGGTATTACATTTATGTTTCGCAATATTAATAATGGCAGGTTGAACAATATAGTTGCAATAATGTATTGTCATTCTATGATAAGATTTATTTATACTAACTACATCAAAAATATCTCCGTAGGTATGTTATTGCGATAGTTGCGAAATATTATTATTAGATATATGTTTCTTTGTAGAAGGTTGTCTTACTCATCGATAACAGCTGATTTTTAAATAGACGTATTAGTCCGTCGCGGTACATAGGTGCCTACTGTTTAGTTGATGTAATTAAAAATGTTATTATTATGCAAGTTGACGGTATTAATCTTGCATGTCCATTTTGAAATATGAAGAATTTGACAGATAGATTCGGCACGTTCTTGCATTTATCTATACTAATATTATAAAGAGGAAAGATTTGTATTTTTGTATGTAACGAATAAACTTAAAAACTACTGGACCGATTCAAAAATTATTTTGCCGTTAGAAAGCTACATTATCATTGAGTAACATAGGCTATATTTATTACTGGAATAAAACTTCTTACGCGAGCGGAGCCGTGAAGACTCAGCTAGTCAAATATACATAAGTAAGTTAAAAAAACATACTGAGCCAGTTTTACCTGCCCCATTTTTAACCGACTTCCAAAAAGGAGGAGGTTCTCAATTCGACTGTATGTTTTTTTTGTATGTTTGTTCCGCGATATCTTTGCTAATTGTGAACCGATTTTAATCATTCTTTTTTTGTTTGAAAGAGTATTCTTTTGTAGTGGTCCCATTTAAATTTGGTGAAGATCTGATGAAGAACTTCGGAGATAGACCATTTGAAGTCGGTTTTATTTTTGTTAAAAAGTGATTATAATTAATATGAAGAAGGCGTACCCTCTTAAAATAATTACGTCGGGTGATAATTCAACCACCCCTAGCGAAACCAATTTGTCTATCAATTTAGTGAAAAAAAAATATTCTTGCAATGGGGGATCCGTTTATCTGTCCAACGGTTAAGTGTCGGAGTTTAATAAACTGTTTAATTAAGAGCGCGTTAGTGGCTCTGGGTTAGGTTAGGGCGCAGTGCGAGTTGCGCGCGCGTCCCGGCATCATGCTGGTCTTAGCGCTGTTCCTAGCCGGGTTTGCGGCAACGCACGCGCGAACCTTCAACATCACATACCTCAACGTCCCACCACTCGTTCCAACGGGACAACACGACGTCGTTGTTGAATGCCGATATGACGCAAATTTTACGTTACTCAGCTGGTTCAAAGGCCCCAACGAGTTCTTCAGATATCGACCTGGTGCAGCGCCCAGTACGCGTTCTTTTCCAATCATCGGAGTTGGAACAGTGGAGATGCTAGCTTGTGGACCAACAGCCTGCATCCTGAAGCTAGGAGAGCTGACTGAAGAAGCCACTGGACTCTACAGGTGCGACATAGAGAGAGATGTACCCCCGTACAAGTTTGAAACGAGGACAGCGCATATGGAAGTCCACGGGCTACAACATCGGAGCCCACTCCTTGAAGGTTTAGCTGAAGAATATGGAGAAGGAGAAATGATTCAAGCATACTGTCGAGGAGGTCCTAAATCAGAATTCCGCTGGTACATAAATGGTCATGAAGTTGAAGATATGAGGAACTCAACGTCTTTCAAGATGAAAAGCTCGTGGTATATTTACATGGGTATACCACCGAAAGTGTCTGTGCAGTGTGCGGAGTTCCGATATGGTAAAATATACGGTTCGAGGGAGCAGAAAGCGCGTTGGAATGAAATCGGTCATATAAAGCGGAAGGAGAATGAAACCAAAGTGAAAAATGGATCGAATGTCTCATTAGGACGCTTGGGTTACCTAAGCATATTTATATGTTTGTTAGATATAAAATTTTATTTGTAATGTTGTCAATTTTATGTTCCTTTTATATTTATAGTTAGTTCCAGTGAAAGTATCAATAATATTATTTCTCGTATAATATGTGGGTTACAATACAGGGTGGCTTTGGCACATGGACTGACGAATAATTTTGGGGGTTTGGAAAATCATATCTCTGTTACCATGTCACGACATTAAGGTGTATGGGTGAAAACTAACCCCAATCCTTCAAAAAATGTATTTATTTATTTACTCATTTATTTATTAACTCAGCATCACTATCGTTACAGGAATTTGCTAATTCAATAGTGTGGCCATAATTACAATTTTAATTTAAAATTGTGTCGGTCCATGCGCCAAACACTCTGTAAGTATAGATATTAAATAAAGTTATTTAATGTCGCCTAATTGCTTTAATTATAAAAATGTTGAATACCTCTGCTGTGTACCAAAAAAACTCAAGCATAATTATTAAGTAAATAAATATCGTTAAACAAATTGTTGTGTTAATATATTGGGCGAAGCTACCGACGGATCACCCGTATCAATGATACAGTGCCCCCGGGCTACAGGGGCACCGACGTGTGTAAGTAAAAGTTCGTAAAAACATAACGTAACATCACGCCTGTATTCCCCGAAGGGTTAGGCAGAAGCGTATAGTAACACCCTCATTTCGCCGTTATGTTTAAGTCCCATGTAATAAGGGGCGAGCCTACTGCCATCAACTGGGCACAAATCCAAATTTTACTGAATTCCACACGGACGAACCTAATAAAACTTTGCCCGACCTGGGGATTGAAACCAGGACCTTATGATCAGCAGTTACGCTTACCACCACTAGACCAACGAGGTAAATTCGTAAAATGTCATCCATAATTTCCCTCAAGCTCTTAGGCCATACGCCAAACTCTAAACTCTTAAACGCTAAACTCAGCACACCCCAGAAACTCCATACAACCATGGACTTTTGGCTTGGTTTTCTCCTTTTGGGCTTCGCCGCAGTCGGGTAGAAGGGCCTCCCGACAAATTTTGATACAGGGCCCGTCTAAGGCAAGCTACGCCACTGTTGGGGGTGCAATAAGGCTGGTTTTACAGTGCCGCTTTCGCCAGCGCGGTACGCGTCTTGAAGCGTTTTAGAATAATCAGCGCGTGCTGTGGTCAGCGCTAACGGGGAAGTCATACGTTTCGGCTGTCAGCGCCGACGGTCAACGTGACTCTAAAACCAGCCTAAAAGTGCTTCCGTTAGTCACAGTACTCAAGTATTTCCGACGCACCTTTGCCAGTAAGCATCGCTACCAGAGCCTTAGCTTAGGCTATGCAGGGGCACAGAGAATTTGGGCCCCTTTTGGAAAGCCAAAAAGAACGTAAATAACATCTGAATGTACTTTTTTTCAGTGACATAATTGGTTATTACATTGACACTAACTTGTAGTTCAAGTTGTTTTAATATGGTAGTGAAAAGTTACAAAGTCTGAAGTTAGCAGCAATTTGTTTCAAATTAAAGAAAACTTCTGCTGCGCAACGTTTTGCTGTGCAACCCTAGTTATCTGGGTGCTTTGTTAATGATGCGTTAAACTAAGAAACCGATGTGTTTTTTAAAATTGCAATTGCAAGGTTGCACTGGGTTTCGGCATTTCGAGGCCCCCTTCAGACCGGGGGCCCTGGGCTCGGGCCGCACGTGCCCCTATGGTAAAGACGGAACTGATCGCTACCAACCTTGCTGACTAGCTAATCTTTTCACCACGGTATGATGTTCACGTATACCCAAAGACGTAGCCAGGAATTTTGTTCGGGCGGGGTTGTCCCTGAACAAGAAAATCAATTACAATAACGAGTGTAAGTACATACATTTTATAAGTAACTAGCGACCCGCCCCGATTTCGCACGGGTGCAATGTAAATACTAATGTGGGACATATAAACCTCCCTCTTGATCACTCTATTTATTGCTGAAAACTGCATTAAAATCCGTTGCGTAGTTTAAAAGATCTAAGCGTACAGACAGCGGGGGCGACTTTGTTTTATATACTATGTAAAGATATCATTCTCTGAGGTTTTGGCCGTTTGGGGAGGGGGGGGGGGTTGAACCCCATACCCCCCCCCCCTGGCTACGGCCTTGCGTATAGCCTCGTGCCAACACGAGAGAAGAAATGATACTTTCCACCAAACGACTCGCATCGCATCGGATCGAAACGGATTTTACAATCTTTAAACGATATTAAATCATGTACACAGTATTTAAAGTCTATATTAACAAGCCGCGCGCAGCAGCTTTCCCGCGGGCATCTTCCGCGATACGCGATCGTAGCCGAAAGTATGCTGCGCCGCGCGATCGGCTCCGTTCGCCTGTCGTCGTACCCGATCGGATCCTTTCGGCTGTCAACACGGTAGGAATTAAACTAATTGACTAGGCGCAGAAACGGATACGTTCGCAAGCCGTACGGAGCCGATCGTATACGTCGACATCCTGCCGGACGCGATCGGCTGTCGCCGCATCCGTTCGTATCCTTTCCGATCCGATGCGATGCGAGCCGTTTGGTGGAAATCATCCTGAAGAACAAATGTTATTCAATTAAGGCAACGATGTTGAGATCTTTTATTCAATTGTCAACCCGTCCACGTGCCGAACATATTATCTTATCCTAATCGCAGGAGAAAATTGCCGTTTACTTACGCCTCGCGCGGCATACGGATTTGTGAGTGAAGTACCACCTATGTGTTACGACGACGCTGCTTCTCATGCGCATAACAAAATCCCTTGGCCACCTTTATGATACCCACGGAAAGAGATAGGGTGGCCTAATTTTTATTACAGAAGTACCTATTCTGCTTCCAGTCTAACCAGATGCGGCTGAATACCAGTATTTTACACGGAGCGACTGCCATCAGACCTCTGCAACCCAGTTACTGGGCAATGCCAATAACCTAAGTTTAGACTTTCGGGCTTCTCACTACCCGTATCTAACGACTGTCAGGTACATAAGCATTCGGATGACACTCAGGACCGACGGTTTAACGTGCTCTCAGAGGCACGGACGGATCTCGATGTAACGAATGGTGACCCATCCACGTACTGACCGCGGCAAGCACAGCTTAACCTTGCAAATCATACGAGCCCCTCGTTCGTTCTTATTACAAAAGTACTACCTACAATTATTATTTTCACGTTATTTTGGCAAAAAGCCTGGTGGTAAGTGGTTACCGCCGCCTATACACCTACTACCTTAAGAGGATTGCTGATGCGTCGCCAGCTTTAGAGACAAAGTTGAAAAGTCTCATGTGCCTGTAATTTCACCGGCACTCATACCCTTCAAACTGGAACACGGCGGCAGAAATAGGTATGGTGGTAGTACTTCCTCGGACGAATTCATTAACAAGGGGCACTGCTACTACCTACATAGTACATGTATATTAGGTACCTACACAGGTAGCGATACAGAGCATTGGCATCAAGTTTTTACAGAGACGCTCACGGTGCTATATTAGTTTACGATGTGTCAGAATCAAAGTCCCTAGCAAAACTGAATGAGTGGGTCGAGAAGCTTCAAGTTTACTCCACCAAGAAGAACATAGTAGGTATGCTTAGTTATCGGCAATAAGATTGACAAGTATATAATTTTGGAACCCAGTGCATAATACCATCAAGCACATTGGGTCACCCGCGCGACGG